>OY292370.1:6401552-8801552 GCA_958496195.1 Timandra comae
CTGAACCGCTAATAACTTCTCTGGATGTAAACCTCGCAAATAAGGGAGGGTATGTTTTAAAACAATAAAAGAAACACATTCGTATCAAATAGAGTAATTTAAAGACAAATCTAACCCATCAAATAATCATGTTACATAATACAGGAAAAAAATATTCGTCAAACCGTACCTCATGATGATGATGTGACGACACAGCGTGATGCGGCCTCATATCCGCCGCTCTCGGTAGATGTTCTAACAGTAACTGCAGTAGCGGCGCTAACACGGCCACTTCACCGCCCGAGCACAAACGGTAGAGGGCGCTGCCGGCTTCGCGGCGGACCTGTTGTTTTGGTATTGTTTAGGTATAATATTTAAGTGTTTAGTTAGAAGCTAGAATATGGACTTCTTTGTGACAAAAATAACCTTAATATTCATGAAAATACTATTTTTGACTCTGAACTTGAACAGAGAAAACAATATTTTGATTTTGTAGAGTATCATTATCTAGCGGAACTGTCTTACCTTTATATGGTAGGGGGAGGGGTTAAGTTTTAAATTTCGGCCTAAAAGGATTATCTTTATAAATTTCAAAAGTATAAAACGTGTATACTAACTGCTGGATCTGCGTCATCAAGTAGCAGTCGTGGCGCGGCGCGTCGCAGCGACCAGGCGAGCGCGCTGGCGTCGCCGCCGCCGCGCGCCCACCACACGCACACGCGCATCGCGTGCTGCACCACCTACACACACAGTTACTGCTATCAGACACACACACAGAGAGAGGAAAGGGGGAGAGAGAGACCAACACACGCCTACACATAAACGCATATGCAGAGACACGCACAAATATACGCACATACGTACGCACACATACATACGCATACGTACCATGACACAAACAATTAGTGCCATAAACATCAAGCAATTGCAATTTTTGGTTGTTAATCTATTAAAATGACGTTTGAAACACAATAAGGGTATCAGTTTATTTTTTTCGGCTGGGTCAGTTAATATTATGGCACTATAGGTTTATCATATTATCAAGATATTCATACACCACAGTCACTGCACTACCCCTTACCTGCGCTCGGCCCCAGAACCCCGTCTTGTACGTAGTCGGTTCCTTGACGGTTGCCGCTTCGCACAGTATCGATATCAGTCTTTCTGTAGTTTCCTCGACGCTCATCAGTGATAGTAATGACTGAAAAAAATATAACGGTTAATAATTTTATTTTAATATTGTTTAAAATGGCTCGGATTTGGAATCACCAACACGCAAACGTGATAATCACGGCAAGCGTGATGATTACGTCTTTCTTTTCACTAAACTAATATCAGTAATGGAAAAGCTCTGCAACGGGATATTAAAGGCTCATACTTTTCTTTGTTAATGCCTAGAATCACTTTTAGTAATAAGTGGCTGGCCAAATCACACTCTTTATACCAAGGTTATCTTTTTAAGTTTTACCCTCACCGGATGTAATTTGGGCGTTTGCGCGGGGTCCGAGGAAGGCAATGTCCCTATCCTACACAGCAGTTGGAGCAACAACGCGAGGCAGTCCTGTCGCCACTCACTGTCGTTGTTTCTTTGTAATACACCTACAGAAATTAAATTAATGAGAAATATGGTTAAATATTTGAGATCTCAATAAAAACGGTATAGCATGTTTCACTAATATTGGCATGCGAATCATTCAAACAAAAATGACATCAATATAGCAACAGTTTTGCTTTGATTTGCATTTAGATGAGGCAAACTTTTGTCTGGATGAACGTCTTAAATAATAAAAAAACTCATTTTTTTTCCAAATCAGATATTATCACAAAGGCCAGTGACATGTTCTTAAAACTTACCCGACATCATAATATCATACAATATCCTCAGCCCTCCTTTCTTGATAAAAACGTCATTCCAATTTTCAACATTGACTTTGTCTTCTTCACTCTTTTCCGTAGTCGGTTGAGCAGTCGGCTCTTTGACACTTGGACTAGTATTACTTGAGCTCAGTTTGTCGATAATGTGTAACGAATACATCAGTTTCTGCGGACTAGTGGGGTCAAGTAACTCTGGTAGTTTGCTCTCGTTCGGGTTTTGAAAAGCTTCTAACAGTGTTGGATTGAGCGGCACTGCTTGAAGTATGTCCCATACGCGGCGGGATAGGAGTTGGGCTTTTGTGTGGGCTACTAGTTCCTGGAGGAAACAATTCAATTAGTATCGAGCAGACTGTTTTCAACCTTGTTTAAGTGGAATAAGGTTGATATTTCATTACCACTTAAAAAGTGAATGAGCATTCTGTCACCAGATTCCACATAAAAATTACTTAAACATTTTGCCGCCTGATGTGAATAGATAGACTTATATAATAATAAGTATAATGTTCGAAAAATATAAGAAATAATAATTTAATGAGTAATTAAAACCCTCTAAAACATTGTTTCTCTGTATTAACACATAGTCTGAGATGTAACTTAATTTAAACATGTTTTTTGTCTTTGTTAGCATAAGTTGCAACTTGTGTTGTTTCAATCTATATCTATATATATAAAAGAAAGTCGTGTTAGTTACGCCACTTATAACTCAAGAACGGCTGGACCGATTTGGCTGAAAATTGGTGGAGAGGTAGTTATGAACCAGGAAAAGGACATAGGATACTTTTTATCCCGAAATTTCCACGGGAACGGGAACGGGAACCACGCGAGAGAAACCGCGGGGCACAGCTAGTAAATATATAAATGAAACTTACCCCATTAGCCCCCGGCTCCTTCATCTGTCCCAGAGCCTGCATCAATGTGAACAGATGATGGAAGTACGTGGGGTCGAGTAGTAGTAGTGTGGGTAGTCGCGCCCGCGCCGGCGCCGGCTGGGCCGACGGCCATTCCGCCCACGCACTGCGCCCGCCCACACCCACGGAGACGAACACCAACTACAGACGAGGAAATATGTATGTGGATAATGCATTATGGAATCCTAACAATGAATTGAAGACATGTGTGTGCACGTGTAATGTGTGATTGAACCAAATAAGATACAAGTTCGGTACTGACAGAAAAGTTAGTGTGCAAGAAAATTTTGGGAAATTCTAGAAGAAAATTGGATAATTGAGAAGACGGGTTTGGTATTCAATATATTCTATGAGATTTTAAAGTTTTATCTGAGTTCGTCATATTGCGTATGTCTAGATTTGTCGGACGGAATAGGTCATATTGCGTACGTTCGCTATTTACCTGATTGTCTTTAAATCCCATATCGTAGAGCGTCCTCTCGTCGTAGTCGATGGTGAGTTCCTGTCCTTGCGTTATCATGCGGAGCGGACCGTCAGTTGACAGAGCCGTCACGCCTTCCTCGCCTTGGATCTTGAATGTTATCAATCGATTAGAGACTTGCCTATGCCCAGGGCAAATTCACACGTATGGAGTGGCAATAAGGTGTCGATTCGTGTACCTGTTTCTCCCACCAGACGTGCACGTGCGCGCGCAGATGCGCGACGAGGTCGGAGTGGTGGAGCGTGAGGTGCGCGCGCGGGCCGGCGCCGGCGGGCTGCAGCGTGAGGCGCACGCCGCCCGCGCCCGGCGCCGCCCCGCCCCACGCGCCGCCCCACGCGCCCGCCTCCGCCAGCGCCCAGCGCCGCAGGTGGTACGCGTACCTGCGTAAATTATACGCATTTTTTTACGCGTGCATCCGAAACTCATTGCTCATGTGGCGCACACTATGTCCCATTTACTGAAGTGTCCAGCCTGTCCAAAATCCTGCACTCTTAAGGACCTTATGTCCTGCCAGCCCAACGCCATTGAGGTGGCCTCTAACTGGAGCCCCATAATTTAAGTCTTGTCCACCGACACGAAAAAGAAGAATAAAACAAAAACTTACCTTCGTTTAAACGTATCCAGATGAGTTTTGAGCAACAGTAGCGCCCTCTGTATGCACTGTAACGCCGCCTCCTCCGTCATATGTTCATAAATATTCTGTTTATCGACAGTCTTTTCCTCTTTAGTCTCCTGTTCACTAGTACTCTGGGTGATCGAGTCGTCGCCATCTTGGTTTTTAGATATGAGCCTTTCAGCAGCGGACGACAGATGGAACATACATTTAGAAACAAAGTCGTCTTCTTGTTGCAACTGCTGTCCCATGTAGTAACTGTTTAAATACTGGATTGCGCCCATTGATACATCTAAAATAAAAATAACAATCAAGATTAAATCATTATTATCATCAGCTTTATACGAGGGGCTCAAGGTCTTGCCTTGAGCCCCTCGTATATAAGCTGTTATATGTAAAGGAAAATGTTTTGTTAAGTGGGCGTGGTTGATATTGATCTGCCACGCCCACTTCATTAAATCACCATACATAATAGTTATCCATGTAATGTCAATTTCAATGTATTACCTGTACTATTAGCTCGCAACGCAATCTTCCACAAGTGGTCCATAGCGCGCGTGTGTGGGTGATGCGAATCGCGCGAGTCTCCGAGCGCCATGCGGGCCAAGTTGCACAGCTGCTGGTACAGGCTTAGACCCATTATGCTTATTGTCTGTCAATAAAAAATTTGAACCTTAATGGTATATGTATAAGGTTGAGTTTCCACTTCTGTGAAGGTGAGCAGAGTGGGGCGGAGCCAACTGTGAGTTAGCCAATCACAGTCGAGCCCAGAAATTTCGAATGGCTATCTCACATTTACATTCATGAGTGAGTGCTTCTAAACACGCCCTTCCTTTGTGCACTTGGAGGCTGTTAAAAGTCCTTAACATCATGTTTACTTAGGCAAGAAATTATAATTTTTAAAAACTAAAAAACACGCTTTTTATAGAAAACCGAACTAAAAAATAGAAAATAAGTTTTAATAAATTTAAATTAAGAATAGTGTTAAAAATTTCGATAAATATAAATTAATAATAGTGTGAATAAAAAAAAATATTTTATTTTAAAAAAGCGTGGGGTGCTTTTTAAGATATTAACAAAATGATAATCACTCTACTCATATCTGTCAATAAAATATTTATAACTATTGACACCATGCACCCCACGCTTTTTTTAAAATAAATTTTTTTTTTTTATTCACACTATTATTAATTTATATTTATCGAAATTTTTAACACTATTCTTAATTTAAATTTATTTTCTATTTTTTAGTTCGGTTTTCTATAAAAAGCGTGTTTTTTAGTTTTTTTTTTTATGAAATAAATATCATAGAGATATGGATGTAAAGAAAGTCCCTATTACCAAGTAACCTATTTTTTAAATTGACAAAAATCTGTTTAAATTCATACCTCAGGATCCAATGTAGGCATTTTCTCGACGTACAAGAACCGTAGCGCGTCCAGTCCCAGCGCGTGTTGATCGGGCGATTTGGTATGGGACAGGAGCCAAGAGTAGAGGCAATCCGCGCATTCCCCGCCGCCTTTGACGACCAGACACTGCCAGAGTTCTTCTACTTGTTCTACTGATAGTCTGTAATCAAAAAGAATAACTCAAAAGTGAGTAAGGTTTTGCTGAATTTGACCGCTGTTTTTTTTTACATGTCGCAGAGATTTGTCGCTGAATATATTTTGCGACTTCGTGGGAGACTGTCGCTAGACATTTGTATCGTACACGCCCGTAGTGATATAGACTTGTAACAAGTGCCGCGACTCTTAGATACCGCAAGCAACCGTCTTGGTAAATATCCTCTATTGTACACACATCAGTTTAAAACTTATATTTTCTGAGTGTAGTTGTAAAAGACTAGTCGTAACCTGAAATGCTGCGGCGAGCCGACGGGCGAGAATATGGCGGTGAGGAAGTGCAGGCGCACGGTGAGCTCGGTGATGTGCAGGTAGTGCGTGTCGGCGTGCGGCCGCCAGCCGCACATGTAGTGCCGCAGGTCCTCCAGGAACAGGCGCATCATGCCGCGCTCGCGCTCCGCCCACATCACCACCTGCACCACGCAACATTTTTAGTCATTGTTAGTCTATATTTGTTGATAAACATTTTGTTATAAATTATAGGTGTTAATTTATATTTGGGAAACCAGTCAAGTATTTCAAATGCTCTTAAGATTACCAAAATTGCTTGACAAACATGCTAGATACAGCTTAACGTATCGTCAATAATAAAATGATATAAATATAAACTGAAAAAAGACAGTGATTTATCTTTTCTTCAAGCATCTTCAATCACATAGTTTGCTTGTCAAGTGCATCAAGCTTGATTCTGGACTGCCTGTCACTGTCAGTATAACACAGTAGGAACGAATACTACAGTTCTTTCCTAAGCTTACCTGATGCATATCCATTCCTCGCAACTGCTGGAATGACGAGAACAATTTGGGTAACAGTCGTAGGGACACCGCGACGGATCTGCAAAAATAATATATTCATTAATTACGTCATCATGACAGTTACCCTGAATCTACATAAAGTGAGTTTTAACTAAAACATACCTGTGATTTGCGAGATTGTCGAGGCATCCTTCAATAAACTTTATCCGTATAAATCTATCCGTACTGAAACAGAGTAACGCGCACAGAGCTTTCTCCGCTTCCAGCGCTAAACCTTCGCCCAATTGTTCCTGTAAAAATGAAAATATTACTTATATCTTGTTTAATAGTTACTGTTTAATAGGTTCATTGCACGCGACACTACCACTCGGTAATCATCACGAGCAATCAACGGTTTAATATACAGAACTGAGATTTAGGACACTGAATAAAAATAGTGCCCGAGTGTATAATCCTGGAGGTGGAGGTAGCTTCCTTGGAAAGACAATATTTAATTGTTGGATGAATGAACCTGCCACGATGAATGTATGTATGTAGTCCCGGTGGGAGTATGTTGGTGATGTCCATACAACTCACAATGGCGCCGTCCTGCAGCAGGTCCCAGAGCAGCGTGTTCCCGGGACGGCACACGTCGTCCACGTTGAAGGCGGGCGGCGCCGCGCCCGCGCCCCCCGCCCCGCCCGCCGCGCCCCCCGCGCCCCCCGCGCCCCCCGCGCCGCTCGCCGGCGACGGAGGCCTGCCTCGCTTCTCCATCGCTACGAGCGCGTTTGCTTGGTATTCCGTTAAGCACTGGGCCTGTGATCATATACACTCATGTATTTATGGCAATTTAAGTTTGGGAATTGTAGCTAAATTATTGGAAATAAATATAAGAAATGACAGTGTAATAAGTGTTAACTTATTAAGAAATCGCGCGATTGTAAATAATTATAATTTTATGCAATATTTTGGTTAAGAATACTCTTCATTATGAAACAAAATGTCTTTTGATAAAAAAAAAACTATATCTTACAAATATTTTTTTATTTATTTCCCCAAGAAATGCTATTCTAGACGTACCTGTGCCAACCTGGCCAGTTCTTCCTCACACGCAGAATCGTCTTCATCTAGGTCTGCGAGATGAGGGTGTGAATGCGGAGACAGTGCTGATGAAGCACTGCCTTCTTCTTCCTCGCCGCGACGCTTGTAGCTCTCCATTAGACGGAGTTCCATTAACCGCCTGTACATAAAAAAAAACTATTTATTCCTAAAAACTAAGACATTGCAAGGAAAAAAAACAAATTATCAAAAGAAACATAACCTATGTGCGGTGGCTTAGTTTTTACTGCTTGAAATATATACATACATTTCGAGTAGCGCTAGTTTTCAGCCTTTTTTCCCATTCCCTTTGATGTCTTAGTATTTCGTTTTTACTTGTCACATACCGACAAATCTACGAATTTCTAGATTATTAAATAGTGTTTTCCTACATACCTTGTATCCACATTGTCACACATCAGTTGACAGTGACCTGTTTCACTTCCAGAAGATTCTTCCTCAACTTCTGATACTGATTCCGCCAAATCTGCAGTCTTCAGTTGTGTTGCTACTGATGAAATTTCAATTAAGTGTAATGAATACATGTCACAGATATGGTAAAAGTTTATATGAATGTTTATTAATCTTTCACGCAAAAATTACTGGACCGATTTAAGTGAAATTCAGTACAGCTATCCCTTTTAGCCACGAGTAAGGGATAGTAATAGGATATGTTTATCCCAAATTTTAGGAATTTAGGATTTTAGGTAGATTTAAGGAATTAAAACCCCGGGGCGCTGCTATTAATTGCGGCTAAAGTAATGTCTAACGAGTATACTTACGAAAATGTCTAGATTTTCCAGACTTGTGTCGTTTCTTATAAAGTTTCTTCTTGCGAGGCCGCAGTAGTTCTTCAGCTCCACTGCTGGCACTACCACTGCTGCCCGCGCGTTTGTTACGCCTAAAGTTATAAATATGTGTGTACAATTGGCACAAAACATTTGTAATAGAGACGGACATTCGTCAATCAATACTTACTTTTGACAAGACTTCAATGTAGCGCACTCTTTCTTCGTCAATTCTTCGCCTTCTCGAAGCCATTCTTGTTCCGCTATGAACAATATACAAAAGTATTTAGTGAGCGATACATTTTATAAAGCAAATTTGATTAAAGCGAATAGGCTCCGAAACTACTAATCGATTTCAAAAATTCTTTCACTAATGGAAAGCTAATTTATCAGTGTGTGACATAGGCTATATTTTATCACCGTATTCCCACGGGAACGGGAACTACGTGAGTGAAACCGCGGGGCGCTACTAGTATTGAATATTGATTTTCGTAAAGCTTCAAAAATGAATGAAATGAACGATGAATTTTGGGGAATAAGTTATTTAAATCAGACTGATAAGAAATAAATTAACATACCTGTGAGTTCCCTTTGATGTTTACTCTGTTTGCGAGGAGTTGGACCTGCCTCTTCGCCAGATGTACTCAGCTCTTCACACTACAGGAAAAATATGTTAGTATTTCATAATAAAAGACAGTAATAACAATAGTTTCCTAGTCCTATAATTTACTATCCTATCTTTAATTTATTATTTAATAAAACCTTACATTTTAAAAACCCTATTAACATAAATGAGAAAGTTAGTCTGTATGTTACACAAATACTATTACATGAGTACATACTTTTATTCCCGAATTTCTCACAGTATACTTTTCAGCGCGGGCTAAACAGCTAAGCGCCGTTTGATGACTCAATTATCAAAGTTCATCCGTGTACAAAACACGACTTACAGGATCATCGTCCGAGTTGGTTTGGTCCATACTAACACTAGCTTCTGATGATGAGTTGTGGTGCGGCTTGCACGGCGGCTGCGGGGGGCGCAGCGCCGGCTCCTCCGCGAGCGGGGGCGGAGTACCCACGACGGCCGCGCCGCCGCCGCGAGACCACATCGCACGCATCAGCGCCGACGCCAAGTATAGACTCTTTGAAATAGTTAGAAAATATTTGTTATTTAAAATCTTCAAATGCTGGTTGTAAGTTTTGTAATTGTTAGATTTGTAAATTAATTGTCTTGTTTGCGTTATTATAGGGGTTGTTTAAATCCCACAAGATATGGCAATTACAGGGATAAATAAAATATGACACAACTTATTTATTTAGCCTAGAGATATTGTATGTATATAAAAGACATTGAAAAGTAGAAAACAATTTGATAGTACAAAACTAACACATTGTGACTTTTGGGGAATATTTTTTTTAAGCTAAGGGCCTATATCACGGCCTTCACGTAAAGTTCCGAGTATCTACTCCCACGTTTTGTCCTTGTCACTTGACATAAAGTAAGAAAGAGACAAGACTCCCTATACTTGGTGAGGAACTCTACTTGAAGATAGTGAAATAGGCCCTAAATGTACAATATTCTAGAGTTACTTACTTGTTCAGTATGGTCTTTTGGTGGCAAAGAACAGAGTAAGCTGTACAAATGGGCACACGGTTTAGGTGCCAGTGCTCTGATAAATCCAGGCAACAGATCATACACTTGTCGGCCGCAGTGTTTGAGCTGAGCAGCGGCCCACACTAACTCTATATGATCATTTGTAATCCGACCTTCCACTGCCAAGAACTTGAGTATCAAGTGAGATTGTTTTATTACCTGAAAGTGATGAAAAATGATTAGCAACATATCAAAAAGTCAAGCATTTTGTGTTTGGGCTAAGACCATTATGATTGGGTGATATTTAATATTTATGTCTGGTTTTAAGAACTGTATTGTACCAAATTTCACCTAAATCAATCTAGTCGTTTTGGAGCCTATTCATTACAAAAAAAACTAAATCTTTCCCCTTTATGATATTAATGTTGTTGAAATGTGTCCTTACCTCAACATGTAAATTAGGACCAAACAGATGTTCAATAATGCTGTTATTAGTCAACCATGATGCTAGTTGTTGACCAGCAAGCTCTGCATCCGCTGCCGGTTCTCCGGCACACAGCTCATTGTGAGCCGCAATATGTGCATTGATCTGCGCTACACCTGCCAGCCTCATTGTCAATGTGCTGCTATTGAAGTACTTGAATGCTAATGCTAAACCATCACTGTCAAACGCAAGAGGTGCATCTAGAGGCTCCTTGGCAGCTCCCCACATGAAATCTGGTAATAAATACAGTTAAAATATTAATAACATATATGATACAATAGTATTAAGATCAATAATATACTAAATAATAGTACTAACCTGCCATAGACTTGACCGCAGGTACCCTTAAATCTTTATCTTCTAATAAACACATGTACTTTAATATCTTACTTCTCAACGGCATAAATAGTTGAGCCACCGCTCTGAAGTTCAACCACAACTTGAGATTACCGACAGCTGCTATGATAGTGTGAGCCATTGACAGCGGCAGGGTGGCGGGGGCTCCGTGTTCAAACACAGAGGTCATTGCCCCCACACCACCCATTTTGCAAAACAGACTCACATTACTGAGTAAGTACGCCGGTATCTCTACATCATGCAAATCACAATATGTACTTAAATTTGATATTTCTATAGCTGACAGGTCATCTAAGCGGCTCAAAGTAGTTTGTTTACATGCCAAGTACAGAGGGAAGTTGAGCAGGAATATTTTAGACAAAATGAGCATGAGTTTTTCTCTTTGCTGCATTGTCCAGGGCTCGTCAAAATTTTGAGAGGCAGGCTTCTCAGCTTCCGGTTCATTGTTACTCTGTTCTGGCTCTGTGGGGGTTTGTGTGGTTGTTGGTGTTTCAACATCAACTGTTTCCTTAGAACTATCACTTTCATCATTGTTACTTGGGGATTTCTCATCTGTAGGAGTCTGTGGTTCTTTTGGTTGTGTTACAACAGCTGTTTTGGGTGCATTGGCCAGTTCATCTTTTAACTGATTCAGTTGGCATACAGATAAACAAAGTAGACTCTGAACAACCACATAAAATTTTTCATAATTCTTCACATCTCGAAAGCAGCAAAGGCATTGCCTACAGATAGGAATATATCAGTTAATATATAACAGTTTAAATCGTAAACAACAACAAAAAATGCAAACACTTTGTTAAATCACGAAAACACTTTGTTACAGAACCACACAGGTTACAATTACTATTTGAAGTCGTTAAAATGGATAAATTACATTTAGATAACACAAAAATATGTTTTTTCAGGATAATAAGTACCTTGGTGGCCATTGTAAGACGAAGTTCAGGATAATATCGAGATCAGACTGAGTTATTGTTGGATACTGAGAGGCATCATCAGTTATTCTCGATTCACCTAGTAAATAAGATGAAATACACAGCATTTTAGTAAATAATTGAAAGAAACATGTAAAACAACAACAGTTTTTGTATTTCAACACTTATTTCTCTATAAAAGCACACTGAGAAGCAAGTGGATCGCCAAAATTTCGAAACAATGTAACTTACAATTTAGTAAAAGCTGTGAAAAGTCCGAACAAACATCACACATTCTTAACGTTTTAGGTCAATTATAAATGAAATACTATTATATTATCATCGCAAAGGTTAATTCTCGTAAACTAGTGATCATTATTGATATTTTTCGTATCAGAAAACGGAACACTGCATCTAATGTCACAGAATCCGTTCCACCATTGTTGACGATGTTGTCAACTAAAAAGCGTTTCGTTACACTTACGATACGATTGAAATTTCTAATCCATGGTAACACACTTTTCACTAAAGATTCACACAGTCACAAAACCTCAATCAATTAATGAAAAGTTGAACTTAAAAAATGAAAAATTCAGTTCATTTGTTCGTTATTTACATTCGAGTACAACATTATCTAAGATAATGTGTAGTGTATAGTTCCCCTAAATCCAGTCCATTGAACATCCCATTCCCATAGCCCAGTCGTAGTTTTCCATACATTTGCAATAGTCCCAGCAGAACCGGGGACTGTCCTTGGATGCATTTTATGGTGTTATACAGGGATAGTCGCCGGATTGTGCATCCTTTACACAAGATTAAATATGTCAAAGGGCTTCCGTGTGTTGGCTTTGGCCCCACACTAGCCTTCCAAAAGACCGGGACTCCTTAATAGTCCCGTGAATGGAAAAGACATGACAATAATAATAAGTAATGTACAATAACAATTATACACCCTCGAGATAAAATGCAATTATGCAGTTTATCACCGGGTGACCCGGGATTATTTAATGCCTAAAACTTCAGTTATTTATTTTATCATGATTGATATTTATTTAATTTTTTACTTAAAAATTATAAACTTATAGGTCAAAAAATATAAGGTCTAATTCTGACACCTTTTTAATACTGCTGTGGTGTGGTTGCTCCACAGACGATTAATGAAAGCTGTCAATTTCAAAAGTCAGCACACAGCTGTTCTTTCTTGACTTTGACAGTGTGCACTAATTGGTTCACTGTTCAGCTGTTTTCGATACGAACTGCGATGGGGTGATTGTTTATAAATAGGATTTTATTTTAAAACTATAATGGTTCAACTACTTTACGTTATAGCTAGTATACATACCTTATTATGTCCATTTACAAAAGTAGAGGAGAGTTTTAACATTCAAGCTTCTCATGATATTCTATATCACCGACATAACCTATCGCAGGTGTCTATAGAATTCTAATTTTGGATTTTATCTTTATGAAGTTTGTTTTGTGTTAATGTATGATATCTATTCCAGTATGATCACTATGAGTTCCCGGGGGTGGTACCCCGTTCTTTCATCGGACCTCTTTTCGTATCAGCTCTATCGGCGCCTACGGTAGTGTTTTTTGAAATTGCCGGACTCCATAAGTTTTGGATGCAATATGTAGGTAAGTATATAAATAGATAGTTGTTAACCTAGTTATTATAATAGTTTGCCGCTTTATAATATTGCACTATAAAGTTATTTTTGAAGATCTAATCTATATCAGTTAAAAAGTTACCATTTTTTTGTTTGTTTGTCTAGTTCGACTGGCGTTGGCTCTTTCGGTCATAGGAGCATGGAGTCGCTTGAAGAATACTCTCCGGAAGTTGTATGGGAACTCATTTAGTTGGTGGTTCACATTGTTGACCGTGACACAGTATCACTTTATGTTCTATATGAGCCGTCCCCTGCCCAATATTATGGTCATGCCTTTAGGTAAGTTAGTTTTTGTTTATATTTGTAGCAAATATTGTACTGGATATTGGGATAATAATAACAACATAAGCAATCTATCAGCTATTGTAACAACTAACATATTTTATTTTAAATACAATTTTTAATTTTATTATAAAAAATACCCATAGTTAAATAGGTATATTATCTGTGTTTTGTGTATCAGAAACTACACAACTCGATAACTAAAAACCTATTTAAAATATTATATGAACACAAATACTGGTAATTCATCTTTACTGTGAGATTCCATAAGGCTCTCTATTTTGTAATTGAATTATTGTTTTCAATCTTCTATAAACGCATAGAAAAATCACTGTTACAAATAAGTAAATAAAATAAAATGACTCCTATTTTCCCTATTTTCAGTTCTTCTAGCATTTGATGGATGGTTGTCGGGCAAACACAAACAGTTTCTGATATCAGCAGGTGCCTCTATTGTTATATTTAGATCAGAACTGGCCATGCTGTTTGGATTGTTTCTTATTATAGATTTATATTTTAAGAAAATTGATTTTGTAAGGTAAAATATTTTTCAATTACTTACCTATATTTATTTATTAGACATGAATAATTGTTATAAAATGTTACTATTTGCTATGTAAAACACTTGTTTAAATACATTTACGAAGATTTACTGAGTGAATATCTCATTTAATCAAAACATATTATAATAAATGTTTTTCTCAAATATAAAGGAAATTGTAAACTATTGGATAGGTCCTTATGATGACAATGGAGAAAGCTTATATTGAAATCGCATAGTGAACCATAGACTAAGATGGTGTTCGTTAAACAGTATATTTTTTTATTTAAGTACCTAATGTGTTATTTTTTATTTCAGTTTATTCAGAGTTATTGTACCAGCTGGTCTCAGTCTTGTAGGTCTAACTATTGTCATAGACTCAATATTCTGGGGACGCTTACTGTGGCCTGAAGCAGAAGTATTTTGGTACAACACTGTTATGAATAAAAGCTCTAATTGGGGTGTATCCTTTTAAATTATTTATTTATTTAAGTTAATTATGGATTACAACATTAATTGTCTTTTAAATAAAATCTAATGATGCAGTTTTAGTTTTTATCAAAATCTTGATAACAACAACAAACAACAATGATGCAATTAATATCTTTTTACGGGATATTTACACATACCTATAAGTCGAATCCCTTGACTCGTTAATAATAAAACAATGATGCAGTTTTAGATTTTGATAAAAACTAAATCAGCATCATTCTTGTCAACTAAAACTGAAAATGCTGAAGAGTCTTCTTTTCAGCATTATTCGAAATACATATCTTATAGTTTCGGATTTCGTCTACCATGTCCACTTGAAAAATTCACCCTGTATAGAGATAGGTTTGTCGCAGAATACCTTGATATAAAAAAAAAATATGCATCATGTATGTAATAAAAATAAATATGTTTCTTGGCACAACTAGTTGTCCAGAAAACTTTTACAATGGCAGGTTCCAGTAACTATGCTTTTAATACTGAATACGATCAAGCCTACCTAATTTTCTAGCTAGAGGGGGTAGAGGAACTAAATGTTTAATAATACAACATACAAAGCACATCCATTTGTTTTTATTCCTAACAAAATAAAATTACAGTGGCCAGGTTACTACATTCGCGGAATAAAACGCTTGCGCGATTCAACTTTAACCTACCGCCATCTATGAGTAACCTGTTGAACTAAATGCTAAATGCAATGTTATATCGATTAACATCTTAGACTTAAACTACTTGAAACTTAATCACATTCAACATTCCGCCCACCAAGAACGTTAGTTGACGTTCTTCATACCGCCCACCATGAGGTCAAGGGGGTAAGATTTACACTGGAATTTAAAATATATAAAAAAATCTTACTCACTTATTGGTAGAATACAGAGCTTAGAGGTAGGTCTCTTAATGAGAGATCCGTTACATTTTAAAGTGAACACTCTTGTGACATTGTCCAAACCGGGATATTTAGTAATAACCTTCCCTAGTAACCAGCGAGCTGGTGGAAGATTGTCCTCCTTAACAAGAACTATGTCGCCGATTTTAGGTTCGGGTATATGTTTCGACCACTTGTAGCGTTGCATGCAATTCACTAGGTACTCATTGGACCATCTTCGCCAAAAGTGTTGAACCATGCGCTGGGCCAACTGCCACCGTTTTAATGATGAAATGTTGCTCATTTCGTAATTTGCCTCAGGAACGGTTATTAGGGGTTCCCCTATCAAGAAGTGTCCCGGAGTGAGTGCCGACATCGTAGGTTCCATGTTGCTTTCCGGAAGCACTGACAACGGCCTAGAGTTTAGACATGCCAAATTCTGTGACAAAACTGTTGTCATCTCCTCGAAAGTAAGACTCGAGTCGTGTACAATGCGCCTTAGGTGAAACTTAGTAGATTTCACGCCGGCCTCCCACAATCCACCATGATTTGGTGCATGAGGAGGGATAAAGTGCCATGTGACGCTACGGTTGCTTAGCCAGGCACGAATGTCCTTAGCTACGGCTGATCCTGGTTCCACAATGGGTTGGAGTTCCTTAGACGCACCGACAAAGTTGGTGCCGTTGTCGCTCCAAACATCACTTACATGACCTCTGCGAGCGACAAATCGCTTAAAACATGCTATAAAACCATCAGCAGTGAGGTCACTCACTGCTTCTAAATGAATGGCCTTGGTGGCCATGCATATGAAGAGACTGATGTACCCTTTGTAACAACGATTACCACGCCCCTTTGATATCCGAAAGTTTATCGGGCCTGCGAAATCGACACCGCTATGGAGAAAAGGTCGAGCAGGTGATACCCTAGCAAGTGGTAACTGCCCCATAAATTGATGTTTTGTTTGAGCCGAAAACCGACAACATTTGACACACTTACGTACGTGTTGCTTGACAAGACTCTTGGCGGAAACTATCCAATATCTGGTACGTAAGTAGTTCAACATCAAAGTGGGGCCTCCATGTAAGGTGCGTAGATGAGCATCATCGATTACTAATTTTGTAAAATGGCTCTTGTTTGGAAGGATTATTGGGTGTTTCGTAGTTTCAGGGAGATTTGCAAGCTGTATTCTGCCTCGTGCTCGTAAAATGCCATTATCGTCGTAATATGGATTCAGTTGCTTCAGCTTGGTCATGGCATTTTCTAAATCCTGAGTTTGGCACAATTTGACGCAAATATCTAAGGCTTCGTTTAGTTCGCAACAAGTAAGAAACGACTCGAATTTGTAACGATTCTGCCTGACCTCCTTGATCCTCAAAAACCTACGGCAAATTGCTACGACACGAATGCATCTTCGCAGTGAGGAGTACTTTAGCCATATAGGATCGTGATTTCCGAAGTCGTCAGTTGCTATATGTACCTTCAACCCTTTTTGCTCAAGATTGGTACTGATCGACTTGGGACGTTTGTACTCTATATTTGATTCACATAGCCATGGTGGACCCTGTAGCCACATATTGCTCTGTGCAAGGTCTGAAGGTGTGCTTCCTCGGGATGCAATATCTGCGGGATTTTCGGAAGAAATGACATGCGCCCATTGGTTGCTATCTATTTTTGTCAAAATGTCAGATGTCCTATTGCCTACGAAGGTTGTCCAGCGACTTGGATGACTGCTGAGCCAAGCTAAAACTACTGTTGAGTCAGTCCAACCACGCATGTTCTTTCGATCGATGTCCAGTACTGTGGCTACTTCAGTTATAAGCTTAGCAAGTAACGCGGCTCCCATCAGTTCCAGCCGAGGTATTGAAACCTGCATAGTTGGAGCGACCTTTGTCTTAGAAGTCACAAGAGTTACGTGAATGTTTCCTGTTGCATCGACTGTTCTTAAGTAGACTACAGCTGCGTATCCAGAAACCGAAGCATCGCAAAACCCATGCAGCTCACTCAAGACATCACTAGACCTTGCTTCGACCCATCTCGGTACAGCGATTTTGCATACATCTAACAATTCAGTACGGTAAGTAAGCCATTCGTTCAATAGATTTTCAGGCAACTCTTCATCCCAGTCGATACCAGACAGCCACAATTTCTGAATCATCACCTTCGCTACAAAAACGCAAGGTGAGATCCATCCTAGCGGGTCAAACAGCCGAGATATATCTGACAAAACCTTTCTTTTCGTGATTGTATCTTGTAAACTTGGAAGTTGCACCGCGTAGTGAAAAGAGTCCGATTCTTTGTCCCAATAAAGCCCTAATACCTTCAAGACCTTATCCAATTTGATGTCCACTCTTTCTTCTTGATTCCCATAACCTGTTACTATTTCAGCGAGATCCTTATTATTGGTCAC
This sequence comes from Timandra comae, assembly GCA_958496195.1. Taxonomy (NCBI): domain Eukaryota; kingdom Metazoa; phylum Arthropoda; class Insecta; order Lepidoptera; family Geometridae; genus Timandra; species Timandra comae. Next base: position 6,419,257 of record OY292370.1, read on the forward strand.
CCATTTCTGTAACTCGAATCCTCCCCTTCCTAACAGATCCTTCATTTCCCGGTAAATCTTGATTCCTTCTTCCACATTTTGACATCCTGATAAGAAATCATCCACGTAGAAATCTGTCTTAATTTTGTGTGCTGTTTCAGGGAAGTCTTCGCCTTCATCAGTCGCCAACTGCTGCAGCGTCTTCACTGCCAGGTAAGGAGCTGACGATGTACCGAACGTGACTCTTACTAACCTAAAATCTTTTGTTTCAGATTCCTGATTGTCTCTCCACACAATTCGCTGAAAATCTGTATCGGGTTTGCTGACGAGTATCTGACGGTACATTTTTACGATGTCTGCACCCAGACATATTGGATGCGTACGCCATCTCATTATTATGTGACGTAGATCTTGTTGGAGCGTTGGGCCTACCATCAATGACTTGTTAAGAGATGCTCCATTATTATATGTGCATGATGCATCAAAAACCACTCTTACCTTGGAAGTTGTTTTGTCTTCTCGGATAACGGCGTGGTGCGGGAGATAAACACTCTCAGCTTGCCTCTCACTAGCATCCGTGATCTCCTCCATGTGACCAAGAGCTAAATATTCCTGCATTACTTCCGAGTAACTGGCCTTCATTGTAGGAGCTTTTATGAAACGGTTTTCCAAAGATCTCAACCGCTTTATTGCAATGTCTCTTGAATTCCCGTGCTTACACGGTGGATCATCTTCTCGGAAGGGAAGAGACACTACGTATCGCCCAGTTGGATCTCTGCGAGTAGTTCTGCTGTAGAACTCTTCACACAATTGCTCCTCCAGTGTGAGCAGTTTGGGCTGGAAGTGGTCAGACTCGAGTTCCCAAAATTGTTTTAATAAGTCATTGTCATCCACTTGAGCATGGTGACTTGTGATCAAGTTGTGATGACAAGTGTTGGATACTTCAGTCTGTGATTGAGTAGGGCCTGATAAAATCCATCCTAATGCAGTGCGTTGAGCAGTGAGCATGCCATTAGGGCCCTTAAGCAATCCCTCTCTTATTATGTGTCCATACACATCGGCTCCAAGTAAAATGTCAATTTTATTTGGAGTCTGATAGTGGGGATCAGCTAAACTTATTGTCGTTAATTCCGGCCAATCGAGATTTATGATTTCTTCAGCTGGAAGTAAACTCGTTATGGCGCTTAAGACGTGCGCTGTAACCTCGATCTGAAATTTGGGATCATGACTAGATTGTACGGTTATCTTGACGACGTATTTAGAAGACAAAGAACCTTTGTCTCCACCCACCCCAGAAATGATACTTCTGGCGGGAGTTTTCCGAAGACCCAATAATTGGACGGTCGATTCGGTAACAAATGAAGCTTGAGAGCCTTGATCAAGAAGAGCTCTAAGCCAATGTATGCTGCCGTTTTTGGTCGGAGACTTGACAAGTGCAGTGGCTAACAGTACCTGATTAGGTACTGTTTCTTTCGAAAAGTGAGCAGTAACATTTGAGGGTGATGGATCAGTTGACAGGTTCTCAGTCACTTCTACATTGGACAACACAGAAGTGTGTGACGACTCTGTTGGCTTGGGGTGAAGCAATGAATGGTGTTTATGTTTGCAAATGCGACATTTATTTGTAGACCTGCAAGTATTTACGGTATGATTTTGACCTAAACAGTTAAAACAAAGACCCCTGGATTGAACGATGCCATGGCGAGTGTTATATGGCAATTGGGAAAATTGCTTACAATTTGAAATCCTGTGCCCTGATTCATCACAATATGCACAATTAACCTTAAAAGTACCAGGATCACTAGTTAAAGCATGCATTACCTTAGGTTTTTGATTTGAGGATTTTGGGTCGGAATTTAAAAATTCAAGTGAACGAAATTTAACCTCTAAAAACTCTTGCATTTGTTTAAAAGTGGGGAGCTCATCAGAAACACTTATTTTAGCTTCCCATTGCTTGCGGGATTCCGTATCTAACTTTGAACAAATGAGATAAATTATTATAACATCCCATGACTGCACACCAATCCCCAAATTCCTCAAGCCATTCAATGTGTCATTAGTAGTGTCAAGTAAATTCTTGACAGCATTGGATGATTCAATCTTGATGGTCGGTTGGTCCATGAAACGCTTTAAAAAACAGTTAGCTAAATATTTCTTATTGTTGTACCTACTGTTCAACAGAGACCATGATTCCTTGTAATTAGCTGCTGTAATAGGAACATGTCTTAAAAGCTGCTCTGCTTCTCCAGTTAGGTGACCTTTCAAATAGTGCATTTTTTGCACATCATCTATTGAGCAGTTTTCATGGATCAACGACACATACAAATCTCTAAAAGTTTGCCATTCCGAATACACTCCCGAAAACGACGGAATAGATATTTTGGGGAGTTTTACATTAAACTCAGTTTTAACATAATCTTGATTGCCTGAGCTTGAATAAGATTTAACTGACGACTGTAACTTGATCATACAGTCCTTAAGCTTTGATTTGTGTTCAATGTAAACCTCCTCAACTTGTTCAAAAACATCTGATCGATAATATTCCGACGCTTCAAGTTCTTTGCGGTCAGTCTCACAAATAATTCTTTCATGAGTGTTTTTAAATGATTTCCAAAAATCATCCAAATTTTCCAAACGTGTCTCTAAATATGATACAGTGATTTTATCTTTAGCTTGTTTACCAAAATTTATCCTAGCCTTAAGTATTCTAAGTTTAATATCATCTTGAGATTTAAGTAGTTTATCCATTATGAATTTATGTGTTAAGTTTTTATGAAAAATTGTACAAGTGTTTGGGGTTTTAATACAATGAAATTAAAATTGGGCGTGGATTCCCCGTCTAAACAATATTTGTAAAATTATTCTAAGTTAGTAGTAAAGAAAAGTTACTTTTTCGCAAATTACCTAGAGCTAATATTCTATGTCTGATTCTAATGTTAATTAAATTTAAATTTTATCACTAAAGTTCGAACAAATAATTATAAAATGACACTAACAAAACTCTTTTTTTTTTTTTGACACTAATGACACAAAGGTACTCACAATTGTCCTGACTAATCGCACTTCACCTTTTCTTGAGACGTTGACAGCTCCGCGACGTTGACAGCTTTGCGCCGGTGACAGCACAGCAGCGTTGACAGCTCTGCGCCGGTGACAGCTCTGCGCCGGTGACAGCTCTGCGGCGTTGACAGCGTTGCGCCGGTGACAGCACAGCAGCGTTGACAGCTCTGTGCCGGTGACAGCTCTGCGTCGTTGACAGCGTTGCGGCGGTGACAGTACAGTGGCGTTGACAGCTCTGCGGCGTTGACCGCTCTGCGCCCGCGCCGGTGACAGCCTAGTAACGTTGACAGCTCTGCGGCGTTGACAGCGTTGTGGCGGTGACAGCCCTGCAGCGTTGACCGCTCTGCGCCCGTGCCGGTGACAGCCCAGTGACGTTGACAGCTCTGCGGCGCCGTTGATAGTACAGCTGCGTGTTGACGTTTGATGGCTAGAAGTGATATTGACAGTTCTACGGCGCTTACAGCACCGGTAACTGTCCTCTCTGAAGGCTCGATGCTTGATAGGTCTTCGTCACAGGGTCTGCTGCAGCGGCTCCTCGGTTGTCCAAACGGCTCCAACCTGTCACACCAACCCTTGCTGAGGTGATGTGATGAATACTTGCTGCCGGGCGACCTGCACTTATAAAGATCTATCCGGCTCGAAGGACCATGAATACGATCAAGCCTACCTAATTTTCTAGCTAGAGGGGGTAGAGGAACTAAATGTTTAATAATACAACATACAAAGCACATCCATTTGTTTTTATTCCTAACAAAATAAAATTACAGTGGCCAGGTTACTACATTCGCGGAATAAAACGCTTGCGCGATTCAACTTTAACCTACCGCCATCTATGAGTAACCTGTTGAACTAAATGCTAAATGCAATGTTATCTGGGGGCACGGCAGTGCCCCCCGCCAAGTCGAGCGCGAAGCAAACACTGCCGTACCATCCTTTACAGGAACCATTTCGCCGCATTTTCAGGCCCCTATTTGACAACCTCTGGATAAGACTAGAACGCTGAAATTTTCGTCATCCAGTAATCTATACAATCACATACTTAAAATAAAATTTCAAGTCTGTAGGTCATTTAGTTCCCAAGTTAAGCGAAAGCAAAGTTTCGCATTTTAGACACTCACTCACTCACTCACTCACTCACTCACTCACTCACTCATGATCATCAAAATAGAACTAGTACTTCCCATAAACCTAGAGAGCTGAAATTTGGTACAGAGTTAGGGTTTAATGGCCACATAAAGGGAAAACTATAAAAACTAGGATAATCGAACGGGAACGGGAATTATACGGGAATGGGAACGGGAATTGTAACTCAAGAACGGCTGAACTGATTTGGCTGAAAATTGGTGAGGAGGTAGCTTAGAACCAGGAAAAGGACATAGGATACTTTTAATCCCGAAATTCCCACGGGATTGGGAACGGGAATTTAAAAATCAAGAACGGCTGAATTGATTTGGCTGAAAATTGGTGGGGAGGTAGCTTAGAACCAGGAAAAGGACATAGGATACTTTTAATCCCGAAATTCCCACGGGATTGGGAACGGGAATTTAAAAATCAAGAACGGCTGAATTGATTTGGCTGAAAATTGGTGGGGAGGTAGCTTAGAACCAGGAAAAGGACATAGGATACTTTTAATCCCGAAATTCCCACGGGATTGGGAACGGGAATTTAAAAATCAAGAACGGCTGAACTGATTTGGCTGAAAATTGGTGGGGAGGTAGCTTAAAACCAGAAAAAGGACATAGGATACTTTTAATCCCGAAATTCCCACGGGATTGGGAACGGGAATTTAAAAATCAAGAACGGCTGAATTGATTTGGCTGAAAATTGGTGGGGAGGTAGCTTAGAACCAGGAAAAGGACATAGGATACTTTTAATCCCGAAATTCCCACGGGATTGGGAACGGGAATTTAAAAATCAAGAACGGCTGAATTGATTTGGCTGAAAATTGGTGGGGAGGTAGCTTAGAACCAGGAAAAGGACATACGATACTTTTAATCCCGAAATTCCCACGGGATTGGGAACGGGAATTTAAAAATCAAGAACGGCTGAATTGATTTGGCTGAAAATTGGTGGGGAGGTAGCTTAGAACTAGGACAAGAACATAGAACACTTTAATCCCGAAAATCCCACGGGATTGGGAACGGGAATTTATTACTCAAGAACGGCTGAATTGATTTGGCTGAAAATTGGTGGGGAGGTAGCTTAGAACCAGGAGTAGCACATAGAAAACTTTTAATCCCGAAATTCCCACGGGAATGGGAACGGGAATTATAATTCTAGAACAGCTGAACTGATTTGGCTGACAATTTGTGGGGAGGTAGCTTAAAAACTATTTATGTATAGATACTTTTTATCCCGAAATTCCCACGGAAACGCGAACGGGAACTACGCGGGTGAAACCGCGGGGCGCTTAATAATATAATACTACTCCTAAAAAATAAGTGTGTCAAATAAGAAAATCTAATAAAATAAATCAATATAAACAAGTTTTAACAAAAAGAAATGAAATCCCACCAAAAACATTCTGTAAAAAACTAGCCAAGTCTCGATGGAGCTGCTTGTTTAACTCTAAAAAGTAATGAAATCTAGACAGACTCGTGCCAAGTCTAAGGTTCCTTACTGCGATTTCTTTATTATTATAGTTAATGTTGTGTGACTTGGCCGTTGAAGGGTACACATGTATGTACACAAGGGTACAAAACTAGGTGCTCCATGACGCTATTGCACCAATCTTAAAAAATCCAGAACCTATCCATTGACGATAGAAAATTTGCTTAATTATAGCCACTTGAAAAATGTTGATTCAATATCCAGTCAATTGTAGGCTTGATAAAGCTGCGTATTTTAATAATGTTATAACATTACGTGTAAACAAAATTGACATGTACCCACTACTAACCTTTTAAACAATGTTCAACGGCCAAGTCACACAACATTAACTATAATAATAAAGAAATCGCAGTAAGGAACCTTAGACTTGGCACGAGTCTGTCTAGATTTCATTACTTTTTAGAGTTAAACAAGCAGCTCCATCGAGACTTGGCTAGTTTTTTACAGAATGTTTTTGGTGGGATATCGATTAACATCTTAGACTTAAACTACTTGAAACTTAATCACATTCAACAAATACCAACCTTGACATACAGCTACAGACATCACCATTCCTATGGTACTTCTATTCAGCTCTTCCGCGAGGTCTCGGAACAAGTTTAGTCCTCATACCAGTGGGATTGTATCTAGATAAAAGAATGCTCCAAGTAGCAGCACCAGCGTTTGTTTATATATTGTTGTATTCATTCCTACCGCATAAAGAACTAAGATTTATTATTTACGTGTTCCCGTTGCTCAATATGGCATCTGCTGCAGCTTGCTCATACATGTAAGTTTTTAAAGGGGTACTTTAGTATATTAACAGAATTATGCAGAAAAAATTCACCTCAGCTGGATTCATTTGACAATTTTCATCAGTATATTTTTTAAAGTCTACTAGTTAGCTATTTACTAGCATTCTTGTAAGACTCCAACTCAGCTTGTGATCTGGAGTAGGTTCACTTCACGAAAGTCTAAAGAGTGGGAAGCGAACCCACGACTTCCGGACCTTAACAATTACGCTATCGCCGCAAAATTTTACTTTATTTAAATATGTACATTATACTTAAGTATATTAAACTAAATATGTTATTTATTTCAGATATATTCGAAGAACAAAAGCACCTGTATATGAACTGCTTTTCTGGGCTCAAATAATGATAATTATAGGAAATATATTAATGACATTAGCATTTGTTTCGGTTGCCATGACTAACTATCCGGGAGGGGTTGCCATGTCCAAGTAATTATTTTAAATATGAATAATATCTTTTTTAGTATTATTAATGTTTTAAACACGAAGTATTTAATTTATATTATTTTTTCAGGCTTCATAAGTTGCTGAAAGACGAATCTTATGTTCACGTCCACGTTGGCAATCTCGCAGCTCAAACAGGTGTTACTAGATTTACGCAAATACACGACAATTGGAAATATAGCAAAAATGAGTCATTAAGTCCCGAGGAATTGCAGGAATACACACATCTCCTTATAGAAGGGAAAAGCAAATATTCACCGAACATCAAAGTGTTTGCCAACACTCATGAAGTGATAGACACTATTGAATCATTCTCTCACATATCAATGACTTACAAAATAATGCCTCCAATCAAAATTAAAACGAAACCAGCCATATTCATATTACAGAGAAAAGATTTCCGTGAATACCCTCATGGACATGGCAAAGAATCTCAAATTAAATATGAAGATGTTAAACCTGTAGAGCCAGTCTTAGAAGACGTTGAAGAAACCTCTAAATCTATTGAGGAATTGGAGGAAGAAATTACTAATAAATTAATAGAAAATGGCAGCAATGAAGTAATTGATGAACAAGATGTTGAGGAAGTTATTCAAACAGACAAATCAGATGTTATTGATGAACCAACACCTGTCATTGAAGAAGCTAAAGAAATAACCGTCGAAGAGAACATACAAGAAGAACAATTAGATGAAATAACGGCAGAACCTCCAGCGAAACCAGTAAAAGCTAAAAAAGCATTAGATGAACTTAAAGCTTTAAGGCAAGAAAGGAAGAAGAAAGCGATACAAAAAATAAAGTCGGAAACTCGTAAGGAAGTCGTAGCATCCGCCAAAGAGAAGTTAAAGGAAATAATGAAAAGACATAAAAATATAGCCAATGAACTTATTGAAGATAAACAAACTAATATTACTGATATTGAAGCAGAAAAAGACGGTAGAGGTGATATTCCAGAGGTTGAAACTATAGCTCAAGATGAAACAGAAAATGTTGAAAATGAAACGCAATCGGAAGAAAGTATGAACCATGAAGATAATCTAGATAGTTTAATTAAGATAAATGAATCAAGTTATCATTCAAATGAAAATATAGACTCAATAGTAGATGAAGTGATTGTTAGACTTTTAGATAGAAAAAGATATGATGATAAAACAAAACCTGAAGAAATGAATATTACCGCTGAAGATAGACAAATGATTCAAAAGATTGTCGAAGAGGTGCTCTCTGAGAGAACTAATTACACTAAATCTGATAATCAATAATGTCCTTACTAATATAAAATGTGAATGTTATGTTTGTTTGTTCAGCTTTCATAATATTATATTGGGTCAAAATTATATTTCTTAATGTTAAGACAGATAGGATCAATATCTATGACATAGTATGTAATTAATATTTTATTATTATATTTAAAAAGTACGATATATATTTATAGAATCATATTTTTAAGCGAAAAGTTGTGAAAAATACTATTTACATAAGCGTTGTTGTATGTTTGTTGCCAATAGGTCTCATATTGCTATTTTTAAATTAAATAATGACATTTATAATGTATTTGCTTTGTTTTTTATATTGGTGGATGTGATCTCCTAATTTGTTGAGCTAACAGCGACTGATTGTATGAAAATGTCCCGACCTTAGAGTCATACATTTTCTAACTTAAACTTCTTCAATACAAAGACAAAATAAACAGGAAATAAATATAATTTCCTTCATTTCAGAAATAATATGTCTCTAGTCACTATGCAAGTTGGAGTTAGGGCGCGAACCCACCGCCACGCACGCTACCATACAATTGAAATATCATCTCTATGGCAGCGCCGTGTAGCCGTGTGCAGTGTGCGTGGCGGTGGGTTCGCGCCCTTCTTAATTATTAAGAAATAAAATAACTTGTTAATAAAAATAAGCTTTTATTTATATTCATTCATTTAACACTAGTCATCGTAGTGTGTCTAAGTATATAATATGGTCTGTATAACGATTTTCAGGCTATGTATTAGGTACACTTTAATCACAGATCATTAAGTACTAGTTTGCAACAACACAAATATATAAGGAAAGTAAATATGTATGTATGCAATGGATATAATTAGCCATATGTACCACAGTACATTAGTCTTTTGTTAAACAATAATACTTCCTTGTCTAGAATAATAGTCAATATATAATTATATATATTTATTCTTTTATTCTATAGTAATTAATATAATTGACCAGTGTACCGTGAACATACTCATTTGTTTAATCACAATAAGAACTTGAAAATGTGTGACTAGAAATACTATTTAGAATATTGTTAACGTGACAAATATCTGCTTAAATTATGATTTCTTATAACTTAAAAATAGGAAGCGAATACCTTAAGTTTCATTAAACAATTAAAAATAATACTTCCGTACGAAGTCTACTAGTCAATGTAGACTCACAATATTAATAGCCAGTTACAAAATTAAAAATACATTAAGTTAAATTGCATTTAAATAATAAAAATAGGTCATTGAACACAGAATTAACTATTTGTATTTAAGAAGCAACCATCGGACTTCTCTAACGTCAGTAAGTGTAGATTCATCTTTGATCAATTTTGTCAGAAAATTGAAACTAAATGACGGAATATGTTTTGTTTTGGATTTTAGTCGAATATCATCCCAAATCATTTGCCCAAGTTTTGATGATGCCCATGTATCGGCACACCAAATGACAAATAGAAATTTTAGTACGGAAAACAGTGTTGGTATAGTGCCATAATCTTTTTTGTGCCGGTGTCAGCGTCGCTGTAATAGCGTCTTTTGATTGACAGATGATTGTAAAATTTAAAATGGCATCTGACAATAGAAGCTTCCATTTTTGACCACTGGCACAGAAAAGATTGTGGCACAATACATCGAATTGGACTACATTATAATCCAATCCCTTCCCGTTTCCGCATTCTATTCTCAAAATACCGGACACTGACGTTTGAGAAGTCTGACAGTTGAGTCTTCTAACGCTGTCATTACACTAGTAGCCTCCAGTCGAAGCGTCCAGAACTGCTGTTCATGGAAGGCGGGCACGGGGGGCTCACCACCTCCCACGGCCTGCCCCTCAGGGCGCCGAGCGCGCAGTACGGGACCTTCAGCAGGTTCTTACTGACCTGGTACGAGAACGGCTCGTCTCCAGGCTCGTCCATGCGCGACAGGGCAGTCACCATGATGTCCAGTGTGGACGCGTGACCGATGAATATTACGTTGCCACCTGATGGTAGATAATGTTAAATGTTGATTAAAATATAGTATTTCTAGACCTAAGAAACAAATTGAGTGAGCTCAATTGGTAAGAACATAAATTCAATAATTGTTTTTTTAGTTTATAGAAGTAATTTATGTAATTTGGCCTACAAAGACGCACTTCCGAATATCAAAAAAGAAGACTTAAGAATTTTTACATCAGGGATATGTCTTCTTCTATAGTCTATACTAATACCGATTTGGAAATGCCGAGAAAACTTTGTCAAGAAACTCTATCTGGCTATTGTACATCTTTTTAGCAGACTTCTCAATTTTTTTAAATAAATTAGTGACGTTGTTCTTACCATCTGCTTCAGTATCGTTGACGACAGTTTGCATCACTTTCTCGTTTCTCTCGTAGAATTCATCTATCGTCTCCAAAGTGTCCACATCTAAGTCTATGTACGGTTTGTACCTGTAATACAAGATTGACAATTTAATATCTATATATTTTATTATTTATTAATATCTATGAAAAGTTATAATTTAATAACTATAAAATAACCATCATCTTCCTACCCTTATCCTAAAAAATCATGGTCATGGAGTATGCAATCGGCACAATGACCTTTTCTTCTCTTTCTGAGAAAGCGCTCATGACATGAAAATTAACTTCATTGTTTTCAAAGTCATTGTTATGTTGTTAGAGTTGTGACGTCTGAATTTGTTAGACCGCACAGATCACAAGCATTAGGGGTTGAAATCTGTACGGTCAATTAAATTGATTAATGTTTTCATCCCAATATTCGGATGGGTTATTCAATCAAGGCAATTTGGTTAAGGCCAGAACCGTAGTGCCCCACTATCTAGATTATCATAAAACAAATTTCTAATCAAACTTACTCAAGATCAACATTAAGTCCAGCTTTATGTAGTTCCAGCGGCGTCATGAACGGGCCGAACCCTTTGACCTGATGCCAGAGTTTGAACTCAAACAGACCCGGCTCCACTTTCACTTTCACAGACGGACCAGCTTGAAGGCCTGTGAATACAAAATATATTGATAAATAAAAGATACACGAAGCCTAGAAGAAATTTCTACTAAGTAATATTATAGACGTGAAAATAACTGTCTGTTGCGCCAAAACTATTGAACTGATTGACTTGAAATTTGGTACCGAGATAAACTAGAGCTGGGAAAGGAAATTTTATCCCAAATTTTCCACGGGATAAGGTTCCACGCGGATAAAACCGCGGGGCACGGCTAGTAAATAAAATATATACGAAACTGAGTCCAGTAGTGAATAGTATACACGTGCGTATGTGTATTTAACGATGGCCTTGTAATAGAGCAGTTTGTCGCCAGAGTTGTGTGTCAAATGGTACATTAAATCGAATGTACACAATAGCGTATCGTACTAAGAGTTAAACAGCATGAATTTCTAGTGATTTTCACCCACTATTTGCTATGTTTGCCAAATGAATCACCTCACCACACCTATTTCTTCTCACTTTATTAATATCATCAGTGAGAGACAGAACTTTGGCCTGCAGTCGGATCCTAATAGCTAATAGCATCAGTATCTATCAATGTATTTAATCAGCAGTTTGTCTTAGTCACAGTCGTGGCAATAGGGGATTATCAGTCTTTTATACATAGAATAAACGCCCAAATATATCTCCACAATGGATTACAAAACAGTTTCAGTAAAATATTCACGATTAGTATTCTTGTGACTATTACACTAACGGTACCCGTACCGTAATCAGGCGAGTCGATCAAGGTCAATTTAATTTTTTATTTGCAATTATATTGAGTGACGCAATCAATAAAAAGTGATTGAATTGAATTTATCCTCATACATTTAAAACGGCAACGGCTTAGGTGTCGGCGATCGAGAGGTCGTGTGTTCGATCCTTTTCATTGCACCACGCTATGCTATTGATGTGAACCCTCTAGTACTTAGTTCTACTAAAAATATCAGTGCTGAGGTCAATATTAGACAGAAATTATCACAATCATAAAATTAGACTATATTTGTTTACTACTGAAAATAAGTCTCCTTGTTTCCAGCGGGTTCTACCGCCGAGTTCTGGTCCTCAAAAATATGAGTCGACACGCAAAGGAGAAGAAGAAGCGGGTTTTGTCAGCAACCACCGTTTTCGAACAACCTTTTCCAAGTCGTCCATCCATCGTTCGTCCCGCAAACTTAGTCTCTATTGGAGAACCTTACTGCCCCGTACAATAATAGAAATATTACCTTCAAGGAAATAATTAGCAGTCTCCACACATCGTAGAGCAGATGACGAGTATACATGGTTGACTGAGACGCCAGCCAACCGCAGTCCTTCACCCACTAACTGCGCTTGGTACCGGCCAACGCGCGTCAGGGGCGTGTCTCTGAAGTACGAGTCTTTCCCGCCGACCCTGGGTTACAAAACAAATATATTAGTGAAACTAGATTTGTCTTGATAAAACCGTAATTTGAGGAGGACTGAAAAATATTAGTCAAAATAGAGTACCTATCTGTTTTTAGTTAGATCCGATGTAAAGATACAGATACTCTACACAGACAGGTACATCGATTTTGGGCTGAGGTAATCCATATTTTAGCGTTTGTAAGTATTTTATATATAGATATCATTAAAGTGCTTTCAGCAATTATAGGACAAATTGGTAACATAATTTACAGTCTTTTAATATCGGATTGTCATAGCTTGCTGATAGTTTTATAAATTCATCGTTACGCAACATTACTATATTTGCATCAAATAGAAATGACGAAATTTTAACCAAATAGAAAATAAACGTGATAAGCCAACGTATCCAACGATAAGAACACAACATAGAAACAAAACAATAAATATCACCGGAGGACATGACATCCGCAACGAGTCGATGACATTCACTTAACTTATTATCAATCAAGTTGAAGTTCGTCTATTCGACTTTCGGCGTTAGATACGGACAGACATACATATACATTATACCAATGAATTCCACAGATCTAATTTTGTAAATATACTAATATTATAAAGCTTCTTCTTCTTCTATCGTGTCAATGGCCACAAAATAACATATTTAAGAGAAGAAAATGGAATAACAATAAAGCTGAAGAGTTTGTTTGTTTGGTTGAACGCGCTAATCGCAACAACTAAGTATTTACTGGTTTAAAAAATTTAGTGTTGCATAAGTTCATGTAGGCTAGGTGATGCGACCAATAAGATCGGAGTTTACAAAGGTTTAACTACATGCAGCTGCCGGGCAATGCTAGTATTTGTTAAGTATATGAAATTGTAAATACATAACTGTCGGTATATTGCAGTTTTTCCGCGGAAATCCCAATCATGTGGAAATCCCATTACTCAACCAATTATGAAATTTGACATAGCAATATGCATGTTTCCAAAAATGTATCTTTTCCTCAGGAAAAGATATTAGGTAATAAAAATTAGTAGGTATAGAACATTTCCTGTACCTAATAATTATATTACTTATACAAAATACTAGGTATCATTCATGAAGTAGGGGACAATCACTCATATTTCCGAACTTGTTTTCTTAAAAAAATTGGAACTTGTCCCAAATATTGATATATTTGGGACTAACCGAGAAGCGTAACCATAATCCCACCAAAAACATTCTGTAAAAAACTAGCCAAGTCAAAAAGTAATGAAATCTAGACAAAGTCGTACCAAGTCTAAGGTTCCTTACTGCGATTTCTTTATTATTATAGTTAATGTTGTGTGACTTGGCCGTTGAAGGGTACACATGTACACAAGGGTACAAAACTAGGTGCTCCTTGACACTATTGCACCAATCTGTCGCCAGAACCGCTACCCATTGAAAGTTGAAAATAATTAATAATCTTCTCCTGGTTCATAGAAAATTGCCACTTGAAAAACGTTGATTTAATATCTAGTCAATTGTAGGCTTGATAAAGCTGCGTATTTTATTATTGTTATAACATTACGTGTCAACAAAATTGACTTGTGCCCACTACTAACGTTTTAAACAAAGTACAACGGCCAAGTCACACAACATTAACTATAATAATAAAGAAATCGCAGTAAGGAACCTTAGACTTGGTACGACTTTGTCTAGATTTCATTACTTTTTGACTTGGCTAGTTTTTTACAGAATGTTTTTGGTGGGATTTCATTTATTTTTGTTGAAACGTGTTTATATTGATTTATTTTATTAGATTTTCTTATTTGACACATTTTTTCTTTTTAGGAGTAGTATTTTATTATTAAGCGCCCCGCGGTTTCACCCGCGTAGTTCCCGTTCGCGTTTCCGTGGGAATTTCGGGATAAAAAGTATCCTATGTGCTTCTCCTGGTTCTAAGCTACCTACCCACAAATTGTCAGCCAAATTAGTTCAGCTGTTCTAGAATTATAATTCCTGTTCCCATTCCCGTGGGAATTTCGGGATTAAAAGTATTCTATATGTTTCTCCTGGTTCTAAGCTACCTTCCCACCAATTTTCAGCCAAATCAATTTAGCCGTTCTTGAGTTATAAATTCCCGTTCCCAATCCCGTGGGAATTTCGGGATTATAAATATTCTATATTCTTTTCCTAGTTTTAAGTTACCTCCCCACCAATTTTCAGCCAAATCAGTTCAGCCGTTCTTGAGTTTTAAATTCCCGTTCCCATTCCCGTGGGAATTTCGGGATTAAAAGTATTCTATGTTCTTCTCCTGGTTCTAAGCTACCTCCCCACCAATTTTCAGCTGAATCAATTCAGCCGTTCTAGATTTTTAAATTCCCGTTCCCCATCCCGGGGTAATATCGGGATTAAAGGTACCCTATGTCCTTTTCCTGGTTCTAAGCTACCTCCCCACAAACTTTCAGCCATATCAGTTCAGCCGTTCTTGAGTTACAATTCCCGTTCCCGTTCTCGTATAATTCCCGTTCCCGTTCGATTATCCTTGTTTTTATAGTTTTCCCTTTATGTGGCCATTAAACCCTAACTCTGTACCAAATTTCAGCTCTCTAGGTTTATGGGAAGTACTAGTTCTATTTTGATGATCATGAGTGAGTGAGTGAGTGAGTGAGTGAGTGAGTGAGTGTCTGTCATAAATACGAAACTTTGCTTTCGCTTAACTTCAGAAATAAATGACCTACAGACTTGAAATTTTATTTTAAGTATGTGATAGTATAGCTTACTGGATGACGATAATTTCAGCGTTCTGGGCTTATCCAGAGGTTGTCAAATAGGGGCCTGAAAATGCGGCGAAATGGTTCCTGTAAAGGATGGTACGGCAGTGTTTGCTTCGCGCTCGACTTGGCGGGGGGCACTGCCGTGCCCCCAGATATTAACTTATACTAATTTTCACGCTTACACACCACTACCTATTTTTTAATTAGCGGATCTTAAACGTAGGGCGAACAAATAAACATGACAGATATTATTGTAAGTGCGTAACAAAACAACCTACCAAGTTATATTACGAGATATCTTGTCTTTAAAAATTATGAGAAATGATATTTTTAAATCGTGGTTATTTTGATGTAAACATTAGTATAGGTAGCGGCACGTAAGTTTAGCGCTGAGCGAAACGTAGAGGGGATAGCTGCGCATGTGTACAGTAGCGAACAAAATACAATTACTTATAACTCAATTACAATTACTATAACTACTTAAACAAATAATTTTTTAACAACATATTTTATTTAAATAAATAGTAATTCTATCATACACGAAATGTGGATTATATTAGGTACTGTTGCGCGCGCTATCATTAATAATTACCTACTTAATATTAAAGTTAACTTAAACTTTAATATTAAGTTGTATAGTATTGACTTAATTCTACTAAAAACACACTAATAAAAAACTAAAAATATCAAACAAACTTAAACTTAAAAAAAACTATCCATGAACGGCAATAACAATTTACTTTAGAACGCGACTGTTCATTCAGATGTCCGCGGAGTGTGTTGTTCTGGCGGGGGACGGAGTACGGCAGACTAGCCAACCGGCGCTACACAAACACTCCCCTCGTCCCTCTAGCCCCCCTGTGATACCTTATTTTTGACTTCTGCGCAATAACGGTCAGCGCTAGAGTTTCGTGCCGCTACTTATATTCACACACACATTAAAAATCGAATCAGAATGACAGCACATAAACAGAGATAAGTGCGATTATCCAAGCAGTAAATCTCTTCATCTTTATCAAAGACAGTAAATAAAGATAGATAGATTTATCTTTACCGATAAAAATAGAAGATAATAAAGATAGCCAGTCTGAGTTTCTTGCCGATTCTTCTCAGCTGATATAATTCCGAATCGGTGGTAGATTCATTGACGTTCATAAGTGCCTCATTGAGGCCTTAACTGAATAAATGGTTTTTGACCTTTAATAGATAGATTATAGATTAGATTATAATCATTCACAACATCATCTCATTATAGTAACTGACCCCTAACTAAGTTCGTCACTTGTATCTAGGGTATCAGAAACTACGCACACACTCATTCCGAGACAAACATTTGTGGTTCTCACAAATATTCGCCCCGCACGGGAATCAAACTCTTCACCTTGCGGATGGATGTCAGTCCGGCATGGTGACCACTCTGCCATCGAGGTCGTCAAATTATAGATTCCAATCTCACCTCTCAGCTAAATGCAAGGGCATGTTGAGATCTTTCCTGATGTATTTCCCGTTGTCGTCGAAGCAATGTGACGTCCATTGTCCGTAGGTTAGATCTATGCGTTCACCGTGACGCAATCCGAATACCCATCTTTTTTGGTTCTGTTGATATGAAAATAAAGTTAGTTATAGATAAATATGTATTTTACCTTCCTTGGAACATTTTAAATAGGTTTGTGCTACGGAGGGCATGTAAAGCCGTCAGTCCCAGCTGTCGTACTAACATCATCGGCAGTCGTTACGGGTAGTTAGAGCCCTCAAAAGTCTAACATTTGGTTTAACTAAAAAATGTCGTATAGCCCTCTGGGTTGTGAAGGTCTGATGGCAGTCGCTTCATGTAAAATACTGACATTCTGCCAAATCTGGTTAAACTGAATACCGACCGACCGACGACAAAAATAAGACATGGGATAAAGGTTCGGAAAAGAGAGAGAGGAACATGTTAAATAGGTTGATTTTTTCTATTTCATAGTCTGCGATCAGTCGTTAGAGTATAAGCGGATTGGTTCAGAGATATTATTGCCCTATGAAAGTCTAGAAATCTCGATTATAAAAGTATGTAAATATGTATTTTATTAAGTATCGCTTTTTCTGCTGTTTTCGAAATTTTTTCAGCTGAATTTTTAATCTTCGGATGTTATTTAGTAATTTAATTAATTATCCTAAGCACTATTAGTTCTTATAAAGTTGTAATGTGTTCAATAATCAGATGTAATATTAGATTAAGTAACTTACCGTATATCCATTGCCTGAACCATTTGCATGTGTCGAATTCCAATCCACCACTTGATCTACAAATAAAAATTACAATTAAAGTTTTTGTATTTTGTTATTTGAGATTGAATATCAAACTCGAAAATTCATTAGTTAACATTAAAATCCGTTAACAATAGGCGGGAAAAGTAACAAAAAAAAAACAATAGGAAGCTTTTTTCAAAATTCAATTAAAAACTAAAGCCAAAAACCGTTAAAATATTTGGATTGGTATCTAAACCTTTTAAATTAATTTTAATATTTATTTTTCTTAATTTATTTCTAAGTCTGGCAATAAACGCCTTATTAAATCCACTAACCTTGTGTAGCGCTCATGAACCCATCCTTATGATTTGATTTAGTCCAAAACTTGTCCCATTCCTTATAGATCTGTTCAGACTTCTCCAGGCCGAGATCGGTGGCGTCTTCGTGAGGGTAACTCGCAGACATGTCGTCGGTGTTAGACCCGGACTCAGATTTAGAATCACCGGCTATGACGGACAGACATAACAATAATGTAACATAGTACATGGTAATATCAGACATGTCTGGCCATACTAGTTAGTGCTAGACAAGTCTGCACATATGATATTAGATACGTTTAGACACACTAGTCACTACTACACATGTCTGGAAACACTATTTCCTACCAGACATGTCTGGAAATACTAGTTACTACCAGACACGTGTGTTTGTGTCCTGACTTTTCAATGGTACTGACAAAAATGTTTACAAAGTGTCATATACCGCGATGTTTGTATAATTGGAAATAGATACACACGACTATCGTTGTTGAAATATAGATTACGAGTGGGCATTGTTTAGAAAAATATAATATTTAAGGAAATTAGAGTATGGTTTATTTGGTAGTATTGTCTCTACTAACTGTGGTTATGTCATCAATTTGGGCCTAGCAAACCAACTGTGAATACCTTTGATCAATTAGAGAGAGGCCTTGGCATTGTAGTGCGATATTACAGGGCTTTATAGGTAATACGTACTACGTAGGTAACACGTAATTTAATATTACGTACTGAGGTTTGAAGTATTTATTATAAACAAAAGGGTTATATATTTACTATGCCCGATGGTGCAGACTGTGTAATATAAAAAGCATACCGGCCGAATTGAGAAATTAACTTCAGAATTATATTATTTTAGTAATGTATTGTTTACCTGTAAATGGACTTTCATTTACAGGTTCAAAATAATATGCCCAGGGTTGTCATAAAGCATTTGAAATATGAAAACATAAGGTATAAGGCCATAAAAAATAAAGATACTAATCAATCACGCATGCATACCCCATAAGGACCACATGCATCTACAGAGATACTTATGTACTGTTGAAATAAATTAACCATGACGTCGACGACACTAGGAGACATTTGATATTATACAGTGTGCAGATAAAAACTAATTGCACTAAAACTATTTATTTAAGACAATTACTTTATTAAACTTGCAGTATTTTAATAAATCAGTAATATAATGTAATTTGGGCAAAATGTATGTAATTATACATACGTATGTACATATAATTTTATTTATCACGTGTAAACATTATTATTTGGAGAATATATTAATAAGTAAATAAACATTGTAAATAGACCTAGGTATATGACTGGTTATTTTTAAGAGAAATTATTTCCAAAAGTTTTTTTTTAATGCTGTTAAACATTTAATAGTATTGCTCAAATTACAATATAGTTTATTGTGTATAGTATAATGTAATGTAAATTGATCAATATTATAATAGTTATTTATCGTAAATGTACAATATGACTCACTATTATTATTTCCAAGCGAGATAGCCCGGTGGAGGGTCCAAGCGTCCGATTCAGCTGTTCGCCGCGTACACACAGCCGGCAGGTAACCGCTTACACCTACAAACAACAATGACACCTTTTTTCTTGCTTCCCCTATTATATTTATACATCCATCTCGCTCTACAATACATCTCTTTGCTCTACACTCACTTTTTGTCTAATCAATGATCTTAGATTTTTACGCTTTGTAAAAACCGTTCCACAAAAATATAACTACTGTGACGTTCAAAAGTTTTAACAGTTTTACAAATTTAAAGGAAAAAAATGAATAAACTCTGCAAGAAATAAATGTTTTTAACGTAAGCCTAACTACATATAAAATACGTAAAGTCACAACCAAAATAAGCTATGCTATAAGTCAGTCAGTCAGTAGACATTTTGTATAGTCGATCGTCATGACGCGAATAAATTATTCGTATTTCTATTGTCAACTCTATACATGTATACCAAACGAAATACATTATATTTTTCAATATACGAACATAAAAAAATAATGTGTTTTTTACGATAATAAATACTAGGACTAATGTTACCTGTTACTTTGCTCGAGTAAATATTATTTTTGTGAGTCCTTTACGGGAGTGCGTAGCGTCACAAACTAAATCTAACTCACTAACTTCATCTCATATGGATGAGGGTGGGGACGGTTATGGGAACACGGGATACACAAACAAAGCCATTATTTATAGGGACTTTTATAGAGTGGTGTAGTTAAGGTTCGGTTGTAAATGGTATTGGAATAATGTATGAATGCATGACGTAAAGACGAGGTTTATGTACGTTTCATATTTTGAATTTCATAGTGTAGTGT
Organism: Timandra comae; assembly: GCA_958496195.1. NCBI lineage: Eukaryota > Metazoa > Arthropoda > Insecta > Lepidoptera > Geometridae > Timandra > Timandra comae. The sequence goes on from OY292370.1 coordinate 6,439,399, forward strand.
GTATTTATTTGTTACTTTTTACGATTAAACTTGAACATTTTGTTTTTACAATTAAAAATTCCTAAACGTAGGTCATTTAAGTAGGTATATCTATTCAATAATTTATTTTGAAAGAGACCTAATTAATTTAATTTAAAAATTGAAAATCCTAACTAATTTTATAAATGCGAAAGTAACTCTGTCTGTTACCTTTTCACGGCTAAACTACTGCACCGATTGACTTGAAATTTGGTACAGGGGTAGCTTATGGTCCGGGAAAGAACATATGCTACGTTTTATCCCGAAATTCCCACGGGATCGGGAACTACGCGGGTGAAACCGCGGGGCACAGCTAGTATCAAATAATCTAAAAACTAATGAAACTATACTTTTTTATTTCCGCAACTTTCCTTTTATTATAAAAATATAAATACACTCTGAAGGCCAGTACCGAACATGAACATTGAACATGATAATAGTTATCACTAATGAAGTTACAGTGATAGACACAAAATAATCAATAAACCGGTTTATTTAAATGTCAACAAACTTTCGCTAATAAAAGTAAATATAACAACTCTTTATAATAAGTTTCAATGAGTTAAAACTCAATAAATATATTAATGGGACAGTTATAGCAAGAAAAACGTACTTATTAAATAATAACAAATTAGCCTTACCCCGCGGTTTCACTCGCGTTAATATGCAAACAAACCTTCATCCTAAATCACTCTATCTAGTCCTAAAAACTACATTAAAATCCGTTCCGTAGTTTCAAAGATCTAAGCATACAAACAGCGGGAACGACTTTGTTTTATATTATGTAAAGATAGATAACAAACTAACCTCCAATTGTATGGTTCAACAATCTCAAACACTTTACAGCACACGCCATTATGACGTCACTTATTATAACTTATTACCGAATGATATTTATACGCGAACATAATATAAAAAGTAAGAATTTTACTGAAAATTGTATTATACGACTGTCGATGTATTATCTTGATAGTAACTAAGTATAAACTAGGTATGTTATGAACAAAGTAATAATTTGAATCAGCTGATTTGAATGGTAAACTCTAAAATTGTTATCAGGGCAATGTTTTGACAAGCTAGGCGCACGATACGGTGACGTGATTGGTTCCTTATAACGTCTATTTTCGTGCGTTAGGTTAGGTTAGTATATTTAGTTCAAAGTCCAAGTTTAAAAACTGAATAGGTACACTAATAAATATGTGAATAGACATTATTAGACATTCAATTAATGTAATTGAGTCGCCGTTTTAATTGAGTACAGGCACGTTTCATTGGTAAGTATTATATTGGTACATAATATATGTATTTCAGCGATGTATTGTTCAAATTATAAACGCTTCAATGAGGTTACTATTTAAACTGTGACTAAATAACAAACTAACGTCCTCGCTGACGTAGTTTCCTAATAGAAATTTTTAAAACACTGCTGAACGGCTGAACAAATTAGTGTCGAATTTTGAACCATTGATACAGAAAAAGACCGTTCCTTCATGGTTCCTACCTACATCGATCGCGTTAGGGGGAAGCTGAGGCTAAGGATATTTAGCAGCAGGGATTTTCCAATTTGTTTTATTAGAGTTTTTCATACAAGGATAAAACTACGAACTATGGACATTACAAACAAATTCTTAGAATTAATTTGTATATGTAAACATAACGACATAGGTAGTCTATGGTATGCAATCATAATCACATAAGAAATGTTTATTCTGATCATTAATTTCTAGGAATTTATTAACGATCAAGTTACAAAAAACAATTAAGTGGACTTATCTTGAAATTAGAACTTCGAATCAGATTAACAATAACTTACTCATACGTATGTGTAATCGGTTAAAATGTTGTACTGTCTTTAATTAACTAGGTAAGTCTAGCATTTTTACCATGCATTTTGGCCCGCGGTTTTACCGGCGTAATTCTCAATTCTGTCGGAATTTTGAGATGATAAGTTGAAGTAAGTATAAATGTTTCCCAATTGTAAGCAACACTTCTACAAAATTTCATCTAAATCGTTTAGTATTTTTGTGTGAAAAAGCAACAAACATCCATACATACTCGCATTTTCGCAGATCTAGATGAAGATCATTATCCGATCTATCCATACGTCCATAAAAACTTCCACATTTATATTATAACACTAGCTGTGCCTCGCGGTTTCACACGCGTGGTTCCCGATCCCGTGGGAATTTCGGGATAAAACTGGCCTGTTCTTTCCCTATGTTCTTTTCCGGACCATAAGCTATCCCTGTACAAAATTTCAAGTCAATCGGTTCAGTAGTTTAACCGTGAAAAGGTAACAGACAGAGAGACAGACAGACAGAGTTACTTTCGCATTTATAATATTAGTTAGGATTAGGATTAATAGGATATGAAAAAGCTTACTAACCTGTCAACCACGAAGTGCCCAAAACCCAGCCGTCAGGTGATGATTCCAATTCCTTCACCTCAATGTAAATGTAGTCTCCCAGAACTAATTCCAACTCGTCGTTGGCTTTAGGAGAATAACTTTGTGTCACTTTATGGACCTGTTTCGGAATAAATAATAATGTTACATAATCTAATAGGTATATAGGGAATTAATAAATGTTTATTGATATACTAAGATAAAGAGGAATAGTTTGTTTATTTTAAGGCCGTAATCTCTCTTTTTGCGAACAGCTTAGGCGTAGGTGAAACCGCGGAGCACATAATTATTATAATATATGGTTTTAATTGCGTCAAATAAATTATTAATGTGAAAATGATATATAGATTTGATTAAGTTTCTCAACTTCTGAAATATGGGATATTATTCAGCTGAATAGATGCGTACGCGTCTCCTTTCAAAATCGTAGTTTTGTATGGATAAACGCTGAATGGAACTGAATAAATGTGTGTAGTCCCTTAATCTGATATCCTTGTTCCAGCGTAACAAGCTTATATCAACTTCCGCTTTAGATAAATACCTTTTAGCAAATGATCCGTCTAACTAATATCAACAAATAGGAAGATAACTCCAAACTCGACACGCTTCACGGTTAAACTAACGCCGTTGTAAGTTAAAAATATTTTGGGATAAAACTGTCCTTGGCGCAACGTAAATCATGAAATCTATTTATATTTATAAAGCCGATAAAAATTTAGTTTAGTTATATTAAATACATAAATCTATTGAACTACATACCTTTATTAATAAAACTGATGATATTTTAGACAGTTTATTAAACTCACAAATCTTCTTCTTCGCAAGATTTACGTAAAACTGTAGTTTTATTACAATTAAATATAAGTAAAATACGGCAGTACGGGATCAGCAGAAACGGAAACTAACGCGTGTAAAACTGCGAGACTATTTATAAATAATCATGGTTCACTACACATTCGTCATCTTTACGCTAAGGCCAGGCTTGGCTATGATATGTTCACAATGACTCAATGCGAAAATACGTACATAGACTTTCCTACTTGCGATAGTTCAATTATGATATGCAGTTAGATTTATCCTCAGCTTTTAATTAGCTCATTTATGCTATCGGAATTTTTAAATAGTGAAGACGTAAACAGGAAGGAAACATTAATTTAGCTTCTGCACTTAATTAATAACATACAATTCAAGATATAAAGAGTTGCAGTTTTTTCGCAGCTGTGTGCAGGTTTCCTCAAAATGTTTTCCTTCATTGTACGATTGATTGTTTATCATTGGTGGCTAATTAATGCTAATTAGCCACGTTCGGATTGTCCGTTCGTTTAATATACTTTCCGAATAGATAGATTCATTATAATAGGGTAGTTTCCTGGGTCAACAAAATGAAATTCTAATTAGTCCGTCAGATAGTTAGATTTCGAAAAAATATTAGTCACGTATTTTTTTGTTTCATCAAATTAATAAAACTGACTTAGTTTAGTTATTATAACGCATTAGTGTTTAGGGGCTTGTGACGTCGACTGTTGCTTTAAAATTGCATTGCAACAACCTGTGACGTTGCACGAGTTTTCAACACACTGTATCGCCTTAATTATTTGTTAACATGAAAAATAAAAAAATACGTGCCCAATATTTTTTTGGAAATCTATAAGAAGGACTAATAAAAATTGTTTAGTCAACTACCCTATTGTAGTTAGATTCACAAACTGTTTACGGAAAGGAGCACATCGCTGTAAACTCTGATGTAAGTACATAAATAATTTGAGAACATTATTGACTACTAACAGCGCCCCAAGGTTTCACTTACGTAAAATTCTAATCCCGTGGGAACATACTGCATATGGATAAACCCATGGAATCACTATATCTATTGCTGAACTACATTAAAATCCGTTAAAAGATCTACACACACCGACAGCGGAAGCAACTTCATTAAACGAAATCAAAAAAGGAAGAAGTCATTCGTCCGAAATCTTTTATACTAGGTATGTAAGTTGATATAAGGAGGTGAAGGAGGCTGCTTTGGATAGGGGCAGATGGAAGGAGATGCACCTGTTACATATACAAGAGCACCACTCTCAAATTGATGATGATGGAAGATAATAAATAGAAATATAATATATTACAAGCTGTGCCCCGCGGTTTTACCCGCATAGTTCCCGATCCCGTGGGAATTTCGGGACAAAACTATGTGCTTCCCTGGACCATAAGCTACCCCTGTACCAAATTTCAAGTCAATTGGTCCAGTAGTTCACGCGTGATGCCGTGTCCAAGAGAAATTAAATTGTTGATATGTACATATAGACATTTTATTATTAAACGAAACTCATCCATCTGATGGAGGCCACCGGATGTGGCTGAAACTAGTCGAGGGATTCGATTTAAATAAGTATGTACGAACATCCCCTTATTTTAATTTTATTAAACATGTATAGAGATTATTATTGATGACGATGAAAGTTATATATACATAAAATTACCTGATGATTAACAAAGCGTGGATCCCTCGAATACAACTGCAGTTCCCAAGTAGAATGTTCAACTGGTTGCAGTTCATCCACAAGACTCTTCAGCTTGCCATACGCGGTCACGTCGAAATGATACGCTAACGTTATGTGGAGTGACTTCACATGCGGCTCAAGGCTTATCGCTATTTGAAAATATACACGAAACAAATGACTTAACATTGTAATAAAAATAAGTAATATTATTTTTTATTTGTTAAGGTGCGTCTACGCTAGACGAAGCAAGCACAAGCCGAACATGAGTCGAGCTCGAGCCGAGCACAAATTCATTCAAAAGCGCGTCTGTTCGATGCTTGTAGGTTCGTCCACACTATACGAATTTGTGCTCCGCTCGTGCTCGGCTCTCCTAGCGTAGACGCAGCTTAATAAAAATAATAAATTTTGTAATATATAAATAGTAGATATACGTTTTACAACTACAATGCAAAATTACTAATTTTGTTTATTGAAATTAATAATAAATAATTTAAAATGTGAGTATTTTTTATTCTATATTTATACTACATTTCACTTTATTGTGGTCACCCTAACTGACTTATTAATAAACAGTATAGTTAAACCGCATTATCTCTCTTTCCTTCTAATTATAGGTACAAGTTGTTAGTTATTATCAGCTGGATTAATAACCTGGACATTCAAATCTGATCCTCGCAGGATTATTATATAATAATGTCCAATACGAAACGCGGAATAACCCCCTGTGTATTAATACTTCGAAGGGGGGGGGGGGGGGTCGATGGCACTGTGATAGTGCCAACGACCACCCCGGGTGTCGGATCAGGGGGTGGCCGATGGGAATAAACCTATGCAATGATGATAGGTACATGTATGAAAGAGAGTAAAATATTTATTACTTTAACCATTATTGTTCCTCATTTATTGACTTTTTCTAAACAAGAGAAGTTTTGAAAAATATCTAGATAGCAGTTTAATCACTACATACAAAAAATGCGTACATACTACATACAACAACTAACTAAATTCTAAAAGCATAAAATAAAGAAATAAAACAAAAAATTACCTTAAAAAGCATGATACTGCATGCTCAAGAATCTTCAACTAGCATCCCAATAGCCTACGACATATTCTAAAATAAAATAAATTAAAAGCAAATAAAATCACAACAAATAGGATTAAATAGGTTGTATGCGACTACAATACTCTTACATGGATAAGGTTTCTCTTGCTGCATGGTGCACCAAGGAAAGCAAGTTCCCAACACATCCAAATGTTCATACGTATCCACTGTTACACCCACTGTCCAAAGTAAAAACCTCGCTTATTATGGACCACTTACATAAGTACTATGTTTGGTATAAACAACTGAATTAGTGCAGTTATTGCCAGTTTACTACAATAGATTAATCCAAGCCATTGACAAAGCTTTTTTTGGAATGTCAGGCTGGGTTAGTGGAATCTCTTAATCATTGGCTCATATAAATGATCCATTAGGCTTGTGTTACAAATCTAATTTTAATATATTCTTTGTGAGCTATCTGAGGCTTTTACAAAGGACCCAAGAACTTAGATCTAACTGTAGAATATTTTTTGAGTAAAATGTTATAGTAGTACATCAAATTGGAAATCAAAGTAAATATTTTAAATTTAGAAAAATGACTTTAAAAGAAATTGGAGAAAGAAGATTTACATAATTAATATTTAATAAAGTATATTTTATAAACTTTTAAAACGAAAATCATGTAAATATCACAATTAGATTTCAATCAGTTTTGTAATAAAATAGAATTTAATATAAAATAAAGAAAGGTCACTAACTAGTTTCTACTTAAATAAATATACTTACAAGCAGAAGACACCTGCTTCACATATTGAACGGCAATCTTTTTCAAGTAATCAGCATGTTCGTCGGAAACAAAGAGTCCCATGAAGTTATGGGACATGTATGGTTCTAGTTTGAGTGGTGACGACGGAGGGTCACCAACATGCTCTACTACATGTTTCACGGCTTTAGCAAGCTGGAGTGAGGTCTCGTCGGGGGCCTATTTGTAGTTAAGTTTAATTTAAAGTTTGGACCAGTTATCATTTAATTATAACTGATATAAAATGCTATATTACATAAGATATTATGGGACAGACCTTAAAAAATGAAACCAATGTAATATGTGGAGGAAAACTATGTGCTCCGTTCCATCCCGTAGTAGCTTTAGATTTGTCCCAGAACTCTAGGAGTTTGGCAAGCAATGGTCCTGTAGGGCTCGCATAGAATATATATTCCCTGCCTTCGTCATCATCTATAGAAGCATCATTCACATGGGTAAGGAGCCAGTCTGAAGCTAATTGAACGCTGCGGTTACCGGTAGCAGCGAGTGCTTTTAAACTGTAAATAAATATTTATTCTATAACGTAATTTAATCTAGAAATGCGGTATGACACTGAAGTCGGGTTTTTACTTACGCTCTAGACCTTGCAAAACCCATTTGCAACAATATTTGAAGAGGAGTAGCATCTTGTTTAGTTTTATTAGAAGTTGATATCTTACGAGGAGGTAAATTTGCCATTTTGCGAATGGATATAAAATTAAAATTTACGAATTGTCTGAACACTCGACGCATATAATTAATTTGCAGGCATTGTGATATTTTTTGATGTTGGAAAAGTAATTTATTTTCTGGGCTAAAACAATAATTTATTTTAAAAACAACAACAAACAGAGCAAGACAAGAAATTAAGAATGGGATGGAAAATTATGGATATAAAAAAACGGTATTTTATCTGTGGAACAAAATATTTTGAGATACACTTGAAGTTGAAATAAGGAATTATTTCATCTATATTCCATGGTAAAATCATCTCACGTAGATGTTTATGGCCCATGATGATGATTCCTTGGTACTGTCACCAATGTCATCAATCAGATTAGTCAATAATCTGAATGAATTGTCAATGTCAAAATAGTGAAATTGTCAAAGAAAAAGTGAGCGAGTGATTTCGGCGTGGGTCGGTCAATAAAACAAGCAAATCAAAATAAATTATATATTATTGTATTTCCATTGAGCCACTTTCTAAGAAGCGCAAAATGTATCTCAGATATTATCTTAATGAAAATGGTGACAGGCAATATACCCTGGCGGTGAGTATTCGTATACTCAATAATATTTTTATAACCTTTAAATCACGTGTAGTATATTTTAACAATAGTATTGTTAATAAAAGTAGTAATTTTACTCAATACTCTATATAATATTCTTATATTTTCCATTACAGACCATAGACCCAAGTGGAAAGCCTACATTGTCTGCACACCCTGGTAAGAATAAATTAATATTAGTTTATTTTCCGCAACAAAATAATGCTATATTATATTATACCCCAATACGCAGTATTTCAGTGTCGTCTGTGTCCCTCATACTTATTTTATTTATCTTTGCCAGCAACCAGTATTTTTGTAATCTGTTCTTAAATTATAATGTGAATGTTGAAGAATTAAACCACTCCTATCCACTTTTAACTTAAATTCTCATTGCCCATGATTGTACACAGAATGGTGACAGTTTGTTATATTTTCAGCTCGTTTCTCACCTGAAGACAAATACTCGAGACAAAGAATAACAATAAAGAAACGATTTGGACTCCTGCTCACACAGCAACCGGAACCTATTCATTAAATGTATCTTATTGATTTTAATTAAGACTTAGTTTAAGATTATATTCTAACTTCATAATTTTATTCTTTTATTTCTGATGATGTGTGAAATGCTTGTTTCATACTTTTACCCATCTATGTGTATAGTGATAAAAAGTTCTAAGTTAGTCTGGTTAAACATTTTAGTCTCAGAAACTACTCGTTAGAAATGCTAAATTCTATTTAGTGTTGGATAGCTTGTTTTTTCTAAGGAAAGCTAATGTTTACAACCAATAGGAAGAAGTAATAATTAACACCAATAAAACTACCAATAACAATAAAACTGATATACTTTTTAAAGTCAGTCAGTTTTCAGTCTTCTCGTGACCACGATCAGTGTAACCCGGTCGAAATGTTGAGGTAATTTTAATAATTATAAGTTATATGCGATTAAGACCTGTATATCATGCAAACAACCAATAAAATAGTCTAATCTAAGAGGCTATCTATAGGTAAAACTTTCAACCTGTTTTATATTAATAATTTTCTTGACAATTTCAAGAACATTGTGATGTTTACACTAAAATAGGAAGATATTTTTTTATAAAATTATTAGCTATATAATCCCATGGGAATATTAGTATCTTATGTTATTTCAGGTGGGCAAAATTGAAAAGAAATTACCTACTGTTTGCTAATTATTATACAGGGTGATTTAGTTACTCATGGTATGGCCATGGCAAAATAATGGGTAATTCCCAGTTGCCCCCACCGGCATCGCCCCCACTGCGCACTGGGGGCAACTGGGAATTTGTAAAATAATAATTCCCAGCTGCCGCCTTATCTCCTTTTGAAGGGGAGACGGGGAGACAATTTTTTAAATACTTAATTGTATTGAAAAAAGTGGTTCAGAATGCCTAAAAAAATAATGTTTTATTAAATATAAACAATCAAATTATATTATACTTACACTATTTTATGCAGATCTTTATTTCTTAAAAATTAACAGTAATCAGAAAATTGTATCAAAGTTCTTAAAATAAAATTACGTCATTAAAACCGCAATTCGCCTCGTTTCATTGACATCACGAACAAGTTCAAACCTGCATAGAACTTGGTTCAATGTACTTTATACGTGCATTCAAGTTGAATAGTGAATAAACGCAAGATGAATAGGTTGAATGAGACCATGGGTAGGGTTGGCAAATAAAAAATCTCGTGCTATAAATATTTCTTTTTATTTAAAAACTAACTGGATCCCGTGGTTTCACCCGCATTATTCCCGTGTATGAGATTGATACTTATGCTATTTCTGGTTTTAAGAAGTACTTATGTAAGTATCAGAAAAATCTCTGGGTACAAAATACAAATCAGTTCAGGCATTTATGATTTTTAAAATGGTGTTGGGCTTTACATTACATATTGACGATTCAAAAGATACCGTAGCCGCTATACCTACTATGCGGGATTGCCAGTTAGTGGATAGCGGGTTCGATTTCCGTGCCACGTAAGCTGATTAGTTGGGAGGTTCACTTTTATATTTGTTTGTCTTCATCTGGGTGTTCTGTGCGTATGGCTGAGTAATAGGAAATAAACTTAGTTAGGAATAATATTCATAAGTACTTACTCACCTATGTATTAACTTACTAACATAAAATACTAAATGAAAATAATATTACTAATATCTATTCATCAGTGTAATTATGTAAATAAGTAGGTCTAGGTACTTAAGTTAATAAGTAATTACTTATGTTTTTTTAAAGTGAATAAAAAAAATCAATTATTTTTAATCCATTTAGGTAAGTATTTCCTTTCATCACTCATTCCTACAGTTGTATCACTACACCACTCACTACTAAGCAAGCAAAACATGTTCGTACATGCTTTGGAATCTTTCTACGCTACGTCCAAAGTTTGTTGAAACGCGCACAACACAACGCACAAACAGAAGGTGCCGAATATTCGTTGTTTTCATATTATTATTTATTTATTTATTAAAATAAAATATAACTGTATAAATATTGAATTGAATAATTAAGTAAAATGGGGTTTAACTGCCATAATCAGATACGAAAACTTAAAAAATTTAAAAAATATCAAATAATTTATTTAGTGAAACATGATATAAAATTATTAGACACTATTCTTTTTAGTGCCTGTGTTCATCAATCAGCAAGATTTTCTATGAACAATGAAGATAATCAGCTAAAGCAGTAAGTTCTTATGTACATAATGTACATGTTTTAAAAGTACCGTTTAAGTTCATTTAATTTTAACATAACATAAAAAATATACTTACCTATTGATATTTGTAAATTATTAAAGCATCATACTTTTTGAACAGTTGGCTTACGTAAAAAAACAAACATGCCATATCTTTTTATTAGACTTAAATTAAAAATTATTTCCCGCCATGACGATGACCGTCTCGCCACTTTTCTCATTGGTCCATTTCGAGTCAACTTGTGGTTTCTTTATACTACAAGCAACGTTCCACAATTTTTGACATTTCTAACCTCCACGATCATTTGACACTTATCTGCTAAATTGTCTATTGTGAAAAAAGCTGTTATGTGCCACTGGATTAGTCTAGAAAGAGAAACATATTTACGTATCGCTGTCTCTTTCAACCAAAGTAGGAAACAAGATTCATTTATTTTTATTATGTATGGTACTACTTTTGAAATCTTCAAAGAATTTGTTGACACCCGGGCCGCTCGTGCGCACCCGCCACGCCGCCGCTGTTTTTAATTTCAATTTTACCATTAAAAAAATTGTGAATATAAATATCCACCAAACCTTGATTTTAGTCAATTGAAAACCCGATTTTCATGATCTTCTTCATATCTTGTTCTTTGGGTTTCTCTCTAGTTTTGTCTATTGTTGCTTATCTATTGCGCACTCTTTCGCACGTATGATTCTCTCTCGCTTTACAATTCAATAGAATGAAGTTAGTTGTTTGTCATTCTAAAACAGAAACATACCTACATTTCACAGTTTTGGTTTGTGTTTTACGACATTTGTTTTTTATCGAAGATAAATAACACTTTTTGATAAAATATTGTATTGTGTTATACAAATAGTGTTACAAATTCGGAAAAAGGATAAAGAAATATCGTTTTCATGTCCGCGACAGTGAAGTGTATATTAATAAAAGCTGGTGGATTTCTGAACGGCAGTGTGTTTATCGCTATTTAGCGATGAGTGAATTTATAAAGTTGAATTGATGTTGATAAAATAAAATTCATGGTGTTTCCGATATCTTTAGTGGTGTTTTACAAATTTAATTCGAATCATAGGGTCCACAAACGAGCAGACGGATTCTACCATGGTCGTAAAACGGTAAGTTCTTATTATGTATCAACGTGGTTGTTACTTCTTATTGTTAGGACGGTTTACACGCTTAGTTTTACATAAATTTACTGCCATCCGTACATAAAACACTTTAACTTTATAATATCTATTACGTATCAGAAGTTTACCTAATTAGTTGAACACAAACTTAGAGGTATTTTCTCTTTGTTGCATTGTTTACTCAAAAGATTTTGATAACCCTGTTTACGTCCAATTCCGTACATCTCAATGAAGACCTAGTTGAATTTAGCGTTTTTTTGTTTATATACGTATTATATTGAGGATATGATTTATTAAAGGAAAAAATAAACAATTTTTTTCTTATAATTATCTATTAGTAATTAGTAATCCAGTCATAAAATCACAAAACCTGTTAGATAAATAACAGGTACGTAAATGTATCTAATTATATCATTATTTTCAGTTTTTTGTTCACACTTTATCTAATTTTCCATGTTTCGTACAAATAAATAACATAACTTTTTATTTAGAGTTTACAAAACATCCAGTTTCTAAGTTATACATGTAAAAAAAATGCTTTATGAATTTATTATGAAATGATCATGTATTAAACAAGGTAGAAAAACCATACATAAGCCATTTTTTATGTGATAAAAGTACATACAAAATATTCACATGCGCTAAAGGCTAGAACATAACAATTATTATTAAAAACACTTAAAAGTTCTGTGTACCATTAAATGATTATATTTTATTTAAAAACAAAATATGAATAATTTTTAGCCATGGTCAATCCAAATTCTAAACTTGTTCCATTTCTATAATCTATGAAATGGGACATTTTCGACTTAAATAGGACCATGATCTTAGTTTTATGCCATTATTATAAATCACAGACATTATAAGTCTGGGAACAAACATTTTGTTGCATTATTTTTGTTAATAAAAGGGTTAATGAAAAGTTTTACAAACTTTTATTAGGAACTTAAAAGCGGGTAGTTTATTCTAATAAGATCTCTTGCTTTGGGTCCTCCTTTGGCATGCTTTTTTTAAATTAATTATACACAGTTTACATTTTCTCAATATCTTGATTGGTTAATAGTAAATGTAGAAATGAATGATAGAATGTAGAGATGTAAAATATATCTTAATTTTTTTTAGTACAGTCAACACAAAAAAAATGTACTTACAAATAAAAAATTAAAACCTTTTATGACTTTTTCAAAGCTATAACTGTATGACTAATGTTTCTATCGCTTTTTATTCATAAAAAGCCTATGTATTACTTAGATTGATCAATCTGGTTTGAATATTTTTTTTGCTGACTGTACCCTTATGAAGTTATGACTCGACAGAAATAATCACAAATATCAACATTTCATCGAGTTCAAAAAGACGAATAAAAATAGGTATTCAACCAATTGTTTGTGGCTCTTTTCCAACCACCTACTTATTGTTTTAAAAATGTTGTCTACATACTAAATGTATGTTTCTGTACATAAACCTGTAAGACCAAATACAAATTGCACTCAGTAATAAAATACGTCAGGAGTTCTTTCTTTAGATGTTTAATTCAATAAACCTACCTAGGCCATAATAATAGTATCGTACAAAGACACGGGCTGTAGACATAGTTATGCTAACATAGCATCATGCGACCTTGCATCGCTTCGATTGCGACGCAAATAACTACTTGACAAAATAACACTGTCCACTTCTAATATTATTTGTACCGCCTTATCAATCTGTCGATAAACGTTTTCTAAGTACCCGCTACGTACGTGGAGACGTTTCAAACAAAGGACTGTTGTCATTAGTGTCTCGATACATCCATCCCCAGTAAATTGAAACATATCGTTGATTGTTTGCTTTATTGACTTCTACAAACATTTGCTCAGCGCTCGAGACGTAAACTCCTTCCATTTTTAGTGTACTTTGAGCTCTATTTTTACGGTAACCTTCGTTGTTCAAAGTACAATGACGTTTAGGCTCGAAATCCCCTTTCCAGGCACGCTCATTAAAGTTTCATCTCGACAGGGCTCCGACCTCCGTCGGGTTACACTTAGCTGATTGCGGGAAACGCGTGTGTGGGTCGGATTTATACTTTAATTTTTTAATGTTGGCTGTCGCTAATGTGCCCCGTGATTTATTACTAGGGAGATAAGGCCCTTTCATTATTGGGTTAACGCGAATACGTAATTAGGAACGTTGAAACGTATCATTTGTGCTTGACCCTAAAGTTTACGTGTTATTAGCAATTTAATATTCAAATATCACGACCGTGGCATTAAGTAACCGGTACATGGCAACAACTGCACTAGGGATTTACGTAGTTATTTGTTTTATGCATAGTAAAGACAATTGTTATTATCATGACTGCTTCAATGAATGACTCAAATTCCACTTAATGCGTAGTAATTTCCTGCTATCGCTAACGATGATAATAAGTACCTAGTTAAACCTCCTATAAAAACACGATGCTTCAAATCTCGATCTTAACCCATAAATAATAGCATCACCATTAAAATATTCATCGCATGTTTCCGAGAAGGCAGAGTCCGTCACCTAGGTACCTGCTCTGTATCTCCCACATATTTTGCAAGAACCAAGAAATATTATTATTACCCACCTACCTACTTCCGAATTCCAATGAAATTGAAAATTGAGGCTAGCAAACAAAAACTTGTATTATTATTATGCAATCAATCTTAACTGATACGTGTTTCAGAAATTCCAAAATGTATATTTTGTATTACAAGTAGGTTTTCCGCTGAATCATTTGATTAAAACATACTACGTAACCTATTGCTTAAATTCCAGGAAACAAGCGTATCTAACTAATTAGGATCCCAGAGGCATGACAAAAAGCCCCACAAATACGGGACAACACCTGCGTGCCCATATGCCTGCCACATACACCTGCACAGCAGATGTTCATACCTCGATGGCTAATAGAAAAGTTCACCGGAGACGTTAGATCGATAGTCGATACATAAAGGCCTTCTTAACCAACTTATTCCATTTCTTTATGTATACTTTATAAGCTATTTACTATCTAGGCAGGGTATTTTGCGTCGTATTTTCACTCTCTATCTTTTCTTCATGTCTATCTATGAAACAAATCAAACTTGGTGTTCGGTTAAAGGTCTAGACTAGACGTAGACATTCAGCTACTTCTGTTCAAGAAGCTGAAGGCTTTGTTTCTTTATCATTGTTGTCCATCATTGTAAAGCAATAATTTACAGTATGGTTAAAAAGCTTAGTTGCACTTACCATTACTGAACTCTACGGAAATGGAGGTAAAGTAAATAGTATTTCATCGTATTAGTGTTGTAGATATTTTGGCAATGAAATTGTTAAATTGGAGTCGATCGGAAGGCTGCCCTGCCGGCGTGCGCATACAAACGCAGACATGTTGCGGTTCGCTGACCGCACGCATCAAATGACCTCGAATTAATTTGCAGAATTGTTTGCCAAAAGTTAAACAGTTATTAATAAAACGTCAAAAAATATTGGCTCGTCTGCAATTTGATTCATTCATCGCAATAGAATACCGAGATCTGCTGTCGACGACCACAATTGTCAAAATCCGTTATATTGAGACATTCATTACCGTCAGTCACGCTCCGATCGTGACTCATGTTTGACTTGTTTGCGGATCTAATAAATCACTTACTTTTCCATGTCACCCTTCGGATTTTAATCCTGTTTTCAATTTCATTTGAACTTATACTCGTACTAGAACTAGACATAGAAAGTAATCTTGTTAGAAATCTTACATAACACGAGCCACATTTAAAAGTTAACATCAGTAATAATCAGTGGCTTTATTCTTCGTGCGGATGAAACGTTGATTCGAAGTAATTTCCGTCTCTAGAAAAAAATGACCGTTGGACCATTAACCGTTGCTGGTCGGCAGGTTGATTACAAACTGGAAAGGACGATGTCTTTGCCTTCTACGCATTTAGAAGGAAATAAATACTAAATATTACCATCGGTCAACTTAGACGGAAAAATGAGCGTTGTAGCAGTGATGGTTAATAGAAACGATTATTATTTTAAAAATACTTTTTTAAAGGAATCAGAATAATTTATCGGTGGGAAAGGCCAGCGGGAGATCAAGGTAGAAAGTATATTCGTCCAACACGATAATACCGTGCGAACGGTGAAAGTACAGAACAAGGGATTGAAATTAGTCGTAAGTTTATGCAATCCGACTTACTATTGCGCCTTATTTTATCAGTATACTAACTCTGCCCCGCGGCTTTAATTCTCGTTTCTACTATCGAGACAAAAGTTACTCTTTTTAAATCAGCTATTTGCCTAGATTTGCCAAAATAAACAGCTACACACTTTTTTATAGTTACCAAAGCACTTTTATTTATTGCACAACTACTGTGAAACCAATAATTAGTTTTTTTTTGTTCTAAATACCGGTAAGTAGGTATTGTAACATATATATTTGTAAATACAATACAAATTACCCTTTAGTTACAATAATATATTACCCGTACCTATTGCAAATGTAGGTTCGTAACTTCTTAATTAGGTCATGATAGAACAAACAACAGACGTGTATACAATGCATGATTGGCATGAAAACAATGGTGGAAAGAGGATCTGCCGGTTAATGACGAGACGAAAATAGAAATAGAAATGAATACCTTTAATAATATTGTTTTCAATGGCTTTTATTGAAAATTGGCTGTGCTCCGCGTAAATTTCATTATTTTCCAATCTCCTTGGGAATTTTGAGGTAAAAGTGTATAAAAATATGTTTATAAACATTCGTATTTTTATCACTAATAAAACTTTGTGGTTATACCCGCGTGTTAATTTCAAAAAAAGGTATCCTATACCTAAACGTTAATAAATATTTGTACCATATTTCAATTATTTGGTCTAGTAGTTTCGTGATACAGCAACAAAACATCCATAAATCCATACCTCGCACACTTTCACATTTACGAATTTAGTAGGATTAGTGTCATTAGTGTGATGCGATTAATTTAACTAAGTTATGGTTCGATAGCGTTTAATAAAATATGGAATTCTTGTCGTGTAGGAGTGATTCTTTATTAAACTTCCGGCGTTCCCACATTCGGCGCAGTTTGAACGTCGAACGTAGTGATTATATTCTCTTTGGCGCATTCGGTTTGTTGCGTGGCCGGATGCGACGCACTGTTTTATCGACACGTGCTCACGTTGCAGATCAGTCATCAACTTCTTAAATTGTCTTGTCACCAGTACCCTTAACTTAGTCTGACTCAACTTGGTATTTCATGGAATTCCCGGCTTGTTCGATAACGACTGTCTTTAGTAACACGTGGTAGCATTTCTTTTAAATATTCTTTGCTGTATTGCCTGTGGCGCCTTATGACTTTTACCACTTTTACATCGTTGACATTTATTTCATAAGTAATTTTGATTAAATTTTGTTCATGTCACTTTCTACTAATTAGTTAATTTTCAGTAATGGATACCAAAGATTAACGCGTTCGATCTATCCAGCTTTATAACATTGCTAGCTATTCCCACGCGGTTCCCGTTTCTATTGAGCCCGAGGAAATTTCAAAGTATCCTTAAGAAGATAGTAAGTATCCTTATTATTTAAACCTCTAACAAAGTGTATGCGAAATTCCATGATCGAACAAATAGTTTCTAACAACAAAAATGAAATCTTTACATAACAAATGCTTAAGTAGTGTTAATTTGATAAAGATCAAATAACTAGACAAAATATTTCAGTCATTGTCTCTCAGTAGCATCTGTTATCTCTAGATCAAAGTAACATCTAGACAAAGACGAGACAAACGGAAGACTCGTGCAAAGAAAATTACACCCAGACATGCAAATGAACTTAATTGTTAATGTCACGGAATTATTACAGATGATTTACGTAATCGTCATAGGAACAATAAAGACTAACAATTTCTGATTAGTAAAAAAGCATTAATTTGTGATTAACTTGTTGATAGGTGAAAAACTTTAAGGCCCAAAGTAGTAAATTATCACCAAGGTCTATACTGAGAATTTGGGGGTACCGGTCACGATATCTGGATGCATTTTTCTATTTTTTCAAACGTGTTTTGAGGTAGACATCGCCACCACGCATTAAACAAGATTACGCTTAATCCTCCCGAAGGTTCTTATATCATCAATGAGAGACAGGTCTTTGCCATTTGCCCATTTAGCAGCCCCTTACTTTAATGAATCTAAAACATTACAAATAATATAAAAAAATATCGACCTGTCTTGTCATTTCAAGTTTTTAAAGCAATAATGACTTTAAATGAACGCTTTGTCATTACTCGCGTGTCGTATCCTAAGTATCGACTTGAGATGAATGAGGTTAAAATGGAAGCGGCGAAGTACTTTGACCCCAAATCTGGAGTCTCTTAATTTTATCCTTGTTCCATTCGGTTAAATATAGAAACAAAATATAATGGAAAGTTTTCCGTATCCTATATATACTTACTTAAGTACGTAATATCCTATCTCCTGCTAATGATATAAACGCGAAAGTTTCTACAAGTGGATTTGTTTGTTTGAACCGATATTGATATTTTATTGTACCGTTCTCCTTATAACCAGAAATAACACAGAATTTTATTTTTATCCCAAAATTCCCAACAGGATTGGGATTTACGTGAGCTAAACCGCAAGGCAGAGCTGGTATAATGATGTATTTATTACTAGAAACAAAGTGATTTCTTCATGCATATTGTATAGTTTACATATTTGCTATGATGCACACATCTAGTTCAAACATTGTATTGTAATGTGTTTGTTAGCATTTCACAGCAATCACAATGTATTGAGGAGCCACTTGTTCTAATATTAGTGTTCAATAATGTGCCAAACGGGACCACGTATAACAAAAGCGAGAGTTAACTATGTCGTGCGATACTCGAACCGTTGAGTACGCGTATTTCAGAAGTGCCCTAGTTTGCAGGGCAGCCCATAGGCACCGATAGCTTATCATCTCTATCTAATAGATCGATAAAACCACTCAAATTATCACGACACGAGGCGGCAGGTTAAATTAATTTTACACAATCTGACGCAACCTTCACCGTTTAATAAAACATTGATTAAACAATTATAGTTACATACGCACTGCAGTATTCAAATTGTTAAGAAACATAATAACCATTAGTTTTATGACGCTTGCGTAAGTGTCAGTGCATCGTCCGAGACCGGTTATGGAGCTACATAATTTACCACTAATCTTGACCCAGAGTTGTGGGGACCAGTTCTCGGCGAGATGCAAACGTAGATCAAACATAAATATAAAGATTGTTATCAATTAAACTACGTTCATTCTCATTGTGTTGTAGGCGGCTGTTAATTTGAATCAAAGCTTTTGATAAATTAGGTGAAATTTTGTGCCAATTATAGCGTAGGTGTGATCCAACGCGACAGTTTGTATAGATGATGGATGTTTATTACTCTTTTACGTAAAAACTACAGAACCGATTTTAATGAAATTTGGTACAGAGGTTTCTTGTAACCAGAAATAACACTTGGAAACTTTTTATCCTAAAACTCCTACGGGACTGTGATTTATGCGGATAAAACCGCTGGCCAGTTCTAGTATGCCGTATTATTTGATGTTGTTGTTTTGTTTCCAGTGCTGCGGACAGTACTGCGGACTCACCGATATTGGAAGAGGCTGGCGAGAGCGGTTCAGAACAAAAACCAAAACCCCTCGTCAAATATGGAGAACTCGTTATACTCGGGTGAGTAAAATAATACACGACTCTTTGATCACAATCGGGACAAAAAATAATATAGTCCTATGAAACTAGACAATAGTCTATACGAGTAATACAGGCTACTAGCAGTACCCCACGATTTCACCCGAGCAGATCAAGTATTAACACGGAAATGTCCGTGATAATACGGGGATAACAGCATGAAAATCCATTGGTGAAAACAGCATGAAAATCGATGCAGTAGTTTTTGAATTTATCGCGAACATACAGACAGACGCGGCGGAGGATTTTATTTAATCATACATAGTGATTATTTATATGTGGCAATCAAATGTACAGACATCAAGATCAACATTAATAAATGGTATTACCACCATCTCGCTCGGGGATTAACCCTATAATCCTCGTATACACAGTCAAGAATAATGTCTCCTCTCTGTGTCTTACTTGCCAGTCAAATTGTCAGCTATTCTGATTGTAATACCACATGTAATACTATCTCATTGAGTACGAGGAACCCCGCGGTTTTACCTGCGTGAAACACGATCCCGTGCTAATTATGGGAGAAAAAGTATTCTATGATTTCCATATTGTACGGAACTTCTTCATCTTCTACCAAACCTTTGTCCCAATTCTCATTGGGATCAGTTCTTGGTTTAACCAAACTTGGCCAAAAAGCCTTATTTTATCTATATCCTGTAGTTTTGGAGCCTATTCAATTCAAACAATAAATCTTTTCTCTTTAATATTAGTATAGATTTAGTTAAACTCATTGTACTCGTGAAATCACAGTGTCAGTGGTCGACTACAAGGTTATACAAATTAAGCGTTTGTTTATACAAATACGCATGCTCCACACAACGTGATGATGAGGAATCTTGTTTGTTATACTATGAGGAAATATTGACAAACAACCACACAAAATATGCAAAATAAACTGTAATAGAAATGAGTTATTTAGTTGATTCATAAAAATTATAATGAATAGGCTGTTTTATTTGTGTTATGTACACATTGTAATCACCGTGTTATAAATGTTGTGTTATATGTACACTGTGCCCACAAAGTTGGGTTAAATGGTTAAATGTAACCAGTATTTACCGGTGTGGAGTAAAACCACGACTGTCAATGAACTCGCCCCCACAAAAAAACAAAGTGGGTTTCTGTTTGTCATTTGTTCTTATGAAGCAAGTAAATGCCGGTATTCATTCATCTAGTAGACTCATGATGCTCTTGAAGTAGGTACAATTTAAATGTGCTATTTTTAGTATAATATTATTTTGTTATTCATCATATTTGATTCAACTGTGAGGAGTGGCCTCTCTGTCACTGATAATATAAGTACAGTAATGAGGTATAGGCTTAATCATCACTAACTCTACCGTCTTCTACGTGATGATAGTGATTTCAACCACGACAAGGATGAAGGAAAATAACTATCATATATCGCTCTACCCAGAGTTTGAAGCCAGGACCATTAGCTTGGCAAGCAGTTGCATGCATATGTCACAAATGCCGCTGGGATATCTGATAAGAATAACTTGAAAATACAATAGTTAAACAGTTATGAAAGTGCAAATTGAACAACAGAACACGGTAAAGTCGCAAAGAAAAGTCTAGTTATCCGCTTTCTTCCGTGAGAATTATCGATATCAGTGCTAACAGTATGAACTATAATATCTTTCAATGTACATATTTGCATAAAACATGCTGACATTATGCTGCTAAAAGAAGTTTGAGTGTACTTGTAACTGGGTAATTTTTACGCAATTAGACCTTACTTACTTTGGTCGTTTGATGCCTGCTACGATATTTATTTAGTCTTCTTGTAGAATTTTAAGGACTCTTATTACCAGTAAAGATTTATTATCGATGTTGATAATACGACAACCAGAACTGACGGCTTTGCTACTACCAAGAATGTAATTATAAAAACTGTAATTCAAGGAGAACGTGTTAATACCGATCTGCCTTTTCAAATTATCCCACACGATGTTCAACCTAATCAATTTAAAACTGATTATAAAACGGCTTACGATGACATTAATGCATAGAATGTATGACATCACTATTACATTACATGTACCGAGAACACGAGTTGAGCTTATCGCGTATCCCTTACTCTGCTTGCCTTTTGAGTAATGTTTTCATAGAAACATCCACTTTCATTTAAGGTTTTAGTTAGTAATCTATAATAACTTCTGATGTACTTGAACTGACTGACTGATTCATCAACGTATAGCTCAAATTCCTGGAGATACGGCCTTAAATATTACGATGCGGGTTCGGATCCCACTTTTCACTTACCATAGATTTAAAATCCTTATAGCCATTGTCTCACTTGCCTGCCAAGCAAGAGGTCGAGAGCTTGATCCCAGGGTCAAGCGATTCATGATTGATATTTATTTAACATGGCTCGAATTTGAGATTATCTACAATACATACATTGCGTAAGCGTGGTATCCATTTCTTCCTGGTTTACTGACATCATCTGTAAGGTGAGGGAGAAGACAAAGTCCTTTAGGAGGACCTTACAAGGTACCTATATTAGTCTATTCTTGTTCTAAAACAAAGATCCGTGTAATTAAACCACAATCAAATGTTACATTTATCTCAATTTAATGTATATTTTATTATTTTTTAATCTTCTTCATATTTTTAATGCATGCACTAGATAACGCGGTCATGACACGGATTCATATATTATTATTGTTGTTCATTGAGTAGTGTGCCGAGCAGCTGACCGCAAAACTTGGTTTCTCGTAATGCGTACTCCTTTGGAGGTCATGAGCATCAGTCGAGGTTCCTCAGTCCTCCATCATACTCATGTCAGTCACGTTGCTGCGATAATTTGTTATACGTTTCTGTCACGCTTTTGCTCTATACGCTGTATATCGGATTGGCGAATTATACATGTAGCTGCTTAATTAGTTGCTATACCCACTGAACGGTTGATAAATTATAGGTATACCATAATCAATTTGCACACGGACCAGCAAAGAAATTAACTTGCTGTTACTTGTGTATGTCCATCTCTTCAATTTGTCATTTCTAGCGCGATCTATGAGTTAAAAATGAGCCTGAAAATGGTAGCCAAAAGTAACACCCAAATATGATATAATAGTTCTTGCTTCTTCCAATTTAAGACTTGAAACTTTTCCAGACGTTTTCTAGTCTGGAAGTTCTCAAAAAGTTTTACTAAAAGCCATTGTAGCAGTAACTTGTGGGGGACGAATGAATAAAAGAGATTCTACACAGAAAAATGAATTCCCTTAAAGATGATTTTCGCTTGCGTTTTCGACCTCTCGGATTATAGTAACACCATGGAAAAATAAAAGAGCTTTACATGGAAATTTGTTACCACAGCGATCCTGGCAGTATATGTATTGTATGTGGACAAATTAGTTTAAAAGCTACCTATTATCCTAACTTTCAACGTGGCCTCGTCTATCAACGATAAGTTAATTACATAACTAACAGAATGATTTCCCTGTAATCACAGTTCCTTTCATGTTTTAATAGTTTTGTTAATAAAAATGTATTTTACGAGTTATTTAACTGTATACTAGTTTAATAACAGTTTTATAACTGTTACGAAAGTATTTTAATTTGTTACGAATTTCTATCGCATGCAGTCGGTACGGAAACGAGGTTCATGCAGCTCTGACGAAAATAGAAATGTTGCACTAAATACTTACTCTATACTAAATCGGTGCATTAGCGTGAAAGATTTACTACCTACTAATTTAGTAAATCATAATAAAACTATTTACATGAAAACCTTTGTCGAATTGATTTTTAGAGGCCAGTTTCCAGTTCTTAGAATAATGAACTTATGATCCCACTAAAAGGCAAAGGTTTCTCTCTTACTGGTATTAGTACAGTCGAAGAAATATTTACAATCACCACACTTGCCAAATATACCAGGCATTAAACCCACGACGTCCGGTTTAGCAGGCAGGTGGACAGGCCACTAGACCGTAAAGATGTTTATAATGAAGAACTTAATTTAAAATCAAATAATGAAAGTAAAAAAAGAAATTGTGAAAGTTGCAATTGTTATAAATCGATAATGACAAATAATAAAGCGTGAAATTACAATTTACCAATAAAGGAGATAAAATAACATCGAGATTTTAAACACTTTCCATCTTAAAACAATAACATCAAGTGCTTTGATTTACTGTTTGTCCTCCTTTTGACTCTAGTTTTTTCTATCAGATAATCCACGTAAGGGCTATTTTTGAAACTAGTTTAGCAATAGTTGAGCTTAAATGTGATTATCACGGTTCGATGATGGGTTGAGTCGACATGGGCATCTATAGCGTTGGCACCGTGAGCAAAAAATCTGGAGTCCAATCTCCTCTCTCCTCCTCTTCCTCCTAATATCCTGTTATCTTTGAAAGGCCGGAAACGTACATATGAGTTTAGGTGTCTATAAGCGCTACCGTGTCGCTTCTAGACTCCTAAAACTCATAAGTAACATCTCTATCAGGTGATCTGTCAGCTTTTTTTTTGCAAAATATTACAATCATTTTATTGTTCAAAGTTTTTGTAACTTTACTGTAGTGGATTTGGTTTTCTATATTCATATTTTGCCGAAACTGTACTTCATTAGTCTTGTTCGTGTGTACTTGCAAATGTTGGTCATAAATTACTGTCTTGTAAAAAGGTCTTTTGAACCATATGTCTGCACGCATCGGGTAGACTGGCAGAAAATGTATACTTAACTTCATATTTAGATACACAGTTTACTTTTCTCACCGGATCATTTCTTCACTTTCAGTCTCAAAGCACTTTTGCAGGAGCTAACATTAGAAGATATCAAAACTATTTATTTATTGAGGTATTGTCTGTCTGTGTATCATGCTTCACTTGATACCTAAGTTCTAAGTTGACAATCGCTTCCGCTATTAGGCGATGCGTCCATTTAGTTTCACTATCTTTACCTTCCTCTTAGATAATATCTACATAGATATTTTAAACTTTCTATCCAATAATGTTTCTTGCGGTTACAAGGTGTCAGTTTCGGTACCCAACCCGTAATAGTCTCACTAATTCAATAAAATGAAACTCAACTAAATGAAAGGTTATCCCTGTTTCATTACCGGAAAAGCACTTAAGTTTTGTCATGGATACCGGATGCATTAGAGGGTATTAACGAATTCTCTTTGGGTGTCAGTATTGATATTAAGTATTGTATTTTATTAGCTTCGTAGGGACTCGCCCAGGCTTTGTACAGGCGCAACTTTTTTGGACTATTCCCTATAAAATGACCGTATCTCTTTGTCGTTCTAAAGTGGTAAAATCTTTTCCATTCTTATTTTTATTTACCAATATAAATTAGCTACTATTTTATGTTATTCTTATTAAAATATAAGTGAACATTGAATAAAATATGTAGAAGAAACTTAATTATGAAGAACTTGAATAAAATTGTGGGTGGTCCATAACCTACATATAAGCAACTGTGATTAAAAGAGTAGGTGTTGCCCTCCTCTCTGTATTACTGTTAGCCATTATTTAATACCATGTAGAGTAAGAATCAATCTAACTTCCATAGCAAAATGTTTTTATAGTACAACAACTACCATTTCAATATATTTTTAACCTTTGATAACGGTACTGTTTCAATCAGGATTTTCCAGTTGCATATCTTGAATCGATAAAAACTATAATATTTAAGTTTTTATTTATTGTGTTAACTTTTAAATTTTCCAATAGATAGTATGCTCTTATTTGCTAAAAACGAAAGCAAAAAGCATCAACCTAAAAACTATTATAGTCATTATTTGTATTGTAAAAATGTACGACCCACAAGCCCATACAAATAGTAAACTCGATATGCATTTTCGTTTATTGTTATGTTAATGCAGCCTGACTGGTGATAATTAAAACAAAAGAATTACCCCCCTACGAGACGAGGTCTTTTGTCATCTTTATGAATGTATAGCATACCACATACCTACGGGCAATACCCGTACACGCTGTTTGTCTTATTATTTGTAAACACAATTACTCTTTCACCGTTCCACTTTTGTTCTCAAAACTATTCAACTTTTCTCCTTTTATATTAAATTCTTTAGTCTTCAACCAGATTTTTGATTTGTAAATCGATTGAGTGTTTAATAAGTGGTTTATTGCGCTCAATTAAATCGGCAGCGTGTTCTATTAGACGGTTCACGTGCTACAGTGATTGGATTTTCCGGTGACACAGCCAGTGAACTCACTGGCTACACGACGTGGGGTTGAACCAGGGGAGTGATAAATGTACGTCCATGGATCATCGTGAGCTTGATGTTATTTCTTGTTAACTAATTGAACATGGTTTCAGCACTTCCAATATGTTTGTTGTTCTAATAAAATTTATAGATCACGATTTTACATGGCACTTAAAAATATCGTGTTTTTCCGGCGTTTTTTATAAAGGAAGCAAAAGGGAAAAAACATGATAATAAAGGTTTCATACTCGCCCCAACATTCTAGCTATTTATCCTGTATCGTGACTAAAGTACCGTAAACATTCAAAACTGAAGAACAAACATTTGTCTTAGCACAAACTCTTGAACCTAGTATCCAGACAGGAGTGGTTACAACTTAACAACAAACGCGGTCGTTAAAAGTTTATCCCTAAGGGGCATAATCGGTCAGTTTGTTGACTTGAAAGGTATCGGAGCGATATGAAATTGCTTGTAACCTAATTAGATTTCATGTCAGAAAATCCCAGAGGTTTACGGCCCCGCGCCGTTCCGATTTTGTGACTTCGCGTACACGTTTATAAGTTCGTTTTGATGAATTACCTGTCCCAGTTGTAGCGTCTTTCTGAGAATTAAGATTCATAAGCAATTATTGGAATTATATTTTGTACTAATAATAAAGTCGTCAATTTCCTCCTAATGTGTGAATGATTTAATTTAGTCATTTAAAGCATATAATAACATTCAATGTTTTGTAAGGATGTTAAGTTATTAGTTATATTATAACCCCACTCTTGGTCATTAGTTTTATATAATAATGATTTTTATACTAAAATATTTACGTATATTTTATAAGAAGCAATGTCGATATTTCAATACATCTAGTCGAGAAAACGTGACAGAAAAAAGCCATGATAAGTTGATATTTGGAATTCCCTCTTCGGTTCATTTCTTCGAAGCTGATGAATCCCCACCACTTGACTTATGTTTTACGATAGCACGCCATGTGGTACTGTTTTAGCGGCTTGTAGTACGATACTGGGGACTGTAAGTTTCTCTTAGATGATCTATGGCCAAAATACTCAATGTATTTCCTTTCACAAGTATTTTATCCAAAGTTCCAAATTTCCTCTTTTGTAAAAGCAGAAATATTACATTGAGACGGGTGATATGTATTATTATCACAAACAGATAGTTAAGAGGTTCCTGCTACATAAACTGCGGTTAGTTTCTTGTATTACCAAGAATGTTATGTCAATTATTGTGAGGCGTTACGTTACGGTAACTTACATAATAAACACACAAAGGTGTGCACTTGTTTTGCTTCCCATACGTCGGCCGCCTAACATTGTCTGACTTCTTGCATTGAAAAATAACACAAAAGATGGAACATTGTGAACTACGTGAACTGCAGTGTTTATAAAAATGTTAGGCTTATGAATGACATCATTCCTAGTCTAGACTGCGCAGATGGTTCGTCCCGAGTGCGGAATTAACTTGCAATTACAGCCAGTTACGGTATTAGGGAGGCTTGGGTTCATAAGTTTGCTTGTCACCGGTTTAAGCTGGTTCATTACACGAGTTATGTAACGAATGTCTTGTTTAGCACGAGGAGGGATTAAATACTTTGCTATTTTATTTTACTACATAATTTAAACGTTTTCTTTTTGAGTGCAAGATGCGCTTAGTCTTGAATTCACTTATCTCGTAAGATTATAGCTGTTTAACCTGATTATCTTTCCATAGACCTCAAGTGTATAATCTCCATATAATTTTTTATTCAAAGATACTTTTTCATCGTGAAAAGTATGTGTATTTCAATTTTGAATGCATATTTTTACATTGTGTACTGCAATTACGCGATCTTTCATAAGATAAAATGTTTGTGTGAACAATAAAATGACGGTACTGTACATACGATGTTATTAAACTTTTATCGATTCACCAGGTAATTATAAAATACGGATATGTGTGTAGGAAATTGATACTATCGCTCTCATAGAATAGCTGTGAATTAAGATATCAATCGAGCTGTAAATTTTACTTGCAAGCGTTTTGATTGTCAAACAAATTTCCTTAATGTTGTTTATTTATATTGTATCGTGATTTTAACTGTGTGAATAGAACATGTGCGAGGGATATACGGCTGCTTATAATTGTTTGTTTAATTCTCACGGAAGTTTAACCTTTCCCATTGATGAACGCTGAACATAATAACCTATTGATAACTAACTATTGTTTCTTTTAGAGACATGCGCTTATCGTGACTGACCTTCCTGGCAAGGAGATTGTTTTTGATAATTATTATGGAATCATCCCTTACAATCGTACTCTATTAAAACATTGTTGAGAAAGTAAATGTTTTTTTTTTCTAGATACAACGGCTACCTACCGACTGGGGAGCGAGGAAGGCGTCGCAGCAAGTTTGTGCTGTACAGAAGACCGCAAGCGAACGGTGTGCGGCGGTCGAAGCACTATGTTGTGAAGACGCCTCACAGCAGCAAAGCCATACTTGATGCCAGCCAACACTCGATATCGTACACGCTCAGCCGGAGCCAGGCTGTCATCGTGGAGTACACAGAGGACCAGGACACAGACATGTTTCAGGTGAGGAAAAATATCCCAAATTGTTACGTTCAAAGTTCTTGATCCCTGATTGTGTAGTTCTCATCAATTTCCATGACCATGGCCGCAATGAAGCTCTAAGTGGCTACTAAAATGATTTTTTTTAATACCCAATATTTATTTTTCTTGAAAAATTGTTATGAAAGTTCCTGTTTTCCAAAAATGAGTTTGAAATCACCAACATGTATTGGGCGATCTTGATTACTCGCAAGATCAATCAATGTCACATAAAAATACTAAATCAGAGCCACTCCATTACATTGGATTTGGAAGCTCGGCGAACATTGTACATTTTTAAATTTCAACACATGGCATCAAAGCAATAAACTCAAGATACAAATCTGGATATTGCAATAAAAATAACGAGCCGTTAAAAACCTCAGCGAAATATCTAATAATGGTAAACAAAGAACGTCCTTCCTAAACATAATCAACCAAATGTATTTACGACGCACGTGATTGAATTTATAAATACCAAAGTACTTCTAAATGCATTTATGTTGGCCGCGGATCCCTCGGCGATACCTACGTTTACGTGACTTTAGTTGCGTACACAAGTTACAACCTATTGGATTAATCTAAACTAGTTTCCAAACACACAATATAAAGCGAGAACAAAATGTTTAAATCATATATTTTCTAAACAAACGTTACATTGCAGTAATGTTTGTTTATGTTGCAACATAATTAGATAGCGGAGCTTGATGCTGAAATGATGTCACAAACAATGTTTCCCCTCCGGGATAGCTTATCAGACACTAGCCCCTGTGTGTTTGAACAACAAAAAGTATAAACAATGTGCTAACGAAAGCACAAACAGATAATGTACACAGACTCTAACTAGACTATTCTAACGTATCACAAAGAGTTCGTTCTCACATCGATTCTTTAATAGGTACTATAGAGATGTTTCATAACGAAATTGTTGGTTTTCTGCCAAAGCAAACAGTATCCGCGTAATGGAATTGTTGACAGGTCGACGTTAAAATGTGTTATTGTGATGAGACAAAGTTGGCTGATATGTGTCCGTAACATGTCCGTAACGCGTGCGTATTTTGGGTGTCTGAAACAAAATTGTATGACGCAAATATAAATGAGATTATTAATAAAAAACTGGTTGTATCATTCCTTTATTTAGTTGCGTTTAATTTAAAAGAATCTGATAATACTACATATTATCACGGGCTCGTTAAATGGCGTATAACAATTTTGATTGCCAAGTAAGCGATTAAGAAGGTTGTGGCACATTTAGTTTCCACAAATGTGTTTTTGTTACAAAAGATTGATATGTATACAAGGTTATTTACGCCAAAGATAACATTGTAATGTTTTGCAAGATGCGACGTGTTTACGTAGTTGTTCCGGCGTCTGTGTCGGCCGTATCTAATCGGCGCATATGGGTTAGTGCCCCCCGGGAGAACAATGCGTTGGTCCCTTACTCGTCACAGACTCAATGACCGCACGCAGAGGCA
The DNA here is from genome assembly GCA_958496195.1 of Timandra comae. NCBI lineage: Eukaryota > Metazoa > Arthropoda > Insecta > Lepidoptera > Geometridae > Timandra > Timandra comae. Next base: position 6,469,256 of record OY292370.1, read on the forward strand.
CACAACACAACCACCGCCACCGGCAGCTTTATCTCAACATCAACATATTATAATAAAATAACCCACGGCGTACGATAACGGACTTTCACGTCGCATTATATATTGTTGTTGTTCGTAGGATCCAAACGTGTACATACTAGATACAATGTAAGATAAAATAAACGGTCGTGATATCGTCGGGTTGCGTTCAACAGATCAGACTAAAATAGTCTGATACGTATAAAAGTGGTTATTCTAATTGAAACTGTAAAATTTGCTTCGATACTAAAATGTTACGAATTTATAAGAGCTTTTAATTGCTCACGCTTTGATTTGATAGGATTTTTACGGGTCTTTACGTTGTTAGTTACGCGTTCGATAAATGAATGTAATGTAGAAAATGTTTTAATTTAAAGGTGGATTTGTTTCGTGTTTCGTTCGGTTGGTATTCCTATGGGGCTGCAAAGTTCGTCGACGTGTCTCGGTCGTCGCACCGATCCACATCCTGTTTGTTCGATTGGACCGTTTATTGTTGCAAACTCATAAACGACACGCCACATTGACGCAAAGGTACTCCACAAAAAGCCCAGAAACCCTCGTGGAAACACCTTAATAAATATTTATATACTCATATCGTTTGCGGAACGAGCGGCCAACGGAACCAACGACCCAAAAACCATGACGTTCGCTTTGTCATTTCACATCTTTCAATTTGTTACTACAAGACGTGAATTTTAATAATTAAATTATCACAAAAACCAATATGTGGTATCTCCGAAACAAACATAAATAAAGAAAATAAATAGCTTTTCTTGATTCAATAAAATTGTTCGCAATAGACTGACCTGATTCTCAAACTATTATCAGTTAAAATGTTTTATTTTCGCAATTTATTTTCGTTTTTTTTTTGTTATCGTACATATTTTTCGATAAAAATGTTGACCGATTAAAAATTATATTTCCTTAATTAGCAAAATCATTAAAAGATACTTCAAATATGTATTTATTTAAGATTTGGGCGCAAAGGTTAAATTGTTATCTACCAGTTGTTTTTTACGAATTATAAATTTCAAGTTCATTGGCTAAACTGGTAATTATATATGCAAAAATGTATTATGTTAATTTACTTTAGTGAATAGAGGACATAGAATTGTCTCTTCCGATGAATAGCGAGACCCGCCTCCGCAATGTTTACGAGTAAGTAGTAAAAAAAACACATGATATAACAAAATTATTAACATATTTTTTAAACTGACGACAATTCTTTTGTCTTTCCTTTGTTAAATCGTATAAAATGAATAATAAATCAATTTCGAAATAGTCAAATAGCTGATATAAAATGCGCATATGAAGCGTCGACACAGATACGATAAAACCGGGACTCACAGATCACCGCTCTTGTTGCCTTCACGTGAATTGATTGGTTCTTTGTGCCCGTTGTCCAAAGAGCTGCATGAATGCGCGCATGCACATCCTATACTATAGCAACACATACGATGTACATTCACCTGGCGTGAGCTCTTTTTAGTTTTATCGTCTCGCATACCACTTGCAATATCCATTCGTCTAGCCTTTATGCGCACCATATTCAACCGTCGCACAGAAATTTCACGGTTAACATGTAGATATTGTACGGAAAACGCGTTGTCATTGTTCCTTCGCCCCGATGCAGTAAAACAATGAAGATAAAAACCGCGCATTTTCCTTTAAAAGTCAAAGTTCATCTCGACATAGACATTTGGAGGTTAGCTTATTTAGGCTGTGTCAACTAGGTAGAGAAATTGGCAGAAGCAACCTGTATGCACCGTGGTGCAGGGGTCGGGCGAAGTGCGTTGTTGAGATACAGTGACGTCACAGATGACCTGGTGTGAGCATACGAGTGCGAGGGTGGTGCGTGACGTCAGTGAGGGTGGGTGAGACGGCGTGGTCGGGCCAAGGACGTCGCCGGGCCGACCGGCGCGCAACACCCGCCGCAATCGATACCGCCCGCTTCACGACAACACGATGTCATCTGCAATGAATAACAACACTCTCACATACACTTTCCTTTTGTTACAATTAATCATAACAAATCTTCATTTGCCTTTCTCTCGTTGAGGGTGTGGCTCCCACACAGCCTGATAACATTTGATAGATGATGATACTACCTACGCTACTCTACGTTATACTGCAGAAGTATCTAACGGCATTGATTTTATTACTGTTCCGTATTCAATCTTTAAATACTATGAACCCTGTTATGTAGTTGACCTGATTCTATTTATAGTGCTCATAATGCCATAATCATACACTATGAATAAATGAATATTGGAATCCCTGAGTGTTAGTTACTATGTAGATGTAGCTGATTTAAACGATACTTTGATTATGTATTTTATCATATTATTTACTTATAGGTAATAGTTTTCTCATATAGTTTTCTCATATAGTATCAGAATTTTGACCTATTTCTGTAGCCTTGATTTTATGTCTGTTTTATATGCTTGTGATTTAACTCTCTCCATTGGTTGCGGTGTACGCAAGTGTAGGATTATGATTAGTGTTGTGTAGCTGCTCGTGAGTTTCTTAACTCGGCTCGTGCAAGTTTTATAGGTTAATTCGGTCGCTAGCTCACTCTACCCCGGTTACTTTCACTGGAGCTCTATCTTCGGTCAACCTTCAACATAACAACTAGTTAAACTGGTTTCTCTCTTGTCTCTGTCATTGTTATGACCTATGATTTAATAATATGTCTTATAGTGACACTAACATACGTGTTAGCGGAATGCTTTCGTGATTTTATGGTTTTACACTTGACAGGTTAATGTTTTGGTAGTTCCACTTTGATCGGGGAAGCTCTTCGGTTAATTAATAGCCGTTTTTAATGTTTTTGTTAATTAACATTTGACATGTGTTTGGATTTATTTTTGACTGACATTAAAATAGTTCTTTAGTTGATTGTACCTACGCAGTCAGGACCCGCAGCCAGCTCTAGATTTTAGATAGATTTTTTGAAAATATGTATAATAAATTTACTTTTTAAAATATTTAATTTCGTTCGTCCTTCTTTGGTGTCAGTTAGTGTCTAAACTGAAACTAAATATTTGTTACAGTTGGAAGACTTTTAATAACTTACCTTTACCCAATTAATACTTTGAAACTTTATTATATTACAAAGGACTAAGCGTGCTCATAAAATACAGAATATCTGGAACTAATGGTGCGGATAATATTTAGCTTATAGTAATTTGAAGGTTGTTAGGCAGGGCGTATCAAAAAGAAAACTTTCGTTATTAAAAAACTGTCTAAGATCTAACTTTTTATCTTATAAAGTATTCAGTGTAAAAAGATTACTTTGAATAATAATTTCTTCAAAGCGTTACACAATTATTTTTTAAGCGTTTAGTTCTAAGTGTTTGTTTTAACGATGTCGTTTACGAATTTTTAAATTCTTTTGTCTGATTTGAGTGGCACTTAAAACCGAGTAGATTTTAGAATAGTTTTCTTTATGTTTTTATGTTTTTTTCTGACAAATAAAAGTTTTTCAAAACTTATTCAATCTACTTACTCTATCAAAGAAAATAAATCATACAATTATTTTCATATTTTTCTAGTAACAATTCTATAAATCACATGGGACAATTTTTGTGTCTATTTGGGATAAGTGTCCTCCGGGAGTGCTGGGGGGTGAGGGAAAGGCCAAGAGAGGGGGGGTGGGGTTACGGGAGCCCGAGACGGTTCATCGGACCCTACGAGCGGGAGACGAGATTCTGTGTTCATTATGTTTTTACGTATGTCTAGACGAAACGGTGCTTTCACCCATAAACTGATTTATATTGGTACGCTTCAATGTGTATTATTAATCGGAATATTAAAGATATTTTAGTTTGTGGAAGGTTTTGTTTACTATTACTACGAGCTTCCTGCTGTTTTTTTTTATTAAAGACAGCTATTTATTTTTATTATGCTGTCATACTTTCGGGGAAAAAGGTTTTTTAGTAGTGATAATTCAATGAAATGGTCGGGTAATTTCTGAGATTAACTTCTACACGTAAAACTAACTGTATCACTTCAATTTGACTGTAAAATACGTTGGACTTTAACCGAAATTATCTCAGAAATCGTCGTATGTGCGTCAGTAATAATGAACAGGTTTACAAAAAAATATAATCTGTGTCCTATCAAATATTAAAGCTTTATCTGAGAGTCTATCTCTGTGACAGATTTTTTCCAACGATCTTTTTATTAGTAACAAAGAATTATGCAAATATCTGTTTGTTTGTGATGAACTTAATAGCTAAGCAACCGCTATAAATAGCAAATTCATCTCGAGGGATTAGAATTCGATTTCCAACCATATACTTACCATCTATCTTTTAGTAATAATTGTGTAAACAGTAACTACTTTAAGTACCGAAGACTTGGGTTCGATACCTGACCTGACTGAATTTATAGCAGAAAATAATGCATGTATTTTAAATACATGTACGAGTATACGTACTATCTTTAAAGAAAATAAACACATATGTGTTTTGATATAGGTATCTACGTTTAAAATTTATGTATTTACGTCGTAACTAACAAGACATGTGGTCCAAGTGCGTAGTAGGTGTGAGTACGAGTAAAAGTTTTTTGTTGTCGAGCTCTTAAATAACATATTGTGAATTAGACAAACATGTATTCAAAATGGAGCAGCGTGAAATATCACACCGGGTTTTGAAACTGAATGAAAACCAGAAAAATCAAGGTCGAGTGACTTGTTATTGTACGCGAGTAATGATATCAATGTTAGTCTGTTGTTTCGAAATTATATTGTTCTAGAAGTTTACGGTTTCTTTACTTATTCTTCTATCTATCTGTAAACAAAAGTCCGTTTTCGGTTTGTAATGTCACAGAGGCTATCGATTTTTTGTATCGCTTTATCAAAGTAAAGGAAAATTCTTATATTTTACTATTAAAATTATGCCAATTTATTAACTGCCGTTTCCGAAACTCTCGAGAAAAAAGAGGTTTTATTTTCTCAGCTGCGTTCAGAATCGAATTTTGATAAATTTTTTACACGAAATATGATATTATATATTTTCCTCTCATTCATATTAACAACTTGTTATTTATTGAAGTATCTAAGAAATAACCTAGTAAGTCGTACTTCGTACCAAGCTCAAAGTGAAACGTTAGAATATACGAAAGTGCTGAGTAATAGACGCAGTGCTGAAAGGTCTAACAAATCCTCGTTGAAGGTTAGGTTCGATCGAAGATTAGGCAAAGGGTATAGGATGTCTAATAAGCGGAATTGAACCGAAGGTAAGGAAGTCTTATAAATAATGGATTTAGTATTAAACATGGAGCAATTTAGACCTAATAATGCTTTAAACTAGCAACCTATCCGGGTTTCAAAGGATGCAGTTTCCTGTGAATTTCCTCATATTTAGATTGGATTTAGTCACAATATAACTTAATTTATTAACTTATTACCTGAAATTCCTAAGGAACTGAGATTTCATTAAGTGCGTTTAAAAATATAGATATATCAGCATTAGCCAGCACGACCAAACCAGACTTGTAGAGCTTAAAATGAGGACTAAGAACAATTTAATTTCTCTTTTACCTCCAACCTTACAATAAAATACAATAAACCAATATAGAGTGCTCGCAATAAAGCCACAGATTGTAAAGGTGAGACTCTCTGTCTGTAAATGTGTTTCAAATAACAATAAATTTCAATTGTACTACCGGTTTAATCGTTATTACCCTCTGATGGGAATGTTAACTTCAACTAAAACAGATTTTGTATGGTGTTATACGCGTAATGGTGACCTTTTATTGAGAAAAGTGAAGTTGTGTAAATTTGTTAATAGACTTAAGTATATGCGGATACAACCATGTGTTTAAGGTCATGATATATGTGAATTGGCCTTTTTAAAAACCTTTTTACTCCGGAATCTTTATCAAAAGAAATTCGGAAAAAATATATGTTAATCTACATCATGTGGACCATCATGCCTTGTTATTCAAATTATTGAAAAGTTATTAGAAATATCTAAAATAAATACGCAAAGTTCCCTCTGTTTTCATAGTAAAAACCTTTTTTCTTCCAAACTATCAGCCACTGATTTTTTTAATTACCACCAGCTTATTAAAAAATACAATACCTATCACTCTCTGTTCTTACTTTTGCTAATTACTTCCTTATTATTTTTTAATGATTTTTTTTCCTAATCGATACTCGCAATTCGCTCGGTCCACCCCTCTGTTGCCCTGTAAGTCAGTGCGGGACGAGACGCTGTGCTAAATGGACGTGTGACGCTCGTCGCCGCGACTATAAGCAGTTTGTTACGTTGGGACGTTTCCGAGTGAATTTATCTTAGTGTGTAAATTATTATAGATTAGGTAGCGTTTATTGTGTAATAGGTAATAAGTTTGTAGATTGAAGTTATTTTGTGCGAAGATTTATCAAAATGGGTAACAAACTAAATTGTAAAGGCCGTAACTTGAAAATAAAATTAAAAAGAAGATACCAAAGAATAAAAAGGTAAGTACCTATTTTTTTTTTACTTAAAATGGTGAATAGTGACGATGGACCATACATTACCAACTACGAAGATACGTACTTCGACTATTACCACAATTTATTTAGATTTCAATGGTACTAATTTTGTTATAAGTATATAATAAACCAATTATATAATTCTATTTCTTCTAATGGTTGCATATAATTATATCTTCTAAACTAAACGAGTTATTATAGTTACCACTACCTTATATTGGTTACAATATTGTATTTACTAAACTCAACTAATTACCTTTCGCTAGTTCTATAGTAGGTATCATTACAAACGTGCGACCTGGGTCATAAAACCATCACGTCAAAGGGATGCGCTCGAGCGGCATGGCTTTGTCGATAAAGCGTTTCGCGAACTCACTTACCTATATTAGCTGACCAAAATTATATAAAAATTATGTATAATAATTTAACTAATATATAATATTATTAGCCCAAATAGACATGGGATAAAGGTTCGAAAAATAAATAATATGATTATGTATAATTGTATAATAATTAAGTGGTTTTTTTTACTTGTATCTAGCGTGTCAGAAACTACGCACACACTCATTCACACACACACCCAGACCGACCTTTTTCGTACCTACTATATTATTAAAATATTATTGTATACGATAAAGTATATTTATCTTTAACACTAGGCATGCGAGCGAGAAGACCGATAGCTAAAAAAGATTATTTATGACCGAGTTCGCAAGTTTGTAATGAGACTACTATAACAAACCGACACGTCGTTTTGTAATCATGTTTTTTTTTATTATACACGGGATATGAGTACGTACCGATTTAGTCAAAAACCTCGACTAGTTTCTGATGAAGGTCACTGTTTGTGTCTGAAACTAGTCAAAGTGTTCGACTAAATCAGTACTCATTCATATCTTGCATGTAATATTTTAAAATGCCTACATCGTGCTTTTATTATAATAAAAAAATGTTTTTTTTCAGTTCTAGTACCAACAAGTTGCCGCTATCACCTTGTGAACACAATGTGCAACAGGAATCTAACCAAATAGCGAATACTGGAGGATGTTGGTAAACATTTTGTTTTTTTTTCAGTCACTATAGTAACTAAAACTAATAAGGAAATTAAAGTATAATTTCGCTTCTTTTAGGTCTTAATAAACCGACACGTCATTTTACAGTAATGTAATTTTTTTTTCAGTTCTAGTACCAACAAGTTGCCGCTATCACCTTGTGAACACAATGTGCAACAGGAATCTAACCAAATATCGATTACTGGAGGAGATTGGTAAGCATTTTGTTTATTTTCGTATATTTTTATTCCGTCAAATAGAACAAAACGTTTTCAATATTGTTAATTCAAACGCAATAATTATTTTTAGATCAATCGTCATTTAATTTTATTGAAAGACAAAATCATATTTTATTTTATTTGGATTGAATTGTAACCCCCCCCCCCCCCCCCCCCGGATCGTCCCCGACGCGAAAGTGCCCATTACGCTGGCTGCATTGGACTGCGATGGCCAACCTTTGCACCAGGTACGAACCGGAGCGGGAGTCACCGGATTTCTCCCTCATCCTTCGCCCCAACTCGCTCACTAAAACCTTGCCCTCAGCGCCCCAACTGCCCAAGGTTTCCACAGCTATTGGGACAACTGATAATGTGGCATCAACGCCGCGTACTTCAACATTTTTCATTTTATTGAAAACGTTTTGACAAGGCGACAGTAAAATTTATGCTCAACATATTTTTTTTTTTAGTACTACTAATCCATCATCATCGCCTGTTGAACATAATTTAAATTGTCAACAAGAGCAACTGTCAAATAATGAACAAACAGAGGAAGAAAGGTAAAACCCTAATAATGTACATTCCTATTTATTCACATCATATTCACACTCATCATTAACACTTATATGTAATAATTTTATTTGTTTTGTTTTAGAGTCAACGAAAAATTGTCTATTGGTAGGCGTATTGTACATGCAAGCCACTTTTTTAAAGAACTCCAGAAAATATCAACCCATGGGCCTTTCAATTGCGGTTTACAAGCAATTGAGATCATTTCTGAACGTCTGATAGGTCTTATGACAAAATTAACGCTAAAGTGTTGTTTATGCAACATGATTAAAGAAAATAAAGACACTCAAGGAAAACATGGTAAAGACAAAGAAAACAATTTTCAACAAGATGATGTTATATCGATTGATGAAGATGATAATAATATAGTATCTTTACCAACAATGAGTCAGTCGCCGTATAAAGGTAAAGAAAAACCAAAAGAAGACACCAATGAACGATGTGATACACCGGAACCAAAGCGAGAGTGTTTCACAAAATTGAATTTTCTTGAATTTTAATTAAAAAAAAAACATTCATTACTTATGTTACATTTTGCGTTTTATTTCAAGAAGTCAAATTTCGTAGGTACTTACAAATCAAAATAAACAAATATATCCTACTAATATTATAAAGCCGAATGTTTGTGAGTGTGGATGTGTGGATGTTTGTTCCTGTTTGACGCAAAAACTACTGAATGGATTTTAATGAAATTTGGTACAGATGTTTGTCATACCTAGGAATAACACATATGCTACGTTTTATCTCGAAATTCTAATGGGATTGGGATTCACGCGGATAAAACCGCGGGGCGCAGCTAGTAAGGTATAAGTTTATAATAATAAGTTTTTTGACACAAAAATTACAATTAGATAAGCATAACACAAAAGTATATTTGCGATCAAGGTACTAGATATAAATACTTAATTATTATACATTTTATATAATTTTGGTCAGCTAATATAAGCGAGTTCGCGAAACGCTTTATCGACAAAGCCATGCCACTCGGGCGCATCTCTTTGATGTGATGATTTTATGAAACGTTTGTAATGAGATTGATGATTGTTATACTGTACTGTTTGTAATGGGTGACATAGTATTGCCCAGTTGTCCGTCTATCTTTCCTCCAATAAATTAATGAAAAAAATAAATAAACAAGAAATAATTTAATATTTATAGTTTTTAATATACAAAAAAAAAATAATGCATGGTAGGTAACTAATTAGGTAGGTAGGTATTTCTGTAAAAAAGTATTTATCACTGTACCTAATAATTTTTAGATCGGTACTACCTATTCCATCCACTTCCTTCGTACACTACAATATTATACTCGTAGACGCGTACGCGCTGCGCGTAATATTGTTGAGGGGATGAGGCGGTTGCGCGGGGCAGGGTCACCGGTAACGCCCATTCGAGCAAGGTCAACGGCGTATATAGGCCCCTTAAATGAATAGTAAAAGTTGTTTGCTTACGATAACACCTAAGACCTCAGAGTGTAGGGCCTAGACAAATATAAGGATTATGATGACTTCTACAGAAATCATTAAAATCCACCTTCTCAATTACCGCTTTTCGAGTTTGTAGACTTTGAAAGCATTTTGTAGTTTACATTTTAACGGAGGCCATTTTATTTTAAATTCCGATTGGCTGTAGAAAATGAATGAATTAAATTAATCATTTACACTCTACATTTTAACGGAGGCCATTTTATTTTAAATTCCGATTGATTCAGAAAATAAATGAATTAAATTAATCAGACTACTCGAGCTGCGGTCCTGGTTTCGAAGAGACTCAAGTTGCCTGATTGGGGATGTCAGGCGGATTTAAACGACAAAAGAGGGTTCTTTATTTATTTTTAAACGACCTTGTGTGAAAATTATTGAGTTAAAAGATAGATCCTTATAGAAACGTTGGCCTATATTCAGCTGATCTTATAGAAATCAATAGGAATAATCATATATAACCAGTGCTGAATATAGGCCATATTCTGCACTAGGCCACTATGATTATTCCATGACGTTAAAAGACTACATCAATTTCTAATGTTCTTAAGTTAGCACTAAACTGTGCTAATCATTGATAATTCAGTTGTTTACTAAACCAAGTTGTATTTGTAAACAAATCAAAGATTTTAAAAACCTCAATATTAACTTTAATTATTGTGTACATGGAAAATCTAATTATATTGAACAACATTATTTGTCATTGTTGTTCAGAGATAAACGTCAATAAATTGAAACAAAAAGGTCATTTTACAATAAAGTAGGGTCTAAAATACATACTTACACCTAATTAGAAAGATAAAAGTTGAAAAACGTAACATGATAATTACATTCATGGCACGATGTCTGTTATAACAGGACCGTTAGGGCAACTCATTTGACCTCTTTGCGGGTTTTAACTTAACGATGACATTCTATTATGATGAAGAGAATAACGCTTACTGGAAAATACCATGTAGAAACATTTGTATGTAACAGTATGATTGGATTCATTGTTAAATGTATTACCTTACCTTTGTTTTACTTTGATAAAACATAAATTCTATGTTTGTTAGGCAGTTTCAGGAGTAATTTATAATCATGGATAAGGCGGACTTATTTTATAAGCTGCTCGACGTTCAGCACTCTTGGAAACTAAATCGTATTCAAGCCATATATCAAAAATTAATATTTTTAAATTCAAATTCTAAAGCAACGCAATCCAATGCATTTCAATACCATCGAATTGGGTCATCTTTTAAAAGCTCCTCAAGAAAGGAATCCTTGGTACAGGACGGTAGGACGGTGGGCGGCCATCTTGGAAAATTGCCTTTTGTTAGACGGACAATGGCCGCGAGAATTGGGATATGTGTCCGTCAGTTCTGTGCGAATACGATGACAATGGATTACAATCGTCCACTCATTATGTATTATTGCAACGCTGAATCAAAAGTTTTTTGTTATTTGTTTATTTATTTACCTGACGATGTTTCAATGGTATGACATTTCTCAATTGAATAATAAATTACTAATGACATTAGCAATTTTTAAAGATGCCAATCTTCTTTTCTGTAGCGTCTTTTAAAGATATTACGAAAATGGAAATGAAATGGCTGTCTAGTGGCACTTGCCTGCTAAGCTTAAGGTCGCGAGTTAAATTCTTGGTTCGAGCGATGCTTGCGTGCTATTTACCAAACATTACAGAGATTAAGAAAGCATTGGGTAAGCATGATTGGTGCCTTACAGGGGAATCTTGTTTATTTGACGAAAATGACTTAGTCAACTTCCATATTTGTTCCGTTTTGTACGTCTCAAAAACTTAGGAAAAACCGAAAGGAAGCAGGATTTACCCGAGTAAAACCGAGGAGCAAAGTTACTCATTAATTATTGCGTTACAGTGTTCTTTTCTAAAAGCCGTTTGTTTGTTTTAAAGTTGTTGTTTTATCTATATTCGTAACTGGTTCATTTCGCCGTTGTTTAACGTGGTTAACTCATCAGTTAGTGCGATGGTTAACTGTAGCGTTCAATTAACGGTACTTCCTCCTTGATGATTCATTTGCATTATGTGTTGTAATATTTTCGATGAATCAAATGTCTCAGACAACTGTATTTATTAATTTTCGTGGTCAAGGTTTATAAAACTTGTTTGTGTTTATAGAAATTTAATTATTTTTATCGTTATTTATGTGATGAAAGCGTTTGTAGGCGTAACGTTTGGGTTAGACCGAGTAAACGATCGATCTAATTAACATTCGATTTTATTTACGCAGCGTGTTTTGAAGTTTTATTCGTGTTGTTGTTTTACCCGTAAGAAATATTTAAGTAAATTTTCAAAACATGTCTCTGTATAAGAAATTGATGAATCCTATAAAAAAATACTTTCAATGTATTAAATTGAAAACGTCTGAAGTTAAGATCAGGAAAAGACATCTCTTACTATTTACTTTATATAAGTAAAGCAGTGTGGAGCAATAGGCGAGAGAAATAGGCGTTGGGAATTCGAACTCGAACCATGTAAAACATGGTTCGAAAATGACAAATATTCATCACGCTACCCAAAAATCAATGCTGAACTCTCGAAAAAGATCAACAAACTGAAATAATCACAAACTGTCGCATATTTAGTACTATAATCTATTCATTTGGCGGTGAGACAAAATGTAAACAAACCATGAAAAAGGTTATTTTGTATGTCATGTTTTATCAATAATACATAGAGTACTCCCTACTGACTACTTGATATTTAATTAATCTTTGAAATATAGAATATATAACATACTAGCTTTAGCCTTCAACTTCGTTCGCGTGTAATAATTATTTTGACACGCGACTTCATTTACGTAGACGGTGAAAAAACAGTTATTCTGTGCCACCGTGCACTAGCCGGGTCGCCTTGTCGTAGTAACTATTTAGTAATCTGTGGCCTTGATCATAATTTTGCTGTAATGTTATTTTAAAACTAAGATATCTTCTAAAATACTTATTGAAATCAAATCATGTAAAAGGCAAATTTCTTTTAGATTAAATACTTTTGCAATATAAGCGCAAAAATGAGTTTTTTACGACTTCACATTAGAAACCCCTAGATTTATCAGTGTTTCTCTACAATATCATGCATGTATTATACATATAAACTTTCCTCTGGTATCACTCTATTAAAAAAACCGCTTCAAAATCCGTTGCGTAGTTTTAAAGATTAAAGCATACATAGGGACGGACAGACAGCGACAGCAACTTTGTTTTATAAGTACTATTTAGTAACCATAGATGAAAGATTGGTTAGATACCGCGATACCTGATGAGATGCATATATTATTAATAGTTACTCGCATGTTCACACTGCCAGCGAGTAACTATTATGATCACGGATGAACAGTTCAGTTCATCCGTGATCATGGCGCTTGCAACAGCGTCGAAATATTGGCGACCTCGATGGCAGAGTGGTCACCATGCCGGACTACCATTCGTAAGGTTGCGGGTTCGATTCCCGTGCGGGGTGAATATTTGTGTGAACCACAAATGTTTGTCTCGGTCTGGGTGTGTGTGTGAATGAGTGTGTGCGTAGTTTCTGATACCCTAGATACAAGTTTCGAACTTAGTTAGGGGTCAGTTACTATAATGAGATGATGTAGTGAATGATTATGTTATGTTATGTTATTGGAAACTCGAAATCACGACCTTTGAGCAATTGGTAGGGAATAAGTTAGTCACTTTGGCCATAAAATAATACCGGTAATGCGTCTCGGAGATTTTTTGTCAAAGCATATACAACAGCCCGAATCAAATGATTAGACAAACGCCTAATCCAACGGATAGCTGTCGTACTACAATGCATTTTTTGAGTAAATATATTAATATATGTGTCTGTCTGTGGTCACGATACTCACGATAATTTTTCGACAATCACTAAACAGGTCGACATGCTCATAACCTATAGTGTGTGTAAAACAAATTGCAACGATGCTATGCGGAAATGGTGTTTAGGGTTCAGGTTACTTTACGTTTTTTTTATTTCAATACTAGCTGACCCGGCGAACCGCCTTAGCGTAGCTTTGATGCACTACTTTATTTTGTCAAAATGCAGTATTTCGAGTTCTGCGGCCTAATTTTGTACGTCTGCTTGTGGTCTATGGCTGTGAATGACGTTGACATACGTTACGCGCGTTTTTTAAAATATGCAAAATTAAATGTATTTTTTTATAATCTAACTGAGATATTTTCTTAATTTTTTTGCGTAAGAACATTCTACAGAGTCTGAGAAAACTACAAAAGAAAAAGCCAAATCGGTCTAGCCGTTCTCAAGTTACGACGTGATAACGGGAAACGGGTTTCATTTTTATATATATAGACTAGCGGCGCCCTGCGGTTTCACCCGCGTAGTTCTCGTTCCCGTAAGAATATGGGGATAAAATATGCTAAAGACCTTCCCACTGAATCACTCTATCTATTAAAATAAACCGCATCAAAATCCGTTGCGTAGTTATAAAGATCTAAGCATACATAGAAAGCGACTTTGTTGTATACTGTTTTTGATGATTACACGAAATTTGGTTCTTGAAGTATTATTTTTACACAGTTTCACCACGCAAACTGACATTTTACTACGTATTATGTTCAAAATTTAATAAAACATTAGGAACATACGCCTCACAGGCAGCTTGCAGTATGACTGGCTTGGATACGCCGGGTATGTATGTACGTGTAGTATTTGTTGCCGCATTTGACCACGTCGGCGATACCTACCGAACACAGCGAAACCAATTCTTTATCTAAGGTAGTAATAGTAATGACGATGATAATTGACATTACTAAAACCTAAAAATGCTGTGAATCTCAAACTATGGATACATTTTAATACTACTAAATGAAGGTGAACAGTCATTTTAAGTAATGAAAGTAAAATTAATAGTTTTCGTATTTAGCCGGATTGTACCCGTCATTTTTACTCTTTTTTTAAAACTTGTTGACGTGAGTGTTTTCTTCCCGATTATATAGTAAAGTTTACTATACGTAAATTTTTGATAATTCTTTGTTTAAAGTAATTATTGTATTATGTTTTATATTCAGTTATCGTTAAATTTCTGTTATCTGAACGTTGATTTTGATGAAAATAAGTGAACCTGGTTCAAACAGCGCTTGCACTTTTACTTCGCCGAAGATCCAAACATACACCAAGACGTTCTACGGATAAGGAGACTGACGGAGACTGACGATTCGTATCCCTACAAAAATTATATTGTGTATAACGACTTCACGAGCCTCCGTTTACCGATTTGTAAAAGAAAAAAAGGAAAATCCATGTTGAGCTCTTCTTCTTCTGAGGATCACCAATAAATAGTTGTTTATTTATTTTGTAGTAAAACAATTCAAGTGCTTACATGAATTGTTTTTACTTGTACTCAACTCATCCTGTTTATTACCTTTTTATTAATTTTTACACTAAACTAAATTACTTATAGACGACTTATCAAAGATGCCTACTTAGTCTTATTTTACTTTCATATTTATAACTCTAAAAAAGCAATATTTTTTTCGCCTAAAAGAGCTAAAAGTTTGACAACCAGTATTTCTTTGTTTACATTTTGTCTCACGGCTAAATGAATGAACTATAGTGTTGACTGACGAAATAAATAAATATTTGAAGATAGGCATTATAAAGAACTGTAAACTGACTAGAGAAAGTCTAGTTTCAGTGCGATGACACGATTGAGTGACACAAATTACCATCAATTTGTCATTTCACAAATATTTAGTCTCGTATTTTTCCACCATTGTCTGAAAGAAGCATTCATCATTTTTTTGTTTGATTCATACGGGATTTTAAAAGTCAGATTTTAACGGATTTTGAATTGATAAATTACAAAAAATTTAAAATTCAGCATAATAATGATACAAAATTCATATACGATATTTTTGCCTTAATGTCTTATTTAAAACAAGACGATGGACATAAATAAAACATAAATATTTTAATTATTCTTCTTATGCCTAATGAATTTCTTACACTGCCGCATTCTAAGATCTGTTGTTTATTTGAGTTGTATCGTAAATCTTATCAAAGATTATGTAGAACTCGCATAAATCCCTCACAACAGTCCTATATCCTGTAAATTCCTGTATTATTCAACTACGATCGTGGAATTACCAGCGTCAAAATGTTTATCCTTGAGGCAGTACACCGTAACACCGTCTTAGGCCCTTGATAAGTTAGGTATATGGACCCCCATCCATAGAATAAAACAGTTACAAAACGTGTTTAGGCTCTCCGACCGAAACCTTTGTAATTTTGGCAGCTCTACCTCCTATAGTTTCCCCGCAACCCAATGAGGTCTTGATCAATTCTTATCATACATTTTACCATCGAAATCTATTACAATGCTTACGAAAATAACCCTTTGTGTAACATTTTAAATCGCTTTCTTAAATAATTAATGGATATAATTAATAATTGCGTTCTTAGTTTACGAAAGAATAACGTAGCGCAATGCACTGCGCATGCAACTATAACGAAGGATGTCCCATTTTCTTGACGCAAGGTACGTGGGCCGCTTTCATTGTATAGATGCAGCCATTTATCAATTTCAATGTCCTTATTATTGAAGTAGTTGTGTGCCACGGTTTCACTTGCATCACAGATGTTTTTTCTGCAATTCATAATGTCAGTCAATCTTATAATTATGTATGTATGTATTAATATGATCAGTACACAATATCCCTAAAAGCTAAAGGCTTTAAGTTGTTGATTCCCCAAATATATTAATATTAATCGGGGCTTATCGATTCCACGCACACGAAGTCACGCACAAAAGTACATTAATGTACAACCATTTTATGCCTGCCAGAGCCTGTATTCCGTTCGTCTGATGTGGGTTGATATGCCCTCACACGGGAACCGAAGCGACTTATTGACAGTTGACAACCTGCCGCAGGCCGATTTCCCTACCTTAGCGTTTCTATAATACCCATTTTAATCTCAAACTGTACCCACGAATATAACCCCTAAACACTAGCAAATAAAGCGTAAAATCAATCATCCGTTAACTGTTTCGTTTAAACCGACCCGAATAAATAATGTTATGTCCAGAGGGCCACATTAACATGGACGGAAGTATCGGAACACGTGTCACTTGTTACGTGTCATATGAAATGTATAAAGTACTGAAACCATAGCACGAAACTAAATATTGAGTTGCCTTGAGGGGCTTGAAGCCAGACGGCTTCAGAAGTACCTACATTTGAATCTCAAATGTTTGTAGATTTATTGGAAAGGACCTTCCAATATCGAAGGAATTTTAGCTCAGGTATTTTTATTGAAATGTGTTGGATAGCAGACGTCTTACATAGATATGACTTATAATAAAATCACTACTGACTTTTATCTTATGTTTGAACGTAATTGATTTCAAGAATTCATTTGAAAGTTCATTGTTCAGATAATGCGATTTCTTTATGTCTGATTGAATATAATTTGGTTATTTTGTGACTCCATACTATCGCCTACGTCCGCCTACAAACTAAACTCACAAAAAGATTGAGCGTAACGCATTACAAATTCAGATTTCAGAGCTACTATATTGTTGCTAAGGAATAATAATACAAAGTAATTTCAAATCTTGTATAACTAATTTTGTATTACGTAATTACGAAGAAAGATTATGTCGACTTGAAAATTACGACTTGAATCAAGTTTAGTGAGACTTGTAGTAAAAAGGTCCGAGTAAATTTATTTAAATATGCAAGGGACCGTTATGACGCAGCCATTCCCGAAATTATCAAATTGTGTTGAGTCTCGTAATGGTATTTGCTCTGTACCTGAGTTTTTGTAGCGAGTTACAGGAAGCAGATGAATGGTGTGTGGATGAAAGGCGCCAGCCAGGCGGTGCACAGACACGAATTGTTTGTTTGTAACAGACCATCGACAATTATGGTTCTGGCACGCCACTGGGACAATGTGTTTTTTGCATTCACTTTCTAAAGGCGAACTACTTCTGGATAAAACTTTTTGAATTTTGAAATTCACGTTCAAAAGTGTTTGTAATTGGCTTTATTTGGGTTTTGAATCTTGGAATCGTCTATTCATAACGTCCTTGTTATTCAATAGGAAGAGTTCTGGGGTTTTAGAAAGAAATGAAGATAACAATGTGTTACCATATCTATTTGCATATTCAATAAATTGAGATACCGAAAAGGACGCAACTTAGCATATAACTGCGTTACATGGTACCCAGAATCGGAGAACTGATTTTCAATTATGTCCTGAGGGTATCACGGAATACGTTTTACGGTTTTACATTTATCGTTTCCGATCGAAATGTATTCCAGAATATTCTATAATGCTATTCAGTTAAATAAGTAATCCATACAATTTAATGAAACCATTTTAATTATAAAATTGCTCTCGAAATTTTGCGCCAGTTTCTTGAGCAACATATAGAAGGACCAGACCTACAATGATAACTTGATGTTAACTCGTTACATACCAAGTGTAAATGGAGAATTTAAAATGCGTTCCATGTTTTTGTATATAACGATAACGATATTATTTCGAGAATATCGATAAAAAATTCATAAAGTTTCAATCAAATGCATTTTACGACATAAATATCATATACGAGAACCACTTGAGACGTCTTTGTTTATTCCATCGAGAATGACGTCTATACAACGATAAGGCACTGAGCAATGGTGTAGGTAGCTTCCGTTTCCGTATTCCGAAATTAGATTGTAAAGTAAGCGAAGCGTGGTGATAGCGGCAGTATTGAACTGAACGCAAGGAAATTACCTTCGGGTATAGCGACTGTGTTTCACAGCGAAGTGTTTCCACTCCAGCCCTCGTATTAACTCACACCTGCGGTTTCCGTTAGGTAACGCTTACCTATTCCAACATAATTCGTTTGTAAGTTTTCTTTTCTATTTATACATAGTAACTCTAATTTATGTAAGTTGAAATTATAATAAAGGTTTTGTTACCAACTTTTTATAAGGATTTTGATGTTTTTACCAACAAATATATTCATATGAATGTAGTACCTACTAGACTCTGTTAAATATATAAGACAAGGTTGAATAATGAACGTTTGTTATACACATAAATTGAATACAATTGTAGAAGGTAATGATAACCGGAATTAAGTTTTTGAATTCAGCGGAACAATGGTATAAAGACCTTCTCCTCGAGTAATAGCTAATTATTTAACAATCTCATTACGAAAAAGGTTACAAATTATGAAAATTACTTTGGTCTGAAACATACGGAATATTTAATTCCATATTTATTGTACGTTAAGATAATTAAAACCTGCATTGGATTGTGTCCGAGCATACATTGTACGCACAGTAATTATAGAATCTGTTAGATAACCGTTGGTGCGGTCGAGGTATACGATACGCAGGTCATAATCTAACTGCGGTCAGCTGATATCTGTTTCTGCTTGGCCACTTACTTCATATTACACACATGTATCTAGTAAAATACACCAGCTATGGCTTTAACGTATTACATTACCCAGGGGTAAACATTTCTTGCAGCGTTATTGATGTTTTCTGTGGATAAACACCGCAACTAATTCCCCTGAGAACTCTTTACATGTCCGAAAACGTCTTGTACATTTTCCTACAAAATATTCGCTTCGGTAATTGAATAAAGTACACGTCACAACTTGAGTGTTGGAGGAAACCAACGCATTAATTTCAGCGCTGGACATAACGGTCCCGTAACCGGATAGCGTGTGTAATCTTCAAGATCTTTGTTCTCTCGTCACGCCTGATGTTCCAATTTTATAGTTTTACTCGAGAAAATGTATTCTATTCAGTTTCAGACGCAGCTGTCGTTTCGTAATCGGTTTTGTACCGCCTACTGCGTCAGTTCGACAGTTGTTGCTTCTCAAAAGGCATAACGACATTTCAATGATTTGTAAACATTTATCAACGTTTGGCCAATTAAGTTTCAATTATGTTGTACTTTTATCATATCTGTTGCTCATCAAGTATCATACATAAAAGGTCAAATGGAAAATGATTTGAGTTCTTCATTTACGGATGTTACGTAAAGCCACAGAAGTTGTGCGCGAGTATGTTGTTGGATCAACCTTGACTTGACCAAAGGTCACGCAATCGATTGTTGTACAGTTTAGTTTCACAAGTGCATAATGCAGGGCCCCGTGGCCGTGTTATGTAGTCTGTGCATGACGTGACGCAAGTTCTCCGCGACGGCCCCGCGCGTTACCCAACATCGGCAATGCGGCTCTGATCACGCTAATCTGCATTCTTATAAACGCCTTTTACCATACAGTCTAAACTATAATCCTATATCACAATCTAACCTCTTGACAAACCCGAATAATATTAATAATGTCAGTCCGGAACTCGATTTCAAATTGTAATTCGTCAACCCTGATCTGTAACACTCGATAACTTTCAAAACCCCAAAACCACTCGATTGCTTCCACGCAATCAAAATAGTTTCATCAGTTCAAACAACTAAATCTGGGTTCGTCTTCACCAATCTCGAGTGCCTTATTATTGGTTAATTGAACTCGCCCGACCTTTACCGAATATTGGGATAAATTGGATTTGTAGTTTCATATAATTGAGAATTTCACTGTTCAGATTTCTCTTCTGGGTTTAAGAGCGCTTAATTACGGTTCACTTGAGAAATTTCGTTCTTGCACCGAGTAAAGCGTTCAGCGAAAACGCTAACATTTTAATGAAAAATCCTGAGAATTTTACTCCTTTGGCACAGTAAGAGCTACACGCGAGCTATAAATTTTAAAGAATTCAAATAAATGATTGCTTATAAAAAGGTTTTTTAACGACGTAAAATAGTCTACGTGCGTGACCGATTTTATGTAAATCATTGGATTGAGCGATTTAATCATTAAGAAATAGCGACGGATAATCGATTAGCTGTAGGGTTTCATATCATTCGCGTTGTATAACTCAGTATTATCATGATTTAAATTTATCCCACAATTTTCATAAAATTAAATAAACAAAGTCTTTAATTATCTTTTAAAAGGAAATATACATGAAACTAATAATAAAAAGGCTGTTTGCTAGTCTCCTCGCCATTGACAATTAGAGCGGTACATTCATGCTCCGGAACGGGTGACGTAAAGCAACCTTCAGACCTGGTGGTTGGCTATCAACCCTGGTTATATTACTCTTATGGATTACAATTAAAAAGAAACATTATTCTTTATTTAATACATTATTTATAAGATCACCAGTTAATATGCCTTTCAATAGCGAGTGAAGGTTTTCGAAAGGGAAGACGGTTCAAAACTCTAAACCTCATAGCTAAAGAATAGTATCTATCTATATGTTGACTGTTTCTCATAAAAAGGAAGACGTAAGAAATCGTCTTGAAAGAAGAAACCCTTCGCCACGAATGCCATCATTAATCGCTACTAATTCCTTTCCAATAATGAGTGTCAACCACATTGTGCCTGATGTATATGACCACTAAGATCACACGGTATCAATATCCCCGATTTCCTGGGGATGTTGTCAACCGACAAACGCGAGAAACTGGAATGTATACCGCAATGTTATTATTTTATTATAAAATTCGCCGGAAACACACATCAACAACTTTCTGCTACTTTTATTTTTTGTTTCATCATAGGAGTTTCACAAACGTGCACGTGATGGTTGTACCAGTTTTCAACGACAGATTCGTTTTTTATTTTTTGTTTAAAGTACTTATATATAAGTAATGAAGCTCGTACTCTGTTCTGAGATGGTGAATGGAATATTCTCTTGATCTCTTAAACAGCTGAATCCTTGTTTCAAACCTATTATCCTCGTAAAAAATGCGTGCTTTTCTTCAAGAATAATGGATGGCGCTGTTCCTTTGAACAGCGCCATCCATTATTCTTGAAGAAAAGATTTCTTTACGTTAGTACTAATTTAAAGGTCGGCATATAAGATCCCAGAGCAAAACAAAGCTTCTCTCTTACTCATAATCACTGAAATTCTTTCTCTCTTTCATTTTACAGCGAGGAAGATCTACTTATTATTAACCATGTCAATATAATTTGTTACAGATTGGCAGATCATCAGAATCTCCAATAGACTTCGTGGTGATGGACACAGTGGCGGGAGACAAGAGTGGCGACACCAAAGTGTTACAAAGCACGATATCCCGGTTCGCGTGTCGAATCATCGCCGATAGAAACGACGTTAACAACTGCCGCATTTACGCAGCAGGCTTCGACTCCTCCAGGAATATATTTCTTGGTGTAAGTGTTATATTTAAAGTATAGACTGATTTTCCATCGTTCATCAGAATATATTCCTCGAATAATGTTTGTCTGGCGATAGAAAAAACAGGCCTTAAAGTAACAGGGTGATAATAGGTGTATAATTGTGTATTGATCGGTACGATCATCGAACCTTCTAGAAAACGGCTTACTACCACCTCACACGCTGGCAATGCAGTTGAGACTATAATTTTCCATGTCCATGGACAGCGGTAGTCACTTAGTCCATCTGCTCGTTTACCACCCCTTTTTTATAGACTGGCGAACGATAATATGGCAGTAAATGAAATACGCTGGAAGTTCTAAATTATAAAAATATTATACTTATATGTCTTTGTTTTGTAACAGCATAAAGCACTTTTATGTACCTAGCACTTCCAGTGGTTTTATTTAAAGGTTACATTGGCGTTGCCACGAGGTGATAATTTGAATGTATATTTTTTCAAACTCTTAATTAAAATTGAATTTCATTCTTATCTCGGTAAAGGTTAGTTTCGTAATGACCGTGAAGTTTTTGCTTTACGGTGCTTAGTTTTAGAACTAATTAATATTAATTGAATCAGTTTCATTTGGCTTTGTGATTGTTTGATAATAGGGATTTCCGAATTGCTTCTACGTTATTTTTATTTTATTAACATTGACGATATTACCGGCTGGGACTTGGGTTTTATCTTCGTATTGGTATTCCCTTTTCTTATCTCGTATTTATTTTAGTATTAATCAAGTCATCAAATTTCATACGACATTAGTATTAATAAAATCCCGACAAAATCGGCTTTTACGTTAGTCGAAACAAACAGCAAATTATAAGCCTGAATATTTGAAACTGTAGTAAAGTTTGTTCTTTAGGTACATACTTCAAATGTTATTGATTAAAATCAATAACTGTTATTTAGCTTTCCAAACTAAAACATCAATTTGAACACTTCAATCTCAAGTTTAATTGAACTGAGCTACAGAAAATCTTTATAATAAAATGAAATATTAGATTTTCTCGAGACAGAAATGTAATCAAAATGTTTTCAAATTACTCGGTAATGTTTCTCTGTGATGTTTTCGTTGGGAGTTCTGTTGTGTTGACGCAAATCCTCTTGAACGTAGGCGGGCGTTGCGTGGTTCTTTAATAAATATACTCGTACTAACATTTTCATCATAATTTGTTTACATATTGGTTTTCTTTAGGCGTTACTATATTTTACTACGTTATTTTGTTTGGTATGTTTTTGTATTTTTTTCACTATCGAACGCGATACAAAATATTATCGTAATGGTTGCTCTTTTTGCGTGAAAGAAAAACAAACTTACATTCCCTCTATCTATAGGAACGTCACAAGATATTTACAAATTAATATTTTCTTTACAGGAGAAAGCGACGAAATGGTCAGAGAACCATGAAATAGATGGTCTAACGACGAACGGCGTGCTGATAATGCACCCCAGGGGTGATTTCTGCGGGGGCAGTGCCACGTGCGGCCCGTGGCGCGAGACTTCAGTTGGAGGCGCCGTGTTCTCGCTTAGGGAGAGTCGCTCTGCACAACAAAAGGTATTATTGGATTATATCTAGAAGGGTCTAGGCTATATCTCTATAGCTAGGTGTCTCAGAACCAAACTAAGTAAATAATCTAAATTGAATTGTTTGCCAAGGCCTAATCGTAAGAAACCTACTCCAGAAAAGAACTTTTTGCAAAGTGACAGCTAAGACCTTAATTTTCAAAACCAGGTCTGGAAAGGAAATTTTCTAACAAAGGCTAATTTTTCAATCAAGGTGTATGAAAGATCTTTTCTAAAGAATGCTAACTCGTTACAAAGTTAATGTTTCCTAATGTTAATTTCCAGGGCTTACCATGTCAAGCTGAGACAAACGTGCTACGCGACGGGACAATGATAGACTTATGTGGGGCCACATTACTATGGAGGAGTGCTGAAGGATTAAAAAATTCACCGGTTAGTAAAAACTAAACTATTAATAAAGAGTCACCTCGCCAATAGATCAATAGTTGGTTGATACCATCAAGATGGTTCAATAGACCAGATGACGTCGTCGTTTTTTCTTGATATGCTGTGACGTTCTGAGAACTGAATAGAATTCCCGAAGAATTCCCAAAAAAATAGTAGAATTCCCAACTGAGCAATGACTTCGATGACTAATTTATCAGTGTGGTGATATCTCAATGCTTTTTGGATTACGCAAGCATTAGTAAATTATATTTGAATTTTACCCTTACAGTTTCTTTATGTCCGTATTTTTTTTTAGCTAAAACACGACAAATTTTCGCCAGGTTTAAGCAAAAATACATACATAACTTGTTTTCTATACATATCTTATTATTTGTACATTACAGACAAAACGCGTTCTAGAAGACCTAGTGGACGCTCTGAACGCGGGCCGGCCGCAGTGCCCGGTCGGGCTGAACACGCTCGTCATCCCGCGGAAACTTTCTACGGCACACCAGGACCTGAACCAGCCCTATGTATACCTTAACTGTGGACATGTACAAGGTAGGAATGCAGTGCACTTAGGGTGTTTGTGACACACTTTTCAGCGCTTTTTTGCTATTGTATATCAATGGTATTTACATCAATTTGGTGAATGACGTTGTGATAATTTTTGTCCTTTTGAAATCAGACAACAAGACTCCCAAGAGATTGTTTCGATAACTTTTAAACATCATTCTTGATCGCGATACCATCAGTACCTCACTAACGTGAACTTTTGATTACTTGACTTTTTAGTAATTAGGGTGCCCATTGAATTAATTTATGGTGTTTTCGAGTAATGTTTGAATATAATATGTATGTTTTGTACACCCCAGGCGAGCACTCGTGGGGCGCGGAGGGCAGCGAGGCGGGCGTGCGGCGCTGCCCGATGTGCCTGACGGCGGGCGGCGTGGTGCGCGTCTGCATGGGCATCGAGCCCGCCTTCTACGTCGACGCCGGCCCGCCCACCTACGCCTTCAACCCGTGCGGGCACATGGCCTCCGAGCGGACCGTCAAGTTAGTATAAAGCTAATCCGTGTTGATTGATGGAAATTGATTTGTAAATCAATTTCCATCAATCAACACGGATTTGTTAAAAAAAGGTCAACTATTAGTAATCTCTTGGTTTACAAAAACTATTTATGTCAGTCCTTCGCTGAAAAGGGCCAGGTAGATTCAGTGTATACCGACTTCCGTAAGGCATTCGATAAAGTCAACCATGTTACTCTCTGCACTAAATTAGCTTATTATGGTATACATGGGAATTTATTACGATGGGTGGAATCCTATTTGATAAACAGGAGCCAAATAGTCACAGTTAAGGGTTACACCTCTGAACCAATCACGATACCCTCAGGTGTACCACAGGGGTCCCATCTAGGGCCACTATTCTTTATACTGTTTGTGAATGATCTAGCGGAGCGCTTACACTGTACAAGCTTACTGTATGCTGATGATCTTAAAATATTTACTCGTATTCACAGCATGGACGACTGTTATAAACTCCAGGAAGATCTTAATACGCTCCTTAACTGGTGTGCTGAGAATGGCATGAAACTCAACATTGATAAGTGCTTCGTGGTGTCGTTCACAAGCAAACATCATAGAATACTTTTCGATTACAAAATTTCAAACTATAATTTGGAACGTAAAACGGTAATTAAGGATCTAGGAATTTATTTTGACGAAAGGTTAACGTTTCGTAATCACTATGATTACATTGTTAACAAAAGCTATAAACTACTTGGCTTTATCACTAGAATGACCAAAGATTTTCGGAAACCAACGAGCCTTTTGCACCTATTCTATAGTTTAATAAGATCAATTCTTGAATACGGTGCTCCAATATGGTCTCCGTATTATGCAACTCATGAGGACAGGATAGAGGGGGTTCAGAAAAAGTGTCTGCGCATCCTAGGTCATAGATACAATTCTGGCAGATCGCTGTCTGGATACCAAAACCGTTTGATCAGATTTAACGTAACACCATTACACACGCGTAGAAAGAGAATCGATATTCTTTACCTTCATAAAATTCTACACTCTGCGATTGATTGCCCTTATTTAATTTCCTGCATTAATATCAACATTTACTATAGAACTCGTTACCCACGTACCTTTTCTCTTAATATCTATAAAAATAACACTTCTTTCTACAACCCAATTACTAGAATGTGTCGTTTTTACAATGATTTAACATCAAAGAATAATACTTCTGAGGAAACATCTATAGATATATTTGACGCAAATTACAACAAATTTAAAAAATGTTTATTTTTAAGTTTAAAATAGCTTAGTTCATAATATAACATATTACTTCTGTTCGATTGGAAATTTAACTATGTAGCAACACTAACTCAATCAGGTTCACATACAGGGTCTTAATCTGGATCTTTAACTATTATTTTACTAACATTAAACTTTGTAAAGGATTTTGATCTGCTTTGTGATCTTTATTAATAAAATAAAAATAAATAAATACCACATGCAATGGTTGTAGTTACTGTGCATAATGTACGTCACTAGTTAAAAACGCAAATATACTACCTACTTTATAGCTTACCACCACTCTCTTCTCAATGTTCGCCAGTAAATATGTACGCCAATGTCACGTGAAAATAAAAATGATCTCGAACCAAGCCAATAAGAGTGGAATTGATAAGAAAAATAAAGACTGGTAAATTGGTGCTGATCCCCATTTATCAGGTAACTTACATTTAGTAGCGTACTGCCGTTGTTTACAAAAGCAGATCAAGTCTGGGAAAATTCGTTCCTTCTATTTTCACTAAACCAAAAATCAGTCGCCCACTTACCTACTGATAAAATTACTTCGCTACAAAAACATGTAATATCCAACCCTTGTATTGTATATTTACTTCTTAACTATCTAAACCCCTACATTATCCAGATACTGGGCGAGCGTGGACATCCCGCACGGCACGAACGGTTTCCACGCGATATGTCCGTTCTGCGCGGCGCCGCTGCAGGGCTCGCCCGGCTACGTGCGCCTCATCTTCCAGGACAACCTCGACTGAATCTCAATTTGACACAGGTAATGTAATACACCAGTACTTCACATACAACTTTTTATTTAACCTGGGTTTGACCCAGAGCTGGGTACCAAAAGGAATTCTTCTCGAGGGGTAATCCGAAGGTCATTAACTAAAAATACTCCAACATTATTGGTCAAATCCGTGAAACCGCGGCACACAACCGGTTTCATTATCACCAAACTGTTTTTACTTAGCAAAG
Source organism: Timandra comae (assembly GCA_958496195.1). Classification (NCBI taxonomy): domain Eukaryota; kingdom Metazoa; phylum Arthropoda; class Insecta; order Lepidoptera; family Geometridae; genus Timandra; species Timandra comae. The sequence continues at coordinate 6,496,553 of OY292370.1, forward strand.
AATCAAAATTAGTACTTATTTCTTCTTCTTATTCCGTAGTTACTGATACCCTAGATACAAGCTTCGAGCCTTATTAGGGGTCAGTTGCTATAATGAGACGATGTAGTGAATGATTATGTTTATTCTATTTCCAGATGCCGAGACAGCACCTGTAAACAACAACGTCTAGCAATAAGATACAGAAACTAACATTAGATTTCAATGTATCAAAACTTTACACGGAATGTACTACTAAATAGTCTACATTGATACACGCGTTAGTTATTGACACCACAAAATAAAGAATATGAAAATTCATAAGGACTTGTTACAAGTGATGGAAAAATGAATTTGACGCTGCGCAGCTTGTAAGATACGCGGAATGTCCTAAAAGCGTATTTTACGTCGCGTAACGTATACGCGAAAGTTTTTAAAGCGTATTTTACGCTACGTAACTTGTGTACGCGAAATGTCGTCATTAACCACGTAGAAACGTACTGTAATGTAAATAGACTGTCCAGTATGTTTGTGGATGATATAGCAATAATGTGTGTTGTCTAACTAACGCGTGTAAATGAGACTTTTCTTACAGATGTATTAGCTCTCTGAAGAATTATTGTAAGCTTTTGTACGCACCAAATCAATCTAAATTTATGTTTTGGCCAGATTCGAAATAATTTATAATATTGTGACCTTTATTACAAAGTCGTAAAATGCATTATTCCATTTCGAATTTGTCCCGAATATAAAATTGTAAGGCTTAAAACAATGATTGTTCGGTATTCAAAACATTTTTTTCCAAAAAAAAAAGTATAAGAAAAATATTTATTTTAAAAAAATTAAAAAGAATTAATTATCTAAGTTTACAATGCGTTTACGGTTTTAAATAAATATGTATTATGATTAAAAAGAAAAAACGTTCGTATAAATAAAAATATTTATTTGTTGGTTAAATTACATAATGAGAACGCAGTTATAATGAATGCTTTGTACATAGCTCTGGTGTTGATTAACGAGGGGTATGTTTTGATGAAATTATACGTTTTAAAATAGTTTTCTCCCGTGAACTACCTTTATCATATATTTGTATACGTATTTTTAATTACAATACACAAACAATATTAATCTTAATTTAAGTATCTAACGAATCCACCTTCATAGTCGCAGTAGGGCGGCTAAACACACGCAAAAATAAAATATAAAATTATAATAATTTTAACAAATTGGTAGAATTTTGTGATTTCGTTAATTTATTTTATCCTAATTATTATGGTAAGCAATACCGTAATTGTATTGTAGAATAAGTTTAATGAAATGTAAATATTCAATTTTATGTGCATTAATTTATGTTTGTATTGGATAAGTGTGACTGCGGAGTGCGTTTGGTGAATAGGCCGACCTAGATTATTTTAATAAGTTTCGATCGCTTAAGTGAAATGGTGAACATGAGGTAATGAAAAGTGTGAAAACCCATAGACTGAATTTGGGTCTCAAATTTATTAATTCGAAAGAGCGTTCAATGTGAAAATCTTAATACAAATACGACACGGTGAAGTGGACAATCGACCGTGACTGTGAATAATTATCTGTTGCAAATCGATTTAACGATTTACTTTTTACGTAAAAGTAGTCTCGAGTTGAATCGAGTGATTTTTGTTGGGCGATTATCACACCGCCTCGCGTAGAGACTGCCACTCTTCTTTCATAAAGGAAATTAACTTCGTCGTCTCGTTTCGTGAGGTAGTGTGATAATAGCTTCATTATGACGAGCGGTTGTAAAGCTCCGCATTTGAATACGATTGTCGTATAATAGTGATATATAGATACAAATATTATTAATACGTCAAAATGCTATCTGCTCTCATATAATTTCTAAATGTGAATTAAGTGAAGCTATATTATAATATAACAATTCATTTTCAAGTCTAGCACAGATTAAATGTAAAGAGTTTGATCTCAAGAACCACTCATTTGATTTCATTAACTTTCTTTTCCAATTTCAGTAATTTATTTCGGAGTGTTGTAAAAATATTGTAAGTTTTAAAAACGTGTTTGCATGTGGACGAATGAGACATTATATCATACAAACATCGACTCTATTTACAATACAATAAAACATATTATTGTGTGTTAGTTGACTGGCTTGTCTCACAAATCGTTATCTCAAACACGGGTTTAGCGTGTAGTAGACATTAGCTTACGATGTATGAAAAAATAGTTTTTGTACGATTCGGATTCACTAGTTAGTGGTTACACGAGAAAATAAATAATAAAAAAAACAAAATTGTCAAACGAAGCAGTGTTGTTTGCTATGTATGTTGGTTGCTGTATGCGATGCACACAGTTTGAGTACGAGTTTAAGATTTGGCTATATTATATGATAATTTTAAATTTATATACTGTCAATAGTCGATATTTATGTTCACTCTGATGTAAAATTAAATTGGGATTTAGCTTGTTTTTAATTTAGTAGTTCTGTGTAAATGATTTGCATCCAATTTGTATTGACTAGTGTTTTCAGATGCTTTATTTCCCTTAGTGAAGACACGGAGGTAGGAAAGCTTGTTCGTCTTGAACACATCACACTAAAGTTATATACGATTGGATGTTACGTAATGTACATTCAGATTCACAAAACTAATACAAACCCCTTAACTTTAGTGTGGCGTGTAATTTTGTTCTAACATTTATATTAGTGATAATAAGAACTGAATTGAACGCTAGCCTTAATTTTATTTATAATTCCTAAGTGCTAGGTTATTAATAAACCGCTCTTTTGAGTTAGATAATTAAACTGTTGTTTTATTCAAATTACATTCTCTTTTAAAATATAATTTATTTGGTGACCAGAATATTTCGAGTACATTAATGTGTTAATAAACTTAATTAAAGAGGTATAAACTATAATTAAAGGAATCTTATTTATTGAAGCTCATGCAGACAATGAGTGTGAGATAGACATTCATTTTTATTATATGTGCAACACACTGTTCTCTATCAGAATGTTTCACACTTGAGATCTCTGAAAATATACAAATTCATCATTTTTCATCAATTGACATATGAACCCAGGACCACACCACACCATAATGCCAAATATTTACCCAACTCAACTACCAGTGTACTGACTGTACTTGACAAATTGTAAAAATGTATATATTTTCAGAGACTATTACACTATACAATACAATTGACCTAAAAGCTCTTTATTTTAAGTTAGCCTAAACTTTAGGTATCTTTTAACAAACTTTAGGTACCTTAACCCAAACTTTAGGCATTCTCAACTACACTTGACGTACATTTACATAAACTTTAGGATTAGGTACCTTTTAAACTTTAGGTAAAAGAACTACTATTGTAAGTTAAGTTTAGTAGTAACGAGGATCCGTACATATTGATCGTAAGCGGTGGCCACAGCCAGTCCCAAGTGGTCTCTGTTCCAGTCCAGAGCGTTTATAGGCTGCGAACTTATCACCATACGTTGGAGTCTCTTCAGCTTGCCAGGGACACCGCATGCAACGTTTTTATCATCTACTTTGTATCTTTGTTCGGGATATTCGCTGAAATAGTTTAAGTTGAATAGGTTATTTATTATTTTTAATATATGATAGTGCGGGTTTGATTCCCTTGCGTGGTAAAAATGTTATGCCCGAACAGTCTGAGACTGTGTGTGCATGAAAGGGTCAGTTGCTTTTATACGAATATTGAGTGACTGATTATTTTATTATCACTTGACTGTACTATCAAGGGTTGCACAAAATATACGAGTTAGTTAATATAAACAACAAGATTACTCACTATTTCCAAAGAGTAGCTTGGCCATTACCAGCGCATGTAACAAAAATGTCTCTATTTTGTGGCAAATGTCGGGAAACCCAGATGGTACCGCTCTTTGTACTGTTGTCTAGCACCTGAAAAATAAAAATAATATTATTGAAACCCCTCATCCTTTTATACCTTTTTTTAAGACCCTAAACTCGATAATTGACGGTTTTTGTACTTTTTGATCTAGTCATATTATATGAAAAGCGTATTTTATAAACATGCTTTTAGGTAATAATTAAAGGAAATATTGTCATCTAAAAAATACTCAGAGAAAAACAATATTATACAGAAAACTTAAAAAATATATCAAGAAAACTGAACATATGTTTTCTGAATTTCACTTTTAGCATTAACTTCCATGCCTTCGGATTCTAGTAATTCGACTAATTTAGCACTAAAAATTAAACAAACTTAAAGTCCAGATCCTTATTAAGGAAATACTCATAGGAAAATTTAATTGTTATTATAATTATTATTGAAATCGAAAAAAATATAAAGTTAGAATTTGTAAAAATCACACTCAAGAAAATCGTAATTTACGTTGATAAATGATGCTCAAAACGTTATTAAAATTACCTCAAATAATAAAAGAATATTTTCTACAACAATTATACTAAAAAAAAATCTCTAAAACAAATTGTCTTTTTTTCTACAAATATTTTAAAATCATCATAAAACTACTATAAAATCGGACGCACGAAACAATTCAAATCAGTCTGCCGCGAGGCTTTTTAGAGAGAGGACGTATCGCTCCTACCGAGCGTTTGACCTTTGCGGCGCGTACGAATTTTATACGATAACTCATCAACATGTTTTGATACTCGATAATAATTTTTGTATTATAATTTGAATTATTTATTAAAAAAAAAATATTAACATTTATGATAACAAATAATGTTTTAGAATGCAGGCATTTACCCACATTAGTAATGTAGGCATTTACCCACATTAGTAATGTAGGCATTTACCCACATTACTAATGTAGGCATTTACCCACATTAGTAATGTAGGCATTTACCCACATTAGTAATGTAGGCATTTACCCACATTAGTAATGTAGGCATTTACCCACATTAGTAATGTAGGCATTTACCCACATTAGTAATGTAAGCATTTACCCACATTACTAATGTAGGCATTTACCCACATTAGTAATGTAGGCATTTATTTGTTTTATTCATTATTCCTTGTTGTGAATAATGGAATATCGAATCGAAAGTTATTACGTAAATTATATCTAATCATATACTACCTACTACGAATCGTAAAAAAAAATATACTCGTATTTTTACTTTTGTCAATAACTTTTACACAATTTATAATTTCCAATGGATCAAAACCATTCGGCCGGAGTATTCAGAGCGAGCGCGCCGTCACTACATAGACAGTGTGCATGCGGACACGCGTGCGCGTCTGTGTGAGTGAAAATTTGAGTTGTCGCGCGCCAGATCAACCCTCTTAAGGAACACAATCGATTTTCATCAAGTCGAAAACGTTGCGTCGGATCGGAATACGAGTTTCAGGGTGCATTGACTCGATCGTAACGGCGAGGGCGTATAAACATTGCTATATTTCATCTAATTTTATACAGGTTTTTAATAAAACTGTTGAAGTATTTTAATACCCGAATTTAATAAAGATTTTCCCGGAAAATGTGGTAGTAACCCGAAGATTTAGTAGTTTTTTTAATAAAAAAATATTCATTAAAATTTTAGTAATTTAAGCTACGGCAATGTGTATTACAAATTACTAGTCTTGTTATCATCTTAAACTATGTTAGAGAGCTAGAGTATGCTTGTATCTGAAGTGGGATCATGGATGGGGATCAAACTAACGACCACTCGACTCGATCGACAGGCCGAGGCCTTAGCCATTAGCCATAGGGCTATTGCAGTTTTTATTCAATAAGTACTTGTATACTTGTGTAGCAGATAAGTTAAGACAAGTACTCATATAATAGTAGTACAGTACATATTTATTTTGCAGATAAAGACATAGAAAATATTAAGTTGTACTTACTTGAGCAAATCCTTTGCTAGGATTCTGTGTCCTCACATCAAACACATGGAATTTACCCTCTAATGTAGTTGCTACAAGTTTATTCATTGGTATATCTTTACGATCAAACTCTGTGGAGCATACCTGAAATATTCCAAATGAAATATTAAGTTAAAAAGTAAATAAATAATGTGTAATAAGTAATATAATATTCCTGTTCTCGAAATATTTAAATTGAATATTTAACCATCATGTTATCCTCAAAAAGCACACAATGCATGCATGTTTTTTACAATAAAAACAATGTAGGTAAAATAAAAATAAATTATGATAAAGACTTAAATCATTTCAAAATACTTACTCCATTTTTCAAATTACATTCCCATCTCAAAGACATGGTGCGGAGATCAAACATCTTCAGGTCACCATTATCGTAGCCCGCAGCCACAATCCTCTCTGCATCATTGAAGGAGTTCCCAAATGCTACTGCCCAACAGTCTCGTTTAGATTCTCCCTGTGCTGGCTGCATGTTGGCTACTGGTTTACCTCTCTGTCTCTGGTCCCATACTTTCACAGTACCTGGGAGTAATTAAAATTGTAATACTTGGATGATCAAGATTGATGTGGCATTTTTGATTTTGTATAATGTTTCCTCAAAAAGGAGATGTAAAAAGGGAGTTTAATACCTTTCTATTATTTATACATAATATTAAAGTAATAATTGCTAGCTATAAGTTTTTAGATTTGTAAGACTTAGGGCCTATTTCACGATCTTCAAGTTAAGTTCCAAGTACTACTCACAAGTTTTGTCTTACGTCACAAAACTAACTGTACTTTGTAAGTAACTTAACTTGAAGATCATGAAATAGGCCCATAGATACCTAAAAACCTTAGTTAGGTAACCATGAAGTGTAAACTTATTGTTGCATTGTCAGTATATAAAATATGAAAAGGTGTATACCGTCTCTACTGCCAGTAACAATTTCAGGTGCTCCACAGTTAGTAGTACTGCCGCCCATTCCATCAATAGAGTTTATTATATCTGTATGTTCTTTGGTTATGTATAATTGACAGCTTTTTTCCAAATCCCTGTAAAAACGTATTAATAATTAAAGTACAAAAATATATCATCTTCTGGGTTGAGGAGGATATTAGCCCATTGAGATTGTAAAAGTTTAGATGAAGAACTTAGGTTGTGATACAAAACCACAGCTATGGAATATTCTATACATTATTGATCAAACTATGAAGACAATAAAACTCTAGTCTCTAACCATATTTCCAAAGTGCCTTTAAAATCCCCAGTAGCCAATCTTCTTTCCACGTCACTACTAGCTCCAAAAGTGCCGCATTTAAAGGAATTAGGTCGTTCAATCTCCTTTATCTTTCTTGTTTCTCCAGACGTTATTTCATAAACTTCTATGGTGCCAGTTCCTTTCGGCATGGACCCAATAACAACAAACTTCGCAGAACAAGGTATCCATTTGCAATCGAATAGGCAATGATTGAGATTATTCTCAATATGAGTAATTATCTGAGGCGTATCGAATTCGTCCATAATTTCAGTTATTTATTGATTTTCTAGACAAATTAAGTTAGTGTAGAACCAATTTTACGCTAACCTCAATTTATTATTGCAAATAAACAAATTGTTTGTTGCCATGGTGATAAGACAAGACATTTGACGTATGAAACTGTCTTATATGACAATTACGACATAAAAAAATTCAGCCAGCTGCCAGATGAACTTTGATAAACTGTTAAGAGCCGTGATCTGCCGCGCGACAACTCAAATTTTCACTCACACAGACGCGCACGCGTGTCCGCATGCACACTGTCTATGTGGTGACGGCGCGCTCGCTCTGAATACTCCGGCCGAATGGTTTTGATCCATTGGAAATTATAAATTGTGTAAAAGTTATTGACAAAAGTAAAAATACGAGTATATTTTTTTTACGATTCATAGTAGGTAGTATATGATTAGATATAATTTACGTAATACCTTTCGATTCGATATTCCATTATTCACAACAAGGAATAATGAATAAAACAAATACTTAGTTTTTTGTTTTTAAAATAAGACATGATTTTTTTTTGGTAAGTAACGAAACTTTTTAAAAACAAAGCAACATACGAGTAAAAAAATGTCTATAACTTACTTGTGAATAATATATTTTTTGCCATAATGGTATTGATTTTTCATATACTAATTGCAGTTTTAGTTTTTATTAAAATCGCCAGCAATTTTCGATATTCCTTTCCATATACACACATCAAAAGTGTCTAGGGATCAAGCATTTTTATGCGGATTTCTTGAGATTGAGATGTGGCTTTGTAATAAATTTATGATTTTATAAATTTATATGGATCCTTTTTGGTGCATTTCATAATTTGAATCAGGAACTGTGAATCAAATTCGAGTAAAAGATGAAAATCAGCTGTCAATATTTTCCCTATAAAAACATACAACGCATTGAAGACATTATTAGTGCTACTGTTTCCCTACTACTGATTAAAACCAACGTTATTATGGAGCGGCGACGTCATTTAAGCAGGGAAGAAATGCTCAGAGCCGTGGGAATGATAGAAGCTGGTTCCCGGCAACGTACTGTGGCTTTAGCTCTGAATACAAGTCAGAGTGTTATCAGTCGACTTTGGACACGTTACCGAAGCACTGGTACCGTGGCTGAGCGCCATGGAGGACGGTATCGCTGCACCACACGGAGACAAGACCGATACATTCAAATCTTAACTCGAAGAGCTCCAACAATAACCGCCATGATGTTAGCCGTGCGGCTTCATCACTCTTCAGGGAACTTAATTAGCGACCAAACAGTCAGAAACCGCTTGCATGAAGTGAACCTTCATTCCCGAAGACCGCTACGGGTACCACCTATAGCAATGCACAATCGTAGGATTCGATATCAATGGGCTCTTGAACACAGAAATTGGGCAGAAGAACAATGGCGTTTCGTGTGCTTTTCTGATGAGTCTCGTTTTGGTATGAGACCGGATACAAGACGTATACGACACTGGAGAACCCCTGGACGCCAACAGCGATTAAAATCCTGCCAGGAAGTCCATCCTTATAGTGGTGGAACCATCATGGTATGGGCGGGTATTTGGATCGGCGGAAGAACTGAGTTGATTTGGATCAGAGGCAACCTCAACGCTCAAATTTATGCTGAGACGATTGTATCAGACGTCATCGTTCCTCTACAAGTGCAAATCGGTCCCTTATTTCAGTTAATGCATGATAATGCACGACCGCACACCGCAAGAGTTGTAAGACAGACTCTCGCCGCAGCTAACATCAATGTCCTGCCCTGGCCTGCTCAGTCGCCAGACTTGAACCCGATTGAGCATGCATGGGATATGCTACAGAGAAGAGCTCTGCCGAATATGGAGGGTATCCAGTCGCAAGAAGACCTTTTTTTGTTGTTGCAACGAACATGGGCGGCCATTCCACAGCGTGATTTGGATGAACTCATTTTGAGTATGCCAAACCGATGTTCTTGTGTTGTTAGTGTTCGCGGTAGAAACACGGATTATTAATTGTTTAAGTTACCCAATAAAATTTTAAAGAAAACTGTTATTTCAGTCTTTTTTTCGAACTTTAATGTTAGTGGTTCAAATGTCAAAAATCCCTTTATTAGGAAAATGGCAAATTTCTTTATTAATGCAAAGGTGACTTGGTTTATCGTTACTGTGACAAACGAAAACACTTTATTTGATGAATCCTTAAAGAAAATTTTAATTAATATCAATCAGGAGAAAAGTTATTGCAAAAATATATGTTGATCCCTAGACACTTTTGATGTGTGTAGTTTCGAATATCGTCTACCACGCCTACTTGAAAAATGCATTCTCTGTATATGTACAACATATATTATCGGGACAACCTTTTAGCGCTAAAAGCAGGACTTTCTAAATTATTTCGTTTCCGTTTTTGTTAAAAAAAAAACCGACTTCAAAAACTAAAAAGTATAAAATAACAAATATTTAATGTAATACCTCTTATGCGATGTAGCACATAAATAAAATAAAAATGCGACCAACCCAAGCGGGCAAACGTTCGTTAACGGTCGTCTCGAATTATAGTTTTGTAGTTTATTTTTCTAATAGTTTTATTTCTTTAAGGCTTGGCACCGACTTCACACTTATCAATAGGTAACATACACACAAAGGTATTAATTAGCATCGCATAAGAGGTGTATTAAATTAAATATTTGTTATTTTATACTTTTCAGTTTTTGAAGTCGGTTTTTTTTTTACTTTTGAGTGTCACAACCTATCTGGTTGTAAAGTTCTCATCGATACAAATTAATCAAGCCCAAACACGAGGTAACTGCTGTTAGTCGTTGAAGAGTTCCCTCGACTATCTTCCAGGTGCATCATCAGATCGACTTCAAACCTTCATTTAATTATAATGCTTTAAGATAATTAACGAAAAACTTAACAAACGCACTAATCACCCTACGATTTTCTAAAGTTCCTCTCAATTTCTCTAGAATGCCATCATTAGATCCTGGTTTCCTTGACATGGGACCAAACGGCAAGTCCATTCTTTTGAATAAAAAAAGAATTTTAGTAATCGGTACAGAATTGACGGAGATATCGTTGAACATATTCATAAAAAAAAACATACCGGCCGAATTGAGAACCTCCTCCTTTTTGGAAGTCGGTTTAAAATAATGTTGTTTTATTGCTCATTATTTCTAAAACATTATTTGTTATCATAAATGTTAATATTTTTTTTTTAATAAATAATTCAAATTATAAAACAAAAATTATTATCGAGTATCAAAACATGTTGATGAGTTATCGCATAAAATTCGTACGCGCCGCAAAGGTCAAACGCTCGGTAGGAGCGATACGTCCTCTCTCTAAAAAGCCTCGCGGCAGACTGATTTGAATTGTTTCGTGCGTCCGATTTTATAGTAGTTTTATGATGATTTTAAAATATTTGTAGAAAAAAAGAAAATTTGTTTTAGAGATTTTTTTTTAATATAATTGTTGTAGACAATATTCTTTTATTATTTGAGGTAATTTTAATAACGTTTTGAGCATCATTTATCAACGTAAATTACGATTTTCTTGAGTGTGATTTTTACAAATTCTAACTTTATATTTTTTTCGATTTCAATAATAATTATAATAACAATTAAATTTTCCTATGAGTATTTCCTTAATAAGGATCTGGACTTTAAGTTTGTTTAATTTTTAGTGCTAAATTGGTCGAATTACTAGAATCCGAAGGCATGGAAGTTAATGCTAAAAGTGAAATTCAGAAAACATTATGTTCAGTTTTCTTGATATATTTTTTAAGTTTTCTGTATAATATTGTTTTTCTCTGAGTATTTTTTAGATGACAATATTTCCTTTAATTATTACCTAAAAGCATGTTTATAAAATACGCTTTTCATATAATATGACTAGATCAAAAAGTACAAAAACCGTCAATTATCGAGTTTAGGGTCTTAACCTCATTTGAAGTTATTATTTCAAATCTTAGAAATTCAAGAATACTTTAATAAATTATGGTGAATACGAAAAAATATTTGATTGATTTGATAGGTGATAAACAAAACTGTCAAATGGTTTAAGTTTTGTCTTTTTAGTTTCTGTCAATGTCAGTGTCAGTCATAAATTTGTAAATCTGCCAAGCTGGGATTCTGGGATTTTTGTCAAGAAAATATTTTTTGCTTTCTATTAAAAATTATAGCTTTCATTTTGGAAAATTCCGAACAGTCTTGTAATTTTCAATCATGAGTGAGAGTAAAAAATATAAAAAGAGCGTAAGTATTTTCCAACTGCAGGTGGTTTCCCTTTGGAACAAATTGTTTGTGTTTATTGTTACAATATTTTTTATTTTGTTACAGAAAGCAGATATTGCAAAGCAGTTTGATTTACCGGAGCGTCAGTCGAAAATAACAACGTTACTAAATCAAGCTGGACAAGCGTATTGTATATGTCGATCATCGGATAGTTCGCGTTTTATGATGTAAGAATTTCAATAGCGAAAATTAGCGTTATACCTTATTTTCATAATTTCCCTTGAATATCCTCACCTCACCATCGATTTGACGACCACTATTAATATACATAACATAATCATGCACTACCTACATCATCTAATTATAGTAACTGCCCCCATAACTAAGTCCGAAACTATTGCTAGAAGTTGGCAAGAAAATATCAGTGCCCTTTTAATGCAACAAGTATTATTGTCTACACTTTAATTACTTAAATCAATTTTTAAACCTAGCTTTGGTTGAACTTTTAATTTTGTATTTTCTTTCAGAGCATGCGATTCGTGTGAAGAATGGTATCATGGTGATTGTATAAATATATCTGAGAGAGAAGCTAAATACATAAAGAACTACTTTTGTGACCGATGTCGCGAGGAGGACCCCAGTTTGAAGACGAGGTTTAGACCACAAAAGAGAGAAAATGATGCTGATTCAGGTATGGTTATTAACTAAATTTATGTAAAATTCAGTGCATTTTTTTCTCAATCATAATAATATTTATTAACATGGTTGTGTAACAAGGGCGAGACGACAGGAAGAAGAAGAGAAAAGAAAAAGACCACTCTGAGAACAAGTCGTCCAAACGGCCGAGCACTAAGGACGGGTGCGGAGACTGCCCCGGGTGTCTGCAGACTGCTGATTGTGGACAGTGAGAACATAGTTATTATACTTAGGGCCGATTTTTCAATCGCCAGATATCTTTTATTCGACGAATAAAATTGACGTTAGACGGCTTTTGTATGAAAGAACTGTCAAAATTTCAAAGTTATTCGTCGAATAAAGTTATCCGGCGATGGAAAAATCGGCCTTTATTTACATTAAAATTATCATAGTTTATGGATATTTGAGTTGATGGATGAATTAATCTTAGGACATTGTGCTTGCAATAGTTCCCTATGTAATTCCGAAACACAATTGATCGATTTTCATTTCACCGAACGCCATTGATCAACTGTCCATTGAACGATGCCTTATTTCTATGAGGATTAATTACCCGATGTAATGATTCACCTAATAACTGTTATCTAAACACAATATCTCAAAATGCCCACGATCTTAGAGGAAGTAATAAGATTTAAGGAACAACATGCCCGTAGATTGGCTAATCACCCAAATCCCTTGGCCTTACAATTCCTTGATTCTTCCTCAGCTACCAAAAGGCTGAAAAGGAAGTAAGTCCTGTAATATAGGGAAGGAGGGACATTGGTCTCTTCTCCCGTAAAGTCTGAAATTTCAGAACTAATCCGCTTAGTTTTAGTTTAGTCTAACGACTGAGAAAATAAAAAACATTAATCGGCTGATGTAATGATTCACCGAATGTCAGGTAATTCGGAATATTTCATGGGGCAATAACATTTAGTCAATAAATTCGAAGCACCATGTATGTATATTACATGGTAAAGATACTATGAACTATGCTATCTCTAAAAAACCTATTTGTATTTTTTAAAATTAAAGTAACGATAGATTAGTAAAGGGTAATCTTGATTAAACATTTAGGATACTTATTCCATTTATTTATTTTAGGAACATCAACAACATTTATATTAAACATTGACAATTACAGAGGAAATGTTACAGTATGACATTTAATAATATATAATATTTTTTATAAATAAAATAAATTTACTAGCAGCGCCCCGCGGTTTCACCCGCGTAGTTCCCGTTCCCTTGGGAATTTCGGGATATAAAAAGTATCCTATGTTCTTTCCCGGGCCATAAGCTACCCCTGTACCAAAATTCAAGTCAATCGGTTCAGTAGTTTAGCCGTGAAAAGGTAACAGACAGACAGGCAGAGTTACTTTCGCATTTATAATATTAGTTAGAATTTGTATGTAATTGTTGCTAATATTAATAATATCTTTACAGTTGTGAAGCTTGTGAAGACATGTTCAAATACGGAGGCAGCAACAGGACTAAACAGAAATGTAAAACAAGGATTTGTGTGAAATGCCGACCTAAAGTTCCAAAACCATCAAGGTAACTTTTATATATCACTAGCAGCGCCCCGCGGTTTCTCCCGCGTAGTTCTCTTTCCCGTGGGCATACCGGGATAAAATATAGCCTACTAACTGCGCCCAGCGGTTTTAACCGCGTGAATCCGTAACTCGTAGTATCATACAATCTCGGCACATTTCACCATCGTGTGTTAAAAAATTAAGTAACAACGCCATCTATTGGTAGGTTTTGCGACTACAAAAAATTAACAATAAAACATACGTTTATTTATACACAATCCCATGGGAATTTCGGGATAAAAAGTATAAAAAAAAGTGTAAAAATACCTATGTGTTATTCTTAGTTATAAGGAACATCTGTACCAAATTTAATCTAAATCGATACAGTAGTTTTTGCGTGAAAGTGGAATAAACATCCAAACCCACAAAGATACAAACTTTCGCATTTATAATATTAGTAGGATTGACTGTTTCCCAATTCTTACGTAAATTAATTAAGAACTAAACAGGGTAACAGCAATATACCAATATATGAATCCCATTAAAACAACATGTATGATAGTCTATTGTGGTTTGCACAAATATTGACCCTTCACGGTAATCAAACCCAAAACTTTATTATGGATGGCAGTCCGGCATGGTGACCACTCTGCCATCTAAGTCAATTTATGCCAAACAACAATAGTTATTTATGGTACAAGCGAGGTAAGTTGGTGATTACTTCCGAGGAGCTATTGAGGCCCGAGCCGTCAGGCGAGGGTCTGAAGATAGCCGAGGATAGTAATCATCAATACACGCGTGTACCATACAACGTTTTTCAACACATTTGCGAAGAAATTATCATTTTTTTGCTATAAATAAACAGTTTTTCTATTCGCGCGCTTCCAACACAACAAAACAGTACTTAGATTGGAGTATATTCAATGCATCCATAGCAACGTAGCATAGCATAGCTCTGGTGGGAAGGCACCCTAAGTTGGGATTAATTACATTACAAACAGTATATGAGATGATATCAAGATATTATCAAGATATCATCATTCAAAAATTGACAAGGAATTGAAATGCTAGCTAGCTTCGACAATAATTTCATTCTGTAGGATCATATCCCTGCCCCGTAAATAACGTTTGCGTGTTTTAATTTATTAATGTTCAACGCCATCTATGAGTGGTTTTAAGAACTAAGTAAGGGGATGCTACACAGGGTAGTAAACTATAAAAACTATGTAAAACTATAGTTAAGTAAATTGAAAAATATAGTTAAAATTGACGACCTCGATGGCAGAATGGTCACCATGCCAGGCTGCCATCCGTAAGGTAACCCTGTTCGATTCCCGTGCGGGGTGAATACTTGTGTGAACCACAAATGTTTGTCTCGGTCTGGGTGTGTGTGTGAATGAGTGTGTGCGTAGTTTCTGATACCCTAGATACAAGCTCCGAGCTTAGTTAGGTGTCTTTTACTATAATGAGATGATGTAGTGAATGATTATGTTATGTTATATCTCAGCAGCACCCGTACGAAGAAGAAGCACCACGAGCGCGAGACGTTCGAGCACGAGGAGTCGATAGCTCACCTGCAGACGGCGACGCCGCGCCACTGCTACGGGCCGCAGTGCACGCGCGCCGCGCTCTACGGCTCCAAGTACTGCAGCCCCCAGTGCGGGCTCAGCCTCGCTACCGCCAGGATCTATCAGGTTGGTACGGATATAAGGTACCTGCCGTGGTTGGCCTTTTATCTCACGCTGACTGTACTTAATTGAATGAAAGTAACGGGATGTGCGTACATACTTATTTAAGTCGAATCCCTCATTCAATTAAACATAATGATAATCCCTCATTCAATTTCATTTAATTAAATATAATGTCGTACGTTTCGTTTAATAATAAAAAGCTGACTGTACTTGTTTAGTAGTAGTAGCTAGGCGGATCTATCCAGTATACGTAATATGGACAGTCTACTATTACAAGTTCAGTTCATACAAGAAAATGACTCACTCCCTTGCCAGGCACATTCTGGAGTGTGCCAGGTCACATTAAGTATATTTGTTTACTACAGGATGCGTTTTTCTCTCCACTTTGCGTAAGGACAGCTCAAAATCATGATTAAAAATGTTATTCCTAATTTCCTATCAAGAAGTTTGTCTATTACGAAAAAAATACCCTGTTTAAATAAACTTGTTTCAACCAACCAGGTGCTACCCCAACGCATCCAAGAATGGTCTCTATCTACGTGTGTGGCTGAACAAAAGAATAGAAAAGCGCTTGAAGTGGTTCGCAGCGACATAGTTAAAGCGCAGGCAGCGCTGCGAGCGCTGGACAGACAACACTCGGACTTGGACGCACTTGTAGCGAGGGCTAAGAACGCTACTATTGTACATGTTGATGATAAGGTACTAATTAAAACATTAATCTGATTTTATTATACTCATCCTTTAGCCCTATATCATTATTTTACAAAATTGTAATTTACTAGCAAAGCTAAGTGCTAGTGCATTAGACTCGGTTCTCAAGTAAACAGATATTCAATATGGGCCATTGTATATAAAACATACTCAAACGTGACGTCATACTTCTCTCAATATATCTCTATGTAATATTTAATTTCGTCAAAAAAGAAAAAATACGTTTTTAATAATCTACCTAAAGAACAAAAGAAGAAGAAATAGTCATCATATCTGCTGTAATCCTAATATAATTATTTGTACCCTCAGGAAGCAGACGACGAAACCTCAATGTACTGCATAACGTGCGGTCACGAGATCCATTCCCGGACCGCTGTGAAGCATATGGAGAAGTGCTTCATAAAGTACGAGTCGCAAGCGTCGTTTGGCAGCAGACATCGCACGCGCATCGACGGACAGAGCATGTTCTGTGATTACTATAACCCGATAAATGGAACTTATTGCAAACGGTTAAGGGTTAGTATTGATTGACAGAAATTGTTATATTTACACAGTATAAAATAGCTCGCGCTGTTTGTATGTTTAGTTTTTAAAACTACGCATCAGATTATGAAGCAGTTTTCGGCAAAAGACAGCTTCAAAACGTAGGTTTTGGAATAAAAGTGAATTTTTGTAGATAACAAAATCTATTCTATGTTGCTAGTAATGAGGAGCATATTCTATCATTTTGAGTTTTCATCGAAATCGGTCCAGTACTTTCTATGAGAAATTCTTTCGGATTAATGTGTATTTCAAACATTAATCCGAAACAAACTTTCACATTTATCATATTAGTAGGATAAATCTAATTAAAAATTAATATCTATTCCCACAGGTAATGTGCCCAGAACACTTCAAAGACCCTAAAGTGAGCGATACAGACGTATGCGGCTGTCCTTTAGTCCGAAACGTGTTCGAGCTCACCGGCGAGTTCTGCCGAGCGCCCAAGAAGGCTTGCCTACGTCACTACCAATGGGAGAAGCTGAGAAGAGCAGAGATAGATATGGAGAGAGTGAGACAGTGGTTACGGCTGGATGAGCTGGTTGAACAAGAGAGGAGTATCAGGCTTGCTATGGCTTCTAGGTTAGTATTTATATAATATTTTTGAAAAATAAGTTTTTATTTGATAATTCGGGACAAGTGATTGATGCGTAGCAACTGATTGATTTGTAGAAGCTGTTAGTTTCGTAGCAGCTGATTGATTCGTAGCAGCTGATTTATTCGTAGCAGTGATTGATTCGTAGCAAGTTATTGTTTCGTAGGATACGATTAATTCGTAGCAAATTATTAATTCGTGGCAATTGATTAGTTCGTAGTAGGTGATTGATTCTAAGCAGGTGATTAATTCGTAGTAGGTGATTGATTCGTAGCATGTGATTGATTCGTAGCAGGTGAGTGATTCGTAGCAGGTGAGTGATTCGTAGCATGTGATTAATTCGTAGCAAGCGATTGATTCGTAGCAGATGATTAATTCGTAGCACGTGTTTGATTCGTAGCAAGTGATGGATTCGTAGCAGGTGATTGATTCGTAGCAAGTAATTGATTCGTAGCAAGTGATGGATTCGTAGCAGCTGATTGTTCGTAGCAAGTGATGGATTCGTAGCAGGTGATTGATTCGTAGCAAATGATGGATTCGTAGCATGTGATGGATTCGCAGCAAATTATGGATTCGTAGCATGTGATTGATTCGTAACAAGTGATGGATTCGTAGCAAATGATGGATTCGTAGCAGGTGATTGATTCGTAGCAAATGATGGATTCTTAGCAGGTTAGTGATTCGTAGCATGTGATTGATTCGTAGCAGCTGATTGATGCGTAGCAAGTGATGGATTCGTAGCAGGTGATTTAAACGTAGCAAATGATGGATTCGTAGCAGCTGATTGATGCGTAGCAAGTGATGGATTCGTAGCAGGTGATTTATTCGTAGCAAGCGATTGATTCGTAGCAAGTGTTTGATTCGTAGCAAGTGATGGATTCGTAGCAGATGATTGATTCGTAACAAGTGATAAATTCGTAGCAAATGATGGATTCGTAGCAGGTGATTGATTCGTAGCAAATGATGGATTCGTAGCAGGTTAGTGATTCGTAGCATCTGATTGATGCGTAGCAAGTGATGGATTCGTAGCAGGTGATTTAAACGTAGCAAATGATGGATTCGTAGCAGCTGATTGATGCGTAGCAAGTGACGGATTCGTAGCAGGTGATTTATTCGTAGCAAGCGATTGATTCGTAGCAGGTGATTGATTCATAGCAAGTGATGGATTCGTAGCAGCGATTGATTCGTAGCAAGTGATGGATTCATAGCATGTGATTGATTCGTAGCAAGTGATGGATTCGTAGCAGGTGATTGATTCGTAGCAAGTGATTGATTCGTAGCAAGTGATTGATTCGTAGCAAGTGATTGATTCGTAGCAAGTGATGGATTCGTAGCGGGTGATTGATTCGTAGCAAGTGATGGATTCGTAGCTGATGATTGATTCGTAGCAAGTGTTTGATTCGTAGCAAGTGATGGATTCGTAGCAGATGATTGATTCGTAGCAAGTGTTTGATTCGTAGCAAGTGATGGATTCGTAGCAAATGATGGATTCGTAGCATGTGATTGATTCGTAGCAGGTGATGGATTCGTAGCAGATGACTGATTCGTAGCAAGTGTTTGATTCGTAGCAAGTGATGGATTCGTAGCAAATGATGGATTCGTAGCATGTGATTGATTCGTAGCAAGTGATGGATTCGTAGCAGGTGATTGATTCGTAGCAGCTGATTGCTGCGTAGCAAGTTATTGATTCGTAGCAACTGATTGATTCGTAGCAGCTGATTGCTGCGTAACAGATGATTGATTCGTAGCAAGTGTTTGATTTGTAGCTGATGATTGATTCGTAGCAAGTGTTTGATTCGTAGCTGATGATTGATTCGTAGCAAGTGTTTGATTCATAGCAAGTGATGGATTCGTAGCAGATGATTGATTCGTAGCAAGTGTTTGATTCGTAGCAAGTGATGGATTCGTAGAAAATGATGGATTCGTAGCATGTGATTGATTCGTAGCAAGTGATTGATTCGTAGCAGGTGATGGATTCGTAGCAGGTGATGGATTCGTAGCAGATGATTGATTCGTAGCAAGTGTTTGATTCGTAGCAAGTGATGGATTCGTGGCAGGTGATTGATTCGTAGCAGCTGATTGCTGCGTAACAGATGATGGATTCGTAGCATGTGATTGATTCGTAGCAGGTGATGGATTCATAGCAGATGACTGATTCGTAGCAAGTGTTTGATTCGTAACAAGTGATGGATTCGTAGCAAATGATGGATTCGTAGCATGTGATTGATTCGTAGAAAGTGATGGATTCGTAGCAGGTGATTGATTCGTAGCAGCTGATTGCTGCGTAGCAAGTGATTGATTCGTAGCAACTGATTGATTCGTAGCAGCTGATTGCTGCGTAACAGATGATTGATTCGTAGCAAGTGTTTGATTTGTAGCTGATGATTGATTCGTAGCAAGGGTTTGATTCGTAGCAAGTGATTGATTCGTAGCAGGTGAGTGATTCGTAGCAGCTGATTGCTGCGTAGCATGTGATTGGTTCGTAGCAAGTGATGGATTCGTAGTGTGTGAGTGAATCGTAGCATGTGATTGATTCGTAGCAGCATAAGCTGCTACACATCAATCATGATGCGTAGCAGGTGATTGATGCGTAGCATGTGATTGATTCGTAGCAAGTGATGGATTCGTAGCAGATAGGGTATCGAGAACCGGTATAAATATCAGAACCGGGATTTTCGGTACCAGTACTAATCAGAACCGGGATTTCCCGGGATTTTCGGTACTTTCGGGATTTTTTTCTTCTCTTTAGTTTTGGAGGTAAATATAGTCTAAAATAGTTATTTATGGTACAAGCGAGGTAAGTTGGTGATTACTTCCGAGGCGCTATTGAGGCCCGAGCCGTCAGGCGAGGGTCTGAAGATAGCCGAGGATTGTAATCATCAATACTCGCGTGTACCATACAACGTTTTTCAACACATTTGCGAAGAAATTATCATTTTTCGCTAATAAATAAACAGTTTTTCTATTCGCGCGCATCCAACACAACAATGGTGATCGCCAAAGACTAAAAGAATATACTTATTAAAAAAAACTTCGAATGAATGAATGAATGGAATCGACCAAAAGTAAGGCAACGTAGTTGAAGTTTGTTTTTAAAATGTATGGACACCATTTTTTTGGTGTCGAAACTTTTTTGAAAACAAAGCAATTTAAAAAAACAATCTACAACTCACTAGTGAATAAAACGTGTCATTATTCAACTGTTTTTGCACAAATAAGAGCCCCTTTATGAGCAAGTGTGTTGAAAATATTATTTATATTAAATAACACATATTGCGCATTCTGGCATGACAAGATAAGCATTGATTGCTTTAACGCATTAAAATAGCATCACGACTGAGCCTCTTAAAGCAGGAGGCAGGCCAGTGCTGCGGAAACTGCAAAAGCTGTTTTACGATGTCATCCACTCCGGGAGAACTTCAAAAGCATGGAACAGAAGTGTGATGGTGCTCTACTTCAAAAAAAGGGATAAAACCCTGCTGAAGAACTATAGACCCATCTCGCTTTTGAACCATGTTTACAAGTTGTTCTCGAGGGTTGTCTCAATTCGTCTATCAAGAAGACTCGACGAATTTCAGCCTCTCGAACAGGCCAGGTTTCGAAGCGGTTATGTACCGCGGTAAGGTACCCCTCTCGAGATAGCACATAATACAACTACCTCTAGAATCTAGAATCTCAGATCATCGCTCCATCTAGACTCTAGGTCTATCTGCGCAGGGTAGCCGGGAGAGAGTAAATGCGACGTGCCACCGACAGGGCGAGTTGGGAGAGGCCTAAGTCCAGTAGAGGACGTAAACAGGCTGTTGATGATCAAAATACAGTTATAAATTCACTTATGATAAAGTTGTACACATAAAACATCAACGTATATGGTAGGCCGATTCTCCTAAATAGTATCTCCATTTTAATTAAACTTTCTTGTTCTCTTGGTAATGTGTCTTCAAAAAGGTCATTGCATCTAAAGTTGCATCACCTAATCGAGATCTAATTTTGTTACAAAAAAGGCCAGCTGAGGAGAAAATTCTTTCTGGCTCCACGCTAGTAGTTGGAATTGAGGTGTTCGCAAGCTTTTTAAGTACCACATTTTGTCTTATGATGGAATAATGATCTACCACGTACCTACATATACAACATTTTAATGACAATATGGTTTTAGCTTGAATATTTTGTATAAAAAGAATAAATGCTGTTAATAGAAGATTAAAATCAAACAAATTGTTATATATTTAACATGATTCGTTATTTCCCGAAAATACCGAAAATCCCGGTTCTTACTCATTGAGAACCGGTTCTTTGACTACTATTAAAGAACCGGGAAATCCCGGGATTTTCGGTTCCGGGATTTCCCGGTTCTGAACCCTAGTAGCAGATGATTGATTCGTAGCAAGTGTTTGATTCGTAGCAAGTGATGGATTCGTAGCAAATGATGGATTCGTAGCATGTGATTGATTCGTAGCAAGTGATTGATTCGTAGCAGGTGAGTTATTCGTAGCAGGTGAGTGATTCGTAGCAGCTGATTGATGCGTAGCAAGTGATGAATCTGTAGCGGGTGAGTGATTCGTAGCACGTGATTGATTCGTAGCAAATGATGTATTCGTAGCATGTGATTGATTCGTAGCAAGTGATGGATTCGTAGCGTGTGAGTGAATCGTAGCATGTGATTGATTCGTAGCAGCTGATTGATGCGTAGCAGCTGATTGATGCGTAGAAGGTGATTGATGCGTAGCATGTGATTGATTCGTAGCAGATGATCGATTCGTAGCAGCTGATTGCTGCGTAGCAAGTGATTGATTCGTAGCAAGTGTTTGATTCGTAGCTAGTGTTTGATTCGTAGCAAGTGAGAGATGGTCGGCTCCATAAAACGTAGTAGAGATGTTTCTGCAGCTGAAGCGGTGGCGGTACCCCTTAGGTTACGAGTTAACCTCGCTCAACGTCTTTCTCCACAAGGGTGAAGCCATCCCCGTCGCCTTTGTTGACGGTACACCACAAGAGTGTGGGGACAGGACACCTGCGCATAACTCTTCTTCTTACATACTCGTGGAGTAGGTACAGATGACGTAGTAGGCGCCGCGGGAGCCGAGGTAATCAGGGCCGGGCGTACTTTGACCTGTGCGTCGGTTTTCGCGCTATCAGCATTATTGCTGACGGGTGATATTTCACAATTCTTCGTATCGTGTCGCACACAAACGTAAGGCGCTGACTGCGGCAATTCCGACGTTGTTACATTTTGTTTGCGCAATATCGTGTACTTAGCTCCGATACCACGCGCTCCAAACCCTTCAGCTTGGCCCGGATGTACGTGACCTCTGCCTTCAGCAGCAACACGTCCTGCAGCAAAGCTTTGACCTTCGACTTGATCCGTAGCGTCCGCGGAGGGAGGGTCCATCCATATTCGCACTTTTTGATGACGTTTTTAATCGTTTTTAAATTTATTAATCTAGTTCTAAGCTTTTCCTAGATACATAAGATTTATACTCGTTGCAATTATAGCTTTTTATTTACCATCTAATATTATTTCAGAGCGGGTGTTCTCGGCCTCATGCTACACTCAACATACAACCACGAAGTTATGGAGCGTATAACCAAAGCCAACGAGAACGGGAAGCTTAAGGAAGCTTCCTGACAGAAGAATCGACACCAAGACCGATCGCAACTGCAGGAAGACACATCGAACACACAGTCAACGTCGCAGTCAAACTCTACTTAGCATAAGACTAATTAGGTATTAAGTAAATTTTATGTGTAAGCGAAAATAAATCTTATTGATGTGAGTTTTGGGTTTTATTTTTAACACCTGTGCGGTTTGTGTTTGGTAACTTATTTATACACCCTATTTTGAATTCGAGATACTTAATCACACAGCTAATGTAAACGACGGGTGACAATATAATAGTGAAGTTAGTTTTTCTTTTGCTTTTATTTAAAAAGTGCTGATAAGTCAAAGTTTTTCAAAATCCCGCTGAATTTTATTGTTATTCTACACCGAACAACAGGCGAACGCTGCGATACACAGCTGAGCGCGGTCATCGACCCGAGCCGTCACAGAATACTTGATAGCTAGTGTGCCGTCTGGTAATACGGCATTTATTTAGTATTTTTTAAAGATAAGTAATCGACTATCATTTTTAATATTTTTATTGGATATATGGATCAGTTACTGCTACAGATATTCTGATTTTAATAAGTCCCGTAATTTCAAAATAGGGGTGTATAGTTTGGTAACTTATAGTAAATAGCAATATTGTTTATGATATTTCTTAAAATTTTAGGTTTAAAAAAACACCATGATCGTATAAAATTTCTGTATTAAAAAATATGTATCTTCGTGTTCCTCAACATTACTTCATCAACATTGCTCCGTAATCTAGCGAACTATAAAATAGGCACAACACAGTTAAACACTTTTTTTAACATAATCATTCACATCATCTCATTATAGTAACTGACCCCTAACTAAGATCGAAGCTTGTATCTAGGGTATCAGAAACTACGCACACACTCATTCACACACACACCCAGCCCGAGACAAACATTTGTGGTTCACACAAATATTCACCCCGCACGGAAATCGAACCCGCAACCTTACGGACGACACACTCTGCCATCGAGGTCGTCACTTACAAACTATGCGCACTATATTATGTTATTTGTACAAGTAATTATGTTATCTAAACTAAAACAATAATTGGGTAATATTGACATCCTTACAACAGCCACGATGCAACCAATGAAAACAATAAACTAGAAACCATTTCTCTATCTTTACAAAGCATATTTGTACAATAAAAAAAAGAATATGTTGCACCCTCGCGCATATTGTGTCACTATATTACAATAACACCCTATCTATAACAATGGGAGGGTCTAAACTGCATACATTCACCACGGTTCCGTTTTATTAAAAACATATTACTGATTTAGCCGGAAAGACGATTTTATGCTTGTGCGCCCTTTAATTTAATAAGTTTAAGCTAATGCAGGCGCAAATACTATGGCAGGAGGAACAGGGCCGAGCCGACCTCCCACAGCGCCTGTGTGCGAAACCTATGAAGCGCCTCTTTTTGGGGGGGAGGGGGGTGTTTGCGCTCTTTAGATTAAAAACGGCTTTTACCCCCAGATATCGAAAATTAAAAAATACGAGGTGGATATGTTGTTGTGGTGTAACAAAAATAATTTCGATGGCGGCCGCGGCGCCCCTATTGTCTTGGCGACTGTGTGCGCCGCACACATCGCACATATGGGCGGCTCGGCCCTGAGGAGGAACAGGATTATTATTTGGAAGAATAGAGAAACGTAGAACTAGAATGTTGTTTCGCTATTTCTGGATCATAATGCAATCAAATTAACGAGAAAAAAAATACAGGTTCAGAACTTGTATTTTTTAATTTTTTACTTGTTAATTTGTCCCATATTTATTCTTATTTTTCATAAATTTTCAAACCATATACTTATATCCTTAATATCTTTGAAGGATAAATAAAATGGGTGCGCCAAAGTTCACCTAAAATTTGAACTCCGATAATTGGAAATCCGTAAATTTTCTTCCTAACATTTTTTATCCTAACAATCGCAACTCCTAAAATCTTTGTCACTAATGTTTTAATTCCGAAACATTTGTTTTCCTATATTTTCTCAACATAACCATCGTTCATACTATTATTCAAAGTCATATCTTTTTTGTTTAGATTTATTTTTATTTATTATAATCAATATTATATACATAAATTTTTCGTAACTTTGTTTTTACATAACATGTAGGTACATATAACATATAACGCACGAGCCGAGCGAGCAAAACCAGAGTCCTGCTCCAATCATTCAGTCAAGTTCCAGTAACGAATCGGTCCTATTCCTAATTATTGGTTTAGGTTATGTTAGAACTGTGACCCCAACGCACGAGCCGAGCGAGCGTAGCGAGCGTGCCGCGGCAGCGGCCGGCGAAGTGCCAGAACCGAATTGGTCCTTTAGTTATGGTTATGGTAAACTCCCAGGCCATAAGCATAACCGTAAACGAGTCGTATAATAATCATTAAAACTATAAATATCATCTTCTACCCACATATATTTTTTATTACACTTGGTAAATGTTTCTTTCTGAGCATGAGTGAAAATATTATGGTAAGTATGTTTAGGGATAAAAGCGTTATGATAAAAAACAGTAGGAGTTTAAATATATTTACATTAAAGATGTTATGAATTAAAATTTTCGGAAAAATGAGTGTTATGAGCATCGTCGGTAGCACTACAAATAGTATGAATTAAAACTTTAGGATGAAAAATTTTAGGAAGAATGATCATTCGGACTACAAATAGTTAGGAAAAACATTTTCGGGTAAAGAACTTTAGGTGAGCCAATATGGACCCAAATAAAATAGGCTTAGGAAGTAAAAAAAAATACCTATAACAGAATTGAAAGTCCACTATGGTCCCCAAAATGTTAAAGAGCTTAGATTCTATCCAAAACAAACCAGTTCAAATAATAATGTGACTCTACGTGACTAAAACGTAATTAAGAATAGCTAAAAATATACTAATTATAGTAAGTATTTTTTTGTAAGTTGGCAATTTTTCTAAACTTTAACCATTCGTCATCACCCATTCCTTTTCAAATCCTTTGTGCGTGCTACGACTGAAGTGTCTCTTACGATCTCCAAGTAAAGTTCCGAGGCTACTCAGCAAGTAAAATGAGTTGTGTCTTTCTTACTCTATGTCAAATGACAAAGACAAAACTTCTGAGTAGCTATTTGATACTTTATCAGCAACTGGTGAAAGGCCCTTATACTTGAAACTAATCCTATGGAATGCTGAATTGGTAGCCACTTGCATAGAACGGAGTAACTTGAAAACAATAAATCAAACAATTATACTCATTTTCTAAACTTATTTTAAATCTTTGCATAATTATTGAACATATCAAAACATATTTAGCGCCCCCTTCGACAGAGGACCACGTGCGGTCTCTCACCCCTAATTTATTAATATGTCACCCTCCTTGTTTAATTGAAGCGTGTAATCCATTCGGCATGTTGTGCAAATCTCAATAATTGGACACAGTTTAATGTTTTTGTTATTTTTGACTTTTAAACTTTTGTGTTGTGGTCAAAATATTTAAACTTAGTTGTTGATAAAAATATAACTTATGCTGAGATGACACTAATCACCTTTTCCAGGACCTTTC
Organism: Timandra comae; assembly: GCA_958496195.1. Lineage (NCBI taxonomy): Eukaryota > Metazoa > Arthropoda > Insecta > Lepidoptera > Geometridae > Timandra > Timandra comae. The sequence continues at coordinate 6,523,060 of OY292370.1, forward strand.
ATTGCCCTTTTCCAAGGTGGCAGTTTTAGAAGATATACTTACTACCTATATTTAGTCTTGAAAAGTTTTCATGACTATGTATAGGCAGTAAGTACTTATATCTAGGTAGTAAGTATAGGTTTTTAATGAAAACCTGCAGGAAGATAACTTTTAATTTTAAAATAACATATAGGTACTTACTTGCCTACCACTTACCTTGTATCTCACATGCTATTTTTTATAATAAATTGGTGAAATGTTATTTTAATAATGAATCTGAGCCCTTTGTCGTTGTAGTTATTAAAATATCGCTGTAGATTCTTATAAGTAAGTATAAAAATACTTCGATGATGGTAATCTACAATGTTCTTATTAGCGTTAAGTGATATTTCCAGTATGTACCTACTATCTAATATGCTATGGCCTACGTGATAAATAGGTACTAAACCTATTAGTTAAACTTAATAACTGATATCAAGAAAAGGTTTAAAATGAATATTTTTTCAAAATGTAAGTACTCAGAAAATCTACAATCAACATCTGTCATTGAGAATCTCATTGATTTGATCCAGATTTACGAAATTAATACATTTCTTTCAAATCACCCTAAATCACCCCAATCGGGGCGCTGATTTACCCTATCCGCAGTAATTTCGCGTCAAAATTGACAAATATCTTTAGAATGAGATGATTTGAACAATGTGTGATGGGTGACGAATGGGCCATCTGTTGTGGACGCTGGATATTGTTGTGGGGGTCACGCCTTTGGTGCTAAATACTGTGATCAATTTCGGATTACTAATGCGTAGCAGAATGCAGGTGCACTAGTTTGGGTTAGCAAGTTGATCTCGATAAGGATTTTTGTACTTTCAACGATTTTTTTGGTAAAATTTAAGAAATTTTGTTAGGTACATAGATCATCTCGTGGGGATTTTTGCGTTTATTCCGATTATAATAAAGAAAACTTATTTTTAATTGGAGGATGATTTTTAATAAGGACGAGCTTAGATCTAAATATAGGCACTTATCAAAATCTGGGGCCTAAGTTGTATTGTTGATATTAAAATACATTTGAGTAGCATTATCACAACATTATTGAAGTTAAAAGAATTAGGCCCCAGATCAAATAATGTCAAATTGCAGACTTAACCCCCTGGGTCTTCTACGAATTTACGTACCTACATACAACACATAATATTAAAAAATACGTAAACTTTCCTTTCCTATCACACTTTTAAGTTTCACTAAATTGGGAAAATATATTATAGGTACTTAGGTATGCCTAAATTAATAAATAAGAGAGAGGCTTTTTAACGCTGACTTTTGAACAATATTAAGTTGTGAAGTATTTTCTTATCCGTACAGACAGACACTTGTATATTCAATCACAATTCAGATTTCCGAAATTCTGAAAACAGGAGTCGATATTACGATCCCGCCCAATTGCACCTGCTGCATCCAATCAGGTCACTTCCCCCTAATCTCTCCCCTCTGTCAACCAATCACAATCGAGAAAGATGACGTTACAGCAGCTAGGGTTGCCACACACTGAACCATACTGGAAATTGGCATCTATTGCGTCTGAAATAAAGTTGATTTTTCAGCTCAAAGAAAAATTAATAAAATGATACTTAGTCGGTTATGGCATAAAGTTATGATATGATTTAGTTGCGATTGTTCAACGGTTTTGGTCGGTTCGGAGCGAGAGGTGTTTGTCCCAGCAGTTGGCCTGAAGGAAGGTGGTGTGGTTTTCGTCAAGTGGTGTGTGAAAAGGTATCAAGATTCATTTCCCGCTGATGTCATACGGCAGCGAGACGCCGCACGTCTGGACCAGCTCTGCCGTAAGTATTTTGATATTACACCAGAATACATTAACACACAACACCATTAGAATAAAAAAAAGGAAACCATGACTTTTGGCCATTTGAAAAACCCTATAAGTACAGTGCTCTTTGAAAAAATCTAAATGTTCAAGAATTCAATATAAGTAATCAGCGGAAACTGCAAACTTCTGCCTCAATCCAGATATTTTTTTCCTAATTCTAGGTGAGTTAAATTTTGGCATTAACAATCTATACATACTAGGGCACCACGTCTAGGGGGGCACCAGAAAATAGCAGAAGGGGCGGAACACAAGGATAGGGGGGCCTCAGGGCCGTAGCTATTCTTGAAATGACAAATGTCCTACCTTGTTTGCTGAACATAGCGAGCTCAGTGTTAGGTGACCTTTTTTTATTCCGTCGTCAAATTCCACTCTAGGTACAGCCCTGGGGGGCCCGAAGGCTTGGATTGCTTATGGCATCATGAAGTCTTAATCCGTCACTTTGTAACACAAGATATTTAGGGTATTCTAAATGGTTACTACATACTTTTCTATTGACTCTACGATAAGTTTTAGAACTGATAAATTGCTGGCTTCATGAGTGAGTGATAAACGACAGCTAAAATTCACGATATCTTAAGATTCCTCCAAAACTTAATATGTATTATAATGTAATGGCTTTTAAAATTTAGCATAACCTTTCAGGTACCTAATAAATACCTGCCAAACGTTAGTAAAGCTGTTAAAGTTTGTTGTCCAAAGATACCCCTGTAAAAAGGGCATCTCCCCATACCGAAATTCTTAAAAAATAAACGTTTTAAGTAACGGGAAGACATAATAATAGTAATTTGAACCTGTTTCATAGCATTTTCTATAACGCTAAGAATTTTCTTTTGTTTTTCGATTCGAACAGTTTCCTCGCTGAACACTAAGAACCTTCGTGACCAAATTTAGCGCTGTTGTCATTACACTTAATTTTCGGTGGTAATCTTCCGTTTTGTGATGTGCAGGGTAGCGAAGTGTCTCCGTACGGGCCCCTGTGGGACGCGCCGCCGGCCCCGGTGCCCTATCCCGACATCCTGGCATTCCCGCCCGCCGACCTCGGTAAGTCCAACAGTAATATATATATTTAGATCATCATCAATCAAAATATTTTCCTCTGTAAGAATTGAAATCGATGACCGCGCCGAACCGTACTCTTAGTAAATGAGCTACTGGAGATCGAAACCCTGCGTTTGAACAAATACCTTATTCTGTTCAATTCTGAATCTTCAATTCTGAATCCAAGTTTTGTTGTGTTGTGTTGTAAGCTTAAGAGTTTGTTTACTTGAACACGCTAACCTTAGGAACTATTGGTCCGATTTTAAATGCCTATTTTTACGTTCATCTGTCATCACGCTGAGACCTATAGGAACTGAGCTAACACCTGGTAAAACTGCGGGGTACAGCTAGTTGATATAATAGTTATATTATTTTAAGTTGATATATATTTCTATATTGTTCTATTCTACAGTATGGACGGCAGCGGGTTGCGGCGCCCGCGGCGGCGCGCGCTCCACACCAAACGGCAAGAAGCCGCGACGCCGCGTCGCGTCCGTCGCCCAGCGCCGGGCTGCCAACATCAGGGAGAGGCGCAGGATGTTCAATCTGAACGAGGCTTTTGATAAGCTTCGGAGGAAGGTTAGTCAAAGAAAAGAAAAGTAGATGTCTGAAGATTTTTAAATAGTAGAACTCCGGTTATAAAATTCTGCTGATAAAATGCATAAAAACAATGAAAATAAAGTTAAAAGAAAAAACAACCTCAATTAGTTTAGTCTTACTGATATTTTGATTTGAAATGATTTTTATATAGGTTCAAAACAGGATTTGATCATTGCCTGTCGGAACGCAACAACGTGAAAACTTTTTGTTACGTTCCGATGGCAAATAATTATGAAATCAACTTATTTTGTAATAAGTAGTTCACGTCATTTCTCACCAACCTACAATTCTAATACTTATTTCCTATCCCAGGTACCAACTTTTGCGTACGAGAAGCGTTTATCCCGTATTGAAACTCTTCGTCTGGCCATCACCTACATCAGCTTCATGTGCGAACTGCTTCACGGGTCGCCACAGCCTCACCATTCGCATTCATTGCCTCCAAGACACGTGTTTGATGGTGAAGTTCCTTGGTGTGCGTAGACAAATTGTCTGAGTGGTTAAGAGATCTTAGGGCGTCCGCAGCGTTACACGGGCGTCTGCCTTGTTTCTTTGTTTTAAAGGTAGGCCTATCGTACACAAGGGGATACAAACAATTTCGATCTATATTTAGCGTTGTAAACTTATGTCGCGAATATTTATCTAGTAGAGCATGGTCCGGTCGTACCTGTTCACAAACCTCTATGAATTTGGATTGCGTTAGTTGCGCAACTCTGACAGATATTCTGATTTGAACTTAGACACATTAACTTCTTCTGTGTTCATAAAACAAAATTCTGTGTTGATTCGACGTCTCCTGCTAAATTTTAATCAGTCATACGGTTATTACAAATGTTAATGTAGGAATATCTATCAGATGTATTTAGTTTACTAGGCAATCCAATGGATCTTCTTATCAATAAACGAGTAATAACAAATGAGTGTTGTATGAAAGAGAGAAAACGTGGAATAACTAAACGGTTATTTCTCGTTTAATAATAACTAGCGGCGCTCCGCGGTTTCACCTGCTTAGTTCCCGTTCCCGTAGGAATATGGGGATAAAATTGCTAAAAACCTTACTAATGAATCATTCTATCTATTAAAACAACCCGCATCAAAATCCGTTGCGTAGTTTTAAAGATCTAAGCATACATAGGGACAGAGAAAGCGACTTTGTTTTATACTATGTAATGATAAGTAAAAGCTTTGATAATCAATAGGTATATTATTATCAAAGAATAAAAGCTTCAATGTCATATTGTCTAACCACATGTAGTTTTTTCTTAAAAGTAGGTGTAGTTGTTATCGTAATTTATTTTGTAATAATAATTTAGTACCTATTATATAAATCTAGTCATAGATACTTATATTAAATTAAGATTTTCCGTAATTAATATTTATTATCTAGTCTAATACAATAACTACCTATTCCATGATTGTAAGATTCGTTAAAATATAATTGAAAAATTTAACTTTAAAAGGAATTGCATACCATTTTTTAAATAATTAAACATAGTCAAATCATGTACTCATAGAATAAAAATATAAGTAATAAGAAACCATAATCCTCTGTTAGAAATCGACAATAAACAAGTCTTCCATTAGTTTTAAGAATATATATTTAATCTATGTACATATTTTGTTTTATTACTATTCCATTCCCATTTAAAATAATATTAGTTTAATAAACCTCACCTTGACTAATTAAGTACTATCTTTAGGAATAAGAGCAAAAATAATTTTGCTATATATTTGCTATAATCATAAGATTATCACAACACATTTTGAACACGGGACAAGTAACTTCTTGACCCGTGTTCAAAAGATTCCGAAGCAAAATAGCTTGAGTAACTATTCAAGCTATTTTGTTTCGGAATCTTCGAATTGTCAGTAGCACATGAGCGTCAGTAGTTCTCAATTCTTCCCTCTTTCTCCTCGTCCTAAAGTCCTGGTATAGTCTCGAACAAGTTACAAGTAACGAAAGTAACAGTAAGAAGTACAAATAGCAACTTAATTTCATACATGGCTGAAATAATACCTGTAATAGACAGCGGCGGTCAAACTGATGCTGCCTATTTTGACTTTAGAAAGGCATTTGATTTGGTGGATAATGACGTGTTACTTATGAAACTTGCCAGGGCGGGTATGACTCCTCATCTGCTTCATTTGTTTGCTAGCTCGATGATGGATAGGCGCCAGTATGTGGACTTTGCTGGTTTCAGATCCAAGTCGTATTTTACGTTGTCTGGTGTAAATCAGGGGTCGAACTTGGGACCTTTGGAGTTTATCTTAATGATAAACGACTTACCGGAAGTCGTTAAAGATGCTAAATGTTTGTTGTTTGCGGATGACCTGAAACTGTCGTTGGAAGTTAAAAGTATGGAGGACTGCAAACGACTACAGAACGATATCGACAGGGTAGTGGGTTGGAGCAGAGAGAACTTATTACAGTTTAATACCACTAAGTGTGCAATTATAAGTTTTACTCGAACTCGTGCTCCCCTAATATATAATTACAACATGGAAGGAACTCCAATGACAAGGGTTACTGAAGTGAGAGATTTGGGCGTTCAGCTTACAGCGGAATTAACGTTCAAAAAACATATAGTAAACTTATGTAAGAGAGCATTTCGCACTTTAGGTTTCACATTAAGGACGGTTTACACTTTCAAAAACATTCAGGCTATTATCTCACTATACAACGCACTAGTAAGAAGTCAATTAGAGACCAATGCGATCATATGGTCTCCGAGTGAATATAAATATAGTATAATGCTGGAAAGGGTACAGAACAAGTTCATAAGATTTATTTATAAGAGGCTTTATGGTGTTTACCCTTTCTACCCTCTGAAATATCCAACATTATTTATATTAGGAATGGTAGGGTATAATAAGCTTGAAGTAAGAAGGGACCTCTCTCTGGTTACTTATATTTTTAAAATAATTAGGGGAAAAATGAATAACTCCGATTTATTACAACGGATAGGGTTTTGTGTACCGGATGACTATGTCAATAGAAGACGTCAACCGCGTCTGTTCCATGTGCCACCGGCTCGGACGAACCTGCTGCAGCGGGCTCCACTGATGCGGGCACTTCGCACACTCAACGTCATTGCAGGCGAACTTGACCTATTTTTATGTTCATTGAATGAGTTTACCCACAAATCTCTATATATAATATGTTATAAATAGCAAATTTAAAAAATGCTTATCTATCGAATTAGGTTATTAACCTGTAATGATAGTTTTAAGTTTAGATATCAATAAATAAATAAATAAAAAAAAAAAAAAAAAGTTGCCATCTTATCCTTAGGAATAAGTACCTACTAAGTATATGCTAGAACCTTGTGGCTTTTCGAAGATGCAGCAACTCATGTGATGCAGGTATGGTGACGGTAGTTACTTACAGGGAAGACGTCTGTTCGTTTGCACCTTCATTTTACTAGAGGAAGGTGTATCTAGTTTTGTCTAAATTCTAAAAATTATAGGATTTTCTAGTATATTATTTGAGTGCGTACGAGTTTTTTTTTTACGGGTACTACTTAACTAATATAAGTATACTAGCTGGGCCCCGCGGTTTCACCCGCGTGGTTCCCGATCCCGTAAGAATTTCGGGATAAAACGTAGCCTATGTTCTTTCCCGGACCATAAGCAACCCCTGTACCAAATTTCAAGTCAATCGGTTCAGTAGTTTAGCCGTGAAAAGGCAACAGACAGACAGACAGAGTTACTTTCGCATTTATAATATTACTTAGCATAAATAGAGCATTTATGAATGAAATGTTTATAATAATAAGAAACAATTAGGAACCGAGTAGGTAATTAGATGGTGCTTTACAAATGAATATAGATAACTATTTTAGAATATTAGTTAAAATTCCTTTAACTAGTTTATTTCGAAGTAATTTGCTAATGAGTGGATGAATCACATTAATCACTTTCTTTACAAATGAATGTTAATAAAAGAAAATAAATTTGATCACTTACATTTAGTTGTGACTTGATTTTAAGACAGTGAAGTGCCTCTTTATTCTAACAAAAATGCGGTGGGACACGTTTTATGTGAGTATTTTTTATTAGCTACTTTTTATTTTTGTGAAATTACTTATATTCATTTGTATTTATATCTTTAAAAATCAGTGCTATACCTTTCTTCCGTACTAATAACATTAGTGATAAAGAGGACTTTGCCTAGCAGGCGGTATCGTCTAGGCCGTTACTTTTTACTTGACTTTCTATAGTAGGTACATTTGTAATTCCACAAGTGACAGAAATTCAAATTCAAATAGACAGATATAATATGCCCTTGCCTTGTGGGAACTTACCGATATTTTACTCTTTACTAATTTAACCCATACCTTCATCTGTTTTACATCTTGTACAAGTCGTCGATTTGGTGGACAGGGTGGGTAATGTAGTCTGGCCGTCTTTGCAATAAACATACAAACTTTCATGTTTATAATATGTACAATATCATAAACCACCTAATATTCTTATCCCATGCATAAAAAACGGCTTTAATAAAATCTATCTCTATTGTTTCAGTGTGTCCTCTTGGCAACCATAGCCATGACGTATGCAGGCAGACCAAAAAGAGACCTGAACTTCTTCAAGAGTCTCCTGTTTCCCAATCTGTACCGACCCAGCACAGTCGTCATTGCACAACCAATATTTCAAAACGACTCCGTCCAGCTATTTTCCATACCAGGAAACAATAACGTTCTTATAAAACTCACAAATAATAAAGCAGACGGTCAGAGGTTTAATCCTCTTATGGTTCCTCCAGGAATGGATTTTCTAAGTACTTACTACGGTTCTTCATCACAAAGTGAAACGCTTCATGCAGTACAAGTAGCTGAAGATTTAGTTAAAACAGGAATACTGAATGGACAACATGATAACACGATAAAAGAAGTTATAGTCCCAACGGTGCCGCAGACTCCTAACTTTGATTTGAACCATAGACCTATTGGTACGTATTATAATGGACATGGTTCATACTACATGACTCCAGGAATTCCAGAACCTGTGTTCCCTCCATTGGCAGTAGCATCTGGAGTTCAATTAAGTCCAGCTAATCCGGCATATTCTTACAAACAGACGGGTTATAACGCCGATACTACTTATGAGTCATTTGACGGTAAAAATGTGATAGTCACAAGGACTGATAAGGAACCTCCATTACCGAAGTATTTGAAGATACGAATTCAAGATGTTGCATTGATTGGTGCTAATCCATATCTCATTCCTCCCGCTGTACCTGTTGCAGTTGCTCCTATACCTATGAATATTGCTCCAGTACCGGTCATGTATGAAAGACCTGGTGTTTGGATATCGGAACCAGTAATAAGAGTGCCTACTGCTCCATATCACCCACAATATCCACATATCTTTTCTACAATGAATTCTAATACAAAGGGTACTGGAAATATTGGATTCTCTAAGCCTTCTACTGCAAGCGGAGCTAGTGGTGCCAATCCTCTTCACATCAATTTATTTAATACTCAAAATCAACAGTCAAATAACAATAATAAACAAGATGTTATCAAAACTCCAACTACAAATGTTAATACATCAGAAAATTCAAACAAAGCAGAAGAACATAAAAGAAAAATTGAGCAGCTTATTCAAAATCAAACAGTTAATGGAAATTTGGTATCACAGTATGTTTATAAACAAATGAATCTTCACAGTGATGATAAATATACAGAAGTTAATGTTGGAAATGTGATAAACGCACCAACTACATCACAAACAGTTACAGATGAGGAACTCAAAAAGGGATCTAAAGATTTCGTGTTTGTTCCTCCTAAAGGCGTTAGTTTTGATCCCACCAATTGGGCTAAAACTAAAAATACTGCGTCAACACAAACAGATAATAAAAATCTATACACATCAAAACCTTATGTGCCTCTTGTATCAAGTGCGAAGCCATGTTGTGTAAACTTAATAGATAGTAGTAGTTTCACATTAAACCCAATAATAGTGACTGAGGAATCAGCAATGAAGAGAAATTTAGAAGAATCGGGAAATAGAGGTGATATACCGACTTCTATGTAGGAGCTAGTAATTACTACGATGAAAACAAAGAATAGTTTTAAGTATTTATTTAATATTAACTTATTGTTATTTATATTTACCTAACTATAAATAAACATAATCAACTTAGTTTTTTATTTCATTTTATTTTACATCCGTTGCAGAATGCGTTGAACACTTTTTACATAAATATAAATCTTTCATTTTGAATTAAATTCATACGCATCACACCACATACAAATAATTTCAATATTACTTTGAGCTAACTATTGAATTTATGATATAAATTTGGCGGTGGAGAGATAGTTATACTAGTTGTATATCAATTAACTATTAGCATAATTAATTGGCAACATATGGCAGAGAAATTTATTAGGCCGTTGTGACAAAATGAATCATAACTGGTACAAATTAGAGTAAATTTAGGAATAGCTATTGGTCACTTCACTTTTAAACACAAACATAAAACAGCACATTGTTTCACATTAAGCCTAACACCATTTAGAATTCAAAGGTTGCCATTTTCAGGGTGGCCATTTGGTAAAAATCCCTCAAAATGTTTGAAGAGTTGCCATTATAAAACCCCTAAAAGTTTTACTAGGGTAGAATTTAGGTAAAAAAGTCCCTTGATTTTGTCTAAATCAGTCTATACAGCGCTTTCTCTGTGTAATGTGAGTGTGACGTCAGGAGGTGGCTGGTCCCATCGATCCCAGAAGGAAGGTTTCCTTCTCCTGTCGACGGGAGGGGCAGATTCCGTGGATGCTTCAGAGTATCCACTGCTGTATGAACGTAGGCTGCATGATGCACGGATCTTGTGTTCTGTAAGTTAAGAGTAAATTATCATCAGGTTTGCTAGAATGACTAGCTGTACCTCAGGGGTGCGCCAAAGTTCACCTAAAATTTCAACTCCGATAATTGGAAATCCGAAAATTTTCTTCCTAACATTTTTTATCCTAACAATCGCAACTCCTAAAATCTTTGTCACTAACGTTTTAATTCCGAAACATTCAACTGCATAAAGTCAGTAGCAATAAACATCTTTTACACTTTTATTTGTTTTCCTATATTTTCTCAACATAACCATCGTTCATACTATTATTCAAAGTCATATCTTTTTTGTTTAGATTTATTTTTATTTATTATAATCAATATTATATACATAAATTTTTCGTAACTTTGTTTTTACATAACATGTAGGTATAACATATAACGCACGAGCCGAGCGAGCAAAACCAGAGTCCTGCTCCAATCATTCAGTCAAGTTCCTATTCCTATTCCTAATTATTGGTTTAGGTTATGTTAGAACTGTGACCCCAACGCACGAGCCGAGCGAGCGTAGCGAGCGTGCCGCGGTAGCGGCCGGCGAAGTGCCAGAACCGAATTGGTCCTTTAGTTATGGTTATGGTAAACTCCCAGGCCATAAGCATAACCGTAAACGAGTCGTATAATAATCATTAAAACTATAAATATCATCTTCTACCCACATATATTTTTTATTACACTTGGTAAATGTTTCTTTCTGAGCATGAGTGAAAATATTATGGTAAGTATGTTTAGGGATAAAAGCGTTATGATAAAAAACAGTAGGAGTTAAAATATGTTTACATTAACGATGTTAGTAATTAAACTTTTCGGACAAATCAGTGTTATGAGCATCGTCGGTAGCACTACAAATAGTATGAATTAAAACTTTAGGATGAAATTTTTTAGGAAGAATGATCATTCGGACTACAAATAGTTAGGAAAAACATTTTCGGGTAAAGAACTTTAGGTGAGCCAATATGGACCCGTACCTCAGCCTATGGGAGTAATTCATGCCTTAAGCTGATGTTATTTATTAATTTTATAAGTCTTCTTTTCTAAGTTTATAGACATTCATAAATGCTTGCTGGCCCAAACTCTTATCAGTCATGTTGGGCCAGATTTTTCAAATAATTATGTTAGATCACATTCCAGTCTGCATTAAGAACCAAAAACAAAAAATACCATACACACCAATAAAAATCTTCTAAAACTACCAAAAAACATTCTAATTCGACCATAAACCACCCCCACACCATCATAATGACGATGAGGTGAACGTACCAACCTCCGATATTCTCTATATAGTTCCTGGCGACGTCATCCAGTTGTAGTACTTGGATCACAGGCTGTGAGGACTTGCTTCTAGGTCTTCGGACTATCTTCACGACCAGGTACGTGGACAGAATGAACACCGTGATGAGGACTATGGCTCCTATTGATATGCCGACCTCGCTGTGGAGGAATACTGGAACAGATAGAATTAATTGGTGGAGGAATTAATTTTTGGCCAAGTTGATGTAGGGATAGGTCCACCTTCAGAAAGGGTTGGATGGATATGTCCAAAGTCAGTTGAATTTAATGTGAAAAAGTCTATCTACTATATATATATATATGTCAAAAAAAAGAAATATGTAGTATAATATATACTACATATTTCTTTTTTTGTAGTAATATCATCAGTAAAAGAGAGAGCTTTGTCATGCATTTGTCTTTATTTCTATCATATTTCTAGAGGTTTTTGGCACAAACAGAATAAATTATTTGAAGATCTCCATTCCCTGCTCAATTCCTCTTTCACAATGAAAAATGATTTATTTATTTATTTTATTTGGGAGGCTTACAGCTATTAAAAAAAATGTTTTATAATCTAGATAACAAACAACCAATAACAAGCCACCACCATTAAGGCGATGCAATATTTCAAATTTACCTTGCCACCAAGGAGGAGAAGCTTCTTGGAGCAGATTTTCGGTAGGCCGGAGCAGCAAGGGCGGCGAGCACCCGTACCTATTGCAGGCGCTAGCGGCCGCCTCATCCGCCGCCCGCAGCCGGCCCAACGCAGCGCGGACGGCCCCCCGCGCCCCCGGGCCCCCCCGCGCCGCCGCCCCCGCCGACATGGCCGCGCGACGCTCCAGGACCAAGGACGAATTGGAAGATGACAGCTTCCATACTGATACTTCGTAGTAGGTTGCGTTTTCAACTGCAATGAGGGGATTGGTTGTTAGTGGATGTGGTTGTTATTGCTGGCATGTTTTGGAAACTGAGTTGGAATTGAGTTTGAGTTTCAATGGAGTGAATTTTGAACCATTTAGACGAGGCTAATGGTTATGGCAGTTCATTGAGCATATCCAGTAATGGCAACGTGTAAATGCAGATAGTGGACTTGTTTCAAATATTATATGATCCAAAAGAATATCTGTAACTTCGCATATTTATCTCGTATGGGCATTTAACCCAAAAAATCTATATAGTGGATTTGGCGTGATGACTCACACTGCCATTTGGGGTTGATATTCGAAAATAAAATACAGAAAGTTCCACATTCCTCACCCGGTATACACCTAATCTGGAACTCTCCAAACTCAAACGCTAAATCACATTGCTGTGGCTGCTGCGGCCGTAAATTCTCAAAGCTAAATATCTTTTCACACGCGTCTTCCTGTGACGCTATTCCATTACTTGCTTCACAACTGGCCTTTAAAGTCCCTGCTAAAGGTCCTGTGATTTGTGCAATAGGTAAAATTGGTGATCCTGTAGTTAGATGTTGTACTTCGAAGCCAGAAGGTTGGACATGCCAGAAAAATGTGTCCGGAATAGGCAACGCTTTGACGTTACATTTGATTGTCTCTTTGTGGAGTGTGATTCCTCTTTCTGCACATTCTGGAGGGTCTGGAAAGGAGGAAATATAAGTTATTAGTCTTATGGACATTAGTTTTGTCTATCGGGGTAAGTATATTTCGTTAGCTAGAGCTTGGCTTTCAAACATAAAACTAAATCGATTTTCATGACATCTTTTACTTAGACACATTCAGCTTACAGACAGAGCTCGAATTCTCAGCTAACGGTTAAGCGAAAGGTCTAAGATTCGATTCTAAGTAAAGCGAAACATGTTTTACCATTTTTAACAAAACAGGGTAATACATATTACCATTTCTTCTTCACTATGTGTGACATGACATTTACATAAAATGCTGCATTTCTACTTACAATAAACAACAATATGTATATTCTCAGCTCTGGTCTCTCCTATGCCGTTGGTTGCAGCACAAGAGTACTTCCCAGCGTGTATTCTGGTGGCCTCTTCTACCGTCAACCTTTGGGATGACGTGTCGTCTCCCCAAATATCACCGGATTTGATTTCATTGTCCTGTAAATTGAGATAAAATGTTTAATAAGAATAATTTTAAAGCTCAATGGATAATGCGTCGAGGTGAAGATCGATAGGTCGTGATTATGAACTTAGCTTAGCGGGTTAGCAAGACTAGTAATGTACAGTGCAGGTGTATACACCACATTGCTGATAAGCTTTAAAATGAAGATATAAGATTCCACTGAAAGGCCACTCAGTTGACTAATAAGAATATTTTATCAAAAACAAATATTTAAGAATTGTCCAATTTCGGGTATTAAAATAAATAAAAAGTAATCGACAGAGATTTTGAAATTACACGCTCTCATACAGATTTACTTTCGGTGGTCTATTATATTTTATCCCTTTATGACTAAACGAAAAACACATTCTAATGTAATTTGGCAACAAGACAAATTGTTTCCCGGTGCCTACATAAAGTATCCTTCTTCGCGGCTGATTATCTTGATAGAAGCCGACAGATTGCGTCCCGGACCTGGTACCTTTATGGAAATTTAAAGAGTTCCTTTGGGATTTAACCAAATTTGAAGATATTTTTAGAAAGGTTTTAATTTAGAAGTTTGTTCAATAAAGTAATCGTTACATAACAAAGATATCGATAAGTACTGTAATTTTGTTTCTACTTTATTTTATAGTTTTTATAGTTATCATGGTTTATTAGCACTCAAATTATTATAATTAACGGGATATTTACCATGTATATGCGCCATGATCACGGATGGCGCTTGCAACAGCGTCGAAATATCGGAAACTCGAAACAAATAATATACATAGTAAATATCCCGTTAATTATAATAATTTGAGTACTTTATCTTAATTAAGTCTTAAAATATCGTTTTGTTTTATTGAAATTATTTGCCTCGTTAGATTAGATATAAGATTTTTATTATTGAATCGAGGATCGTAGAGACAATAAAAGGTAGACCATTAATGACCTTTAAAAGAATGTAGACAAAGGCTTGTCTTTAGGTAGGAGTGGTTTATCAAGTTATTACGCATTTACGATATTATGCAAATTATAAAAAGATAATTCAGATGCAATAATTTAGACAAAAATATCTGTCGCGTAAACAAATTCTCATTTTTGGTATCAATTTTAATAGATTTCTTACAAAACTTTTTAGTTTTTTTTTGTAGGCATTTATTTTCTGTTGATACAATGATTTACAAAATGTGGTTTCATTTATTTGATACTAGCTGTGCTCCGCGGTTTTACCCGCATAGTTCCCGATCCCGTAGGCAATTCGGGATAAAACATAGCCTATGTCCGTCCCCGGACCATAAGCTACCCCTGTACCAATTTCATGTCAATCGGTTCAGTAGTTTAGCCGTGAAAATGTTACGGACAAACAGAAATAATTACTTTAAAATATTAGTAAGGATGTTGTCATCGCTACTGTTTATAAGATTTTGACTCCCATTTAAAATGCTAACGACGTATTACTCACACCCAACTTATTAAAACTTGTATACTAACTTCTAATTAAATCGTAAATGACAATGGTTGGTAACATGACTGACTGATTACTTGGAGTGGACAATAAAACCATATCGTGTGACAAATTACTTCCTATAAGAACTTTCTCGCGTCCCACATATTAGGACTGTTGTTATATTATTTGGAACAACTTTTGGTTATCTGATCTATATCTTATATCTATCTTTGTAGAAACAGTTTTGTGAAGCAATAATTTTATTGGTGCCTATAAAATTGCTTCTTGGGTGTGTAATGAGCTAATGAGCTTTCTTTTGTTTTTGCAATTGAAAAAGAAAACTAATAGTTTTGCATTTAGTTTTTATAGTTATCATGGTTATTAGCACTCAAATTATTATAATTAACGGAATATTTACCATGTAAGTATATTATTTGTTTCGAGTTTCCGATATTTCGACGCTATTGCAAGCGCCATGATCACCGATGAACTCAAATATTAATTCCGTTAATTATAATAATTCGAGTTTTGCAACAAGTGTTTTCTTTTACACAGAATTTAAATGATTAAGTAGAGATTTAGCGTAGGATGTCCCCTAACTAGGTTAATAGACGACCTAATAAGGGTTGCGTGGACTCGTTGAGTTATTGAAAAGTGCGATGAGATATACAATTGTACCTATAATTATCAGAGATCGGAATAGGAAGAGTTTTTATACCTAATTTTGAGGAAGAACAGAGAAAATCGGAGTAGCTTTACCACATTTTTTTTTACCGTTAAAACCGAAATATTTGTCAACAAACTAAAATCGAAAAAAAAACAGAACTAAAATCGAAGATATTTGATATTGAATTCCTAAGCCTTAGACTCTAATAAAATAACGAATTTTGTAATAAGTATACCAGTATTTTATTGTAAAAAAAAATAATCTTAGAGCGACTCCGATTTTCTCTGTTCCTCAATGTTTAGGTATAAAAACTCTACCTACCTATTCCGATATCTGATAATTATGGAGGGGGGGGGGGGGGGGGTCTATGTTTAGCAGTGGACGGCAAATTGCCGCTAAAATAACGATGATAGATTTTATGGGTTACTTACATTAAAATACCACTTGAACTGGTAGACGGGCGGGTTGGCTACAGTCTCGCACTCCAGCTGTAGCGGATCCAGCTCCACGACTTCATTCATGCTCCCGTCACCCAGTTTTAATACCTCTATTATTGGACTATCTGGAATGAACAACATTATTTTTGTAAATATGATGAGATGTATATTTGTATATTGCTTGATTTATGTGAATTTCCCAGTTTTTGATGTTTTCTGAAAATGAAGCAGGGACTAATAGAAACGACGTATTTTACTAGTACTTGTGTTGTCCCGCTTACCTTATAGATGTACGTCTGTGGTAATTAAGTACCCAGTTGTGTAGTGAAAAATACTCTGCATAAAAAGATGGTACTTACCTAGAACTTATGGGGTTTCATTCAAGTTTAAATTAATAGCACTTCCAAAGCTTTCAATAGTAAAGACATAGTTTTATTCTGTTAAAATACTTACAAGTAACATTAAGTTTGATGACATCGGCCTTGGAGCCGGCGGCGGGCGCCATGACAGTGTTGGTGGCGAGACACGCGAGCGTGCCCCCGTTGTCCACCACCGACGCCGTCAGCTCCAGGAACGATACTGCTGTCCGGGTCTTGTCGTCCCAACTCTGGAATATTAGAATAAGGGTGTGGACATAGTAATGTGAGAATAATGGTGTTTGTATTCAGTATTACGTGGTGTTGTTATTGTAATTATTGGTATATTTGCATTTGCATTTATTAAAAGTTAAGCTTATAATTGACTTTGGGTCGTTGTGTAGAATGGTAATTAGGATACATAACATTAAATTTTTACACAGAAATTCCTAGAAGATCAAGGATATTTGAATTACAAACTAGGAGATGAGAATTTACGCAGTTACACTGTCAAGCAAAGTTATTTCTCGTCAGTATACGCAAAGCACAACTTCTATTCTTTAATCTTGAGTTTGGTAACGCAAAAGCTTCAAAATTTGATTATGTTTATTTTATCGTACACGTTTGGGCAAGATTGCGTAGGATGCCCTTATTGTGTTTTGGTTTGTCGACTTCTTTGCCTTACCAGTACGGTCACAGTTTCTTGAACCCAAAAAGATATATTAGATAATAAATGCCATATTTTACGAGCGTCTAAAACGTTAACATTCATTATTTTTTTGTCCAAAGTTGTTAAATGTGAACGTTTAAAAAATGCTGAAGCAAGTCTCAAGGCCGATTTTTGAAAACTATTTATAATGGCATCATTAGATTTTTATAAATTCAATTCTCATAAACTAACATTACTTATAACTTAACATAACATAAACATAATCATTCACTACATCATCTCAACATTAATGCGAACCTGCTGAATTTGCAAAAAAAGCTACACAATAGTGTTGCTAATAAAGTTCAAATTCTGTGAAATGTTGACTAATGACGAACTCATGAAATATGCTCGTTATGAACAAGTATGACCAAGGAAATTTACATATTCATCATCATCATCATCATCTCAGCCTACGCTTGTCCACTGCTGTCCTATTTACTTATTAGAAAGTAAGAAATAGACCTGATTACTATGCTGCGTGAGATGTTTATGGTCGAGCATCCAGCTCAGCTCTGGTTGAGGATACGACCCCCGGGCAGTGCACTGGACGATCGCAGTTCTGCCGGCCTGGATGGAGTCACCCTCGGTGCCAGACACCCAGTGAATGGATACGTTGTATGCTGGTACTGAACAAGGATATAAATGGGAATATTAGGAATTCAACACATGTTTAAATTTGGAATTAGTATTGCATATCTTATATGCATATTATAAATTCTTGGTGAAAGAAGTTTAGGATGGAGAGAATAATATATTTGTAATCTAATGTCAGCGATTTTATATTGGAGTAATAATAAAAAATATCTAAACTCCAGAGTTGCGCATGTCTGTATTGTCGGTACAGATGCAACTTCCTCCACCTCTACTCTCCAAAGCACCCTCTTATACGACATCACAGCATGTTGTATGGCTCATGTTTCTTACTCCATAAAGAATTTAAATAGCCTTGTCTTTCATAAATTCTTTACTAAATAGCTACTTTTACTTACAATACAACTCCACATCCAATGTAGCGATCACAGGCGGCGCTAAATGTGTATTTGAAGCTCTGCACGACAGGTCTTCAGCATTGTTCCTTGTCAATGGTAGATAGAGTTCATTTTCCTTTACTTTCGGTATATCACTGTTACCATCTGAGGCGTCGACCAGGATTTCGCCAGAGTACCAACTTATTCTTGGTGGAGGACGACCTTGAAAGAAAACATTTCGTTTATATATACTTCCATGAAATTCTAAGGTTATGTGTGAAGTCAACCAACCCGCTTTTGGCCAGCGTGGTTGACTAAGGCCTAATCACCCTAGGGTAGGCTCGAGCCGCTCGGTGGGGACATTATATGAGCTGATGATACTTCCATGGAAGTAAAATTCAAATACTGATTGGCTCGACCAGAAAGGTACCACAAGTTTACTGAATATCGAGGCAATGATAGATCAAGCTACTGAGTTTTGCATGGTCATTGAGAGATACCAAAGCGCTCTTCCAACTTTTCATTCTTCCCCTTTTTCTCCTAATGCCTCGTTTTTTTTTTTTTTTTTCTAACTACATAATGCAGTTGGCCGCAGATGGCCTTTACTGCTTCACCGAGCAAATGGGGGGAGAGCGGAAGGCCCTCCGCCACCGGGTTTTATAACTAAGCAACCGGCGCAAGGGCATCTCGAGGGAGATTCGGACCTCGGCTTGAGCGGCTACTGGGAGGGAAGGATAGGTGGGGTCGAACATGTTTGGAACGACCCCGAGATTCCTCGACACCGCCGGCGGTGTCGGTTATTGGATGTTCAGGGCAAATGTGTGGTTTTGTGAGTCAGTCGGGGGGCGAGAGGGTCGCGGGGGCTCGGCGGCAAGTGCCGCCGTGATGACATCGGGTGGGTCGGTAAGAACGCTTCGCGGCCTACGGTAGCGTTCCCTAACAGACCGGACTCTGTAGCTAAGGGTATTAGCTATCAGAGGGTTGGAGTGACGCGCAGCACGCTCAAAGACGCCCCGAGTTGCTTCCTTGAGGTACTGTTTTATCGATTGTATCTCCAAGTCACTGTGGAGATCAATAGTGCGCATATACCACGGTGCGTTCGCGGCTCTGCGTAAGAATCTATTTTGTATCCTCTGCAAGGACAAAAGTCTTGTATGAGGTACATGCGCGAAGACGACGCCGGCGTACGTCATTACCGGACGGATGCAAGTCTTGTAAAGTGTCAACTTATTTCTAAGTGACATTTTACTGCGGCGGCCTATCAGGGGGTAGAGACGTCCGAGCAGGTAAGCTGCTCGGTTTCGAACGCGTTGAATGTGCGGTCGGAACGTCATACGACGATCCAACGTGACACCTAAATATTTGACCGAGCTCTCCCAAGGGATTGGACGATCAAACATTGTTACTTTATCGCGGAGGGATCTTTGAATGTCGAACCGGAAGGCATCCCGAGAGAAGACGATCGCCGCACTCTTCTCTGGGTTGACTTCAATACGCCATTTGCGGAACCACTCGCCGAGGAAATCGGCGGCGGTGCGAAGTCTTTCTATAATAATATCAACACTATAGCTTGTAGCATAGAGGGCGGTATCATCCGCAAAGAGCGCGAGGTGCACCGACGGTATCTTCGGGATATCGTTGGTGAACAAGCTATAGAGGAGGGGCGAGAGCACGGAGCCTTGCGGGACTCCGGCTCTGATCGGGTGGGCTGAGGAGAGAGACCCTTCCACTCGGTAGCGGAAGGAGCGATTCGACAAAAAGTCTCGTATGATGTGCACGAGACGGTCTGGCACTTTGAGTTGGAACAACTTGTATAACAAGCCGTTGTGCCAGACTTTGTCGAACGCCTTCGCCACGTCGAAGAAGAGCGCTCCTGTTTTGAGACCATGGTCGAAACCATCTAGAATGTGCTCCGTGATGCGGTGCACTTGGTGGACGCACGAGTGTTCGGGTCGAAACCCAAACTGCTCGTGAATCAGGACATTGTTGGTCAGGACATACTGTTTGAGTCGGGCGTGAAGCACCCGCTCATATAGTTTTTAATAGTGGAAACTTCGCTGGTTTCTGTATAATTTTATAACTTAATTATTAAGACTTACTAATAACTGTTTGTTTCCCAAATAAATAAAAATAAATAAAAAATAAATAAATAGCTTCCCTAGTGTCTTTAGGAGACTTATGGGGCGGTAACTGGAGGGACAGTTACGTGGTTTTTTCGGTTTGTGAATACCGATAACGATAGCTTCTTTCCAGGCGTCGGGAAAGGAGCACTGGGCGATAGCCGCATTGAAGATGGCAGCTATGAGACAAAACAGCGAAAAGGGAAGCCGTTTGATAACCCTATTTGAAACTCCGTCGGCGCCCGGGGCCGAGCGGACTTTCGACTTCCTAGCATGGGACTTGACCTCGTCAGCAGTGACTGGAGATAAGAGATCCGCGGGCGGGAGGGAACATTTTTCGTTGACGTAACGGTCGACCCGTTCCACGTGGTCCGGGTCGACGGGCTGAGTGCTGGGCGAGCACTGGGATTCGAGGGAGTCCGCAAGGCATCGTTTCGGTCCGTCGCCACGGGTGGCGCCACGGGTCGGTCGCCCGCCTGCTCCAAGCATCGTGCTTGTAGAGCCGCTCGATTCTTTCGGTCCCGCTTCTTAGCGAGTGTGCGATATTAATTAATGCGCCATTAATTAATAAAAACCGCTCTTTTCAGAGCGAGCTCGCCTCAAGAGCACCCTCTTCCTTTACAGGTACTCTTCGATTTGTTGGTCGGTGGATACCTAGCGGTGTTAACGAAACCGATCAGGTGTTGACCCGGAGCACCGGTGGTTCTCCTTAAGAGAAACACCGAATCCGGAAGGGACTGGGGCCTCCGGCCTTGGGGACTACCCTAGTCGACCCCAGTCTGCACTAGGTACACCCTCTCCGCACATTGAGATCGGCGGAAGGACACACCTTTGTTAGGAATTTTAGCACTTTAAGTACACACCCCTCCCTGCCTAACCCGGTGGGGAGGAGCAAGCACCAACTCACCCCCGGGCTATCCCGCCCGGGGACTTACACATTAATTTTAAATTCTCCCCTGACCGACTAAGTTAGGATGTCGTCTCCTATAGACGCATCAGCAGCCTATAATAAGGGTCTGTTCGATTCTTTTCTGGCGAGCTGGGATCGTCCCGATTCCCGTGCCTCCACCATCTCCTCCACCCACTCGATACCATTAGACGAAGAGTCTAATGACGCTCCCCCCGCCTCAATGGAGGTCGACCCCACCCCGGCCCGTCGCGCCGTTAAAACGTTTGCGGACTCGCCCGCATCCCCCGATCCGACCCCCGCGTCCGAAGACGCCGCGTACACTTTGGTCACCGCGCGCCGCAAGCGCGCGTTGACAACCGCTTCCCCTCCCCTGGAGCGTCCGCCGCCGAAGGCTGTCAAAGCCTCCGACGACACGCTCCGTAAGGCCGCAGGTTCGCCGCGCCCAACTCAACCCGCGCCCCGCGCCTCCAACGCGGGTGCGCCGTCCAATACTAAAGCCCCGCCGCCTGTCGTAGTCCACGACAAGGAGGCGTGGAATCGCGTATCTCGCGCGCTAAATGAGAAGCGTGTGCACTACACGCAGGCTACGGCCATCGCCGAGGGTATCCGCGTCACGGTACCCTCCATCGACGACCACCGTGATCTAACACGGTTCCTCCGCGCCGAAAAGATCGGCTACCACACATTCGCCCTCCCGGACGAGCGCCTTCTCCGCGTAGTCCTTAAGGGCATCCCCAAGGAACTTAGTCCTTCAGAGGTCCTCGAGGACCTCAAGGCCCAGAACATCCCCATAAGGGAAGTGCACAGAATGCACGGCGGTCGTACGAAACTTCCGTACGACATGTGCCTGTGCGTGCTTGATCGTACCCCCGCTGGCAAGCGGATCTTTGATGTCAAGTCGGTCATGTCGCTGACTGGCATCCGCTTCGAAGCACCGAACCGCATCGGCCTGATCCAGCAGTGCCATAGATGCCAGTTCTACGGGCACTCTGCCCGTAATTGCAACGCACGTCCCCGATGCGTCAAGTGTCTAGGCGACCACGCCACCTCGGACTGCGAACGTCCGCGGGACACTGCCGAGCCACCGAGTTGTGTGCTCTGCAAGGAGTCCGGGCACCCCGCGAATTATCGCGGGTGCCCAAAGGCTCCGCGCAGGTCGCGTAACCGTGGCTCTAGGCGGGACCACGGCCGTCGACAGCCCGCAGCCACTTCGGCTGCACCCACGTCCACCGCGAGGCGAACCGAGGCCGCCGCGCCTCCCCCGCTCCACGCGTTTCCCGAATTCGTCCCCGCGCCCCTGCCCAGTCAGAACGCGTGGACCCGCCCGCTGCCGCGCCGACCGGCAGCGGACCCCCCTGCCCCTCAGGCACCCGTGACCCCGCGCCCCGTTGCCCGTGCACCCGCCCTGTCGCCGCCGGCGCCGGCGCCGGCGCCGACCCCGGCAGCCGCGCCCCGCGCTCCGGCCCCGCGCCTCGCGCCCGCGCCCGTGCCGCGCTCTGCGCCCGTACCGCGCCCCGCGCCCGCCGACTTACGCACCGACCTTCAGTTGGTGTGTGACTTCGCGCAATGCATCCCCATCAACTATGACGAGATCTCCGTCATAGCTGAGAAGCTCCGCAACTCCAACGGCGACCCGAGTCGCCGGCTGGTGATTATGCTGGAGCACGCCCCATTATTCCACGCCCTAGGGCGTTTCCAAGCTTAGTCTCCGTTTATGGATTGCACAAACGGTAGGCTAAAACCATTTTCAATCACCGCGGCGACGTTTAACGCCAACGGTTTAGCTCGTCAACGGGACGAGATCCGGCAATTTCTCATCGACCATCAGGTCGATGTACTTCTAGTGCAGGAGACGTTTCTCAAACCCGGGATTCGCGATCCGCGCGTTGCTAATTACAATCTTATCAGGCACGATAGGCCGTCCAACCGGTGTGGCGGCACGTGCATCTATTACCGCAAGTCCCTGCACTGTTCCCCAATCGACGTCCCCGCACTCGACAACGTCGAGGTGTCCGCGTGCCGTCTGGCGATGACCGGTCATCCGCCACTCACCATCGTCTCAGCGTACCTATCGCCGACGAAGTCCCTGTCCGAAAACGACCTTAAGTCGATTCTGTCGTTAGGTAACTCGGTGCTTATCGCCGGTGACCTAAACGCTAAACATCTCCGGTGGGGTTGCCATGCCTCGAATCAGCGGGGCCTCCGTCTAGAGTCCCTAGTTGATACTCTCAATTTTGAGATTATCACCCCGCTGACGCCGACCCACTTCCCCGGCAACCTCGCCCACCGCCCCGACGTACTCGACATTGTTCTCTTGAAAGGCGTGACGCTCGCGTTGCGCTCGATAGAGACGGTGCACGAGCTTAGCTCCGACCATCGCCCGGTCCTGTTCCGTCTAGGCCCCCACGCGGACAACACTCCGCGAACTAAGACCGTGGTGGACTTGATGAAGCTTGAGTCACGCCTTGCTTCGGAAAGTACCATTCACCTTTCGGATGTCCCCGACCCGATTACGTCCCCTCAGGACACCTCCCGAGCGATCGACGCCCTCACTAGTTGTCTTCAATCCGCCGTCAGCGGCTCCTCCAAAGAGGTTCCAGCGGAGGACTTCCGACGCTGGCGCCTCCCGGAGGATATGAGGAAACTTTTGACGGAAAAGAATGCCTCGTTAGGGGCCATTTTCCTTTAAATGCTCAAGTGGGTCAACAGCTTTTAAGGAACCCATTGTCCTTATAATAAACAAACATGTAAACTATCCGGCTATGTAATGTAGGTAAGTAGTTGTTAATCCATGATATCCCGTAAATAATGTTTTTAATTATTAATGGCTATGAAATGTAATCTCCACATTTAATGAACATACATGCTAGCTATTAAATTTAATTACATCCTTATGAGATGTCAGTATGAACTATTTTTAATTGCACGGCTTTACTATGAAACGCATTAAAACTATTTATGCTGGTATTAATATTTATTAAATTCATATTTTTATTATTTTAGTTGTGAACCGCCGTTTTACCCACGTAGTTCCTGCCTTACTTCACTTGTGTTCATGTTAAAACTAACTAACTAACCTAACCTAACCTAACGTTTTATATTGTAATTTATAAATTGTTTACATATGGTTACTATTGGATAAATAGTTAATTTGTTATCTAGGATGAAGAGTACTGTTTGTCTGAGATACAAGCTTAATGCTTAGTTCAGACGCAGATGCTAATTAATTATTGTAAAAATGTCTTTTAAAAATAAACTTTTTTTTTTAAACTAGTAAATTAGTAGCAGTATATTTAAAAAAACATGCAGTGTATAGATAATTAAAACAGTAACATATATTTACGTAATCAATACTAAATTCCGATCTCATCTCCTAAAAATATGTAAACATTAAAACGATTAGTAGATTCTGATCTAGTTGATTTGCGTTTAAGGGTCATTAGAAACCGACGTTTTAGATTCCAACAAACGTCTGTAATTTTTCACATGTCATCTGTTTAATTAAGTTCAAAGAAACTATGTCTCGATGGTTTAATTTGTGAACATCTAATTCGAGCACTCAAACGTTATTGAAATACTGGAGTTTAATTTATCACTTTGAAGAGAATTTCTTATGAATTTGAAACTCGCATTTCTGTGAGGGCGTTTTAGAAAAATGTAATCTAAATATCAACTCGGACGGTATTTTGTTATTGAACCAGATTTTTTCTGCTTCTTTACATTTTAAGATAAAATATATAAGAACATCATTCCGATTTACATATTTGTAGATACTTAAACTTGGGTTGTGTAAGATATTTTTAACTATCAACGCGCATTTTCACCCGCGTATTCCCCGCTCCCGTGAGATGTCGGTGATAAAAACCTTCCTCCTGGAATCATTCTTTCTATTTAATTAATCACATCAAATCTGTTAGCGTTAGCGTAGTTTTAAAGATATAGTATGCATAGGGACGGACAGACAGGGAAACGACTTTGTTTTATACTATGTAGTAATAGGAATAAGCTGTGTATACGATGGGTTTTCAACAGGCAATATCAATATTTTTATCTTCCTTATTTACATCCCTGAAGTGAGTTAAACTTTTACGAAATTCATTAACATAATTTTTGCATGATTGATATTTTCTCAACATGGCTCAGGATTTAGATAACTTTGGGTAAATTGAGATTAAGTATATCTATTGCTTCTTTCTTATTTTTTCTTTCTTTTTTATTATCAGTGAGAGAGAGATAGAGAGAGAGAGAGGCTTTTGTCCTGTTGCGGGATCTTACAGAGCCATACATTATATTGATGTATTATACTCCTAATTTAACGAGCACTTTCGAAATGGTTATGGAACTCTCGGGGCAAAATAACAAAGTTAATTACACTAATAAATTACTGTTATGTTAACCTTTTCCAGTGATAAAGATTTTTACAATTTATAGTTATCTGTGCCCGCGGTTTTACTCGCGTAAATCCAAATCTTGTGGGAATTCTGGAATAAAAATAATTCTTCCAAAACAAGAAAAATTGTTCAAAATTTCACTTAAATCGATTCAGTAAAGTGACAAACATCCATCCATCCTCACAAACACTCACATTTATAATGTACTAGCGGCGCCCCGCGGTTTCACCCGCGTAGTTCCCGTTCCCGTAGGAATATGGGGATAAAATTATACTAAAAACCTTCCTACTGAATCACTATATCTATTAAAACAAACCGCATCAAAATCCGTTGCGTAGTTTTCAAGATCTAAGCATACATAGGGACAGAGAAAGCGACTTTGTTTTATACTATGTAGTGATGATATTGTAGTGGCAAATATTCACTGAAAGTATGTGTTATTATGATGTAGCTATGAAAGTTATGAATACTATATTAGATACTTATACTGGTCGTAGATAAAATACTAGTACTATATAGGAACTTATTATAAGAGAAATAGCTATCTCAAAAAGCAATCGAAGAACCAATCAAAGCCATATAAAATGGGTCGCTATAATACGGAGGACTTGTTGTGAACAAAGTAGGAAAAAGTCTTGGAAATGTTCATTCACTTTTAATATCTGTCTTCTTTACATACATTATTACTTATTAATTACTAGCGGCGCCCCGCGGTTTCAACCGCGTAGTTCCCGTAGGAATATGGGGATAAAATTATGCTAAAAACCTTCCCACTGAATCACTCTATCTATAAAACAAACCGCATCAAAATCCGTTGCGTAGTTTTTAAAATCTTAGCATATAAAGGGACATAGGGACAAAGAAAGCGACTTTGTTTTATACTATGTAGTGATTATTTATTTATACTTATACCGAAGGACAACGACTTGACTGATTTTTATATTTTTTTGTTTTGATGGATCTAATTACAAGAATGGTTTAAAGTTCTATTCACTATGCGATAATCCTATCCTTCTAATCCTACTTCCTACTAATATTATAAATGCGAAAGTTTGTATGTTTGGATGTTTGTGAGTTTGGATGTTTGTTCCACATTCACGCAAAAACTACTGTATCGATTTTGATTAAATTTGGTACAGATGTTCCTTATAACTAGGAATAACACATAGGATACTTTTTATCCGGAAATTCCCATGGGATTGGGTATAAGTAATCGTATGTTTTATTGTAACTTTTTGTAGTCACAAATCCTACCAATAGATGGCGCTGTTACTTAATTTTTTAACACACGATGGTGAATTGTGCCGAGATTGTATGATACTACGAGCTACGCATTCTCACGGGAGCGGGTACTACGCGAGTAAAACCGCGGGGCGCTGCTAGTATGTAATATAAGAACAATTTGCTCATAAAATCCTTACATTTAACTAATGGAAAAAAAAATATTGATATAAAAATAGTTGCACTCAATATTTACACCCATTCAGTCTACATTTTCCTCGCACAGGAATCGAACACGCAACTCTTTACTTGGTAGTCGAGAATGGTGACCACTGTGCCATTTCGGTCGTGAAATCCCCAAATAATGTCATGCTCATGACGCAGTAGTGAATAAGTACAAACACATTTTTGCATTAACAATATTACAAGTTAAAACCTTTAAAAGTTAGCTAACCTTTTTGCACTAGAACTTATCACTACATAGTATAAAACAAAGTCTCTTTCACTGTCCCTATTTATTTATTAAGGCACATCAACAGGATATCATATTTAACATTTACAGAATTAGAAAAAAAAATACAGTTCTAATATGTATCCCAATAATAGTCTTATAGTTCCCCTATGTCCTTATGTCCATATGTATGCTTAGATCTTTAAAACTACGCAACGGATTTTGATGCGGTTTGTTTTAATAGATAGAGTGATTCAGTGGGAAGGTTTTTAGCATTTAATTTTATCCCCATATTCCTACGGGAACGGGAACTACGGGGCGCCCGCTAGTTAAGTATATTCTATTATTTCTTTTCCTTTAAATTTTATTTCTATTAGTAATTTTAGTTTCCGTTATTAATTTTAGTTAATTCCCTTTAAAGTTTGCCAGCCTTTTTGCACTAGAACTTAATTCCCTTACCTCCAATAACTAAGCAACGTAGCACGAGGGTGTCTCCATCATGGTAAGGACCAATTTTGTTCTCCACTTTATTGTTCAGCTCATCCATGAAGAACGGCGGGCTCGGCAGCACTGAAATATTAAACGGAGTATTGTACTCGTACTTTATAATGGAAGTAATAAAGTGTTTACCTACTGGGAGAAGGAAGGTTGTAAAGTTTTTTGTTGACGATATTTTAATTTTAAGGAAAATATACCTAGATATATTAAACATGAAAAGATATTGGAGATGGTGGTAGATACTCTTTTTTGTTCAAAAATACAAGGATACATTGCACACACAGATGGACTAAAACATTTTGTACATGGCCAAAGGCGTTCTTATCATTATTTATTACGAAGATCTCTTCCAGACAAATAGGTAGTATCGCTGTATCCCGATTTCATCCGTATTTAACATAACATAACATAATCATTCACTACATCATCTCATTATAGTAACTGACCCCTAACTAAGCTCGAAGATTGTATCTAGAATATCAGAAACTATGCACACACACATTCACACACACACCCATACCGAGATAAACATTTGTGGTTCACACAAATATTCACCTCGCATGGGAATCGAACCCGCATCCTTACGGATGGCAGTCTGGCATGGTGACCACTCTACCATCGAGGTCGTCATTTAGAAGGTAGTATAAAATATCTAGATACTTCTTAAATAAAACTGGTCTTCGTCAATAATTAGACTAGCTTTGTGGTTACACCTATCCTTAATATCAATAATGAGATTAATGAGAGAGTCAAGACGCTTTTGTCATTTGTTTTTATCGTGCCCTTTTACTTTATAGATCTTCTTTAGACTTAACGAAGGTTAAAAAATATTTTTATCATAATAAACCTCTTAGCCTGCTGGAAACAATATTTATGGCTGTTATTCAGTTAAGTATCTACTAAATAACACTTAGAAGTTTCCTTAAAGCCTCATTAAAAGCAACTTAGTTAAAAAGTTTATAAATCTTTTTGTATATGTTTCCTGGATAATTTATTACAACACTAGCGACTTGTTCCGACTTCGCATGGGATTTTTTCCACAAAAACCTTTTCCTGACAAATTTATGTAACACAACAAAACATAGGTAATTATGGAATTAGGTTTAGTAGGAGCATCCAAGGCAAAAAGGAATTCGTTATTATACTCTCGTAAAAAGTTAATGACTTGCTTGACCGTGCTTCGGAGGGCACGTAAAGCCGTCGGTCCCGGCTGTCGTACTAACATCTTCGACAGTCGTTACGGGTAGTTAGAGCCCTCAAAAGTCCAACATTTGGTTTAACCAAAGAATATCGTATAGTCCTCTGGGTTGTGAAGGTCTGATGGCAGTCGCTTTACGTAAAATACTGACAATCCACCAAATCTGGTTAAACTGAAAACCGACCCCAAATAGACATGGGATAAAGGTTCGGAAAAGAAAGATAAAGTTAATATCTCTCACCTTTCTATAGCAAAGCAAATGAACACTAACTACCTTTACTTCTTATTTCTAAAGAATCAGTAACTACGCACACCCATACCAAGCCAAACGTTTGTAAATCACACAAATATTTACCTCACCCGGGAATGCAAGCCGCAACCCTTTGATGGGCATTCCGGCACGGTGACCACTCGTCCATTCGGGTCGTTAAATTGTTGTCATTCAAAATGTTATGACAACAATTATATCGCGTGCGTTTATTTGTATTTTGGATTCATTATATAAGGTGCTAATGAGTTTTTGGGACAATAGTCATTAGATATCTAACTAGAGTAACGAGCTACGTAAGGTTTGGATACGAACTTAGCGGTTTTCAGTTCTGTTTGGAAAATTTCATAGTAGTACATAATATATTGGCATCTCTTTGATGATGATATCAATGATGTTAGTATAATGACGAAGACTAGGTGTAGGTGATCACAACACTTGTTTATTGCTTGCATCTGCAATCATGTAGGTCTCGACTTATGAATTTAATCAGTTTGGTATATCACACTGTCAATTAATCTATATAATAATAAACTCTTCCGTAACTGAGTGATGTACTTAATGACTGACAGACAACGCACAGCCGAAACTACTGGTCGTAGAGAGCTGAAATTTGGCACGTGTGTTTGTTGGGGGGAGTAGGCTACTAATAAGAGAGGATTTTTAGAAATCCCCCCCCCCCCCTACTGAAAGAAAAGGGAAAAAAAACAAATTGTGCCGGAAGTCAATATTCCACGCGGACGAAGTCGTGGGCAAAAGCTATAAGATGCTTCAAATACCTATACATAGATAGCGGGTAAATATTTATATATCCATTTGTACCAATACACATGATCGCCTTGAGCAGTAATCGAACTCACAACCTATGACATATGACAGGGTCACTATCAATTACGCCACTCCGCAACAAAAAGTTTATGAAACATGACACGAATTTAAAATCACTCTCGTTAACGAGGCCATTTATTACGTTAGAATAAAAATTACTCACTGCTGGCCGCAAAATCAGACATCGTAGCCATACACGGTACTCTTGACATGGAAAGATACAAAAAAGACAAGTTGTGTACGAGCAATCGATTACAATCAAACGATACACCACAACAATCATTAGATATCATTACGCAACATGTTATTACCAGAAACTCGTACAAAATAACATACTCTATCTAGAAACAAACCATTACGCTGTACAAATATTTATCCGTCATATTTAGATCTTCAAACATTACCAAATAAGATTGGAATCAAAGAAATTCAATGCAATGTGTTTCTAACACATTTTTAAGCTAATGTTCTCGGTTGAAAGGTACATTCATCATTTCTGTAGGTGTTTTAATGCCGGCTATGTGTGAGGTAAACATCTGTCGTGTTGATATATCCAATGTTTCAATGTGGTGTCCGCGAAGTCGGTTTACTTGTGGAACCGATTATTTGTTTTACTGAAATGTAGGTTGAGTGTTTGGATAGATCTAAAATATAACTGTGACTAAGATACTGCTAATGTCTTAGTAGAAATATCCTAGATATTTTAATGTAGCAGAAAATTGTAGGTGTAATGAATCGATGTTAGTTACTCTTGCACGTAAAATTTACTGATTTAGGTGAAATTTGGAACCGACTTGCGTTAACTACCTTTTAAAATTTGCTATACTTATACTCGACAGTGAATTTTATATACCATTTAATGATATTCAAAATACTTGAACGACGCACCATCAAACAGAATGACAATGAATTGTATATGATTTTCTTTTTTAATATTTAATAACCAGCAAAAAAGACACACCTTTTCACATGGAAAGGACGGAATATTTTTATGGAACTTTTACAAAGTAAAACATAGTAAAAAGACATACATATAGACTTTAATACATATAATTTAGTTATTTTTATCGATAAAAGACGAACTAAATCATCAATCACTCAATTATTGTATTATAACAACTGACCTCAAACTAAGTTTTTTACCTGTATCTAGGGTATCAGAAACTACGCACCCACTCATTTATATCTCAAGGAAATTGAATCCGCTACCTTCTGTTTGACAGGCATAGCGACCGCTGTGGTAGGCTCGAAGTACCAAAAGAATTTGGATCATATACAAAAATGAGTCTAAGTACCTTGATATAAGATTAGTTTTACATTAACTAAGTATACCGACTCCAAGGCACCCTTGTCATAAAAGATGTGTATGCATAAGTAATCGTAGTTCATGGGATATTTACCTTACCTTATATATTATTTATTTGGAAACAGTTTATCCGTGACTTGCCCTATGGGCACGATCGTGGCGGTTGTTACAGGGACGAAATATGTGGAAATACAAATTATTTGTATATCGACTTGTAAGATCTAACACAAAGAGAAGTAGACTCTCTACAAAGATACTACATGCTAATATAGAGCAACCTCTCTAACTGATTATACTCATAGTACGGTAAGGAAAAATGTATATAACATTATTAAACATAGTTACCGGTAGTGAGAGCCCTCAAAAGCTTATCATGTGATCAAGAAACGTCTCGCCCTCTCTCGGTCTGGGTAGTATTCTAAAATGAACTAGTTATTATGGGTTCCTAAAACATGTTATTTCACAATAACACCTTTGGTCACTCATCATTTCCAAAAATCATAAAAAAATTCCAGCAATTCGTAACACAATTGTGTTACAAACATAGAATTTATTATCCAATGCTTTTGAAATTTGGAGTATAAAATTGAATTTAATACAGTCATACCGTAAACCTACTTTTGGGACACACTCAATCGCACTTGTAGTTACCGTCCCGGTCTCCCACTTGTAATTTTGTTAGTAACACATTAAACTTTACCGAAATAATTTGAGTACAGTTGTTCCTGTACCTGCGACCACCTATAAAACAGGAAGGGTTGCAACCCACAATGATAATATTAACTAAAATTTCCCTAAATTAGTTTCATTAAACTTTGTTACGTCCATATTGTCCGTATTAACACACGTAGTGCTGTTTTTACTATTTTCTAATGTGGCTAATAATATTTGATTGAGGTTAACTAAACAATATGATGGTTCAGACGTGGGTACGACGAAGACTTGGGTGTTTAAGTTATTGGGAATGTAAGGAGTGTGCGAACGCATTCACGATAAGGTTGTGTTACGTTAAGGTCGGCTAAGTAAACCTATACCAAGAATAATGTTTCAATGTTAACTTATGAAAGTACAATTTCTTTTATATTTTTAACGGATTTAAAAAAAGAAGGTGGTTTTCTATCCCACTTTTGTATCATTGAGAACTTCGCGTTGTTTAAGATAATACTCAACTGATGTAGAGAGGGTTCTCTCTTTTAGTCTTGTAATTTTTTTTATAATGTTATTCGTGATATTTCTTTAAAATGATTGTGAAATTAATTAAAAATTCGTTTTCTCTATTTTGTTTAATAATCTCTATCAATATCAGCTTTCGCTCAAGCTACGGCTGGGCTGGTCAGATATTCAAGACTTCAATGGTGTCGGATATGTCTTATAGTGTTTGCAGCCATAACCCACCGGCAGCTTCATTCGTTTTTGTTTTGTAAAAATTTGAAAATCAAATAAAAAAAAAATGACTCTTACCAATAACAGTCAAGTTGACTCCAATATTTCTAGTAGGTGAAAGCCTGAAGTCCACTCTGCAGTGGTAGAGTGCCTGGTCATCCTCACTCAGGGCCGTGATGATGAGAGAAGTCGGCTGGCTCCGAAGGTCAGCTCCCAGTCTGCCGCTTGTATTGAAGTATGGCTCTGACCATTCTCGGTCTGGTACTTCGAAGCTGAAACAATATGGAACATTAAATAATGTCTACTAGTATATTAAAGCTGAAGAGTTTGTTCGTTTAAAAGCGTTAATCTCAGGTTCAAGATGAAAAATCTTTCAGAGTAAGATAGCCTATTTATTGAGAAAAGCGTAGGCTACAAAACATCAGGGGGTCAGTGAGGGGGGGCTGGGATTTTCCTGAGCTCTGGTAAAAAGGGCGAGCGTCGGGGAGGACGCTTGCCCTCGGTACCAGTAGTCGGGGACGTCTTCACTTCCGGAGAGGTCCTCTCAAGGAGGGGGCGCCGCCTTTAGTGTGGGCCCGGCGTTGGAGTGCCGTAGTAGAAATCCCCCTCGGGATCCTACGGCACCCCAATGTAACGCGGACGGAAGTCGCTGTGTTTTTATTGGGTAGGCCCAGCCCTTCTGGCTGGGAGAGCCCTACATGCCCCGTGGGTCCTCCCAATATCGGCTCACGGTGGTATGCAGTTCTATGCATTTTCACTGCGTTAAAAAAACATCACGCTATTATCAATAGGAGTAGAGATAAAGCTAGTTAAATCGCAGGGCACAACTAGTTCATCATTGTTATTCCACATCAAGATGGGTTATTTAGATCGCGCGATCTTTTATACGGCATCTGACTGATTCTAAGGTTCAATGTTAATTAAGCAAGCCTTGACATATTTGTGGGTT
The DNA here is from genome assembly GCA_958496195.1 of Timandra comae. Lineage (NCBI taxonomy): Eukaryota > Metazoa > Arthropoda > Insecta > Lepidoptera > Geometridae > Timandra > Timandra comae. The sequence goes on from OY292370.1 coordinate 6,556,850, forward strand.
TGAATCCCAGCTGTGACAATTTTATATGTATTATGATTACACACCTGTGAATACCTTTTTGTTATAGAAATGTCTGTTTAAACACCATTATTGGTAGACTTATTAATAGCGTATTAAAGTGATTGATTGGTTAAATATGTTTTATGTTGATGTTCTTGTTGACCTTCCTAACCATACTAATAATGTAGCACAAAGTGTCTGTTATTTTCCATTACCATACGGTTGAATAGAGTTTTAAGGCTTTTATTAATCTTCTACAAGTAATTCACTATCATTGAGACGGATCCTTTACCATGTTAAATTTTGTATAGAGCTTTTTATATACCGCGATCGCACTACGGTATCGCTAAACGCTGCGCGATGTTATCTCTATACTCTGCACACTGCAAAAGGGCCCACCATTCGTAGGAAGAGACAGCGTTTGCACGACAAGTGGCCGCGCGATTTCAGAAGAATCGTAATATCGCGCGACATTGCAAATTTGCGCGATTTTACTATCAAAAGTAGCTGGTGTATTTATACTTTAACAAAATTCCACAAAAGCTTAAACAAAACTAATCTTCTAATTAATAAACTAGGCATAACAACAACATAGTTAATCCACGTTCCTCTCTTCAAAACATGTGTAACGCCGAGGTCGGAAAGATAGTAATTATTTAGCTATTACATTATTCATAATACGTATTTGAATCGCAAATATTAACACGAACAGCAATTAGTGAGTATTCAATTAATAGAACTATTACAATTTGTCTGTTTATCAATTTACGGTTTTCATTATATTAGGAGGATGGGGAACTCTGTAACTCTACCTACAGAGTTACTCTACATAGTTATTAGTTTTACATATCACAGTAAGATTTATTTAACTTATATGGTGTTCACTATGGAAAAATAAAAAATGGGAATCTTTTTGGTGTTCACATTTTATTTTTAGTTTATACAAGGTGTGCCCCACGGTTTCGCTCGCGTAGTTCTCGTTTCGGGATAAAAAGTATCCTTTGTCCTTTTCCTGGTTCTAAGATACCTCCCCACCAATGTTCATATCGAAATTTCTCAGACTTTTTTCTCATCTGTTTTGAATCCTAATTTAATTATAATTAACCCAGGAATTACCATCAACGCGGACGAAACCGCGGGGCACAGCTCATTATAAAGTTATGTTACTCATATAAAATTCCGGTTTAGGTGTATTCATTCTGCGTTAGATTTTTTATAAACTACCTGTTGGTGGCATTCTTGATGAAATCCTTGTTTTAGCTAATTCATTTGGGTTGAGTTAAAGTGTACCTGTTCCGCTATTATATCCAGCTAATACTATAAAAATCAATCTATTATACCAATATTAGCGCCCCGCGGTTTCACTCGCGTAGTTCCCGTTCCCGTGGGAATACGGGGATAAAATGCCTATGTCACGCACTGATAAATTAGCTATAAATGAAAGAAGTTTTGAAATCGGTTTAGTAGTTTCGGAGCCTATTCGTTACAAACAAACAATCAAATCTTTCCTTTATTTAATATTAATATTTTATATCATAAACGTATACTTATTATATTATATAGGTGTTAATACCATTTATCGATTGACTGATACTAATAACGGACTAAAAAATATATGGATACTTATTAGCATCTACTTAAAAACTTGGATGATTCTTTGTAAAAATAATTAGAGAACCATGACTTGCAGGTATGCAGAAATAACTTTTAAGTAGAGTAGGAATAGGTATAAGTAGTTAAGTACACATAATTGAATTTATACCTTAATTTTGTGTACAAGTCATTATTTAAGATAGATAGATAAAACATTTATTGATTCATTAGACACATATACAAAAATATTCTTAAAACTAAAATGGTAAAAAAGCGAAACAAAAGCAGTCAACAATTTCGACAAGAGAATAAAAAGCATAAATAACGTGAGCAGTGTGCCTTAACAAAGCAAAGGGATGTAGCTCAGTGATACATCTGCCCCAGAGAGCAGAACACTGATATTCTGCTGCACCCGTGTGTGTGACTTCACGGACGAGACGGACGAAAGAATAAAATAAGAATATCAACCCAAAATTAAAGTTTTAATTCGCTACTGGGACTTGATATCCTTTGATATCCTTTAATATAGATAAAACGAAAACCATATATTTTATTTATCGTTAAACAATATCCCCTTGTACCTTTTATGAAAGTAGCCCAATTTATAATATCAAATCAAACCAATCTGCTTATAAAATTAATTACTTATTACGTAGGATTAAGATTTAAATTCCTGTCGAACATGGCTCTAAGACACTTAATTAGAATTTTGATCCTTTAATCAATTTTGTTTTTATATCTACACGCTATAATTCAATTTTATTACCCAAGTGTTTTAAATAAAGTGGTTTAAGTAATAAAATTTGCCAATTTAGCATATCACTAGCGGTGTCTCGTGGTTTCACCCGCGTTGTTCCCGTTCCCGTAATAAAATATAGCTTATTTTGTTGTTACTCAGGCTGAATGTAGCTTTCTAATGGTGAAAGAATTTTTGAAATCGGTTCAGTAGTTTTGGAGCCTATTCGTTACAAATAAACAAACAAATCTTTCCTCTTTATAATATTAGTGTGTATCATTAGATATTTAATTGAATTGTCTATCTGTGATTTCCATTTGGTAGTAATCTGTCAGCAATATCTATAATATAAAAATGAATCGCAAAATGTGTTGGTAAGCGGATAACTCAACAACGCCTGGACCAATTTGCCCAATTCTTTTTTTGTTGTGTTTCTTATTGTCAGGACAAGGTTCTTATGTAAAAAAATCTGGAAAATCACCGGGAAAATTGGACCCGGGCAAAGCCGGGGCGGGCCGCTAGTAATAAATATAAGTAGCGGGTTTTATTTTTGTTAATACAAACAAACTGACATGTTCATGTTACACAAATTCAAATTAATCAAATAGCTGGATCTACACCGGACGATCCAACGCGATCGGCGTGTTTTCGGTTTTGAATTTAAATTTACTTTTTTAATTTAATGTAACTTTTAATTATTTCAAAGAACTAAAAACCAAAATTAGTTTGTTAAAAAACTGTAATATGATCTTTCCACTTATCACAAAAACATTTTTTTTTCAAATACTCAATTGCGCGCGTGCGGAGCGCGATCCAAATGTGACAGGCGGTGTATGGGCCGCGCGCGATCCCCGCCGTCCATACCACGCGCATCTCTGGATCGCGTTGCTGCCTCGCACGATCGATCGGAGCGCCGTGAATCGTCCAGTGTGGACCCAGCTATTTGTGATAAGCAAGCAATTACATATAAGTCAACGTCTCGACGGTTTAGTGGGATCTGCTAAGCTTGAAGTTCCAGGTTCAATGCCTGTGTCGAACAATGCGTGTAGGTGATCTCAACCCCGAGTCTTGACAAGCGAGGCCTACTCCTCATCACTGTATTGATATCATCAGCAAGAGGTATTTATCTCGTAGTGGGGATCTTATAGGCAAAATCAAAATCAAAAAAATATTTATTCAGTTTGCACTTATGAACATCTATTCTGAAAGTATTAACGCCCACCCATTCAGAAGTAATAACAACCGAAAAGAATCGAGGCAAATACTCACGTTCGTATTATTATTTATCTGTAAAAATGTTTCCTTTGATCAGAAAATGAACCCACTACCTTTGATATCACAGACAGAATCGCTAACAAATACTCCGTCTGACCATCAAATTAGTTGATTGGTACCAGGAAGTTATTGATTAGTTTGTACCTACATGTATACTAACTGTGAAAGACTGTATCATTATTGCAATTAATATAATGTTTGATATATCTACTAATAATGTTATAAGAATATAGTAACAGAATAAGAACATTGGTTCTGCAATTATAGACCTTACTGGTAGATACATAAAGAGTCACAGTTTTCTGTGCCGGTGACAGCGTCGCTGTAATAGCATCTTTTGGTTGTCAGTTTATTGAAAACTAGCTGTGCCCCGCGGTTTCACCCGCGTAGTTCCCGATCCCGTGGGAATTTCGGGATAAAACATAGCGTATGTTCTTCCCCGGAACTTAAGCTACCCCTGTACCAAATTTCAAGTCAATCGGTTCAGTAGTTTAGCCGTGAAAAGGTAACAGACAGAGTTACTTTCGCATTTATAATACAGGGTGGCGCAATAGAACGTGCATTTTTAAAATAATTATTAAAAAATAAATACAAAAGGTATAGTTAAAATAAAACTAAGCAATTATTAAGTGACAACTGAAGTTTATTTTTTAAAAATAACATCATCTAAATGATGACCCTCTCTACGTTGGCACTCCTCTAACCGCAAACGGAAATTACCGAAAACTTTCTTAAGTAGTGCTGGTGTGATTGCTGCCATTTCACCACGAATATTCTCCTTGAGCTGACTGATGTTTCTCGGATTATTGGTGTAGACTTTGTGTTTGAGGTATCCCCACAAAAAAAAGTCAGGAGGCGTCAAGTCTGGACTGCGCGGAGGCCATGGGATATCACCTCTTTTCGAAATCAGTTTGCCAGGGAACATCTGCTTCACAACCGCCATGGAGTCATTTGATGTGTGACTGGTAGCTCCGTCTTGTTGGAACCAAGTCCTAGAGTTCTTTATTCTTGAATTTTCAAGTTCTGGGGCCAAAAAACCTTCCAACATCGCAACATAGCGTTCGGTATTAACAGTGATGTTTTGCCCCCGTGCGTTTTCAAAAAAATAAGGACCAATTATTCCTTTGGCAGATATTGCGGCCCAAACTGTCACTTTAGGGCTATGTAACGGTTTTTGATGTTTGAGTCTGGGATTTTCACTATTCCAATAACGACAATTTTGGCGGTTTACGAACCCATTCATATGAAAATGTGCCTCATCAGAGAAAAGGATGTTTTCAAAATTTGAAAACCGATTGAGCATTTCATTAGCAAATGTGAGCCGTGCTATGAAGTCAGAGTCTTTCAATTCTTGAGTTAATTGCAGCTTGTATGGATGCAATTTAAGATCCAAGTTTAAAATTCATTGCAAACTTCGTCGCGATATGTTTAGGACAGACGATCTCTTGCGAGTAGACATTTGTGGATCTTCTCGTACCGACTGCTTAACACTCTCAATATTGTCTTCGGTCCTAGATGTGCGTGGACGACCTTTCGCGTGTGGTTTAAACGTCGATCCAGTCTCTTCAAAACGCTTTATCCAGATTTTAATTAAATTAGCACTCGGAGCCTCCCTAATTTGCCGTACACCATACTCAGAACAAAATAGTCGCCTGACAACTACGTACGAACGAGAGTTTTCGTAAAATGCGCGCACGCAAAATGCGCGACGATTCCCGTCGAAGTGACTCATAGTGACTAAAACTTTATGAACCGCGCTACCCAACGATATCGGTCTCCCCCCGCCCACGCCCCTTCTACCACGCAAAAAAAGATGATGCAATATGCACGTTCTATTGCGCCACCCTGTATTAGTAGGGAAGAAGGGATAAAAAGACAGACAGACAGACAGAGTTACTTTCGCATTTATAATATAAGTAGGGATGTATCCAAATGACATTAGAATCAAAATGACAATAGTAGCTTCCACTTTTAACCGCCGCCGGCACAGAAAATTTGGTGACTCTATATGTCTTTTTTAACGTCTCGACACTAAAAGAGGTCTGAGTCTCTGGCATACTCCAGCTATCAGTGCCACTCCCAATAGACTAGACCGATTTTTTAATTTTGGCTAAAAAGGTAGGTCATTATTTAATATTTTTGCAGTAGCACGGTTTTATTCTCCTTAATCCCTATTCCGTGGAAAAAAAATGTACAATCGTGTTGAAAAGTGAATATTATTCTAGTTGTACCTGTATTAATACATAAATAAGAAATATCATTAACAAATTCACTTTAGTATTTAAATCTGTGTTCGATTAGCATAACTAACAAGTTTTAAAGACATTACCATATCTTGTTTTCTCTTATAACATAAGTTTGAATAATAACAAAAAATATTAATTTTTATAGTTATGTCCAGACAATAAAATAAAAATAACATAAAATTCTTTCATTTCTAACCAATGATTTATTATAAACTATAGATGCGTTGTCCGCACTCTGAAAAACAACTTACGAAGGAGACAATTACCTACATTTTCTTTGTTACGCAGCGTCATTTAGATCATTATTAAAAAGAGGAAATATTAGATATTTTGTTTGTTTGTATTGAATAGGCTCCAATTTAGATTAAATTTTATAAATTCGTATGTAGAGATGAAAATTCATTTCCATTTCGGCTGACAACAAGCATCTCTATTTCCTTTTCTTCACGCGCAATAACTATCTAGTATTTACTCTATTAAAAAAACACGCGTCTATATTATAAATATCATTGCGTCAAACAGGTTTTGAGATTAGAGCCTTGTGCAAGATGGTTCAAGGATGTTATAAAACGTCTTCGATTTAAAGGTTGATAGATTCAACCTGTTGATTACAGACCTTGATCTATTATAAATATTTCTTACTAGCAGCGTTCCGCGGTTTCACCCGTGTAAATATAATATAGCCTATAACACTTCGGGATAATGTGGCTTTCCAATAGTGAAAGAATTTTTGAAATCGGAACATTAGTTTCGGAGCCTATTCGTTACAAACAATCAATAAAATCTTTCCTCTTTATAATGTTAGTTTAGACAAACAAACGCAGTTTATAGTGTGAATCAGTGTAAATATTTATATCTAGCTGTATTTTACTTGTATTGATTCAAAACGTATAAATGTATCACTTACTTTTCCTACAAATACTGTAAATGCGAAAGTTTGTAAGAATGGATGGATGTTTATTATTTTTTCACGTAAAACTACTGAACCGATTGAGATAAAATTGGGGCAGATATTCCTTATAGCCGGGAATAGCATATAAGATACTTTTTATCCTGAAATTCCCACGGAATTGGGATTTCGGATCGGGCATAACCGCGAGGTCGATAGTAATACTTCTGATTATAGGTAAAAGTTTGGACACGTTTTGTTAGAATCAATATTGTTAATACATTCTTGTACAATTCGTTTTTATTGTAATCTCTATGTGTATTGTAATCTCTAGGCCTCTATGTTTATCTATTTAACTCATATACTTAAATATAATGATAAGGAATAACTGTAATCAAACTTTATTAACACAGTGCGTGCTTACGATCTCGAATGTGATATTTTCAAAATAATTCTTTGTTCAACTCAGGAATCGAACTCTGGACATCCGTCAATGACAATCGTGGAATGCCCATACACATGTAATTAGGTCATCGAAGCTTATTTTTTGTTGAATTGTTTCTAAGTCGCCAAAACGCCCTTTTATTTTATTATGTATTTATTTATTTACCAATATTATCTAACTAGCTGTGCCCCGCGGATTTACCCGCGTGGAACTTTATCCCTTGAGAATTTTGGGATAAAAAGTCCTATGTGTTATTCCTAGGTATGAGGAACATCTGTACCAAATTACATTAAAATCCATTAAGTAGTTTTTGCGTGAAAGAGGAACAAACATCCACACATCCATACATCTAAACATCCACACTCAAAAACATTCGACTTAGAATAGAATAGAATAAGAATAATATAATAATAAATGTATATATGAATATAATAGATAGATAATAATAATATTTTTAATATTAGTAGGATGTAAAATATTCTACTAACCTATAAATGGGCACGTTGTTTCTGTACCACACTAGAATCATGAACTCATCATCGGCTGAATCCGGTGTCGTGTCACAGTGAAGAGTCACGTTGCCGCTCTCCAAAGCCTCTTGGTAAGATATTGGTCCTGGAACAATATGAAAATTAGTATATCTGTTCAAAAACTTTAAGCGAGTCATTCTTAAAATGTATATTTTCTTTCATGTAGTGTCTCTATATGGTCAAATGAGTAGGTATGTCTGTTCAATTTTATGCGTGCAATACTTACCTATATATATTTTTTTTTACTGTATATCATCAGCTTTAGAAATAAATGAATATATTTTTGAAAACATTATAACTATACCATATCATTCCGAAAGAAAAATGTGTTATAAATTTTACCAATGGATTTATTTATCATACAAATAGTTCGAAACATCGTTTAATAAAGTTCGTCTTTAATTTATTTTGTCAAAAATTCGGTTATGGCAGTATATTTTCCTAAAACATACTCTCAAATAAGTTATATTACAATTTCTTGTTAAAAGAAAATCTATACTAATAATAAAACAGTAGAACCACCGTGTCTGTACATTAAATAAATTTACCTAAAGCTGATAGGGGGGGATAAAAGAAGGTCAAAGGAACACAAAAAATCAATTTTCGACTTTCTTTCCTGTCTGTCTGTCTGTCTGTCTATCTGTCTGTCTGTCTGTCTGTTCGCGATAATCTCAGAAAGTACTGAACGGATTTTCATTGCGTTTCCACATATGGATTAAGCTTAATTTGGCGCATTATATAGGCTTTGTTTCATCTCATTTGGATAACGAGAAGAAAAGTTATCAATAAAAATCTATTTTGTTGTTTTGAATTTAATAAACAATACTCCGCCCACGACATCGCTTGGGTAATATCCGTTTATATCGCGCAACTTACCACCTTAGTTAGTTCTAAGTTATTGAGATGTTTTTTAAAATTTAGGAGGATTCGTATAGTCTTTGTTGTTCTTCGGTCCTCTGATTTCAAACAAAAAATATATTTATCAACACTTCGCTTCCTTTTGACGAGAAAACATTGCTGACAAAAATACTACATTTTGGATTTTGTATAATAATATTTCATAGATATCAAATTTGACAGAATGTAGAATACTTCAATATCGAACGCTTAAAGGGCATATGCACATAGCGGATTTTCAGTCGTAAAAAAAAATAGTATAGACGTAATATTAAAGTGCTGTGTACGTGCGTACTATGTTAAAGAAACATCAACAGAGTGTCTTTCCCATAATAAAAAACAATAAGAAAACTGCTGATGGATACATTATTAACATAAATATTTTATTAAATAGTTTAAGTTTAATTAAAATAACTTATTAGCCTTTTAGAAAAATGCATTGAAAATTTTCGCCTTAGCTAGAACTTGAATCCGGATCCATGCTGAACCGTAGCACTGCTCTATCCAATTGAGCTACCGAGGAGATTAGATCGTAATATACTAAAGTTCTCAAAATGGTGCATCAGACATCAAAAAAATATCTACAGCACCGTCAAGGTATTAATTCAATAAACAAAATAGTTTTTGGCTACTGCTGCCATAACTACGCAATTCTGCTGATGTCAAAGTAGGTAATCGTAAATCAACACGATGGAGATTGGTCATTATTTTTTTTTATCGAGTATAATCCGTCACGGTTCTATGTGAGAGTGAAAAATAGGCAGTGTGCAAAGGTCCTAAAATTTATGATATTCCTTACACAAAGGTTGGCAGTATTGAGTTTTAAATATATAGGTGCATTCAACCTTCTTTTTGTTAAATCAAGTAAAAATTGTGATATCCATCTATAAATACTTTAGGACAAAAAATAAATGCTTTTAAATTATTGTTCACTGTCTTTGTGTGCTTGCATCATGTACAAAACTTTGTTATATGATAGTTCATATTCAAAGAATTTCTCTATAAACTACATTGATGGTTTTGCCTTCTGGGGCTGACATAAATAATTAATTACTGACCCGTGAGCAGGCCACATATAGTTGGCCATGTTAAAAACAATTAGACCTTAGGTCGACCAACGGCGTTTAGTGTCAGACCCTGGGATTTATTTATCGTTATAGCAAAAGACGCCACGACTGGGAATTGGGTGCGCTTGAATTGGAATGGAAAATTGTTAGGGATGAGTGGTATTCTTGGTATCAAGACGATTTCTTCGACACCACAACCGGTTAAAATTTCTGCTTCAATTATGTAACGTTGTAGATTTATGACCTTTAATCGAGAACCATTGCACAGTTTAGGACTTAAATTACGAATAAGAATTATAGAAACACTTTGCCTTGAAATGGAGAAATGAGTCTGCTGGATTTTGTTGTTCTGGTGGAGAAGTGAACTTATCCCTATTTGAAGATCCACCGGAACCTTTCAAATCATTAACTATTAGGAGAATATACACTTTCTAATCATTTTTAGATAATATTCGCGCTTTTAACAGTGCATTTCAAATGACTTCTTTTGGGGCTCAACAAATACCCGAAGGCCCGTTTATGCCTACATTTAAAATTCAAGGCCAAGTATCACCTAATAGGATCATTGTTGCCAGAACGCGAACGAAGTCGCGGGCACAGCTAGTCAATAATAAATAGTCTGTCTCTAATAATTTCGTGGTAAAGGAAAATGATACGATACAAATGTCAACAAACTGTGGATCAATGAGATTTCTTTCATTATTATTATGGAAAACACTATTTTCTTTTATCTCCCGTGCGGTTATCGGGACATTATTGCTGTTTTCTTTCTGAAAGGTTTCGTTAATGTATTATTGTTTTACGATACAATTAAGTGACGTAGTAGTATGGGTTTCATCTGGGTTTTATATTTAAGCGAGTTCGATTTCCGTGTGATGTAAATTTTATTAAACTAGTACACATAAAAATGTCTCTTCAATCTGTCTATTAATGAAAACTGCATTAAAATCTTTGTCGTGGTAGTCCTAAAGAACTAACGACACAGGTACCTATACAAAATAACAAACTGCGTGAAGAAACTTTGTTTTTAATATGAAAAATAAATAAATATTTCAATATAGAGCGCATTACAATACAACCAAACGTCTAGTAAAATAATAAAGGAAAGGTAAAAGTAGTGAAACAAATGGTTTATGGGTTACGACATTGCGACATCACGTTTTATAACTCAGGATGATGCGAAAATTCTCAAATAAAATCCGAAAGCGAGTAACACTGTAAACATGACTTACGAATGTAATTTTCATCTTTTATACTAATGATAAAAAGAAAATGTTTCTCCTTTTTGTTGTGAAATATTCACGGGAAATCTGAATTATTCTTTTTCGCAATTCAAAGGTTTGGACTTGACAAAGGGTTTTGATAACAAAAAAGAAACTTAAATATCATGGTCACGATTCGAATTTTAAATTTGTTTAGCTCCGTTCTATCTTTCACACTTTAAAAAAAAAGTGTAATGATTAAGTACTGTCAACCTAAACATTACCATGGAGGTTAATTTATGATTTTAAACGTCATAATGGTTATGATTCGAAATTCAAAGCTATTTTCTTTTTTTTTGTACCGAATAAAGCGACACGTGGATTAATTAAATTCTGTGAAATTTACAAGTTTTTTGTATTTTCTTGTTTTTTTTTTACTTTCAACTATTTATCAATGAGGTTTATTAGTTATTACATAAAGGACTAAACTTTATTTATGTGTAAAGAGGTTAAATTAAGGAAAAATCTACAATTATCGTAGGAAAAAGGCTTAGAGAATGGTAGTGGCGATTATAAATAATACAAGATTGTACGATATTTTCTTCTATAACTTTATAAATCCAATCTAGAAGATGGCGTATTAAAACGTAATAGAGTATAGCATTGGCAACGCGAGATTAGATACGTTTAGGTACTATGATTTTTCGTTATTTTCTCAGCTTTAAGAACCTTTGAAAAGTAGACGTACTTACATACTTTTTTAATAAGTAACCTATTTTTGTTTTTATATATTCTTTTTAAATGGGAACTGGCAATTTTTCGTAACAATATTATTAAAGGTCTTTGTTACAAAGTCTTATCTTGTTTTTCTAATTGATTTAGGCTTGGGAAATACTTGGAAAAGGTTTTCTTTCTGAAGTATAATGATGCTTAGACATTGGCATGTTCCAATTTTATTATAGAACTTATAGACCTCTAGCCTTTATTAGAGCAAGAGAAACCAATACAACAGCTTTGAGAATTTTATCTATCTGTCTGTATGTTCGTACATGCATCGTGCTATAACTAGACCTATTAGACTAGAGAACATAAACATTTCAGTGTTCAGTCTTTGGAGGGCAGATATGATGTTACTATGATAGCTGAGACCGACGTTCATGCTTATGAGAATAAAGGTATAAGTTGGTAGCCGACTGCAGACAGCAGCAGCAAACCACACGTCGCCGCGCCACTACTGGTTTGTATGTATTTCTATGAAATGACATTCGTAGTGGCTCGGCGACATGAAACTAGCTTCGCGGCGCGTGTCATCATGACGTTAGGCGGCGACGTGTGGTCTGCTACTCTGCTGTCTGCAGTCGGCTACCAACTTATACCTTAAACGCTACTTTGGTAATAATACTAATTTAACCACTTTAACATACAAATTTACACCAAAAAATAATACCTAAATAAGCATTCTCACCGTCAGTGCCCGGTATAAAAGCGTGTGCGTAAGCGCAGATCAGCAGAAACACGTAAATATGCGCCGATGTGACGCGCATCCTATGGTCCATCCATGCTCCCGCACTCTGCCCACCAGCCGCTACATCGTCTCGCCCTCATGAAGGTATGTCTGATGAGTCAGGGTCCATGATGGTGGAAGTATCTGGAAAAGAAAATAGGTTTTAGATCATCACTACATAGAAAATCTCTACAGTCTGTCCCTATGTATGCTTAGATCTTTAAAACTACGCATCGGATTTTGATGTGGTTTTCTTTTATAGATAAAGTGATTCAAGAGGAAGGTTTTTATCATTTTTATCCCTGCTTTCTCAGCGGGAACTACCCGGGTGAAACCGCGGGGTGCTAGTCATACTATAAAATGTAAGATGCGGTTCGTGGTTGTATTCGCGTTAAAATGTATCTAACACCAGATAGAACAATTCGAGAGGAATCTTATTATGTTGTAGTGGTGTTGGTATAACTTTTGAGAGCTCTAACTATAAAACTACACCTGCATACGCGAGGACCTTTACAAGACCACTGATAGTGCCATATCGGTGGCCGAGTTCTGGTCCTCAAAAATATGAGTCGACACGCTAAGAAGAAGACTATAAAACTTTTGTCCTCAACTTTATTTAGCGTAGGCAACAAATCTTTACATATATACTTACCTACTTCACACAAATATAATAAGTATTCAAATATTCTTGTACATAATCACTCAGCTTGATTTCAGCTGTCAATTATGATAAAACTGATCAAAATTAGGGTCAAATCTATAATTGAAATATGGAGTTTGTTCCAAACTAAAATAAAGCAATCATTGTTATGTGAATTGAACGAAACCATAAATCCAATTTCATTTAGGACCGAAGCTGTATTGTTTGTTAACCATTTAATTTGCATTAATAGATAAGATTATTTATTAGAATGAAGTAATTTATTTACGATCTAATCTTTTGAAATATTTCTGAAGTTTGGGTATAAAATAATGTTGTAGGTACTTAATTTATAATGACATTGAAAATTTTAGGTTTCACCTTGAAATCTTTTCATGTATTTTACGCTTTAGAATGAGTGGAAAAGTGTGGGGAGAAACTGAAAAGACATATGTCCTGCAGTTGCTAGTTTTACCAATAGTTATGTATGTGCGAATCAGCGGAGTATTACTAAATGGTATATGTCCAGCAGTGGGCTAACACGCTGCAGAAGCACCCCGCACCGGCTTGAGATGGAATGAAGATTTTCGAATGCGGTTTTTTTTTATAGAAAATTTCTTCTTACTATTTCGATTTATATTACTATTAAAATTAATGCACAAAGTAGAGTTTTCTACACAAACAAACCTTTTAAAATTACTTTATCAAAATGTAATAAACGAAAACCATTTTGTAACTCACAAATATTTAAATATGGGTTTGAAAAATCTGTAACGTTCTCACGACACTTTAATTAAAAGTAATGATACTTTAAACTCTATGATCACACAATAGCTATTTATTTTTCCATAATTTCCTTCGGGAAAACGTTGGACAAAGTAATCATGTAGGTATGTACTTAATGTCCATGTTAAATAGCTTTTAAACAAAGTTTTTAACATATTAATAACGTGTTGAACTTTACACTTCTCAATGAAATTGCTATGAGGGCCGCCATTTTAATATTTTCAAACATTATGTATTAATAGTGGCTCAATTTTAAAGTTTGTTTTGTACTTTGTAAAATAAACCTTCTAGTTCAAATGTTTAGGTTGAAAATGCGATGTATCAATTATAATGATATTGATTTGCGTGGGTGACCAAAGTGTGTGCGATGATTGATTCATTAAAATATTATTTTTTTGTTGTTTAAGCTATTAACTTTAATATTCTGACAGATAAAGGATGTGTTAAGATGGGCTGATGTAAGCTTTGACTATTTAATAGATTATTTTTTTGATCAGCATTCCAAGACAATATAAATGTACCAGAATGTACCTACTGTTTTAAACATACTGTCATAGTAAGTATCAATGCCTATAGGACCGAAGTTATCTCTAAAGTGAAGATAAAGTATTATCATAAACTCTTTTTCCCAAATATAACTTGGATTTTAGATCACCAACACGCAACCAACGAAAGTGGCTATAACGTTTTCACTGTTCTAGCCCTACCCTGTAGGTACTTGCAGACCAGTACTGAGTGCTATGTGTGTACTTATATCTAAAACCTAAGCGGCTGAAGCGGCAGATTAAAGTTCAGCAAACAATAAAGTAATTCAAAGTCATATATTCGAAAAGGTTTACTAATTCAGGTACACAATTTTTCACCGCCAAAAAACAAGGTGCGAGTCCATCATAAATATGAAGGTTTTTAAAAAATCCACTGTATTTTTTAAACCTTTTAAAAATATATTCGGAAAGTACTGGCAGATGAAAAATGGATTTTTATTTATTCGATGTAAAGTTTTTGTATGACGCGAAATACAGTCGTGGAGCTATAAACTACGTGAGCGTGTTTGTACATATATGTACTTATGTAGTTTACTAGTAGTATAGTTCACCGATGTAACTGGGTTAGTTTTTTAATACTACCGACCTGCTATAGACATTCATACAGTTTTTACATCGTAAAACTTAAGTTTAGTTAAAAACTGTTGTCAGAAAAACATTTGTTTGTTCTTTTGAAAAAGAGTTGGGTTTATGGGGCTTTGTCCACCAGTGGGGTGATAGAGGTTTATTAAAAAATGTTATATACATTATTATCACCCTAATTCAGGGAAGGCTCGCCCCTCGGTGGGGACATTATATGAGCTGATGATGATATACATATTTGGAAACTCTAACTACCCAAATGATACTATAACAGTACTATCGATATCTTCGCTCTCACAGGTACATTATAAGAACTAATTCAGGCTACTTTTTAATCCGAATTAGCAGGTACCAATTAAAGCGGATAAAACCGGCACATTTAGTAAGTAACAATACTCAGCTTATTAAAACATTCGTACATTTTTTTGTTTCTGTTCCAACGGCTTATAGTAATAAAAATCTTTACGATTGCACTACCTGTTTCGTATCATGTTTTATTAGCTACTTTTACCATAATAGGGCAATTCATTTACATAATTATAAACGACGGTATGCGATTTACATAAGTCATAATTAAGGCTTGGTCAAAATAGAAGATAAAAATCTGTTTACGGATCCGATTAAAACGGATTTTAATGTTGTATATAATAGATAGAGTGATACAAGGATAAATATACGTTGTATAGGTAGAGGTTACATGTGAGGGAAACGATTTGGCATCTCTATAGTTTTTAATCTATATCTATATATATATTAGTCTCACTAAAACTCGAGAACGGCTGAACGGATTTATCTTATCTTGGTCTTGAAATGTTCGTGGAGGTCTAGGAAAGGCTTAAAAGGTGAGAATTATTCGAAATGTCGAATAATTGCCGGGAACACGGGAACGGGTACTACGCGGGTGAAACCGCGGGGCACAGCTAGTCCTTAATAATATTGTAAATACGAAAGTAACTCGTGTCAGTCTGTTACTTTTTCACGGCAAAAGTACTGAATCGACGGACTTGAAATTTGCTGTCCGGGAAAGGACATATGTATGTATTATACCGAAATTCCTACGGGATCGGGAACTATGCGGGTAAAATCACAGGGCACAGCTAATATGTATATTTTCACACAAAGTCATTTTATCATCATTATGAATTGTGATGATTTCATAGAAAAGAATGATAAGCTAAATTAAATGTCACATTAGTTACACGCAAAGAAAAGAGAATTACCGAAACTAAAATATCTCCACACATTAACGTGTCCCCGTATGTCGTGATAAAATGCTATTTATGATATTCGGAGATACGAAAAAAACGTTAAGAAAATCTGGCTTTCAGAAAAATTATCGCACGTTATTTTCACAAGTGTAATTCTATTTGTCGTTATTCGGGGTTATTTGATGGTATTAGGTTTTGTTTCGTATTTATAACATCTTTACTTTTTATTTAAATCCCCTTCTTTGTCCCTATTCTAATTAGGGTCGTTTGGTAGAATGACAGTTTTTACATGGGATGATTGCCATCAGACTTCCATAATCCAGGGGGCGATACGTCATTTTTTGTTTTAACGAAATGTTAGGCTTTTGAGGGTTCTAAACACCTGTAACGACTGTCGATGATGTTAGGACGACATCCATGACCGATGGCTTCACGTGACCTCGGAAGAGCGATTTTTTGTACGCGCGTGTGCAACTTAATAGCTTTGCCTTTGAGCATGATAGCCCGGTAATATTACCGTGATAACTGTGTTGAATAAATGCGCAACATACTTACAGTCTAAGCTAGTGCTTGCATGCTTGTTTAAAGCAAACTTATGCTTATATATGAACATGTTTGTCAGTACCTTTCCTGTAACTTCAATATTCTTGTTTATATTTAACTCGTGAGGGAATTCACAGTGAAATATAGCGGTCGGTATTTTAAAGTTGTAGTTTCGGGTTTGTTGCGGAGTTCTTGTTATTGATTTATATTTATGTGTTTGTTTTTGCAGTTTTATACTGTGTGACGACGAATGTATGAATGAATAAAACAACTGGAAGTACTAGTTCAAAGGATAACTATAAGCTATCACAAAAACAGGTGCACGAAATAAAAACGGTATTTCTATGAACTAGTATTTAGTAGTATTTTTGGTAATTTGTTTTTTAGTGCTGTATGTTCTTTGCCATGTGCAATAGCTGAAAGTACCTACTACTAACTAGCTTACTAGCGCTTCCGGGCAGCTTTTTCATCTATTTATTATATTATGGTCCACATTATATATAATGTAACTTGATCCGGGTTATTTTCTGATAGATCTCCAGACACCGATAATTGGTGTAGGTTTGTAAAGTTAATAAAATATTGCTCACTTACCATGATGGGCGCCACGAAATGACGAAGAAAACGACACGAGTATAATATGTAGTTTTAAATAATAAAACAAACTTACAAACGAAATAATTCACACATGTACACGACAACGCCACCAGTATACTAACATAGTTTTAAATAATAAATCCACAAACTAAATAACTCATACATTTACAAAAACTAAACACTCAACCTAAAACTGTAGAATCTATGAATATCGATTCAATTCAATAAATGTATTTTTTGAAGAACCTACACAAAAATGGATATATGAAGGTCGAACCCAGCTGTCAAGAAAAATTGGCGTCAGCTATAAAAATACTGATAAAGTCAATTCTTTGAGACCTTTTAACGATGTTTCTATTTTTTAACCAATTGATAAAATATAAGTTGTTACGAAAAAGAATATTTAAAAGTAAAATAATTGTACAAATAGTGTCTTTCGACAATAAAAGGTTTCTGTGTTAACGAACTCTTTCTTATATTTTTATTTATAATTCTTGTGAAAGGTTGTTCCTGATTTTAAGATTTATGTAAGTACTAATTTTTATTTAGATTCTAAGTTTGTCTTCTACTAGGTCATATTGAAACTATAAAAATATGAACTAACTGTGTAGGTGTAGTGCTTACTTATGTATAACCAATTAATTTTTGAGATTGATTTTAAATTTGACATCTCGTTGTTACACGACTGGAATGTTTTAACATGCACTAAACGGGCAAGTCAAGTCATTATAAAAAATAACTAAATAATATTATAATTGAAAATGCATCGTTAGCAAAGTGACGTCATTATAGCGAACCATCAAAGATGGCTGCCTATTTCGTACGTATCACTCACGATTTGTTTAAAAAATACTATTAATTTATAGAGTCTATTAAAACATATTATTTAAATATGTATATTTTACTATTATTATTTGATTGCAACTCTAATTGCCCAAGCATTTATTAATTGGTGCCATAAGGCCGTTTACGGGTCGTTGCTCTAGTCACCAAGTTGAATAAGTAGGTCAAGTTAAAAAACTATAGCTATAGCTATGTTGAACCCATGAAGTAAGTAAAAATTGGTAGAAAAAACTGTTTCAAAGAACTATGTTTTCAATGTAGTATGATAATCTTATCCTAACTGATATTATAATTGCGAAAGTAACTCTGTCTGTCTGTGTATCTGTTACCTTTTCGCGGCTAAACTACTGAACCGATTGACTTGAAATTTGGTACAGGGGTAGCTTCTGATCGGAAAGGACATAGGCTATGTTTTATCCTGAAATTCCCACGGGATCGGCAACTACGCGGGTGAAACCGCGGGGCACAGCTATATCTATTTAAAATTCTCGTGTCACAATGTTCGTTCCCGTACTCCTCCGAAACAGCTTGACCGATTCTCATGAAATTTTGTGAGCATATTCAGTAGGTCTGAGAATCGGCCAACATCTATTTTTCATCCCGAAATTCCCACAGGAAAGGGAACGGGAACTACGTGTGTGAAACCGCGGGGCGCTGCTAGCTTAGTTGTATAATATTCTGCGGTAAACAAATAAGCCTTTAGTTGTTCTAGTATATGCCGTCATTGTATAGACATACTTTTAAAAATGATTGTCGAATATGTATGTAGCAAAGGTTAAGGGTTCGATTCCCGTGCACATTTGTGTGCACAAACATGTCAGAATAATATCAAAGAAGCATACGTACAAGTAAGGTTTCTTGTCATTATCCGTCTCGGGACTATATGACCAAATATGACAGGCTTCCGGATGCTATATTATTTATTACTACAGGATATTTTCATCCCGGATTCCCATAGAATCCACATAAAAGGGGAATTCTATCAGTCCTTCTGTCATGAACACCCTTTAGCTTCAGCAACACTGATTAATTTGATAGTTCAAAGCAGTTTAGTTGAAACCACTATTACCAGTATGTAAATTCCCATATTGTGTGATCTCGCGGTTTAAACTATACTACAAGTTATTATTATAGCAAACAACATACTCTAATAGATACCATTATTTCTGTTGACATTAACTTGTACAAATATTAATTATTGTGTGAGTAAATATTAGTGAAGGAGCCTCTGACATCACTTTATGAGACCACTAGCAGCGCCCCGCGGTTTTACCCGCGTAGTACCCACTCCCGTGAGAATGTGGTCACCATGCCGGACTGCCATCCTAAGGCTGCGTTTCCACCAGAGATGTGCGATGGAAATGTGTCGTGCGAGGATGTCTAGCTGTGCTGTGAAAATGTGTGGGTGTTTCCACCAAAGCTGTGCGATGATAATGTGCCTACGAGGATGTGTAGCGGAGCTGTGAAAATGCGCATTAATGTGTGGCGCGAGGATGCGTTGCGAAGCTGTGAAATGTGTCGACGGGGGTGCGGTGTAGTGGGAGCGGAGTAACGCGAACGCCTGCCTGCCGCTCACCGCGCTGCGCTCACGTCTCACTTTGCTGTCGTAAGCGCTTGTAGTCGTACGCATGTCGTACGGTTGCGTGGCATAATGGACGAAAAATTAATTGATGCCGTTCAAAAGTTTCCGTGTTTGTGGAACACTTCTTTGTCATTTTACAAATGTAATGAAACTAAGGACGCTGCGTGGGAGGAAATAGTCAAAGAAATACAATATAAAGATGGTAAGTAATAATCATGTATTAAAATCAGGTATATTAAAATACAAGTTACAATATTTGGGTATTTATTGTGTGCGATGAATTCGTGACGAAATACGAGTATCTTGCCATGACACTTTTCCTTGATTATTGAAATAAGAGCAGTATTTCTCTCTTACATCATAACTATCACTTGACACGACGACGGAAATGCTAGGAACCGATACAAGAGTACTTGTATTTGTGTTATCAATGCAATCCAAATAATTACTTTGTCTTTCAATTAAAAAATTATGCATTACACATGTGGCTTTTACGATTTTGTCAACCGTTTCCACTCTGCATTCAAAGTCTTTACGATACACATACCACTTTCGTGCCAATACACCGAATGTAGCTTCTACAATGCGACGTGCCCTCGAAAGTCTATAGTTAAATATACGTTTCTGTTGGTCTAACTGGTCCCGCGGATATGGGCGCATGAAATTTTCCATCAAAGGAAAAGCCTCATCTCCAATGAATACAAATGGTACTGGTTCACCTCCTTCATATAATGGTTCAGGTTCTGGAAGATTCAATCTTTTTTCTTTCAAATATTTTCCAAAAACACTATCATCAAATATTCCAGCATCACTAAATCTTCCCATGGATCCCACATCAACCATTATAATCTTTCTCCTAGCGTCAGCTAAGCACATAAGCACTATAGAAAATCTTTGTTTGTAATTAAAAAAAGAGGACCCAGTGTTTGCAGGACACATTATATAAACATGTTTACCGTCTAGAGCCCCCAAACAATTTTTAAACTGCCATAGCTCTTGAAAATCCTTTGCTATTCGCTTCCAGTCGTCTTTGGTAGGTTTTGGAATAACAAGAGGTTGTAAAACAAGCCAAAGAGCATTACAAACTTCTGCCACAATTCTCGACACACTTGCTACTCCAATCCTAAAATTTTCTGCCAATCGTGTGAACGACGAGCCCGTGGATAAATACCTGCAAAAAAAGGAATGTTTATAATAATAGTAAGAAAAATAATTAACAAATAAAAAAGTACTCTTTACCTGTTACTGATTTTTTGCGATCTGTAAGACAACATGCTTGGTATAAAAATGTTATATTCCTAATCATAATTTTCTATTATTTCAGTGAAAAGCGCTAAGTATCGTTGGAAACAACTACGGGATAGCCATCGGGACGCGCTAAAGAGGCAGAAATCTAAAAAAAGCGGACAGGCTACAACCAAAACACGTGAATGGAAATACCAAAAATTGATGGAATTTCTTTTACCGTACATGGCCAACAGAGATAGAGAGTCAAGTTATAAAGAGGATATTTCGTCACCAAATAATGAAAATGACTCTTCGCAAAGCACTCAATATTCATTAAACCAAGATGACTCTTCGCAGAGCACTCAATATTCATTAAACCAAGATGACTCTTCGCAGAGCACTGAACATACACCAAATCAAGCTGACAATCCCAACAATCTTTACGAAATAGCCTCAACTTCAGGCATTTCAACAGATTCGGTCACCCCGTCATCATCAAAGAAGAAAAAAGGCGATGAATTATCAATTTTAATACAAAAACATATGAAAAATCAAGAAGATTTTCGAAAAGAAAGGCAAGAATTAAGAGAACTTTTAAAACCAACGGACTGCGATGATACTGATCATTTTTTTCTTTCAATGGCGAAAACATTTAAAAAATTACCAGATTACATGCAAGTTCCTTTAAAAAGGAAACTTTTTAATATGATTAGCGAAGCCGAAGAATCTTACGTGCTGACGTGGTATAATCAAAATATTGGTTATTCTTCAAGCTCTGGTAGCAGTATAGCAGTAGGTAGTAATATAGCAGGCCAGATGGATTTGCCGCCCCAGCTGGATCCTGAACAACTTGGTTATTCTTCAAGCTCTGGTAGAAATACAAATAAAACAGTGGGCCAGATGGATTTGCCGCCCCAGCTGGATCCTGAACAACTTGGTTATTCTTCAAGCTCTGGTAGCAGTATAGCAGTAGGTAGTAATATAGCAGGCCAGATGGATTTGCCGCCCCAGCTGGATCCTGAACAACTTGGTTATTCTTCAAGCTCTGGTAGAAATACAAATAAAACAGTGGGCCAGATGGATTTGCCGCCCCAGCTGGATCCTGAACAACTTGGTTATTCTTCAAGCTCTGGTAGCAGTATAGCAGTAGGTAGTAATATAGCAGGCCAGATGGATTTGCCGCCCCAGCTGGATCCTGAACAACTTGGTTATTCTTCAAGCTCTGGTAGCAGTATAGCAGTAGGTAGTAATATAGCAGGCCAGATGGATTTGCCGCCCCAGCTGGATCCTGAACAACTTGGTTATTCTTCAAGCTCTGGTAGAAATACAAATAAAACAGTGGGCCAGATGGATTTGCCGCCCCAGCTGGATCCTGAACAACTTGGTTATTCTTCAAGCTCTGGTAGCAGTATAGCAGTAGGTAGTAATATAGCAGGCCAGATGGATTTGCCGCCCCAGCTGGATCCTGAACAACTTGGTTATTCTTCAAGCTCTGGTAGAAATACAAATAAAACAGTGGGCCAGATGGATTTGCCGCCCCAGCTGGATCCTGAACAACTTGGTTATTCTTCAAGCTCTGGTAGCAGTATAGCAGTAGGTAGTAATATAGCAGGCCAGATGGATTTGCCGCCCCAGCTGGATCCTGAACAACTTGGTTATTCTTCAAGCTCTGGTAGAAATACAAATAAAACAGTGGGCCAGATGGATTTGCCGCCCCAGCTGGATCCTGAACAACTTGGTTATTCTTCAAGCTCTGGTAGCAGTATAGCAGTAGGTAGTAATATAGCAGGCCAGATGGATTTGCCGCCCCAGCTGGATCCTGAACAACTTGGTTATTCTTCAAGCTCTGGTAGCAGTATAGCAGTAGGTAGTAATATAGCAGGCCAGATGGATTTGCCGCCCCAGCTGGATCCTGAACAACTTGGTTATTCTTCAAGCTCTGGTAGAAATACAAATAAAACAGTGGGCCAGATGGATTTGCCGCCCCAGCTGGATCCTGAACAACTTGGTTATTCTTCAAGCTCTGGTAGCAGTATAGCAGTAGGTAGTAATATAGCAGGCCAGATGGATTTGCCGCCCCAGCTGGATCCTGAACAACTTGGTTATTCTTCAAGCTCTGGTAGAAATACAAATAAAACAGTGGGCCAGATGGATTCATCTTTCCAACTGGAAGCTGTACAACCAGCATCTCCGGGAACACAACATTCAGACCTACAAACGCCAAATACTTCAAACAAAGTAGGAACAGAGCCTAATTTGCCATGAAAAAGAGGAACTTGTTGTCTACTTATTTTGCAGATTATGATTACTTTTCAATTAATATGTTTAATAAAGACAAAATTGATTCAAACTATTTTACTTACTTTAAACATACCGCCAATTTTTCCTTGGTGCTGATGCATTCTCTGTAGTGAGTGTCTTCTTTCTTGATAATGTTCTCAATCAAATTGTGTAACTCATAAAAGTTACTTCTAGATACTCGATAAGAATTTTCGAATATTTCATCATCAGCCGTATGAAAAAAGGTAAAGAATTCTCCATGTAATCGATGATATTTAATATGGTTACGTATCCAAAACCTGTGTGTTCTTGTATTGCTCAAAATTATAGAACTAATAAACTCCGTATCTTCTGCTTCCATTTCTTCATCACAAATTGTTAAATATAAAAGTATTTTCTTTTTCCAATTATCCATATTATTATCTATTTTGCGCACTTCTACTTCCAACAAACTCCGTCTATGGACTGGCTGGTACAGTATGCGCAAACCTCGCAACACATCTTTCTCAACACACATTCCTCGCACACTTCCCTCGTACACATCCCTCGCACACATCCCTCGCACACATCCCTCGCACACATCCCGCGCTTGTTTTGTATGCGCAAAAATCTAGCTCCGCTGAGCCGTTTCCACCAGAGCTGTGCTGACCGAGGCAAGGTAAATGAAGCGATCCTATTGGTTCTTTACAAACACATCCCTCGCTATGCATCCTCGCACATCTCTGGTGGAAACGCAGCCTTAAGGTTGCGGGTTCGATTCCCGTGCGGGGTGAATATTTGTGTGAACCACAAATGTTTGTCTCGGTCTGGGTGTGTGTGTGAATGAGTGTGTGCGTAGTTTCTGATACCCTAGATACAAGCTTTGAGCTTAGTTAGGGGTCAGTTACTATAATGAGATGATGTAGTGAATGATTATGTTATGTTATGTAGATCAAATGCGTAGCTCGTAGTATCATACAATCTCGGCACAATTCACCATCGTGTGTTAAAAAATTAAGTAACAGCGCCATCTATTGGTAGCATTTGTGACTACAAAAAGTTGCAATAAAAGATACGATTACTTAAACACAATCCCATGGGAATTTCGGAATAAAAAGTATCCTATGTGTTATTCCTAGTTATAAGGAACATTTGTACCAAATTTAATGAAAATCGATACAGTAGTTTTTGCGTGAAAGTGGAACAAACATCCAAACTCACAAACATACAAACTTATTTACAAACTAGTAGCTCCCAGCGGTTTCACCCGCGTTTAGTAGTTCCCGTTCCGTGGGATTACGGGGATAAAATATAACCTATCTCACGCACTGATAAATTAGCTTTCCATTAGTGAAAGAATTTTTGAAATCGGTTCAGTAGTTTCGGAGCCTATTCATTACAAACAAACAAATAAACAAACAAATCTTTCCTCTTTATAATATTATTAGTATAGATTTATAATATTAGTAGGATTGTGTAAGTAAATATAACTGAAGGAGCCTCTGACGTCACTTTATGAGACCATTAGATGGAAACATAAAGGACTTTGATACCTTGCCAATAAGTCCTTGTGGAGATTATGTCGTGTGACTCTCGCTGTACCTCTAAGCCGTTTTATAACGAAGAGGACCTCATACGGACTACTTAAAGAGGTACTTACCTACTATATGTAACAGTGAGATCATTTTCATAAGTTTATTGTCTGTGGTAGCACAAGTGCTCGTAGCTTAAGTAGTTGTTTATTGTCTGTACTAATCGTCATTTGAGATCAGTCCGGTTAAGCAACGTTTAGTACCGTCATAATAGAGATGGGTGGCCGACACCGTTTTTTTTTTGAATTTTATGAGCGTCTCTGCGCTTTGGAGGGCATGTGCTTAGCGACCAATGATCATATTTTTATTTTTTCCAAGTTTATCTGATATTTAAAGGCATGTCTATATCTGTTCAGCAGTTCCAGAGATTATGCAAAAACAAACAGACAAAAAGCATTTTTTATTAAATAAACATACAAATTATCTTACAATAACAAACAATAAAATATGTAATTTATCAAACGCAACAATTCCATAATCATACAACCACAAAATTATTTTTTGTAATCATTTCCTCATTACTTAAATTGCGTCTCTATAATCACACATAGATGTTGCTTCAAGAACTAATAACTACAGTAATCTTAGATCTATTGTGTTATAACAACGCTGAGTAACGTAGTACTTAATATTTAAAATTATACTGCATCTCAATTTTTCTCGCGCATATACTTAACCCGTGAGAAAATCTTCATATTTTATTATTTACTAACGGCGCCCCGCGGTTTCACCCGCGTAGTTCCCGTTCCCGTAGGAATATGGGGATGAAATTATGCTAAAAACCTTCCCACTGAATTATTCTATCTATTAAAACAAACCGCATCAAAATCCGTTGCGTTGTTTTAAGGATCTAAGTATACATAGGGACAGAGAAAGCGACTTCGTTTTATACTATGTAGTGATTCGGTGCATAGTGTAAAGTCTTTTATATTCTGGCAAAATCGATTTCGTAAACGATAAGCGAAACCTACTAAAGACTCTTCTATAGATATTTATTATTTATATTCTTCTATAGTTATGAATAGGTAATACTAGTTATTATTCAAATATTTTAAGAATACTTAATCGAATTTATATAATTCTCTATTTGAATCATGAATTTGAATACACCAAAATATAAGTGGCCAGCACTTATCTAGAATTATATCACCATTCAAAATTGGAATCATAAAATGAATCATTCCGTATTTTTAAATTTCATCATAGACAAAATAACGTTGGAGAAACCGCAGACCAATCTTAGCTCCGGTGACCTCTGGCCCTTAGCCTTGGCATTTCGTATACAATTACATTGGCTTGTAAGAAAAAATCATCAATAATCATGTTTACTTAAGGTTCTTTTGTAACTGATTTATCTAAATGGCGGAACACTCATTCTGTTATGTTTGTCGTTTTATTGACAAAAGGTTAACTAACGAAGAGACTTTTATTAATTAAAAAACTTACATCATCATTGCATTCGTAGGGAATTGATTGAACAAAAAAACCTCGATTAAATTGATGTATTGTTTACAACTTTTGGGATATTTTCTTAAAAACACTATATTTGTGCTGCGCACGCAAAAAAATTGTATAAATGTCAATTTTTGTGACTAATAAAAAACAAACATCTGATGTAAAGTACTCTATGAACTTTATTATTAAACAACATTATTAAATATTTTTTTTTACCATAATTAAAACAATTTTGTACCTAATTATTATGTAGTTACAAACTGTTTAAAAGCGTCAATTTGTAACCCAAAACGTATTCAATACCTCATCAATTGATAAGTGAAAAACGGTTTCAAATAAATAATTTATTTGAAATATTCAAAATAGAAATATTATCTGCTCGTAAATCTCATAACTCAATCTGTATCTCGTATTTTGTACGTGACCGAATCGATGTACCGAGTGTTTCTAATAGCTGACTGACTTATCACTGTGATTTATCATTTTGATATCAAACGTAATAGGAATTAGGATGGATCTCGCTTGAAAGTAGGATTGAAAAATGTTCCTTATTTAAAAAGCTTCTTCCTGTTTTGTTTACGTTATTTGTCGTATCTATCAAATGTAAAAAGTACATTAAAATATGTGATTTCTTATATCAATTTAAGTTACGCAAAAACTAGTGAAGGTGGTGTAGTTTGGTACAAATTTTCTCAGTACCTAATTGGAATGAAAGGAATACTTTTTCTGCCAAAAAAACATTGCAGTTATTGCATTCAATATCTATAATAGATAAAAACTAAATCTATTTTATTATTAAACGAAACGTACGTCATTGTTTATAGTTAATATCTTTTTACGAATCTTTTTACTAAACTATATTAAGAAACTAGTCGAGGGATTCGACTTATAGGTACGTGTAAATACCCCCTAAAAGATATTAATTAAAAACTAAATCATCACAAAACTTAGGTTAAAATTTCACTACTTATAATTTAATCAAAATAATCAGTCCTACCTAAAATAACCTCAAATATTCGAAATACCTAAACTACATCTGTTGCGGTCATTATCTTATCTGTGATTGCTGTCCATTACGAGTTCCAAACGGACAACCCTGGCAGACCCAAACCCTTATGACGTCACGGGCACGACCACTCTCTGCCATTTTACAGTTTAAATGCTTCACGTATTGAGAGTGAAAGCGAGCCAAAAGCTTGATGTTTTGCGAAGTTATCGCTAAGTTAGCGATCTTGTGTAGTCTTTTTAAGACAAAATTATATTTATTGATAATTATAATGATGATATCGTTCCATAGAGCAAGGATTGCGATCATAACGTTTAGTGATGACGAGATGACAATCATGGAATTTAACATACATACATAATCATTGACTACATCATCTCATTACAGTAACTGACTCCTAACTAAGTTAGAAACTTGTATCCAGGGTATCAGAAACTACGCACACACACATTCACACACATTCATCGAGGTCGTCAATAATTTAAAACAAATCTTTACTAATATTATAAATTACCAATTACTAATATTACTATATTACTAATTACTTACTATGTAGGTACTTACTAATATTATAAATTCGAAAGTAACTGTGTCAGTCTGTCTGTCTGTCTGTTACCTTTTCACGGCTAAACTACTGAACCGATTGACTTGAAATTTGGAACAGGGGTAGCTTATGGTCTGGGAACGGTTGTTTGTTTTATCCCTAAATTTCCACGGGATCGGGAACTACGCGGGTGAAACCGCGGGGCGCTACTAGTAGTAAATAAATATTTACATGATACTTGTGTAAAATGAGTAGTAAACACGATCCCACCAAAAACATTCTGTAAAAAACTAGCCAAGTCTCGATGGAGCTGCTTTTATCTCTAAAAAGTAATGAAATCTAGACAAACTGGTACCAAGTCTAAAGTTCCTTACTGCGATTTCTTTATTATTGTAGTTAATGTTGTGTGATTTGGCCGTTGAAGGGTACATGTACACAAGGGTACAAAACTAGGTGCTCCATGACACTATTGCACCAATCTGTCGCCAGAACCACTACCCATTGACGATAGAAAATTGCCACTTGAAAAACGTTGATTCAATATCCAGTCAATTGTAGGCTTGATAAAGCTGCGTATTTTAATAATGTTATAACATTACGTGTAAACAAAATTGACTTGTACTAACGTTTTAAACAATGTTCAACGGCCAAGTCACACAACATTAACTACAATAATAAAGAAATCGCAGTAAGGAACTTTAGACTTGGTACCAGTTTGTCTAGATTTCATTACTTTTTAGAGATAAAAGCAGCTCCATCGAGACTTGGCTAGTTTTTTACAGAATGTTTTTGGTGGGATTTCATTTATTTTTGTTGAAACGTGTTTATATTGATTTATTTTATTAGATTTTCTGATTTGACACATTTTTTTCTTTTTAGGAGTAGTATTTTATTATTAAGCGCCCTGCGGTTTCACACGCGTAGTTCCCGTTCGCGTTTCCGTGGGGATTTCGGGATAAAAAGTATCCTATGTGCTTCTCCTGGTTTTAAGCTACCTCCCCACAAATTGTCAGCCAAATCAGTTCAGCTGTTTTAGAATTATCATTCCCGTTCCCATTCCCACGGGAATTTCGGGATTAAAAGTATTCTATGTTCTTCTCAAGGTTTTAAGCTACCTCCCCACCAATTTTCAGCCAAATCAGTTGAGCCGTTCGTGAGTTATAAATTCCCGTTCCCAATCCCGTGGGAATTTCGAGATTAAAGGTATCCTACGTCCTTTTCCTGGTTCTAAGCTACCACCTCACCAATTTTCAGCCAAATCAGTTCAGCCGTTCTTGAGTTATAAATTCCCGTTCCCATTCCCGTGGGAATTTCGGGATCAAAAGTATTCTATGTCCCTCTCCTGGTTCTAAGCTACCTCCCCACCAATTTTCAGCCAAATCAGTTCAGCCGTTCTTGAGTTATAAATTCCCGTTCCCATTCCCGTGGGAATTTCAGGATTAAAAGTATCTTATGTCCCTCTCCTGGTTCTAAGCTACCTCCCCACCAATTTTCAGCCAAATCAGTTCAGCCGTTCTTGAGTTATAAATTCCCGTTCCCATTCCCGTGGGAATTTCGGGATTAAAAGTATCCTATGTCCTTTTCCTGGTTCTAAGCTACCTCCCCACCAATTTT
The DNA here is from genome assembly GCA_958496195.1 of Timandra comae. Taxonomy (NCBI): domain Eukaryota; kingdom Metazoa; phylum Arthropoda; class Insecta; order Lepidoptera; family Geometridae; genus Timandra; species Timandra comae. Next base: position 6,586,257 of record OY292370.1, read on the forward strand.
CAGTCAAATCAGTTCATCCGTACTTGAGTTACAATTCCCATTCCCGTTCCCGTATAATTCCCGTTCCCGTTGGATTATCCTAGTTTTTATAGTTTTCCCTTTATGTGGCCATTAAACCCTAACTCTGTACCAAATTTTAGCTCTCTAGGTTTATGGGAAGTACTAGTTCTATTTTGATGATCATGAGTGAGTGAGTGAGTGAGTGAGTGAGTGAGTGAGTGAGTGAGTGTCTGTCTTAAATACGAAACTTTGCTTTCGCTTTACTTCGGAACTAAATGACCTACAGACTTGAAATTTTATTTTAAGTATGTGATTGTATACCTTACTGGATGACGAAAATTTCAGCGTTCTGGGCTTATCCAGAGGTTCTCAAATAGGGGCCTGAAAATGCGGCGAAAGGGTTCCTGTAAAGGATGGTACGGCAGTGTTTGCTTCGCGCTCGACTTGGCGGGGGGCACTGCCGTGCCCCCAGATTTATAAAAACCTCAAGTATTGATGCGTATCCGTGATTAAACAAAGTGTAGTCGAGATGAAGAATCAAATTAATGGCAGCCATTAGCTGTTTGACCTTGTGAAACATGACAGGTATGTGAATAATATTTAGATGTTATAAATATACGAAAAAACGCAACTGAAGATGTTTATATATGTATATAAATTAAATAACGGTATGCTGCGGTTTCAATTAATTATTGATATCATATCCAGAAAATTGTGATATTAATCCTACTAATATTATAACGCCGAATGTTTGTGAGTGTGGATGTGTGGATGTTTGTTCCTCTTTCACGCAAAAACTACAGAATGGATTTTAATGAAATTTGGTACAGATGTTCCTCATACCTAGGAATAACACATAGGACGTTTTATCCCAAAATTCCCACGGGATAAGGATCCACACGGGTAAAATCGCGGGGCACAGCTAGTAAAATATAAAGTCCAGTTCATATTCCAAAGGAAAATTGAGATATTAGGAAAATATAAGTTCAGCTACATACTTACAAATGTCTATAAATTTAAAAATTAAAAAACCCCCAACACAATTACTTTCAAACCTCCATAACTTTTAAACGGGTCAACCGATTTTCATCAAACATGTCTAAGAACACTCACACCTACTCACACGTACATAAGTCCCCTTTAATTAAAAAAAAACTAAATTGAAATCGGTTGATCCGTTCGGGAGCTATGATGCCACAGACAGACAGATACACACACACACAGACACGTGAAACTTATAACACCCCTCTTTTTGCGTCAGGGGTTAAAAAAACATTCGACTACAAAAATACTTTTATCAGATTTAAAACATGATATCTTTATATTATATTCTAAAACAGTTCATATTAGATTGTATCTCGAACACCTGACATTAATCCTCTTTTAAGAATACACGCACGAACGAGTACGATGTATGTTAGTTTTTTGTCCTAATTTGATTATTACGATAGCTCATCGGTGAATAACTACAAGTTGTTGTAGTAGTTTGTTTAATTAATTTTATTGTTTAAAAAACATTAAAAAGCTTCGTACTTATTCTGGTTATATACGACAAAAGGGTAAAAAAATATACTTACATAAGTCTTTCCTTTGTTATTTTGTGTTTTAAGATTTTTAACCGACTTCACACTTATCAATAGGTAACACATACACAAAGGTATCTCATCGCATGAGAGGTGTATTAAATTAAATCTTTATACTTTTCAGTTTTTGAAGTCGGTTTGTTTAAACGCAGTTTTTTTTGTTTTTTTGATCACTGGTTACACTACAATATCCCTGAATGATTAAAGTAGTCTATTTTTAGGCCTAATTTTCTTACAAAAGAAATAGCAATTCAAGTAAAACCTGATTTCCCATCTTACCGGGATATAAAAGTAATTAGACCAGGATCCGTCTAAACAAAAAGTCAATTATAATGGAAACGAAACAATAAACACGGGGTCAATATAAGACCACACATACGTCTGTCTATTTGTACAGATGGAAAGCGATATTGTAAAACAAATATGAACATTCAAAATAGGATCCCGGACAATGGCCAGAACTGAGGAATTCAAATTAATATTATGGATGTTTGGAACGGTTGCCTTTGTTTATTAATGTTTAACTTTTATTTACAATCTATTTCTGTTTCGATTCAAATTATATTGTTTATGAATTACTAGCTGTGCCCCGCGGTTTACCTTATCCCGTGGGAATTTTGGGATAAAAAGTATCATATGTGTTATTCCTAGGTATGAGGAACATCTGTACCAAATTTCATTAAAATCAGTAGTTTTTGCGTGAAAGAGGAACAAACATCCACACTCACAAACATTCGGCTTTAAATTATTAGTAGGATTGAACCCGTGATCTCGCAAAAGTGGTACAATAAATATAGATGAGACACAGATATAACATAACATAACAATTCACTACATCATGTCATTATAGTAACTGACCCCTAACTAAGTTCGAAATTTGTATCTAGAGTATCAGAAACTACGCACACACTCATTCACACACACACCTAGACCGAGACAAATATTTGTGGTTCACACAAATATTCACCCCGCACGGGAATCGAACCCGCAACCTTACGGATGGCAGTCCGGCATGGTGACCACTCTGCCATTGAGGCCGTCATATGGACAGGATGAACATAAAATAATTCAAAAGTGAGTCTGAAAGTTTTTTTTTACTCAGCTTTGAAGAAAAAATGTTTTTTTTAATTGAATATTAAATTAAAATAAATTATGGCGACTGAATATTACTAAAATGAATTATACACATAAAACCTTACTATCATTTTTCCACTACACATATTTTCATTTTCCACATGATTTAACCAGCCAGTACAAAAATCCGAATAAAACTTTCAGACTACAAAAATTTGAATAAACTTTCAATGTTCTAATTGGGCTGATATTCAGTTTGCATTTCATATTAGGTACTTCTGGTACATGCAACCTGTAGTAAGTACAAAATGCCGAAAAGCTACCGGATTTACCGAGATGGCAATTTCAAGCCGGAATTTATGTAAAACCCACGTTATGAGGTATTTCACGGCGCCTGTGAAACGAAAAATTCTGTGGTAATATTTTGTTTTCAAACTATAATGGTAAATTGGGTAATTTTGGGGTGAAATGACGAATAGTTTATGGAATTTATTTGAAATATACGCGTCTATGCAGGTACGTAATAAGTTGGTTTTATCGTAAGTATTTATAGTTTAATTATAAAATTGCAACCGTAAGAATCTAGGGTTCGACTTGTCTACACTAATTTTAAAAAGTTGAGAAGTTTGTTTGATAGCACGCAGATGGGATACACCCCATAAGAAGCCCCAGGAACTTGTCGAGCAACAAGAAAAAATATCTTAATTTGGATACGTTTTTTTGCTCATTAATCGAGAAAGGCTATAATTAGTGTTGCCCAAATTCAGTCTTGGTCTTGCAGTCTTGGTCTTGTTCTTGCGTTTTTGCAAGACCAAGACCAAGAACAAGACCGCGTATTTTTAGCAAGACCAAGACCAAGACTGACCGTGCAAGACTTGAGCAAGAACAAGACTAAGCCTGCAAGACTCTTGCGTCTTGCAGCTAGGACTTAGTGCTATTTCACGGAGTAGTTAGGTGTAACAGTTCGGTGTATAGGTACGCTTAGGAATTCTATGAGACGCAAAAAACTGTATCAAAGAATATGAAAAACTGGACCTATGCGCATTACGACTAATAACATAAACATACCTACATAGCGAATAAAAAAATATCCATTAAAATCAAACTGAGTGCATGCATAGTCATGTTTTAACCATCGGCACTTTGATAATGCGGCATCAAAGGTTTTGTACTTACTTCTCAAAGAAATTTGCCGCTTTTCGGAAGTACATGGTTATGATACACGCGCCGGCGGCTTCTTTTGAAATCATATACAACAATCGTTGCCGCCGCGCCGAAATCACAACATTTGACACTATTTGATTGCCGCCACAGGGCGTAAGTATACTAATGCAAAATAATTTCGAATTTTAAGAGTACCTACAGGTGTTCCAAAGAATATATAAGTTTCAGAGTGCTTAGAATGAAAATGAATACATTATACTGATCACGCAAGTAGTATTATGATAGGAAAAAATGTTAAGGATAGGTAGTAGATGTCATAATAATTTATTCTAGTAAGTATATATTATAATATTGATTATATGGTTTTAAACTAATTACTTAGGTACTATTATTGTACATTTAGTCATTATATTTCTTAAGTTTTTACAAGAAAAAATAGCAAAAAAGTGTTCAAATATCACCCGTTTGATAAATATTGTAGCCACTTTCAAATATACTTGAAACGTGTAAAAAAAATCTACAAAACTAATAAAATAATATAAAAAGCGTAGGTACTTACCTACTAATAAAATAAAAAGCCTGCGATAAGAGTTTTGTATTGCTTACCAGCCCGAATATCTCTGAGAGAGATGATGAGAGTAGGTATTTACTAGCAGTGCCCGCGACTTCGTCCACGAGGAATAGTAACTTTGGAGGTATAGTGACGTTCAGGATTTATTTATTTATTTTAAAACTTCTGTCATCAAACATACAAACAAACTCTTCAGCTGTTGTGTACTGTTATGTTTGATTTGTGTTGTATTTTATTTTTTATTGAAATAAATGATAAATCGTAAAACTCTTTTATTAATTAAAATTAAATTTCATATAAGTTGAGGGTTCAATCTCTTTCTAGACAGATATTGTTCTTTAAAATACAGTCAAGTTATTGTAATTAATTTGTTTTTTTTACATGTTTTAGCAAATGTAAGCTTATAAATCATAAATGTTTATTAAGAAACAGTTACTTCCATGGAAAACGACAGTTGATTTTTCGAATTTCTTATCAAATCCTCAGTTATTTATTAATCTGCTTGATCTTCACTATGGCTATGTTAATTCAAGCTCACAATGTTTCAATTCTAATACATTTTTCTAAGATTTAAAGTAAACTTTAATAAATAGTAATAGACTAATAGGTAATTGCAAGACTTGCAAGACTCTTGCTGCAAGACCAAGACCAAGACCAAGACTGGGAGCGCAAGACCAAGACCAAGACCAAGACCAGGTGTATTGGCGCAAGACCAAGACCAAGACTGGCTAAGTCTCGTCTTGTTCTTGCATTTGGGCAACACTAGCTATAATATTGGCTATATGTACTATAATATTGGCTATATGTACTATAATATTGGCTATATGTACTATAATATTGGCTATATGTACTATATAACATCACGCTACGATCAATAGAAGGTAATCAACAGTAATTAACGCAAGTGATACTTTATTATTAGTTTTCCAGGTAAGTTTTTCAAGACAAACGTTGAGGATGCCAGATTTAGGTCACCTGCCGCCAGATCTACAGTAATGATAAACTTCTTCATTAATTCTCCAAAGTTTTAGATGAATCGTTTGGAAACTCGAGAAATGTAAGTTTCAAACTCAAATGAAACTGGACTTCCTTTGAAATATTATTCTAAAATAGTACTTGTATAAAAATACAAGCTGTTTCCCGTGGTTTAACCTCTGCTCCACTCCTAATTGTCGTAGCGTAATGTTCTATAACCTATAGCCTTCGTCGTTAAAAGGCTACAACACTAGATTTTTTCGAATCGAACCAGTAGAAGGTCTGATGGCAGTCGCTTCACGTAAAATACTGACATTCCGCCAAATCTGGTTAAACTGAAAACCGACCCTAAATAGACATGGGATAAAGGTTCGGAAAAGAGAAAAGAGAGAGTTCCTGAGACTAGAATTTTCAAACCAAATAAACAGATTTATCTACTAAATAATGTTATTATAAGTAATATGTCCTTGTACAAAAATATTCCAGTATTACAATGCGAAAAACATGCTAATGTATTTTTTATGTTTACTTAACAAGTTAGGTATATTTCGACAGACTATTTTCAAACTTTGTTTTGCTTTTACTACATAAAGCTAAGTCCATTATGAAATATTAATGTGCCCTGACACATATCACACATCGCCATCCAGTTTGAGACGAAATAAAGCTTATAAGTACTGTGTTTACTGCCGATAAACATACCTTTACTTTTTGTAAATACAAATACATTTAAATACATATAGAAATGACCCAGACTAAGACAAACAGAAAAGTTCGTTCACACTAGTTTTTGTAGAGCAGGAATCAATATAATTAAAAGTTTTTATACCCGGTTAAGTATTAAACTTGTGTTAATAAAATATACGCGTCGAATAGAGAACCTCCTCCGGTTTTTTTGAAGTTTGTTAAAAATATGAAGTTAATGCACGAAACACATATCATCCCTTCGTTTTTACTAAGTCACCACAAAACCAATAAAAATATGTCAGAACATGCTCTAACGAATAGTCAATACCAAAAAACAGCGTGTGTTTGTACCGAATTTGCTTCCAAACTAAGAACAAACAAGAGTCAATTTGTTCAAATATTTGTTGTAGAAAGGAAAATACGAATAAAATGTGAATAAACTGATTCAGTGTGACGCTTTGATTGAATTGACAGACAGAAAAAACAACAGGAATATGTCTTTTTTAAGGAGTAACTTTACAAGGCTTGACGTGTAGAAATAAAATGTATTTGTGTTCCAATCTAGGAAAACGCCTGCCAAGTTTGCAGTCGGTGGTGCGGATTTTGATTTATGGATCGTGCGATGCATGTTTGTAGCTTTATGCAGCAAATATGGTTAAGGTTTAGGATTACTAATGCGCTAACCTGCGTGTTGGTGATCCTAAACCCAAGTCATCAGTACATTTTGTCCTCTCCACTGTTGAGTAAGAGTCTTTGCAATGCAGTAGGTATGCCAATAAAATAGCCGATATTTTTAAGGAGGTTTCAAAAAGTTCAAGTTAATAGCAATAATAACGACAAAAGACATTTTAAAAATCAACTCAATTGAAATAGTCAAACCTCAAGTAGATTTTTCGTGAAAAAATTACGGGCATAATTTAAATCGGCTGTTGCTAGCTGTCCACTAGGATGGACGTTTAATATAATGTCATTCGTTCGCTAGTCGGATGAATAAGATTATATTAGTCGTCCGTAAATTTTTCATTTCAAACTTCGAATTTAAATCACAAACTGTACACCGTTCAAATATTTGGACATTTAAAACGGGTTCGTAACTAATGAATTATTCAAAAGAATAATTGTTATAATAAGATTGGGTATAACAAACATCAATAATCCGTTTCCCTAAGCTAACTTCATTAATGTTAGTGAGGTTGCTAATGTTTCATTTTTGCCCAGAGGCCGAATATCGCAGATGCGTCTAATAGTCCCGAGACTCCTAATTATACTGATTCTATATCTACCCTCCTTATAGGATTTCTTTGTGAAAATGTTTGGTTTGTCTATAGGGGATTTTCTTAAGGAATCTTATGGAATTTTGGCGTTGGGTTACCGGATATTCAAATTTAATTCATCGTATGTGTTGAGCAAAATTTGGTTTTTAATGTGATGTTTCAAAATTTAAGCAAGGTGAATTAATTTGATATGGCTTAATTATAATTGATTGATAAAATATTGTTTATGTTTTGGGATATTTATAATCTCCTAAGCTTTTTTCCTAAACCACACGAATTAAGACGAAAATGGTCAAAAAAATATTACATCATTTTTCTTTCTTAGCGGATGGCTACGTCATAACTATCATTGACTTTAAGAGTCGATAGATCAGTCAGTCAGTGAGTCTGTCGGTAACAGTTTTATATACAAAGTTTTTATAAAAATATTGTTTGATTTGGCGAGGCATGCTGTACCGTCTAATGTATAAGAACTTGTTTGCTTCAAACAAATAAATAATTTCATTTTCATTTCATTATATACAGCCTTTTTATATAGGGAGGAATAGGTAAGTAAAAGACATAAGACTTTGTTAAAGACGTAAGTTTGTGTGTTGCATTTTTGATGAGAAAACAGAAAGGTCACATGTCTTCCAGATTCTTTATCTACAGGACATGAGGCAATTTAAACATTTAGCCTTTTCAGTCTATGTATTAGAGATTAACAGATAAACTCACAATTGACTTATTTATAACTGCTTTTTATCTTTATTTATAGCAAATACAAAGTCTATTTTCAGTTTATCATATTAAATCTAAATTTTTAAGTGGGCGTGGATATACGAGATTTTATGGAATAGGGAGAAATGCTGACGAAAGTCTCGAAGGCGATTTAAATGAAAACTAAAAATGCATTACTTTTCTTAAAATCTAATTCTCCTCCCAAGGAAACAAACGAGATGTATCATCATTACATAGAATTAAACAAAGTCTTTAAAACAACGCAATTAATTTTGATGTGTTTTCTTTTATAAATAGTATGATTGAAGAAGAAGGTTTTTAGTATAATTTTATCCTTGCTTTCTAATGGGAGCTGCAAATACGTGTACGAAACCGCGGGGCGCTGCTAGTTTTAAAATAAAATTACACCCTATAACTAATAGTGTACCTGATAATGATGAACGTCTGGGAAGCAACCACATGCTAATTAGAAAAACATATTCACGTATATTTCTTGAAATCCGCAAAAAGAATTACAAATGGCAGCCCAAGCTAGATCGCTTCATAATCGTAGACATCGTAGCACAGTACTAGTTCAAGTACCTAACATATACAAATAATATATTCACTACATCATCTCATTATAGTAACTGACCCCTAACTAAATTCGAAACTTGTATCTAGGGTATCAGAAACTACGCACACACTCATTCACACACACCCAGACCGAGACAAACATTTGTGGTTCACACAATTATTCACCCCGCAGGGGAATCAAACCTCAATACGAATGGCAGTCCAGCATGGTGACCACTCTGCCTTCGAGGTCGTCATAAACATAATAAGCAAATACCAATAAACACTAGAATAGAAAACTAAAATCATTATTAATAAAATTAAACAAAACATTAATATGTATAAACAACACTATCTAACATCAAACCTAACCTAATATACATTCGCAAGGTCTTGAAAATATAGGTGGGCAGCATATTAAACATATTTAGTAGGTGAGATTATCGTAAAATATTTCACTTTGAGTTGTATCCCTTATAAACTAGACTAGTATTTAGTTACGGCTTTATATTGTAAGCTTCCTGTTATTTTATCATTGTAATCGTGTTACGCTTTCTTGTGTAGATAATTCATCATTTTCATTTTAATTTATGAACGTAATGTTTGTAGAGTTGAGTGTTTTATGTGGTTGTTGTTGTATTAGAATATAGAAATAGGTGAGCCCAGCGGTTTTTTTTATATTAAATTGTACCTTGCTTAAATCACTCTATATTTTTTATAGTTATCATGTTTATTAGCACTCAAATTGTTATTATTAACGGGATATTTACCATATTACTTGTTCACGCATCTACTGCGTGATGACCTGTCGACCGGTTGGCGGACGGGAGGGGCGCGGACGGCCGCCCGACACACCTTCACTTCGGACCGAGGCATCGCCGGGAACGACTCACGCGTTTTACCTTTATCTTATATCCCCCGTAACGGCGTCTTGTTATATCCAAAAATACATTAATTATTATACAGTCCACTCTATTATTTAAAGTCCCAATTAGGACCCTTAACATACTTATTTCAAGTTACCAATATTTCATCCGTGATCACGGCGCTTGCAATAGCGTCGAAATATCCGAAACTCGAAATAAATAATAAAATAGGTAAATATACCGTTAATAATAATAATTTGAATCACTCTATTGATTGGAAAAAAAATACAACATACAAAAGACTTTTTAAAAAAAATAATACTTGATAAATGTTTGATACAATTTGTTTTAAGATACCATAATATTAACTATGTGAATAAAAACAACATAGTTCTATGCTAATTATTACAGAAGAACTTTAAAACAGTAAAAACAAATGTTTGGCTTGTTACCTGTTCGCCAAAAATAGTTAACATCATAATAAATATAAGGTATGATCATAAAGTACGCGAATTCATAGTACATACATGCTATTTTATTCTATACAGCCAAATACCTCGGGAGCATTCCCAGTCAGAAAAGACAAAATTATTGTTCATTCCCGTAGAGAACATCTTTTATGTAAATAAACCCGTATTGCATTTGAAATTAAGTTTATATTCCAAAAACCCCTGACGGATATTATCAAAATAGATCATTTCTCATAAAACAAATATGTTTATTGTTCTAGGTTTGTTATGTTTGTAAACAGTCGATTTTTCATCGTAATTATCTTATATTTTGTTTGGCCTGTTTCTGTTTCTTTATTTCTTTACTTAGTAAATAGAAACCTACGTTTAGTATACAAAGCAGTTTATTGTAATACTGTCTCCGTATGGTGGTTTTTGCTTGTGTTCCTGTATATGAATCAGGGTAAACATACATAAGTAGTCAATGTTTTAGGGTGATAACTTACAGTTTTTACTGTTAAAATAATATTAACATAACATAATCATTCACTACATTATCTCATTATAGTAACTGACCCCTAAGTTCGATACTTATATCTAGGGTATCAGAAACTACGCACACACTCACTCACACACACCCAGACCGAGATAAACATTTGTGTTTTTACGAGTAAGTATACACCCCTATTTTGAATTCGAGATACTTAATCACACAGCTAATGTAAACGACGGGTGACAATATAATAGTGAAGTTAGTTTTATTCTTTTGCTTTTATTTAAAAAGTTATGATAAGTCAAATTTTTCAAAATTCCGCCGAATTTTAATGTTATTCTACACCGAACAACAGACGAACGCTGCGATACACAGCTGAGCGCGGTCATCGACCCGAGCCGTCACAGAATACTTGATAGCTAGTGTGCCGTTTGGTAATACGGCATTTATTTAGTATTTTTTAAAGATAAGTAATTGACTATAATTTTTGATATTTTTATTGGATATATGGATTCAGTTACTGCTACAGATATTCTGATTTTAATAAGTCCCATCATTTCAAAATAAGGGTGTATAAATTCTGTAGTTTTCAGTTAAACTTAAAACCCGCTCCAATTGGAAATAGAATAAAGGTTCGGAAGAAGAAGAATTTGTTAGTTTTAGGGCCGATTTTTCCATCGCCAGATAAAATTGACGTTTGACAGATTTTGTATGTAATAACTGTCAAAATTTCAAAGTTATTCGTCGAATAAAGTTATCTGGCGATGGAAAAATCGGCCCTTAATCAAATAACAAAAACGTCATTCCCTTCTTTCTATAGTAAGTTATTCCCTTCTTTGTATAATATTAGTATAGAGTTGGGATTGGTCAAGTTCTTTTACGATATAAGACAAATACGGGTCACAGAAAGTAATAATCCATTTGATTTTGTCGTCGATTTGGGTCAAGTGATGTTATTTGTTATTTTACAAACGTAGCTTGAATTTGGAATCGCTATCATCAGGCTAACGTGGTAATTACGACGATTTTTCTTCTCTTTTCTAATATCATCAGTGATAGTGAGGTTTAGATGTATTGGCGATGTATCATGACTTCATATAAGTACCCCAGAACACATAATATCTTTATTATAACTAGGGTCTAGTATCGATGAGAAATTGTTGGTATCTGGCAAAAGCAATGGTATTACTAAGTGGCTGTAATGCGTGATTGATTTTTGGCAAAATTTCCTATAGTTTTGAAAGAGAAAGTGGCATATGTCCAGCAGTGGAACAAGCCTTAGACCGTGTGTCCACACGGTAAGAAATATACATGAAAATAGGGATGTCGACTGGGTAAAAAAATGAGATTCTAATTAGTCCGTTAGATAGATTTTCTTGTTTTATCAAATTAATAAAACTGATTTAGTTAGAACGCTTAAAGTTCAGGAGTGGGGGCTTGTGACGATAATTCTTGGTAAAAATGTATGTAGCTGTGACATCACACGAGTGTTCTATGCACTATATCGTCTTAATTATTCGTATGTATCAAAAAAGAGAAAATACGTGTCCAATATTTTTGCGAAATCTATCTGACGGACTAATTAGATTTTTTTAGTCGACATCCTTATTTCATCTTATCTGAATCCGACAAGACATATTTTTATCGTAGACACGCGGCCTTTAAGCCGTACTTACACTGTTTTGTACATACAACTTCTTTAACAAAAAAGCAACATAATAGACATGGAAAGTAACAAAAATATGCAACGATTTGTCACCTTACAGATGCTTTAGTCTGATCATTAATCTTGACTCCTATTATTTCGGTGACAGCCACAAAAAGGATTAATGAACTTGTCTTGTGTTTTGAGGATTTTTTCCTTTGTTTTGATACATTTTGTACTTTAAATCTTCTTGTTTCTAGTTTTAAATGTGTAGGTATTCTTGCTATAGTTTAATTGATGTGACGCTAGGTCTTTATACCTAGTTATTTGTAAGTGTGATTGCAGTATAATTGGGCTCATTGAGATTGATGGTCCAATGTGTTATTGAAGTGTGTGTTACATAGTTCCTAATAAATGAAATGTTACATGTGTAAATGTAGGTGTATGAAACGTTTAAATTTTAGCCTAATCTAATTATCCGTCAGTTTATTTTTAACCCCCGACGCAAAAAGAGGAGTGTTATAAGTTTGACGTGTGTGTGTGTGTGTGTGTGTGTGTGTGTGTGTGTGTGTGTGTGTGTGTGTGTGTGTGTGTGTGTGTGTGTGTGTGTGTGTGTGTGTGTGTGTGTGTGTGTGTGTGTGTGTGTGTGTGTGTGTATCTGTCTGTCTGTGGCATCATAGCTCCCGAACGATGAACCGATTTCAATTTAGTTTTTTTCATTAAAGGGGACTTATGTGCGAGTGTTCTTAGACATGTTTGATGAAAATCGGTTAACCCGTTTAAAAGTTATGGGGATTTGAAAGCAATTGTGTTGGGGGATTTTTTAATTTTTAATTTATTAAACGAGTGTCTTCATTCTTTCTGACTCGTACATGCTATAATATTTAGTTTCTTTTTATGGCCTAAAACGTGTAAAGTTTTTATTATAAGTATGTATTATCACACTCAAATACGGGTAAACCGAAAACAACCTTACACAAGTAAATTTAACATTTAATTTGAAAAAGTGTGAAGAAAACTGTAACATAGATTTTTAGACCACCTTATTTTTAGTCCATAAAATGCTCGGCAGTAAAATAAATGGTTCCGATTTAGTTGAAGTGTTGTGTCGATTCTTCGGTTTATTTCCAGCAACTTTGTTGATATTTTCTCGCCGGAAAATCTAAATAAAACAGAGCTTATAGCACTCAGTATTACTGTAGCCTTCCATTGGCGAAAGGGTTTTTAGAATCGCATCAGTAGTTCAAATCAGCTTTATCTTTACTTTTAAGACGACCTCGATGGCAGAGTAGTCACCATGCCAAACTGCCATCCGTAAGGTTGCGGGTTCGATTCCCGTGCGGGGTGAATATTTGTGTCAACCACATATATTTGTCTCGGTCTGGGTGTGTGTGTGTGAATGAGTGTGTGCGTAGTTTCTGATACCCTAGATACAAGGTCCAAGCTTAGTTAGGGGTCAGTTACTATAATGAGATGATGTAGTGAATGATTATGTTATGTTTTATTGTATAAAATTGTGGGAATTAATTATATATTAAAAATAGGTCGTAAATATTTTTCCCCAAGTTTTGAAGATCAAAAATATGTAAATTTTAATAAAAAAAAAATATAAGAAATATAAAGTAGATCGTACACAGTCAATCTCATCACGATCGGCGATCAAAATCAATGAACGCAATTCGGATTGACAGTGTATGAAGTTGATTGACAGGTTTATACTGCAGATATTACAATGTATCTAGATATTTCGAAATTAAGAACTTGATAGAATCTCAATTAAGATTATCTGTATGCTGGCTGGTTACCTTTTAGTTACCATTTTCCATTAAAATATGGTAAACGATAAATAATCACTACAAAGTATAAAACAAAGTCGCCTTCTCTGTCCTTTGTATGCTTAGATTTTTAAAACTACGCAACGGATTTTGATGCGGTTTGTTTTAATAGATAGAGTGATTCAATAGGAAGGTTTTTAGCATAATTTTATCTCCTTATTCTTACGGGAACGGGAACTACGCGGGTGAAACCGCGGGGGCACAGCTAGTCCAAAGATAGAAACAATACTTATTAAGACAATCCATCAATATCTCCTTAAACTTAACATACCCCAATTAACATGAAACAAAAGGTTCGAAAAAAAAGGATCGACCTTCACATCAATGCAGATAAACCAACGGCAAGCAGCCAGTTAAACTATTACGGTCTAAAACAGTACTGAATATAGGTAACATGATACCGTAGTTTGCGATTCTAATGGGTCCTGCCAACTATTGGTCCTCTTGTGTACCTTACGGAGGTATTTTGAGACGTGCGTGCGTGCTTACAACCCGACGAACACAAAGGCCGCGATTCACAAGTTTCAGAACTAAACTCGCTTAATTTAGTCCACTGTTATGTAATATTGTTTGGTAGTAAGTTTGGAAATCATTCAGAAGTTGCTTAGTGGGTGTGTTAAATTTTAGGTAGGTATTTAATCTATTGTAAAAAGCTAGCCAGTCTTGTAGGTAAGTATTTATATCTATGTTGAACTTATTTCGAGTGACGAAACCTGCCGAAAAGGCGAAGGTTCTATTATAATAAAAAAATAAGAAAATGTTTAGATTTAGGCACTAAGGCAAACGTTAGTCGTAAGTTAACTAGTCTATTTTTATTTTATTGAATATCTCTTGTTTGTCATTTTGTCGTTCAGTGCACTGAAAGATTAAGCAGCGACTAATGGCAGTTTAAATCGAAGCAGAATTGCGGCCATAGCTAAGATTTCCAACAATAAATTATGGTACCTTATCCTTAAGGTTAAACATTTTATTCTCATTATTTTGTATTGTAATAAAACCTATTTTTTACGAGTTACCGATTACATAGCTGTATTTCTTCGGGATACGTATTCGTTAATGCGAAACGAATGGCTTTTATGGTGTTATAAAAAATAAACTTCGAAATAGAAAAGTTTTGGTGAAGTTTGGAGAGCTTTTTTGAAGTTTATTAAAGTTATTTAACGGGTTAGAAGCACGAGCTTGTTTCTTATTATAGTTACTATGTAATAATACTAGCAGCGCCCCGCGGTTTCACTCGCGTAGTTCATATTTTCGGAAGAATACGGTGTTATAAAGAATGTAAAATAGACCCCATTTTATTCGGTGAAGATGTAACTTTGTAATGGTGTATTTTATAAATCGGTTTAATAGTTTTTGAATCAAATATCTTATAGATGTGGAATAGGTTAATTATTAGACCTGCAATGTAATAATGTTAGGTTTATGATATAGACGTATTGGTTCGTTGCAGTTTGTGAGCTTTGTTTAGTTTGACATGTTAATGGAATATGTGTGTTTACATAATAAGTACCTATTATATTATAGACACCTTATATTGATGAATAAACTTTATTTATTTTCTATGATTTGAGTATAGCGTGAAGGCATAAGTTAAACAACACATTACAAGCTTGTCTAATAAGCCATGTCATGGTTAGAATAGTTATTTTCATCCCACTAGCTCGGAAAGTATGTTTTTAATCCCCGATATCTGGGGGTAAAAGTCGATTTTAATCTCAAGAGTGGAAAGTACCGGGGTCGCTGTAGGCAGCCCCTGCAGGACCCAAGGCAATTTCGCTACCTGGGAGTAAAAGTCGTTTTTGCGCTCTAGAGGTTAAAGTAAATTTGAATTTAGAACATCGTGTGCACTAAGTGTGATGATGTTTTGGATTCACAAACTGTCATACAACTTTTTTTTTATTTCAAATTCAAACTCGGAACCTCCTTGGTGTACTTACTTATTTTTTTATTTGCTTTGCGCGTGATATTTTTTCTTTTCACTTAATATTGTGATTGTTTTATGTTTTCATTTAGTAATTTCCTCGCTGAGGGGGGATGAAAAATAATGTGTTACACTCGAGTGCAAACAATTTTGAACCTTGTGCTCCTTTGACTCCCTCGCTAACGCTCAGGATTCTTATTTTGAATCCCTCGCTGCGCTCGAGATTCAATTTTAGAATCCTTCGCTGGCTCGGTCCTCAACTGGAGCCCCGGTTAAAAAGCAACTTTGCACTCTTGTATAACAAATAACTATTGTATTGGACTCAAAGGAGCACAAGGTTAAAAATGTTTTGCACTCGAGTGCAACACATTATTTTTCATCATTTGATGTTCTAAATTCAAATTTACTTTAACCTCTAGAGCGCAAAAAACGACTTTTACTCCCAGTTATCGAAA
Source organism: Timandra comae (assembly GCA_958496195.1). Lineage (NCBI taxonomy): Eukaryota > Metazoa > Arthropoda > Insecta > Lepidoptera > Geometridae > Timandra > Timandra comae. The sequence continues at coordinate 6,602,524 of OY292370.1, forward strand.
ATGCCTTGGGTCCTGCACGGCCTGTCACAGCGACCCCGATACTCTCCACTCTTGAGATTAAAATCGACTTTTACCCCCAGATATCGGGGATTAAAAACATACTTACCGAGCTAAATAACTTGTATATTTAATTAGATTGAACTGAATGATCCTACTAATATCATAAATGCGAAAGTTTGTATGTTTGGATGTTTGTGAGTTTGGATGTTTGTTCCACTTTCACACAAAAACTACTGTATCGATTTTGATTAATTTTGGTACAGATGTTCCTTATAACTAGGAATAACACATAGGATACTTTTTATCCCGAAATTCCAATGGGATTGTGTATAAGTAATAGTATGTTTTATTGTAACTTTTTGTAGTCACAAATCATACCAATAGATGGCGCTGTTACTTAATTTTTTAACACACGATGGTGAATTGTGCCGAGATTTTATGATACTACGAGCTACGCATTCCCACGGGAGCGGGTAGTACGCAGGTAAAACCGCGGGGCGCTGCTAGTTGTTCAATAAAGGAACTCAGGACTGCTGACTTGCTTGGTGTATGTGGGCAAGAACTTACCACGAGATGCATATCTCACAGCCAAAATTGATAAATCAAACCCAGAACCTTAGCTTTGGTAGACAATATAAGTACCACTAGGCCGTAGAAGTGTTAAAAAACGAATCATAAAATAAAATTTATAATTAAATACAAAGTTGCCAGTATCACAGTAAGAGTTGGACAAGATAAAATGAGTATTATGATCTGTCAAATCCTTTTTTCTAAATTAAAAGTTTGTTTCGAACCGAGAGATATCTGAGGCCTTAATTGTATTATCTCGGAGTTTCCAATTAAGTAGACAATTTTCAGTTTTATTCCACGACTGGGTAACACAATACAGATTGGGTATTGTCTAACTATAGGTATCTTGACTCACTATTTTAAGCTTAATCAACTTAGTCAAGATATTGTGTCAGTTTACATTTGAAGCGATCTTGTTATTTAGTATACGAGTATCTACTGATTAATTTAATGCTACTGCTTTGCTTAGATTGGATACAATGTTTAGAATACGATCTTCAGAATTGATATTATCAATGTATTTTGCTTTACTTTACATACAAAAGATTAGTACTTATCTAGATTTCTCGTTTCCCGTTTTTGTGCTTCTGAGAGAAGAGTAGGTTCAAAAGTAAACCCAGAAATATCGCAGCATGCCCAAATTAGAGAGAGACTGATGTACTTACATGTATAGGTTTTGTTACGTTATGTTTATTATACTTGTATCTGTACATTAATATAATAATGAATACCAAAAAGATATAAATAATAACAAGCGGCGCCCCGCGATTTCACCCACGTAGTTCCAGTTCCTGTAGGAATATGGGGATAAAATTATGCTAAAAACCTTTCCATTGAATCACTCTATCTATTAAAACAAACCGCATCAAAGTCCGTTGCGTAGTTTTAAAGATCTAAGCATACATAGGGACAGAGAAGGCGACTTTGTTTTATACTATGTAGTGATGAATTGATAAACACGAAAATGTGTTTTCAGTAATGAGTTGCTTCCATTATAACTGTGGCAGAAGGTAAAAGTATAAAACACAAAACCGCAGTGCGACGTCGCACAGGGGATGAGACGTAGGAGTGCTCTTTTGGGAGATAAACAATCAGAGAATTCATTCCTGATCGCCCCTATTTTCTATCCTGTCCTCTATTTTAAGCCTAAGAAAAGAAAAATAAAGGAACAAAGAACATCTGCAACTGCACGATGTCATATTGCAGTTCTCTACGTTGCGAAAAGTTGTTCTCCAGTTTTGAGATTTTACCCTTACATTCATTGATAATTATGATATTAAATTAATGTATAATATTAAGATTAATAATCGTTAATCAATTGATCAACTCATTAATTAAATAACGGTTAATCAGTCTGTCGAGTGTATTATAATTTAATTATAATGTAAGTAGGTATTTACCAATATAATGATTATGAAACCATTAAGTATGTAGAGTATCTATAATTATTTAGTAATTAATGTTCAAATGAAGTAAGTAATTGGTATATACACACATCAAAAGTGTCTAGGGATCAAGCATTTTTATGCGGATTTCTTGAGATTGAGATGTGGCTTTGTAATAAATTTATGATTTTATAAATTTATATGGATCCTTTTTGGTGCATTTCATAATTTGAATCAGGAACTGTGAATCAAATTCGAGTAAAAGATGAAAATCAGCTGTCAATATTTTCCCTATAAAAACATACAACGCATTGAAGACATTATTAGTGCTACTGTTTCCCTACTACTGATTAAAACCAACGTTATTATGGAGCGGCGACGTCATTTAAGCAGGGAAGAAATGCTCAGAGCCGTGGGAATGATAGAAGCTGGTTCCCGGCAACGTACTGTGGCTTTAGCTCTGAATACAAGTCAGAGTGTTATCAGTCGACTTTGGACACGTTACCGAAGCACTGGTACCGTGGCTGAGCGCCATGGAGGACGGTATCGCTGCACCACACGGAGACAAGACCGATACATTCAAATCTTAACTCGAAGAGCTCCAACAATAACCGCCATGATGTTAGCCGTGCGGCTTCATCACTCTTCAGGGAACTTAATTAGCGACCAAACAGTCAGAAACCGCTTGCATGAAGTGAACCTTCATTCCCGAAGACCGCTACGGGTACCACCTATAGCAATGCACAATCGTAGGATTCGATATCAATGGGCTCTTGAACACAGAAATTGGGCAGAAGAACAATGGCGTTTCGTGTGCTTTTCTGATGAGTCTCGTTTTGGTATGAGACCGGATACAAGACGTATACGACACTGGAGAACCCCTGGACGCCAACAGCGATTAAAATCCTGCCAGGAAGTCCATCCTTATAGTGGTGGAACCATCATGGTATGGGCGGGTATTTGGATCGGCGGAAGAACTGAGTTGATTTGGATCAGAGGCAACCTCAACGCTTAAATTTATGCTGAGACGATTGTATCAGACGTCATCGTTCCTCTACAAGTGCAAATCGGTCCCTTATTTCAGTTAATGCATGATAATGCACGACCGCACACCGCAAGAGTTGTAAGACAGACTCTCGCCGCAGCTAACATCAATGTCCTGCCCTGGCCTGCTCAGTCGCCAGACTTGAACCCGATTGAGCATGCATGGGATATGCTACAGAGAAGAGCTCTGCCGAATATGGAGGGTATCCAGTCGCAAGAAGACCTTTTTTTGTTGTTGCAACGAACATGGGCGGCCATTCCACAGCGTGATTTGGATGAACTCATTTTGAGTATGCCAAACCGATGTTCTTGTGTTGTTAGTGTTCGCGGTAGAAACACGGATTATTAATTGTTTAAGTTACCCAATAAAATTTTAAAGAAAACTGTTATTTCAGTCTTTTTTTCGAACTTTAATGTTAGTGGTTCAAATGTCAAAAATCCCTTTATTAGGAAAATGGCAAATTTCTTTATTAATGCAAAGGTGACTTGGTTTATCGTTACTGTGACAAACGAAAACACTTTATTTGATGAATCCTTAAAGAAAATTTTAATTAATATCAATCAGGAGAAAAGTTATTGCAAAAATATATGTTGATCCCTAGACACTTTTGATGTGTGTAATTAAGACAATTATGATTAATTATTTGTAGAATATATTGGTTTTGTGAAATCCGGAATCTAAGGGACTAGACACATGTATTCAGCTCCATTCAGCGTTTGTCCATACAAAACAACGATTTGACAGTGACGGATTTAGACTGCATGATGCCCTAAGCAATCCGAGCCTTTGGGCCCTGAATCAGGGCTGTAGTTAGAGTGGGATTTGACGAAAAAAAAAACATAGCTACATCCTTGTATTCTGGTGACCCTTCTGGTGTTTTCTGGTGCTTCCCCTGACGTGGTGACTGTTTGCCCCTTCACTACATAGTATAAAACAAAGTCGCTTTCTCTGTCCTTATGTCCTTATGTCCCTCTGTATGCTTAGATCTTTAAAACTACGCAACGGATTTTGATGCAGTTTGTTTAATTAATAGATAGAGTGATTCAGTGGGAAGGTTTTTAGCATAATTTTATCCCCATATTCCTACGGGAACGGGAACTACGCGGGTGAAACCGCGGGGCGCCGCTAGTAAGTTATATAATATAAAATTAGGTCCATTTTCTTCCTTCCAACTTCCAATCCAAATTAAATATCAATCAATTCTGTCATTTTGGTTTGGATTGAAATAATTTTAATTTTAAACTAAATTCTGTGATGTGACTGGAACCTACAAATAAAATAATTACGCTTGAAATAACATCACACAGAAATTTGTTTTTACGGACAGGTACTCCCTGGCAACTGTCAACAACAACAACAAACAAATATTGCTTCGCAGTTTATATAGTTTATCAGTGTATAAAGTGAATTATTAAGCCTGTGTTCCTGCTATAAATATTACTGAAGAACTAATCATCATATTTTGCAGATAAGTTTTAATAATAACTCAATTATTCGCTCAAAAATTAGCAAAATATATTTGTTTAAAATAACCTCAAAATTAAGATCATAGACAAACTAATAGAAGATATTGAGTTACGTTCCACTTTATGCTCAACTTCATAAGCTTGGTGTTGCTAGCCTAGAATTTTTCTACTAAATTGGTAGAAAAATATTTTTGATCATGCCACCAAAGCAGACATGCAATGGATGCCTTAAAATAATAACTAACAGGCAGTTTATAACGTGCCCTCTATGCAAGGCAATTTATGATATTGACTGTGCTAATGTTACACCCGAGCGTTTCAAAATTATGACCAAGGAACATAAGGAAAATTGGTGTTGTCCACAATGCAAAAATTCGCAACGCAAGCGTGACAATACGGATACCCCTGTCAGGCCGGTTACAGCCAATATCGGCCTTGCTGGTGAATCCCAGTTCAGCGACGCCGAATCCAACCCATCAAATATAACTATGCGTAAAAAAACTGACGAAAAGCCTTTAACTAGTAGCTTTGGTCCTGAGCTGATAAGTTTCATCCAGACAGAGATCCGTTCTGCGATTCAAGACTCAGTGAAAACTTCGATCGAGTCAACTATGGCGAAGGAATTGGCAGCTATTCGAGCTGATCTCGCTACAATAAAGGAGTTGAAATCTTGCATCGAATTCATTAGTGCAGATTATGATCGCATACAAACTGAGCTCAAAGAATCTAAGGACGCTATTAAACTATTGTCAAAGGAGAATAACTCACTATCTAGTAGAGTGGAGGATTTATCTGTTCGTCTTAACTTGATTGAACAGTACAATCGTTCTACTAATATAGAAATTAATGGCGTTCCGGAGAACAAGAACGAAAACTTAGTTACCATTACGAAACAATTATGTACCACCATCGCACGACCCATCCAAGACACTGATGTTGTGACCTGCTCCAGAATAAGAAAGATGGACGAAACGAACAAGCAACCGAGATCAATAATTGTAAAGCTACCAAATACACGGGTCAGGGATGATATTATAGCAGCTGTTTCGAAATTCAATAAGATAAACGCAGACCAAAAACTTAACACCGCTCATTTGGGTTTCGGTGGTAATAAATCACCTGTATTCGTCTCTGAACATTTATCTCCGTATAATAAATCTCTCCATGCCCGTACAAGAGCTGCAGCACGTGAACATGGTTATAGATATGTGTGGGTTCGTAATGGGCGCATATTTATTAGGAAAGATGATCAATCTCCAGCTAAGCAAATAAAATGCTACGATTCTATTAATAACTTATAAATATCATTCTAATATTCATACCTCTGATCCATTGCCGTAAATACTGATATAGAATTCACTATCTACTACCAAAATGTTCGTGCCATGAAATCAAAACTTCATGATATTAGACTTGCAAGTTTAAGAAATGACTATGATGTAATCGTAGCAACTGAAACCTGGCTAAATGACTCCATTCTGGACGGAGAGTTACTGACAGATAAATATAATATATACAAAAGAAATCGTCAATCCACCGGTTCAACATCAATAAGAGGAGGTGGTGTATTAGTTGCAGTTCGGAAGACTATTCACTCAAAGCGTATACAACATTTTGAATCATCTGCTGAAGATCTTTGGGTTTCACTCAGAGTTTGTAATGGGAACATTGTCAAAGACTTGCAAATATGTGCGGTATATCTTCCTCCACCGATCTCAGTTCATAATTTGGATTATTTCTTAGATAATGTAAGTGCAGTATTACAATCTAGTCAAACTGAAACTATTGTGCTAGGAGATTTTAATCTAGGTTTTATTTCATGGGCTAGAGACAATACTTGTAATCGATTAGTTCCATCTAACTACAATAGTACTCTTGGTTTCACTTTTATTGATTTTATGTCGCTAAATAATCTAACCCAATATAATGATGTAAAAAATGAGAACAATAAATGTTTAGATTTAGTTCTGTCAAATCTTCCAAATATTTCTGTAACAAAAAGCCCAGACAGTTTAACAAAAATTGAATCACATCATCCAGCCCTTGAAATTGATATTAATGTCCATACTGAAACAAATAAATTAAAATCTAAGATGTTTGCAACCTACAACTTTAAAAAAGCCAATTATAATGATATTAATACTAGACTAAGTAAAATAGATTGGAATTTAGAATTAGGTTCTTATGATGATGTCAACGTTATGGTATCTAATTTCTACACTACTCTGTACAATATAATTAATGAACTAATACCAAAAACTAAAGCTCGCAACTTTAAATATCCAGTCTGGTTCCAAGTTGACTTAATTAAAATGCTGAGAGAGAAAAACAAGTATAGATTATTATATAAGAACTACGAAAATCCAAGAGACAAACTTGTTTTGAAAATCATTAACAAACGCATTGTGACTCGCATGGCATCTTGTTATTCCGAATATATGGGTAATATAGAGAGTAATATGAGCAAAGACCCTAAGAAATTTTGGTCATTTGTAAAAGAAAATCGTCTCAGTAGTTCCGATATACCTAATGTAATGACTTTGAATTCGTCTTCTGCTGATACAGGCGACGATATTTGCAATCTATTTGCTACTCATTTTTCTTCAGTGTATTCTAAAGAATTAGCTCCTCATGATGTTTTTGTCACTGATCCATGTTTGAATCAACAATGTCTTCCGAATATAGATGTGAGCGAACTAGCAATATCCAAAATTTTAAAGTCTATTGATCCTTCTAAAGGTGCTGGTCCTGACGGGATTCCGCCATTTTTTATTAAAAAAGTGCAAAAATACTTAACGTTACCTCTAAAATTAATTTTTGAACAGTCTCTACAAACCTCGGTTTTTCCAACAGCCTGGAAATATGCTAACATTATCCCAATATACAAGAAAGGTGATAAATGTTCTGTCATAAACTATCGACCAGTATCTATTTTATCTTTATTTTCCAAAATATTTGAACGTTTAATTTGTCCTGTCTTAACTTCATATTCTAAAAACATTTTAAGTAACAATCAACATGGATTTTGTAAGAACAGATCTGTAGACACTAATTTAATCAGTTACACATCTTATTTATCACAAGCTATTGATTCAGGTTTAGAAGTACATGCAATTTATACGGATTTCCAAAGTGCTTTTGATACAGTCAATCACGATATCCTATTAAAAAAGCTGAAACATTACGGAATTCATGGGAAATTATTGCATTGGTTTAGATCCTACCTTGAAAATCGAGAGTTAAAAGTTAAAGTCAACGGTTTCAGTTCAAGTCCTTTTGTAGCTACTTCTGGTGTCCCGCAGGGCTCACATCTCGGCCCAATTCTGTTTTTACTGTTTGTTAATGACATAACAAATTCCATAAAACATAGCAAATGTCTTCTTTTTGCTGACGATCTCAAATTGTATCGTCAAGTAACAAACTTAAATGATATAGATCTTCTTCAATCAGACTTAAACTCCGTAAAAGCTTGGTGTGTCTATAATAGGATGACTTTAAATGTTTCTAAATGTTTTAGTATAAATTTTACAAGAAAACGTTCCCAGTTGACACCTAATTATATAATTGATAATGTCTCACTGAAACAGGTCCAGCAAATCCGAGATCTGGGTGTAATACTAGATAGCTCACTTACATACAAAAATCATGTTGACAAAATGTTGACAAAAGCTTTTAAAATGCTCGGATTTATTAAAAGAGTCTGTAATAAATTTAGAAATATTAATACTATTAAATGTCTTTACAACGCCTATATCCGCAGTAGCTTAGAATATGCATCTGTGATTTGGAACCCTCATTAAAAGTTCATATTAAACGTATTGAAAAGGTACAACATAAATTTACCAAATATTTAGCTTATAAAGACCGCGTATGTCCTTATCGCGCTGATTATCCCACTCGTTTGTCCCACTTTGACTTAGTATGTTTAGAAAACCGCCGTCGTAACTACGAGATTGTCTCACTTTTCAAAATTGCCAACGGAATTTATGATGCTCCGGAAATATTGGACATGTTAAAACTATCAGTACCACGCAACTTGCCTCGGTTCAAAATAATTAAACCCTTCTCATTATATCCTCACAGAACCAACATAGGTAAATTTTCACCAATCAACCGATTTATAAGATCATACAGCAAGTTATTGGAAGACACGGATACCCATGACGTTGACATTGACATTCACTCAATCTCACTTAGAGGTTTAAAACATAAACTCAATAAATGTTAATTATTATGTATTTGTTTAGCGTAGATATCTATTTATTGTTTCATAACTAATTTATATTTGTTGTTTTTTTTTAAGAGAAGAATGTACACTTCTGTAAAGATATCTCACATGGGAATGTTACATAGAATAAGTTTTATTATTAGTATTATAAGTGAAGATATTGTTGAAGTGTCTAAATAAATAAATAAATAAATAAAATTACCTATTTCTTGTCATAAACTTATAGTATGATCTCAAGTATTTAACTGAACTAAGTTCCTCTGTCGATCCTGTTTTAGACAAAGACATTACTTTTGTTAATTGAAGAGAAAAATATTTTATTGAAATTAACATATTCATGTTCTCAAAACAAATAACCACGAAACTTACTTTATCTTTATTGAATGTCGATAGGTTCCTTATATAGATGGCTGAAAATGGGTTTTTCAGTCTACCGATAGTGTTACAGTTAAAATGTATAGGTTAAAAGCAATAACGTACCTCGAGAGTCACTTGAAACTTCTAGTAAGTAGGTTAGGTTTTATAAACTGGTCTTTATTTTGTACGTATATATTTACGCAGGAAAATACTTTAAAAAATATATATTTTGTTCTTTCACCAACATTCATATCGGTATTAACTTTGAAGTCTTTTTTCAATGTTCTTTAAAGAATTGTGTCAAGTAAGATACAATCCGAGCTTAAAACGTTTCTATTTGTTGAAGAAAGGAAAGCATTAAAGCCTTGGGCTATCTTTACTGCCTTGTCTTTAGTTTCTTTATTTTATTTTTATTATAATTTTGCGATACCCCTGTAGAAAACTATGTACATCTAAGTGAAAAGAATCTACGATAACGAAATCGCGCGTGGGCGCGAGTCGCATAGGTAGCGACCACGCGAGCCGCTGCCCGCGTTAGCGGATACGCGGGCAGCGGCGATGGGGGCGGAGAATCTATCCGCAGGGTGAGATTGGGTGTTTTATTTTTCTTCCAATAGAGCAATGCATGTGAATTAATACAGTAAAATGTTAAGGAGATTGGATATTAATAAATACTATTTCCATTTTACTCGTTATGCTACTTGTAATTTTCAGTCCAATCCAATTACAGTTTATCAGGAAACGTTGTCAGTTTATTTAAAATAACGTTGTATTATATTTGAAAATATCATTACAATTTAAATAGAACTATGAATACGCGTCTCACAATTCAATTTCTAAGCAAACTTATTTAATAAGTAACGCACGTAGCAAACATTTGTGTTTCTGTATATTAAAGTAGTTAAAAGGGTATGTACTAGGATTACGAATGAGTAATATGAGCATCCATATGTGGAAAGCAGTTTTTACTTTTATCTTTTTAAGCCTTCTTTGGAATGCCTTTTCTTTTATTTCGGAGGCAAAAAGCTTTCAATATTATTTAGACAAATACACAACACAATAAGTACAATGGAAACTATCGGTTATATTATCATTAGTCCGTGTTTATTTGTTTACATTTCTGTGATCAGTGAAGACTGGCGCTTTGATATAATTTATATTAATGTTAGTTATAATATACACCCCTATTTTGAATTCGAGATACTTATTAATTTGAGGATATCTGTAGCAGTAACTGAATTCATATATCCAATAAAAATATCAAAAATGATAGTCGATTACTACTTATCTTTAAAAATACCAAAATAAATGTCGTATTACCAGACGGCACACTAGCTATCAAGTATTCTGTGACGGCTCGGGTCGATGACCGCGCTCAGCTGTTCATCGCAGCGTTCGCCTGTTGTTCGGTGTAGAGTATCAATAAAATTCGGCGGGATTTTGTAAAACTTTGACTTATCATAACTTTTTAAATAAAAGCAAAAGATAAAAACTAACTTCACTATTACATTGTCACCCGTCGTTTACATTGGCTGTGTGATTAAGTATCTTCAATTAAAAATAGGGGTGTATAATAATAGTTATTTAGTTATAAGGAGATAGAGTTGTGCAAGGCGATTTGGCCCCGGATTTCTCAATCACCCTACGAAATGCAGTATTTTAAACTACTTATACTACTATTAGAAACCTACATATTTGCGGTTGAGTCAGCCTATCTAAAATTAATATAAAATTTTACAAATATAATACGTTAAAATATTTTTCCCTGACCTCTATACAATTTTATCCACATGTCATGACATAAATCAAAAGATTTTCATGCTTAAAATACTCATGTGGCTTATATGGAAATCCGTTCTATATTGGCTTTCGACGCTGTCAGTTTCCATTCGTTCATCTATAAAACTAAATCAGGCTATTTTAAATTTTGTTATATTTTAAAATTTTGTTAAAATTATAGGGTCTTCCTGTCAGCTTGTAGCTCGCAGTAATGGGTTTATTTTTGTTACCATATAAGTAGAATAGAATAGTTTTTTTTTAATTTAGTATGTGGTTCAAATCTTTGTTTAGTTTAATTCTTTAATGATAAAGTGATTTACAACTTCTTAACGTACCTCTCAAACTAATTGACGCTGAAGAATCTTCTGTAGTTAGCCGAAATCTGTAAAGAAAGTAAATTGTTAGAAATGTTAAAGAAAATAGGAAATTAGGTAAGTATATTATTAATAATCCGTTATATTTATTTCAATGTATCTAAATACTTTTAAACCTATACTAAAAAGCACTTTGAACTACTTTGTTGTTAAGGTCTCCAATTAAGATATTCATGGAGTATCTATCTCCGAAAATCCGTCAAATTTTTAATGAATTAAAAGACGAAGAGGGTCCGTAGACCTTTTTACAGAAAAGTCGTCACAAACAGTGTCGAAATCGAACTTCAACTTCCATTCGAATACTGGAAGGATTGATTCAGACCTTTTGATAAATAATGAACAAGAAACGAAACGTTAAAGTTGACCAGCGGAAAGTTTTAGGACTGTTTTTCCATTTAAAAAAGGATTTTTAAATAGATTTTCTTAATGTACAATTTTTCATTTAAAATGGATTTTTTCTTAATGTAGATACAATTAATGATTAAAAAGGATTTTTTAAATGAATTATTTCATAATGTATAATAGGGTAGTTTCCTGGGTAAACAAATTGCAATTCTAATTAGTCCGTCAGATAGATTTCGAAATAATATTAGACACGTATTTTTTTGTTTCATCAAATTAATAAAACTGACTTCGTTATAACGCATTCAAGTGGGGGCTTGTGACGTCAACTGTTGGTAAAAATTGTATTGTAAAATATGTGACGTTTCACGAGTTTTCGACGCACTGTATCGTCTTAATTGTTTACATGAAAAATTAAAAAATACGTGTCCAATATTTTTAGGAAATCTAAAAGACGGACAATTAAAATTTTTTTAGGCAACTACCCTATTGTCCATTAAATTAATAAAATGGAATATTCCATAATGTACGTATGCTTTTAATGAGCAGTTTTTCGCAATTTCGTTCTTTGATTCGGGTTCTTATTGCGTGATGCTACAGTTTTGTAGACCAACTGTTTAACTTTTGAGATTAAGCTTTAGTTTTCGACCCGTAACGGCTGTTGATGATGTTTACAGCTACCGGAATCGACAGCTTGAGTTTCTTCAAATTATTCAAAACTGAATGAAGTACTTTAAAATAGTATATTTTTAGACGTATTTTGAGTTTTAAAATTAATACAAGCTAATCAGTGATGGTATCTAAATACTTAATTAAATATTCCGCTAAATCTGGTAAAACCGACCTCAAAAAGACATGGGATAGAGGTTCTGAATAAGAAGAAGAATTAAGTAGTAAGGGTCATTTAGGGACATTTCCTAGAATTTCCTCTGAAAGACAATGCTCATCAATATCCCCTGATAACTCCAATAGGTCAATATAACCTCTTTGATACGCCCGAGGTTAAAATATAAAACGTTTCTATCGTGATTAACACTTGTTTCAATATTTGAGCGAATTAATTACAGCTTATTAGTGTTGTCTATTTTTATTTTCCAATAATTATAACGTATTGTGTTTTTTATAGAATGAAGGTTGAATGTTAATTTTAGATTTTACTTTTTAAACAGGTAGTGAAATTACTTACTAATTATATACTACCACGTAAAGTGACTGCCATCTACGCAAAGACCACGTCATTTTTAGTTAAACCGTTAGACTTTTAAGAACTCCAACTCGTTACGACTGTCAATGATGTTTGTACGACAACCAGAACTTAGACCCGCTTAACATGCCCTCTAAAGGTAGCCATGACAGTTTAACTGATCGGTTGTACTGGCGTTCATCCAAAAATGATCGTCAAAGGACCGATTCCAGATTCCAGTGGGGAAATCTAGTTGGCCTAAAACTTTTGGAGTGACGGTACAGTTTTACGTCTGGAATGATCAACTGAATCGTCAATGGACAGCTTTAATCACAGAAAAGCTCATGAAATCAAAAGCCACTTACAAGTTGTACAGTCGTAGCATAAAAATGCAAACAAAGTGGCATAAATATGTAAACAAAGTAGGCCGTTAATTAAAAGCAATTATAAAAATGATGAATGGGTGCAGACTGCGTAATAGCTTGATTTTCGTTGACACAGCAAACAGACCGAAAATGTTCGTTATGTAAGGCTCGCGTGTTTATACAACATTATAATTTTGCCCCACATCGTCGCACAATGAGATAAAACGAATCTTGATTGTGTTAAAGTGTAAGGATTTAGCAGTAAGTGATCTTTAGTTTTCTATTATTTTACTTTATTTAAAACTTTACTACAGTTTTTGAGACAAAAGAGTCATGTGATGTTTTTATTATAAAGAATGTTAGTACCAATACTATAACAACTAATAAATTCCAATAATATGCATGTTTATAACATTTTATTCATAAACTCCATTTCAACCACTTATGGGTGAATTTTAAAACCAAAAGCGCGATTGTCCACCCCAAACCACTGAATGGATTTGTTCCGTGGTTTGACCTGTGTCGATGGTCGATACAATAATCAGTTACTATTATATTACTGGCTGTGCCCTGCGGTTTTACCTGCATAGTTCCCGATCTCGTCGGAATATCGAGATTTAACATAACCTTTGTCCTTTCCTGGACCATAAGCTACCCCTGTACCAAATTTCAAGTCAATTCGTTCAGTAGTTTGGCCGTGAAAAGGTAACAGACAGACATACAGAGTTACTTTCCTATTTATAATATAAGTATGGATTTAAGGTTTTCTCTAAAATATGTAAAATACACCTACAGATTGATTCCCACAATTCTGAAAATCCTATGAATTGTTGAAAAGATTACAAATACATTGTCATACTTTTTGCCAAAAAAATACACTCAAGTTGTTTTAAAATTCTTAGACTTAAGTTACTGATATTGTGTACACTATGTAAGCACTTATCGTCGGTTTTGCGTGTCCCCTGTGGGCAAGGCTCGTTATACCTGGGTATTATTTGTATTGTCTATCCGAGGATTCGTATACTTTTTGCATATGTGACTAATTCTTGAAAATACTTAGGTATATATGTTTGTGGGCTGACGATAAAAAGTTTGTTGTGTTTTAATACTGAGTGTGTTTAATTTGTAATACAGACGACTTTATTTGTTTTTCGACGGGGTTCAAAAAAGGAGGTTCTTGATTTGGTTGTTATGTTTTATACACTTTTTATTTTATATCATTGTGTTACCTCTTAATTTCGTCATTAATGAAACATTTTTTAAGTATTTAATAGAAAATTAGGTAAGCTGTTTTGTAGCTACATATTGATGTAGGTACTTGTAAAAATATTTCGCAAATTGGTCCAATAAATAACATAACAAAGCATGCACTACATCATCTCATTATAGTAACTGACCCCTAACTAAGCTTGGAGCTTGTATCCAGGGTATCAGAACTACGCACACACTCATTCACACACACACCCAGACCAAGACAAACATTTGTGGTTGACACAAATATTCACCCCGCACGGGAATCAAACCCGCAACCTTACGGATGACAGACCGGCATGGTGACCACTCTGCATCGAGGTCGTCAATCAAATCATTGAACATTTAGAAATATTATCCATCTCTTTAGAATATTAGAAGACATATTATTAAAAGTATAACTAGACACCGGTAGCACCAAGTAGGTACAAGTTAGTTTACCCAATACAAAAACTAACAATGATTGATACAGGTGTTGCTTACAAAGCGATTTCCGCGGAAGTTCTTTGATAAAACCCTCTAAATATTATGAAATTGTATGTCTTTTTATCATCACTTTTCGTTTTTATACTCCTGTGATACGAGGGTTCAAAGATCTTTGAGAAAATGCTGATTAAAGGCGCGTTGATGGATTGATAGTTTCTTTGGCAAAGGAAATGCAAGTATTTACGTGTTCTTTTACATTTTTCACACTCACATACACTCACACATTTCACCTACACCTTTTTGTGTAAACAAGGTTACTGGTAATTGGACTTACATCCGTTGAGAGCAGTTTGTGTTGATCTAGACGTACAATTTTTGGTATGGAATACCCTAACTGATTATGGACGGTTTCCGAGATATTCCATGCAACCAGGCAACTGTTTGTGTACGGAATTTCATCAAAAACGGTTCAGATGATTGAGCTTGAAGTGTGAAAGCCTTATTGTATTCTGCTTCCAATCTAAATAGCGTTTTTTAATTTACAATAAAAGTATTCAATGCTCTTGTTACAATTTGAAACGATTTTTATGAAGCCAAAATATGGCGTAGAGTAAGTGATTTGTCCCGCTCCGTCGACGTCATCTCGCCGCCGCCTGCGACGTCACGCAGCGAAAATGGCGCGCAAATTCTAAAAAGTCTACTGCTTGAACATGAAGAAATAACGAACATACAAACAGACTTTCGCCCATAGAATAAGGATCACGACCAGGATTCTCTTTATCAAGCCCAAACCACTGGACGGATGGGGTTGAAATTTGCCATGTACTTAGATTGCAGGTAGATGTTACTTATGACGTAGGCATCCGCTAAGAAACTATTTTGGTTACCCCTAAGGGGATAAAAGAGGGAAAAACCCAAATTCTGCCGGAAGTCATTATTCCACGCGGACGAAGTCGCAGGCAAAAGCTAGTAAACATACAGATAAGTGAAAAAGAAAAAGAAAATATACAACCTAGTCACTAAATATTTCACTATTTAAACTTTCGTGATTTGAATTACTTAATAGTTTCAAGACTTTTATACGCGACTAGCTGTGCCCCGCGGTGCTGCCCGCATAGTTCCCGATCCCGTGGGAATTCCGGGATAAAACCCTATGTTTATATATACCCTATGTCCTTCCCGGACCATAAACTACCCCTGTACCAAATTTCAAGTCAATCGGTCCAGTCGTTCGCGCGTGATGCCATGACCAAGGGAAATAGGGATTCATTAAAATTTTATATTATAATTATTTTCATTAAAATTATAAATAGAGATTATGACATAATTTGACAGGCGATTAAGACCTAATTTGAATAAGCTTTGTACTAAATATGTGTTTCTAATTATCTTCAATAGTTTAATATGAAGTAATCACAATTAGCTTTAGCCCTGGTATTATTTAAAGAGGTTATATGAATAAAAATCAATACCAATTGCCATAAGTCTAAGCAAGCTTCGTCTAATTAGTTACTTACTTCAAGGACTCCAAATTACAGTTAGTATAGAAATTGTTATTCGTACCTAGTACTTAGAACTGAATGTACGAATCGTTATACCAAAGGTATACTTACAATGTAGTTAGAGTTAACTTAGATTGACATAATCATCGTTAGAACCTTGCGTTACATTTTTAGTCTGGTTTAGCACTAAACCAGGTTTTACAATCAATTTTTGAATACTGTCAAAGTGACAGATTTGACTGACAAGGTGTCAAATGCTTACCAGGTTTTGTTAAACCAGACTAAAAATGCAACGCAAATAAGGCAACATAAGTTTAACTGTTTGAAGAACCAAAAATGTATTGCAGTACTAATCACCTGAATTGTAGAGATTCTTCTCAATATAGTTTTTATAGTTATCATGGTTATTAGCACTCAAATTATTATGATTAACGAGATATTTACCACGTATGTATATTATTTACTAGCAGCGCCCCGCGGCTTCACCCGCGTAGTTCCCGTTCCCGTGGGAATTTTGGGATAAAAAGTATCCTATGTGTTATTCTGATGTATAAGCAAGATTATTGTAAAGTTTCATTAAAATCCATTCAGTAGTTTTTGCGTGAAAGAGTAACAAACATCCATACATACAAACTTTCGCCTTTATAATATTAGTAGGATTAGTAGGATTTCGAGTAACCGATATTTCGACGTTCATCCGTGATCATGGCGCTTGTAACAACGTCGAAATATTGGATTCTAGTTTCCAATATTTCGGTATATTATTTCATTTACCGTGTATATTAATTCACAAATAATATACATGGTAAATATCTCGTTAATCATAATAATAATTGTAGATTCTATTCGGTTCAAATTCTTGCTTTGGAGTAATTCAAGCAAGCAGCGACCACGGTGCCGCTTGAATCAAATTGCATCAGCAATGAAGCAAATTCTTAAAACCACGAGGATTTCAGTAATCTATTCTCATATTATAAAGACGATGGATTTGTTTGTTTATAACGAACAGGCTTCAAAACTACTGAACTGATTTAAAAAATGCTTTCAGTTTTGGAAAGCTAATTTATCAGCGAGTTACATAGGCTATATTTTATCCCCGTATTCAATCGGGAACGGGAACTACGTGGGAAAATGAAGGGCGCTATTAGTAAACATATAATTGCAACAAACAAAAAAAAACAATTTTAAATCTCTGTAAGTACATATTTGAATTCTTCAGTACTAATATTATAAAGTTGAAGGATTTTATTGTTTGTTTGTTTCTAACATGCTCCGAAACTACTGAACTGATTCCAAAAATTCTTTCACTATGTGTATACCCCGTGTTTAAAAATTGTTTAGAAATTCATACTTTAAGCATATTATTCTAAGATATAATTCAAGATAATAAAATCAAGAAATTATACAACCACAAGCCGTCAGTTTTGTTTACGTTGTCAAATACATTTTCACGTAAAAGTTTCGGATATAGGACTAAGCCGTGACATGATCGATAGCGGTCCCTTTTCAATGCGAAGACGTGTGAGGTGTACCTATAATATGAACGATTTATACACCGAGAATACAATGTGTAACGTTGATGTACAAACCTCCTTAGTTGTACTTATTTAGTTTTAATAGATAAGCGGAAAATGATGAAGAATTTCTAAGAAACACTTAGAAATTCTTCAACATTTTCCGCTTAGTTTAGTTCAATTAGTTACTAATTTAACATAACATAATCATTCGTTCCATCATCTCATTATAGTAACTGACCCCTAACTAAGCTCAAAGCTTGTATCTAGGGTATCAGAAACTACGCACACACTCATGTACACACACACCTAGACCGAGACAAACATTTGTGGTTCACACAAATATTCACCCCGCACGGGAATCGAACCCGCAACCTTACGTATGGCAGTCCGGCATGGTGACCACTCTGCCATGGAGGTCGTCAGACACACACAGGACGTCGTCGTTCTGTCTTATTTAAATGTATGAAAAAAAATGTCATGCTACCTCCGCTTACCAGATTTATCGTTTTACCTTCTTTTTATGACATTGAGGGAAAGCGAGCAGTGGGTCGCCTGATAGCAAGTAATTAACTACCGTCTCGCCCATGGATGTCTGCAAAAAGCAAGGGGAGGACTCACCTTCACTCACCATGTAAAACGCATTGCTATTGAGCTAACTACATCTTGTCAATATCCTGTGAGATTGTGGTAGTTCCCCAGTCAAGCATATCTGTGTTCGAACTATTTTTTCAACACACTTGCTCATAAAGGGGCTCTTAGTTGTGCAAAAACAGTTGAATAATGACACGCTTAATTCACTAGTGAGTCATAGATTTTTTTTTAAATTGTTTAGTTTTAAAAAAGTTTCGATACCAAGAAAAATCGTGTCCATACATTTTAAAAACAAACTTCAACAATGTTGCCTTACTTTTGGTAGGTCTATGGTCGATTCCATTCATTCATTCATTCGTTTTTTTTAAAATAAGTATATTCTTTTAGTCTTTGGCCGATCACCATTGTTGTGTTGGATGCGCGCGAATAGAAAAACTGTTTATTGATTAGCGAAAAATGATAATTTCTTGGCAAATGTGTTGAAAAACGTTGTATGGTACACGCGTGTATTGATGATTACTATCCTCGGCTATCTTCAGACCCTCGCCTGACGGCTCGGGCCTCAATAGCGCCTCGGAAGTATCACCAACTTACTTCGCTTGTACCATAAATAACTATAATCATAGTCTTGCTCTATACCACTATTATTTCCTAATTTTCTTTTGCCCTGCCACTGCGATAATAAACAAAACCATTTTATTGAAGGGAGACTATACATTCAAATGCTATTTTTATAAAAATATCTACAAAAAAATATAAATAGGTTACTTGTAACTTATTAAATGTACATTTTATTATATTTACATAGCTATTATAAGTACCTGTTTTCTTTTAAAGGTAAACCATCGAGTAGGTTTTCATGAAACAATGCATATTAGTATAATGGCTACTAAGAACTGGCCATAGTGAAGTTTTATAAGAACTAAAGTTTTCCTAGAAATATTGATTTATTTGAATTTTGTAAACGTATTATCACGTAGGTATTATACATATAATGTAATGGGTTTATAAAATACTTATAATCAGGCAGCAGCTGAGCCATCTGTGGCATAATTGTTGCGAGTAGTCCCACTAATTGCAACGAATAACTTCAGCATATTAGGAATACCTAACAGCGAGCAAAACCGCGCGTATAAACTAGTCTAGATATTTCCCATTAAAATCAACTTCTGAGCTCTCAGGTCTTGACGCAGAAATACTAAGTACTGCAATTTATTACCGAGATATTAAACAAACATAAACTTCGATACGAATGTGTGTGAACTTTGAAAGAATCGTTACGATTTCGTAATAAAATAATTTATTTGATTTGAAGACGGGGGCTCGAGCGTGGTGCGTTCGCCATCAAAATGATTACTCCTACCTAAGTAGTTATTACGTAATGTTTGTGTGGAGTCGGGTATATACTCGTAATTAATGATTTGTTTGCTACACTTTTACGTTATAAGAAGAGTAACGATTGATATTATTAGTTGGTGTAGATTTTTCCAGGAGTGAACAAATGTGAACAAAGTCTGCATAAAATGAGTTTGGGGATAAAACTACTGGACATAATTCTTCAAGTTGTAAATGTATGTAGTATATTACTATTAGATTTCTATGTGCAGACTTAATGCCTCTTTTTTTAAGGCGCAAAATAGAAACTTAATATTCAAAGCATAGTACCAATAAGTATTCTAAAAGTTTTTACTTACAAACAGACTTTGTATATGTTCTAAATTCCAGTACAAAATATTGTTAAAATTACCTGACTTCAAACTGTATATTTTTGAGGCATAATATTCAAAATTCAAAAGCGGTAACAGCGGTTGCTGCGGTTAATGTACTTCACGTTAACTTTGTGTACCTTCATGAAGGTTCACAAGTTACAAACAGGTCTGAATCAATATTATTCATACTTACAAAGTTACTTTGATATTCAAATTGAACGAAGTTATTAGACCTATTACTTACTGGGAAATTACTTAATAATAATGAGTAAGTATCGGCATGTATTCAGGTAATTTAAGGTAGGCTAGAGTCCCCGAAGTGGGGACTTATATGAGCTGATAATGATGAGAGATCGGTAGTTCTATATCTTCCTAAAGACGTAAATTCCTCAAGAGCTTACTGAAGATTGCTTGTGAACTGTACGTTTTAGTAATATCTGGCACTTTCATAATAGTGACTCTCATGAACGAGTGACTCTCAGACCACTGAACGTTAAGAATAAAGTGATAGTTCTATATCGGTGGCCGAGTTCTGGTTCTCAAAAATGTCAGTCGACACGCAAGAAGAAGAATGAGGTAATAAATAGTGATTTATTTTATAAGTGTTTCCATCCTATGAAGAAGGATTAAGCCATCATCGGTTCTAGCTGTCGAATACTGTCGAACTAACATCATCGAAAGTTGTTTGTAGTTCGAGCCTTCAAAAGTTTTACAGTTGGTTTAATAAATATTGTAGCTACCATAATAGATAGGTCTAGTTGTGGGAAACTGCCCACCTATAAATAAACAATGAAGAGGATAGGCGAAAACACCATGATTGCCTTCCACGTGTTGGTAATCTCAAAAAACGCCAACCATACTTGGAAAATACCAAACATGCACACTCGAGCTAAGAACATCATAAGGGATCCTTAGAATCACCAGAAAAAAAATGACATTTGACCTTCGAAGACACTTGTTCGTCGTCATGGCAACAAACTAGAATCTATAAACAGTTTATTTTAAAATATACAGCTCCAGCAATGGCCTACTTCGATGGGGTTGATTTCACATGAAGTTAAATTGATGTAGAAGCCAAGGAGAGGTAAAAGGAAGCCTTGGGCACGTCTGCGACGAACAGACGGAGTGTTTGTATTTGTGTGCATTACCGAGCTAATTTCGAGAACCACTGAACTGATTTCTGTGATGTTTTTTATGTAATAATGTATATCTCTATATTTTTATTCAGATTTTTATACTATTGATTTTTTTGGTATACACGAACACTTCACATTAAAATTAAACTACTTTAACCGATTTTTGTCTAGAATAAGATTCAGTAAGATTTCTTTACAATTAATGTTGTTTTTAAGAAAGTCACTTCTAACTTGGTTTAACAATGTATTCTGGGACTCGCCTACAGCCTACACCTATAACAGGTTAAGGTTTTGGTTTATATACCTACCCTAAATATAAGAAGACAAAGAATTCGTATTCACTGTGGTTTTGAAATAAAATTTAGATATACCAGACTGAGTTCAACATGGATCATATGAGAAACATATGATTACATAATATAGTTAAACATATGTGGATCATATCCCTGTCTGGCGTATGTCTGTTTCGCCTTTTTAATATTGTAGCGGATGAAGCTTAGTAATTGATAGTGAATAATGATTTAGAGCTGGATGGCAGAGTCACCATGCCGGACTGCCATCCTTAATGTTGCGGGTTCGATTCCCGTGCGAGGTGAATATTTTTGTACGACCCACAAATGTTTATCTTGACGACCTCGATGGCAGAGTGGTCACCATGCCGGACTGCCAGCCGTAATGTTGCGGGTTCGATTCCCCTGCAAGGTGAATATTTGTATGAACCACAAATGTTTATCTCGGTCTGGTGTCTGAATGAGTGTGTGTGTAGTTTCTTGGTACCCTAGATACAAGTTACGAACTTAAGGTTCAGTTACTGTAATGAGATGATGGAGTGAATGATTAATTATGTTATTTCTCGTTGTCACCTAATCCTAAGTGTAGTCGTTCTTTATTTTACGCCATTCCCTTCGACGTTGAGTAACTTCGATTAATGCCGATAATGCCAAAGTAATATGTCTAAAGAATGTCAGAAACCAGTATACAAGGCCATTATCAAAGCCATCGAGGTTGTACTATATTAGTTCGCTACTTTGATGTTTGATAAAAAGAAAATATATTTTTCTAAAATCAGGCAATATTACTGAAATCCTAACTAATATTATAAATGCGAAAGTAACTCTGTCTGTCTGTCTGTTACCCTTTCACGGCTAAACTACTGAACCGATTGACTTGAAATTTGGTACAGGGGTTGCTTATGATCCGGGGAAGAACATAGACTACGTTTTATTCCGAAATTCCCACAGGAACGGGAACTACGCGGGTGAAACCACGGGGTACAGCTAGTAACTTTATAAGTCACAAAACTAGGCTTCTGAAAGGTTAATCAACGTAATGCTGACTCACGAGTTGTTAATTTAAAAGCCATGTCAAAATAAACTCGGGTTTAAAAAGGTAAATTCGTATATTAACTTGGAAATTAGATGGGATTGATATCATTGAATGAAGTAAGTAAGTACCCGAAATTCCCACGGGAACGGGAAACACGAGGGTGAAATCGCGGGGCGCTGCTAGTCTATAATAAATTAATTTGGTTTATACATTTCTATATTCGACATACTCTTAGCTGTTGGTGTCTTTGATTTGCACTTTAAATAAATAACTTAAACTAAAAGATGGCTTTATTTTGAGGTACGTTTCTTTTATTTTATAATAGCTGTGCCCCGCGGTTTTACCCGCGTAGTTGCGGAATCCGGGGGAATATGGGGATAAAATTATGCTAAAAACCTTTCCACTGAATCACTCTATCTATTAAAACAAACCGCATCAAAATCCGTTGCGTAGTTTTAAAGATTAAGCATACATAGGGACAAAGAAAGCGACTTTGTTTTATACTATGTAGTGGATAGTGATAATACGCCAATTTGGTTTATGTTAATTTAAAATGAGATTTGATATAAGTATTCTTAGTTATTGATTTACATTAGAAATAAAATTGAAATTAGACTGTTACATAATGTGGTACGTTTCTTTAATTTTATGTTTTGCAGAATCTTAAGTAACTTTTAAATGATTTCTCGTTTTGTCCAGTCTTATAGAGTAACTAATTTCTCATCAAACTATAACATAACACTACTTTTTAAAAGCAATTTGATAGACCAAAATACAGCAATGATTAGTAGAAATTAATAAGAACTTACAACACAAGATAAATGACATCTTAACGTTACATCTGCTAATTACATTAGGGCCGTTTTAACCGACTTTGACGAGCGCAATGTCGACTTTAAACGTGGCCATTGACGAGTCAGTTTAACTGATCAGTTGAACTGGCGGCCATCCAAAATTGGTCGTCAATCACCGGAGTAATTCCAAATTCCAGTGGGGAAATCTAGTTGGCTTAAAACTTTTGGAGTGACGCCACAGTTTCATGTCTGGACTGATCAGTTCAACTGACTCGTCTATGGCCTTAACGAAGTCCATGTCAGTCGCAATCAGTTACAAGCACCTTTAAACATTCATTAAGCCCTTCAATCATCGGTTGTAGAACAAAAATTTGTAATGGTTTCGAATCAGTTCGAACTGAAACCATAAATCATTTTCTTTGACTGTTAGATGTAGATAAATTGAATGTAATTATATTTTACTAGCAGCGCCCCGCGGCTTCACCCGCGTAGTTCCCGTTCCCGTGGGAATTTTGGGATAAAAAGTATCCTATGTGTTATTCTGATGTATAAGCAAGATTATTGTAAAGTTTCATTAAAATCCATTCAGTAGTTTTTGCGTGAAAGAGTAACAAACATCCATACATACAAACTTTCGCCTTTATAATATTAGTAGGATTAAGTCTAAACGTCGATACCTTTACCATCATCAAAGTCGGGTATTTAGTCAATTAGAGTAGTTTAAATGGCAAACTGAGATGAACGGATAGATCAGTAGTATCTGTCAGACTGCTAAACATAAGATAGCGGGTTCGATTCGCGTGTGAGGTAAAAGAGTTGAGTGTTTGTGAATCAGTGTTTATCTCGATTGGTGTTTGTATGTGCAGTGCGTGTAGTTTCTCATATTTATTTTAATTCAATTAATATATGTAGTATAGAATTCCGGCCGTTTTCGGCCATGGCGACTACTTCTCCTTTGGCTACGATTGTCTGTCAATTCAACTAGTAATACTATCTAAATGATACAATTTAAACATTCGAATATTAAAATCATAATGGACACCACATCAGATTATAAAAACATTTAAAACGAGCAGCGCCCCGCGGTTTGACCCGCGTAACTCCCGTTCCCGTGTGAATACAGGGATAAAATAATAAAATATAGCCTATGTCATGCACTGATAAATTAGCTTTCCATGAGTGAAAGAATTTTTGAAATCGTAACCCTTACAATTTAATAAACATACAAACTTTACTTCTTTATAATATTAGTATATATTATTTCCTCGACCTTACGTTTAAGTTAGTAACTTGACCATGAACTATGTAAGTAAACAGGTACCTAATAGTAGCTTTAAGCAATACTATTCTAGCTACATAGTTATTAATTTTTAATAGTAGTTATACCAAATAGTACAATTAGCAATGATAGCAGTGGATTAGATAGTATTTAAAAAATCTTTTTTATGTTACGTCACTAGTAACTTTAAGAAGTACTAATAAGTACTAGTTTTTAATATACTTAGTAGCTGTTTTATGTACTACAATTAGCAAAGATCAAAATGGCTGCGATAGTAGCTTAATCAATTCTCAGTTCTTTAAGTAGAAACGTCACTAGTAACTTTAAGAAGTACTAATATGTACTATAGTTTTTAATATAGTAGCTGTTTTATGTACTAATAGCAATGATAACAGAGTCTACGATAGTAGCTTCCTAATCTTCTATAACATAATCATTCACTACATCATCTCGTTATAGTAACTGACTCCTAAGTTCGTAACTTGTATCTAGGGTATCAGACACTACTCACTCATTCACACACACATACCCACTCTGACACCTATAAGTTACTACTTTACTTAAATCTACTTCTAGTAACTTTAAGAAGTACTAGTAGTAGTTTTTAATTTAGTAGTCAGTAGTTAGTATTGCAATTAGCAAAGATAACAGAGTCTACAATAGTAGCTTCCTAATCTATATCTATATCATTATATAAAAGGCTTTGTCCTGAATGACTGATGGATCAACGCACAGCCTAAACCGCTGATCGTAGAGACCTGAAACTTGGAGGGTGTGTTATTTGTATTACGTAGGCGTCCGATAAGAAGGGATTTTTGAAAATTCCTCCTCTAAAGGGGTGAAAAGGGGTTGCAAAGTTTGTATGGGACAACGTGATTCCTCGGTCTGATTAAGTTCAAACTTGACATAAATGTTCTTCAAAAAGATTAATTAAATATGTGATACTCATTTTTCTTAAAATCATCACCTAACATGATTAAAAAGGGGTAAAAAGTTATTTTGGGGTTGATTTGCGTCGAAATTGATATCAATACTCCTTTGACATGTGTTTCAATTTGTAATTTGACAGCTGAATGTCAAATGGCGGACTAAACGAAAATGACGGAAAATGAGGCAGCGTATCAAAACTATATGTAAATAAAAAAATACCGTATTTTTACGTATTAATAGGAATAAATAATTTATCAATATTCTTCACCCCACATTATAAATCTAGACATTAATTTAAATAACTATTTCAAATATCAAATCTGTAGGTGAAGTAGTTTTTTCATAAAATGTACCACCAAATTGTTGCGTTACAAGGGCTTCGCTTTGCTCGCCCTAATTAGATATTTTACCCATAATTTGATTTCTGCTTATCATATCTTCAGACATTTTCGATCTAAAATATTACTATACGAAAATTATTATTCATGTGCGATTTATCGATTTTAGCTTTATGGTATGAAATTAGTTAAGTCGAGCAGGGTTTTTTTATAACTAAATCACCCACTTATTATAAATACATAGATTCGCTTAATTACAATCCAGAATCTTTCCAGAATTTTTCGCAGAATCTAAATCACTTTCTAATATAGTAGAACGCCGATTAACCGAATCGCCAATTATCCGAATCCGTCCTAAGTTACTATGCAATGTACCTCTATTAATTGTTGTGATTTATTATATTTTGTATTTTCGTCAAGGCCCGCTGGGATTGCAACTTAAATAAAAATAAATAAAATAAAATAACTTACTCTGATCGAGATGTTTAAGTGAGCTATAGATAATGTAGAACTGTGTTTGTTAAACTTATTATAGTTTATTCAATGTGTGGCATCGTTTTTAGAGTTCCGTTCCCAAAGGGTAAAAACGGAAACATATTACTTCGCTGTCCGACCGTCCGTCTGTCACCAGACTATCTCAAGAACCATGGACATTGGACGTATGGTATGAGAGAATTATGCATATTCAAGGTCAAGAACGGTGATAGCTAAAGCTACACTTGATATTTTCACAGATGATGTATTTCTATTCTATTGCCGCTATAGGAAAAAATACATAAAATAAAATAAATATTTAAGCGGGGCTTTTCAATACAACAAACGTGATTTTTTGTCGTTTTTGGTACGGAAAAATTCGTGCGCGATTCCAGCTATGTGCAGTCTATGTGCGATAATCCGAATCGACCCCGGTCCCAATTAATTCAGATAATCAGCATTCTACTGAATATGTATTGTGTTATGAAACGCCGACTCTTCCGAAGAAAAGATGAAAAAATGGGATGGAAGTGGTAGTGGGGTGGAAGGGGTAGTGGCGTGGAAGTGGAGTGGATGCGGGATAGGCGTTGAAGTGGTAGAGATGGGGAAATGGGATTAGTGTGGATGTAGGTGAGATGTAGAGCGTCGGTGGCGTAGGGGTTAAGGCCTTTGACTTTCGATCGGAAGGTGCCTGATTGGAAACCCACCACGTACCAATGTGTTTTAAATCATCATTACCAGTTCATTGATCTCCCTACCGAGGGTACAAGACCAGAAATAAGTAATGATGAGTGATGTGGAAGTGGGAGCGGTGTGGAAGATGTATTAGTGTGGAAGGGGAGTGGGGTGGAAGAGGTAGTGGCGTGGAAGTGATATTAGGGGGTCAGCATCAGCTACCTAAGGAGGGGCTAGGGCCTGTCCTGAATCAGATCTAATAGGGGTATTTTAATTATGTAGGCACATAAAATATTAAAGTTTACCTAATTTATATGTCACTAGCGGCGCCCCGCGGTTTCACCCGCGTAGTTCCCGTCCCCGTAGGAATATGGGGATAAAATTATGCTAAAAACCTTCCCACTAAATCACTCTATCTATTAAAATAAACCGCATCAAAATCCGTTGCGTAGTTTCAAAGATCTAAGCATACATAGGGACATCAGGACAGAGAAAGCGACTTCGTTTTAAACTACATTATGTATTGATAACGAATAATATAGGCGTGTTTATTGTTTAATTTTAATCTCGACTGCCTGACCTACATATTGATTAAAGTTATTTTATTACATCGATATTTAGCGTTAGCCCAAATTAACTATTCTACGCGCACGAAGTCGCGGGGCTGAAGCTAGTCTTCTATAAGTTACTACTTTACTTAATTCTACTTCTAGTAACTTTAAGAATTACTAGTAGTAGTTTTTTAATATAGTAATTAGTAGTTAGTATAACATTAAATTAAAAATTTAAAAAACCCCCAACCCAATTACTTTCAAACCCCCATAACCTTTAAACGGGTCAACCGATTTTCATCAAACATGTCTAAGAACACTCGCAAGTAAGTCCCCTTTAGTACAAAAAAAATAATTAAAATCGGTTCTTCCGTTCGGGAGCTATGATGCCACAGACAGACAGATACACACACATAAACACGTCAAACTTATAACACCCCTCTTTTTGCGTCGGGGGTTAAAAAGTAACTTCCTAATCTTTTGGGTACTCTCAAATACACATTTTATCAATAAGTTAGTGACAAGTAAATATGGCCGCACGTATTACTTGTTCCTACGGTCAAGGAAAACATTTTAAGGAACCCAACATGTCCCAGAGCCATAAATTTGAAGACATGTGACCTCCAGTACTGAACCAATTTTATAGATCATGGTTCATTTGCTCTTAAAATACGAGTATAAACATATTTGTTTTTTAGTTATGTTATGTTTTAGTGTTGTAAAGGAATATTGCTTATGTTTCTTTGTATTTATCAAAATTATTTAAACGTTGTATTTTGCTGTTGTAATAGAGATATGGCGTATGGATTTTTGTGGTTATCAAGTTTATTTAAAATATAAGACACATTTTTCCCAATTATATTGAGTTGAAATGATGGATGATGTCACTCCATGATACATTTTATAGCACGTTGTGACGTAGTTAGCTTCCACTTTCAAATATGAATGCTTAATTTTTTATAAAGTTTCAAATTTAAAAATATATATAACCAAAACAAACAGAATTACAAACCATTATATTATAATCATGTATTATACCCGGACATAGAAAACACCAATTATTTTATTATTAAATAAAACCACAGAATATTTAATAGTACTTGGGTAAACTCAAGACCTCAAGGCGTTTGTAACAAATGTTGGACGTCGTTAGTTTTATGTTGATGTAGTGACTAAGCTAGAAAAATTGTGCAGAAAAAACCTATGATGAGACTTTTTGGAAGATAAAGCGGATATGATTTGAGGTACAGCTAGCAAGGAAAGTTATAACAAAAACACTATGAGCAATTATTCATCTGACAAAGTCTTGACCAGACTGGTACGGCTAGCAAGGAAAGTTATAACAAAAAAACTATGAGCGTCATTTACACGACAACGTCGAGGTCAAAAACACTTTTAAGATGTATGATTTCAATCATACAGCTTGCATTTTTTTTCTAAGTCTGAGGTTTCGGATTAGAGTCCTGGTTACAGCGTATTTGCTATTTCAACAAACATGGATCGGGCTTAAGATTATCAACCTGTTAAGTGGTCACCATGCGGGACTGCCATCCATAAGGATGCGGGTTCGATTCCCGTGCGAGGTGAATATTTGTGTGAACCACAAATGTTTATCTCGGTGTAGGTGTGTGTGTGAATGGGTGGTGTGCGTAGTTTCTGATACCCTAGATGCAAGTCTCAAAATTAGTTAGGGGTCAGTTGATGTAGTGAATAAAATGACGTAGTGAATGCTTATGTTATGTTAAGGGCAAGTGTGTGTATGCATGTTTCCCTTCCCTATATTATAGTGAGAGAAGTCTTTGCCGTGGGATTAGATACTTTACTACATTTCCGCTATGGTCACCCAAATCAATACCAAATGTCATTCACAAACCTTTTTGGACATAACGCAGATATGATTTAAGTATGCAGAGCTACGAAAGTTGATTAACACATTCAGATGTATTCAAACCTTTTTATATCAATTTCTGGAAGCTGAATTCATTTTTCGATTAAGTATACCTTTTTTTATATGAATTTTAATGTTTATTTCAATGTTATTGAAAAAAAAAATGTTTTATATATCATAAAAATATTGCTAATTTACGATGGCTCGAGTCGAGCCCCTCGGTGGGGACATTATATGAGTTGATGATTTTTCACGATGGTTATAAGTAAAATTTAAATTAATACTGTGACACCCAATAATGCGATTACAGCGACGCTATCCCCGGGACAAATATGTATGTTTGTGGCACTATAGTTAAATATATGACAGTTAACTTTAAACTAAAAAAGTTTGAAACTTTATAAATTAAAAGTATTTTAGTTCGTGTTTGTTTTTCAAAGCCCGGGTAAATAACGTCCTTTGAATATGTTTAGAACTTTTTTGTTGACCATACTTCCATGAGTAATTTGAAATTATTTATATTATGACTAAATCTTTTTTGTTCGTATTTTTGACAGTTACTTTAATTATTTATCTAAGTCACTAGATCCCTAAACAAATTAACAACGATTGTTTCGTTATAATATATAACAAAAAAAAATTTTGAAGTTCTTGGCCATTAAACAAAAAAAAACTACTTAATATATTTTTCAAATCTCCTAAATCAAGATACTTTTTTGTTTCGGTATATATTATATTACTTTTAAGAATTGCTAACTTACAAGTATTTCTACTCAACTATTTATTTTACTACGAAATCTACTTAGTATTTCATCAGAAGTTTTGAAGGTAAAAAAAAATATCGTTTTCGTTAAATAAATACGGATAAAGGAAAAACTTAGTAAAACTTTCAAAAAATATAAAGTGGCGATAATATGACAATAAAGGAAATCGCTGAAAGTGCTATTTCATAGAAATAATTTATTACGTTTTATTTGGACTAAGCACGAAAATCTATCTGCTTTGGCGATAGCTTAAAATACTTCTAGAAACTACTTAGCACAGCTATTTCAATTATTGTTATCTAAACCTAAATTTGTATTTTAAGGATAAAATTATGACTTTTCAAACACATATAAATGTAATATACTCTCTCCAAGCCGATTGCGGCTACGGCGACCTAGCTTCATTACGAGTTTGGGTGTTTCGCTCGCATATGGCTGCAGTACCCTATTTTTGCAGTAAAGGTACGTGCACAGTTAGGACATGTTAGGATACCGTTGACAAAGTTAATAATATATAACTAATGTTACGGTACACAAAAAACATCTCCATCAATATAGAATTGCGAGAAATTTCATCTCAGAAAGAAAGTTCAACAATTTTCTGAGGCCCTGTCCGTGACACATATTTCAGCCCCACATCAAAACGAATCCAGATATCATATCAATTTGCACTTTATTACCATACTATCAAGAATTATTTTTGCAAAACAGGCCACGGTCACTAAATTCACCCTTATTATTTACGTATGTTCGTACCACTAATCTATTTGACCGCTAAATTACGACGTGTGTGTAGAATTCGTAAGAACGGTCAAAAAGCATTAGTGTTGCCCAAATTCAGTCTTGGTCTTGCAGTCTTGGTCTTGTTCTTGCGTTTTTGCAAGACCAAGACCAAGAACAAGACCGCGTATTTTTAGCAAGACCAAGACCAAGACTGACCGTGCAAGACTTGAGCAAGAACAAGACTAAGCCTGCAAGACTCTTGCGTCTTGCAGCTAGGACTTAGCGCTATTTCACGGAGTAGTTAGGTGTAACAGTTCGGTGTATAGGTACGCTTAGGAATTCTATGAGACGCAAAAAACTGTATCAAAGAATATGAAAAACTGGACCTATGCGCATTACGACTAATACCATAAACATACCTACATAGCGAATAAAAAAATATCCATTAAAATCAAACTGAGTGCATGCATAGTTATGTTTTAACCATCGGCACTTTGATAATGCGGCATCAAAGGTTTTGTACTTACTTCTCAAATAAATTTGCCGCTTTTCGGAAGTACATGGTTATGATACACGCGCCGGCGGCTTCTTTTGAAATCATATACAACAATCGTTGCCGCCGCGCCGAAATCACAACATTTGACACATTTGATTGCCGCCACAGGGCGTAGGTATACTCATGCAAAATAATTTCGAATTTTAAGAGTACCTACAGGTGTTCCAAAGAATAAATAAGTTTCAGTCAAGTCAGAATGTTAGAAGTTAGAATGAAAATGAATACAATATACTGATCACGCAAGTAGTATTATGATAGGAAAAAATGTTAAGGATAGGTAGTAGATGTCATAATAATTTATTCTAGTAAGTATATATTATAATATTGATTATATGGTTTTCAAACTAATTACTTAGGTTCTATTATTGTACATTTAGTCATTATATTTCTTAAGTTTTTACAAGAAAAAATAGCAAAAAAGTGTTCAAATATCACCCGTTTGATAAATATTGTAGCCACTTTTAAATATACTTGAAACGTGTAAAAAAAATCTACAAAACTAATAAAATAATATAAAAAGCGTAGGTTACTTACCTACTAATAAAATAAAAAGCCTGCGATAAGAGTTTTGTATTGCTTACCAGCCCGAATATCTCTGAGAGAGATGATGATTTTAAGTATTTACTAGCAGTGCCCGCGACTTCGTCCACGAGGAATAGTAACTTTGGAGGTATAGTGACGTTCAGGATTTATTTATTTATTTTAAAACTTCTGTCATCAAACATACAAACAAACTCTTCAGCTTTATAATATTAGTATAGATAAGTATAGATGTACGCCAAAACATTCACTTATATGTAAAGAATAGTGATTGGCACTAATTCTTTACATATATTTTATTCACGCGTCGCGTCTGTACAAGTAGGTAATAATCTGTGTTTGTACGCCGCACGCGGCATCGTTTGATTTGCGGCGGCATCCTTTTAATAGAGCCGGCACGTGGCGAGGCGGCGCGGTAGAAAGCAAGGAAACGTACTATAAATAAAGAAATTATTTTAATTCCAGTCATTTCCAATTGAGCTGTGCTTCGAGTCTAACTTAATAATTGTTTTTACTAATTCTTGTTGTTTTCTAAAAACGTATCACGTGTACAATTTAATATGAGTGACGAAGATTCAAATTATTCTAGTCCGAGTAACGAGAGTTTGAGTCACAGATCTAAAAGACCCAAAAGCAAATTTTCGAATTTCTTATCAAATCCTCAGTTATTTATTAATCTGCTTGATCTTTACTATTGCTATGTTAATTCAAGCTCACAATGTTTCAATTCTAATACGTTTTTCTAAGATTTAAAGTAAACTTTAATAAATAGTAATAGACTAATAGGTAATTGCAAGACTTGCAAGACTCTTGCTGCAAGACCAAGACCAAGACCAAGACTGGGAGCGCAAGACCAAGACCAAGACCAAGACCAGGTGTATTGGCGCAAGACCAAGACCAAGACTGGCTAAGTCTCGTCTTGTTCTTGCATTTGGGCAACACTAAAAAGCATAGTGTATAATTTATTTTCTAACATAATTACGTTAGTAACAAGGTCTGTCATTTTGGGTCACACTAAAATATGTAATAAGTTCCTTGTCAAAACATCATTAAGGTGCTCCTTCACTGGGAGCATTCGCGTGTAATGTAACGTTACAGATTCGTCTTTGAGCATTACATTACAATAATACCTCCCTGACTAACGAGCATTCGAGTGTAATAATTACAAATTATAATTAATAAATTACAAGGTCCGCATTGTAATGCTCGGTTCTCCTCCTTCACTGATGTAATGCTCAAATCTGTAACGTTACATTACACGCGAATGCTGCCGGTGAAGGAGCACCTTTATACGAATTATATATGAAAAGACAGGCTCAAACCAAGGTCTACATGGCCTTAGTTAATTCAACTTGTTCTAAACCTTGATAGTTTCACATTTTACTTGTAAATCTTCTAAATAAGTAGGTCTCAAAATGTATGCGCGGTAATGTATTCTGTTTTCTGTGACCACAATGTAATTGTTTTAGAAAACAGAATTTAATTCTTATTAGGTACTTTGTGTGCCCCGCGGTTTTACCAGAGCAAATCCCAATCCCATGGGAATTTCGGGATAAAAAGTATCCTATGTGTTATTCCTAGTTATAAAGAACATCATCATCAGCTCATATAATGTCCCCACCGAGGGGCACGAGCCTACCCTGAATTAGGGTGATAAGGAACACATGTACCAAAAATCTAAATCGATACAGTAGTTTCTGCGTGAAAAAGAACAATCCAAACTCAAAAACACAAACTTTCGCTATTAGTAGAATGTGTTGTGTAGTGTTGGCGTAAATCAAAGAAATCAATACAGTTGTCTGTTATTACAAAAGGTTTACTAACTTATACTTGTAAAAGTTAGATGTATGAGAGTGATAGATCACTAGATTGAGTATCGTAATAAAACTCAAAAGAGATCTTCACTGACTTACTTTATTTGGTTTATTTTTTTCTTTCTTGTTTATAATAAGGTCGTTTCGTTTTAATTGAAGTATGTCTTTTGACCTGATATTCAATTATCGTTGTGGTAAAATTACTTTCCTGGGCCCCGATTCTCTAAACAATTAAGCGGTGATAATGCTACTCAAATGTATTTTAATATCAACATTATGGCCGTTTTTTTGTCATTTTGGTATTCTCTTAGTTACAACTACTCCGCTGACTCAATGGCTCCATAAAACTTAGATGGTTGTCATGGAAACAGTATTCTGACGTTTATTTGTCAAAATTTTGATATGCATCAAAAACCACTGAGACAATGGTGTCTCAGTGGTTTTACGAGAGTGTCAGAAATTTTAGCATATGGCTCCATAGCCATATGAATAAATTTTAGCAGAATACCAAATTTCTGACACTCTCGTAATGGTGCCTCAATATCAACATAATGTCTGATCAATAATATCAAATTGCAGACTTAGGCCCCAGATCATCATCAACTTACGAGCTGTTGCTCTTGTCTGTGTAACAGGTCCAACTCCCTCCATCTGCCCCTATCTAAGGCTTCCTTCACCTCCTTATACGACATGACAGCGACCTTATCCTTTTCTGATAGTTCCTTTAAATAATACGCATTGATTCCATTTAGGCTGCATCATCGCATTAAGAGAGTTACAGACATACCGTGCAAGTGCAAGCTTATTTTATGTAAAAAAGCCTCAAGCTCTTCAGTACCATGAAGTTAAAGGTAAAAATTGAGTCCACACTTCGATTACCTACTTGAACCATACCTATATTATCACTATCGCGCTCTCTGTGGGCAGGCTCTCTCTTTCTAACTAAGGTAACCTCTAGAAAGAGAAGGTCTGACTAAAAAGAGAGATCGGCCCACAGAGACGTAGGTATTTGACTCAAGCTGTTGTTCCAAGTGTGGGCTCCATTTTTTACCTACAACTTCATGTTCAGTACGCGAAACACTGGTGTGACTGCTTGACATAAAGAGGCCATCAAATAGGTGATCCATCAATAAATAATAGTGTCTTTAAGTAATAAAAGAGCGCCATTTGATTCGAGGACATATTTATATTGGACTATAATGACATGTTTATTGATGAGACACATTCTTATAATTATCTATCTTGTTAAACAAAAATTAGAGACTGTTTACTTTTATAAAAAAATATAGGGAAATATAATAATATCCCTCCTGGTTAAGCAGCGCCCTGCAACTTCATCCGCGTGGAATAAAGACTTCCGGCAGAATTTGGGTTTTCCCCCTTTTCTACCCTTAGAGGGGGAATTTCCAAAAATCCTCTCTTAGCGGATGCCTACGTCATAACATCGACCTGCATGCCAAATTTCAGCCCGAACCGTCCTAGTAGTTTGGGCTGTGCGTTGATAGATCACTATGTCAGTCAGTCAGTCAGTCATTCACCTTTGAGTTATATAAATTTAGATTTAGGAGAAAAAGGAGAGTAAGCCTAAACTAAAAGTTAAACAATAGTGACATTTCGCATAACCCGGTTAAACAATATTAACATTCCGCTAAATCTAGTTTAGCTAAAAACCCAATTAGACATAGGATGGAAGAAGAAGAAGCTTAATCATAAATTAATTACTGTTTTCATAAGTTAGTCCGTATATCTGTGATGCTTAAATTAATTAAATTTAACTTTGACTTTGACTTGAACTGCATGCATATTGCGCTACGCTAACCTAAGCTAACTTGTACTATTTGTTCAAATTCCACGTGAATGGAGTCACGTGTTTCAAATATGTATTAAATATTACGATAACGTGTGTTAAGGCGGCCATC
This sequence comes from Timandra comae, assembly GCA_958496195.1. Lineage (NCBI taxonomy): Eukaryota > Metazoa > Arthropoda > Insecta > Lepidoptera > Geometridae > Timandra > Timandra comae. Next base: position 6,638,321 of record OY292370.1, read on the forward strand.
AACGAGTCTGTTTAACTGATCAGTTGAAGTGGCGTCCATCCAAAATCGTCAATCTCCGGAGCGATTGAAAATTCCAGTGGGGAAATCTAGTTGGCCTTAAACTTTTGGAGTGACGCACAGTTTTATGTCCGGACTGATCACTTCAACTGACTCGTCAATGGCCACCTCTAAGAGCTGTTGTAAGACGTCTACTTCACCTAAAGCCTACAAAAAGGTCACAGGTCAAAGGAGGTCATAATGTTTTTAAATAGATATTTCACGTGACATAATCTTCAAGATATTTTACTTCAATAAAAAATATATTAAGAAATCCTTAAAAGTATGTTCTCTATTTTGTATGATACAGGAACCATATTAATAAAAAGTAAGAGGAAAAATGTTATAAGCTTCGTATACTTTATTGCGTGTTAATATTCCATGGAAATTTCGAGATTATGTAGGTACTAGCTGTGCCTCGCGGTTTAATCCGCGTGGAACCTTATCCTGTGGGAATAAAAAATATCCTATGTGTTAATGGATTTAGGTATTACTTGTAGACTTTGGTTCACACTGGTAAATTTCTTTTTTAATTTCTTTTTATAATGGGTGTTTTTTTCTTCAATGTAGTGTAGGTAGGATTATATTAATGTTTTTTATTTTTCTTAAACTGTATCACTTTGTAAATCGTTGTTTTATGTTTTTTCTTGTTATCATTGTTTCCAAATTGTATTGTAATTAATATAGGTAGTGAGTGAAATACTATTTACGCTAGTAAAAGCGTCTTTTTTCACGGAGTTGCCAAAGGAAAGAAAAAAAAAAAAAAAAAAAAAAAAAAAAAAAGTTTGATTGCTTGCTAATTGCATTTAAATGAACAAATAATGGCTTTTATAGGCGTGCCATAATGTGCAGTTTCTTTTTTTGTCAACCAAATTTTGTATTTATTTTTATTTTTTAGATTATGTAAGCTTATTATGTATTTAAAAAACGGTATTTTGTATGTTACTAAACCACACGTATGTAATTTGTATTTTGTCTGTCACTCCTTCGCTTCGGGCCGTGTGGAAGAACAGTGTTGTGGCCTTGGACTGTCAAGGTCACAGCGTATGCTGAACACGGTCCCCTTTTTCATAGGTACTAGTGTATTTTATTATTTTTGTTCAACTATAGTTATTTAAGTACTTTGAAAAATAAACATTTTATTTTTTTTATTATTAATGCTAGATATGAGATACATCTGTACCAAATTTCATTAAAATCCATTCAGTAGTTTTTGCGAGAAAGAGGAACAAACATCCATACATCCACACTCACAAACATTCGGCTTTATAATATTAGTAGGATATAATATTAGTGAAGGGTAATAATGTTCCCGATCGTTATCGGCCTTGGCGACTGCTTGACTTCTCCACGCGACTTTTATGCACTCGCATGTGGCTTATGTAGCCATTCTTATGCTGAAGATCCTCGCACAGGAAGGGCATGTGAGCACTCTGTTTACGTAATTATAATTGATAGCCGCAGGTCGGGCGTCTTACTAATGAAGGTTATAACAGATAGGTGCGAAGATATTTATTTTGTCCAAGATTTCTTTATAATGCTGTAAGGTGATACCGACTTACTGACTGATCAATACGCAACTCAAACCAGAGAAAGGATTGCGTTGAAAGAACGAAGGCAGATAGTTATTATGACGTATACACTAAAATAAATAAAAATAAAAAACATGGGTGAAACCGCAAAGCACATGAAATTATGTATATTAAAACCTGTATTTTAAAAACCAAAAAGCAGTTTTACCTAAACAACTATAAACACACAAACCAATTAGAAACTAGAAACAGATTCGATAATAAAATCTAATTAACGAGGAATTACACCTATTTCGACGGGATGCGTACATGTAATGAAGGCATTAGCCCGGAGGTCTCAGTAGAGTTTTAATTACTTCTAGGTAATGTATAGAACACTTTCAGAAATCAGGTTGAATATAAGTGTGTAAACACACTATGCCGAAACACTATGAAAATACGCGGCCGAAGTTCCGTGACCGAATTAGGTTCCAACGCATTCGGCTAATATGACACACGATGAAATATCATTTGTAGTGCAGAGCTGCGTAGCCATGGGCGGCGTGCGTGGCGTGCGTGGCGGTGGGTTCGCGCCCTAAGAGCCGAAATTACATAGCGTAGAATGTTGTGACTATACAAAACATTGCTGCCGAATCGCTGCCGAACTTATGCGACCGAAGTTTAGCTTTAAGGTATAAGTTGGTAGCCGACTGCAGACAGCAGCAGCAGACCACACGTCGCTGCGCCACTACTGGTTTGTATGTATTTCTATGAAGTTACATTCGTAGTGGGCGACATGAAGCTAGCTTCGCGTCGTTGAGCAACAGACGGCGAAGTGTCATGATGACGTTAGGCGGCGACGTGTGGTCTGCTGCTGCTGTCTGCAGTCGGCTACCAACTTATACCTTTACGCTATAACGCCACGTAATTACGGTGTGTCATCATCATCAGTAATCCTACAAATATAATATTATAAATGCGATAGTTTATATGTTTGTGGGTTTATGTGTTTGGATGTTTGTTACTCTTTCACGCAAAAACTACTAAATCGATTTAGATTAAATATGGTACAGATGTTCCTTATGTATAACACATAGGATACTTTTTATTCCGAAATTCCCATGTGATTGGGATTCACGCGTGTAAAACCGCGGGCTCAGCTAGTTGAAAATACGTTGCACGCATATTCATGCCGAACTTCGGTCGCGTTTTCGGTATAGTGTGTTTAGTGACTAAATGTGGTTCGGTCGTAACATTGACAAAACTTATATTACTAACTGAGCTGTAGTGAGGTCCCTGAATACATACCAAATAGTACCGAATACCTTCGGTGTAATGGGAAAAGGTCTGAATATTTGGGTTTGTGAAGCCGGCAAAGTTGTGAATTGTTTCGGGTTCGATTCCCATAAGAGGTGATTTATGTGATTTTTTAATATTTAAGTAGCTTATTCGATTTCTGTAATTGCTAAATGTTTCTATGATTTATCAATTGCTTGATCATGTTGTGTTAATGTGTTATGATACCTTAATGTTTTAAACCTAGGGAGGAGTAAGTAAAATGACAAAGTTACTTGAAATTTTAAGGCAACGTTTTCTTTGAGAACTCATTTCAATTACTCCTGTCTTTTTATTAAAGCAAACGGATACCTAAGCTCAGTTGCTGTATCTAGGGTATAGAAACTTCGAACCCGTACCTAGACCAAGAACCACATTATACCAAGAAAAACATAATTTAAATATATTATATATAATACAAAGGTGACTGACTGACTGACTGACAGACACAGTGATCTATCAACGCACAGCCCAAACCGCTGGACGGATCGGGCTGAAATTTGGCATGCAGGTAGATGTTATGGTTATGACGTAGGCATCCGCTAAGAAAGGATTCTCACGGGATTGTGATAAACGCGGGTGAAACCGCGGGGCACAGCTAGTAGTTCAAATAACATATTTACCTTTTATCTCTAATCAAAATCTAAACGACCACTCTGCTACTGTGTGGTCAATAAGACTTTGTAGTAGTCATAAACTGGTTTTAATCGATGTTCGTTACGGATCTTAGTATTCATAGGTACAGACCAAGTTTGATTGTAATCTCAGGAACTGTCAGTCTGATGTGAACGTAGCTTTTAGTACAAGTTAGTACGCTTATTGAAAAACTTTTCGGTAAGTATTTAATATCATGTATAATCCAATTTTAAGGCACATGTAACCTGGGGCAGGAGATTTTATTAATTAGGTTCGTGGAAGGGAAATATAATTAAACAATCGCGAAACTTCAGGATATTAAAAGGTCTTTAAATAAATATTTTATTTAGCAGGTTCAGTGATTTTCGTATCATCCCTAATGGGGGTGAAAGGGGGTAAAAACAAACAAAACCCGCTTCAAAAAATAATTGGGTATTTTTCAGTTAAATATGTTGGATATAAAATATAAATATGTTGATAACTAGTTATCTTGTTATCATGTTAGACTCTGTAACTAAGCTAAGTATTAAAAGTCTAGAATAAGTTCAAGTCAATAGAGCATACATAGATGGGGATCAAACATCAACAATCGACCTCTTGATCGCTAGGCTAACGAAGCCGATGTCTTAGTTACTGGGCTATTGCGGCTTCATTAATTATACCAACAAACTAATTTGCATACAAATCCATAGAAATATAATTTGTACAACATGGTTCTTAGTATCTAATTAGTAAAAGAGATCAACTTTTGGCCTTCAAAAAACCGATTTTCACAGAAAGCGTTCTTGTGCGTATATCAAAAAAGCTACTCCTCCATGATTTTACTCTACACCCACGTATCTAAATCCTTTATAACGAATCTCATGGAAAATTTAAGAAAAGAGTACCATGTGTGTATTTGTATATTGCATTTGAAATTGCGACGCCCTTTGCCACCTGCCGTCTAGGTAGAACGTTTTACTCCAAAGCCGGCGATAATGAAAATGCAGATTTTTTGTTCTCACAAATATTTAGACCTTTTTATACATTATATTCTAGATCGAATCGAATCTGCGGTTTACCGTTTAGAAGGGTGGTTTGTTGATCGACTCTACTATTAAAGCAACCAAACTAAACAGCAAAAGATGCGGAGTTTTAGCCTATGCGAGGCTTCGTGCGAAAAAACTAACTGTAGCTGCCTTATTTGCCTTGCATTTTTAGTCTGGTTTAACAAAACCTGGTAATCATTTGACACCTTGTCAGTCCAACCTGTCACTTTTGACAGATTGTAAAACCTGGTTTAGTGCTAAACCAGACTAAAATGCAACGCAAATAAGGCAGTAGAAGTTTTAGCCTATGCGCAAATATTTTGTTTTGCGATGTCCTTGTATGTGGAATATCAATGATGTTGTTTGACGAGAAAAGTTATAAATAAGTTAATTTAAGGTTTAGTATTTTATTGGTAATTGAATGAACAAAAACCCAAAATATATCAATCATAATAACTATCCAAATAAATATATCTAAGTATCTATTTGTACCCAATGTTTTTCTACTTGGGTTACATACAGTGTGAGTGCGTGAGGCTTTTACAAGACAGATGCCTCGGGCGTTTACATTGGCTGCCATACCCAAAACTCGCCTCGGGTATAAGTTTAGTTGCCTAAACCTGACCGTGTACAATGTACCCGATGAAAAACAATAGTTGTTTTGCTATGTTATTTAGAATTATCATCAGATATGACGACCTCGGTGGCAGAGTGGTCACCATGCCGGACTGCCTTCTGAACATCTATAAGGTTGCAAGTTCGATTCCCGTGCGGGGCTAATTGTGAGAACCAGAAATGTTTGTCTCGGTCTGGGTGTGTGTGTGTGTAGTTTCTGATACCCTAGATACAAGTCACGAACTTAGTTAGGGGTCTGTTACTATAATGAGATGATGTAGTGAATCATTATGTTATGTTATGATATGTGGCTGTCCACTTCTGTAAATATTCATGCCATAACCTGTACTACCTTCCTCTCTATTCAAGGAGACACATAACTATTATATTCACCATGGGACTTGTTTTTCGTTGGGAAATACGACTCGCATTCCCCCTGGGAATGTTGGGGATCCTTCCTTCACCAATGAATTATTATAAAAGCAATTGTTACTGACAGATCATCTTATGACTAAATAAATAATGAATAGTAGTAAATAAATAGATTTTCATATTCTATTCGTATTAAAAGTTCTTCTTCCTATGGAAGAATTTCTTTGAATTCAATACCATCCAGATTTTAATGCTTTTTATTTTTCAGTGAAAAGCGTTCTTTTTTCCTGAAGCTATTTTTAATTTTCATGAGTGTTTCCATACTCCGGAGGGCAGGTCAAGCCGTCAGTTCTGATTTGTCGTACTAACAAAATCGACATTCGTTACTACGGGAAGCAGTTAGACCACTCAAAAAATCAACCAAAAATATAGCATCAGGCACAAAGGATCTAAATTAGAAAAGGTCTATTTGCGGAATACTACCCACTTATCATAAAATGTCAATTAGGGATCTTTTTCCGGTTTCGAAAATGATTTTTACTTTGATTTTTATTTGAAACATTGTTGTATGACGTTTCCTTAGTCATCGGTCAATGTGGTAGGATAGTCGTTATTTATATATAGGTGCTCCGTCACCGTGAAATTTCGCGTGTAATGTAACGTTACAGATTTGAGCATTACATCAGTGAAGGAGGAGAACCGAGCATTACAATGCGCAACTTGTAATTTATTAATTGTAATTTGTAGTTATTATACGCGAATGCTCGTTAGTCAGGGAGGTATTATTGTAATGTAATGCTCAAAGACGAATCTGTAACGTTACATTACACGCGAATGCTCCCAGTGAAGAACCTTTAGAATACCTAATATTTATTAATTACCTACTTGATTCCTGTTTGCTTTACTTTTATAAATAGACGCTACTTTTTAGAAACCTCTACTATAATATGTAAATTCATTGAACAGGAGATCAGTAACTGGTGTTAATATATTCAAATAATATGCAAGTATGTTGTCGGATTTATGCAACATTTCCTTTAAGAATATTATGTTAATGCTTATTAGTAAACGATACTTGGATTATTATAACGATATAACTGGAAAAGTGGCCACACTGACTGACCTATCAAAGAAATAGACGATACAACAGGTTTTATTATTAAACGAAACGTACGTCATAATTTAAGATTGGTTTGATACGGGATATTTGTACGTACCGATAGTCGAATCCCTCCGATTCGACTACATAGTTTCAGCCACATTCGGTAGCCTTCATCAGAAGGATGAGTGCGATGCGCCCGCGACGGCGTTTCGCTCTGCACTGAATGTGGCAGAATCTAGTCGAGGGATTCGACTATCGGTACGTACAAATATCCCGTAACAAACCAATCTTGATATAACAGGTTGTCAATATTTGTGCCTTCCATCCGCAACTGGGTGTGTGAGATATAAGTATATTTGTAATGTTTTGTTTATTACATGCCCATCCTAATTGTTTGTTCTTTCAGTCCTCTCTACCCAAAGAAGAATTATTTTTTAGTGATAAGGTCGATTATTGTAACAAGATTGTAGCATTCAAAGTAAATATTTATTTGTTCTGTTGTTTTTTATACACTATGTAAATGAAATTCGGATCCAAGAAGAGGTGGAGAGATGTAGTGTCAAGGGACATGAATGAGTGCAAGGTTTCCGAGGAAGACGTCGTGGATCGAGCGAAGTGGAGGAATAAGATCCTGAAGGCTGATCCCACCATGTGGGATACGTAGGCGGGAAGAGAGAGAGTGTATAATAATAAAATTAATCTTTCATCTATCTTTATATAGTTTCTGATGACCGAACACCCAGGCAATAAACCTAGATCAGGGTCAGTAGCTTCTATATAACGATTGAGTAATTATTGTTGGGTGACGTAAGCATAGTTTTTAAATAGGGTTAGTCCCATTTTACTCCACCAAAAAGTTCCAAGTTACTCCAAACAAAAATATTCTTTTTTAAAAATTTCAAAATAAGTTTCATTTTACTCCAAACTGTCAAACACTTTTGTTTATCAATATTTGGAACTGCCATACTTTCAGTTTCACTTTACTCCACGCGTAATGTCACTTATGGATGAGATACAGTCAGACGCAAAAATCAAAAAGAAAAATAATACAAAGTTATAGATTTCCCATAGGCCGTGTTATTAAATATTAAATGTAAACACATATTTATCTAATATAGAAATATTAAATCAGAGGATATATTTTCTGTGTTTATTTTAAAATCAAGATGACTATTCAAGATGTCATTTCTTTCCTTTTGAGTAACTCAATAACATGCTATGTTCAAGTTAAATAACACCTTGCGGTAGAATCATTGTTCATAAAACAGTACTATGTGGACAAAAGTACCAGGCAAACATGGGTTATTAGGAGTTTTACCTACAAATAGTCCTACTGCTGGTGAGGGTGGTACAGCCAAACAAAAAAGAAACGAAATTGCTCTGTTCAAATAAACATTATGTACAAGAAATTTTATAATAACCAATTTTAATTACCAGGAGAACAGAAATGTAGAAGAGGTCTTTACAATAAACTTTATTAAATTGATTCACAAAAATAAATATTGGAGAATTTATTATTAGAAGTACCAGAAGAGCATATTCGCGCAAATTCTTACGAAAACCAAACACTCCAAACAGGTAATATGTTTCATGGGCGGGACTGTACTTTAGAAGTAAGAAATTCTTATTAAATTATATCTGGGTGCCGAAATGGGAACTAATCGCACTTAAATTTCCCATTTCGGCATCTTCCTGGAATTTGGAATAAACCGCATAAAATGTTTTGTTAACTTTTCTATCCGACTGTACTTTTCTTTTTGGAGTATCTTGGGACATAAAAATAAAAATCAATAAAATTATTCAAGTATCGATTGGAGTAAAGTGGGATATGAAAAATAATATATTATTTTTAATATTATTCTCTGGAGCAAACTGGGACTGCATGTATGCATTTTTTCATTTTCGATTTCAAAGGAATGGAGTAAAATGGGACTAACCCTTTAAATATAACTCGCTCAACAAATATGTAAAAAGCTTTTTATTTTTATGTATTTTAATAATTTTAAAAGTTATTATGGCTATGAACACAGAACAAAATTATAGTCACACGCTAATCACCATAATATGTACTTAATTAATATTTTATTTACTGTGTCCCGCAGTTTAACCTTAGTTCGCTTCGCGACTATGTTATTTTATTGCCTTCCTCGATAAACGGGCTTTCCAACACTTAAAAGATTTTTGAACGCTCAACCATTATAATACGTATAAGTAAATAAATAGATTTGAAGCGCTCGTGGCCATTGCTACCCGCGGATCACTTGTGATCTGTGCGGTTAAGCAACGTCTGGCACCGTCATGACTGTGATGGGTCATTACCAAAAATTACTTTTAATTTCATGAGCGTTTCCGTGCTTCGGAGGGCACGTAAAGCCGTCGGTCCCAACTGTCGTACTAACATCATCGACAGTCGTTACGGGTAGTTAGAGCCCTCAAAAGTCTAACATTTGGTTTAACCAAAAAATGTCGTATAGCCCTCTGGGTTGTGAAGGTCTGATGGCAGTCGCTTCACGTAAAATACTGACATTCCGCCAAATCTGGTTAAACTGAAAACCGACCCCAAATAGACATGGGATAAAGGTTCGGAAAAGAAGTAAATAAATAGATTTCTAGTTGCCAATACTTATTTCGATACTGTAGCAAATGTTTTGATCTCAGTTCTTTGGATTAACTAAAATTATCAATATTTTATAACAAACGACGCGACGCTTAAATGTAACAATTAAATAGTACACACACGCCACATATTACTTAGTTCCATTTACCCCCATTTGTCCATTTATAGTCAATTTAATATAATGTCCATTTACAGCAACTCGCATCGATCCGATGATAAGTTTATTAAAACGCCACCCATACAGAACACAGATACAGTAATAAATGAACACAGATACAGTAACAATCGTTAAAACGATATCTAAGCCCGCATTATTTCATAACACACGGAGATTCAAAGAAGAATTACATGTAAAGTCATACATTATACTACCGAACGTTTTATTTAAGTTTAAAACGTGTTAAGAGATTTACAACAGGCAGTGTTGTCATTAATCTCAGTATAGAGACGTGGAGCACCGGCGAGATCAAAAGGCGTAGGGCCAAAGGGCCAAATAAAAGCTCCGGGCCCATTTTTATGACGCGCAATCACACACGAATTTCTAATTAATTCATCAAGGTGTTAGAATCGAATAAACATTATGTTATATGGTCTGTTACAACTGTTACGACATCACTTTTTTCTTTCACAGATTACCGATCAGTTTGTTAGAAACTTGTACATAAAAAAATTTTTGTGTATTGGGTATTTACTAGTAAGTGTGTGGGCAGTTTTCCGCAATTACGCTTCACTAACTAACTAACTTCGACGACCTCGATGGCAGTGTGGTCACCATGCCGGACTGCTATCCGTTAGGTTGCGGGTTCGATTCCCGTGCGGGATGAATATTTGTGTGAACTACAAATGTTTGGCTCAGTCTGTGTGTGTGTGAATGAGTGTGTGCGTAGTTTCTGATACGCTAGATACAAGTTTCGAACTTAGTTAGGGGTCAGTATAATGATTGGGTTTTTGCTGCGGAATTGTGTTTGGTTAGACTGTGATGTGACTAAGCGTAAGGGATGCCGATAATCTTAGAACGACAACCGAGACTTGGTTTAACCGAGCATCCGTACGGAAACGGCCATGAAAATTGAAGCCACTTCGAAAGCTTGTGTCCTCAGTCTTGTTTGTCAAAAGTTTTGTGTTAAGGCGATTTGCATCGTTTGTTAACTACAATTGTTCAAAATAATTTGACAAGTTAAAGTTTGACCGAGTTAAGTCATAAATTGTTACGACTGACGAATAGTTTGTTGTGTATTTGAACCCAAAACTTGTGAATTCAATGTTTAATTAAATGTTTTGAACCTTTGTCTAAATAAACATAATTATGACAAACTTTAACTAGACACAAAAATTTAACTTTGAATATAACTGTTGTTCTTTGATCAAACAATTACAAGATTTGAGACGGGCTTTTTGTGTTTCTTTGAAAATAATTCCAATTATTAAAACGCTAGTTGAGCCTCGAGATTTTACTTTTTGATATATTTTTATTATTTCGTATACTTACAAACATTTCTCGTTTATGATTCAACTAGCAGCGCCCCGCGGTTTCACTCGCGTAGTTCCCATTTCCGTTGGAATTCAGGGATAAAATATAGCCTATGACACTCCGGGATAATGTTGCTTTCCAATAGTGAAAGAATTTTTGAAATCGACCAGTAGTTTCGGAGCCTATTCGTTACAAACAAACATACAAACAAACAATCAAATCTTTCCTCATTTTAATATTAGTTTAGATAGATTAGCTATTATCGTACCATAACACAAGACGAAAAATAGAAAACATAGTTTTTACGTTTCATACTATTAGAGGGAGATAAACCGCTGCCTTTTATATGAAACACAAATATAAATATGAAATGGCCATACCCCTAAAAGAAGCAAAAATCTATTGTAACATATAGACCCTGCCAATGGACACCTATATCCTACAATACATAAGATGAGGTTAGAAATCAGTACTTACGAGGGGGGGTCAAAAAGTTCGCGGAACGGAGGGGAAGGGGGGTGAAATAAAATACTGTACTATTTTTCTTTTTCAATATATTCCCCCTTAAGTCGAATACATTTTTCAGATCTCTCTATTAACTTATTAATACCGTCGAAAAAAAATGATTTGTCTTTGTCCTCAAAATAGGCCGAAATCGCCGACTTGACTTCTTCATCATCGGAAAATTTCTTCCCCCGAAGCTCTTTTTTTAATTTGGGAAATAAAAAATAATCACAGGGGGCTAAGTCTGGACTATAGGGAGGATGGTTTAACATTTCGAAGCCACAGTGATGAAGGGCAGCCATCGCAACGCGGCTCTTGTGTACCGGTGCGTTGTCATGCAAAAGCAGCACACCCTTTGTCAACTTTCCCCGCCTTTTCTCCTTGATTGCTTCTTTTAATTGTCTTAGTAGATTAGCGTAGTATTCTCCCGTTATAGAAACACCCTTATCTTTATAATCTATTAATAAAATACCCTCTGTATCCCAAAAAACAGTTGCCATGATTTTTCCAGCCGATTGTGACACCCTGTATTTCTTAGGGGGGGGCTGACCCTTTTTATGCCACTGCATAGACTCTTGCTTCGACTCAGGCTCATAATGATGAACCCAAGTTTCATCTGCAGTAACAAGTCTTGCAAAAATTCCTTCCTTGTCGGCGCTACAGAGGTCTAAAAACTCCTTTGAATACTCGACGCGCAGCTGTTTCTGTGGTGGTGTGAGCATTCTTGGCACCCATCTTGCGCTGACTTTTGACATCCCAAGATTGTCGTGTAGAATATTTAAAATGGTTGTAGGTGATACTCCAACCATTTCTGCAAGTTGTTTCTTCTTCAAACGAGTATCCTCCAGTATAAGATTCTCCACTTTTTCAACGATGTTTGAGGTGGTGGCCTCAATCGGCCGTCCTGAGCGAGGGTCGTCTTCAAGAGACTCTCTGCCTTGCTTGAAAAGGCTATTCCACTTGTACACCATGGTTTTCCCAGGGCAAGAGTCCCCGTATACTGATAACATTTCTTCCAAAATTTTCTGAGGTGGTTTTCCTTGCTTAGTGAGGAACTTTATGACGGCACGAAACTCGATTTTTTCCATGTTCAAGTTTTTCTTCCGGATTCACTTGTTTGATCGACGACAGGTCAAAGGTTATTGACACAATCAGGTTCAAACTTGGCATATATACTCACAAAGAGTTGCTCATTAGTTACTACCTGCGGCAGGTCCCCCACCCCCCGCTATCCCCTCCATTCCGCGAACTTTTTGACCCCCCCTCGTAAATCTAGTTACTATTAACGAACCAAATAAAATGTGTAATAGAAACCGTCTATAAACACTCACCTTACACCTTCACACCTCCAACGTAGGTGGTTGCGGGCATAAACAATTCACACACATATTTCCCAGAACATCGACCCGAAAACAAACATTTGTCTTTGTACTAATGTTTAATCCGACCGGGGATCGAACCCGAGACCCTGCACCCGAGGGGACGAGCTCCCAAGCTCGCTTTCTCTATCTAGGTCATACAAAATCTTATGCAAGTATTGTTTTCAATGATATGCAAATACGGTACCTATTTGCATTTTAGGGTTGGCAACACAAATAAGAAACTTGGATACTGTCAATTACATTACGCCCGACCTTAACCCCGGAATGACTATTTACTTTAGGTTAACCATAGAAGAGCAATCCCATTCAAAACCCACACCCACTTTAGTACAAGTACCCACTTTTTCTCATTATAACGAGGCGTGGATTTTTTGCATTTATTTTTGTATAAGGAGGTTGAATTATCTTTTTATTTTTGTAACTGTGAATAGGAATTTGGTGAGGATGTATGGAAGCCATTGAAAAAACCTTTCTGAATGCTGGGGAAGGATGCTCCCGGCGTTCGAACCTGGTCAGCTTCCGGGAATAAGGAGGATAGCGGGTTTATCGAAGTTACCTTGAATGTTGAGTGTAACAAGATAAGTATACAGACCCTTATGTTGCGTAATTATCTTTCATATTGCACGTTTAATTAGAAGATTGGAGATATAAAATGTTTGGAGGCGGTACTACTGGATTTTCTTTAATATTTTAAAATTAAAATGTGTGTGAAGCTTAATTTGTTGAAACAAAAAAATACGTGTCTAATATTTTTTCGAAATCTATCTGACGGACTAATTAGAATTTCATTTTGCTTATCCAGGAAACTACCCTATTATTAGACTGAAACGTAGTGATATATTACTACGTTACTTATATAAGCTTAGTCGATCTCGAAGCATGAATTAAAATGTTTCTATCGTATAATTTATCCGTGTTTTATTATTATAAACAAGTCCTGTATTTACCTCTAGATAAAGAACCAGTTTGCAAGATTCCTAGCTTTAAAAGGATATAATCTTTTAATGGGCGCCAGTATTAGTAATTTACATTTATTCATAACGCAGAAAATCTTGATAGCATTAGCATAAAACTTGGTCCGAGCCTTAAAAAATCTATTAACCAAATTTTATTAAAATTGGTTCGAATACCTTGTAAAATATAGAAGGATACATTTTAAAAAAACAACAGGTTTAATCCTGTCTTTGAATATTAATTTAACAAATATTCCAATGATGCAGTTTTAATTTCCATCAAAATTGGCCTCGTGATTCCTTTCAGGAATTAGCGCTATTACTTATTATTGAGTTATTACAGATTTATTATACCACCAAAGATTTTGTTCATTTATTTAGAAATAGCCGCGCCCCGCGGTTTCACCCGCGTAGTTCCCGTTCCCGTGGGAATTTCAGGATAAAAACAAAAAATAAAAGTATCCTATGTCCTTCCCCGGAACATAAGCTACCCTGTACCAAATTTCAAGTCAATCGGTTCAGAAGTTTAGCCGTGAAAAGGTAACAGACAGACAGACACAGACAGACTGAGTTACTTTCGCACTTATAATATTAGTTAGGATAGTTAGGATTGATCATTTATAAACAAAAAATACTTATAAGTACATTTAATATGGAGAAAAAGTATTGACCTAATTAGATTTTACTTCTGTTTCTAATTAGGTTACATAAAAAATAATATCTAAATAAAATTAAAGCTTTTTTTAATAATTAGGTAGTTTAAATAAACAATCAACCACTTTCTCACTCATTCAATCCACTTTCCAAATTCTCTATTAAATGTTGAAAAGATGTTCCATAGTTGCGTTTTCATAAATAAATGATGTTCAGGTTCAAAGGAAACCAAAATAATGTTAAATTAAGGGTCAAATAGTCGGCTATTATCGTGGAAAAGGGGTCGCAACTGTTATAATATTTGAAAGAATTCCAAATTTGATGGGACTGGTAAAATATTCAAAAGGATTCTGATGGTCTGAGCATTTAGAGTTTCCGGATAATGGAAACTAAAACAACGTTTTAAAATGTTGAAGTTACATAGTTTCCATAGTTTTATAGACGTGGTGATAGTTGGGATAATATACGTTTTTTTTACCTTAGACATAGGTCGTGCCTATCTGCATTAGCCTTATTTTTGCAATCAATAGCCTAATAATATATCCATGTTCTTCTATTGGCTGTTTCTTCTATTGATTGCAAAAATAGACGTCATTTTTTCTCGTTCTATTTCAACGGTGACCACTAGTGGTAAAATGATTATTTTTCTTCATTTTACCGATTTCTGTAATAAATTTTTACAAAATTGTTTCAATTGGTTAAAAAAAAACAGTTTTAGTTTTTCTACCCTTAAATGCCCGCTCTGGTTAAACTTTAACTTTACTTCTATCGCTTAACTTTAACTAAACTTTAACATATACTGTCTATTTTTATTACTAACAAGCAGCACCCCGCGGCTTTACCCACGTAATTCAGAACCAAGGAAATGGGGTACAACGTTGTATTCGTGATTATAAGTAACATAATGTACCAGATTTCATTGAAATCAGTCAAGTAGAAACATATTCGACACAAACATACAATTTTTCCTCTTTATAAAATTAGCTTCATTAATTAAAATTGCGCGTGAAAAGCGCAAATCTGAGAAGAATTGAATAAAAAAATATTTTCAAGATTCCTTTATACATTTCTTATCCTTCGAGAGAAAACATTGGGGATAAAGAATAGCGTTTGTTTTACACGAAATTGTGATTTATTTGTGTTCTAAGTTTAAGCCAAATCGGATCATCCGTTCCGTTGAAATTGTTCCAAAACAATACTGGAAAAACTGGGATAAAGTTTAGCACAAATTCCCATAACAATATCGAAGACCTACAAGGTTTCTCACGTAGAGTTAAATTAATAGGACTTAACTATGAAAAAGAAGTCTAAAATAAGAAATTAATCCTACTAATATTATAAATGCGAAAGTTTGTATGTTTGTGAGTTTGGATGTTTGTTCCACTTTCACGCAAAAACTACTGTATCGATTTTGATTAAATTTGGGACAGATGTTCCTTATAACTAGGAATAACACATAGGATACTTTTTATCCCGAAATTCCCATGGGATTGTGTATAAGTAATAGTATGTTTTATTGTAACTTTTTGTGGTCGCAAATCCTACCAATAGATGGCGCTGTTGCTTAATTTTTTAACACACCATGGTGAATTGTGCCGAGATTGTATGATACTACGAGCTACGCATTCTCACGGGAGCGAGTACTACGTGGGTAAAACCGCGGGGCGCTGCTAGTATTGAATATATTCTTAGAAACATTAATACTTACTTATGTACTTACACATTAGTTTAGTGTATTGAATTAAAAATATTCTTAAACAAACATTAGTATTAGTTTAAACCATTGATTTAAGTTCAAAATCACTCATTAGCCAGCGAAAGATTAGATTGTATTATTAAGGAAACTACAAATAAAACTACAATTAACAGTTTCGTGTATAAAATGTACCATACAATTTACTCTAAGCGTCACATACTCCTTAAAATTATCAAGTAAGTAAGTAAGTACTTATTACAATAATAACCTACACTTCAAGACTTCATAGTCTTGTATAATTTTATATTATTATCAGTTATAACTACTAACACTGCCTATAACAATAACTACCCTAGCCCCTGTAACTTGTATTGTGTCTTCGTGTAAATTGTTTCTATAATTGTGTAAATTTTCCATCTGTGATTAACGATGTACGATATACGAGTACATATGTATTGTTATTTTAGTAATATAAGATTTCTTTATAACAATACTACGGTTTCACCCGCGTAGTTCCCGTTCCCGTAGGAATATGGGGATAAAATTAAATCTAATATTTAAATCATAAAAACTGTGTGATAATGTTATAATGAAATCAATGATTTTGTATTTGTATTTATTAAGGAAAAACAAACAGCTATACCTACATTGTAATCACTACATAGTATGAAACAAAGTCGCTTCCTCTGTCCCTATGTATGCTTAGATCTTTAAAACTACGCAACGGATTTTGATGCGGTTTGTTTTAATAGATAGAGTGATTCAGTGGGAAGGTTTTTAGCATAATTTTATCCCCATATTCTTACGGGAACGAGAACTACGCGGGTGAAACCGTGGGGTGCCGCTAGTATACAATAAAACCTTTTAATTGGCTTGCAAACAAATTTTACAGCAATAATCGTTTGTGTGAAGCACAAATGATCATTGTCGGTGCAAATGTGAGCTATAAATTATGTATCGGCCTGCAAGATCTCACAGGACTAAGGCTTTCTGTGAGTGATAGATGAGGAACAATGTGGATGTGGTGAATAATTTCTGTATGATATAGGTAAGTAACAAATAGATCACGTTGTAAATGAGATGATAGAATTAATGATTTGATTTAAGAATGGCAGAGATTGAAATAAAACACTTAAACGGATTTTTGTCGTGGTTGTACTTATGGACCAAGAGCCCGCTACTGCCTGACCTTCGTCATTTTATAAAAGCTGAAAGTTTGTCTACGTGTGTCCCTAGTACAGGTAAGAATGATCCCCACCCATGAAGCTGAGGCAGCGGTGGCTTTGGCAGATAACAGGTAACAAAGGTGTATGAAATTCCATCTCAATTTCGTCATAGTATAAAACTCTATTTTTTGATATTTGATGCATAATGATATCAAAAATCACGTTGCTCAATGCCGGACAGCTAGTATGGTTCCAACCCTCTGCCGGACACCCTTAAACTATGGTAATTTATAATTAAACTTACGTCATTTTATAAAACCTAAATTTTATATATAATTTTTAGGGGGCCTATTTATCTATGTTTCCATAATTGCCGGACAGCTACGACGGTTCCATCATCTTGCCAGACGCATTCAAAGTGATGAGCAATAGCCCGTGAGTGCCTAACTTTCGTTACTATATAAAAGCTGAAAGTTTGTCTACGTGTGTCCCTAGTACAGGTAAGAATGATCCCCACCCATGAAGCTGAGGCAGCGGTGGCTTTGGCAGATAACAGGTAACAAAGGTGTATGAAATTCCATCTCAATTTCGTCATAGTATAAAACTCTATTTTTTGATATTTGATGCATAATGATATCAAAAATCACGTTGCTCAATGCCGGACAGCTAGTATGGTTCCAACCCTCTGCCGGACACCCCCAAACTATGGTAATTTATAATTAAACTTACGTCATTTTATAAAACCTAAATTTTATATATAATTTTTAGGGGGCCTATTTATCTATGTTTCCATAATTGCCGGACAGCTACGACGGTTCCATCATCTTGCCAGACGCATTCAAAGTGATGAGCAATAGCCCGTGAGTGCCTAACTTTCGTTACTATATAAAAGCTGAAAGTTTGTCTACGTGTGTCCCTAGTACAGGTAAGAATGATCCCCACCCATGAAGCTGAGGCAGCGGTGGCTTTGGCAGATAACAGGTAACAAAGGTGTATGAAATTCATAGTCGAATAAAAAGAAAATAAAAAGAAAATGTAGGAAATGCAATGTTTATAATAATAAAAAACCTAAAATAACCTTATACCATTACACTGTTTTGTTTTAACAATCTACGTGGATGATATTATGATAAATTGATATGTTTAGTACTGCATAACTCTGTTTGGACTAAGATTTGGACCTTGACTCCTTAGGAACCTTTTGTCAGCTCAACTATGGCTATCCAACGACATATTACACATAGCTATTGGAGAGGGTAACAGAGTCCAAACATATTCTGGCATCATCCATAATAGTTTAAGGGTGTCCGGCAGAGGGTTGGAACCATACTAGCTGTCCGGCATTGAGCAACGTGAGTTATAATATGATTATGCATCAAATATCAAAAAATAGAGTTTTATACTATGACGAAATTGAGATGGAATTTCATACACCTTTGTTACCTGTTATCTGCCAAAGTCACCGCTGCCTCAGCTTCATGGGTGGGGATCATTCTTACCTGTACTAGGGACACACGTAGACAAACTTTCAGCTTTTATATAGTAACGAAAGTTAGGCACTCACGGGCTATTGCTCATCACTTTGAATGCGTCTGGCAAGATGATGGAACCGTCGTAGCTGTCCGGCAATTATGGAAACATAGATAAATAGGCCCCCTAAAAATTATATATAAAATTTAGGTTTTATAAAATGACGTAAGTTTAATTATAAATTACCATAGTTTGGGGGTGTCCGGCAGAGGGTTGGAACCATACTAGCTGTCCGGCATTGAGCAACGTGATTTTTGATATCATTATGCATCAAATATCAAAAAATAGAGTTTTATACTATGACGAAATTGAGATGGAATTTCATACACCTTTGTTACCTGTTATCTGCCAAAGCCACCGCTGCCTCAGCTTCATGGGTGGGGATCATTCTTACCTGTACTAGGGACACACGTAGACAAACTTTCAGCTTTTATATAGTAACGAAAGTTAAGCACTCACGGGCTATTGCTCATCACTTTGAATGCGTCTGGCAAGATGATGGAACCGTCGTAGCTGTCCGGCAATTATGGAAACATAGATAAATAGGCCCCCTAAAAATTATATATAAAATTTAGGTTTTATAAAATGACGTAAGTTTAATTATAAATTACCATAGTTTAAGGGTGTCCGGCAGAGGGTTGGAACCATACTAGCTGTCCGGCATTGAGCAACGTGATTTTTGATATCATTATGCATCAAATATCAAAAAATAGAGTTTTATACTATGACGAAATTGAGATGGAATTTCATACACCTTTGTTACCTGTTATCTGCCAAAGCCACCGCTGCCTCAGCTTCATGGGTGGGGATCATTCTTACCTGTACTAGGGACACACGTAGACAAACTTTCAGCTTTTATAAAATGACGAAGGTCAGGCAGTAGCGGGCTCTTACTCCATTATTTTGTTTTACATTTTCTGACGTTTCGGATTCTTTACAGAACCCGTGATCACAGAAGACACGACAAAAATCCGTTTAAGTGTTTTATTTCAATGTGTGGTGTTCGTGTAAATCAAAGATATTAATGGGAGAGATCTTTGTCCGGAGGTAGCAGTAGGATAATGTAGGCGAAAAAAACTTAAGATTTTTCAAAATATTTTTCTTGTCAACCTATAGTGTCCCACTGCTGGGCAAAGGTCTCCCCTAAACATCTCCAACTCTCCCTATCGTTTGCATACAAAAATAATAATAATAACTGACTTTTAATATCAAAATTATATTAAAATTATTATAACTGTATCACTAGCATAACATTTAATATATCTTAAATTAATTTTTATAGCAAAATTATGCTTTAAATATAGAATGTTGAAAGCAATTGACTTAATATTCTAACGGACTTATAAAGTGTTATATAGAGTCTACTCATAGACACTAATGTGACCGGTCAAGAATGTTTTGGCAAAAAAATGAGCAAAAATCTTTCAAAAGCATTTCAACAGCAATTATTATAAAAGACTTTTAAAAAAAAATACTTGTCTTTGAATATTAATATTGTTGAAAAGTGGTTTTTAATGACACATGTCAAACTACTTGAAATAAATAACAACTCATGTGGATTTTTTTATTTTATTATTAAACGAAACGTACGTCATTGTTTATATTTACACGTACCTATGTCGAAACCCTCGACTAGTTTCAGCTACGTCCGGTGGACATTAAATATAAACTCTTGTGGTATTTATAACTATTTTAGTTAAGCTAAATACTTTTCAAAGTTCGTTTAGCAAACTATTTATAAGTATATTGACATTTACTTAAACCGACCTGTAACAACTTGATCGTATACTTACAAGTATATCAATAAAAACTTTTACAATGAAATCTCATTACGTACTAAACTAATTCAAGCAAAAAGTTTTCGTTCAATCTATTTACGAGTATCTCTTTGGCATGAAACTTTGTAAACTAAATACTAACAATTCCCAATGTTAGTATAAAGTTAGATCACTAGATTTAGTTCTACGATTTAGTAGGAAGGGGTTCGAACTCATAACACAGTTTGAGAAGGTTAGATTGAGACCGTAGTTGACTAAATACAGGTAATATTCTGCTATTCTGTGTAATAAATACTTAATTAATTAATACTTAGTGCCCCGCGGATTCTCTCGCGTGGTTCCCGTTTCCGTGGGAATTTCGGGATAAAAAGTATCCTATGTTCTTCTCCTTGTTCTTAGCTATCTCCTCACCAATTTTCATTAGACAAATCAATTCAGCCGTTCTTGAGTTATAAATAGTGTAACTAATACGACTTTCTTTTATATACTTACTAGCGGCGCCCCGCGTAGTTCCTGTTCCCGTAGGAATATGGGGATAAAATTATGCTAAAAACCTTCCCACTGAATCACTCTACCTATTAAAATAAACCGCATCAAAATCCGTTGCGTAGTTTTAAAGATCTAAGCATACATAGGACATAGGGACAGAGAAAACGGCTTTGTTTTATACTATGTAGTGATATAGATTTTCCCGGAAAACCTCACATAATACTTTTTCCCTGAAATTCCAACATGATCAAGAAAAAACGGCTTCAGGTAATCCTTTCAAAAGAATTTATTTACTTACTTCTTCTTTTCCGAACCTTTATCCCATGTCTATTTGGGGTCGGTTTTCAGTTTTAACCAGATTTGGCGGAATGTCAGTATTTTACGTAAAGCGACTGCCATCAGACCTCCACAACCCAGAGGGCTATACGACATTCTTGGTTAAACTGAATGTTAGACTTTTGAGGGCTCTAACTACCCGTAACGACTGTCGATGATGTTAGTACGACAACCGGGACCGACGGCTTTACGTGCCCTCCGAAGCACGGTATTACTTTTTAATTTATTTACTTACTGAAATGTAATTAAACTTATTAGCAACCCCGGTATTGTACACTTTTTGTTTAAGTAAGAGTTGAGAGGAAACGAATTTTATAACAGGTATTAAATCAACGTTACTCAGCTGATTTTAATTAGTTATTTTACTGTCATAATATTTATACGAAACTTGTTATGTTAAGAGTTGGATATGTGTTTGTGTTACGCATTATTTTTAATTAATATTGGATCTAATTTTACATAATATGTATTACATAGAGTATTAACTTCAAGTAGGATTGATTAACTAAATACTTAAAATTAACTGAAACTTTATGGAATCCGAACTAATATTATAAGTGCGAAAGTAACTCTGTCTGTTTGTCTGTCTGTTACCTTTTCACGTCTAAACGACTGAACCGATTGACTTGAAATTTGGTACAGGGGTAGCTTATGGTCCGGGAAAGAACATAGGATACTTTTTATTCCCAAATTCCCACGGGAACGGGAACTACGCGGGTGAAACCGCGGGGCACTGTTATAATATAAATAAAAAAGCTTTTATTAATACATAAACGTATTGATATCATGTTAATTCTATAGTTAAGTAATTAACGATATTAGCTATAAGTAGATATTTAAAATTACAAGTAAGTAAAAGTACTAGAATAATAAATATTACAAAATTAAAAAACAGTCATATTTTCTCTTTTTCATCAACAATTTGTGAATACTTCTTATATATAAAATTCTCGTGTCACAATGTTCGTCCTCTGTAACGGCTTGACCGATTCCCATGAAATTTTGTGAGTAGGTCTGAGAATCGGCCAACATTTATTTTTCATCCCGAAATTCCCACGGGAACGGGAACGGGAACTACGCGTGTGAAACCGCGGGGCACAGCTAGTTTCAATATAAAGTAATAGATTACTAGTAAAATTAAATCATGGAATTTCATTATATGTATTTCTTTGTAAACCATTTTACGTAATAGACAAAGATTTTAAAACAATTCATGGAAAACGCCAGCTTGAGTAAGTCCCTACTTTGTAATGATAACAGATTAGCTGTATTTTATTATCTCAAAAGCACTGTTAATAAAAAAAAGCTTTATAGAATAATCTGAGAACGTTAAGTGAAGTGCTTAAGTGTAGGAACGCTGTGTAAGTAAATAATTTCAATTCTATGTAATTTACATATACATACTTACATAATTTTTAATCATAATATAACATTATCATCTCATTATAGTAACTGAACCCTAACTAAGTTCGTGACTTGTATCTAGGGTATCAGATACTCCGCATACACTCATTCACACACACACCCAGACCGAGACAAACATTTGTGGTTCAAACATTCAACCCGCACGGGAATCGAACCCGCAACCTTACGGATGGCAGTCCGGCATAGTGACCACTCTGCCATTGAGATCGTCATATTTAATTAATCGTCATATTTATTTTTATTTTATTATCAGTGAAAACAAATACATTAGTTCTTTATATACAATCATTAACCTTTACTCGTAATGAATGGAAATGTAGAAATATTACTTCTTTTTATATGTCAAACAATTGTCAGAACGATTATAAACTTATTAATTTAAAAGCACTTGATTATTCAGAGTGATAACAACAATTATAGCAATATAATAATGTTTACCTCGGTCTGGGTGTGTGTGTGAATGTGTGTGCGCGTAGTTTCTGATACCCTAGATACAAGTTTCGAACTTAGTTAGCGGTCATTTATTGTAATGAGATGATGTACTTAGTGAATAAATATGTTATGTTAATAAAAAAATGCTGGCTAGTCCAAAGGAGCCTTTAAAAGCTATCTCAAAAATATAAAATACAGCAAATACATAGATCAAGAGTTCATGAGTTTGACTCCTATTCAAGGCACTATTGACGTCCAACCACACCACCTACAACCCACACATACATAGTTTAGTTGGAGCGTTTAACAAGACTGATTTGAAAAAGGTATACCTTTAATTTTATTACCTACAGGCAGCGGTTTCTTTATCATTGTGTCGACACCACGCTGTACATACAAGGAAAAATACTTACGTGAAAGACAAAATAAATATATTGTTTTTAAACTACAACTATTTATTAGTGTTTTCCCAGTTGTTGACATATGGCACAGGGACGTGGTCTTTACCAGCTGTGGCACGATTCTTGCAACAAAACTAGGTATTGTCGTAGTAAGTTCATTGGTTTGTTTTAGTTCACGTTAAAATCGCTACGATGAGGTTTCTTTGGACCATCGAGACATTTGTTGAAGATTCTTTATAAAAATCACAAAGTCATACAACAAAAAACGTGAGAAAATCTAGTAGGCTAGGCACCATTTGGCGAAAAGCTAGAGTCAACCAGGTAAACCAGAAGTAAAGAAGTAATTGTATTATAACTAACTACAATCACTCTTAGTGATAAGGCCGCCCATTGTGGCACTTAGTATAAGTTTAAATTTTGTAATATTTTATTTTTGAGGTGTGTACAATAAAGAGTTATAATCTAATCTAATCTAATCTACAATTTATAATGGCAACGAGTCCATAGGTGCTAGGGCCACTAGGATACAAGGCTAGAAGAATTCGTAGGATGACCTAGATAGCAGAATGGTCACCATGCCGGAATGCCATCCGTAAGGTTGCGGGTTCGATTTCCGTGCAGGGTAGATATTTGTGTGAACCACAAATTTTTACCTCGGTGTGTGAGTATGAATAAGTGTGTGCGTAGTTTCTTATACCCTAGATACAAGTTACGAACTTAGTTAGGGGTCAGTTACTATCTTCTTCTTTCGTGTCAATGGCCACAAAAATAATCTAAATATTCCCGGATCAAAATCCAGCTACGCCTACACCAGCGAAGGCAACTAGCTTCAGTTACTATAATATGATGTAGTGAATGATTAAGTTTTGGGCCTCGAGACTGACGTGTGAGCCTTGTGATTTTATAATTATCATTTGGAAAAAACAAGCCCTTATCCTATTTGCTATAAGAATGATTAATTGTACTTTACCATATACTTAATCCCTACCGTATCCTAGTTTAAGCGTAAATAACTAACAAATACACATCCATCTTCATTCATTATTTTTGGGAAGATCAACTGAAGTAAGAATACGAAAATAAACCTGGGAAAGTCTAGTACTTACCCAATAAATAATAAAAAGACCTTTATTACTACACAGACTCTCTTACACACTTGAGTAAATATCAAAGCTAAACAATGATTGAATTTTAGATATTTTTATCCTTCAATGAACAGGTTATTCCGTGTTTTATTCATTGAGTAAGCAAGTATGTAGGTACTATATAAATTACCATAACGCTCGCATGACGTATCAAGAATCTACATTATAATGTAAGTCGATTCGTACATATACCTTGTACTTATTGCGATGGAAAACAAATTATAAATACATAGCAAAGTTATAGTTTTTTACTTCAAGATAAAAATCTAGTTCTAGACAGACTTCTAGAAACCATTTGATGAGGGGCGAAGGTGTCACCTGATTGGTCCAATTTTATTAATATATCACTACATAGTATAAAACAAAGTCGCTTTCTCTGTCCCTATGTATGCTTAGATCTATAAAACTACGCAACGGATTTTGATGCGGTTTTAATAGATAGAGTGGGAAGGTTTTTAGTTTAATTTTATCCCCATATTCCTACGGGAACGGGAACTACGCGGGGCGCCGCTAGTAATCTATTAAAACTCATTAAATGTTACAAATCAAAAATACATACAAAATAATTATCAAAATTCGGTCTAATCTTTCTAAGGAGTTCTGTGACTTTAAACTAAGTACTTGTAGAAGAAGTACGTCGTTTAAATTCTGGTTTTCTTCGCGTGTTGCATATTTTTTTTTTGTTACTAAACCATAGTAGTTATTGACAACTAAAAAAAATACAAACGAGTTAGTGTCGAGTTTTTGTTAGACTAACCGCACAGCAATTTCATTGATTTTTATATACAGATTATTAACTTTGTTACCAGCTCTAGAATTACCATATCGGTAATAGAATAACGGTAAATTTTATATGGAATCGATCGAGATTCATTAAATTTGAAAGTTTTCTATACCATTTCCTACTAATATCATAAACGCGATAGTTTATATGGGTCTGTGGCTGGATGTTTGTTATTTTACGCGAAAAATAATTAACGTTTAGATGATATTTGGTGAAGATATTCCTATTACTTATTTTTTATTATTATAAGCAATAATAACATAGGAAACCTTATATTACAAAATCCCTACGGATATTAGATCTACGCAGGCAAAACCGGGGCACAGCTTGTCAGTATATATTTAAGGATTAAAGTAACATCCCTATTAATCCCTACTAATATTATAAATGGCCTTTTCACGGCTAAACTACTGAACAGATTGACTTGAAATTTTGTACAGGGGTAGCTTATGATCCGGGAAAGAACATAGGCTATGTTTTATCCCGAAATTCCCACGGGATCGGGAACTACGCGTGTGAGACCGTGGGGCACAGCTAGTATTGTATATTCATTACTAAACCTATATTCTAACGATTTTCGAAGCGCGGACAGACTAATTCTTACTCCCACATTTTCCTTCTTACTTAACTCTAATAAAAGTATTTTAACCATTTTTCTAGTCGATAAAATCCATTGTCGTCGAACTCAGTGCCTTATGAATATAACTCAATAACTTTTTACAATACAATAATAAAATTTTAACTGTTTTTCCGATATTATCTTTTATAATAAAATTCAGACTAACCATTCTTATTAGTATAATTAGGGCGATAAAAAATAACGAGTTCGAGTAAGCGAAGACCTAAAACTGTAGATCACGTTTAGGTAACAAGGAGGTTTTCTTAACTAATTAGGTTTATGTCATTGTCTCGCATATAATTAGTTAATTAGGGCGCTGGGAGCGTGCAGTATTGAATTATTTATGGCGTTTGGGAGTTCGGAGCTAATCAAACTGACGACGGCGCGCAGTTATTACTTGTTCTCTTTTGTGCTTTGTTACAATTAATATTACCTATTAAATAACATATGTCGTCTGTTCTCTGTTATGCCGCGTGTTCGTCATTTCTGTATTATACACTAGATACAGGTAATAAACTAATGAACTCGTTATGAGGTCAGATATCTATACTAATATTATAAAGAGGAAAGATTTGTTTGTTTGTTTCTATGTAACGAATAGGCTCCGAAACTACTGAACCGATTTCAATAATTCTTTCACCATTAGAAAGCTACATTCAACCTGAATAACATAGGCTATATTTTATCCCCGTATTCCCACGGGAACGAGAACCACGCGGGTAAAACCGCGGGGCACTGCTAGTTTACTATAAAATTTTAGTGTCATTTGTTATGTTGTTTCCATGTATTAATTCTCATCATCATCATCAGCTCATATAATGTCCCCACCGCGGGGCACGAGCCTACCCTGAATTAGGGTGATTAATTAATTCTCATATATATACTAACATCAAAAAGTCTTATATATGTCGTGAAAATCTCAGAAACTACTCACTCGAATTGAAAAAATCTTAATATTTTGATAATCTATTTACCGCTACGAGCGATATAGCGTAGCGAATCCGTAGTAATTTTCGCGGAATAAAGCTTGTCTGGGATAGGAATACCATATACCATACAAGCTGTTGTATCATTCCTAATACATACAAATAACATAACATAATCATTCACTACATCATCTCATTATAGTAACTGATCCCTAACTAATTTTGTAACTTGTATCTAGGGTATCAAAAACTACGCACACGCTCATTCACACACATCCAGACCGAGACAAACATTTGTGGTTTACACAAATATTCACACCGCACGATACTTTAATACTTAATCAAATAAGTACAAAACATAAATAACGTTTTTACTTGTAAACTAAATGTATTAAAGGTGTTTTTCGATGGAATATGTTATGAATAATTAAGGAAGTAAATGTCCTCTGTGTACGATATAAAGTTAAAATTTAAATGAAATTCAAAATGGAATTAATAATGTAAGTATATCTTACTAATATTATAAAGATGAATGTTTGTGAGTGTGGATGTATGGATGTGTGGAAGTTTGTTCCTCTTTCACGCAAAAACTACTGAATGGATTGTAATGAAATTTGGTTCAGATGTTTCTCATATCTAGGAATAACACATTGATTACTTATACTTATTACTTACATTCCCACGGGATAAGGTTCCACGCGGGTAAAACCGCTTGGCACAGCTAGTTTTTTATACGAAACTGAAAGATGCTCATCATATATTATTTCATCTCTGTCTAAACGAGGTTTTATTTCAGTGATTTAAAGCACTTCATTATTGTATAAATTTTGTAAAGTTTAAACTTTCTTCTTATTTATCTATAAGTACAAAATTGTAACTAACTGTATACCTAATATAGATAATGAATAACATCCAATATGGAAATGTTTATTTTTAATTTATAAGAATATCTCCCATAAAGTATCATCATCTCATATAATGTCCCTACCGAGGGCACCGAGGGGCACGAGCCTACCCTGAATTAGGGTGATTAGGCCTTAGTCAATCACGCTGGCTAAGTGCGGATTGGTCGACTTCACACACAACCTTAGAATCTCTTCCCAGGTGTGTGCAGGTTTCCTCATGATATTTTCCTTTACCGTAAGTATACATTTTCCAAATTCAACAATGTTCTTTGACAGGAGAAGATAGCTATACATATATACGAGTACCTATATCCATGCTTAGGATCATGTTATTAATCAAAAACAAAAAATACGCGGCAAAACCACAGCATACGACTATAAAATATCGCGTCGAATTGAGAAAATCATACTTTTTTTTGAAGTCGGTTAAAAATATAAATATTTATTACAATACTTAAAGGTACATACGTCAAAGACATATACAGATATAAACCTAATTTATATTATTTTCTCAAAGGAAAACTATTTTAAATGAAGTTTTACTTATTTTGTTCCCGTATCTTTAGAACCGTATTTAATCGAGTTAACTCTAACAAGTCAAGCGAAAGACAGGTTTGCACTCTGCTTATTCCAAAACTAAGAATTGTGGTTTACCATTGAATTCTAAAGCTAAATCAAACGAATTTACTTTGTGAAAAGTATTTAAAAAAATACTGGTCAAAAGATTTTCATAAACGTACCTTTTTTAATTTAATTTCTTATGACAGTAACGTAAATCCTTTTTGGAAAATTAATAATTAAATTTAAGATTAGAAAACCTCATTTTTGTAAGTAATTAATAGTAATAAAAGGTTAACCTTACCTTGAAAGGTTTTGTAAAATAATAAAGAATTTCATTTTAATTGAATTTAAAAAATATAAGTAGAATAATATAGGATTTGAGTAATAAAGCTTCGTAAGCACAAACACAGCTTATAAAATTTAACAGTTTAAAATACCAAAATTGGATTCTTATCCCTTTAATCTAATAAAAACAATCCATTAAAAATCAAAGCTAACCCAATTATAAAACCTTAAAAACAGAAGTGAATAAAAATAAGGAAAAACTTACGTTCAATTAATCTTAGTTAATCAACTCCGGGATTTCTGTCACGGCACAAAAAATAACACTTTTCACACAATTTTTTTTTAAACAGTATTTATTTTAAAAAATAACCACTTAGCTAATTGTCTATTGTTTTTAAAAAAGTATTTGAGATATTTTGAATTTCGAACAGCGCGCGTTCGGAAATCGCACAACGTTATGGCGCGAACTGACGTGCGTCCAACGACGTATACCAACACGAACTGAATATTTTAACATCGCCCCAGAGTTTCAAAGCTAAGTAAGTCGACGGTTCAATCGACAAGATCCCTTGCCTAACTTTAATAATATTTTTGGAGACGCAACTATCGTAATATTTATTAAAACTATCATTTCGTGTCGCTCTTAACTTTCGTAATAAGTATCAATACTATTTGCATAGATAATCTCATTCTTGATGTTAATTTTGTATGCATAAAGGAACTGATGATGTTTGAATTCAAATTTTGATTGAGATGTAATAAAATTATGATAACTTATTTGTAAAATCAAAGTTTATTATGCAATTCATGATTTTTGTCTATACTAATATTATAAAGAGGAAAGATTTGTTTTTTTGTTTGTTTGTTTGTATGTAATGAATAGGCTCCGAAACTACTGGACCGATTTCAATAATTCTTGCACCATTAGAAAGCTACATTCACCCTGAGTAACATAGGCTACATTTTATCCCCATATTCCCACGGGAACGGAAACTACGCGGGTAAAACCGCGGGGCGCTGCTAGTAACAAATAACTTCTTTAACAATTAAGATTTTTTGAATGCACAACATCCTACTTATTTTTTTCCTTTTAACATCGACTAATTAAAAAAATGAGTTGTCTAACTAATGTATAAAATATGGTTAAAAAATATTTTGCAATATGATATATTTCTACTCGGGTAAATTTTCAAAAATCAAATTGTCAATATTGCCATTGTTGTTTTGGATGCACGCGAATTGTTTATTAGCGAAAAAATATATTTTTCAACACACTTGCTCATAAAGGGGCTCTTATTTGTGCAAAAATAGTTGAATAATGACACGCTTGATTCACTAGTGAGTTATAGATTGTTTTTTTAAATTGCTTTGTTTTTAAAAAAGTTTCGATACCAAAAAAATTGTGTCCATACATTTTAAAAACAAACTTCAACTATGTTGCCTTACTTTTGGTAGGTCTATGGTCGATTCCATTCATTCATTCATTCGATTTTTTTTTAATAAGTTTATTCTTTTAGTCTTTGGCCGATCACCATTGTTGTGTTGGATGCGCGCGAATAGAAAAATTGTTTATTTTTTAGCGAAAAATGATAATTTCTTCGCAAATGTGTTGAAAAACGTTGTATGGTACACGCGTGTATTGATGATTACTATCCTCGGCTATCTTCAGACCCTCGCCTGACGGCTCGGGCCTCAATAGCGCCTCGGAAGTAATCACCAACTTACCTCGCTTGTACCATAAATAACTATTATTAATTAATTTCTTCGCAAGTGTATTGAAAAACGTAGCATGCTACACGTGTGTATTGATGATTATTGATTTCTATCCTCGTCTATCTTCAGACCCACGCCTGACGATACGGCCCTCAATAGCGCCTCGGCGGTAAGCATCAACTTTTCACACTTGTACCATAATGTACTATTATCTAACTCTGACAACTTTTAATAAGAAAGAAGTATTTGTTCAATAAACAAACAGGTATTAGCTTATGCTCATTTGGCTCATTATTGTCATGTTGGCCTAATGAGTAGATAAGAGATTTAATAGTTATTTATGGTACAAGCGAGGTAAGTTGGTGATTACTTCCGAGGCGCTATTGAGGCCCGAGCCGTGAGGCGAGGGTCAGAAGATAGCCGAGGATAGTAATCATCAATACACGCGTGTACCATACAACGTTTTTCAACACATTTGCGAAGAAATTATCATTTTTCGCTAATAAATAAACAGTTTTTCTATTCGCGCGCATCCAACACAACAATGGTGATCGGCCAAAGACTAAAAGAATTTACTTATTAAAATAAATAACGAATGAATGAATGAATGGAATCGACCATAGACCTACCAAATGTAAGGAAACATAGTTGAAGTTTGTTTTTAAAATGTATGGACACAATTTGTTTGGTATCGAAACTTTTTAAAATGACAGCAATTTATAAAAACAATCTATAACTCACTAGTGAATAAAACGTGTCATTATTCAACTGTTTTTGCACAAATAAGAGCCCCTTTGTGAGCAAGTGTGTTGAAAAATAACTTATTAACAAAAAATCACTTTTCTTATTCAAATAAATAATCATTAATTCAGTATTTTTAGCATTTATTTGAAATACAAAATAATTGTATGATATTTTTTTGGTTTCAAAGAACCGACTTTCAATCCAGTCTCCTTTTGTAAGCTTTTTGACACTTTAATATACTTTCAAAAGAGGACTTTAAAATAGTTCCATTGATGTAACTTTAATGATTATCCATGAAATTAGTATTTTTGCACAAATAGGGAAGTTTATCAGACATTACCATTAATAATTATGATTTGTCTAGCATGTGTTGAAATATTTTTATGCAAATTTATTTCGTATATCTATATACTTATATGAAACTCTTCCGTTACTGAGTGATGTACTGACGCACAACCGAAACTACTGGTCGTAGAATGCTGAAATTTGGCACGTGTGTTTGTTGGGGGGAGTAGGCTACCAATAAGAGAGGATTTTTGGAAATTCTAGGGAGAGAAAAAGAAAAGAGGGGAGGGGGGAGGGAACCATTCTGCCGGAAGTCATTATTTCACGCAGACGAAGTCGCGGGCAAAAGCTAGTTTCGTATACAAGAGTTGCCCTTCAGAATGTAGTTTAGATGTAATAGTCACACAGACATAAAATTGGTACCCACGTACGTAGGTTCCGATCCCGTGGGAATTTTGAAATAAAAAGGGCACTGTGTACTAAGCTTGTAACACCTAAATTCATTTTTAAGTCATTTTGAAGTCCTAGTATACCAGACTATCTGCGGACCTAGGTTTTACTAAAAGCTATTATCCCGATATTACCCTGGGGTAATCCTTTTCGTTTCGATCAAATGGGAATTTTAAGATAAAACTTCTATTTGTTCTTTCTTGTCAGATAATTTTTGTACCAAAATAACTTTTAGTACACACTTATAATAGTATTAATATTCACTACTTTATCTCATTATAGTAACTGACCCCTAAGTTCGTGACTTGTATCTAGGGTATCAGAAACTACGCACACACTCATTCACACACAAACACAAACCGAGACAAACATTTGTAGTTCACACAAATATCCACCCCGCACAGGAATCGAACCCGCAACCTTATGGATGGCAGTCCGGCATGGTGACCTGCCATCGAGGTCGTCAAAAAATAAAAATAACATAGAACTAGTTAATAGAAATTCGAATAGTTCTATTAAACGAAATCAATAAATAAAACCTTAAAACGTCAATACCTTTTATTCAATTTTCGAACTGATACTGGCCGAATGTTTAACATTGTAAACCTTTTTTCTGCCCACAGGCAAATAATATCAAACAGGAATCAAATAAACGATGCTGAGTCAAAAGGTGGCTTTGTTGGTATAAGAGTAAAAAGCTTGCAGATTCCCGAAGAATAACAGGGAGAAGTCGCCCTATTCAACGATGGAGTAATATTGACTCAAGGAACTGAACCGAGTGATGTGGTAATGCCGGGCTTTTGAACTGACCTGTTCATTCTATCAGAATACGAGTATTTATTTAATCTTTATACCTATATATAAAATTCTCGTGTCACAGTTTTAGTTACCTTACTACCCCGAAACGGCTTTACTGATTTTTACCAAATTTTTGGGTCTGAGAATAGAACATAGGATACTTTTAATCCCGAAATTCCCACGGGAACGGGAACTATGCGAGTGAAACGGCGGAGCATAGCTAGTATATAAGTTTTTGTGTTTTTATCCATTCGAAATCATATTGAATTTGGTCAAAGATGACCTTGCCTGGCCTGAGTAAATGGGAGAAGAGCTTATATAGGTTATAGTATTCCAATTACATAACGTTATACAACTTACTTTATTTAGTTAATGTATCTGGATTGATATCTAGGGTAAAAAAATATTTGTGTGAACCACAAATATTTATCTCGGTTTGTGTTTGTGTGTGTGAATGAGTGTGTGCGTAGTTTCTGATACCCTAGATACAAGTTACGAACTTAGTTAGGGGTCAGTTACTATAATGAGATGATGTAGTGAATGATTATATTATGTTATGATGTTATGTCCATCGAGACAATAATACCTATATTAAGGATTTTTATGATTTATCTACATCTAAAAGAGAAAATACGTGTGTATCCTTTCATATTAAATATGTATGAAAGCCAACTTTTACTAACTGATTAATTTTTCATCACACAGCTGAAATTGCGCTGAAATTTGGCTCACTGATAATGACGTAGGCTTCCACCAAAAATGTAAAGTTAGGGAGACCTTAAGGCATGTGTAATGAGCAATATTTATAATCAAGTTTTCGAAAAGTTCTAATTATTATATGAAAATTGTAATGTTAAAGTTTACACGCGTGGAAAATAGCTTTCAAATGTCTAAAGCTATCTAAATCTAAGTATATAATATAAAAATTAAACCCGTTTTCCTTGGTCACGGCATCACGCGTGAATGGCTGGACCGATTTCACTAATTCTTTTTTTTGTTGTATTTGTTATTATTAGGAGAAGGTTCTTATGTAAAAAAAGCACGGAAAATCAACGGGAAAATTGGACCCGTGCGAAGCCGGGGCGGGCCGCTAGTATAACATAAAATAACATGACATAATCATTCACTCCATCATCTCATCATAGTAACTGACCCCTAACTAAGTTCGAAACTTGTATCCAGGGTATCAGAAATATGTTATCTTTTTTTCATTATGTGTTTGTTCCTCTCAATATTTTCAATTAATCAATGAATTGATAACATGTGTTCAATGTTATATTTCCCTAACAACAATATTGAATGTAAAAGAACAAACATAAAAGTTTATTTGTAAACACTTCAGTGTTTCTGTAACCAAATGCAATATTTTCCCGTTCAGAGCGATGCAAATTTTCCATCAAATCAACATTCGAGTATTGGAATTTATATTACATTATGTTAATGTTTTTTCTGTTGTTATTTTATTACGGAAATTTTTGACGACCTATCTGGTAGAGCGGTTAGGTATGATAGGTTCAAAAGTTTGCAGGTTCGACTTTCGTATGAGTAACTATGTTATGTTATGTTTTGTGGCTACCAGAACAAATAATAGTAAAAGGGCAGTCATGGTTTATAATTTTGAGAAAGGACTCTACTGATTTTTTGTAGTGATGCAAAATTATATTTCTGTTCTGTAACATATGAAGTAGATCCTTTGTTATGACTACTATCGTATATAATGTCTCATATCTAAGTAATATCGCATCGTATATAATTTTCTCATTACGTCTTAATAAAAAAACCATAGAAAAATAGTAAAAAAAAATATCCCGCTGTCTGTGGTAATAGGCTACAAATGGAATTGGGTGTAGGGGTGTGTCGAATTAGCGTCATTACCGTTAGTCTGTATTAGTCCTTCGCCGACAGTATGTCTTTGTCACAGTAAACGTGTTGAAAGTTAAACATGAATTGGCGTTCACTAGAACTTAAAGAATATCCACATTTAGTTGTACTAAATCAAATCAAAATAATTTATTGCTCTCATGTGTATACAGATGTGTTAGGTACAAAATATTGAATCAACATGAAGCCCAGTTTGGGCACTGCAACAATAATCTTAAAATCTGTTTAATGTTGTTCACATTTAGGTAAAAACAAACACAATAGTACTTATAAAATCTAAAATAATTAGGTTGTACGTATTCTAAAAAGTGGTAAGTGGTCATTTTTGTAGAGCAATCTAAATTGGGTATTTTATGTGTTTTTTTTATTCCTTTTCTCTTTTTTTGAACTACTGACCCGATTTCCGACTTCATTGATAGACAGTTACATTATTCATAAATGTAGGGTTATGTCTTATTTCAATTCTCTATGGTAGTGAAATACCGGAAAACGAAAAGAAACAATTGAACCACAAATTATTAATGATCCTTTGCAGACAACACAAGTCTATATAAAACTACCTCCTGTTTTCCCTCAGGATAAATTCACAATCTGAACAAAGCCACGGGGTGCAGCAATAAAAGTTATAAAAGAAAGTTTTATTTAAACACTATCCAAAAACGGTACCTTTTCGCAAATAAATCGTCTAAATGGTCAATTATATTTGCATAAATTATGACTTGATATCCGTTATAAGTTTGTATTTAACTCTTTTAGAAAAGAAGCCTGTTTTCGTGGCAGCTGTTACCGCATTTACATTCAATATTATGGTCACCTTTACTGAAGATATTTATTATTTTGGTGTTAGACTAATCGGAAACATGTTGTAGAATAACTGACGGTTCGGAATGTTGTTTTATCTACAATAAAAGTTTATTATTAATCAATTACCATTAAAAGTTATATGTTCACGTGTAACGTTCGATATTTTATGGGTGGTGTCCGAAACCGATCGCATCCAGTACGATCTTAATCCAGGTCACAAAATGAGACAAAGAAGGAGTGGTTCTAGTTGGTAATGAATGAAGTATTTGGGAAATGTTCGTTTTGGGAATTTCCGTCGTATCGGGGATGTGGCACAATTGGGGAAGATAAACTGACGAAATGAGGGCACGACTGTTTTACGGCGCTGTTTTAACAATTTATTCTTTTGAAGGTACGTAACTAAACTTTTTTTTAGCAAATTGTGACTCGCGAGGATTCCTAAATATTTTTCGCATTAACGCGTTTCGTGTTTATTATTTATTTACAAGTTCAAATGCGTTGTTGTTTTGTTATGAGATTTGGAGGATTGTTTGGGTGATATTATTTTACCCGCGGGTTTACCCGTATTAGTACCTACCATTTATACGAGTATTTCATTGAAATTTTTTGAATGTGTGTTCGGTTATAAGAAACATCAACGTCTTTAAACATCTATGCATAAACAAAATCTAGAAACTATTGTTTTACGTTCTGTCGTATAAGTACCCCTAAGTTTTTTTTCTATATGTCTGACTGCGTCTCATGTAGAGAATAAGTCAGACAGTTTCAGTTTTATTATATCTACGTTAGATAAGTCAAACTTTTTCTAAGACTTGAAACCTTTAATGCCAATTTTAATCTCTTTTCTTGAGATATAAATTTTCTTTAAAGAACCTATTTTTTAACGTTAAAACTGTTGTTATTCAAACAGCATGATCAAGAGTTTAAAAAAGGCTATCGTCTTTAAAGTAGTAATTGTAATTGAGGAATCCATGGGTCAAGCGATGTATGTTTAGATACTTAGGTACGGTCAGCGTTAGATAAAAGCTAGGTTCCTCAGATGGCTGTACCTCGGGTCGCCCAGCACACTCCAGGAAGTCACCAGAAACCTGAGGGGACTGATCGGCTTCTTGGAAGAAATGAACTGGTACTAGACGCCCACCTCACGCAAAATTGACGCAACTGAGTCGTATAATTGCGGAGAGTCTGTCAACAAGAAACAAATAGGTTCCTCCCTTGGTTGGCATTACAAAGTGAGCATTATCAAGAGGGAGAGAAACAAGGCTCAGGTTTGAGACCACCATCACGCGTTACGCAAGCGTCGCGTACTTACACTTATTTATCCTAGCTGTATCTCTATAATATAAAAATGTATCCCTATTTCCCTTGGTCACGGCATCACGCGTGAACTAATAAGCCGATTGACTTGAAATTTGGTACAGGGGTAGCTAATGGTCCGGGGAAGGACATAGGCTAGGTTTTATCCCGAAATTTCCACGGGATCGGGAACTATGCAGGTAAACCGCGGGGCACAGCTGGTTTTTAATGAAAGCGAGAAAGAAACCTTTGCCTTTCAATGAGCTTTACAGGTCTGACGTAAATTAACCCAGGTAAATAAAATAAGTATAACGAAGTCAATAAATTTTCAAGACTTAAAGTATTAATTAGCTTTCAAAATAATTTGTTAGTCTTAATACCACGAGAATTTTGTTTTCTACATTAATAAATTATTATAAAGCTGAAGAGTTTGTTTTGTTGAACGTGTTAATCTCTGGAACTACAGGTTTAAATTGAAACAATCTTCTAGTGTTGGTTACCTCATTTATCGAGGAAGGCTATAGGCTATAGGCTATGTAGGCTAGCATCACGCTACGACCAACAGGAGCGGTGTTATTGCAGGCAAAATCGCGGGGCACAACTAGTTATCAAAAAATAATAAGATAAACTTATACAAATATAACTTTTTAACAAGATTATTAATACTTAAGTTTAAAAGTAATTTAATTCAACTTAAATACGAAGTTTGTTTTCGGCAAAAGAAAGTTTTGAAGATAATTTGGTTCATGTATTAAAATACAAGTTTTCGTATTTGGGTGTGTTTCCTCTCGAAAACTCTTTTTTCATTTACAACGTTTTGGTTGAGTTTTTGGTTTATTTTTTTGTGTTTATTCAACTGAACATGGTTTTAGAAACGTGAGGTTGGTTTACATTATGTTACAAATTATATAACAGTTCTACATTATAACATACTAGCGGCGTCCTGCGGTTTCACCCGCGTAGTTCCCGTTCCCGTAAGAATATGGGGATAAAATGTAGCCTATGTTACTCAGGGTGAATGTAGCTTTCTAATGGTGCAAGAATTATTGAAATCGGTCCAGTAGTTTCGGAGCCTATTCATTACATACAAACAAACAAACAAAAAAACAAATCTTTCCTCTTTATAATATTAGTATAGACTACCACTAGTTGGTTACCTCATTTATCGAGGAAGGCTATAGGCTATAGGCTATGTAGGCTAGCATCACGCTACGACCAACAGGAGCGGTGTTATTGCAGGCAAAATCGCGGGGCACAACTAGTTATCAAAAAATAATAAGATAAACTTATACAAATATAACTTTTTAACAAGATTATTAATACTTAAGTTTAAAAGTAATTTAATTCAACTTAAATACGAAGTTTGTTTTCGGCAAAAGAAAGTTTTGAAGATAATTTGGTTCATGTATTAAAATACAAGTTTTCGTATTTGGGTGTGTTTCCTCTCGAAAACTCTTTTTTCATTTACAACGTTTTGGTTGAGTTTTTGGTTTATTTTTTTGTGTTTATTCAACTGAACATGGTTTTAGAAACGTGAGGTTGGTTTACATTATGTTACAAATTATATAACAGTTCTACATTATAACATACTAGCGGCGTCCTGCGGTTTCACCCGCGTAGTTCCCGTTCCCGTAAGAATATGGGGATAAAATTATGCTAAAAACCTTCCCACTGAATTACTCTATCTATTAAAACAAACCGCATCAAAATCCGTTGCATAGTTTTAAAGATCTAAGCATACATAGGGACAGAGAAAACTACTTTGTTTTATAGTGATGTTATACCTAAACTAACATCATCCTCATCACCATTGCTTATGGCAATCAATCCTACGTGGATTGTCATCTGCCGCCACAAGCTGGCTAAATAACCTGGACACTTTTTAACATTATAGCATTTATAAAGATTTACTTACTTAGTCTTTAAATAACTTTGTTTCTACGAACAAATCTCTATATATAAAAATGAACCCCTATTTCCCTTGGTCACGGCATCACGCGTGAACGACTGGACCGATTAACTTGAAATTTGGTACAGAGGTAAGTGTTTGGTCCGGGGAAGGACATAGGC
Organism: Timandra comae; assembly: GCA_958496195.1. Lineage (NCBI taxonomy): Eukaryota > Metazoa > Arthropoda > Insecta > Lepidoptera > Geometridae > Timandra > Timandra comae. The sequence goes on from OY292370.1 coordinate 6,677,056, forward strand.
TATGTTTTATCCCAAAATTCCCACGGGATCGGGAACTATTCAAATAAAACCGCGGGGCAAAGCTATTATTATTATAATTTGAATTTCTGTACATAGATTCTAACACATCTCAGATGCAGGGTACTAGTTATGTTTGCAAATTTGATTACCGCCTACAGAACTAGCCTCGTTTGGGTGTACAAGTTAGCCGTTACAAGTTTCGACTAAAATTAGTATTAATATAATGTATGTTCTTGCTTGAATCTATACAAAAGTGGTTTTAGAAGTCCAAATTATTAAGATCAATTATTTTTTTACTAGCTGTGCCCCGCGGTTTCACCCGCGTAGTTCCCGATCCCGTGGAAATTTCGGAATAAAACGTAGCCTATGTTCTTTCCCGGACCATAAGCTACCCCTGTACCAAATTTCAAGTCAATCTGTTCAGTAGTTTAGCCGTGAAAAGGTATAACATACAGACAGACAGAGTTACTTTCGCATTTATAATATTAGTTAGGATTAGGATTTGAGGAATCTATAGGTGGCCAGTTAAACTGACTGATCAGTCCAGACTTAAAACTATGCGTCACTCCAAAAGTTTTAGGCCAACTAAATGTCTCTACTGGAATCTGGATCACTCCGGTGTTTGACGTCCATTTGTGAATGGATGATCAGTTAAACTGACTCGTCAATGATCACCTCACTTTCGGCCGATTCCGCAACCTTTGACATGGTTGCGGAATCGACCGAAAGTGAAAATATCTAAATTGACGTTCATCGCGATGTGTTTTCGCGATGAAGTCTTTCGGCTCCCGATTGTTTATATAGCGTAAGTATATAAGTAGTAATTTTCCAGCAATCAACGATAAATAAAACATCTATACAGGGAAGGTTTATTTCTTCATTTCCATTAATTCCCACCACTATCGACGACCTCCATAGCAGAGTGGTCATGCCGGACTGCCATCCGTAAGATGGATTACCGCGCGGTGTGAATATTTGTCTAAACCACAAATATTTGTCTCGGTCTGTGTGTGTGAATGAGTGTGTGCGTAGTTTTTGATACCCTAGATCAGCGTTTCTCAAAGTGTGCTCCGCGGAACCCTAGGGTTCCGCGACCCTCTTGTAGGGGTTCCGCAAGAATTTAGAAAAAAAAACACCTCTCTCTGGTCGACCGTTCTGACAAGGCGTGGGTAGCAGCGTTTTAGTTCCTAGCGTATGATATTTTATCATTCCGATTATACGTAACTAAGTACCTACTTATCTATACTAATATTATAAAGAGGAAAGATTTGTTTTTTTGTTTGTTTGTTTGTATGTAACGAATAGGCTCCGAAACTACTGAACCGATTTCAATAATTCTTTCACCATTAGAAAGCTACATTCACCCTGAATAACATAGGCTATATTTTATCCCCGTATTCCCACGGGAACGGGAACCACGCGGGTGAAACCGCGGGGCGCTGCTAGTTATCCATAATTTGTAACTACTAAGATTACAATACGTATAACAAATTAAATAAACTACACACACCGGCAAAATTAGATGAACGTTAGTTCATTTGTAAAACTTTCGGATTTTTTGTTATAATGTTGTTTTATTTTTATGATTAAATATTTTATGAATGGATTTTTATAATAATAAACTTCTTTCATGGAAAAAAATAAGATTGATATTTTAAGTATGTAATTTTAACCCCATACGGTCCATACCAGAACCTCCACTATAATTTTATTATATATATATTCTTCTTCTATTGTATATTCTTCTTCATCTACGAAATTAACACAAAACCAACATTCATCACTGATCAAAACTCGCCTCCACATTTCAATCCAGCATTGATGTTTTTTGCTAACCTGTAATGTCCCACTGCTGGGCAAAGGTCTCCCCCAAACATCTCTAACTATCCTTATCTTTTGCAGTCTCCCACCAGGTACTGTCGAAGGTAGTAAGATCGTCCCGCCAACCGACCGACTCCGACGATGCCCTCCTTCGGGAACCCATTGAGTTTTTATGTGGGCGGTGGGCCCACCTCTCAGGTACCATCCGACTCACATGAACCGCCCATTCCCACTTTAGCCTCGCAGTCTTGTTACCGACATCGGTGATACCGGTAAGAGAACGCAGCATGGTGTTACGCACTATCGATTCGTTTGAATCCGAGTATGCTGCGTTCCATTGCCCTTTGACATATCTTGAGCCTGGACTTCTGGGCCTCGGTCAGAGACCACGTCTGTGCACTGTAGGTTAGGACGGGCAGGATGCACATGTCGATTAGTCACCGTTTTAAGGTTATCGGTAAATCACCTTTCATATGCTCTTTCATGGACCAGTAGCTCTTCCAGGCGTTATCGATGCGGCGATCGATTTCTTAGTCTTGTCTGTTTTCGAAGCTCACTTACCAGTAGATGTATTCATTGACATACTGTATTTCCTGCCCATCTACTACTACCCTACGTTTCGTGCCATTAGACATGACTTGTGTCTTTGACCGATTCATTTGAAGTCCAACCTCAAGACTTGCAGTGTTCAGTTCTTGAAGCATTCCTTGCAGTTCATGTGCTGTTGGGGCAAAAAGGTCGATGTCATCTGCAAAACGTAAATTTGTCAGGCGTTTGCTTCCGACGACGATGCTCCTTGAAGTAAACGAGCAAATTCTAATCGAGCTACTCTGTGGCTCACTTCGAGTTTCGGGGCTTTGGCGGGTATGTACGACCTAAAACCAAATTCATTTTCTCACTGTTCGTTCACTCTCACTGCGCATTTTTCCAGGCGATTTCGGGTCTGAACGATTTTCAGTGTTTGTAATATGAAACGGTCATCTATGGTGCTGGTTGCCTGATTTCTGCCTTGTCCTCGCTTCCGCACGTAAAAACCCGTCTGTCGATAACATTGACCTTAAACAAAAACAGACACCGCAATTATGTAAATTCGTTAATTTTGTAAAATTTACTTAAAAAGAAAAATATCAAAAACTTCTTCTTAATTTTTGCCATTAAACAAGTTTATTATGAAAAAAATTCATTCATAAATATTCAAATAAAATCATAAAAATAAAACAACATTACAACAAAAAATCCGAAATTTTCCCAAATGAACTAACGTTCCTCTAATTTCTCCGGTGTGTACTTCAAATAGGGTTCCATCAAGTATATCGCTTTCCAAAAGGGTTCCGTTACCAAAAAAGATTGAGAACCGCTGCCCTAGATACAAGCTCCGAGCTTAGTTAGGGGTCAGTTACTGTAATGAGATGATGTAGTGAATGATTTACTATCCACCATCCACGTCCACGTCACCTTTCCATTTTAACTTTGTATGACTAATTAGTACGAATTCTTGCTACGAAGGACTATTAATTATTTGCTAAAAATTAGAAATTACGTTTCTTTCCGTAAAGGTATTTTGCGGTAGCCCTGTATAAAATGTGGTATTAAAATCTAAGAAAACCTCCTTTATATTTTAATTTTGCAAGTCATATTCTAATTTCTAAGTAAGAAGTTATTTATGAAGTTATTATATTAAGAACCGTGTTTCTTCTCACACCAATTCCGACAAAAGCCTATCTCATCTCGAATTACACGACTTTTGCATTTTCAAACTCAAAATGTCCAAGAAACGGAATTAGGAAGTTTATCCTGTTAATTTTGAGATTTGTATGCATTAATAGGTCAAAGTTTAATTGAGCGCAGATTGTGGTGTAACTAGGAAAATTGGGTTCAAATTGAAATATGCCACTCGAATATTGCAATCGATCAAATGAGACAAATCAGGTCACATTTTTAGGGTTCTGTACCCAAAGGGTAAAAACGGGACTTCGCTGTCCGTCCGTCCGTCTGTCACCAGACTCTCAAGAACGGTGATAGATAGACAGTTGAAATTCTCACAGATGATGTATTTCTATTGCCTATAACAACAAATACTTAAAATAAAATAAATATTTAAGGGGGGCTCCCATACAACAAACGTGTTTTATTGTCGTACGGGGTTCCGTACCATAAACGACAATAACATTAAATTAAAAATTTAAAAAACCCCCAACAAAATTACTTTCAAACCCCCATAACTTTTAAACGGGTCAACCGATTTTCATCAAACATGTCTAAGAACACTCGCACGTAAGTCCCCTTTAATACAAAACAAACTAAATTAAAATCAGTTCATCCGTTCGGGAGCTATGATGCCACAGACAGACAGATACACACACACAGACACGTCAAACTTATAACACCCCTCCTTTTTGCGTCGGGGGTTAAAAAATACGAGTGGTACTTGGTACGGGGTTCCGTACCAAAATTGACAAAAAAACGCGCGCAAGTCCGACTCGCACTTGGCCGTTTTTTCAATGTCCAAAATGTCAATAACAATTTTGTTTTAATAAGCCTGGCGTGCGCGTTGTCAGTTTTAATTGTTAATAACAACAAGACAATTTAAAAATTTATGAACATGTCGGTTAAGGTACGTTGCTCAATCTGTCTCTTATGTTGATTTTATGGCAATTTGTGGGCGATTTAATGTCAATGGTTCTTATAAATAACTTTATTGTATGTAATATGTACTTACCTAATATTGCCTATTTATCTGCCCTGCTTTTTATTCCATTATTCACTACATCATCTCATTATAGTAACTGACCCCTAACTAAGATCGAAGCTTGTATCTAGGGTATCAGAAACTACGCACACACTCATTCACACACACACACCCAGACCGAGACAAACATTTGTGATTCACACAAATATTCACCCCGCACGGGAATCGAACCCGCAACCTGACGGATGGCAGTCCGGCATGGTGACCACTTTGCCATCGAGGTCGTCAAATTATTGGTAGTAGCGTTGTTCTATAGACTATTTATGTAGTCTTCTTCGGTAACAATAACCTGTAGTTCCTGACATTAACGAGTGCAAACAAACAAACCTTTTAAGTATTTTCTTTCGAACCACTATCCTATATCTAATAAGGCCAGTTTTTAGATTTTGTGGAATATCAGTTTTTTACATTAAGCGACCTCAAATATTCAAATTTAGAGAGAGAGAGAGAGAAAAAAGTCAGACAGTCAATCTAAAAGTCACAATTTTAAACATTAATAACATAATTAAACAGTTACTTAAATATAAGTTGAGTTATAATTATAAACTTTTTAAAATTAAGTTTGTAAGATTATAAGTAAAACTAATTTAATTATAAAAGATCCAGACAGATTATAATAGTAAATATCTATTAAGAAATCAACTAAATACAACTTAAGATCTGAAGATGGTTTAATTGAATCGTAAATAGACTACAAGCTTTCATTTGTAGATTGACATAGCAATTAACGAGATAAAATGTTTCTAGACAACACTTAGAAGAATTACGCTCGGTAAATTGTTGAAAACATTTTTGTTATCGAGTTTGGTATGGTCAGCAACAAAAGATGACGTTCAATTCGAAAATTGAACGTATGACATTCCAAAAACATAATACATAATTCCCTAGAACTATTTAACTTTATTCCCAATCAGTTTTATTAGTAAGAGAATAAAAAAGAAAGAAATATATAACGGAACCTTTTTAATCACTACATCACTAAGTACATAGTATAAAACAAAGTCGCTTTCTCTGTCCCTATGTATGCTTAGATCTTTAAAACTACGCAACGGATTTTGATGCGGTTTGTTTTAATAGATAGAGTGATTCAGTGGAAAGGTTTTTAGCATAATTTTATCCCCATATTTCTACGGGAACGGGAACTACGCTAGTGCATACATAAATGTAACAATATACTGTATTCTCCGTGCTTTTCAGCACTATCGGGTCAGTAGTTTGAGCTGTGTGTTGAAAGATCAGTCAGTCAGTAACAAATAACTATACATATAAGCAGTACATAGATTTTGGAAATACATATTCCGTTTTTGAAAATACATAAGAAAGCTTTTCAATTTTTAATATTTTCGTTGTGTATTTACTTTTGATGCCGACCGTACAACAGACAATCTTATCAATAAAGTTCGAGTTGAATACTGCATTGTACCATCAGAATAGCAGGTAAGTAGACCTTATTATATTTTTCTAGAATAAATTATATTATGTCGACACCCTTACTGCGCTTCAGAATATTACAAAACATTTTCTACGAAGGTCTTTCAACCTTTTGTTGAAATACGTGATAGGATTACTAAAAACGTGTATTTTAGAAGTTCAAATGCTTATTTACAACCTTTTTTTGACATTAGTATATGAATAAGGTTTGAATACGAAGGTAAAATAAACTGATGTATGCGAGTTTAACTCGACAAGTAATGGATTGAATTATTTTTGTATCGTGAATGAATAAAATTTACGGCTATTGATTTTTCTAAATTTGTTAAAGACTGATGTCTGTAACAGTACATACATATTAAAGAAAGCTATTATGAGTACCCCAAAACGATCTGTCGTTAGGTTTTATTTGAAAATATATAAGTATGTTCTAAATTAATTTGAAGAGTTTCAGCCAGTCTCTAGGTATGTTGGCTCATGCACACGCACCATGCAAAGTAGACCATTTTGCATGAAATTTTCTTTATAACCAAAAATAGCAATATAAAAATAAAGAATACTTTTATCCCAAAATAATTATGAACAGATATTTATAGCATAAAACAATCAGTAAAGACATTTCTTTGTATTTCCATTTATAGACGTTTGTATACCAATTTAAATTTAAATTGAACTTAAGCCAACAATTTAATAATTACTAATTGCTAAGTTAATATTAATGAATGCTAATTGAAGATACAGATTAGTAAGTACGGTACAGCATTCAGATGTAACAAAATTATAAATTAAAGGCCTCATCTCCGGCTCTGTAACTATTTACTTTTACTAATAGGTATATTTAGTTCTCAAGTGAAGGTTATTTATCTTTACCTTAATTTATTTGACTTCTTCGAAATCAATCGAGGTGGAATTAAAGCGGCAGCATGTAAGAATTTGATAGCTAAATGTAGCCGATACCCTGGGTCAATCGGCTACATTCGGCTACATCTAGGTACAACCTAGAATATTAAAATCTTCGCATACATTCACCTAAACCGAGATTATTATGGGTCATACAAATATTAACTTCGCTCGTGAATCGAGCCCACAGCTCTCTGTTTGCCAGTCCGGCAAGACGACCACATTAATGGTTCATTTCTAATTGTTGTCATACGTAACAAAAAACTCAACGGATTTAATGTTTGTCTTCGAAATTTTACTTCAATGACATAAGGGTAAATGAACAGACGGTCACCCTTTATGGGTCGGCCTTACATACATATGTCGTGTGTCCGGAATTCAGTAGAGCCACAAGTTTGTTGCCAGCCTTTATACCTTGGTACGTTAGTAGGTTGAAGTGTCTGGATGGATTTTGATGGTACTTTCACAGCCTGATTTAAGTAGTTAGTTGATGTTTTTCAAGGTTCCCGTGGTATCAACAGAAATGAACACTAATACAGGGGTTCGATTCTCTTAACTATTAAGCTGTGATAATGCTACTCAAATGTATTTTAATATCAATATTACGGCCGTTTTTTTGACATTTGTTGTCATTTTAGTATTCTCTTAGTGATAACTACTTCGCTGACTAAATGGCTCCATAAAACTTAGATGGTTGTCATGGAAACAATATTCTGACGTTTATTTGACAAAGTTTTTATTTGAATTTTGACATGCAACAAAGACCAGTGAGACATCATAGCCATGTGAATAAATGTTAGCAGAATACCAAATTTCTGACACTCGTTATGGTCCTCAATATCAACATTTTCTGATCAAATAATGTCAAATTGCAGACTTAGGCTCCAGTTACAACCGCTGAGAATATCTTGTTTAAATATAAGATTCCAAAAAAGTTTAGTAAAAAGTGTTAGAATATTGAAAAGGAAATCGTGTCCGGTTTGTGACATATCTGGCGACCTTCATTCTTCAATCAGGGACATAAAAGATTCGGCCGGACTCCAGAGTCCCATTTTATAAGTAATTTGATGAAAGGGATGAAAAACAAAGTCGAACACAAAAACGTTCTGCATTCCTGATAGGCGAAGTTTTAATACAACTTTTTTTTCGGAAATTTCTCGATATTATTGGTAAAATTTTCGAATATTTTGTCAAATTGCTTGAGTTCCAGTTGAAGTTGTTTAGAAGAAAAGATTTGGTTGAAATGTTACTTCACTTTGTATAGTTAGATGAAATTACGGACCAAATACTAACTACGTACTAGTATTATTTTCATGATATAAAAATTTCTAATAAAAAATATGAATTAACAGAATACATACATACATACGAGTACTTATGTGTGTTTTATTTCGGCAAATAATATACATTGAGGCCCTAATAACCAAATATTTGTAGGGATTGGAACCTCATGTCAACAGTCGGTAGAACAAACTTTATTAAGGGCCAATTTTTCCATCGCCAGATAACTTTATTCGACGAATAATTTAGAAATTTTGACAGTTCCTTCATACAAAAACTGTCAAACGTCAATTTTATTCGACGAATAAAAGTTATCTGGCGATGGAAAAATCGGCCCTTAGTAAATCAAAATTCAACACCATTAAATCAACAGTTTAACAGATCAACCATTTATTACATCAATCGTAAGTACCCAGAGAGCTAATCAAGTCAACTAAAAGGTAACTTCATAATTTTAATCTCTATAAAAACATTTATTGAGGTTATAGAGAAAAAGCGTACAAAATGGCGCATTCATGCTCGACCAGTAAAACAATTTCAAGCTCTAATTTCAAATTATTTGAAAAAAAACGAATAAAGAATAACCCTTTAGTAATCGTTCTGTGATTACCGTTTCCGAAAATACAAAAAAAAACTTTGTAGGCTTATAACAAACTAGTAGCGCTCCACGGTTTCACCCGCGTAGTTCCCGTTCCTGCGGGAATACGGAGATAAAATATAGCCTATGGCACGCACTAATAAATTAGCTTTCCATTAGTGAAAGAATTTTTTAAATCGTACCAGTAATTTCGGAGCCTATTCGTTACAAAACATACAAACAAACAATCAAATCTTTCCTCTTTATAATATTAGTTTAGATAAACTTTGTTTTGTTTTAACGTGCCAAACGTCAAAATGACAAAACAATAATGAAATCGCAACTTTAATCCGTTAAATTAGTTTTATTTTCAAGAAGTTAATCTCATTAAAAATATCCAAAACTAGCTGTAAGTACTCCACTGTTTTACTCACGTAATTCTCGAAAGATTAGAAATCCACTAATTCAAAACATATGTAGATAAGTAATGAGATAGTTGATAGATAAGACAGTAAGATAGTCAAGTTTTTAATTTCAGTAAATACTGTTAATCAACTGGACAGTATTTTATTAAATTTTATATAATAGGGATGTCGACTAAAAAAATCTAATTAGTCTGTCAGATAGATTTCGCAAAAATATTGGACACGTATTTTTTTCTTTTTTGATACAAATAAATAATTAAGACGATATAGTGCATAGAAAAGTGTGACGTCACAGCTACATATTTTTTTTACCAAAAATCATCGTCACAAACCCCCACTCCTGAACTTTAATGCGTTATAAGTAAGTCAGTTTTATTAATTTGATAAAACAAAAAAATAAGTGTCTAATATTTTTTCGAAATCTATCTGACGGACTAATTAGAATTTCATTTTTTACCCAGTCGACATCCTTATTAACTCAAATTCTCAAAAGTATTGAAATGAGAACATAAACATTATTTTATATTATATTTGAAAGCACAACCCTTCACACCAGTATACTCGTAGTACGTAAATATGTATAAAGTAAATTAAAATATAAAATATGTAGCTATATTCGTATATTAAAATACAAAATCATTATAATATTATCAAAACGAAATACATTTCTCGGCATAACAGTAATTAACGTAATTAATTTGGTCGTGTAATGAGTGTTTTACACAAAATTAAATGCATATTAAACGTAGTTATGAACTCATTACCGAAATCGAAAGCTAAGTTAACAAAACCGTGAAAAACTGACATTACCATAAAAAAAGTCAAATAAAAACTATTAAAAAACGAACTTATTTAAATACTAATTAAGAAAATAAACAAATTGTGAGTTGAACGGTCATCTTTGTAGTGTTTTACGAAATTATGTTTATTTTTACGGTACAGGTGATTGGCACTACTTTTTAATTTAAACTGAGACACTTATATGTATTTGGTATTAATAATAATTGTCGATTTATTAAATTACAATCAACCAGTCAGTGTTCAGTGTTGGTAATCTCAAACACAATTTTTATGAAAATAGCAAACTTGTAGTACGAAAGTAAACAAAAATGTTTTAGAGGCAATAATTTTAACGAGAACTCTACGACTACTTTACCACATTAGAAATATATTCAACACAGATCAAAAGAGGTTAATTTACAACTACCTATTTCGCTTTGTTTGTACAAATAACTTTTTACACCCCTAAACTCTGAACAAGGGTTTATAGTTGTCAGAGTCGGTTTGGGCGACCAAGTTTTTGTGTTCTTTGCCTATTTGGAATTCGGCCATTTACGATACCCTTATATTAATCCAAAGCAAACTTTTTAGGGTCTGTTTACTTTATAATCTAAATATAATTGTACCAAAAACAGTGGCATTTGTTTTTGTTGAACTAAAATAACATTCGTGCTAAAACGGGGAGAGAAACAACAAAAAATATTTTTTATTTAAGGCAACATTATTATAAAAAATAATTATCTTATAAAAAAGGTCGTCAAAAATAAAGCTTTTGATTATTAATATGATGAGAGACTCATAAAATGTTTACGAGGAAAACACGTTGTATAATCTATATAATAAAAATGAATCGCAAAATGTGTTGGTAAGCTCATAACTCAACAACGCCTGGACCAACTTCGCTAAATCTTTTTTGTACTGTTTGCTATTGTCAGGAGAAGGTTCTTATGTAAAAAAAATCAAGAAATTGAACGGGAAAATTGTACCCGTGCGAAGCCGGGTGGGCCGCTAGTATAAAATAATATTTGAAACTTTCCGTACACCTTAATCTCGAAAGTATGAAATATGATTTGAGAAACGCATGCTATAAGTAAATGAATTAATGACAAGTTCAGTTTTAAAAATGTAAATAATGACAAGTTCAGTTTTAAAAAACTGACTCTTTGTTCGACCTTTTTTTACAAATACTGTAGAGTTTTTATGGATTCTTTTTAAAAATAGGCTTTGTACGAAGTGAAAACATACAAAAAGTTTTTTTCGACATCTTTAATTGGCAGCTTTCGTAGTTTCGTAAGTCAACTTACTATAGGATTAACTTTGAAACACTTGTTTTTCTTTTGTGTTATTTTCAGTTCTTTATTTTCAACCGTATTTGTTGAATTAGAAGTAAGCCAGTTCTAACCACAAATTGCTTGACATCTGTAAGGTAAAGCAACGTCTAATACTGACGTAATAGTGATGGGTGGTCGATATTGTGTGACTTTACTACATTTGTGTAATTTTATGATCGTTTTCTTGCTCCAGTGGGTATTTGATTTAGAAGATTACAAAATATTATCAGTATACTTAGGTTTTCTTTTTATTGACCAAATTTGATATATCTAAATCATATCCAGCGTTCGTCTTATCACGGATAATAAGTCATAGTTAATTATTTTTACGTAAAAAGTTTAATGTTTCATATTCTAATATATAAAATTCTCGTGTCACAGTTTTCGTTGCCATACTCCTCCGAAACGGCTTGACCGATTCTCATGAAATTTTGTGAGCATATTCAGTAGGTCTGAGAATCGGCCAACATCTATTTTTCATCCCGAAATTCCCACGGGAACGGGAACGGGAACTACGCGTGTGAAACCGCGGAGCGCAGCTAGTAGTTACTCTAAAATCATGAAATGTCTATTATTTCTGTTTATTTCCTTATAACTTAACCACTTTTGTTTATCTATTCTTCTATATGCACACTTCCCTTATAACTTAACCACTTTTGTTTATCTATTCTTCTTTACATTCATATCCCTAAATATACTTAGTACATGGAGGGCTTATTTAATTAATTGTGCTAGTCATAAGCTCCCAAAAACTCCTTGGTTAGCTAACCAAGGAGTGTAGAAAAATGTTTAAATAATATTAAGAGTGCACTCATATTTAACTAGTAACTCTAACCACTTGAAACTAAAATATGTAGCTGTTCCAAAGAAATATGTGTTTATGAAGCTTATAAATTCCTTCTCCGTCGCAACAGAAAGCCGCATAATATTTTTCCCTAGTTACTTGCTCATTATAATAGTTCAAAAACATGCTATATAACATAAAAATATATTACAACGAGTACATATAATGCAACTGTTTAAATTGCATTTTATCTGATTCCATGGTTCAAAGACAATCATTCTTGTCAAACCAACAACAAACAATGAAAATACATTCGAATTTAGAACATTCTTTTTTTAAATAGTTGAAATTTCAAATTTTGTGCAATTCATTTCAAACGTTCTAATTTTCGAAAAAAGAATACAAAAAGCTATTATATAGTGATGCCATTTATGTAACCTTTTTTACTACAGGGTGGCGCAATAGAACGTGCATATTGCATCATCTTTTTTTGCGTGGTAGAAGGGGCGTGGGCGGGGGGAGACCGATATCGTTGGGTAGCGCGGTTCATAAAGTTTTAGTCACTATGAGTCACTTCGACGGGAATCGTCGCGCATTTTGCGTGCGCGCATTTTACGAAAACTCTCGTTCGTACGTAGTTGTCAGGCGACTATTTTGTTCTGAGTATGGTGTACGGCAAATTAGGGAGGCTCCGAGTGCTAATTTAATTAAAATCTGGATAAAGCGTTTTGAAGAGACTGGATCGACGTTTAAACCACACGCGAAAGGTCGTCCACGCACATCTAGGACCGAAGACAATATTGAGAGTGTTAAGCAGTCGGTACGAGAAGATCCACAAATGTCTACTCGCAAGAGATCGTCTGTCCTAAACATATCGCGACGAAGTTTGCAACGAATTTTAAACTTGGATCTTAAATTGCATCCATACAAGCTGCAATTAACTCAAGAATTGAAAGACTCTGACTTCATAGCACGGCTCACATTTGCTAATGAAATGCTCAATCGGTTTTCAAATTTTGAAAACATCCTTTTCTCTGATGAGGCACATTTTCATATGAATGGGTTCGTAAACCGCCAAAATTGTCGTTATTGGAATAGTGAAAATCCCAGACTCAAACATCAAAAACCGTTACATAGCCCTAAAGTGACAGTTTGGGCCGCAATATCTGCCAAAGGAATAATTGGTCCTTATTTTTTTGAAAACGCACGGGTCAAAACATCACTGTTAATACCGAACGCTATGTTGCGATGTTGGAAGGTTTTTTGGCCCCAGAACTTGAAAATTCAAGAATAAAGAACTCTAGGACTTGGTTCCAACAAGACGGAGCTACCAGTCACACATCAAATGACTCCATGGCGGTTGTGAAGCAGATGTTCCCTGGCAAACTGATTTCGAAAAGAGGTGATATCCCATGGCCTCCGCGCAGTCCAGACTTGACGCCTCCTGACTTTTTTTTGTGGGGATACCTCAAACACAAAGTCTACACCAATAATCCGAGAAACATCAGTCAGCTCAAGGAGAATATTCGTGGTGAAATGGCAGCAATCACACCAGCACTACTTAAGAAAGTTTTCGGTAATTTCCGTTTGCGGTTAGAGGAGTGCCAACGTAGAGAGGGTCATCATTTAGATGATGTTATTTTTAAAAAATAAACTTCAGTTATCACTTAATAATTGCTTAGTTTTATTTTAACTATACCTTTTGTATTTATTTTTTAATAATTATTTTAAAAATGCACGTTCTATTGCGCCACCCTGTATTATATTAGATAGACTTAATTTTTGATAAACAAATATGATGCTAATTGCTAACAGATGTAAGCAATTTGTTTTTAATAATAAACGTATATTTCACATTAAAATTAACTATTCAACAATTCCTAATGAGCAGATTCTAATTTATAGAGGTTCGGCTTCTGTAATAACTTTAAAAGTAATTCGTCATTAACCTTTCGTTACTAAAACCAGTTAGTTAACGGAAGCAGGGCCTTTATAATTCGAATGTTGCGTTCCATTAACTTTTTTTTCTTTTTTCTGTGACCACCTAGAAAGAACACAATTTTGTCTGTTATTTTTTGTTAATTAATCAAACTCGGTTTCGATTGTTTTTGTTTTAATTGGAGATGTTATAACGATGGGAATCGAACTTGTATTAATTAAAGGTAGTCAATTAGAAGTTTCTTGTAAATACACACATCAAAAGTGTCTAGGGATCAACATATATTTTTGCAATAACTTTTCTCCTGATTGATATTAATTAAAATTTTCTTTAAGGATTCATCAAATAAAGTGTTTTCGTTTGTCACAGTAACGATAAACCAAGTCACCTTTGCATTAATAAAGAAATTTGCCATTTTCCTAATAAAGGGATTTTTGACATTTGAACCACTAACATTAAAGTTCGAAAAAAAGACTGAAATAACAGTTTTCTTTAAAATTTTATTGGGTAACTTAAACAATTAATAATCCGTGTTTCTACCGCGAACACTAACAACACAAGAACATCGGTTTGGCATACTCAAAATGAGTTCATCCAAATCACGCTGTGGAATGGCCGCCCATGTTCGTTGCAACAACAAAAAAAGGTCTTCTTGCGACTGGATACCCTCCATATTCGGCAGAGCTCTTCTCTGTAGCATATCCCATGCATGCTCAATCGGGTTCAAGTCTGGCGACTGAGCAGGCCAGGGCAGGACATTGATGTTAGCTGCGGCGAGAGTCTGTCTTACAACTCTTGCGGTGTGCGGTCGTGCATTATCATGCATTAACTGAAATAAGGGACCGATTTGCACTTGTAGAGGAACGATGACGTCTGATACAATCGTCTCAGCATAAATTTGAGCGTTGAGGTTGCCTCTGATCCAAATCAACTCAGTTCTTCCGCCGATCCAAATACCCGCCCATACCATGATGGTTCCACCACTATAAGGATGGACTTCCTGGCAGGATTTTAATCGCTGTTGGCGTCCAGGGGTTCTCCAGTGTCGTATACGTCTTGTATCCGGTCTCATACCAAAACGAGACTCATCAGAAAAGCACACGAAACGCCATTGTTCTTCTGCCCAATTTCTGTGTTCAAGAGCCCATTGATATCGAATCCTACGATTGTGCATTGCTATAGGTGGTACCCGTAGCGGTCTTCGGGAATGAAGGTTCACTTCATGCAAGCGGTTTCTGACTGTTTGGTCGCTAATTAAGTTCCCTGAAGAGTGATGAAGCCGCACGGCTAACATCATGGCGGTTATTGTTGGAGCTCTTCGAGTTAAGATTTGAATGTATCGGTCTTGTCTCCGTGTGGTGCAGCGATACCGTCCTCCATGGCGCTCAGCCACGGTACCAGTGCTTCGGTAACGTGTCCAAAGTCGACTGATAACACTCTGACTTGTATTCAGAGCTAAAGCCACAGTACGTTGCCGGGAACCAGCTTCTATCATTCCCACGGCTCTGAGCATTTCTTCCCTGCTTAAATGACGTCGCCGCTCCATAATAACGTTGGTTTTAATCAGTAGTAGGGAAACAGTAGCACTAATAATGTCTTCAATGCGTTGTATGTTTTTATAGGGAAAATATTGACAGCTGATTTTCATCTTTTACTCGAATTTGATTCACAGTTCCTGATTCAAATTATGAAATGCACCAAAAAGGATCCATATAAATTTATAAAATCATAAATTTATTACAAAGCCACATCTCAATCTCAAGAAATCCGCATAAAAATGCTTGATCCCTAGACACTTTTGATGTGTGTATAAGGGGAATATTGATAGGTTTAAATAGGCACAACCCTACGGTTTTTGTTTATTCAACGGTAACATACCAAATTTCGGCAATAGATATAGTGGTTCATGAGAAAGAATTATATACTACTAGCGGCGCCCTGCGGTTTCACCCGCGTAGTTCCCGTTCCCGTAGGAATATGGGGATAAAATTATGCTAAAAACCTTCCCACTGAACCACTCTATCTATTAAATAAAAAATCCGTTGCGTAGTTTTAAAGATCTAAGCATACATAGGGACAGGGACAGAGAAAGCGACTCAATTTTATACTACTTATGTAGTGAAGTATATGTAATATTAACAGTGAAACAGTGGAAGGCCGCTATTGATAAAATAATGTAACTATTACCTTAAATCAATTGCAAGAACTTCCATTGTTACGTATTTGAAACTGAACTTACGTAAGTAATATCACCTCTAGAATCGCTAAGTGAATTGCTAATGAAACAGTAAAGTTGGCCTATTGATGGCGGGTGGATGCTAAATATTCAATTTTACTTAATCAAACTTAACTCCCACGTCAATACGTTGTATAAAATGAAGCGTCTGTGCGTCTGTTTGTCGGTCTTTATGGTCGGACTAATCATAAATAGAGCTTAAGAGTTTTTGTATTGTTTTTATTACGTAGTACAGTCAGTGTCGGAGAAACGGTACCCCCCTTGGTAATGCTTAATCACTCTATCTATTTAAATAAACCGCATCAAAATCAGTTGCGTAGTTTTAAAGATCTAAGCATACATAGGAAATAGGGACAGAGACTTTGTTTTATACTATGTAGTGAAGATAAATATTTCATACGTTGTGATTACATTTAATAATCCTGACTGTACTAATATTATCAATGAAATATATTCCTTTTAACTACAGTGGAATGTTACAGGTTTTTTGTTTTATCCAATAAATTGCTTTCTATTATTTGCGCTTCTCATGCCCACAGAGCAATGTCGTATAATAACATTAAATTTAAAATCCCCCAACACAATTACTTTCAAACCCCTACAACTTTTAAACGGGTCAACCGATTTTCATCAAACATACTTATCTAAGAACACTCGCACGTAAGTCCTCTTTAATACAAAAAAGACTAAATTGAAATCAGTTCATCCGTTCGGGAGCTATAATGCCACAGACACACACACACACAAACACACATATATGTATATAAACAAGTGCTGTCGCTTGCAGTTTGCGGTCTGCGACCCGTCTTGGAATCGTACCTTTAAACTCCGCCGGGCAAACCCACGGGTATTGGTTATTAATAAATATTTGCTAAAACTCTATTTCCTTTACTTTTTGACGTGTGTGGGTGTTATAGATGTTACAAAGGTATTACTTCTTAGTATTTTATGATCCGTATTACATAATAATTTCGCTATTGTTAGCATCTTCGTTTGATACTTATTAAATAATAATAATATAAAAAGTAATATTGCTCCATAAATAGATATTTTGGAACTATATTACGGTTTTCGTTGAAGGCGACTAATGTTTTTTGAGTAAGTAATATTGAGCCATAGAGAATTTTTAAAGTATTAGACATACAAATTTAATCACTATAAGAATTAATTTTAATTAAATCTCAGTGATTCTCTTAATTAATAAGACCGATTTTTTATTTACTCTGCTAATCACTGTCACAAGGCGATTCACGATTAAAAAAAGGTAGCACTCCGGGAGTGCCGGCAGAAGTGAAAACTTCAATATTAACGTTGTGTTTAATTATAAGTATAAAAGTACTATCATTTATGAGGTAGAATACAATGTTTGTTCCTTACTTCAGTTATCATAAACGTCACGTGATGCTGATCTTACGCTTTTTCGATCAGCATCACGTGACCCTGACGCGAGTTTGAAAGTTTTTACCCATACAAAAAAAGTGCTCAGCGCCGCTAAAGAAGTTTTCACTTCAAAAATCAGGATAATCTACCCTAAGAACCTATAATACAACGTCATGAAACAATAGCTACATTAGCTTCCTGAAGCAACTGATTTTAAACTAGGTTTTAATTGCATGTAGGGACACATCCAGACCGATTTAAACATTTGTGGTTCACACTAATATTTACCTCGCACGGTAATCGAACCTACAACCACTTTATTGGCAGTCCAGCGACCAGTTTACAATTTGGATCGTCTCGTCATTATATCGTCATCTATACATTTAATAGATTGTCTCGGTCTGGTTGTGTGTGTGCGTAGTTTCTGATACCCATTGATATACTATATGTATATACTCATATATATACTCAAAGCTGATACTCTTGCGCCTTGATACAAATTTCGAACTTAGTTACTATAATAGATAGATAGAAATACTTTATTGTACATACACACACACAAGAAAAAGAACAGAAAAACAGAATAGTTACAAACAAGTTGATACATACAAAGGCGGTCTTATAATGAGATTATGTATTGAATGATTATGTTATGTTATTGTTATTTTAAAATTTGTTTCACGTTGTCGTCATCCTTTCAAATTTACAACATCAACATAAACCGCGATGCGCATCAAGTTAGTTATACAAGTAAGTACGTATATTATTTCAGGAATGGCTGACAAACACGGTGGTTTTATTTGCTTGACTCATGCTCTACTAAAGCAATTTGTTCCCGTCTTGTAATTAAGGAATTCTGTGTGTCACAGAATTTTAAATTAACATAGGTAACTGTAATTGACATACGATGTGTTTGACATAAAATTTTATATGTCACAAGGCAAGGTTCCTTCTAATTAAGTAATTATTTACATACTTATATACTGTTTTAATGCAAAGAATAAACGATTTTTAATGGTTTTGTTATAGAGGATATAATTAAAGAAGAGCCAATGTGATTTTATATTTCCTAATTCTAACAAAAAAATAATAAAAAAATATTGAAATGTAAGTTCTTACTTATAAGTACTAACTTACTTATTACCTTATTTGTGTAGATGCAATGTTACGAATTGTTAAAAAGTCGTGATTTTTGCTAGTACGTAGGATCTAAAATATAAATATAATGTCATATATTGTTTTTTTTACTTGTACGTAAAATATTTTTTGTTTTAAATTAAAATTACGAATAAAACTTGAAAAACCTAAATAAGAATGTTGTTTTTAAAAATGTCAATGTCATTTACTAATTTGAATTTCAAAAAAAGAACACATTTAATCGAGATCATCGTGCCTGGATTGTTTTGACAGATAAGAAATCGATTACACATCCGAGTCGTTCGATTGTAGCACGGTAAAGGTAATTTTTAAAAAGAGAACACCGCGTGTTATATATTCGAACGGCAGCCATATTGTCACGAGAAATTGATTGTTTTGACGCGACCGGAATTTTGAATTATGCACGTACGTACAAACGTGTTGGTTTAAATAATGTTAAAAATAAATATTATTGCATTTTGTTTTGTTTTTCTCTTAAAATTCATTGTGTATAGTATGCATATTTTAAACAATTGTTTTTATAATTTAGCCCCCGTCCGAACGAACCATTATTTCCAAGTATAAGTACTTAGTTATTTTAAAATAGCAGCGCCCCGCGGTTTCACCCGCGTAGTTCCCGTTGCCGTGGGAATTTCGGGATAAAAAGTATCCTATGTTCTTTCCCGGACCATAAGCTACCCCTGTACCAAATTTCAAGTCAATCTGTTCAGTAGTTTAGCCGTGAAAAGGTAACAGACAGACATAGTTACTTTCGCATTTATAGTAGGGATAAGTCCGCTTGCTTGTATCATACACCAATTATGCATTTGTTAATAAAAATTGGGGAGAGAAACTTTCGACAGACAAAACGGTTAAATGGACAATTCTGTTCATAAATTTTTAAGCGAGAGGCACTAAGAGTGGATCATTAAAATTGTTTTCGCGTCAGTAGCGGCACTCCATAACCGTTCACTAATTTGTTGACAGAACACCGTAGACATTTTAAAAACGCCTTTTATTTTTAATTTAAAAGCAAATATTAGTCGTTTTTAAACGTTAAATTTTTATTTACTTTTAGTTTTGTGGTTTTGTTCGCAAAAATTGTGAGGATTTTGGTTTAACGATCTTGTGAAATGATGTTTAATTTTATGATATACTAGCGGCACCCCACGGTTTCACCCGCGTAGTTCCCGTTCCCGTAAGAATGTGGGGATAAAATTATGCTGAAAACCTTCCCACTGAATTACTCTATCTATTAAAACAAACCGCATCAAAATCCGTTGCGTAGTTTTAAAGATCTAAGCATACATAGGGACAGAGAAAGAGACTTTGTTTTGTACTATGTAGTAGGGAGGCAAAAGAACGGACTGTTTAGTGGTTACCTAATTGTATATAACTATCCACGGCAATTGTAACTATCCATGGATACTTACTTAGTAATACTCAGATCAGGTTTAAGGGATAACTAACAGGACATCAACAGGAGGATGAGGAAGGAGGGAGAGGGGTTTGCGCTCCAAACTTCTTACTTATCGAACTATTTATGTAGGTACCAAATTTCATGAGATCCCGTGGGAATTTCTGAATAATGACTAGATAGCCAGTCCACGTCTTCAAGCTATCTATTACACATGTTATCTAAATTTGATCAGAAACAGTTAACAACAATTCAGACCTACAATACACTAACTTCTGCTCATGACTTCGCTTGCGTTGACTTTAGAATAACGACCAAAGAACAACAGAAAAATAAATAATACAAAAATATTATTTGTCTGATTTAAGTACTTACTTAAAATTAACGTTAAAATTGTGATATTCACATAATCATACAAATTGTTGATAATATTTATTTATCTATTAAATTAATATGTTTAACTTTACGCGCGTTCCCATCAACCCAAAGCAAGTTTTATAACTTGAAAAGTTATTGACAAGGCCTCTTACATAATTTAAAATTCGAACCTTCTATTTACCTTCTAATTCAAATGTCCATAAACAACATAACAAGGCCCATAGACTCCTCAATTACATTAATGTCTCGCTTTCTTCAACAAAAAAAAAAACAAATTAAAATTGTACAACAATTTTTATTACGTTAATAAAATTGAATCATGAATCCCTTTTAATAAAACTCTACCATTAATCAAAGTGTGTAAACAATTATTTTATTTAATTATCTAAATGAGTTATTATATCGGGATTAAAGGTTCCGTTATGTTTATCGTGATCTTTAATCATGAACTCAGCATTGACAATTGTTACGGACTTTTTAAACCACTTTCTAATACATGTGAATAATGTAGAGCACATGTACATATAACTAGAAATATGTGTGGTTATAAGTGATATCTGTTAAGAATTTCGGATGGATTTTTAGAGATATTCTTTCACACATCTTTTTTTTACAAAATGGTGAATACTTACAATAAAACATAGCCAATCTGAGTACAGTCGTTATAATCACATGCCTATAAGAAAATATAACGAGCTTATAGCTACACTAGCTGTGCCCCGCGGTTTTACCCGCGTAGTTCCCGATCCCGTGGGAATTTCGGGATAAAACGTAGCCTATGTTCTTTCCCGGACCATAAGCTATCCCTGTACCAAATTTCAAGCCAATCGGTTCCGTAGTTTAGCCGTGAAAAGGTAACAGACAGACAGTTACTTTCGCATTTATAATATTAGTAAGTAAGGATAATGATTGTAGCTAACTAAATGAAAAAAATCGAATCATAAATTACATTATAAAAACCGTAACTATATTTGTTTTTCTCGCATGTCATTGCATGAAACTTTTAAGCTCAGATCAAAGAAAATTACAAATTTAATAGGTCATAGCCCCAAAAACAATGTCAAATACCGATGACAAATTGAACACGGGCTGGAACAACCGGGAGAGTGCCACACTATCACAGAATAATGACGTGAAATAGTTGTTAAAGCACTGCACTTTGCTTCGCTTGGGTTCCGGTTTAGACTTCTCTCTCTTCATCGAGAATGATTTAGAACAAGGAGCTGTCCATCCTTTCTCTTCATCCATAGAGAGGTAGAGTAAAAAAAAAAATATTTTTTTTAGAGAGTAAGAGGTCTTAGTCCATCTAATTTCCTGTAGTCCCTTAAAGCCTGGCAACTCACTTGTGACTCTAAGGGCCTATTTCACGACCTTCAAGTAATGTTACTACCCACGTAAAGTTAGTTTTGTCTCTTTCTTATTTTATATCAAGTGACAAAGACAAAACTTGTGAGTTTACTCGGAAATTTACTTGAAGATGGTGAAATAGGCCCTACGACCTTATGGTTCTTTGAGTTACAGATGTCTATGGATGACGGCAGTTACTTACGATGATCTGCGCGTCAGCTCCTTTGCGCTAGGTATGAAAAATCTACTTATAAATATCATCAGAAATAGGAATAAACGCGGGGCACTACTAGTACTAACATTAAAAGCTAAAAGCAATCTAAAAACATACATTTACATAATTCAGTACAACAAGTCAACATTGAGTTTTCAAAATAATAAATTAGTCAAAGGTTTTTACGTAAAAATAACATTATTAGTAGGATATTATTGGGCATTCTACCCCACCTGCCGTTCCTACGTCTCACTCCGTTCGCCTTCGTCACTTTCGGTGTGGTAAAATGCCCAATAATATCGTATGGAGTAGGAGCCGTTCAATATTTCCGTTTTAAAACTTGATTTACTTACTTGTTGTACTCCGCTCGCCTTCTTCTTATAATATAAAACAACACATCACACAACACATATAACTTATCGCACATATTTCTTCTACTAATGGAACTATACGAGCATAATAAACTAAAATTCAGGACAGATTGTCTCATGTCTCTTCACAGAGCAAGAAATAGCATGCACCTACAGACACATGCACATTCTATTTCTATGACGCCAGATTGCGCACCAAGGACATCCAAATTTTAATGTAATTAACTCATACAGTCGACACTAGCTTACATGTTAACAAATAAGGGTGCTTGCTGCTTGAACCGCTAACCTAAAATTCAGGACAGATTGTCTCATGTCTCTTCACAGAGCAAGAAATAGCATGCACCTACAGACACATGCACATTCTATTTCTATGACGCCAGATTGCGCACCAAGGACATCTGAACTTTAGGATACCGTAAACATTAAACTAACATTTGGGACAGATTGTCTCATGTCTCTTCACAGAGCAAGAAATAGGTACACCCAAAGGCACACACACATTCTCTTTCTATGGTCCCAGATTGGACACCAATGACATCCAAATATTAATTTAATTAATTCATTCAACTAACACTACCTTAGACGTGAACAAACAACTACCTACTGGTTGCTCTGCTGTTACTTACTTGTTGCGTTGCGTTTTATTAAGATACTTTCACACTCATACAATCGCCTTCGAAACGGTTCGTGCGCCGCCACCATCCCGTGCTCG
This sequence comes from Timandra comae, assembly GCA_958496195.1. Taxonomy (NCBI): domain Eukaryota; kingdom Metazoa; phylum Arthropoda; class Insecta; order Lepidoptera; family Geometridae; genus Timandra; species Timandra comae. The sequence continues at coordinate 6,700,269 of OY292370.1, forward strand.
CACGTGGCGCAGTATTTTATTTTATTAATCTTAGGTAAACTTACGGCTAGATTCATGTATATAAAAATGAAAAAGCGGTTACAAACAGAAATTTACTAGTTCCCACAAATAAATATTAAATTATGAACAGTTGTAAATATGTTTCCCGTAGACAGTACTTACATATAAAAAACACATGTTTTGTTATCTAGCTATAACACATAAATTTAATTAAAAACATATCATTTAAGATTCGCTTGAGTTTAGTCAAAGAAGTATTAAACACATCTATATCAATAGATTTAACTACTTGCTCTAAATAAATATGATAAGAAAATTAAATAAGATATCAATATGTATAGTGTAAATGAATCTTTAGAGTCTCAAAGACTGCAAAATTGCATTATAGGTAAATTTGCGATATCCGAACTTTATTATACGACCACCTGTATGTATGAGATTTCGTTTTATTAAGATGCTTTCACACTTATACAATCTTAGGTAAACTTACGGCTAGATTCATGGAAGTATATAAAAATGAAAAAGCGGTTACAAACAGAAATTAACTAGTTTCCACAAATAAATATTAAATTATGAACAGTTGCAAATATGTTTCCCGTAGACAGTACTTACATATAAAAACACATGTTTTGTTATCTAGCTATAACACATAAATTTAATTAAAAACATATCATTTAAGATTCGCTTGAGTTTAGTCAAAGAAGTATTAAACACATCTATATCAATAGATTTGACTACTTGCTCTAAATAAATATGATAAGAAAATTGAATAAAATATCAATATGTATAGTGTAAATGATTCTTTAGAGTCTCAAAGACTGCAAAATTGCATTATAGGTAAATTTGCGATATCCGAACTTTATTATACGACCACCTGTATGTATGAGTTATTTCCATGTATTCAAGAATTACTCAGCATGTAAGATGATAATTGTGCATGTTACAGTCTCTGATTAAATTTGTTTTTTAGGGGAGTTCCTAATCAATGCAATTAATTTAAATAGAAGATGTTCCTAAACCAGTTTTGATAACTTTGCTTATTATTTTATACTTAATGTTTCATAATAAATTGTTAGTTCTATCAATCTAGGAATTACTTGAAAGATGAATCATAATAACAGTACCGTCAAACCTTACAACTTTGCCCGCTTTTTTGCTTATTTTTAACATAACTCAAAAACTATAGACTTGATTTTAAAATTGAGTATACAGTTATTTAAGGCTAATTTAAAGTAATAATTCTTTAAAACTTAAATAAGTTTATCTTAGATTTAAAGCATCAAAATATACGGTTAAAGAGGTGGGCAACTTTATCTGCCATTCCTTACAACTTTGCCCACCCTCAAAATCTCAGCAACATTAAGCACTATTGCTTTGAAAATAAAATATGTAACGAATAATGGTGCAAAGATGTAAACCATCTTGAAAACAGACAAAAATATTTTTTTTTTATTTATATATTGAGGTGGGCAATGTTGGAATACCTTCCAAAGCTATTTTTATACAAAAGACGCCAAGTGCTAGGGTTGCTGCGAAATAAAAATCAGGTATGTTTTATTCGTACGAATTATTTTTATTAGTAATTAACAAACCTAAGCGACGCTTACACTATTAATTATAATTATGAATAAACAATAATACTCGTTTTCCAACTTCTTAACCTTTGGATAATTAGAGATCACATTTTTAGAGATACTTATTTTAATAATCATTAAACGGATTTACATACAAACTTAACAATGTAGCAATAAATCATCTGAAGTTGTTTTAACGGTTGAAAAATACTTTCCAAAACAGGCAATTCAAAAGATACCTACCAAATTAAACTTTGAAATTACGGTTTTAAGAAAACACAAAAATAATACAATACCTGAATCAAAAACAAAAGTTTCCAAATTAAATATCCTATGGATATTTAGTGTCCAAGAGCGCTGCTCCGGTTTCTTAACAAGTTTTAATTTGTTTTGCGTCAATGAAAGTCTCAGGGAGCCTTTTTATATTTTAATTAAACAATAAAGGACTCCCAGCGTCATCTATTGGCACCGAAAGGAACAAAACTTATAAACAAATCTAAGCGGCGCTTATACAGCTGGAGATCACTATTAATTATAATTATGAATGAAAAAAAAATACATGTTATCCAACTTCTTAACCTTTGGATAATTAGAGATCACTTTTTTAGAGATACTTATTTTAATAATTAATAAACGGATTTACATATAAACTTAACAAAGTAGCAATAAATCATCTGAAGTTATTTTAACGTCTAAACGATACTTTCCAAAACAAGCAATTCAAAAGCTACCTTATTTTTGCTATTTTTAAGCTACCTAACATTGAAATAACATTTTTAAGAAAAAACAAAATTATATAATGTCTAAATCAAAAACTCAAAACGAACATTTTTGAAAAGCCCAATGTGTTGCTTAGTTGGACCAATCTATTAAAATATTGCTATTGTATCCTACAGTAAAAACGTAAAATATTTAGATATAAGCATAACACTATTAGGCTATGTACAAGTAGGTACCTAGGTACTTGTTCAAAATATTCCAAAAATATTTTAAATTCAAATATACAATACGCCAAAAAATTACAATCAAAAATACAACAATTTAACTTTTAAATTCGTAGGCTTAATCAACAAGGACATCTATGTCATTGGTTATAAACAAGCAAGCAAGTCATTGGTTATAAACAGTCGTAAATTATATGTACTTATGTGATTTATTGAATGTTGTAATCACATAAATTTATGTTAAAAATTATTTGTCCGCGCCGAGAAATATTTGGTTTAGGTAAAATCAGAAGTATATCATCAGGGTGGTTCATTTCGCATACATCATCTATGTCTGGGTAAGTAAAAACGAATCCTTTTGAATTTTTTGAATTTTTAACTTTCCTTAAAAATTTGACTGTAGGAATATTGTTACTCACGCTTAAAATGCGTCCGACATAGTGTTTCAGACTCTTCTTCGTTGCAAACTTGGCAACAATCCAATCATCTTTATGGTAGTTATTATCTGCGCAGTATAGAATGTCGCTGCACCCAAATGGTACAACAACATCTGATTCTGGATCCATATTTTCTTTCCCGTTTTGTTCTTCATAAAAAGCCGTGAGATATTCATCAAATGTTCCATCAAATGAATCTTCTGTGTTTGCTATGCTCATAGTATCTGAAATTTCGGAGCTTGTTTCTATTTTAAAGTTTCTCTTCTTTTTTACAGCCCTCTTCTTTGATTTTGCCTTTTCTTCACGCTTGGTTACCTTATTGCTTACTTCTGGTCTTTCTTTACTTGCAGTACCATCTTTTGTAAACTTTGTTTTTGTCACTTTCTTCTGAACTCTTTGACTCTCTGAATTTTTAGAATCATTTTGTTTACGTTTTCTTGTTGCGTCAATTGATGTACTCGGTTCATCATTAGTATTTTTTTCATAAATATTAACTTCATGTTTTAATCCTTTTCGTTTTTTCACAGGAGCTAATTTCATCTGCAGAGCTGAATGTCTTATAATGTCTACTCCGCTTAGAAGTTTTTTAATTTTGTTTACTTTTTCGGGACATGTTATCTTGTTGTAAGCATTTACCTTTTCATTAGAGATTATTAATTTTTTTGACAGACAGTTTTTAGACTTTTGGCTATCCGATATTGTACCTGGTTTTAAACATGACGGTACATCATTTTCAGTATTTGCCCTAAATGACATGTTTTGAACGTCTTTTTTCTTAGAAAATTTACTTAATATGCATACATTTGATGACTGATCAAAAATTTCTTGTATGGCGGAGCCCAAAAGATTGTTGATATTTTTCGTACAAAGGACAGACAAACTTGGTGGAGCCAAACTTGGTGGAGCTGTTGGTCTTCCTTGAAAAGATGATTTTACAATTTCTCCTGTAACTTCGTCCAAAAAACTCATTTCATTATTTTGGTCTGGTTTTATAATACTCATGGTTTCATCGTCTGACAGGTAAACACCGATTTCATTGTAGTTCTTTTTAAACTCTTTGTTTGTAACTTCTGTGTTGTGATGCTCGGTAATGTCTTTAAAGTTGAGAAGTTGGGTTACGACATCTTGCCCAAAAAAGTGATCGACTAAATAGTTTTCTTCTGGAAAAATATCAGAACAGTTGTTATGATCAGTGCTATTTACCATTTTACCATCACTTGCACCATCACTTGGTATGAATTCGTTAGCGTCAATGAGTTGCGACAACTCTTGTTCATTGTCATTCTTTTTCTTTTGTTTTTTTTTGTTTTTTTTCACTCCCGTATTCTTTTTTTTCTGTGATTTCTTATTTGCAACAGCTGCTTCTTTCTCTCTTAGAATTTGATAGAAATCATCAATCGTTACTGATTTTCCAGGTTCCATGGTCACTTTTTTATTACGACTTACAGAGACTGGCTTCGGTTGTCGCACATTTTTTAAATAATCCAGTAATGTAGAATCTATACTATAATTTCCAATATTGTCAGCAAACTCAGGAATTTTCTGAAGAACTTGACGTGGGTTTAATGGAAATATTCCGGCGGCTTTGAACCCACTTTGGATAATTTTGGCCTCTTTCAGTTTTATACTATTAATCAAATTTGTCAACATTTTTGGAAAATGATTTTTATTTAAAGCAGTTTGATTAGGATTTTCCATTTTGTATTCAAGTAGGACTTTTCGCCAAGCCTTTTTTAGGGGAGCAAAAAAAGCTACATCAAGAGGCTGTGTAAGATGTGTGGAGTTCGTAGGTATAAATACGAAAGATATATTGTGTTCCTCGCAAAGCTTAATAACGGTGACGTTGAGATGACTGGATAGATTGTCACATATAACCACCTTTTTTCCAGGTAAACTGTCTGCCCATGGTACGACAACTGTCTTAAAATATTCTTCAAAAGTGGCGGAATCGAACCATCCTGACGTTGTTCGATTATAGCGCGTATCTCGAGGGCCTCCAGAAATCCATTCAGAATAAAGACATTCAGCTTTGTACACTACATAAGTAGGTAAAACTTGGCCAGCAGCTGTTGCTGTAAACATCAATGAAATAGCACCTTTTGTGGAATTCAAAACCCGCTCAGGATATTTAATTCCTCTTCTAAAAATGCATTTGGATACGCCCGGATCATCGCTCAAATTGGTTTCATCCAAATTTAATATATGTGTTGAAGGAATATCTTTGAGTGTTTCTTCCAAATTGTTGAAATATTCAAGGAATTCGTCCACTGTTTTTTCCGCTCTAGCCAATTTTATATTTTGACAGCTTCTCGTTGTCAGTTTTGATTCATGCCTTTCCATGAAACATTCTACCCATTGCTTTCCGGGAGGTTGATTGTTAAAGATTTCGTCACGACCATTTTTTTTTAAATAATCATGGACTACCAGCCTTAAATCCAGCTTCGTTAGAGGACAACCAAAGTCCGCTGCTGCAACTATAACTTTAACAATATTTTCCTCTTCTTCCTCGGATAACAATGTAGGTTTCCCTACATTTTTTGGGTGAATCTCTTTTTGTTTGTTTAATAACGTACGCCGCGGTATGCCGAACTGGCGTTCGGCTTCTCTTGAAGACATTTTTTTTTCTTTTATATATTGTACCGCCAAGTCCAACATCTCTTCTGAGTAGTTTTTGTACGGTCGTGCACCTACACGTCTTCGGCTTTTTTTTCTCCTTGGTTTGGCCATCCTGTAGGTAAAAAAAACTAAGTAGGGACATTTATTTTCATTTTGTGTAATGTAAAAAGCAAATAGGTAGTTGGTTTATAAGTGTTTGTGTTTGTAATGCATCTAAAATGACCCACGATACAAGGGAAATGTAAAGCTAAGTAAGGGACCATCACCACTTAAATCACCTATTCGTTAAATTATGTGTGCCTTTTATATTTTTAGTAAAATAATTTATTTTTCAACCACTCGGATGAAAAATACCTAATCTGTCTTCCGCCAAGATCTTATCTAGGAATACTTTTACTTAGCTTACATTCACATAATAAAGTGTTTGAACTAGCAGACCTGCCAAATACTTTTTGGTTAGGTATATTGTCCCACTACTGGGCAAAGGCCTCCTTACCACTCCTTACGATCTACTAAAGAGTTGTCATAAAATTAGTAAAACCTAAGCGCAGCGCCACCTATTGAGTCCAGTTACGAATCTAAGCCATCAAAGGTAAGTACAAATATGACTCACAATATTTACCTAGAATAAAAAATTATAAACCTTATCTGTATTTATATATTTTCCAGATTGAAAAAGTGACAACCCTAACACCATTTTTAAGGTGGGCAATGTTGCAAACTCTTTGCTACACAGTTGCTTACAACTTTGCCCACTTGAATTTTTTCGTAATAAAGACAGCTAAAACGGTAAAACCAGAACAAAATTAATCGCTATTCAATCAGTTATGAGCACAATAATTTAAACTCACCTCCAATAATTCTTTTGGATTCAGCACGGTTCAACACGAACAACAAATTTGGCACCACCTGCGTAGACGTCTACTTTAACAACTGCTGACAGTCAACTGAGTGAAGTTAGGAACACAACGGATAATTTGTGTTGCCATGTATATGTCAGAGATTGCACGAAATGTTGAAAAATGATGCCATTAAAAAAAATGAATGGGCTACAACTACTTTTAGTTAATTTTTGGTTTTGGGCAAAGTTGTATTCCGAGGGCAATGTTGTAAGGTTCTACGGTACCTACTAAGCCTTTACATGAAATGATTATGAAAGTTCGTTTAAGTCGTTAAGTAGATGATATCGGAACTGGAATCAGAATCGGATGCTGAAGAAGAGAATGTGTGACAAAGTAGGATTAAATTAATGAAATAAAATAATACCTACATTGCTAATCAGTCTTTTTAATTTCAAATACAAACAATAGAACGCCAACCGAGGCGTTATAAAATCAATCATTATTTTAATAAAATAATTATGTATTGTAATTGTAATTGCAATCTGTCAAATTTCTGCAAAAGATTTTCAACTTTACCACAAAGCTGGAAGGTTCACGTTCGATTGTCAAATTTGAGAGATTCCCTATGCGACAAGTATAAACAGGTTTATACGTGTTGATCGGAGGTTCAAATCAATCATAAATTCCGACTAATGACAAGTTTTACTGCAACATATGAACTAACTTTTTGACGCGAGTTCGTTTCATGGATTAGTCTGCACAAAAAATGTTTCCACGATTTTTTCTTTCAGTTCGTTTTTATTTGCATCTATGAAAAAATGTTTTTTTAATTCTTTATTTCACATGTGTGATGTCAGGTAAAGTTTTACATCAAGGTTTATTAAACAAACATACTTACTTTATTACAATTTTATAATGTAATCAAGAGTGTCATGTAGGTATCGTCTTCATCTTTGTCTTGTGTGTGAATTCAATCACTACGATTTAATTGAACGTAAGTAACATAAATTAGCCATACAACTGTAAGACCATACAATTAAGGTTTAATTTTCTTTTGGAATAAATATTGCTGAAATGGTATTTTTTATGAATAAAACCAATCAATTTTGATCACAATATAACATTCGCTCCAGTATCTTCCAGTGTTATACACCAGTTACTTCCGCAACCTCCAACTTATAAAATGTAAGTAAGTACTATTAAATTTATTGAATTTGCATTTAATCGCTACCCAGCTACGGACCTGGTTTCTGCCTGCCGGCTGGTGTATCGCTAGTATATCGCTACTCAGCTACGGACCTGGTTTCTGCCTGCCGGCTGGTGTATCGGTAGTATATCGCTACTCAGCTACGGACCTGGTTTCTGCCTGCCGGCTGGTGTATCGGTAGTCTTAATTAAGACATAGTTATTAGTTCCAAAGTTAATCATTATGTGTTCCATTGCAGGTCTGACTCCGATGTATATCAGTCCCGACCGACAGCTGTAGCCGAGGTGCAGCCTAAAAAGAAGGTGTCGAAGCGCAAAGCATCCGCGACAAGGTCATCGGAATCTAAATCAAGGTAATTTTGTATTACTGCTTGTACCTATAGGTCCTTGGTGTGTATGTTATGTCAATTAAAATGATATACACAGTTAAACGTTGGTTAGTAGATTTAAAACTGTAACGCAGAGAGCGTTGAAATCAATTTCCATTAAATATTATTTGTTATTATATAACATAACATCATGCTTTCTATCTTCGTAGGGTTTGACAGAGAAGTACTTATATAATACACCCTCAATTCGTTAATTAAAAACTAATGTTATGTAATGTGTTGTGTAAATGATTATAAAGAATATGTTAAATTGTTTACAGTAAAAGACACACTACGGGCTCGGACCTCTTTGGTTTCGAGGAAATAAATAAATTATCATCACCGACCTCAACCGACTTCGGTTCGAGCCTGACGAGCCGTGTTGCCAACGGCAAAGTGCGGCGAACGGCGGACATCCAAGGGGACTTTTATGTGGAGGTAAGGGTGTATAATAAGGCTGAGGTTGTCTCCACCCCTAAAGAGCATCGGTGGAAGAAAGCCTCGGTCGCTCTTAAGGTCCAGCTGGACCGAGACACGCCGCAGTGGGACGGGCTTCAAGTGTTCATGAGACGGACACATGAGATGTTCAATGATTCGGAGCCCGTCTTCTATAGCGATAACATACATTTTAACTAAATATTTAAGTTGATAGAATAGGCACCAGGTACCTTGTTATTGTATTTTGCGACCGTACTTTATAATTGCAATAATAATAAATTATATTGCAACATCTAATAGTAGTTAGTAAGTAAGTTTAAAACTAATTTAATTTAAAATGCCTTTCTGTACTGTTTGTAACACATCTGTTGAGCGCAGTCACTGGACAGGTCACCTACGTAGTAATAATCATAAAAACAAAACTATTTCGCATTTTTGCGAAGGTGTTGAAATAATACATTCTGCATTTCGTAATCGTATAGCTTCTTATAGAGTTATCGATCCGTCTGAGAATTGTTCTCTAGAAACATTTCTTAATAATAATTGGGACAAAATTAAAACTTTAATTGACATATCTCTTAAAGAACATGCTTGCCTAAAAGTTAATTTCGAATATTTTGCTTTGTTTTTAATGTTTAAAAATGATTCTCAGGATATGAAATCATTTGCCACAAAAAACGTTACTCTGCATCAGAATTATGAATTTGATTCATTAATGTCTCAGATAAAAAATACTTTAACAAAAAAGATAGAAGAATTTCAGGACCGAGACAGTGGATGGACGTTCTTGAGTAGTTCTCATTTGGAAGTCAATATTAACAAATATCAACCGTTGCGCGGTTCAGGCTTTATCGAATTACCTCCTGCAATAAAATCGAAAAAAGCATGTGTTAATATCCGCAATAATGATGAGTATTGTTTTTTATGGTCTGTTGTTGCTGCTTTATATCCAGCTAAGATTCATCCTGAAAGGGTATCTTCTTACCCTGATTTTCGTAACGTTTTAAAGGTAAAGGACATGTCATTTCCAGTGAATTTCTCAGATATTGCGCGGTTCGAAGTGAATAACCCTGAAATTTGCATTTACATTTATGGTTTAAAAAATAATACTGTCATAGGACCGCTTTACAAACCAAAAGCCTTAAACGGAAAGGTGATTCATTTACTTTATTTAGAAAGAGATGATTTATCACATTACTGTCTCATTAAAGACTTGCCGCGACTTGTTAAAAATCAAATAACAAAACACCACAGTAAACTGTACTTTTGTGACGCTTGTTTAATGTTTTTTAATTCATGCGATGACCTTAGTTCGCATAGTTGTGGAGGTGTCGCCACTGAACTACCTCCAAGGGGTTCTTTCATTCAGTTTAAAAATTATAATAGAAAGCAAATTGTACCATTTGTTGTATACGCCGATTTTGAAACAATGCTAGAACGCTATGAATCTTGTGACCCTGACCCCACTAAGGCGAGTACTGTAACGCGACAGCGACATGTGCCTGTAGCTTTCGCTTATCATATCACATGTACGCTAGACGATACCCACAATCGTTACGTTTCTTATCGCGGTGCGGATTGTGTGTCAAATTTTGTGAAGTCTATCTATAAAGATGCACAAAAAATTTACGATATTTTAAAAAATAATGTTCCTATGATTTACTCAAATGATAATGCTCGTGACTTTGAAAACGCGATGACATGTCATATTTGTGAACACTTCTTGTTGGGTGATAGGGTTCGCGATCATTGTCACTTGACTGGTAAATATCGTGGTGCAGCCCATAGTTACTGTAACATACAATACAAACTGCCAACATTTTTGCCAGTATTTTTTCATAATTTATCCGGATACGATTGCCACCTTTTCATAAAAGAATTAGGTGAAGCTCCTGGATCTATTAAAGTGATACCGAAAACAAAAGAAAACTATATTTCATTCACTAAGTTTATTCCCATTTCTACCGGGGAAAGCATCCAGGTTAGGTTTGTAGATTCTTTCAAGTTTTTAGGAACTAGCTTAGAAAAGTTAGTTAGTACAATACAAAAACAAGACTTTAAACATTTAAAATTTTATTTTCCCAATAAAAAACAATTAAACTTACTCACCCGTAAAGGAGTGTATCCATATGACTATATGTCTCAATGGGAACGTTATGAGGATACGTGTTTACCCTCTAAAAAACATTTTTTTAACTCTTTAACCAATGAAGCAATTACCGATGAAGACTATGAACACGCTCAGTCTGTTTGGTCAGTATTTAATATTCAAAACATGGGTATGTACACAGATTTATATCTTAAAACAGATGTTCTTTTGTTAACAGATGTATTTGAAAATTTTCGAAAAACTTGTAAACTACATTACAAGCTCGATCCCGCGTTTTATCTTACAGCACCAAGTCTATCTTTTGATGCAATGCTTTTACAAACAGGGGTTCAATTAGAATTGATTAGTGATGTTGAAATTTTTAGAATGATACAAAAAGGTATTCGGGGAGGTGTTTGTATGTGTTCCAAAAGACATGCCAAAGCCAATAATAAATATTTAGATACATACGATCCAAACCGTCCAGATTCATTTATCATTTACTTAGATTGTAATAATTTATACGGTTATAGCATGTGTCAATCCCTACCCTATTCTGGTTTTAGATTTATGAATAGACAAGAAATTGATTTTTTACAATTGAACTTAGCAGGCATCAGTGATACTGCGGAAAACGGTTACATTCTTGAAGTTGATTTAATATATCCGGAGAATTTGCACATGGAACACAATGACTTTCCTTTTTGTCCAGAAAAATGTTTACCACCTGGTGGTAAGAATAAAAAGCTAATACCTAATTTGTACGATAAATATCACTATGTTATTCATTACATACATTTAAAAAAGTGTTTACACCACGGTTTAATATTGAGAAGGGTCCATCGCGCTATTACATTTAAGCAAAGTTGTTTTTTAAAACAATATATTGATATTAACACCCAGTTACGTCAAAAAGCAGAGTCTATGTTTGAACAAGACTTTTTCAAATTATTGAACAATAGTATTTTTGGAAAAACCCTGGAAAATAATGAACATCGAATAGACGTTAAGTTAGTAAACAAGTGGTGTGACTCGAACAATAAAACAAAAAAGACTGCTTGTGCTGAAAAATTGATAGCCAGCCCATATTTTCATAGCGCCTCTGTATTTTCTGATGATCTAGTAGCAATTCAAATGAAACCTTCGCGCGTACTTCTTAATAAACCAATATACATAGGGTTTACTGTATTAGAATTATCTAAGAGTCACATGTATGATTTTCATTATTCCATCATAAAACCTTTTTATGGTAACCGGATTGAATTGTGTTATACTGACACAGATAGCCTAGTATATGATGTACAGACTAATGACGTTTATAGAGATTTCAAGCTCCATTTTCTAAAATATTTCGATACCAGCAATTATGACTGTAACAACGACTTTAACTTACCAATTATGAATAAAAAGGTTCCAGGACTGTTTAAGGATGAAATGGGTGGCAACATTATCAAAGAATTCGTGGGACTGCGCTCAAAGCTTTATTGTATTAAAACTTTAAATAAAACAATTAAAAAGGCAAAAGGTACAAAAAAATGTATTACCAAAAATTTAAATATGTTAGATTATAAAAATGTTTTATACAATTGCAATGTTATTCACAAAAAAAATGTATTGTTTAGGTCAATAAAACATGAAATATTCACTCAGGACGTAAATAAAATAGCACTTTCAAGCAATGATGATAAACGATTGCTATCGTTTGATAAAGTTTGTACTTTAGCCTGGGGTAACGCAACTATATTTATGTAATGCATTACCACGATTTAAACGTAATTACAGTAGTTACATTTTTAACATGTATTTTATTTTAAAAACCTTACTATTATGAATATGTAGTTTGTTACTCTTTTAATAATGTGAAATGTACTTATTGTCTAGTAATGTGACATGTTGACAGCACTGTTGACGTAGTGGTTAAGCAGTCAATCGATTGCTGCGCTGCGTGTCATGATTCGATTCCCGTATGGAACGAATAGTTGTATGTTTTGAAGTTTCTTTTGAACCTAACTTTATTATGTAAACAATTCTACAATGAGTATTCTTGGTGTCCTTGTACTATTTAGAGCAGAGGTGTAACTATACGACCTCTGATATAGTTAGCTTTTAAGTGTACTTTGTACCTACTATAAATATATACTTAAATAAATAATATTTTATGTTCATAAATCTGTTTCATTTCCGTTCTTGATGACAAAGCGCATTGCGCTGACTGGTTTGTGTAAATTAACACCGATCAGGTGCTCCCAAGTGACGTACTGTGCCGTGCGCACATAAGAATCAAGTTCAAACTTGTTATAAAAACGTGCGCAATGCTTTCTGGAGTACTGTTACATTACGTAAACATAATAATATTAGTCCTCCGTCTCATTTCGCTGATATTGACCGTACTGGTTGGACTTCTCAGTTTCTCATCATTGAATCGAAAACAGTAAGTAGTTTATTTTAAATCATTTTATATTATACTTAGGTTGATATTAATTCCCATTACTTATATTAACTGTTATTTTGTTTGTTTCAGATCATCAAAAATGTGTGATTCCCCTGACCTTATCTTTTCGCAATACGGTCAAGGTTTCCCGACTCCAAGTTTGAGCTGGCATGTACCCGAGCAACGACAATTATCTGAACAACAAAGACTATCCAATAAGAAACCAAGATCGAAAAGGGATTGTCAAAAGCGGAAGCTGCCTCTTTGCCAGTCATACGTTATAAATAATGAGAAGAGAAAAGGTCTGCGACTGATCCAAATACAAGTTTTGGACATAAGTGAGCAACAAGAATCTACAACTGCAAGTGATAATGAAGACTCGGTAGTTATGAGTGCGCAATACATAGTGAGTGAACCTGTGGACTATGTTATGGAAGAGACACTAACATTAATAAATAAAATTTCCAAAAAACTTTGTGGGGACAATTGTTATTAGTAAGTAATGTAGTTTGAACTTTGTTTATATAATATAAAATTAATAATGTATTTTTTAAATGTGATTAATGATGAATGTACTGATTATAAATATTAAATAAAAATAAGTTTTGCTTTGTAAGTTAAGATGGTAAAATAAATAGAATATTAGCTCTAGTTAAATTGTAAATAAATATATGAAGTAATAAATGCTATATTTTAATGTAATTTTGTGTTTTATTTTAAATTAATAAATTTCAAATTAGCTGTAAAATAAGACTAGATTTGCAGGTTTGTTATTATTTACAGTATTACAGTATTCATGTACAATTATTGTATGTTAACTTCAAATAACTTAATCATAGGTACAGCTAATTTAAAATTTATAATTAAATTAATTGGATCAAATAAAAAACCATAAATAGTTACTTAGATATTTTTATTAAATATAACTTAACAACAACAAAATAATTTGAATACAGACATATTATTATCAAAATACCATTTTTTAATACACACAGCATTATTAAGTGCACAATTCAATTTATGATTCACACAATTAAATTCAGTTTTATTTTTACAATATTTAGTTTTTAAAACTGAAAAATTAGGACATCCCTTCTCACCTATATCAATTACTTCACAGTTCGCACATAAGTCTTTAATCCACTTTATCTTTTCCAAACCCTTGGTAATATTTTTTTTATTTTCTAAATATGGCACTATTGCACGTTTAAACTCCTTGTAGTCTATGTAGCCCTCACTCCAGTAAATTCCCCTATTTTTTTCCAACCATCTCACTTGCTTTTTTTCTTCTTGTGTTAGGTAATGGAACGAATATGGTGGTTTAACCAGGAACGTTTGTGCATGCTCCTGACTTACGATAGCCACTTCTTTCACAATAAAATTATTTATAGAATCTTTAAATCCTTGGATTTCTACGATGATGGTATCCGGATTCATGATAGCTTCTTCACGATGCTGCTTAATGGTTTGTATTCTATTACACAATCGTTGAGAATCAGACAGTAGGCTGAAGTTTGATCTGGTATTTCCGAATTACTCTCTATTTCAACTCTCACATCCACAACTGGACCTGTCTTTAAGTTATCCGCTTGTCTAGAGCAATCAATAACAAACAGCGGTGCTAAGTCTCTAAACTGTTTCTCGCTTAATATGGGCTCTGGACGACGTCCGTAATATGACTGTTGAAATCTGGTGTACTGCTCGTATAATAAAGCAATTCTGTTGTCAGCAAAATTTACATTTAGGTTTTCATACGGGAAATACGTAGAATTGAGATACACTCTTACGTCACGAACATGACAGTGATCGAATTGAGACATGTCTGAACTTGCATTGTTCTTTCTATTTGTTTGTAACCCAAGTATGATGTATCTTGGTTTTTCTATTTGAGATGAAGTTTTGATAGACCAGGTATGTTTTGTAGTTTTAGGTAAAGCTGGATATTCGTACAGGTCCCAATTCCTGTATATCATTTGAAGTGGTCGATCTTTTTCTAATAGTTTTAACAATCCAATTTTTTCTTTATCTGATACTTTAACATGCGGTACGCGCCATATAATTTTGTTAATCTGAACATCATCCACCGTTTCACCAGTGCTCAGTTTTACAGCGTTCACATTGGTGTTACTTCGTAACAATATCAGTTCATGTCTACAGTTTATCACGACTTTTTTAAAATCTTCAGCAAATCCGAGAATATGACATAGTGGTATAGAAGCTGAAAATCTTCCTCCATTGATATTTTTTATACCATCAATATTCCATCCCCAAGCATTAGATATTTTTGATTCACTTTCATTCATTGATATTAGTGATTTCATTGTAGTAGTTACACCTGCATTTTTTATTTTATCAATCTCCACTCCATTAAGCTCATATCTAATATCTTGGAATAAGTACATTAGCGCATTGTTCGTAAAATTAACACTAGTAGCTTTTTCTTTCGTGTCTTTTTTACTAACGATAACAGTTCCTTCCAAATATAGCGTGCTAGCTGATGGTAGTACGTACAAGTCTTGTTGGTTGATAGGTATGCGGATTTCATCGTTCCTGTTGAAACTTGTTACGTAGGGCTTGTAGGAATGAAATTCGATTCCTTCTATAGTGTTATCGTAAGTTGGAGCGGATAAAACGTCTAAGATATTCATTTTACCAATCCGATCGCTCTAAGGAACGCTTTATTGTCTTCAGTTAATTTATTTTTTTTCTTAGAGCGTGGTCTTATTTGACAGGTGGTCCGAGTAGAACTGATATTCTTAATTTGTTGAGACACATTTTTATTGTAGTCAATCATGTTTTTCTTCTAAGATGTAAATATAGCTGCACTTCTTCACCGCGTAGATTGATTAATCGATTGTTTTTATCTAATAGCCTGATATGTATACAGCTTATGTTGTTTTGATTAATTGGAAAGTATATTGAGTTCTTCGGGATTTCTATGATCCTGTATCCAGGTGGTACATTGAGTGCAAATTCGTGAATAATGTGACTTGGTTCACCGTTTATATATGATCCGCTTACAATATCACATTCAATCCTGACTACGGTCGTAGGTAAAATGTTGACTGGAGACTGTGACAGATGCCATTTATTTGCTTTCAAGACCTGCTTATTAAACCCTAACAGTGCTCTGAAAGAGTTTTCTTTCTCAAAATTAACGTCTTTTGAACAGTATATACTAGCTTTTAAAGTATTATTATTACACTGTAGTTTAATTGATGCATCTTTTATTTCAGATTTTAAATACTCACTTATATCCTGCAATTCATAAGTACCTTCCGGTATTTCAATAACATCGTTGGAGCCATAATAGAACTTGTTATTACCTTTGTCAATGTTTGGAATAGAGTTATATGTTGAAAAATGCAATAAAGCACACTCATACTCTCCATTTAATTGCAACGTATTAGGATAGTACGTAGATAAAGTTGATGAGTTCCCAGTTATCGACAAAGTGAGGGACATCTTGCAAATGATAGAAATAAAATAAAAGTGTATATTTTATATAGTTTTATTCCAAAATGTCCACAAATATTTTAAACATAAATGACCACAATTTACTGTGTTGAAATTTTGATATCTAGTATAGTTATAAAAAACTTTACAGTTCTTAAAATATTGCAACAGTTCCAATGGAGGTTTTAAATTTCCATAGCTATCAAAATATTCACAATAGTCATATATTTTAACATAGGCTACCCAATGCGTTCCTTCGTTCTTAGAATCATCTAAGTTAACAATAGCACATTCAATCTGTTTCGGCTTCCTAGGTAATCGATCCTTCATGTAGACCCCACGAAAATGAGGTATATTTCTTGAATATTTTAAGATGTCTACATTAGTTAGAGGGCGGCTGGGTAGCATATTTTTCAGTTTTTTGGAGATGTTACAAACAATCCTTTACCATTTTTATACGGTTTAATGTATAAACCCTTGCCCAATACTAAAGCTTCCATAGCTTTATTGTGTCGTTCTGTTTCTTGCAAATTTCGATTGCCTGCTTTGTAATCATTAACGGTTTTCGCAATGCCAGCTGCACCACCAGCTAGAGCTCCTAAAGCTGATAAACCAGCGAAAATTGGGATTAAAGGAAGAACTCCTCCAGTCTTTGGTACGGGTATTACTCGTGGTACCCGAATTCGATGATGGATGTTTGGCAATAACTTTTTTGCAACTAAGTAAGCTGCTTTTATTAAAGACTTATTATCTTTGTGTCTGAGTTTCTTAACTTTTGATTTTATTTTTGAAACTAAGCTTTTAAATGTTTTGACGCCGGATCCTGACTTAAGTTTAGCTTTCATGACTTTGCTCACTAGCCATGAGCTTAGTTTTTCACCTTTCCCTGCATCTTTTGATTTAAGTCTTTGTTTGGCCATGTTAAGTAGTTGTAAATCAGCTTTGTGACGATTTGATAAATCTGTGTAGTTTGCGTACGCAATGTCGTGTTGCATACAAGCTTCGTCTAGCTTATTTACACCTCGATCGCCTCGCGCTAACCGTTCGTGAAGTTTGGTTCCTGGTCCGCAATAATTGTATCCAGGCAAATGAACTTCAAATGGTAGATTATTAATAATGTTATTAACTAGTCCTCCACCTTGCATTACTTAAAGTATAATGAAAGAATTTAAAAAAATAATGATTATATAATATCTTAACATATAATTGCCGCTTTGTCAATCCAACTGTTTTCTGCACTACTTAAACCTAACCATTTGACAAATAATTTATTTCCTTTCTTTTTCAACACTTTTTCTATCAAATAAACGTCAGGATAGTTAGACTTTTGAAGTTCTTGCTCATAAAAAGCTCCTAATATGTTCTGCTTTCGTTGATCTTCTATGTAATATGTCACTGGTAAGGTTTTATTAATCTTTTTTACATTAAATAACTCAGTCGACCAATTAGGAGTGTAACCTTTCTCAAAATTATGTTTGTATTTACTTATACGAACACAATCACCAACTTTGAATTTAGGCTTCCACTGAAATAAATCATGTTTCTTTATTTTTTTTATATTTTCTTTTATTACTGGTTCATTCGATTTATTCACATCAATCGGTTTAAATTTGGTAGTGCGATGTTTACTGTTGTTATAACTCTTCATTATATCATCCAATGGTAGACCTAACCACTTATAGTTTCCACTGAGACTAAAATATTTATATAATTTATTTTTTACAGTTCTAATCAATCTCTCTACAATAGATGCTTTTTTAGTAGAGAACGATGAGTAATGATTAATGTTGTGCTTCTTCATTAGGGATTGAAAAGTGTTATTATAAAATTCTGTCCCCATATCAGTTTGTAAGTTAACAGGATTAGTACGGCTGCTAAGCAGTATATGTTGAAATGCACGAGCAACATCAATTTTATTTTTTGATTTTAATGGTTCAGCCCAGGCATATTTTGAAAAGCAGTCAATCACCGCTAAAATATAGTTATAACCCTTGTTGTACTTTCTCAGGTTTTGCATATCCATTAAATCTGCTTGCCATAAGTCGTGGATTCCTTTTAAAATAACATGACGTCGAAGGAAATTTTTACGAGCTGCTTTGTGTATTTCATTTACGATTTGCTGTTTTGCCATTACGGAGATGTTGTTTTTTGAAGTAACTTATCGACATCTGCTTTGGTATAAAACTTATCTTGCAAATGAGTTAAAACTGCAGGTACCTTTACATTTAAAGTTGATTGAACAGTAGTTCGAGCATCTGTTATGATTCGAGAACGCAATGATCCAATGAGTTTATTTAGTTCTTTTATCGTATTAGCATTCAAATGATCTACATAGTCCTTGTTCACAGCATCATCTGCTTCTATAGGAGTTCTAATTCCTCTCAATCTCAACGTTTTTAAGTCAAAATCGCCATTTTCTGATTTAATTAATGCATTTTCATTAAAATCAAACAGGTCTGATAATCGCATTCTTTTATGAACATAATGACCGAATTTATCTATATTCATATTGAAGGTGTACTGTATTGAAAGTCTGATGATAAAATGAAACCTTTAAATTTTAATTTTATTTATTTATAATTTTACTTTCACGCAATTCTTCAATAATAGATATAATTTCACTGTCCAATCCTGTGTTACCAGCATCTCTAGACGCAATTAATAATTTCAATCTTTCAACCAATTCATTAGGATCATCCCAGTACACAAAATCTACATCTTCTTTCCACTCTTTTCTTAACGGTAGACCCCTTCCCTGAACTGAATTCTTCAGTTTAAAAAGAGGCTTAATAACTTGCAAATATTTTTGTCCTTTGTTACTTTTTATTGGCTTATTTGAATCGTAGTCTCGACGATGTGCATTTGTATCAAGTAGCATAGACTTATAATGTTTCATATCGCTTTCTGTAACCAAGCTTATGTCTACGACTTTCTTAAGCAGCAATTGTTTCAAACCAGGTGTACTTCGGTATTTACTTCCAGCCACGGTAATGTATTGATCGTTGATCGATATACTAGCGGAACCTAACATCAGTTTCCCACGTTCTGCTCTAACACCGAATGGAATGTCTACTAACGCTTCTGAAGATACTGACCAGGATGATGTATCACAACCTTGTTTGCTGTCAACTATTGATTGAAAAGAGTCACTGCTGATATCGGATTCATCTTCATCGCTATTATTATTACAACTACCAGTTTTTTCTTCTTGTGAAGTTTCGTCCACAAACGGAACCTCAACAAAATCTTCACTAGCACGCAGGGGTGAAAATTGCTTCCTAGTGTTAGCAATTAGGTTGAGAGGTTCAGTTACAGGCTTGAAAACAGATTCCAGTGCTTGTTTGTTGTCAATCTCAGCATCTTTCATTTTTCGTACTTTTTTCTTTACAGCTTCTGCCGCCTCAACAATTTGTCTTTTCAATGATTTTTCCATATTGATAAATAGATCGTAATCGGTTTAGTGTCGTAAGAAGAATAATAATGTCTCGCATGCAATGGTCTTATATATGTACACGTCTTAGTCAAATACTACAAACGTATCAAATTTACTTCTATAACATCCTTTGTTTTTGGAACAATCTTTATTAATTACAACATAGTTGAAAGGTACACTCCATATTTTTGAACACATTTCACGAAATTCAGACCATGTCATATCAGTATTGACGTGTTCTTCATAAACATGTCTCATATTTCTTTCATCTTGTTTAAAAAGTATGATTAGATTCGCGTTGTCTCTTACTAACTGCTTAGGAATTTTACTATAAGTCTGATTTAAATAAAAACAATCGATGAACTTGTGTCTTCCCATTGCAAAATAATCACGCATGCTACTTTGATTTTCACAAGCAACATCATCAAATACAATCACAGAATTCGGTTTTGCGTCCTGAACACTCAGTACTTGCTCATTTTCATGATATTTCTGAAATGACATGCCTGGTACTCGATGCAAAACTTTTTCTAAAAAGACGTACTTGGGTTGTTGCAAGGTTTTTGAATAAACATATACATTTTGAAATATTAAACCATTCTGGTGAATAAGAAGACCAATCAATAAATTGGTTTTTCCGCAATTTGACGGTCCACATATAATGCATCGTACCGAATTAGGTAATAATTTTCCATGACGAAAACCAGTCTCCTGAGACTGAACACAGAGTTTGTTTACATGTAACGATTGTGGTTGTTTTACAAATTTCATGGCGACTGTGCATGTGTATGTTTAATAATGAGGTAATATATCAATTACATCAGCATTTATAAAGTGAAGCATATCGTCAGCATGAGCCGCAGTTATTGTTGTTATTGTAATAAAAAAGTAAGTAAATCAATAAAACGGAAATGTTGAACGGCTCCTACTCCATACGATATTATTGGGCATTTTACCACACCGAAAGTGACGAAGGCGAACGGAGTGAGACGTAGGAACGGCAGGTGGGGTAGAATGCCCAATAATATCCTACTATTATTGTTTTTGTAACTTTATACTAAGTACTTAGAATTCAATTAATTATTTGACTGTTACGTTACAACGTTTAAAGTTTCCCTTTATGTTTCAAAGCTTATTATTTATTAACCTTTTAATATATAATACATCAGGTATTTTTCTAGAAGTATCTTATATGTTCTATCAGAAATTGTTCAATCACCTGACGCCTACGTTTTCTACAATATGTTTTATTACAACTAGCGGCGTCTCGGGGGTTCACTCGCGTGGTTTCCGTTCCCATGGGAATACGGAGATAAAGAATTTTTGTTTTTTTTTTTCACAGCAGTTTTGGAGTTTATGCATTACAAATATATACACACAAAAATACAAATCTTTTCTCTTTGTAATAGTAGTTTAGATGAAGACGCTGGTATTGATGTAACTTTTAAACTCGAAAGTGGGTAGTTTTCTACAGTGAAGTAGTTCTCTCGTATGTGGGCTCTTCGATGTATTTTACCCATAATGATTGTAGATGTATCTATCAAATTTTACTGACTTAGGGTGAGGCCAAACGGGCGTAATTTTGTGAGTTGTGAGTCGCGTAAAATGAGTGGCGAAATTTACGTTCAACTGAAATTCGGTTAGATTGCCACACGGACGGATGTATTTTCAGTTGTAATCCGAAACATTTGTACGGATACTTGTATCGTGCAAGCTCCCCATCTCACCCCGACCGAAATTCAGTTGATATTATGCGTGTGAGTCGGCAGACAACTCATTTTGCGTCGCCATGTGAATCAATTAGGACTTTTCTATGAAACTGAATGCAGCAGAATTCCTGCGAACGAAATTCTGCGACTCACGACTCACAAAATTACGCTCGTTTGGCCTCACCCTTAAAAATAACAGTGTATTGGTTTTACATTAATCTACTCAATAGAGCCGTGATGAGTATGGAATATTTATAATAAAAGGATTACAAGTTAAATTTTAAAAATACTCCTTAATTACATGGCATTATGCCCACCACTCCTCCCTTCGGTTCCCAATTATTTTTTAATTACAATAAGTGATGACAACTGTTGATTATTACGATATAATTATATGAACGAACGAACGTAATAATTACGAAGGTTCTATCAATAAAGTACGGAGTCATCAGCGGCCATTTTGATATGAGTTTTGTTTACATTCTCATGTTTTGTACGATCATTTTGTTTAACGAATGGATATTTTAAAATGGATTTGAATTATTAATGTTGGATGTTCGATTTTAATGTTTATTTTTAATTTTAGAGGTGTTGCTTTGGGTAGGTATAATATTATTGTAGTCTAGCCTGAAGTTGTTACATGTAACCTAGATTGTAAGTTGATAAAAGATAGTTATGATAATAGTTATTTATGGTACAAGCGAGGTAAGTTGGTGATTACTTCCGAGGCGCTATTGAGGCCCGAGCCGTCAGGCGAGGGTCAGAAGATAGCCGAGGATAGTAATCATCAATACACGCGTGTACCATACAACGTTTTTCAACACACTTGCGAAGAAATTATAATTTTTCGCTAATAAATAACCAGTTTTTCTATTCGCGCGCATCCAACACAACAATGGTGATCGGCCAAAGACTAAAAAAATATACTAATTAAAAAAAAAATCGAATGAATGAATGAATGGAATCGACCATAGACCTACCGAAAGTAAGGCAACATAGTTGAAGTTTGTTTTTAAAATGTATGGATACAATTTTTTTGGTATTGAAACTTTTTTAAAAACAAAGCAATTTAAAAAAACAATCTATAACTCACTAGAGAATCAAGCGTATCATTATTCAACTGTTTTTGCACAAATAAGAGCCCCTTTATGAGCAAGTGTGTTGAAAAGGTTAGTTACTAACCGAAGAGTAGTGTGGTTCCAACATTGAACCCATTCGCACTTAGGTTAGTTAGGGTTAGTTTTTAAAATGTTAAGTTAGTTTAATTAAATATCGTGTCTAAGTCATTCTAGTTTCCTTTCGCCTCCTCCGTCTGTGGCCCAAAAATATAATTAAGTCGGCCAGTGTTTTACTAGTAAATATTATTCTTACACTTTAAAACTTTAGTGAACTTAGTTTATAGTTAATTTGTTATTGTCAGTAAGATTAAGGTGCTTGAAATAAACATATAGAAAAATCCAAAAAAATCCATACGAAGCCGGATTGCGCCGCTAGTTTTCAATAAAGTGTTCTATCAAAGTTGTTATCAAGTTACGTTCAATTAACGAGTTTAATTCGATAATATTCGAAAGTTCTCGAACATTTTCGTCAACGTTCTCTATCTAGGGTATATTTCACACATCTCTTATCAAAACATTATCTAGTCTGTGAGAACTAGTTACTAAGTTTATCTTAATTACTCCGTCGTTGATTTATATGTCAACTAAATAACTATTGCTATGTGTCTCATGAATTTATAAAACTTTGTTATTAATAGTCGTCTAGGCTTATAAATTACTGAATTTAAATTAACTTCGAGTTGTAACTACATGTGACTAGAAATCCAATTTTAATAATTTTAGTATAGGTACGAGTGGAATTAAGAATACCAATATTAAACTTACTCAGATAATATTTTCATATTCTAGGGAATACTTACATAATTAACATGCTGTGTTAATCAATCCTGGCAAAAAACTATATCTGTACAACATTTTATCAAAATCTATCATTTTAACCAATTACCTAAATACCCATTTTACAACCGACTGCTCCTTAAAAGTAGTTTGAGTTCTCAAAAGTCTAAAACGGCCATTTTAGAAATAGCTTTAAACAAGGGCATCAGAGTTTTTAGGTAGACTGTCATTTCAAACACTGCCTAAACCAATTTTAGAGGTAGACATCGATTTATGGTACAATTTTTTGTAAAAATCGTTTTAAAATGTGTTTTAAATTTAGACTTCGTTTTGTGGTAAGACCGTATAAGTCTAACATGAATTGGCACTGGTGACTCTTGAGTTGCAGATGTCCATGGGCACACGCAGTCACTTACAATCAGGTGACTAATCTGCTCGTTTGCCCCCATAACATCTTCGTTTTCTTATTGATATCTTTGATTTACACGAACACTACACATTGAAATAAAACACTTAAACGGATTTTTGTCGTGGTTGTATTTTGTTTTACATTTTCTGACGTTTCGGATTCTTTACAGAACCCGTGATCACAGAAGACTAAGATGGAAGACGTCTGTACAATGTAATGTAAAAAGTTTACTACCTTCAATATTTTGAATATAATTTTAAATACAGTCTCGGAACGAAAAGGTTCGTCAATTTTCAAATTGATTCGTATAATGTGTCGCGAAAACATATTACCTTTTGAAACTATGCTACCAGAATAGACTCGGGTTAGGGAAAATAATGTTCTATTGTGCCATAATAAAGTTCAAAATTATTCAGATCAGTGTTGTTTGACAGGATAAATATCTTGACAACAAGATTTTTGATAAACTAAAACCTTCTTGTTGGTTCAAACTGCCATTATTATTTATGTTAAAACTTTTGTCAATCGGTCAACGTCATCATTGCAAAATATCAAAGAGGTTTTTAAATGCCGCGCGCACAAGGCAGTGTTTAAAAAAAGGATAGAAAAATGAAGCAAAACCTTATTCGATGACAAACGTCAATGTATTTATTCAAATGTTAGCATCACTGTTTCTTACACTTGTATGTTGGCATAATTATTTCTTGCAATACTAGTGCAAGTGAAAACCGACTCTAAGGTGACGAACCTTTTCATTCCGAGACTGTACATTGTGAATTTACCACAGATTCGGAAATACATCAGCCGAGAAGAATCTGCAAGAAACTCGGTCTAGAATTATTTTTTATATCATATTTTAAATAAAATAAATTACAATGCACTTTAAAAAATCTTCTTCTTCTTCAACAGCATGTGCTAGCCCACTGCAGGGCATATGCCTCTCCAATTTCTCTCCACATCTTTCTGTCACTGGTGTTTCTGGGCCACGTTGTCCCGGCATGCACTCGTATGTCGTCGGACCATCTGGCTGGTGGTCTGCCCACACTCCTCCTTCCGAGTCTTGGTCTCCATTCGAAAACATCTTTGGTCCATCGCCCGTCTCCCCTACGAAACACGTGTCCATGTCCCCAGAACATAAAAAATACAATTCTTTCATTTGATAGGACAAAATCATTTAAAAGAAAAGAAAAATACCTCACATTAAACGTACTTTTATTTATTTTTTTATTCACAAATGAGACAATAATATTGACATAGATTCCCTGAAACGCTTTGAAGATGTTACAAACACAATATTTATATAATTACTTGTGCAAATATAAATCGGTACCATTTTACTTTCGTGTTCTACCTGTGAGCTATTTTCGAATCATTATTCTCTAATGAACAGTCTTATTACGTTTCTTTGAATTCGTATGTGGAATCGTTTCTTCATATTGTTTGATTTCAGTGGAATTATTACAAAAACAGCTTTCACGTTCCTAATTAAGTATTCAGTTTAAAGCTTAGTTATTTAATTAGCTGAGTAACGTTTCAAATTCTTGTTGTAAAGGTGGCCATTGACGAGTCAGTTGAACTGATCAGTCCAGACATAAAACTGTGCGTCACTCCAAAAGTTTTAGGCCAACTAGATTTTCCCACTGGAATCTGGAATCGCACTGGTGATTGACGACCTTTTTTTAATGGACGCCAATTCAACTGATCATTTAAACTGGTTCGTTAATGGTCACCTTAAATAGAAGTTTTTTTTATTGAAATAAAACACTTAAACGGATTTTTGTCGTGGTTATATTTTGTTTTACATTTTCTGACGTTTCGGATTCTTTACAGAACCCGTGATCACAGAAGATAAATCAAAGATATCAATAAGTTTATTTTATTTTTTACCGGAAAAAATATTTTTAAACCCAACCGGACTACTGGTAAAAAAATGCTTAAAGTATGAAACAAGCAATTATTCCTGGTAAAGTTCAGGACATAACGGTAACACTACGCCATAATAATGTCCATATTATATGAGTTGGCATACATCCTTATATCCAAGAATGCACATGGGATGCTTCACGAAATTCCCACGAGAAAATACGGGAATACCGCAAGTAAAACCACGGAGCACTGTAAACATAATTTTTAAATGTTATTTTACAAAAGAGGTATTTTTTGTTCGTTCTAAAATATGATAATTAATTTTAAAACTTAATGGTAACAATCAACGTTGTTAAACGAAAATACACCTTAAATGAATTACGTAAAATGCACTGAAATTAACTATCCTAACCAGCAGAGGTAACACACAAATAAGATCTATTTTTCCTCGGCACACTTTTATCTATAAAAGTAATTTACTTCTATCCCATTTTAATTCTAGATAGAATTGCATTGTCCGGAAACTAATAGGCCAATAAAAAGTTAAGTACTTAATTTTAAAATGGACTTCATTTTGTATTCTAACTAAGAATGATGATTATGTTTTGCTGGTTAAATTGATACCGTAAAAGAAAAGCTTTGGATTTTTATATATAGAAATTGGAAATAGAGATCATACATTTATTATTACAGGAGTTCCCTAATGTGATAGACTATCTACTATCTGGGCAGTTATATACCTCACAAATTGGGGCCCACAAATGCGTTCTATCTGCAATATTTTTTGGTTATACATATGTACTTTAAAGAGCTCTAACTACTCGTCACAACTTTCGATGATTTTTTGGCTTAGGTGGCTACTCACCCACTGGGTGAGTTGCCACCTAGTTATATTCTTAGTGGTCATCTCACCCAGAACAATAGCCGATTGTGGGTGAGACAACTACTCCAAATTTTCGCCATCGTCCTTTCACCCACTATATGACACTTAACCTAAGAGACCGTATTATGACTATCAAATGTTACATTGTTTAAATATATCGTGCGATTTTTACGTAGTTTTATTTTTTTGTTTAGTGTATTTCATGAAAAATGTCACAACACGCGCCAAGAACCCAAAAAGGAGAGTCTAATTGCGTAACAGTATTAAACTTAATCATTTTATATTACACTTTAAATTCTAAATGAACAAAACCGTACGGAATTACTTATTAGATAAAGCCAGCTCTACAACACTGAGTGTTAACTTTTCCAACAATTTTCATCTAACAATGGAAAGTTTTCAATCAGCCGTGTTATCTAGATAAAAGCGGAGTACTGGTTTTAAACAGAGTTAGCTTATACAGACGTTTAAATAATTAATCTAATACTACTAATGTAAATGGAATTTTTGTACTTGAATTAAAATTTCTAATTGCTTACTTTGTAACAGATTTTTTTTCTCAAATCCTAACTAATATTATAAATGCGAAAGTAACTCTGTCTGTCTGTCTGTCTATCTGTTACCTTTTCACGGCTAAACTACTGAACCGATTAACTTGAAATTTGGTACAGGGGTAGCTTATGGTCCGGGAAAGAACATAGGCTACGTTGTATCCCGAAATTCCCACGGGATCGGGAACTATGCGGGTGAAACCGGGGGCAAATCTAGTTATCCATAAATAAGTAAGTTAATGTTTTCTTAATATTTCTCCACTGAGTAGATACTTATGCTAGGTTCACAGTCAGTTTAGGACATCCGAAAGAGATGATTATCTTTTCCATGGCTAGGTTTCACTTGCGTTAATTACGACTGCTCGGCTTCTACTTATTGGTCGTAGCCTTATATAATATACATAGCCTATAACTTCCCTGTGTTATAAATGGGCTATCCAACACATAAATGGATCGAGTAGTCCCAGAAATTAAGGCGTTTCCTAAGGGAGTACAGCAAAATTCCACGAAATAAAACATAAAAAAACTTGCGCGGTTTCTTATCGCATAAATCATATACTTACAAATAATTGACTTATTTCCTTTACTACAATTAAATAGGTTATTCGTGCAGTAGTTACCTAAATAGAGCAATTTCACAGTTATTTTTACCACAAAACGAAACGTTTGTTTCAGGAAAAACTGTTTTATTGATTCTAGTTTTGATGCCGATGGGATTTACCAGTTGTAACGTCAGGTTTCCATCCCCATTTAACTCCTAAGGGGATTTCCATATTCCTATTTAACTCCTAAGGGAATATATCTTGAAAAAACGTTTTATAGTGCCCAGTTTGCACAGGAACAGCTGAAAATGCTTTTTTTCCATTTAAAAACGGGTGAAAATACAAATCTGTGAATAGGTAAAATTGTGAATAGATGTGACAATAATTTGTAACGCAAAATAAGTATGGCGTCAATTGTTGCGATGCGATTATCTTCTCTGTTTTTGCAATCTTTAATATTGTGTTTTTTCTGCTCTCTCATCCCCCCCCCCTTCATTGAGGAATAAACCCCCATGAATCCAAGAGAGGTGGAAACCTCTCTTTTTTAACCGACTTCCAAAAAACAGGAGGAGGTTCTCTATTCGATGCGTATGTTTTTTTTTATTTTTTAAATTGATTCTCATCGAATCATTCCATTACATTCTACGGGATTAATATATGTACATTGTACATAATATATAGTGTATTTAGATTAATATAGATAATAAGTCCATCTCATTACCTTAAAAATAATTAAGAAATTAATCAACTAGACATGATTGTTTCATTTGATTTACTGATCTTCTAAAATACAGTGAATACGTTGTTTCCAAAAGGTTTGTTTCAAAGTGTTTGTTCAAAGTTTAGCTAAGAATGATTACAGTAACGGAAGTCGGCCGACCTTGTTACCGTAGCTCAACAAAGGTAAAATATTAATGATGTATCGATCGAACGCTTCTGATTTGTAAAGATCAATTTTGCGAAAGAAAATCGTAGCTTGATAGATCGCTATAATTATAATCTACTAGCTCTGCCCACTGTTCAACACGTGAGAAAATCTACCTAATGTTCGGAACGTAATGCATAATTATATCTGCAAACGTCCCTGTTTGTCTGTTTTTATGTCTGCTTAAACCTTTAAAACTACGCAACGGATTGTGTAGCGGTTCTTTTAAATAGATAGGATGATTCAAAAGAAAGGTTTTTACCATAATTTTATCCCTGCATTTTCATGGGAGCGGGAACTACTTCATAATAAAAAAATGTTGGAATACTTAGCAGGAGGCGTGATACAAGTCCCACTATAAATAGATTGTACTACGATACACATTAGCCGGTTTAATCTACAAATATCTTAGATAACATTCACTATTCAATAAGATCCATTACATTTTGTATTACAAATTCAACTGCATCATTATTAGAGCAGGTTCACTTCAAATTCCATCATTTCTATGAAAGGTTTTTAAAGAATAACGTCGTCCGGTAAAATTGCCGTTAACATCAAACTCGAATAGAAAGTTATGTGCAGAACAATATACCAGCCTAAAATCGGATGTATCGAACCTTTAAATAATGCAATACACCGGAAAAACTGACTGAAACTGTTTCATGGCTTTGAAGTAAGTATATGTACGCACATATGTATCACATATATAGTAGGTACGATTCTCTAGAGGCGTGAATAAAAAAAGCTACTCAATGCGTGTTATCAGCTTATGTTTCGAGTAAAGATTAGACCGCACTACGCTACACTACACTGAAGCGGAGCGACGCAACACCTGGCGACAAAATATTCTTTCTAAGAAATTGTATGTATACTGCACTACGCTGCAGCGTAAGTACGCACCGCGACACTGCGCGTCAAATTTGACCAACTCATCAAATCTGCCGCGTGTCGCGTGGTGTAGTTCCGCTGCCGTTGGTGCAAGCGACGATGACGCGACACTTCAAGGGGTATGTGCCTTTTAAGCCAGAAGACTTGGATTCGTTTCCTTAAATTTACCAATACTTGTTAATGTCAAACAAAATGAGATCACCAACACGCTCGCACGCAATTGGCATGCGTGTAGTCATTACATGATATCGTACTACATATTCAATTAATCAATCAATAAATTTTGTTTATTTCAATGTGTAGTGTTCGTGTAAATCAAAGACATCAATAATCAATCAATTTTATTTAAGTTTTGTTACAATAATAATAATTATATTAAATGCGTATTCCAACTACTTGACCAAATTTAATATTTTATGTCCATCACAATACGGCTTTAGGCAAGGTTTGTCCACTGAAGATGCAGTAGTAGCTTTAAGCTCATTAGTGGCCAATAAGGTTGATAGTGGCCAGAAATGCTTAACGGCATTTTTAGATTTAAAAAAAGCTTTCGATACCGTCTCTATCCCTATACTGTTAAAAATAATTATCATTATATTATAAGTATTATCGTATCGATAAATTTACCGTATGTACGATAATTTCGGGTGTTTACGGGAACGCACACAAAGAAGACACTAAACACAATTAATTAATATTCCTAATTTAACGTAGAAATGCCCTGTATTACTACTTTCCAAACATTTCAAGATTATTTGGTATCTCACGAACTATATATATTATTGATAACAAAAGCTATAAAAAAGATACTATATAAATAATTCTCATAGATCAAGTGATTCCCAGATTGATATAAAGAAATTGTAACTGTTATATCTATTAAGGAAGATTAGATAATGTTAACGCTGATTATTACATTGTACGGACTAATAAATTAGATAAACTGTATTAATATTCTGGAATACAGATTGAATACTGATTCTTCTCGGTTTATCTGCCGAACAGTAAAAGATAAAATACGGAATTTAAAGAGACAATAAGTATGTTAGCGTATAAGAAAATAACTTGTAGGACCGATTTTCCCCGAATCTTATGATAAATTTTAGGACCTCAAAAATATATGACACATCACAAAATCATTCACTGCATCATCTCATTATAGTAACTGACCCCTAACTAAGTTCGAAGCTTATATCTAGGGTATCAGAAACTACGCACACACTCATTCACACACACACCCAGACGAGTAGAACATTTGTGGATCACACAAATATTCATTCCGCACGGGAATCGAAATCGCAACCTTACGGGTGGCAGTCCGGCACCACTCTGCCATCGAGGTCGTCACTTACGTTCTATTTTTCAATTACAAACCGAAGGTTACCGATTATTTAATGTTAGGTGGGAAGCCTAAATCAATCAATAAACTAGAAATAAAGTAAGTACTTATTTATCTGGAATATATAAACAAACCTAATATTATATACACCTAATTACTTCATAAACTTCATTATTATTAACTAGTGTTATTCTATTACAAAGACCCATTCAATTAAATGAATTGAGTTGTAATCCAGAGTCCAGAGTTCGGTTGTTTCACTTTGTGCCACTACTTTGTACTCTCTACATTAGAAAAGTTAGTTGTTTTATAATTTTATTTTCACAATTTACATTTATTTGTTAAAATTGTAAGCAATATAGTGTCAAGTTTATTTACAATTTCATTAGATAGTTTTTGAACGATATATTGTTGTGATGATTACGTTTATAACGAAAAGCAACCGTTTATAACACAAGATTGTGCTGAAATTTAATAAGATATTATGACGTAGACTAAAAAAGAAAATACTCGATAAAAACTGTGGAGCATGGATATATATAACAGTGATAATATCCTTAAAATTGCAACGTAGCGTCGCAATTTAAAAACTTTAGAAAATAAATCAACACATTCGACTATTTCGAATTCTGGCTACATTTTCACCGATCTATTGTCAGAGAACTATTGTAAAGAATTTAGCGAACACATCTTTAGAGTTAGTACTTAGTCGTTAACTGGGTCGTATCCTAGACGGTGGAAACGAAGCCAATACTCCTCAAATACAAGACAATTTAACTCCTGTTTCGTAGAGATAAAGACGAAAATCCATTAGCAATTAGACAATTAACAATGTTCTTCCAGTAATTGTTCAGTCACAGTCTTGATTGAACCTTTTATCGGAGTATCGTAAATATAAAATGGGGGAAGGACTGTTGAAATTTGTTTACTGAAAGCTTGTTTTAACGTTTTAATGATGAATAAGACAATTTATTTAAAAGGCCAATCAAAAGTTTATGCTCAGGTGGATTCAGAAAATATTCTGTTCAAGGGAACGTTCGATGCTTGCTCTTTTCTGTGACGGTACATTTTCTGAGAAATCATATGAAGTTTTCTCATATTTTGATAGTTGGAATGTCAATGGTGATTCTTATTTGATTTTTCGAGTGATCTAGTGCGATTTGTCTGTACTAAACGGAGATCTTCGATTCCTAGGTCAAGTGATACATTTTTTTACTTAACAATTTTCCGTTATGAGACTTCTCAAGTTCTATTCTTTTAATTGTTAGTTGGCTGTTTCCATTAGTTAACAACCAATATCTACCAAAATCTGACCAGCTTTATTACCTTTAATGATCACACAGAAAGAATAGGATATACATAATTACATTTAAACCAACATAAACATACGGTTTCACACATACATATGTGCCTGAGTGGAAATCTAAACCGCAAGCCATGCTTCGCAGGGTTACAACCAACGGAACATTTGGTCGTCTTTGATTCAATTAGCATATACATGCTCCGAGAGACGCATTAACCAGTCGAACTCATTTGTTATTTTATGGCAAACACAAGCTGATTAACATGTAAGTCGACTTTGTGAAGACTTTCCGTGACAATGAAGATAATTAGGTAACAAAACAACATTACATGAATATGTTATACGGTGAGATTTGAAAAACAAAACATAACATCATTCACTACATCATCTCATTATAGTAACTGACCCCTAATTTAGTTCGAAACTTGTATCTAGGGTATCAGAAACTACGCACACACACACCCAGACCGAGACAAGCATTTGTGGTTCACACAAATATTCACCCCGCGCGGGAATCGAACTCGCAACTTTACTGATCGCTGTCCGGGATGGTGACCGCTCTTTCATCGAGGTCGTCATTAAAAACATAAATGTTTACCCTTAATCTATGTATGTGTGAGAATAAAAGTAGTTAGTATCAGTTACTGTGTAAAGATGAGTGATGGAGTGATCGGGTAATTGATTACTTAAGCCACGGCTTAAGCCTTGTGAAGCGCTCATTGCCCAGTGCTAGCCGTATTACGTATTACTACTTGCGATACAATAGCCCAGCTAGGCTAGCATGACTTCGAAAACGCGATAGATACAGCGATTTATTGACATCCAACTGTCAAAATTTTTCATATCGTACCACGCCATAATCCATTTGGTCATGCTCGCGAAATCGATATTATTTCGTGGTGTCTATATATTTTAACACGCACAGTCATGCTAGGGGGCTAGAGCTAATTTACGATTGTTCCGTTAAGCAACCTCTGGTACCGCCATTACACTGATGGGTATTAAGAGCATTCTGTGTTTAGAGGGTACTTTTTTATTTATTTTTACGTTTAGCCGTCGGTCATGGTTGTCATAATAAATTCCTCGGCATTCATTACGGGTAATAGAACCCTCAAAATTCTTGCCAAAAATATCGCGGCACACAAAGGACACGAATTAGAGAGGTGTAATTGAGGAAAACTCGCCTTCTAACGAGTACATACATACATACTTAAGCCTTATTGTTTGGTGTAAGAAAAATCTATTTTCTCAAAAAATATGACGTGAAATTGAGAAAACAACTAAGGAGGTCAAGTAGCAGTTCTTTGATATACAGGGTTATTGGTTAAGTCGACCTATTCCCGTCAAGGGCGTGTAGTTTACATCGTTTCTGACTGATTTCACCATGAAACACCCTACCCTAAACCTTACCGTTTTCGAGATATTTCAATTTATTTGTTGTTATAAAAATCACCGGATCTTCGGCTATAAGCTTAGATATTTTCAAATGCGTATGTCTTATTATTACTTATTTATTAAAAGAAACTGCATCAAAATCCGTTGCGTAGTTTTAAAGATCTAAGCATACATAGGGACAGAGAAAGCGACATTGTTTTATACTATGTAGTGATATTAAACATCCAATATCAATCTTAATAGCACTCAGCAGGTTCCAAATATTTCTAACTCCAATAGTAGTTGCAATTAACAGCTACATTCTGCTAGTGGACTCCTAATATTAGCAATTACCTATCTCAATTTATATCAATAACATTGTTCACCCGCTGATTTTCGATAGCATTTTTATTGTAATTATGATTGGCGTCGTTACTCGTCGGGTTTATGGGCGATAATGATTACGCTGCGAAAATGTGCTGGAAGCTACTTTAGTAGTAATTTAAAGGTACTTACATGTAGCGCCGACTTTGTGTAGAACGTACAAAGATAGGCCCTTCTTGGAAATCAGAAATGATATTGTAAAGCGCTTTTTTAAAAGTGGTAAACGAACAGACCAGATTGGTTGCTTCATTCTGCTGTAAGTACTTATCTTTTGTCATCTATGGACACTTGTAACTTGGAATGTTGCATGTTGCCAGTCTTAAGGGATAACAGGTTAATAAGACGAGGAAGAAAAGGAAGGGAGATGGTTTGGCCTCCGTATCTCTCACTAACCGTGAGAAACACTGTAGCTGGAGCAGATAAGTGTTTTGTAAGAGTGTAGTGTTTCCCATGTCAGTCAGCCCTAAAATTCTAAGAGGTAAACTAGGCAATACAAAACAAAAACTATATCTTTCGTCGACGCCGTCGGCGCGGGCGTATCGCACTCATCCTCCTGATGATGGCCACCGGACGTGGCTGAAACTAGTCGAGGGATTCGACTTAAATAAGTACGTACTAACATCCCGTTGTATTACATACTTATAAAAAGTACCTGTTCAAATCAGTTAAGCCGTTTTTATAGAGAGAGGCTAACGAACAGCAATTTTTATATATCAACTAGCAGCGCCCCGCGGTTTTACCCCCGTAGTTCCAGTTCCCGTGGGAATACGGGGATAAAATATAGCCTATAGCCTTTCTCGACAAATGGGCTATCTAACACCGAATTAATAATTTTCCAAATCGGAGCAGTAGTGCCTGAGATTATCGCGTTCAACCAAACAACTCTTCAGCTTTATTATATTAGACCTGTGCTTGCAATAAACTCTAGGAACATTACTATGAAGTTGTCAATATTTACCTAATGCCCATCGTATACTATTACTAAAATGATTAAATGGTCAATCAGTTTCAGTAACTTATTTACCGATCTCATCAGCAGTTACCCTCAATAACCAAAATAATATTTGATCTGTGCACGTGTATTTAGATTTCCATGTTAGTGGTTAAACATCCAAAACTGTGATTTATATTAATGGAAGTATTACTCGTTTGCCGGGTTGCTAAAGAGTTGCTTGCGGGTTCGAATTAAAAAGGATTAACAAAAATAATTTTAAAAATAAGCTTTTATTGCATTGTCATGGGACTTGCATAAGTATGCCTAATTTCAGCTCAATCGGATAACCAGAAGTGGTCGAAAAATGGCTTGCAAGATTTGATTAACTAAACTAAATAAAAGCTTGTAAAAAGGTTAGCGTTTGATTTGTATAACTGTACGATAAGACTTTAGTACAAAATGCTAGTTTTTGAACTTCATTTGCTACACAAAAAATTGCACGCCAAAAATAACTTTCTACACCTAATTAAACCTCAAATTTGCGTTAACTATAACTCTAAACCTCAAATTTGCGTTAACTATAACTCTAAAACTCAAATTTGCGTTAACTATACCAAAATAAAACTGTTTAAAAACCCTACAGATGTTTGTAATGAATCTTCTAATCTAATGCGTAATGGCGATCATTAGATGTCATCACCAAACCCATGAAATGTAATTTATAAAGGTGGTCATTGATGAGTCAGTTTAACTGATCAGTTGAACTGGCGTCCATCCAAAAATGGTCGTCAATCACCGAAGCGATTCCAGATTCCATTGAATCTAGTTGGTCTAAAACATTTGGACTGACGGCTCAGTTTTATGTCTGGACTGATCAGTTCAAATGATTCGTCAATAGCCACCTTTAAATGTAATTTATAAATGATATCAATTTGACAAGTCTAATAGCCGAATGGTCACCACATCGAATTACCAAGCAGATAATTTTGGGCGTTTATCTCATGTGATTTTTGGTGCAATTCCCGTACGAAGTAATTGGATATGTGTTCTGCAAACTTTGATTAACACATTCTAGATTATATTCAAACCTTTTGATTATGGAGAGTAGACTTTTGATTTCCAAATTGAAATAGATTTTTATTATTCATGGTGATTTTTTTAATGAATTGATCTTTTAAAATAAGTACTTAATAGATTATTTATATCAGCCAATGTTCGTTGCTTCATGAGTACTTAAGTATTTTAGTACTTAATCGTCAAAGGATCAACTTGGATTCCATTTCGGATACACAAGAACGTACTTTACGCGGGTAAAATTACGGGACAAAACTATCAATATAAAATACTAGCTGTGCCCCGCGGTTTCACCCGCGTAGTTCCCGATCCCGTGAGAATTTTGGGATAAAACGCCTATGTTCTTTCCCGGACCATAAGCTACCCCTGTACCAAATTTCATGTCAATCGGTTCAGTCGTTTAGCCGTGAAAAGGTAACAGACAGACAGAGTTACTTTCGCATTTATAATATTAAGTTAGGATTAGGATAATTAGATAATACCTTTATAATGTTAACCTTTATAATTGTCGTTGAAAAAGCCCTTCAAAATATATCTACTATAGGAGTACATATACTCAGAAACTAAACAAGTATAAGAACCAATACACTCAGTAGCCAGTAAGTACTTGTATTTTACCTGTTACGACTTTCACTTATTTAACTTGAAAAGCAAATAGATTTTGTTTTCATTGTTACCGAGGGCTCTTCCAATATTGATAATGGTTAGATAATTGTGTGAGTGGTCTTTGGGGAGCCGTTTACTTTGTTCCTACATTGAAATTGAAAGTTCTTTTTAATTATACTAGAAAAGTCATGCTGTTTGAGCTGTTTCACTTGTGGAAATCTCAAATCTATGGGATAATGAAAATACCAAATTTCATTAAGACTGCCTGACCACAACGTAACAACCCCGGCGTCCTTCATTTGTGGAAAATGTGGTCGCAGCTGTCACTCAAGTATAGGACTCTTTAGTCATAAACAGAAATGTTCTATCACAAATTGTTCAATCACCTGACGCCACCTAAATCATCTTATGTAGATGTAAAGGCCTATGTTGAGGCCTGACCACGTCCATACTAAGTAACCGATTTTGGAGGACACAAAATGGTCCTACAAAAAATCAGTCATAAAATGATTTTGAGAAAATATCGGCCCGATTATCGGTCCTAAACAAATTCTGGCATGAACACTATAGAGCATTTTAGGCTACCTATTAAGGTGTCTTGTGCAAGATTATTTTACATCCATTCATCCAGGGCCCTGATTCTCTAAACTATTAAGCTGTGATAATGCTACTCAAATGTGTTTTAATATCAACATTATGGCCGTTTTTTTGGCATTTGTTGTCATTTTGGTATTCTCTTAGTGACAACTATTCCGCTGACTCAATGGCTCCATAAAACTTAGATGGTTGTCATGGAAACAGTATTCTGACGTTTATTTGTCAAAAATTTTATATGCAACAAAGACCACTGAGACACCATAGCCATATGAATAAATTTTAGCAGAATACCAAATTTCTGACACTCTCGTTATGGTGCCACAATATCACCATATTGTCTGATCAATAATGTCAAATTGCAGACTTAGGGCCCAGTACAGTAGAAACAAACGTTCAAGTACCTAATAAATGGGTGTATAATTTTTCAAATTCTCCACACCAAGGTACTTACAAATATCTAAATGTAAAATCGGACCTTACCGTAAATTACCGAGGCTTAGTTTAAATAAATGGCCCTTAAGATTAGTTCGCACTGTTGTGTCCTTAATTACCACAGTTCTTAGGATTATGTGATACAATCTCCTTT
Organism: Timandra comae; assembly: GCA_958496195.1. Taxonomy (NCBI): domain Eukaryota; kingdom Metazoa; phylum Arthropoda; class Insecta; order Lepidoptera; family Geometridae; genus Timandra; species Timandra comae. The sequence continues at coordinate 6,737,971 of OY292370.1, forward strand.
CATTGATGGAATAATTTAGAGTGATAAAGATTCTTGGGACAATCAACGTTTGCTTACTATCTACTCTGTTTACTTTAACTCACGTTGTAACTCAAAAAGGGTATGCATAGTAAAACTCACGGACCGAACTATCTCACTCTCTCTCTCTCTCTCTCTCTCTTGGTAAAACTGAATTCAAAATTCAAAAATAATTTATACATTATGGACCTTAAGAAACTCTAAAGTTGCTCCTTCACCGGGAACATTCACGTGTAATGTAACGTTACAGATTTGAGCATTACATCAGTGAAGGAGGAGAACCGAGCATTACAATGCGCACCTTGTAATTTATTAATTGTTATTTGTAATTATTACACGTGAATGCTCGTAAGTCAGGGAGGTATTATTGTAATGTAATGCTCAAAGACGAATTTGTAACGTTACATTATAAGCGAATGCTCCCGGTGAAGGAGCACCTTTATGATTCTCAAAGACTATTTGTTAATCTATCCTTTATAGACGAACGTGGTTACGTTCTATGTGTGTCCTATGAAATAGCATTACTAGTTTCATTTATAAAAAATATTTTTTAAAATAATTTTAAACACAACATTCAAATGTTGACCATTTATTGAAACTGTCCACAGCGATGATATACCTATGTAATCTATATACGTATATAAAAGAAAGTCGTGTTAGTTACACTATTTATAACTCAAGAACGCCTAAACCGATTTGGCTAAAAATTGGTGGAGAGGTAGCTGTAGGATATAGGATACTTTTTATCCGAACATTCCCACGGGAACGGGAACTACGCGAGAGAAACTACGGGGCACAGCTAGTCTAAAATATAATATAGTTAGTACTTTTTACGACTTGTGACCAGAAATGTGAAACCAAAATAAAAACCCCGAATTTAATCCATATTCTTTCATTTTAATTCATGTTCTTTTTCAACTAAAATATGCAAAAGCCTATAAATAACATAGATTGTAGACTGTTACATATTTATGTCTATAACCGATTCGCTCCGGCTTAGCATATCATTAGCAATATCTAGTTTCAAACGTCAGATAATCCTTTTTGCTATCGGTGTGTAATGTATGAAAATCCTTATACAGTACTTTTTAGATAGCATTTTTAAGATAAACCGAATGAATAAAAGAAAAGTTTAATAAAGTACGTAGTTCGTATCGTTATTAAAGTTAAAAAAAAACAAAAGTTTTAAATTAAAAACTAGATTTGCCCCGCAGTTTCGCTCGCGTAGTTACCGTTCCCGTAGTAATTTCGGAATAAAAAGACCTATGTCCTATGTCCTATGTCCTTCTCCTGGTTCTAAGCTACCTCCCCACCAATTTTCAGCCAAATCAGTTCAGCCGTTCTTGAGTTATAAATAGCGTAACTAACATAACTTTCTTTTATATAAGTATAATATATATAGATGTAAGTATATGTTTCCGATATTTTGACGGATAAACTAATCATGATCATCCAAGCACTTTGTACAACATCAAAATAACAGCAGGCTTCCGAGGCCCTTTGTAAATCTAAGACATAAGAATATTGATTTAGGGACTGCGGTATTTTAATACCTCTCAAACGCGAGAATAGCCCATTAGATTAGAATGCTTATTTTATTTTTTATTGTATATGCTCTAGAGTACTCTAGATTTACTTAAAATCCAAATAAAGAGAGAAATTTTGAGGAATACATAACAAGTATTAACCTATTTCCCGAACAAATTAAACAAATATGAAACAATGATACCTTTCCATTAATTAGGTAAAAAGGATATAACACCTAAAACAATATAAGCTTTAATAAAACAATAATAATTCATATTAAACAAATAAGTAAGAAGTATTAGAGACCTTATGTTTAATATAAGGTCTCCATATTAATTTCGAACTGCTAATTAAAACGGAAACTTGTAAGCATATTAACATTTTAATTCCATCAAAAACATAAACATAAATGTTTGTATAAATACTTTAAACAAACGATAATTAAACGAGGTTTAATCACAGTTGGGTATCTCGTTAGACATCTATTAATTATATTATTCTCTGGAATATTTGGTATCCCTTTAAAATATTACCATCTGTTTTTGTCGCTGTTTGCATTGTAATATTTATTGTGATATAGCAGCGCCCCGCAGTTTTACCCGTATAGTTCCCATTCCCGTGGGAATTTCGGGATAAAACATAGCCTATGGTCTTTCCTGGATCATAAGCTACCCCTGTTCCAAATTTTAAGTCAATCGGTTGAGTAGTTTAGCCATGAAAAGGTAACAGACAGACAGAGTTACTTTCGTATTTATAATATTAGTTAGGATTTAGTTACCGTGACCCAGATCGGATCAAATATTATGTATTAAATATTAGCTTATAAAGTAGGTACTGTCTTGATAATCGATTTTAACGTAAAAGTGGCCATTGACGAGTCAGTTGAACTGACCAGTCCAAAAGTTTTAGGCCAACTAGATTTCCCTGGAATCTGGAATCACTCCGGTGATTGACGACCATTGTTGGATGGACGCCAGTTCAACTGGGCCCCGATTCTCTAAACTATTAAGCTGTGATAATGCTACTCAAATGTATTTTAATATCAACATTATGGCCGTTTTTTTGTCATTTGTTGTCATTTTGGTATTCTCTTAGTGAAAACTACTCAGCTGACTCAATGGCTCCATAAAACTTAGATGGTTGTCATGGAAACAGTTCTGAAATTTATTTGACAAAAAAAATAAGAATTTTGATATGCAACAAAGACCATTGAGACACCATAGCCATATGAATACATTTTAGCAGAATACCAAATTTCTGACACTCCCGTTATGGTGCCTCAATATCGACATATTGTCTGATCAATAATGTCAAATTGCAGACTTAGGCCCCTGATCAGTTAAACTGACTCGCCAATGGCCATCTTAAGTACTTGTGATAACCTTCGAAACACTTTCACAGCGGAGCGTTTAGAGCGCCGCTTGATACGGTACGCGGGCGTATTTCTGCATAATTGTGAACATCATAGAAAAATAACGGATAGGGGTATATGGATAATTCTTTTTGTGTTTAAAAGATATACTTTTATATTTTATGGATAATAAATAAAAAAAAATTATAGTATATAAAATAATTTAATACGAGTAAAGTAAACATGGTCATTTTTTATAAAAAAAAAAAAGTCATACAGACAAAAACAGTCACACTCGCTCCGTACTCTCGCCGGCGGTCGACTGAGTGGGCGCGGGCGATCGCGAACTGTAGCTATCGCGTTCTTACTACATACAAACATTGTATATGTGTGTGTAGCTTATGAACTAAGCTACAAACGTGTACAAGGCGGATCACGACAAGACGTCGTGATTTTCTAATAAACATTTGAAAGGCGGTCACGAGTGCTACTCGTGATTCGCGCGTTAGAGAAAAATATGAATGCCGAGCTGAGGTCGTGATCCGCTGTGAAAGTGTTAAAGACAGTTAGTTAGTCCAGAGACACAAGCGTAGCTAGATCGATTTTTGCCCCCATAAACTTACATATTATGTATTCGTATTTATACTTCATACGATATGTATCTAAATGGTTAGACCCGTTTCAAGATCTTGATTAGATATATGCTAATACGGCTCTAATATTATCATACTACACTATATTATAAAGTTTGTAAGTACGTGTGGTCTAACCTTGTGAACTTTCACGGTCAAACGGCTGAAGATATTTGGATTAATCTACTATACTAATGGCCTATTTCATAATCTTCAAGTAATGTTCCGGGTAACCGCTCACATGTTTTTTTTTTTTTTTTTTTTAACATAATCATTCACTACATCATCTCATTATAGTAACTGACCCCTAACTAAGTTCGTAACTTGTATCTAGGGTATCAGAAACTACACACACACTCATTCGCACACATACCCAGACTTTTTTGTCACTTGATAAGTAAGAAAGAGACAGAACTAACTTTACTTGGTAAGTAACTTTACTTGAAAGTCGTGAAATAGGCCCTAATCCTACTCATATTATAAAGAGGATTTTTTTTTGTTTGTTACGAATATGCTCCGAAACTACTGAACCGATTTTAAAAATTCTTTCACTAGGTGTTAGAAAGCTACAATTACCCTGAGTAACATAGGCTATTTTATCCCCGTATTCCTACGGGAACGGGAACTACGCGGGTGAAACCGACGGGCGCTGCTATGATGTATATACTCGTACATATAGTTTATTTTCTGCAATCTGGATTACCACTTTAAGATGGATTTTTATTCCGAATTTTCTACCGTATGTGTACCTAGTTACCGCGGGTAATATAAAAGCTTCGCACATGTAGTAATTTAGTACTAAAACAAATCAACTCTAACATCAAATAACCTCTATTATAACCACTATTTACCCTTTATTACCCGTGCCTTTCCTACTCCCTAGGCATATTACCCTTTGTCTAGAATTTATGTAACTCCGCACACACTTAGACCGAAACATTTGACAGTCGGACAGTTTTGGTACGGCTAATCTATGAATCAGCTGGTTTTGACGGGACTTTTAGTAGTTAATAACCGTCTTATAACCATAGACAAGTGTGACGACTCTTGAGCCAAATCTTGAAAAATGAGATGATCTTCATGTAAAAATTTTTTAGAATGATATAGACATTAGATTAAATAGAATAATTAGATTAATTAAATAGACATTCCCAAATTTTGAGAAGTTATCCTAATGAGAAGTGGCCCTAATGAGAAGTAGACCAAGTGAGAAGTAGCCCTAATGAGAAGTAGCCCAAGTGAGAAGTAGCCCATTTGCGAGTCGGTTGCCATAATGAGAATTAGCCCAAATGCGCCTAAACCAGTTGAAGCACGGTAATATAGATAATTTTACCGTGGTTGAAGTGATCACTCCAGTCATAGAACTGTGCGTTACTCCAAAAGTTTTAGGCCAACTAGATTTCCCTACTGGATTTTTTAATCGCTCCAGTGATTGACGACCATTTTTGGACGGACGCCAGTTCAACTGATCAGTTAAATGATTCGTCAAAAGCCACCTTTTAATACAGAAACAAGACATAATACTGTCAAAATCGCGTGGTGTAAATTTAATAAAGTCATCATAATGACATTAAATGCAATAAATGAAATTGTTTTATAATAATACTCCGTAATATATTATTATTTATGTAATGCGAACATATTAATCACGTCAAATGTCAAGTTGCACACTTCATTTGACTATTAGAGATTATCTGAATTGGAATTAGCATACAATCATTAATATATTATTTGACAGTATAATTGACAGCTCATAGTTAAGTTTTCAAATGTTTATGCTAGTGTCAAATGACATGTCTAAAAATAGTAATTTGTAATTGTTAACTTTTGAAGATTTATTTTTCGTTTTAAAATCAAATAATAATCTTAATCTCAAAGTTTAACTGACTGACATACTGACCTTGTCTGTAGTCTAACTAAACTACTAGGTACTAGCTGTGCCCCACGGTTCTTCGCGCGTGGAACCTTATCCCGTGGGAATTTTGGAATAAAAAGGATCCTATGTGTTATTTCTAGTTTTTGCGTGAAAGAGGAACACACTTACAATCATTCGGCTTTATAATAGTAGTAGGATAGTAGGATGGCTAGAACTTTGGTGGGTAGATCATTTATCATAGAGGCTCAAATCTCGAAGCATAACTAGGTATATTACAAGTAAATAATAGACTAATATGCAAAAATGTCGGTCTTTTTCTTGTCAACTTTTCACTTCTAAAAGCGATCAATCAATCACGCTAAAGATAAACATTTCCAAAACGAGTTTTATATTATTGACTTGTAATAAAATGATTATAAAATTATGTTTTAGCATACATATAAAAATAACTTTACGTAATCAAAAAAATTTTTACTAAGTAATAAAAACATCGTTGTACTAGTACCTAATAATGTAGTTAAGTGTATGCTTCGTAAATACGCAATTTATATGTTTTGAAAGGTGTCAAATCAATTTTATGTAAGTAATCAAGGCGTAGGACAAGTTTTAACTATTAGTTAATCTGTGGTTTAACTATAGGTATAGTTTTTATAGTTATCATGGTTATTAGCACTCAAATACTCGTATTATGATTACCGGGATATTTACCATGCTTATAATATTATTTGTTTCGAGTTTCCGATATTTCGACGCTGTTGCAAGCGCCATGATCACGGATGAATATCCCGTTAATCATATAATAATTTGAGTAACTATGAGTAGGTAGTTTTTAAATATCGATATCAACGCTGAAGTTGATATAGAACTAATTGTTTAAGTTCACACAATTTCTAATATGAATGTTCTTTACAAGGACTAGTAAGTACTTAATGGTAAATTGAGAGTGTATCAGTTACATTTATAAGATAGGTGCCACATAAAACATTTATCATAGACAACAAAAACGTTTTCTGAAATTACCTTTGTAAATAACAGTATATACATTAGTAAATTGTATATAAATATATAATGATCTACTTACTAGTAAATGCCCTTTGTATATCATGTTAAAGATCATTTTGAAATAAGTTTGACACAAAGAACATTACTTTATTCGCGATATATAATAAGTACCTATTCGTGACTTGTAATTTGGTTTTAATCAGGAATTGTATGTCTCAACTATGTCCCATTTACTGGAGTGACTGTCCGAATTTCTGCACTTTTGAGGAAGCCATGTCTTGCCAACCCAACGCCATTGAGGTGGCCTCTCACTGGAGCCCCATAATTTAAACCTTGTCCACCGACACGAAGAAGAAGCATTAAAATGGATAAAGAGATTTTTTCCGGACTTTTCGCTAAACAATACCTGGAGCTACCATCTTACGCCAATTAATATAAGAATTTAATACTTTCTCGGCCGAACCAATCCGTGCTCAAACAGCAACTTTAAAAAACTTTTTTTATATCCATAAACTTTGATTATCAACATCTGATATAAAACAAACCAACAAATAAACATCGACAGGCAGATTATGCATCATAATCGTGGTAGATATAAATAAAGTCGGCAACCGAGTAATCTACGGATAATGATACGCTGCCAATTGCATCCCATGCTTGTAACAGCTTGTATCATTTGTAGGGATGTGGATGAATGTATAAGTTATGGATAAAATACTATTACGGTAATAATAATCTTTTCAACACACTTGCTCATAAAGGAGCTCTTATTTGTGCAAAAACAGTTGAATAATGACACGCTTGATTCACTAGTGAGTTGGCCGATCACCATTGTTGTGTTGGATGCGCGCGAATAGAAAAACTGTTTATTAATTAGCGAAAAATGATAATTTCTTCGCAAATGTGTTGAAAAACGTTGTATGGTACACGCGTGTATTGATGATTACTATCCTCGGCTATCTTCAGACCCTCGCCTGACGGCTCGGGCCTCAATAGCGCCACGGAGGTTACACCAACTTCCTCGCTTGTACCATAAATAACTATTATTTTAGGCGGTTAAAAGATGGTAAGTAAAATTTCTATCTGGCCAAACACGCAGGTTACAGATAAAATTACAACGAATACTTGATAACATTTCCTAGGTGTTATTATGACTAGAGTTATACGACAGTTCATACTTTATAGAAAACAATATAATACATTTATTCTTTGTTGATCTAAAGATATTTCACTATAATTTTACTATACCATCCATAAGGTTGCGGGCTCGATTCCTGTGCGGGGTGGATATTTGTGTGAACCACAAATGTTTGTCTCGGTCTGGGTGTGCGTGTGAATGAGTGTGTGCGTAGTTTCTGACACCCGAGATACAAGCTTCGAGCTTAGTTAGGGGTCAGTTACTATAATGAGATGATGTAGTGAATGATTATAAAAAAAAAATTATAATATATACTTACTTACAGAAAAAATTACAGAAAACACGCATATCGTTTCTTTAAACATCGGTAATGCATCTACTACTTAATTAAGTCGACTATCAAGTGACCCGCATATTTATTTTACGTCCCTATCCGATAAAAAGTGGATACTATCTTTACTACCAAATAACTACGGATGTATTGACCCCATCACTAGCGCAGTGCATCTGTATTTATCACGTATATACCAGATTATGGGCCAGTTACTCATAATTGTGGCGGTCAATTTGCAATACAATTGTAAGTGCTTTGTTTCTCTTGTTTGTAACTACTGGGCTAAAGTAATTATTAAGTGTTACAAACTACAGAACAAAATAAATGGTTTTTACTTTTTATCTACTTTAAAAATGTCGTATTGATGGTTCCGATTCGGAAATGTCATAATGCCTTCTGGGTTGTAGAGGTCTGGTTGGGAGTGGCTTCACGGAAAATACTGATATACAGTCAAGGCTGAACTAAAACTGATTTCAATTAGCAATGAGAGAAAAAATGTACTTAACTTTTAAATACTTATATCGAGATTACCATCGAGTCTAATACTGAGAATACTTTCCAACAAATAATAAAATAAAAATAAGATATTGAGTTACAAAATAAATTTCACACGAATACCAATTAAAATAAAATAACTCTCACAGTCTAACTGCTACCGCGGTACAGATACCGGAGTTATTTAGTTATCTATACGACTCTAATATCGGTATTACTTCCATCACGCTGATAAATTCAAGGTTCGTTCCACTTCAATCCAAAAATGCTTCCACTTGAACTCTAAGACATTGGGTGTAGGTCGATTTAACGTCATCTTCTAATTTTGCTGTGTTGCATTCACCAAACCAGGTTATGTTGTGCTACCACAACTAAATGTTAAGGATGATGTCAGTTGTATAAGGAAGTGATATTATGTAGGTTGCGTTGGAAAAAAGCAGAAAAGAGTTGTTTTGCACCTATGACACTGACAAAATCACCGCTCTTAGATTTATTAAGAAAAGATGAATAGATTTATCAAAACTATTTGATAGAAGAGTTCGGTTTTAATTTGCAAATACTTATTTCTAGAAGTCAATTTATTCCTTGAACGGCTTGGAATTAAACTGAGTATGAGTGGTAAAGTTTGAGAACAAATGGCTTTAGAGTTACCCGGAATAACCCAAATTGAGGGCTCAAATTAAATGCTCATTAAACTTTATATGGCCATAGTAACAGGTTCGGTTAGAACAAGACTTGTTGTTTAAAATGCCGCTTTTCAACTTTGTCTATCAATAAATCAACATCGACGCGTTAAGGAAATAATAAATTTTAAGTTTTTTGTGTAAGTAGAGCTTGTAAGCTTTTGTAGGTCCATGGGAAAGGGACTTTTGTATTTATTCGTGTTACCTACCACACATCAATAAATAACTTGTAAATTAATTATCTTTAAGTCAATAAACAAACCTGCCTGAGGTTAAGGATTCAATTTCGGGTTTGGGCAATGCATGATTGCTCTATGCCAAACTTAACTCTGGTTTGAGATGACCGGCACTCATACGATTAAACGTTGATTATACGATAATTACGTGCTTTCTCATTCATTGTACTAACACGAATATTATCAACCAACGGCACCCCGCGGTTTCACCCGCGTAGTTCCCGTTCTCGTAAGAATATGGGGATTAAATTATGCTAAAAACCTTACCACTGAATCACTCTATCTATTAAAACAAACCGAATCAAAATCCGTTGTGTAGTTTTAAAGATCTAAGCATATATAGGGACATAAGGACATAGGGACAGAGAAAGCGACTTTGTTTTATACTGTGTGGTGATGAGAGAAAGACAGAGTCTTTGTTCTGCAGTCGGTTCCAACACCAAATACTTTACTTTTTCAAATTTTATCATCAAAATTCACTATTCAGAAATTCCTTTGAATTAAAGGTTTCACAGTGACACAAACTAACGTATTAAACATTTAATGTCTCATAATTTTATGGGCGGTCATCAAATAAACTTCAAAGTTAACTGGATAGCTGTCAGCACTAAATTACTTAATTGTAAATGACACTCTGTCAGCTGAGAGCATAAAGTTACCCCCTGCAGGACAGCGAGTTCAAATTGTTATGCAACGGACGCGATTCTGATGTTATGAATTAAACTGTGTCTTAAAGTTAGTCTTGGTTTAATGTATAAGTTGGTTTTTATATGATTAGATCGACGATTTAACCGTGATTAGGTCTCATTTGAGACGTTTTAAATTTAATTAGATAAAATATAAACAGTGATTAAGTCTCGGTATGGATATTTGAGCTAGTTTTTTATTTCATTAGATTAAAAGACGAGGATTTCAACCAAAAGATTAGGATGCAATATGACAATAAATGCTGTTCTTTATTTACTTACTATTGCTGTAAATTTTGAAAGTAACTACTTAATTCTTATTTTTTCTACGATTATCAATATCTTAACCCATCGACCAAATAGGCCAAATGAAAAATATGTTTTTCAATTACAAGTAACAAATTAAGAATAAGTTATTAAGTTGTGATTTAAATTAACATTATTTAATAAATTAAGTAGTATAAAAACATCAGACTTGTATCCAATAACAAACTATTACAAATCTTTAGTTTGTTAGTATCTTGCTTGACCGGAGTTAAGGCGAACCTTTTTTTACTATGACAATAACCAATTGAGGATACTCCTGTGGCGTTATGATTGATGGGACTACAAACAAACCTTAGGGAGTAGGGACCTCCATGGTATAGCGGTAAACTAAGAACGCAGTGTGGATGATACTTTGTATAATCCAAAGAGAAGTTTTACGTGTATCGGTATGTTTGATTTAGGCATCGTAATTTCCAAATGATGACTTATTTTAAATGAGTTTTTGAATTGCCACCCGGAGCAAGTGCCCAGGTTTATCCCTGAGCCTTCTAGTTCCGGGATTATCTTTATTATTAGCCTTCTTCTAGATCTACAGAAAAATCAGTCAATAGGTACTATGATTGTCATCGTCAGTTATGCAATTAAATACATAATCCAGCAGAGTACCTATATTTATATAAATAAATAAAAGAATAATCTCTTAAGTACTTTTCTTTAGTAACTTTAAATATGATTGCATGCCCGTGACGGATAAAAACTCTTGTCCAATTGATATAAGCAATTTTAAGAAGACCTATATGTACCAGTTTTTTGAGCAATAAAATTATTCTTATTCTTAAAAGATATACCTGATGACCAAATAAAATTAATTCTTTCTAATACGAACCCGGGTACAACCACAAAACAAAGCTAAATAAGTATTCTTTTAGTAACGAATGACGCTCAAATAAATTAAGTTAATTATTTTCTGTTTACCTACCTGATACTTGAAATAGATTCCGGGTCACCAAGGATGGTTTTCGTATAAGTAAACTCTGATGTTATCGAAACCGGGGCGTAGTACGTCTTTCGAAAACTTTTTGATTATTGCAGTTGTTTGATGATCTAGGAAAAACAGAGGCATCATCTTTCTTCTTTCTAGCGTATTTGTGACTCCTCTGAGTTTTGAGTTCTAAGTAGAAAGTTCTAAGCGGTAGAAGTTACTTACCATTAAGACTCTGAATATCGTAAAAATAAGATGTCTGGTTATCAAAATAACCAACTTTCTAAATGGCAACAAATTGTAAAATTTCATCAAAATACATATTTAATATTAAACATGCAAAAAACGCTCCTGGTACTTGAATAATTTTAAATAGAAGTAGCTAGCTAATAATATAAACCCCATAGAAATGATGTATTTATATTTTATACTACCCCTGTCAATGAATGTGCAAAATGGCATGACAAATCGGAGACGACTCAAGAAGTTTTGCGTCCATACTAATGATTAAGTAAAGTTAAGGTCAGAAAAGTAGTTTTTAACCACAAAATCTCATTTCAAGACCACTACGACAAAACAAACCCATCGAAATTCCATCGATAGATCAGCCGAGTGAAACACAAACTGAACGCCCAAAATTCTAAACTTTGCTTTGCAAATAACTGTCTTATTACCTTCTTAATAAAGTTCATTAATCAGTAAGTAAAATCATTTGAGAATCATCGATTAGGAAAGTTAACAAGGCTATTAAGTAGTTGTTGGTCAGTTCGGTATCACTTTTTCCAACGTGTTCCATGCGTAACTAATGGTGGAGATGGTCACTGTTTTTATTTGTGGATATAATCAGACCTTCCTTAATTTAACGATGTTTTTATGATATAATTAAAGTTTATAGTTGGAATATTATGGGGTGTTTTGTACGTAGTTATGGTAATGATGTATTTAAAGTTACAATGTAAGAGTTGGGGTGAGTGTTTGTATTCAGTTTTTGTTTTGTTTGAAAGTGAGTTATATGGCGGTTGAAAAATCTTTAGAGAATAATGCGACTACTTAAAATACTTTTGCGCTTTTAACAGCACAGAAATAATTATGGAGTTATTTTACTTGTATTGTAACCTCTAAGCAATAATTGAATAGTGAATCTATACTTTAAAATTATACTCGTTAAGCTGAGTTTGTTTGACTGTTTCTGGCTAATCTCAGGAACTACTACTGGTTTGATTTGACTTTGATTTGTAAAAAAAATTGTCTTAAATAGCCTTATAGAGGAAAGTTATCTAATGTAGCATCGAGCGACGAGACACAACTAAATAATTCATCATCTTCTAATATATAAAATTCTCGTGTCAGTTTTCGTTGCCATACTCCTCCGAAACGGCTTGACCGATTCTCATGAAATTTTGTGAATATATTCAGTGGGTCTGACAATCGGCCAACATCTATTTTTCATCCCGAAATTGACCAAATTTCAATTTTGACCAAATTTCAATTTTGACCAAATTTCTTAATTTTGACCAAATTTCAATTTTGACCAAATTTCTTAATTTTGACCAAATTTCAATTTTGACCAAATTTCAATTTTGACCAAATTTCTTAATTTTGACCAAATTTCTTAATTTTGACCAAATTTCAATTTTGACCAAATTTCTTAATTTTGATCAAATTTCAATTTTGGCCAAATTTCTTAATATTGACCAAATTTTCCAATTCTGGCCAAATTTCTTAATTTTGGGCAAATTTCCCAATTTTGGCCAATTTTCCAATTCTGACCAAATTTCTAATTTTGGCCAGATTTCTTAATTTTGGGCAAATATCCCAAGTTTGGCCAGATTTTCCGATTTTGACCAAATTTCTTAATTTTGACCAAATTTCTTAATTTTGACCGAATTTCTTAATTTTGGCAAGAATTTCCAATTTTGACCAAATTTCTTAATTTTGACCAAATTTTCCAATTCTGGCCAAATTTCTTAATTTTGGGCAAATTTCCCAATTTTTGCCAGATTTTCCGATGTTGATCAAATTTCAATTTTGACCAAATTTCTTAATTTTGACCAAATTTCTTAATTTTGACCAAATTTTCCAATTCTGGCCAAATTTCTTAATTTTGGGCAAATATCTTAATTTTGGGCAAATTTCCCAATTAACGCCAGATTTTCCAATTTTGACCAAATTTCTTAATTTTGGGCAAATTTCCCAATTTTTGCCAGATTTTGCGATGTTGATCAAATTTCAATTTTGACCAAATTTCTTAATTTTGACCAAATTTCAATTTTGACCAAATTTCAATTTTAACCAAATTTCAATTTTGACCAAATTTCTTAATTTTGACCACATTTCAATTTTCAATTTTCAATTTTCAATTTTCAATTTTCAATTTTCAATTTTCAATTTTCAATTTTCAATTTTCAATTTTCAATTTTCAATTTTCAATTTTCAATTTTCAATTTTCAATTTTCAATTTTCAATTTTCAATTTTCAATTTTCAATTTTCAATTTTCAATTTTCAATTTTCAATTTTCAATTTTCAATTTTCAATTTTCAATTTCCAATTTTCAATTTCTGGCTAATCTCAGGAACTACTACTGGTTTGATTTGACTTTGATTTGTAAAAAAAATTGTCTTAAATAGCCTTATAGAGGAAAGTTATCTAATGTAGCATCGAGCGACGAGACACAACTAAATAATTCATCATCTTCTAATATATAAAATTCTCGTGTCAGTTTTCGTTGCCATACTCCTCCGAAACGGCTTGACCGATTCTCATGAAATTTTGTGAATATATTCAGTGGGTCTGACAATCGGCCAACATCTATTTTTCATCCCGAAATTGACCAAATTTCAATTTTGACCAAATTTCAATTTTGACCAAATTTCTTAATTTTGACCAAATTTCAATTTTGACCAAATTTCTTAATTTTGACCAAATTTCAATTTTGACCAAATTTCAATTTTGACCAAATTTCTTAATTTTGACCAAATTTCTTAATTTTGACCAAATTTCAATTTTGACCAAATTTCTTAATTTTGATCAAATTTCAATTTTGGCCAAATTTCTTAATATTGACCAAATTTTCCAATTCTGGCCAAATTTCTTAATTTTGGGCAAATTTCCCAATTTTGGCCAATTTTCCAATTCTGACCAAATTTCTAATTTTGGCCAGATTTCTTAATTTTGGGCAAATATCCCAAGTTTGGCCAGATTTTCCGATTTTGACCAAATTTCTTAATTTTGACCAAATTTCTTAATTTTGACCGAATTTCTTAATTTTGGCAAGAATTTCCAATTTTGACCAAATTTCTTAATTTTGACCAAATTTTCCAATTCTGGCCAAATTTCTTAATTTTGGGCAAATTTCCCAATTTTTGCCAGATTTTCCGATGTTGATCAAATTTCAATTTTGACCAAATTTCTTAATTTTGACCAAATTTCTTAATTTTGACCAAATTTTCCAATTCTGGCCAAATTTCTTAATTTTGGGCAAATATCTTAATTTTGGGCAAATTTCCCAATTAACGCCAGATTTTCCAATTTTGACCAAATTTCTTAATTTTGGGCAAATTTCCCAATTTTTGCCAGATTTTGCGATGTTGATCAAATTTCAATTTTGACCAAATTTCTTAATTTTGACCAAATTTCAATTTTGACCAAATTTCAATTTTAACCAAATTTCAATTTTGACCAAATTTCTTAATTTTGACCACATTTCAATTTTCAATTTTCAATTTTCAATTTTCAATTTTCAATTTTCAATTTTCAATTTTCAATTTTCAATTTTCAATTTTCAATTTTCAATTTTCAATTTTCAATTTTCAATTTTCAATTTTCAATTTTCAATTTTCAATTTTCAATTTTCAATTTTCAATTTTCAATTTTCAATTTCCAATTTTCAATTTTCAATTTTCAATTTTCAATTTTCAATTTTCAATTTTCAATTTTCAATTTTCAATTTTCAATTTTCAATTTTCAATTTTCAATTTTCAATTTTCAATTTTCAATTTTCAATTTTCAATTTTCAATTTTCAATTTTCAATTTTCAATTTTCAATTTTCAATTTTCAATTTTCAATTTTCAATTTTCAATTTTCAATTTTCAATTTTCAATTTTCAATTTTCAATTTTCAATTTTCAATTGGAAAATTTGGTCAAAATTGAGAAATTTTCGATTTTCGGTTTTCGGTTTTCGGTTTTCGGTTTTCGGTTTTCGGTTTTCGGTTTTCGGTTTTCGGTTTTCGGTTTTCGGTTTTCGGTTTTCGGTTTTCGGTTTTCGGTTTTCGGTTTTCGGTTTTCGGTTTTCGATTTTCGATTTTCGATTTTCGATTTTCGATTTTCGATTTTCGATTTTCGATTTTCGATTTTCGATTTTCGATTTTCGATTTTCGATTTTCGATTTTCGATTTTCGATTTTCGATTTTCGATTTTCGATTTTCGATTTTCGATTTTCGATTTTCGATTTTCGATTTTCGATTTTCGATTTTCGATTTTCGATTTTCGATTTTCGATTTTCGATTTTCGATTTTCGATTTTCGATTTTCGATTTTCGATTTTCGATTTTCGATTTTCGATTTTCGATTTTCGATTTTCGATTTTCGATTTTCGATTTTCGATTTTCGATTTTCGATTTTCGATTTTCGATTTTCGATTTTCGATTTTCGATTTTCGATTTTCGATTTTCGATTTTCGATTTTCGATTTTCGATTTTCGATTTTCGATTTTCGATTTTCGATTTTCGATTTTCGATTTTCGATTTTCGATTTTCGATTTTCGATTTTCGATTTTCGATTTTCGATTTTCGATTTTCGATTTTCGATTTTCGATTTTCGATTTTCGATTTTCGATTTTCGATTTTCGATTTTCGATTTTCGATTTTCGATTTTCGATTTTCGATTTTCGATTTTCGATTTTCGATTTTCGATTTTCGATTTTCGATTTTCGATTTTCGATTTTCGATTTTCGATTTTCGATTTTCGATTTTCGATTTTCGATTTTCGATTTTCGATTTTCGATTTTCGATTTTCGATTTTCGATTTTCGATTTTCGATTTTCGATTTTCGATTTTCGATTTTCGATTTTCGATTTTCGATTTTCGATTTTCGATTTTCGATTTTCGATTTTCGATTTTCGATTTTCGATTTTCGATTTTCGATTTTCGATTTTCGATTTTCGATTTTCGATTTTCGATTTTCGATTTTCGATTTTCGATTTTCGATTTTCGATTTTCGATTTTCGATTTTCGATTTTCGATTTTCGATTTTCGATTTTCGATTTTCGATTTTCGATTTTCGATTTTCGATTTTCGATTTTCGATTTTCGATTTTCGATTTTCGATTTTCGATTTTCGATTTTCGATTTTCGATTTTCGATTTTCGATTTTCGATTTTCGATTTTCGATTTTCGATTTTCGATTTTCGATTTTCGATTTTCGATTTTCGATTTTCGATTTTCGATTTTCGATTTTCGATTTTCGATTTTCGATTTTCGATTTTCGATTTTCGATTTTCGATTTTCGATTTTCGATTTTCGATTTTCGATTTTCGATTTTCGATTTTCGATTTTCGATTTTCGATTTTCGATTTTCGATTTTCGATTTTCGATTTTCGATTTTCGATTTTCGATTTTCGATTTTCGATTTTCGATTTTCGATTTTCGATTTTCGATTTTCGATTTTCGATTTTCGATTTTCGATTTTCGATTTTCGATTTTCGATTTTCAAATTTCGTGTTTCATTTTTCATTTTCATTTAATGTCAAAATGTCAAAATGTCAAAATGTCAAAATGTCAAAATGTCAAAATGTCAAAATGTCAAAATTTTGAAATTTCATATTGTCGAAGTGTCAAATGTCTGCAAATTCAATATTTCTAAATTTTAAAATGACAAAATTAGAAATGTCGTCGTGTCATTTATAGATTTTCGTGCTTGTTTCAGACTTGTCCCCACTGACTTATCTATTTAGGCCACCCTGTACACCCTGTTCACGTACCGCAAATATGCACGACTCACCGCATTTAAATATTCGCGTTGTATAAAAGAAAAACAGAAATAACTAAAAACACACTTTAAAATAAGGACCAAGTGTAAACTTATATAAGTATACAAATATTACAATTTTATTTTCAAAATAACCCTGCTGTTTACAAATAATGAAACAAAACAACGGTATACCGCATGCCTCCCCGTCAATAGCGATTCTATAAATACACCTTCTCTAAGGAATTCTACGTTGATGGACTGCCATTGTAGTTTAGCACAACCCGTGGTGTTCACAAGTTATATTTGACGGGTTTTAGTCGTAAATAACTGAAAGATTTATTATCGTAAAGGCAATTTAATATTCTTACTTATATATTTGTAGAAACTTAATTGTTTTAAAGAAAGAAGTAGGAATACCGAATATTGACGTACTAGATTTTTGACTTACCGAAGATCTCAGTGAAGATGAATAGGCGTTATTGACCTGGCCTAATGTGTGCTGGAAACCTGAGTTTTGTTGAATAAAACATGTATTTTTGGTAAAAAAAAACCTGCTTCTTCTTCATTATCTATTCTTGAATCGAACTCTAGATATTCTGTTTGGTAGACATCATCATAAATTGACGATCTCGATGGCAGAGTGGTCACCATGCCGGACTGCCATCCGTAAGGTTGCGGGTTCGATTCCCGAGCGGGGTGAATATTTGTATGAACCACAAATGTTCATCTCGGTCTGGGTGTGTGTGTGAAAGAGTGTGTATGTAGTTTCTGATACCCTAGATGCAAGTTTCGAACTTAGTTAGGGGTCAGTTACTATAATGAGATGATGTAGTGAATGCTTAAATGGATAGTTTTCTGGAAACAGCCCTCTTTAATTTGGGTCTATGTCCATAATAATATAAAATATACAATAATTTAAAGGGAGGAGTGACAACGATGTTACGTAATATTATTATGGTGTCGGAATTTTCAAGCGGTTCTCCCAAAATCCGTATTGTTGTTATACCAATTTTAAATTAAAATCTTCTGAAGAAAAGCTTTATAGACGGACACTTCCCGTTTGAATATTCAATGAATATTTTTAAAACAATTGTCCCACGTCTATTTGGGGTCGGTTTTCAGTTTAACCAGATTTGGCGAATTGTCAGTATTTTACATGAAGCGCCTTCCATCGTACCTTCACAAACCAGATGGCTACGACATTCTTTGGTTAAACCAAATGTTAGACTTTTGAGGGCTCTAACTACCCATAACGACTGTCGAAGATGTTAGTACGACAACCGGGACCGACGGCTCTATCGAAGCACGGAAACGCTCATTCGAAATTAAAAGTATTTTTTTATGACGGTGCCAGACGTTGCTTAACCGCATAGATCACAAGTGATCCGTGGGTAGCACTGGGCCATGAGCGCTTCTACTTATAAAACTTATAAAATCTATATCTATACTAATAATATATAAAGCTGAAGAGTTTATTTGAACGCGCTAATCTCAGGAACAGGAACTACTGGTGTGATTTGTCTTCTAAAAAATCTTTCGGTGTTAGATAGCTCATTTATCGAGGAAGGCTAAAGAGTATATTTTTATTACTTTATCCCGGTATTCCCACGGGAACGGGAACTACGGGGGTAAAACCGCGGGGTGCTGCTAGTTATGTAATACTTCGTATGATTTGGAAAAAAAGGCTTAGCACGACACTTAACCGCACTGTGAATTGTTATAGGTTAGTTCAATTTTGTCTCTCACATTTACCTTCTTATTTTTACCTGCGAAACGATCCTGTAAGTGGTGAGATCCCGTGGGAGTTCCAGGATAAAAATAAACATTTATCTTTTTTGTACCCTTGACGTGTGTGCGTCATGACAATCACTTGAGTTATTATTATTTTATTGGGATTGATAACTTTTTTTATCTTGTTTGAAGACCTATGGCAGAGTGGTCACCATGCTGGACTGCCATCCGTAAGGATGCGGGTTCGATCGATCCCCATGCGGGGTTGCGGGGGAAATATTTGTGCAAACCACAAACGTTTATCTCGGTCTGTGTGTGAATGAGTGTATAGTTTCTGATACCCTAGATACAAGTTACGAACTTAGGGGTCAGTTGCTATAATGAGCTGATGTAGAAAATATATAATTATGTTATGTTATAATGCTGCTATTAATTTTGTATAAGTTCGGAAGTTTACTAACTTGTTAAAGTAAAGATGTCTAAGTAATTTTCCATCTCCCTTCACACTTAGGTAATATTTTAGCTATTTGACCTTGTTTGGTCTATAAAATCAACTAGGTCTTAGCCTGAGGCGATACAATGTTGAAACTGTTAATGTTTTGATGAAATTAACGTTATTGAAGGATAACTCCCACGCAGACATCACTACAATGCTTAAAATTAGAAGTAGGGGAAGGATAGAGTAGGAGGAAGTATTTGGCATATGTAATTATGACTTCAAATGGCAGTGTTTTTATCATTTATTTATTTATAGCTGTGCTCCAGGTTTCAATTCCGTTGGTACGTAAGTTGTTCTCTTCCTAAATCCTAACTAATATTATAAATGCGAAAGTAACTCTGTCTGTCTGTCTGTTAACTTTTCACGGCTAAACTACTGAACCGATTGACTTGAAATTTGGTACAGGGGTAGCTTATGGTCCGGGAAAAAACATAGGATACTTTTTATCCCGAAATTCCCACGGTAACGGGAACTACGCGGGTGAAACCGCTTGGCGCTGATAGTAATTGAAATAAAAAAAAAATAGATTATTTGTTCCTCAGAGAAGCCTACCCTATCATAAACCCTACTAGCTTTGTTACAGTGATTCACGGTATTTTTTATAAAGATTAAATGTAAATTATCTGTACAATTTAAAACACACTTTATCTTGCTTTATTTTTACAGTCCTAGACCGAGTTACCTAGCAAAATTAAGCTTTTAATTATTTACTAGCTAGCGCGCTACCTGGCTCGGCTTAGAATTTGTAGCACTAATTATCTCTAGCTGCTTGTATCGTGTCGTAGTTTAAAAAGACAACTAGTAATTACATTCTGGTCTAGACAATCTAGATATCTCTTTTATTGTGTTCATTTCATCATAAGAAGCCGCAGAAGCTCTATGTGGCTCTATCAATTCATTATTAATTCATTGATTTTCAATTGTTTTTCTTTGCTTCTTTGATGCCAATAGCATAATATTCTTATAGAATGAGTTATATATTTGCCTTTTAAATGAACAATATTAGCATATTTGATTTTGTAATCATTATTCGAAACAGGTGTAAAGATTTCGATAAAGTATTTTTTATACGGACGCAAACAAATCCATCTAGCTAAGTTATGTAAAATACATGTTTGTACATAAAAACTATAGGAACAAGGTCACATATCTATAAAAAAGAGTAAGTATAAGTATTTTAATTTGTATAATGTTTTCAATATGCATTACAACCGGTAAAACACGCAGGCAAATGCCCTAAACTCAAAGTTGATTTTAGATGAGTATCTAAAACTAAGTCAACCGCGAACTTTTGTTCAAATATGGCCTCGAATAGCCTCTTGACCTGGGTCACAGGTTACTTAATAGTTACTACGTTCACGCAATCACATACATACCCACAGTTCAAGTATATTACCTATTATGTATGTATTCTATGTATGTATAAGTGAGTGATTACAATGTAAACAAGAAATATGCATATAAAACCTGATTTTATTATGCAAATCGTACGTAACGTACGTGTATGTTTGTGTATGTTAGAATCATGTCGATGTCTGTACATTTAAAGGTGTTGAATTAAAACTAGTATGGAGGTCTTTAGAGCAACAGGCAGTTTTAAAAAATTACATGTCTTTTGTACGTGTGACATATAAGCAAAATTGATTGAAAATTTCAATGCATTCTATCAGAGACCAGAGAGAATCTCGTGATGCATATTCAAGGCAGTCTACAAATAGCATCAAGAAATCATTATCTTAACCAACTCTAGTAGAAAATCCATGTTATAATAATTATGAGCATGTGACATTGACTTTGAAAACATACAGAGTTACAATAAAGCTTATATTGTCGATGTCGTTATAAAAATACAAACATAACATAACATAACATAATCATTCACTACATCATCTCATTACAGTAACTGACCCCTAACTAAGCTCGAAGCTTGTATCTAGGGTATCAGAAACTACGCACACACTCATTCACACACACACACCCAGACCGAAACAAACATTTGTGGTTCACACAAATATTCACCCCGCACGGGAATTGAACCCGCAACTTTACGGATGGTACGTAAATAATAAGAAAACGGTAATGATATAAAACTTTTTTGATACCATAAAAATGCAATGTTAACAAAACTTATAACATAACCAATTATTAGAACGGAAACAATCATTACTTTTCTTTGTAAAAAATCTTATTTTATAACGTACCGTGAATACTAGGTTAATAGGCAGTAAAGTAAAATTATGTGACGCATAAGAAATTTTCTCAGGTGGCATACCTACTGTGTATCACTATTCTATATGCATTTGAAATGTTAATTAAGTTCCAATTAAATAATCTATAAATAATCCAATAAAAATTGTAATAAAATTAACATTTATTAGCGATAAAATATATATTTCTACACTTTTCGTGAATTAACATAGTTTATAATGATAAATATTTTATACACTAATGAGTTATGATATTTATTATACAAATGTACTCAAATATTATTGAATTTTACAGAATAAATTATACATTTTGTTAAACATACAGCTTTAATAATTGACTACCAAGTGATCCTACCTGCCTGTTGGTATATAATTATAAACGATATAGGAATTTTCAGTTTATCTAAATTGAACATTGCCAAAACGATCGCAAACATTTTTAAATAATGTAAGTACAATATATAAAAACATAATTATATATAACTCAGAGGTGACCGACTGACTGACATAGTGATCTATCAACGCACAGCCCAAACCACTGGACGGATCGGACCCAAATTTGACATGCAGGTACATGTTATGACGTAGGCAGAGAGGATTTTCGGAAATTCCCCCCAAAGGAGAGAAAAGGGGGATAAAGCCAAACTCTGCCGGAAGTCATTATTCCACGCGGACGAAGTCGCTAGGCGCTGCTAGTTTATTTATAAATATTGTAAATCTAAGCATCAAGTTAACATTAAAAAGAACAAAGAATTTAAAATTATGTTTCCTGATAAACTTAAGACAAGAAGAAAGTGGTTTAATATAACACACGTGTACTTAAAAAGGATTTATGATGATATACATACTTCCTTACCTACACCACCTAACATACTATTATTTATTCTGTGCTACGTGAACATACTACGTCACCTGGGATGCATTTATAATGTGCGATGTAATTTTTACCCCAACGAGGTTACCGCGTTGTGGTATTGTTCCAATTTCTTGGTTCAAAGTGACGTGATATAATGAATTGGGTGGCTTTATAAAAGGTCTTAGTAACTTGTCTTAAAATATGTTAAACAGGTTGATCATATAGCAAACTTTGAATTAAATATAGTGATATAGGTATAGGTACATATAAGAAGTAATATTTGAAAATAAATATTTTTGATTTTTTTGTTTATTTTTTTAATTCGCCACGAAAAAAGACCAAGAAAATCTAGGGGCAATTTAATATGCATTTTAACCAAAAAAAGTGTGAACCAATCGCGTACACTATATTTTTAAAAGTTTTCGTAGTTTACAGGATATTTATTTGGAGTATCAGGCACTTTATCCAATATATTATTAGTAACAGGCGGTGCCTCAGTGCATCCGTGATCATAGCGCAACAGCGACGAAATGTCGGAAACTTGAAATGTGCATGTTAAATAGGAGTAGTAAGTATGGAGTGAACTGTGATAGGTAACTTTGATATATTTAAGTTAAGAGTAATTTGCTGTGTGGTGTGCTACCTAATATTGAGAGTATAAAGATAGATAAAATAAAGAATAGATTTGATATTTTATTAGTTTGTCTTGTTAAGAATAGCCGAAACTACTGCACCGAATTAGTCGAAAGTTTTATTTAATGTTTTTTAGCCCAAAATTCCCACAGAATTGGGATTTATGCGGGCAAAACTGTAAGGTTGCTGAATCTGCCTGCCAAGCGAGATGTTCCGGGTTCAATTTCTAAGTCAAGCCACGTATTTTCGCTTACCAAAATACACATGTATGTCTCTGATTTCAGATTCGCGTTTCATAGTGATCACGCGTAATCTTCCACAGAATACTAAACTGAAACCTTTTGCTCTACAGTTACTTTATAGTACCAAAATAACTAATGTTTTGTACACTTGAATAACAAACTAAAATATCACCAATTTAGAACAACACGTTACAATTTGAAGTCGCATTAAGAAGCGGTACAATTCAGAGCAATTGAACTTTGAAATTTGTATAGACAATAAGTGCATTGATGGTTTGCGACGCATTTGATGTGCAGCAGTCTTTAAGTAGGTACTTCGACACGGCATGTTAACGGGACCCAATGGTGTGCATTGTTTAGCCCTTGAATTTACTGTACTGTAGAGTCGGCGTCTAAAGTATTTTGGTTGAGTATTTGCACAAACCTTTTTACGACTTTCCTAAAGGAAACTATGTTTTTCGATTATATTTCTCAAAAATATTGAAATACTTAGTCAAAATCTGAAATGGTTGCAGTTCGAACAGAGGTTGCGAAAGTACCACGCTCTCTTAGTTAACCATATGTGAATGAGGTCTGATTTTCTTTACAATTTATAAGTGTAACATAACATAACATAATCATTCACTACATCATCTCATTATAGTAGCTGACCCCTAACTAAGTTCGTAACTTGTATCTAGGGTATCAGAAACTACGCACACACTAATTCACACACACAGCCAGACCGAGATAAACATTTGTGGTTCACACAAATATTCACCCCGTACGGGAATCGAACCCGCAATCTTACGGATGGCAGTCCAGCATGGTGACCACTCTGCCATCGAGATCGTTGTGTAATTATGATACATTGGATAGTTAGGTGATTTGGAACCCAATAGCAATAGGTGATGTGTCTGCAAATTTAAAAAAAAAAAAATTTAAATATACTTAAGTATAATTAAACTTTATTTGAGGGTCTCCCAACTTTTCAGTCGTAAGGAAATCGAAATAACCTGTGTCCCTTTTCGACTTCCAAAATACTTCAGAAAAAAGAAATAACAAACATTGTCTGTCTATCTTCCATCATCGTTCGGAAATGAAAAACCTTTTTTATATGACAGTATAAGAACTATTTTCCTGCGACTCAGTCACTACTGGTTTCGGTTTTTATCATAAATGTATACTTACTTCAATGTACAGTCTCGGAATGAAAAGGTTCGTCAATTTTCAAATTGATTCGTATAATGTGTCGCGAAAACATATTACCTTTTGAAACTATGGTACAGAATAGACTCGGGTTAGGGAAAATAATGTTCTACTGCTCGATAATAAAGTTCAAAATTATTCAGATCGGTGTTTTTTGACAAGATAAATATCTTGTCAACAAGATTTTCGATAAACTAAAACCTTCTTGTTGGTTCAATCTGCCATTATTATTTCTGTTAAAACTATTGTCAATCGGTCAATGTCATCATTGCTAAATATCAAAGAGGTTTTTATAAGCCGCGTGCACAAGGCAGTATTTAAAAAAGGATAGAAAAATCAAGCAAAACCTTATTCGATAGCAAACGTCATTCTATTTATTTAAATGTTAGCATCACTGTTTCTTAGACTTGTATGTTGGTATAATTGTTTCTTGCAGTACTAGTGCAAGTGAAAATCAACTCTAAGGTGACGAACCTTTTCATTCCGAGACTGTATTTCAACATTTTAAATCTATGTACTTATACTAATAAAAAAACACTATTTGTTACAGATAACCTGTGAAACTAGGGATACAATTCTGAGAAGATTTTTACTGGTAGATAACTCCTGTCTTCTGTCCCATAAAACGATCTCGATGGCAGAGTGGTCCATGCCGGACTGCCATCCGTAAGGTTGCGGGTTCGATTCACGTGCGGGGTGAATATTTGTGTGAACCACAAATGTTTGTCTCGGTCTGGGTGTGTGTGTAAATGAGTGTGTGCGTAGTTTCTGACACCCTATGAGTCAGTTACTATAATGAGATGATGGAGTTAATGATTATGTTATGTGTTTGCTTTCACTACATTTTTTAAGAACAAGGTTTGTATAAAATATTTTGGAAAATCACCGAGAAAATTAGACTCATGCAAAGCCAGGACGGGCTACTAGTATAAACAATAAATACACATACTTATATTTAGATAAAAGTACAAACACGCATTCATTTTTTGTTCACCACACTGTATAAGAATGAATTCCTTTCAAGACTCCATTGTGCTTACAATTTACATTGTGAGTACTTACAGGCGTAAAGGACAACATTAATCAATATTCCTGAGTAGTATTCGACTTCCAAACGAGAGAACGTGGTGAATTAAGGGTACTTATCAAGATAAGACCGGGGAAAAGACGTGCCTTTCCCAATTTTGTGGAGTCTAATTAGGTGCCTATTTAAATGAAGATTTGTATAAAAAATGTTGGTGAAAATTTATAATTTACTGGTGAAATTCAAATGTTTGAAGATGTTATATATATAAGTACATATATTATAATTGTTTTTTTATAGTGTCTCACGCACAGGATTTTTGTCCCGGCTAAGGTGAAAATTTTGAATGCATTTTTCAAAATCCTGTGATGTGTTAAATGATGCAGTGGACATCTATAATCGATGTGTATATCAGTTAGAACTTTCTGTAACATATCCTCTGTAAGGGTGAGGCCTTACGTGAGACGTGAGACTCACGACTCACAAAATTACGCTCGTTTGGCCTCACCCTAACTGTCGATGTTTTATATACATGTTGTTGATGTTCCTAAAATAAAATTAAAATCCTAAACATATGTATATATCTTACAAATATTTATATAGGTTGTTATATGTTTGGGAATCCAAGTCGTTTTGTGAATTTGCTGCAAGTTCTTCAAGGCAAAACTTGCAGACATAAACTTGCTACGAATATTTTATTCAGCATAAATATGTAACTTGAGAAACTTCTGAAAATTATTACTAAGTAGGTAAGTATGTTGCTAAAATTACTCGGCTAAACCAATTTTAAAGAGTCCAATTATAGATAAGTTAAATAAGATTATTGAGGAAGGTTTTAATATTAATATTAGAATCACGTTACAAGGTATAATAAAGCTTCTTGTTTAAATTATTTATTTATAGAATTTTGTATCTAAAATTGTATCGTACATAGATAATTAGAATAATTTACTTGGATTAATCTGTATCTACCTAGGTATTCAACGAAGGATAAATAACTAAATAATTTATATTTAATTAAGGCAAATAATCATTAATTATTCATTCACTACATCATCTCATTATACTAACTGAACCCTAACAAAGTTCGTGACTTGTATCTAGGGTAACAGAAACTACGCACACACGCATTCACACACACAAATATCAGGTATGTAATCCTAGCTATAGTATTTACCTACATATCTAAAATGAAAGACTACGAAGTACTGGGTATAAAACGGACGAATAAATCTACAATACATCGCAGAAAAAATCTCTCAATGGTGTACTCGGCTATTCTATACTTACAATAAATCAATGACGTACCATAATACATAAAGATGGGCCATGCAACAACTTTGTAAAATAATAGCGTCAAATAATACTGAATGGGCGTAAAAAATGGTAAAGAAAATAAATGCCACCGTATAGTAAGTACGCTATACGGTGGCATTTATTTTCTTTCTATTTTTCAACCTAAAGTGCCTAATGCATATCTTTACACATGATACATGAATCAATGTTTACGTAGTGTAGCGTCGCGTGTCGTCGTCGCTACTCTGGTTGGCGTTTAACTAAGCCAAATTTTAGTCAATACCTTCTTTTCGCGTTGCCATTTCAGAGTGCGCACGCACTACCCATCTATAGTTTCTAAATCATTGCAATAAATACGTTGTTATTTATAGAGTGCGAGTAATAGGCGTTCCTTATAAATCACAGGAGCTGTTCATCCGAGGTAAAACGTGTATGTACTGGTGAACAAATGACTTTAAAATAGTAAGAACGGTTATAGGATAAAGATTTATAGTATAGAACAAAGTTCAAGGGTGAACAGCGACACGGGTGTGAACATTATATTGTTTCGCCTGTTGTAGGTAAGTGTTACAACCAACCAAACCTAATTTTCCAGATGATTAGTTAAAACAAGGAATAACAAACGTTAAATTGCAATGCACAGCAAGTACCTTTACCTACTTAAGAGAGGTGTCTGGCTGGAGCTTTCCACACAAATTTAATCCCGTGTTTCCTCCCTGGATATCGCATTTTTTTTTTATGAAGTGTGGTCCTGCTATGGTCAAATTTCCATGTCCCTTTTTTATATATTTTCAATATCCTAATAATAAGGAAGTTATGTCACATTTTCATTTTGTATGGAGATGAGAAAATATGTCATATATCACCCAACACTAGCACTCTAAATAACATATTGACTCTATGACCACAGTGCAGTGACGTTTCCTCGAAAATGGTCATAAAAACGGTCCATAGAAGGATTGTTTCCTAACCTCCCGACTTCCCATTACATTCGGTTAAGGTAGGAGGTTCAACGCGTTTACGACATAACAAATAATTTGTTTCACATATTATACCTCCGGGATACGCTGAAGGCTCACACATAATACATACATATTGGTCATTTCTCCAAAGTTGGCGCATAGACATTTAACATACGTATAGTGTCTGTGAATGTCACTCAAAGTGATGTCGCACGTCACAGTTATCATGACAAGTCAGTGCATCCCTGTCGCGCGCGGTCAAGCTCTTGAGTATGAACGGGACAGTATACTATGTTTGGTTTTGGAACTTAAAAATACAGTTTCATTTCATTCAATCAACTTCAAAAATGGTTATTCTCTATTCTAATAAAACAAAAAAATTATTTTGAAACATACTGTCTAAGAAAATTGCATTAGTGTGAGTATTTTGATGGCGCCAGGTCTGGAGAAATTTCCTATACCTACGTATCTTGTTTTAAAAACCCGTTATTTTATTCAAACAAATTTATTGTTAGCTCTAAGCGGGTTCCGACCACAATATATAATATTATGGAATCCTAATAGGAAACAATTAATTATAACCAATTTACTAAATGTTGTTGTATGATTTACTGTTTTTATTTTTATTGTAATTTATTTAAATTTGGAATATGTATTTTTGTAATTTGAAATGGTATCCGGATATTTTCTATGGTAAAATGAATGAGTTTATTAATACGACCTACGAGCTACCTTTGGAGGTCTTAAGGTCAGTACTCACATACGGTATTACTCGATAGTTTTACTCGAAGTCGAGTAAAAATCAACGTGTGGACCGCAAAACTCACAGCTCGAAGGCTCGCACCGAGCCGGCTCGATGGAATTAAACGAAAGTAATTTCCTTCGAACCTACTCGAAGCGAGCCGTCAATCTTGACTCGTACGTGTGTACGTGACTGCGAGTGGCGCGAGGCGAGCGTCAGTCTGGTATTGTTTATCGTGATTGAAACACGTGTTTTTAAAATGGATTTGCGAGTTTATTCCAAAAGCGCTATAGAAGACTTTATTAACACATATAGACAGTGTGAGTGTTTATGGAATGTCAAGTCCAAAGATTACTCCCACAAAAATAAGAGAAATGAATGTTATGATAAATTACTAGCTGTGCTTAAAACTACTGATCAGGATGCAAATAAAGAAACCGTGGTCAAGAAGATAAACAGCCTACGTGCTTCTTATCGTAAAGAAAGGAAAAAGACACGTGAATTACGAAGTGGAAGTGGCGCAGCAGAAGTATATAATACAAAGTTGTGGTATTTCAAGCTTCTAGATTTTTTAGATGATTCAAGTCCGATTTTACCTACAAGGGACAATCTAAATGAAACACAGGTAAATTGTTATACTTTTTATTTGTTATTTTTATAATTGTAATTATAATTAAGCTAGTATTAAGTAATCCAAAAATAAATAATTCCGAGCTCTCACACAGTTATGACACTTTACGTTTATAAATCATATAATCAAACCATTCTCT
Source organism: Timandra comae (assembly GCA_958496195.1). Taxonomy (NCBI): domain Eukaryota; kingdom Metazoa; phylum Arthropoda; class Insecta; order Lepidoptera; family Geometridae; genus Timandra; species Timandra comae. Next base: position 6,767,316 of record OY292370.1, read on the forward strand.
CTTGCCACTCAACAGCGCCTTCATTATTGAAATAGTCTTTAAAATCATCTCTTATTCTTTTAGCCATTTCTGATGAATTTCTTTGCTGTGAATGTGGTAAATTTATCATGTTTTCATTGGGTCTGGCACCGCTAATTATTTCACCTGTCGCAATAATTTCACTGTCATACTCGTTTTGGCTTACCGTATGAGAAGCTCTTCGCATTAAATAATTATGCAAAACACAAGTAGCCAATACAATGCTGTTTATATTTGCAGTATTGCAAACCTGAATAGGCGTATGGTAAACACGAAATCTATTAGAAAGGATACCAAATGCATTCTCTACTACTCTCCTAGCTCTGCTAAGCCGATAATTATATATCCTTCTTGAATGGTCAAGTGATACAGCACTGTATGGTTTTAAAAAATCAGATCTCAATGCAAACGCTTCATCACCAATAAAAACATATGGTAACTCTTTGTTTCCATTATCAACTTTTTCTGGAGGTGGTAATCGCAGTTTTCCTTTTGTTAACAACTGATAAAATTTTGTATTCGCAATCACACCACCATCAGAAATACGTCCATTGCAACCGACGTTTACCATGATAAATTCATACCTCGCGTTAACTGCAGCCATTAGCACAATACTATGATAACCTTTGTAATTATACAGCAATGAACCACTATTACCACGCGCTACAACCCGGACATGCTTTCCATCGATGCTGCCTGTACAGTGTGGGAAGTTCCAATAATTTTCAAAATCTTGTGCTATAGCTAACCATTCGTCTTCTGTTGCAGGAAACTGAAAAACAATAAAAATATTTTATTCTTTACAGGATTCCAGTACTCAGGACTCGTCGACAACAGATACCAACTACTCTGATGTTGTATCTCCCGCCTCGGATATTATTTCGTCTCAACCATCAACATCTTCCAATCGTAAACGACGCGCAGATACACTGGCTGCGGATGACTTACTGGATACTTTAAATAACCAACTAAATTCTGACTTATTTAATGTTCGAGAAGATGAATACGATGCTGTGGGTAAGAATATAGCAGCGAAACTAAGAAAATTGCCAGAGACAACCAGAATTCTAACAGAAAAATTGCTGAACGATGTAATGTTTGCCGCACAAATGAATACCATAACTATGGACACGACCCTATACACCCCGCAACGTGGTTATAGCACCTACAATAATGATAACGTTTAATAAATTATTGTAAACACTTACTTTAATAATGATAATGTTCAATAAATAATTGTAAACACTTACTTTAATAATGATAATGTTCAATAAATAATTGTAAACACTTACTTTCATGTATTCTTCTTTTAACACGTTGAATATTGCCTCACAAGTTTCGGGTATTATTACACTGAGGGCTTGTTTTGATATTATTGAAGAATATTGTAAATCAGTGTAACTTCTTCCAGTCGCTATATATCGCAATGTTACAGTCAATCTTTCATGAGGAGAAATAGATTGTCTCATATGAGTGTCTTTTTTTTTTATTAATGGGGTAATCAAAGAAAGTAATTCTTCATATAGCTCTGGAGGCATCCTTAAATAATTGTTATAATCTACAGGACATACTCGTAGCTCTTCAATCAAGTTCACGTGGCTGTAATCAGAACGGCGATCTAACCAATGTTTAACCCAGTACCTCCTTTTACGTTTTTTCTTTTCATTTTCTTTGATTTTCTTATAAAGCACTGTGAGACTTGCTAAATACAGCCACCGTCTCCTTTGTTGCACAGACATCTTTTGGCTCGAACGGTTCGGTGAATACTGAACGGCGCGCCTCACTCGATAGATCAATGCTCAATGTGTGGACGAAAGCCCATGCCATGAGTTTTACTCGACAGTTTAGCTCGATCGAGTAATACCGTATGTGAGTACTGACCTAGAAATGTTGGATCGTTTCAGTTAAAATTGTTAAATGTTAAAATTTGTTAATGTGTCATTAAATCTGTTCTGAATTAACTTATTTTAACCCGAAAGTTTTACCGGATTAGGATTAATGTGGGTGTGGGTAAACTGAGCACAATTTTATAAAAAAAACATACAAGGCAAGTAAAAAATATAAATGCTATACTTAGCAAAAAAGGTGACCTATCATGTGCTCTTTTGCGATACCCCTATATTTTAGTAGAACTCGAATGGTTATGTTTCTTCTATTCTATAAAACTACTAAGTGCTCAAAACAATAATGCCACTGAAGGGCAAATCCCTCTCTTCCTCTCTCTCACTGATGATATTGGTAAAGTGAGGAATAGCAATCGTAACTACCGCGATTACCAAGCTTTATTATGGACCCAGAACTTTAAATCGCTATCGCTACCGAAGACTTGGCAGGCAAGTACAGGATATAGGATAACATTCCGGCTGTTTTCAGCCACGGCGACTACTTCACCTCCGGCTACGACTGTCTGTCGTGTGCCCTCATGTGGCTTATGTAACCAATCTTTTTGGCGAAATCCCTAGAACATACCAGGCATGAGAGTACACCATATAGTTATAATAGAAAGTACACACACCACCGAAGCTCCTACATTAATCTTAAAACACAAACCAGCTTCTAAATAAAACCGAAATGAAACATCAACATTTAAAATAAACTCTTTATTTTTATAACCTAATTTCACCCTAAGCGTATGTAAAATAGACCGACAGGTATTCAGCTGTTTTACATTTATTAAAGGGAAGACTGGAATTTTACTGCAAACACAATTTATCCATGAAACAGTTTACTCATATTTTGGTCTGACAGTCTTGTATATTAAGTAACGAACGTTATAGCGCTATCTAATTTGATTAAACTTTTCAATTCTATGGGCTAGGATAATTAATAAATTGACTTTGGTGTGGTTGACTTAGGCCCTTATCACCCAAATTTAGGGTAGGCTCGAGCCCCTCACTGGGAACATTATATGAGCTGATGATGATAAATTGGCAGTAGAGTTTTTTTCTCGTAATCTGTAACTTTAAAAGGTGACTTATTGTCTGACTGGCTGATATATCAAAATTTGAAACCACTGAACGACTTGCGTTAAAATTAGCACAAAGGTACAACTTACTTATTATGACGGAAGCATCCACTAAGAAAATAAATATTTGCAGGTATATTGTAGTACTTAACTTACCCACTAAATATAGGTGCTAATTTTCTACCTTACATTAATCATGTGGCTTTTTAATTTTAGCGGAATTACAGCATTTGTTCATAGTAACGTCCATCATCGATTGATGTAACAAATGCGAAAAAACTCGGTTAATCTGTGTCAACTTGTCTAGACAGAACGGCTGAACGGATATTTTAATAAAATTTGACAGACTGACAAATAGTACCTACTCGCAGTACTTATCCCAGGATATATTGTTTCATTACTTTGCATTCTGAAATTTTAAAGAATTTCTTAGGCAGTGAACGCGGACGAAGCGGCCGGCAGTAAAATATCTCTGCTAATATTATATTAAGTCTTTGTTTGTAATCTTAGGAATTATTAATCCAGTTTCAAAAAATATTTTGGCATTAGGCTTTTTGTTTGAAGAAAGCGGTAATAAAATGCTACACTACTTAAGTACTTGTAACATACTGGGCGAAACTGTGGAACTCAGCTTGTAAACTATAAAAAGTTAGACCCCAATGAGTCCTGGTTTATTTTTGAATTTTACAAGGTTTGTGGGTTTAAAACCTCTGACCTCTGATGTGGTTCAAAGCTTGAGCAATATACTGTGACTGTAATAACAAACATTTTATATCCACACTTAAACAGGCCTTCAACAATCTTAGGACCCTAAGGGGTTATTATATCCGTCTGAGTAGGACTTTGGACTCCTTAAACCTGACAGAAAGCAAACTAAAATGAACTATAAATAGAGCATTATAGAGCTCTGTTTTGTTTCACAATGTGTGTCATATACAAGTACCTGGATTACTAACTTTGGAAGTATTTCGGGTTCTTCGTGATTCTTAGTGCGATCTCGTAAACATTGTTCTTACGGTATTGGAACAACAGATCCACATTTCGTAACTCGTTTGGCTAAACATGTTGCTTCTGCTTACACGACATTTTAACGACTTTATTAAACTTCAATGAAACTTTTTGAATTGTTTTCGAACAAAAGTTGCTACTTTAAAAAAAAAACAAGCATTGTTTATTTTTTGTTTAGGAAATGTTTTGTTTAATTTTAATCGTTGGTGTGAACTTCAAAGTTCTGTACAATTACTCAAGTTCAGTAACTCAACGTAAAATATGTGATTTTCCTTTTATTTTCTTTTTGTTTCGATGACTTTTGTCTAATGGTTTTTCCTCGCAAACGTCCTTAACATTGATGGACATTTTGTGCATTAGCACATGTTTGTTCTTGGATCTTTTGAGTGTATGAATTGTGTATAAACTGCTATTTACGAAGGAGTGTTCTTAGTCTTAAGTGTGAACCGCTTATTTGTTTACTTTTAGTACTGTAAACTTCATGTTTTGAGTTGATAAGCCTTGAAGTTCTATGGCTTTATGTTCATTGTCCTATGGCTGTCTATGATTTTGTCGACGGATATAAAATCATGGACAAGCAAAATCATAGAAAGATTGAATATTAAGAATGGCCGTTAGTTACTTACCTATCCTCTTATTAAACTATAATGTATTCAATGTCATTTTTACGACATCCAAACTTAGTTCACAGACCTTTAAAGTTCAAAAGTTCCTATATTATAAGTTCGTTATCTCAAGGCAAGGCGCCAAGATCACTGGCAGCTTGCTGGCAACATTTACTTATTCTCTAAAATGAATAATACTGTTTTAAAAAAGAAAGTTGTCTTGAAAGGCACTTTACACAAAGTTTTTAAATTAAGTTTCAAAATAAAGAACGTTCGAATCATGTTAAACTAATCTATCACCTTTCTTTTACTTTGGGTTAACTATAAAAAGAAACTTCAGAAGTTACGAGTATAATAAGGTATGAACGTTAGGTATGGTTTTGAGTTCTAATAAGATATGAACAAGTTATCAACTATTTATGTAAATAAAAGTATTTACTTATATCAATTTTCATATAGCATCTGACCTTGACCTAGGTCTGTAGTTTGAATCTAAAGTATTAAACACTACGAATCCACATCACAGAATAATTAATAGTAGTAGTACCCACATACCGAAACAAAACTAGATAAACAAACCATTATAATAGTTTAGATTCACAATTACAAATAGAAAATAGAGCTGCATTGCTATCTTAACAAATATGTGCAATAAAAATACTCCACAGAATTGAAGTTCCTGTAGTGAACATATTGTTGGCCATAAAATAAAACTAGAATAAAGTAATTTTCAGTGATCGTCCGATACTATTCAGACTGCATTCTCTATTGCAAGCAATTTATTTTAACATTCAGTTAAGGATCGGGGCTATTGTGGAGTGCTCGTTAAATAATCAGCTGTTGGTGTTTTTATCGACGCTATGTTGTTTTTACTGTTTCTGACTTATAAAGTTAGTGTGTAGGAGTTTGTGTTAAGATTGAATTTGGAAGCAGGGAAAGGGCATCAGGGTTATGAAGTTTTGTTACTGAAACTATTGTCTTCTTCTTTTTGAGATTCGCCTATAAGTGAAGTCAGCTGGACATACTTTAACTTGTTTATGACAAGGTAAATGCGATTGGTGGTTCTCAAAATTCCGGCTCATTCTCTGATACAAAATCTAAGATGATTTTAGGTTAATTTTTCATTTAACTCTCTCGTTTTCTTTCTCTTCTTAATATCAACGTGCCTCTCGAGCTAGCGAAGGTAAGAAATTAATACGCAATAATATTTCTTGTCTTTAACGAGTAGAAATACATAATTTTGGTCTCATCCATTATCCCTGTCCACTCTTTGGTGTTACTTAACCACCATTTCTTTCTTTCTTCTCGAATGAATTCCTTTAAGATAAAGTATTGTTCAGATATCTTAGAAAATGCAATTGAATAGTAGTAAAGTTAGGAGCTAAAAATAAGCCAATAGGATACACTTCACTGTATCAAGATGCGATCCGGATCGGGCAATCCACCGGATCGCTATTGAATCGGTTGCATCAAAAGTAATCTTGGTGGGATCAAGTGGACTAAATTCTGTGCCGGATAGAAATATTTATTTCTCATTGGTTTTTGAAAAATTTCAAAATAAAAAAGCCAACACAGAACGGTGTTGTCATTATCATTTATCATCATCATATTATATTTTTAATTAGCAGCGCCCCGCGGTTTCACTCGCGAAGTACCCGCTGCCGTGAGAATTCGGGAAAAAATATGATAGATGGAAGGTATCTATCATATTTTTTCCCGAATCTTGAATCAATTCATCTATTGCTGACCGCAATCAAAATCCGTTGCGTATTTTTAAAGATTTAAGCATACATGGGAAAGACAGTGAGAAGCGACTTTGTTTTATACTATGTGGTGATTATTATGCATTATTAGTATTTTTCCACATCTAATATTATCTTAGTTATAGTTTCTATCATTAGTGAGAGAGAAACCTTTGACTTTGCCCCGCAGACAAACCTTACAAGTGAATACCTTATTGATTAGGAATTGCAATACGTACAGTCAGCATCAAAAGTAGATTCAGTCGTAACAAAAGTTACAGCTCACGACATCTGGATGAGACATCCTTACGATTATCCCTATAAAACCTTATTAATTATTATTATACACTTACAATTTTAGGATTTTTAAGTTCTTAAAAATATTCCCATTTTTATCTAAATCTGGATTTTTTTAATGAGTGTATTTGTTTGAATGAGCCTTTAGACAAATACTTTAACCTTGCAAATAGTCAGAAAATAAATCTAGTTTATAATCAACAGCTAAGTAAGTACATTGAAAAGAATAAAAATAAACATAAATATGTATCGAATTTCCTTGCTAACTGTACCCCAGTAAATACCAATAACCTAGTAAACTGCATCTGGAGAACTGCTCTGAGCTTAGAGTTGTAACCTCTTAGTTGTAGACGAAGTTCGGAGCGGTCACTACTTAGCAGGAGGACTTAATCAAAACACAACTTCTGTACCATAAGACTTCGCAATCTATAAGTATGTTTATATAAAATCATAAATTGTTATAGTATGTACTTACTCGTATGTCTGTTATAGAAACTCTGCAAGCAATGTGCCCCAAACTATTTATTAATACTGGAAAATTAGTTTTAGGTTCATTTTTTTTCAACACACTTGCTCATAAAGGGGCAATATTTGTGCAAAAACAGTTGAATAATGATACGTTTTATTCACTAGTGAGTTATAGATTGTTTTTTTAATTTGCTTTCATATTAAAAAAGTTTCTATACCAAAAAAAATTGTGTCCATACACTTTAAAAACAAACTTCAACTATGTTTCCTTACTTTTGGTAGGTCTATGGTCGATTCCATTCATTCATTCATTCGATTTTTTTTCGATTTTTTCGATCACCATTGTTGTGTTGGATGCGCGCGAATAGTAATATAATAGTACTGTTTATTTATTAGCGAAAAATGATAATTTCTTTGCAAATGTGTTGAAAAACGTTGTATGGTACACGCGTGTATTGATGATTACTATCCTCGGCTATCTTCAGACCCTCGCCTGACGGCTCGGGCCTCAATAGCGCCTCGGAAGTAAATATATAACTAATGTATCCCGAATAATCTTTGTAACGGCTGGACTGTTACTTCTCCGATCGAGCCAGCCCGTCTTCGAACTGTGATGATCATAAGTTTGCTCTACCACCAAATTACGTGCATCAACGAAATCATAGAAGTTAGCGCTGTTGTAGAGGTGTCGTTCGTTTTTGAAGAAAAGGAATAGACTGGAAGCGTTTGCCACTTGTCTAGGGGGGCTGGTGTTCATTCATCATAGTCTTAATAAAACTGAAAATCCTTTAATTTATTTCATAGACATTATAAAAAATATCTGTCTATAAATCAAAAATTGACTTGTAATTTGGCGGCCCCCTATTTTTTATACCAAAACGATGAAAAAAATGGCAATAAAACAAGTAAAACCGCGGTGCACAGATATTTATAAATACGAGAGTAGGCACGCATTTTATAATACTCCAGGGTAATAAAGTTAATTTGAAAATCTCGGTACATGAGTTTGAACGTAAATCTTTGGTTGTAGAATTATTAAGTGAAGTCTCTTTAAAATTTAATTTCAACCACTGTATAATGAACTTTATGGTTCAACTTACAATATCTAAGATAAATCTAACTTACAATATCTGTTCATATACTTACATCTCTTTGTAAGTAATTATTAAATAAGTACGTGCCTCTGGGGACACGTTATAATTTCGTGCCATGTTTTTATCCTTAATTTACTTGTAATAGATTCTAAGAACAAGAATTAATTTATGTTGAAAAGCCCGGTATAAAGTCTTTCTTTAAACGAAAGAAAAGAAATATTAGTTATAAATATAGGACAGATCAGAAACCTTAAATTCAACAGTCAAGATCACTACCAACTACTCCACTTTGTCTTCGATATAGTAGACTTACAGTGATCCGCGGTTTCACCCGCGTAGTTCCCATTCCCGTGGGAATACGGGGATAAAATACAGCCTTTGTCACTCGCTGATAATATAGCTTTCCAATAGTGAAAGAATTTTTGAAATCGGTTCAGTAGTTTCGGAGCTATATCGTAACAAAAAAACAATCAAATCTTTCCTCTTTATAATTTTAGTATCCCTAAGAATATTTTAATAACAGGGATCACTACGGTCTTCCAGAGTTTAATTTATTAGATTGTAAGACACGCCTACTATCTCGTTAACAATCTATTTGCTTTATCAAAAACCTGTAATTAAAAATGGTTAACGAATAGATAATGAAATATTTCAATTAATTTCTTCTGCGTGAGAGCTGATGAAGGTAGTACAGTTAGTACATCTTTGTTTATATTCAGATTATGTATATTGTTCAAAGTTCAAATAAAATACTTCATAGTTTGATAAAACACACATAGGTATGCAAGTACTTACTTAGATGTTAATAGCGAAGGAATATAAAAGTAACCTATGTCCAGCAGTGGACGTAAACAGGCTGGTGATGAAGATGATAAAAGTAAGTACATTATTTCCCTACAATGTTTCAATTAGCTCTTCTAACAACGTTATATACGTGAACTATAAATTCAATTCCCAAAAGATTAAAAATCGTTCGTTTAAAGAGCTTGCTGCACACTGGGGTTTGAGAGTAACTGACCGTGAGAGTGATTTTTAAAACTAAACGCTAAACAACCTGTCTGCGGTTTCAGAGTAACTGACCGATTTTGAAAACTAAACAAGAGTAGGAGCTATTCAAAAACTTACCGGCGGGTATCCAAAACTGCGAGCGAAGAGCTATTATTCTAATAATAAAATAAAAACTTACAAAACTGTGGGAAACCAATTCTTTTAAATTTAAATCACTTTCCAAAAATTTTACGATGTCAGATCATTATGTTTTGTATTCAAAACTAAACGTCATTTACAGAACTTTATTTGTTTCACCTACAAAGACAACAGCGATAAATTGTGTCCAAACAGACTGATTTATGCTCCTATTAAGTGTCTAAATTTCTATAAGTGATTGAGATTGGATTGATAGATTGATTACACAACGATAGTTATTAGTTTGTTACACCTGGTTTATTTAAATTAAGGTTTATTGGGGCAGTTTAGCGGAGCAAAATAATCAATCATTCTGTCTGTGAATCTTATTGATTGTACTTGGTCCAACAGTTGGTTTAAGCCCAGGAAATTCCGCAAAATTCAAAATCGACCTCGCTTAGATTCAATAGTAAATAATCAAATATTATTAATTTTGTATAAATAAAAATGTATGTTATAGTTTAATAATCAAGCTTTTGGAAAATACGGTTGGAAACACGAATTAAACAACTTCGCTCGATCATAAAATATTTTGAAAAAGTCAAATTTTTCAAATTTTTCGATCGTAATTTCCATTTCATCTGGATAATATTAAACTTATATTCGTAAAAATTGCATCAAATTATAGACAATGACATTTAGAATACAAAATTACCGAAAAAATATCTAAAATTAATAATATAATCTAACAATAACACAATATTTCAATTTATATAACCACGCGGCGAGTGAGTTCCTCCGCAGTCCGCCGTTTGGCGTCAAGAAGGTAGGACCTGTGTGCTTTTTGCCGGCTCACTGCGTAAAAATACGCGTGTTTCGTGTTTAGATATAATAATAGTTAGGTTTGTACTTTCAGTGTAAATATTTTTTCAACACACTTGCTCATAAAGGGGCGCAATTAGTGGATTGTGTTGTATAATAATTATTGGACATGGCAAATAAAACAAATAGAGTGAAAAATAAATCAAAATTAAAAATTCGACGTAACTCAAAAAGAATAAGGTAAGTTTATTTATTTCTTGTTATATTAGTAAGTATTAGTGTAGTAGTGCGAAAGGTACATAACTACCTATAAATAAGTACTTATCCTGATAGTCAAATCATCATACCACAGTCTAAGGAATATAAATATAGACTGTGTAACCTTCAATCAAATAACAGCCAGTGATATTATAATTTAGTTTTTATGTTATTACTAGCTGTGCCTCGCGGTTTTACCCGCGTGGAACCTTATCCCGTAGAATAAAAAGTATTGTATGTTACTCCTTATTACATCAATAAATTCACAGATTAGCCGAAACAAATAAACAGACAGACAAAAATTAAAAAAAAAAAATATTGGTGTGTGTACCGTATATACTATATTCCTAAGCATGTAGTAAACAGCGGTTATTTCAATATTACAAACAGACACTCCAATTTTATTTATATATATAGATAATATAGATAATGGACTGAGTCGAGATGACAACTGACAAAGAGCCACAGTATAACGTGTGCGTGGTATGAGTGTAGTAGGTAAAAAACGACCTAATATCATCCAGTAGCGTAAAGGTCGCTATGCCGGACTGCCGATGAGAGGGTCCCGGGTTCAATTCTCGGTACGGTCAACATTTGTGAGATGAGCATATTGGTTGACTGATATTATATATATGCTTAGTGCAGTTGTATATTGTAGATTAATGGACCTACCTGGAAGCCATAACGAATGTAGAAATACGAACGAAAGTTTGTACAAATAAACACAAAATTAATTAAATTGACAATCACTTAAAAACTACCTCTTGTTACAGCCAGACTGTACAAACTGTCGAGGAACCACAGGCTAAAATGAACACAAGTGACGACCGTAATGTGACTCGCACAATGGTTCGGCTGCGTAACGTGCTGCGTGAGCGCGGTACAAACAAAGAAACAACGGGTCTTATGTGAAATGGTGAGCTGTATCGTTTCTATTACTGTTCTGGCACTAAATGATCACTACTCGAGCTTCAAGCAACGAATGTTGAATGGTTGTATCAACAAACGTGAACAATCAAACACCAGCTCCATTACCGAACCTATTTTGTTCTGAGTAACGTTCAACTTATAGACCTTATTTTTACAAGATACCCACAAAATTAGCGTTAAAACGCGAACTTTATTGTTCAGTTTGACTTATTTTGCATTTTAATCGAATTTCAATAGTTGTGTGTTCAATTATGGCAGGAGTGGCCGAGCGCGTGTAACAAAGTAGCCTGTGACTCCCTGCGAGCTCAGATATGCGATTATAGTATATGGAACATACCCTGGGTGGTTCGACACCACTTTAGAGAAGCTCAGACTTGTGGTCCTGAAGCTGTGATATACGCAGAGTTATGCCGAGGGTCGACCTCTGATGAGTCGTAGTATGGGACATGTTGTTCATAAGTACTAAACTCTTTGGTTTCGTTAATTCATCTTGTTATGTAATAAATGTGTGTTAGTTTGTGTCAAGACTAGTTTCTATTTAAAAATCCACCTAATATATAAAGGCGACATTTTTTGGAAAACCAAAATGGAAAACAAAATTGTTGACTTTTATTTGAATCACATTTTACCTGAAATTGTGGATTCAAGACAAATTCGTGTTATGCCTCTAATGGACATTACATTATCGCAAAATAAATAAATAAATAACTAATTGGCATTATTGGTTTTATTTTATCCCTTTATTAAATATTTTCAGAATGTTTTTGTCAATACTAGTTTTTAGTTGATTTCAATAATTCTTTCACTATTGGAAAGATACCACGTATCAGCGAGTGACATAGACTTTATTTTATCCCTGTATTCCCATGGGAATGGGAACTACGCGAGTGAGGCGCAGGTAATAATATGTATTATTTAGATGTAAAGATTTACTTATAAGAATAAGATTTTAGAATATTGAATTTCCGACTGAATGGGCCCAGCCTTAGCTGTAACTAAAGTAGGTAGGAGTTTCACCATAGAACATAAACAGAGTAATAAGATAACATTATTATTTACTACATCATCTCATTACAGTAACTGACCCCTAACTAAGTTCGTGACTTGTATCTAGGGTATCAGAAACTACCCATACACTCACACCCAGACCGAGACAAACATTTGTGGTTCACACAAATATTCACCCCGCGCAGGAATCGAACCCGCAACTTTACGGATGGCAGCCCGGCATGGTGACCACTCTGCCATCGAGGTCGTCAATAGAAGTAGCAAAAAATAAATTAAATAAATAAATAAAATATAGTATCTACTAATAATATAGGTAGATAATATATTTGTACATATTTTATGTTTTTACTATATAAGTAGGTAGATACTAATGTGCACAAAAGGTTTTAATAAGGTAGTAGTGTTTTTTTATTTAGGTCACGAAAAAGTCGATTCTAATACATATTGATATCTTTCAATATTAGTAGTCCTACTGCGTGATCGCCTCTACTGTGGCTTTACTAAGTCGCGAGGTCGTCGGCCGGACCGCGCGAGTTACGTATTTGCGCGCGCTATCTGTGTCGTAAATGAATACGCAGCTAGCACGGGGGCTGAGGTAGCTTAAAATACCTAAAGTTGTGGAAGCTCGTCGCCTTAACCACAGATCACGAAATACTAACGTAGTTTAATTAACCAAGAATGTTATGTGAACTTTTTTGTGACGTTACCGTCCTAACCTATCTTGCACGAACGTACCTACTTGCTAAGGCTTGTCCCGGGTATACCTAATCCCAAATAGAGCAATGTTTGCTACTACGTTGACAGGACTTTCTTAATTTAGTGAAAGACAGTGATAGATAGAGACAGTTGGAAACATTCAAAGGATATTTTTTATCAATAAATACCTACGTTAAGTATATAACAAAAATATTATTTTTATTTAGCAAAACTCCCATTAAATTAGGCAATATTTAAGAAAACACCGCAGGCGTATTTTGTGTGAAAGAACTTCGACAAAATTTCTAGCTTGAATTGAAATTATTTTGTAAATAGGGCAAGTACTTACTTATTTAGATAATAAGAGATGTATAATATACCCCATTAAAAGTTTCACAATGTTTGGGTCCGTTGTACCCACTGCTGAGCTGTCAATATCATCAACTAACCCCTCATTATGTCGGGATCGTTAACCCCTCCGGTAAGGATCAATTATTATTTCAATTACCGCGGATCTCGGCTCGGTAGATAACAATTTTGTTTTTAATACTTTTTTCTGTAAGATTTTAACACAAATCTGTAAAAAGTTATTTAACAGATATAATTATGGAGGAAAGTAAAAAGTACTTACTTAAAGTGCGTTGTATATTTTTATTTTAAGTACTTACAGGATGGAAATGATAATGTTACACCTAATAATTATTGATTATGCTGAAATTGTGACTAAGTGCGAGCATTTTATGATATCACAAAAATATAATACTTACCTACCTACTTAATTAGATCAAATAAATCTTTATGGACTAAGTTCCTGCGCTCTGTAAAGACTAGCTTTAGTACTTCACCTGTTGCAATCACGTATTTTCACATAAGTTAATGTTTATTTAGGTTTATCTTGGAGTAAGTAGATTTCAAGACACAAAATCATTTATTTTTAACCTATACTCGTTCGACTATTTAGCTACGTTATAAAAACTTTGGAATTTGTAATACTTAACTACAATTAGTTAGTAGATGAAGATTAAGCTATGTCTTACATGTTTGCAAAATTAACATTTAACATTACAAGATCATTACTTAGATTTACTTCTCAGTAAACTAGGCTAAGTATTCCTTTTACCTTGACATCAAAACATCTATAATAATAATATTTAATATCCAATCTAAAATCTTTCTGCCCCATCGGTCGTCCAACACAATTTGGGCTAAGTATGTGACCCGCCCATTGCCAATTCAACTTGCTTATTCTCAGGGTTGTATCGGTTAGTTTGGTTCTTCTGGATCTCCTCGATTTTGATAGTCTCCTTGGAAAATATCAGGAATAGTCTATTCGTTAATACACTGCGTGACCCGTGACACTAAGCTTTTTAACAAATATACCTACCTAACTTTGCGAAAGTCTATTTATGCAACGGATTTCATCAAGAGATATATTTAACGATTCAAGGAAAGGGTTTATAGGTAAGTCTAATAAAAAATAACGTGGCTGAAGTCACGGGCACAGCCAGTTAACCCCTAATAATAATGTCAACACGTATTTTCTTTGGCTCCGAAATTTTTAATTTTATTTAAATATTCCTACAGTATACATTAAATCAAATTCAACAAACAACAATTTATTATGCCTATTTACTCCTTATTTACTCTTTATATTCATTTCTTGCGCTTTGATACAAATGACATATATATACAGGGTGTCCCGTAAGTAGTGGACCAACGGGATGTGGGGGATAGGGGAAACCGTTACCTACCAGAATCACCAAAATTTATTGTCTTAGGCCTCATAGTTTTGAAGTTATAACGTTTTTTAGTAAGTAGGTGAAATTATCGTACTATGTGCACATTTTTCTTAATTCTACAAAATCTATTACTTATTTTGATGTTATTTTTATTCAAGGGCGTTAAGAATACATAGGTTTTTCTAATTTAAATCATATTTTAGTGTAATTATCATTAACATTAAAATTAATCAACAAAACAAATGCAATTGTTAAATTTCACAAAACTCTAAGTGGTATTTGAGCTGAGCTGGTGTAAAAAAAATGTATGGTAGCCTTGTGGCACTTTATTTTAAAAACATCTACATATCATAAGGATTACAAAAAAGTATAACACTGTGGTTTCAAATGAGTAGTTTTTTATTTTAACTAATATCAAAGTAAAAGGAAACTTTTGAGAGAAAACAAAAATTCATTGCTAATTATGGAAATTCGTTTATTACTCAATTTATTTTTACATTAAAGGCTCTAAATGCTTTTCTTTAGCTCTTGTGCATAACAACATCTTCGTATAAAGTTTTTTTGTAAACGTTTTTGGGCTCTTTGATGATTTTTTATCAATTCAGCAACATGATTGAATTTTTGTTGATAACTCTCTTTTTATCAGAAATATTTGTCTTATTAACTGCTTCTTTGAAGTAATCTCATAGAAAATAATCCAAAGGATTCAAGTCGTGAGTGAGTCAAGATCCTGCTGGCCATGAAATAGTACCTTCGCGTCCAATCCATTGATTTGGGAACTTCTCATTCCAAAATTCAGTCACTTACCGTGAATAGTGGGCAGGTGCACCGTCGTACTACAACCACATTCTTTCCCGCGGAGTTCAAGGCCTTATGAATAACCAACATCTTTGAATAAAGTTAAGAAGTACGCGAGAGAATATGGTTCCGCGCAGTTTCAGGCCTTATGCATAACCAACATTTTCGTTAAGTTAAAGTTAAGAAGTACGAACATGTGTCTACAAATATCTTGGTATGGCGGAGGCATTAGGTATTGACAGTGGAGGTATAAAACAATCGGTGAAGGTAAGATTTTTTGGTCGGTTGACAAAAGTTCTGAACAGTCTTTTGTCAGGTGGCTACAAAGTTCGTGCCTTCAATGGTTGGGTTATGCCTCTACTGACTTATACCTTCGGCATACTAAGATGGACTCAAACCGAATTAGACGCCCTGGATAGAAAGGTTCGTCAACTATTAACATCGCATCGCATGTTGCACCCGCGTTCTTCGGTCATGAGGTTGTATATCCCACGAAAATGTGGTGGTCGTGGCTTTTTAAATGCCAAGACTATGCATAATCGTGAGATAAGCAACCTTAGAGACTACTTCTTACGTGCTAGGTGTCGCATTCACTGTGATGTAGTGGCAGTTGATAAAAATCTAACACCTCTTTCATTGGCAACCGAGAACTGGCGTAAACCTCTGGTGCTTAGCACTGAGGATCGCACGAACGTGTGGAAGAGCAAGGAGCTACACGGGCGGTTCTACAAAGCCCTCATGGGGCCTGATGTAGACCTGCTGGCGTCGGTGAACTGGTTACGTTTTGGTGACCTTTTTGGGGAAACCGAGGGTTTTGCCTGTGTAATTGCGGACGAAGTTATCAAGACGAACAACTACCGGAAGTACATCCTAAAGGACGGTACGGTCGACATCTGTCGGGCATGCCGCCGTCCTGGCGAGTCACTTAGGCATGTTATTTCTGGTTGTTCTCATCTTGCTAACGGATAATTTGAACGGAGTATTTGCATAGACATAACCTAGTAGCCAGAATCATCCATCAGCAACTTGCTCTTCGACATGGTCTTGTAGATTCTGAGGTTCCGTACTATAAGTATGTACCGGCGTCGGTTCTTGAAAACGGTCATTCCATTCTCTATTGGCCCGGTCTATCATCACAGATAGGACTATTGTTGCCAATAAGCCTGACATTGTGCTGGTAGACCGGGTAGCAAGACGAGCAATACTTGTTGACATCACTGTTCCACATGACGAGAATCTCGTGAAAGCTGAAAAGGATAAGCTAAGTAAATACTTAGACTTATCTCACGAGATTACCGCCATGTGGGACGTTGATTCAACAATTATTGTACCGATAGTTGTGAGTGCGAATGGTCTGATAGCAAAAAGCCTCGACCAACATCTTAAGAGGCTTTCGCTAGACGGTTGGATCAAGGGGCAGATACAGAAGGCAGTGATTTTGGACACGGCACGTATCGTGAGGAGGTTCCTGTCTCTGCAGCCCTAACCACCGGTAGTTTGGGCCCTGCCCCGCTACTGGCGGCGTTCTATTTTTTAAGTTTTTATTGTATATTTTGTTTTTATTTTTTATAAATGTATATTGTAAAAACTTAAAATATAAGATAATAAATGTATATATGAATACCAATTTAACTAAAATTCCTCATTAACGATAATGTACCCGCTTTCCTTTATACAGCGCGTTCACAAACTGTGAACGAAACGTAAACATATCATCACCTGTCAATTTAATTACAAAATGGCCGCCTGACATCATCGACACCGGATGAAAGGGCTTGTTAACATGATCTCATTATCGCGATATTTCATCGTAACGAATACAAAATACCACAATCATTATCCTGTTGGATAATGTTACAACGGATTTTATAATAAACAACCTTATATTGGATGTGCGCTATACCCTGCTTAGTTACTCGTGTTTTATTTCCGATTATGTTTATATACCTATAATTATTACTCGTATAACTAAGTACTTGAAGAAAAATGTGTTAGTTTGTATGAAAGAGTGGCAGGGTGTCCGCTCTTAATTTAATTAAAACTTAATTTTACTTTATTGTTTTGAATGTACACGAAGGAAGAGGCTGACTTCCAAGATACAGATATCATCTAGTTTGGAAGTCAGAGATTTTGTAAACAGTAGATTAAGTTTCTGAACAATAAACGATTTATTTATTTATTATTTATTTACTTATAAGTACTTAACTATGTAAGACTTACATATTATTTAAAAAAAAAGATACAAAAAGTAAAACCAGTCCTACTGAAAAAAATAATGTTCTAAAAGTACATAAGACACAAGAAAATATTCATTTTGAATTCAGAGGATAATAATGGCACCTAGCTTTAAAATGTACAAGTATAAGTACCTACGCTGTATTAATTTTGGTCTTATCAGACATGAGGTGAAGAAAAAATGATTATAAAAGTAAAGTAAGTACTTATACCAGAAAGTTGAACCTAGAATATTCCTTGACAGGTGGTTAAGATTGCCGTAAGTAAATCCCTGTACCTATTTACATTCAATTTCAATTGTAAGCAAAATAATAAAATGTGAAATAGGTAGGCGTGGAGGAAAAAATATGAAAGGTAATCTAAGTTCCTAAAGAAATGAAATTTAAGTCTACATTTTTCTAACCTGCCTAGGTAATATTTGAAATAAATCACGCAAGCCTCAAGTTTTAGATTTAATCTTGGTGAATCCATCTGGGAGGACTTTGAAAAATATCGTTCATTTAGTCGATTAATGGCTTAAAAAACAAATTTAATTTCTGGTAGAGCCTACCTATTCCTCCGTCTCTATTCAGAACTCAAAGTTTATCGCGGCGGCCCAGCGGGTTACCGAATGAATCAACTTTTTAAACTTACTGTAGCGCCTTTGTCTACTTATACTCGAACCAATGATGATCCTGGTACCTATGACCTCCTGGTTTTAGTTTAATGGAAGTCACAGTTACGCTATACCTATAGGACTCGGTGGGTACTTAACTACCCGAGATTCACAATAAGGTAGCAACTTAGATAAGTCACTCTATAGATCCCATGTCATACACTGAGCGATGCAATAGACAATGGCCAACATTTGCAAGGCTGTGTGCGTGTGGTACGCACACAAGCTTATAGCCAGCATCGTCTTACTCGAATGCATAGAGTTGCCAGCTAATGAATCTTCCCTATGAAATGGGGAAAACTGTAAAATTGAGTCGTGTTAATAAAAATATTTTAATAAGATGAATTTTATTGAAATTAATAACTTAAATGTATGGGGTGTATAGCAACATATGCGATGTGATAAAATGTCCTTTTTGCCCATTTTCCTATGGGTGAATTTCAACAAATGCTATTTTTGAAGTGAAAACTTCTTTAGCGGCGCTGAGCACTTTTTTTTGTATGGGTAAAAACTTTCAAACTCGCGTCAGGGTCACGTGATGCTGATCGAAAAAGCGTAAGATCGAGGGGAAGGGAGAGGAACCTCTTTCTACCGTGCCTGAGTGTGCTGCTCTGTTTAGGCGGCACAGGGCGCTTGCGCGAATGACCGTGTGTGTTTATGTACAGCGTATCCAAGGATGGTGACAGATAAATAACAACATATAAATTGTCATATTTGTGTACGATAGCGCAATAAATAAACATTGTATTCTACCTCATAAATGATAGTACTTTTTTACTTATAATTAAACACAACGTTAATATTGAAGTTTTCACTTCTGCCGGCACTCCCGGAGTGCTACCTTTTTTTCATTATATCGGTGAACTTTTTCATTTTTTTTTGTACTTATATTTTTCAGGTTTTATGTAATCATTAGGATATTAAATATCCCTAAATTCAATAATATCATAAACGTATCATTTAAGACTAAGGAGTAAATTTAGTTTGAATTTTGAATTCTACCTATGCGATGTGACAAACCGGCACCGATTATTTTTCTGTACACCGATTTGTTTAGCTACCGAAATGATATACATATTCAGTGATATGATAAATTTATGTGTACAGCCTTCTTTTCTTTTTTTAATATACCTATTTTAGCTTAGAATAATAAAAATGTTTATATTTATTAACATAGTCTTTAATTAAATGAAGTATAAAAAAACAAAATCTGTTATAAGTTAATGACACGGCATCAACCGATATGATAAATAAAAATGACTTTTAGTTTCATAAGCGTTTCTGTGCTTCTGAGGGCACGTAAAGCTGTTGGTCCCGGCTGTCGTACTAACTAACATCATCGACAATCGTTACGGGTAGTTAGAGCTCTCAAAAGTCTAACATTTGGTTTAACCAAAAAATGTCGTATGCCTCCGATGGCAGTCGCTTCACATAAAATACTGACATTCCGCCAAATCGGGTTAAACTTAAAACCATACAATATTATTAAGAGGTTGATTAAATCAGTTCAGTTAAAGATTATTCTAATATTATGGAATGTAAATAAATAAAATAAAATCCATTTATTGCTTATACATAAGATAGGTAAGTAAAATACAAACATGTTTTTTTTGTTACATAAGCAAAGGGTGATGGCTCAGCTTTGTGCTACCCGGAATAGTGTACAACTCATGGAATCAAATAAGGTCGAAATGTAAAAAATACGGAAAAATTACGGAGGCAAAATCGCGGGCGAAAGCTAGAAATAATATACAAGGAACTAAAATATTTATTTCAATTAAGCTAACTGTTATTTAATTTTATAACCATAAAAATATTTATTACACATATACTTTAGTATCGTCATATACGTATGCATATTGTCACATTTTATTTTATTACATTGATAAATGTATAATAGGTATAACATACATACAAAATAAAACTACAGTGGGAAATTCTAAATCTGATATCAGGTAACACTAAAAAATGGCGCAATGGCGGCGTGAAAAATTCATCATTTGATAGGTTTTTTTTTCATAAAATACTATAAGATTTGAGTTACTTTCCGATGGAAGGAGATAGTGTTAGTTGTTTTTAAACGTCCTTTGTAATTCCTGCTGGTTCTCATTGCACAACTAGTCATTTTCAGCAAAATAACTGAATACAAAATCTAGACCGTGCGTGTGTATTGTATGACGTTACAATGAACACTAAGGAGTATGGAACACCTTAGTGGTCAACAGTTAGCCATTATATTTTTTGACGCTATGGCACCGTCCATAGTCAATCTAGAGGTGACTTATCTAAGGGTAGCAACAATTGATTAGATAGGTATTCTTTATACCTACATCGTGTTAATTTGGTTTTAGTTACAATGAGATAAAGGTGTAATAAATTGTTTATGTAAGTTTAAGTACCTATCACTGCTTCTAAATAATACCTACTTAGGTACACTACACTACGTTAGTATTTTATGATCCGTAACTACACATAGCTAACATTATTGGTTAAGAGCTTTAATCTGCCGCGCGACAACTCAAATTTCACTCAGACAGACGCGCACACGTGTCCGCATGCACACTGTCTATGTGGTGACTGCGCGCTCGCTCTGAATACTCCGGCCGAATGGTTTTGATCCATTGGAAATTATAAATTGTGTAAAAGTTATTGCCAAAAGTATAAATACGAGTATATTTTTTTTTACGATTCGTAGTAGGTAGTGTATGATTAGATATAATTTACGTAATACCTTTCGATTCGATATTCCATTATTCACAACAAGGAATAATGAATAAAACAAATAGTTAGTTTTTTGTGTTTAAAATAAGACATGTTTTTTTTTTGGTAAGTAACGAAACTTTTTAAAAACAAAGCAACATAAGAGTAAAAAAAAAATCTATAACTTACTTGTGAATAATATATTTTTTGCCATAATGGGGTATTGATTTTTCATATACTAATTGCAGTTTTAGTTTTTATTAAAATCGCCAGCAATTTTCGATATTCCTTTCCTTATAGTTTTGAATATCGTCTACCACGCCTACTTGAAAAATGCATCCTCTGTATATGTACAACATATATTATCGGGACAACCTTTTAGCGCTAAAAGCAGGACTTTCTAAATTATTTCGTTTCCTTTTTTGTTAAAAAAAAACCGACTTCAAAAACTAAAAAGTATAAAATAACAAATATTTAATGTAATATGCGATGTAGCACATAAATAAAATAAAAATGCGACCAACCCAAGCGGGCAAACGTTCGTTTACGGTCGTCTCGAATTATAATTTTGTAGTTTATTTTTCTAATAGTTTTATTTCTTTAGGGCTTGGCACCGACTTTACACTTATCAATAGGTAACATACACACAAAGGTATTAATTAGCATCGCATAAGAGGTGTATTAAATTAAATATTTGTTATTTTATACTTTTCAGTTTTTGAAGTCGGTTTTTTTTACTTTTGAGTGTCACAACCTATCTGGTTGTAAAGGTCTCATCGATACAAATTAATCAAGCCCAAACACAAGGTAACTGCTGTTAGTCGTTGAAGAGTTCCCTCGACTATCTTCCAGGTCCATCATCAGATCGACTCCAAACCTTCATTTAATTATAATGCTTTAAGATAATTAACGAAAAACTTAACAAATGCACTAATCACCCTACGATTTTCTAAAGTTCCTCTCAATTTCTCTAGAATGCCATCATCAGATCCTGGTTTCCTTGACATGGGACCAAACGGCAAGTCCACTCTTTTGAATAAAAAAAGAATTTTAGTAATCGGTACAGAATTGACGGAGAAATCGTTGTACATATTCATAAAAAAAAACATACCGGCCGAATTGATAACCTCCTCCTTTTTGGAAGTCGGTTTAAAATAATGTTGTTTTATTGCTCATTATTTCTAAAACATCATTTGTTATCATAAATGTTAATATTTTTTTTTAAATAAATAATTTAAATTATAAACCAAAAATTATTATCGAGTATCAAAAAATGTTGATGAGTTATCGCATAAAATTCGTACGCGTCGCAAAGGTCAAACGCTCGGTAGGAGCGATACGTCCTCTCTCTAAAAAGCCTCGCGGCAGACTGATTTCAATTGTTTCGTGCGTCCGGTTTTATAGTAGTTTTATGATGATTTTAAAATATTTGTAGAAAAAAAGACAAATTGATTTAAAGTTTTTTTTTGTATTATTGTTGTAGAAAATGTTCTTTTAATATTTGAGGTAATTTTAATAACGTTTTGAGCATCATTTATCAACGTAAATTACGATTTTCTTGAGTGTGATTTTTACAAACTCTAACTTTATATTTTTTTCGATTTCAATAATAATTATAATAACAATTAAATTTTCCTCTGAGTATTTCCTTAATAAGGATCTGGACTTTAAGTTTGTTTAATTTTTAGTGCTAAATTGGTCGAATTACTAGAATCCGAAGGCATGGAAGTTAATGCTAAACGTGAAATTCAGAAAACATATGTTCAGTTTTCTTGATATGTTTTTTAAGTTTTCTGTATAATATTGTTTTTCTCTGAGTATTTTTTAGATGACAATATTTCCTTTAATTATTACCTAAAAACATGTTTATAAAATACGCTTTTCATATAATATGCCTAGATCAAAAAGTACAAAAACCGTCAATTATTGAGTTTAGGGTCTTAACACTCACACTATAAAAAATATAGTCAGAGAGGGAAATAATGGGTTTGTCATACACGAAAAAAAACTATCTCTGGCTCTTGCTTCAAAAAGGATTTGGATTAGCTAACGGCTAACCTTCGTGAATTAAGAGTCACACTATAAGAAAATAATGCTACCGATCTTTTATGGCTCGTTGTTCAGTATACGAGAATAATACTTACATGTCTAATGATGTTTTAGTCATTAGAAAGAGATAATATTGGTTGTAAAGGCAAATAATGTTAGCTAACAAAAAAGTTACTAGCATTTAAAACAGCGCCATCTTGTTAAAACTTCTGAAACAAATTAGTCGATATAATAATGATCAATCAATTACTTACCTGCACAGCACTGCATCACACACATGAACCAATATTGAGTTTTAGTGACATCTAGTGATGGCGTGGTGAACAATATAATGTTATAAAGCGCCATCTAGCGATTTCAGTGAGAGACAATTCCACAACAAAAGACAGCTTGACAAGTTGACAGCTTTGACAGCTGTGCAGCACATAGTGGTTTATTCTCTATTACCATTTGTTACATGAACACTAACCACTGATTGGTTAAATTAATAAAATAATTACTTTTTGACCAATAGACAGGAGTAATATGTAATAATAGTCTTATTTAATAAACAGTTTGTGAGAACGAACTGCAATAAATTTAACTTCGTTTCGTTTTCGATCTCGCTCGATTCTCGTGTTTTTACTACTGTGCAAGTTCACGATAACAAAGTGCATTTCAGAGTGTTGGTGCATAATAAAATGACCTAAATTGTGATTTGTGACTAAATAATAGTTGTGACAATAGAAACAAATCAAAAGGATACAGTGGGAAGCGATATGATACTCTCCTTAGCAGTGTTCTAAGATTGTGCTCATATCGTAACTTTTAATAATGTCTATGATAAAAAACGAGATGTCTTCAAAACCAGCTAACCAGAAAAGGAGGTGAGTTGTGATAATTTTATTGTGTTTAGTTACGATATAACCTACTTTACAACGCTATTGCAAGATGCTGCAGGCATATTTTTTATAAGTTTTGTTTTTTCCTGTTACGTTTATTTGGTTGCCAAGTGTCACCTCGAAGTTTGAACTTTCTCTTTGGTTAGCCTTTAGATGCATCGTGGACCACAATAATTGATAAAGTTATAATAAACATCAATATTTAATTACAATGGATGTTATTGTGTAACATAAAGGTATCAATAACAAAAGATTTGTCTAACATGATAATTGGTCAATTTTCTGGATGTCATTGAAAAAAAATTGATAAAAATTAGATGTTACGGTAAACAAATGATGTCAGAAACGTAACAACAGTATTATCTTTCAGATTATTAGGTTTTGGTTTAGTTGCGGACATTCTTAGGGTTTCGGTACATCTTGATACCCACCAAAACACATGGTATTTTTATCTCTGCTAGTTGCGAAGGTAACTCTTGTTTACTACACATTACTTCCTTATTTTTCATTAATATACCTACATCATATATTTACAAATATTTTTGGCTATTTTTAGACATCTATTAAGTTCATAGATATGCAAAAATAGTCCCTATGATAAGAACATAAAATACAACTTTATCTTAATTTAAGTAAGCGTTGGACCTTCAACTTTATATTAGGTAATACTTATCAGCTATTATACATAATAGACAAGTCAATTTCAATTTCTGAAAAACTTGTACTCTATTACGTAATATTTTAATAATTACATCACCATCGTCAGTCTATAATGATATCGGGTAATATCAGTTTGTGTCTTTCCATGATTAGTTTTAAAGTGAAGGACACTGACATACCTAGTCCTTAAAAAACATTACCTATTATTTTTGTATTTTGCTAACTCAAATTTTTTTGTTGGTTTGCTGTTTGGTATACTTAGGTGGTGCTGCTTACGCTATAAATTATTAAATTTATTAGAATCAGATTAGTTTCAAAGATGTCCCATATATTATTACAAATTCAAATAGAATTTAAATATTTGATAATTGGTCTGGATATGTTTAAAAACCTTCATCCCAACGATATTGCAAACTTTCACATTTCAATACTCATAAGTTCATACTTATGAGTATTGACACTCATGTGACACTCATGTGTATATAGTGAAACAGCTTATTGGCCCTGGGTAATTACTACATTGTATTAATTTCCTTGTAAATTAATAATGTATTAGTGCAGTTAGGTACCCATCTACTGCACTAATACGAGTATAATATAGATTGGTATGTTCTGACAAAAAAGTTTTTGCTAGTCTAAGTTAGATGCTCTTAGTTAACTTTCTGAGTTAAGTTGTCAACAATTTACCTAAGTATTCTGTCAATTTTGTCAAAAATCAATAGATTACAACAAAAGTTAGGTATTGAGTTACAATCTTTTCTGTGCCGGTGGCCAAAATTGGAAGCTACTATTGTCATTTTGATTTTAATGTCATTTGGATACATTTTCAATAAAGAGACAACGAAAAGATGTGATTACAGCGACACTATCACCGGCACAGAAAATATTGTGTCTCAATGGCATGTCCCGGCCAAAACCAACTGCGCTCAGAAAGTAAGATGTTAGAATATCTGACTAACTTTCGTAAATATTTGTCTGTCAGAACACACCCAATGTTGGTATAGATTCACCTATATTTAACAATTATCTTACTGAATACAGTGCAAGTACATAAAGCTTAAGTCAGATATTATCATAATAAATCACGAAAAATGGTTTGGGGAACTTATATTGTCAGTTAAAAATAAACAGAAATATATTTTTGTCTTTAATTAGGTAGGTACATAATCTTAGTTATTATTTTCATTGTTTAGTTTGTTCCAAGTACCTACATATTATTTTGATAAATGATATCTGCCAGGGATGAATGTGTAAAAGGGATGGGATGAAAAACTTGTATTGAAACAACTCTATAACTTTCTCTCTCTAACAGTAAATCTTTGTATTGTTTGCTCAATACAAACAATATATGCAGAGTTTTTTGTTAACTTATTTTCTCCTAATAAAAAATAATTCTATACATTTAAAAGCTCAATGTACCAAAGTTGATAGGAAATAGGAATCAACTTGAGCATAAACAAAAGCTTTCCTTATTTTATAAAACTTTATAAAAGCAAAGTATTGGATTTATTGAATGCGCTATTTTTATAAAAAAATATTGGTTACAATTGGATATAATCCAATAATTTTTATTGCCCATTTATCTAACTAAAGATGCTAAGATTGGCTATATCATCACACTACAATTGTGAAATGAAGCCACTGCAGGCACAGAGATATTTATTTATGTGGATTTTTTTTTAAATATTTATGATAAATTATAAATTTGATTGAAATAGGTAGTTAGTGAAAATTCTTACAGACTTACATGAAATAAAAAATGTAAAAAATAATTACTCGCTTTAAGTTATTAGTTATCCTTATCATATACATAAACCAGTGGCTGTTTTATCATCTCTATCAAAATAAGAATTTTTATTTTTTTGTGTTATCAATTCATAAAAATACTTACATAAAAAAAAAATAAAAAAGAAAATGATTCATCGCATTAACCACATTTACATTCAGTCTTATTATGAATGATATATTATAAAAGTAATCTACATAATTTATTGTTATATTTTTTAAAATTAAATTTTAGTTAATACTTACCTATTATAACGGGCTACAGTTAAATACTTTCAAGATAACTATGGTTCTTGTTATCATAATTTGACGTCAATTGTAACAGCAGTTTAAGACTTGTTTTATGACTAATGTGACTGAGTGCGTAGTTTTTTACCTCGGCTCTTTGGGAAATTTGAGATAAAATAGGTATAGCCAATATTTTTTAAAGATATCATAGCGTGCTAAGATAAAATGGGCAATCTCAGATGTTGCCCTACAAGATCAAATATAAAACACGGGGTAATTTTTTTATCTGGACATTATTTGTCCAATAACTTATTATGATTCTCGAGATATTTACCATTACCATGTATAGGTATTATTTGTTTAGAGTTTCCGATATTCGACGCTTGTTGCAAGCGCCAGGATCACGGATGATCATCCCGTAAATATACATGGTAAATATCCCGTTAATCATTATAATTTGAGTGCTAATAACCATGATAACTATAAAACTATTTTATTTGTCCAAATAAAAATTAAAAAAAAACCCTAACACAATTACTTTCAAACACCCATAACTTTTAAACGGGTCAACCGATTTTCATGAAACATGACCAGAACAGCACGTAAGTCCCCGTTAAGACCCGAAACTCGATAATTGACGGTTTTTGTACTTTTTGATCTAGTCATATTATATGAAAAGCGTATTTTATAAACATGCTTTTAGGTAATAATTAAAGGAAATATTGTCATCTAAAAAATACTCAGAGAAAAACAATATTATACAGAAAACTTATAAAATATATCAAGAAAACTGAACATATGTTTTCTGAATTTCACTTTTAGCATTAACTTCCATGCCTTCGGATTCTAGTAATTCGACCAATTTAGCACTAAAAATTAAACAAACTTAAAGTCCAGATCCTTATTAAGGAAATACTCATAGGAAAATTTAATTGTTATTATAATTATTATTGAAATCGAAAAAAATATAAAGTTAGAATTTGTAAAAATCACACTCAAGAAAATCGTAATTTACGTTGATAAATGATGCTCAAAACGTTATTAAAATTACCTCAAATAATAAAAGAATATTTTCTACAACAATTATACTAAAAAAAAATCTCTAAAACAAATTGTCTTTTTTTCTACAAATATTTTAAAATCATCATAAAACTACTATAAAATCGGACGCACGAAACAATTCAAATCAGTCTGCCGCGAGGCTTTTTATAGAGAGGACGTATCGCTCCTACCGAGCGTTTGACCTTTGCGGCGCGTACGAATTTTATGCGATAACTCATCAACATGTTTTGATACTCGATAATAATTTTTGTTTTATAATTTGAATTATTTATTAAAAAAAAATATTAACATTTATGATAACAAATAATGTTTTAGAAATAATGAGCAATAAAACAACATTATTTTAAACCGACTTCCAAAAAGGAGGAGGTTCTCAATTCGGCCGGTATGTTTTTTTTTATGAATATGTTCAACGATATCTCCGTCAATTCTGTACCGATTACTAAAATTCTTTTTTTATTCAAAAGAATGGACTTGCCGTTTGGTCCCATGTCAAGGAAACCAGGATCTAATGATGGCATTCTAGAGAAATTGAGAGGAACTTTAGAAAATCGTAGGGTGATTAGTGCATTTGTTAAGTTTTTCGTTAATTATCTTAAAGCATTATAATTAAATGAAGGTTTGGAGTCGATCTGATGATGGACCTGGAAGATAGTCGAGGGAACTCTTCAACGACTAACAGCAGTTACCTCGTGTTTGGGCTTGATTAATTTGTATCGATGAGACCTTTACAACCAGATAGGTTGTGACACTCAAAAGTAATAACAAAAAGACTTTAAAAGCTGAAAAGTATAAAATAACAAATATTTAATTTAATACACCTTTTCTGCGATGCTAATTTATACTTTTGTGTGTATGTTACCTATTGATAAGTGTGAAGTCGGTGCCAAGCCTCAAAGA
This sequence comes from Timandra comae, assembly GCA_958496195.1. NCBI lineage: Eukaryota > Metazoa > Arthropoda > Insecta > Lepidoptera > Geometridae > Timandra > Timandra comae. Next base: position 6,796,044 of record OY292370.1, read on the forward strand.
AATAAAACTATTAGAAAAATAAACTACAAAATTATAATTCGAGATGACCGTTAACGAACGTTTGCCCGCTTGGATTGGTCGCATTTTTATTTTATTTATGTGCTACATCGCATAAGAGGTATTACATTACATATTTGTTATTTTATACTTTTTAGTTTTTGAAGTCGGTTTTTTTTAACAAAAAAGGAAACGAAATAATTTAGAAAGTCCTGCTTTTAGCGCTAAAAGGTTGTCCCGATAATATATGTTGTACATATACAGACGAGGCATTTTTCAAGTAGGCGTGGATGACGATATTCAAAACTATAAGGAAAGGAATATCGAAAATTGCTAGTGATTTTAATAAAAACTAAAACTGCAATTAGTATATGAAAAATCAATACCCCATTATAGCAAAAAATATATTATTCACAAGTAAGTTATAGATTTTTTTTTACTCGTATGTTGCTTTGTTTTTAAAAAGTTTCGTTACTTACCAAAAAAAAATCATGTCTTATTTTAAAAACAAAAAACTAAGTATTTGTTTTATTCATTATTCCTTGTTGTGAATAATGGAATATCGAATCGAAAGGTATTACGTAAATTATATCTAATCATATACTACCTTCTACGAATCGTAAAAAAAAATATACTCGTATTTATACTTTTGTCAATAACTTTAACACAATTTATAATTTCCAATGGATCAAAACCGTTCGGCCGGAGTATTCAGAGCGAGCGCGCCGTCACCACATAGACAGTGTGCATGCGGACACGCGTGCGCGTCTGTGTGAGTGAAATTTGAGTTGTCGCGCGGTAGATCACGGCTCTTAATACAAAAAAAAAACTAAATTGAAATCGGTTCATCCGTCCGGGAGCTATGACGCCACAGACAGACAGATACACACACACACACACACACAGACACGTCAAACTTATAACACCCCTCTTTTCGTCGGGGGTTAAAATGACACATCTTTGGATACTTTATTTATTATACATATTGAAACTAGCAAGAAAAATTCCTAAAAATAAATATGACAATATTTTTTATCATTGTTCGTTACTAACGATTCAATGATAAGAATGCACTCGCAAATTGTGTTGCCATACATTGCTAGTGTTATCAAAATAATGTACTACTTTATATGCAAAGAAGGTGAATTAAATCGGCTAATGAAAAATTTTATTGGTGGGTGTTAGACTAATTCATGACTAATTAAACGAAATGCTAAATAAATTACTGTGTTACCTAATTACGTATTACGCATTTGTGTAGTAAAAAATATGACTATAGCTGTACCTCGTGGCTTCACCTATGAGCTATCTGCTATACAATAAACCTACATCTTGAAACTATCTATTGATGGAATGGAAACGTGTAGTAATTCATTAGTTACAAGAACATACTTTTTAAATATGAACAGACAATAGGAAGCGATTTTGTTTAACATTGTGTAGTATAGAAATTAAGCCTTTTATTGCTAATAGCGGCGCCCCGCGGTTTCACCCGCGTAGTTTCCGTTCTCGTAGGAATATGGGGATAAAATTTTGCTAAAAACCTTCCCACTGAACCACTCTATCTATTAAAACAAACTGCATCAAAATCCGTTGCGTAGTTTTAAAGATCTAAGCATATATAGGGACAGAGAAAGCGACTTTGTTTTATACAATGTAGTGATTCTTACTATTTACATACAAGTAGATTTCCACTACTTAAATAAAATATCGTAAATCGCCAGTCACCTTTTATCTATGTACTTGTACTAAGTATTAATTCTGGACTTTGGTAATTGATTTCAATACAATAACAGTAGGTGCCGGGCAAGTGCGTAGAAACTACGCAAATAACTGAAAATTTCAGGCGCTGTAAAACGCTTTGCTCAATAAAAATGAGTAGGTAGTAGTAGGTTTGCAAAGTGCAATGATATTTTTAAAAGTAGCTGTAAACCCTATGCAGAGGCAAAGGTTTTTGGCTGATCGCGCTAATTTGAGGTAACCAATCCGATAAAAAAACTTTTTGCATTACTATCTAATACAAACCTATTTATTCAGATAAATAGGTTTGTATTAGAACCTATCTATTGAGATTAGAAAGAAGAAAATTAGAAGAATATATTTATTGTTTTTTTTGGTACAGACGTTCGTTTATCCCGTTAGTAACCCTTTTTTATTAGGAAATTCATATGAGATCTACGAAAATGCTAAGTAATTACCTACGGCGTGCATGACTATTTATGAGATTCTTTGCGTATCGACTCAAATTTTTGAGGACCAAAACTCGGCCACCGATATAGCGCTATCAGTGGCCTTGTAAAGGAGGACCTTTAGGGTGTCCAGGTGTAGGGACACGCATGGCAAGTCAAAAGAGGGGCCATTGTTTTGGGGAGAAATGCCACACACATGCATTCTCCGAGCTGAATCCCTGTGCATGTTCTCCTTGCTTCGGCCTACTTGTGTCCGCATGACTACTGTAATCATCTCGACTTTGTTAAACAAATTAACTACTTATAATATAAATAAATAACTATGTTTATAATCATATAAGCAATAAGTACTGTGTACTGTACTAAGTATTTACTGTTTTATCAAAATTATTATTTTGTTGACTACGCAAACTGGCCGTTATCATTAGGAAGTTTAAACTAATTTTAATATTATTTATAAACTAACTATTCTTATATAGTATAAAGATAACTCCCATGTCAAATAAGTCTTTGTTTAAAATTAAGTAAATGTTAAGTACATTTAAAATGTTTTAGGGACGAAACTTAAAACTACTAATTGCTACTTGCTACGCAGAAAACCGTAAAGGGCCGCGGCGAGCGCTTTTCTTCTTTTCCTTTGACAACAACATCGCTAGGATGTGTGATACTTATCACTTTCAAAATTTGAAGTTATAAATTATATTTAAAATTCTTATTGCAAATAAATTTCAAGTTACTTACAAAGCATGGTGCGAAATCGTAGATCCCTACGATGCGTCAAAGCGTAGCAGTTTTGTATTCCGACCCTAATAGAATTGAACAATAAATATGGTCTGATGATCTACGTCACCAGACACAATACATTATATTACTTACGTTGTTTCTTCGTCATGAGTCACCGTTAAGCTTTTAAAATGGTAGGAGTTTGAAATGAAGTTACTGATAAGACGTTTAACCCATTTAGAACGATATCATTAGGATAACTTCGTTACTAACGAATTCGTCTGGTTAGGAAAGATGACATTATTAAGAATGACATTATTTAAACTTAGAATTACTCTAAATAGTAGATAGCTTAAGAAGTTCAAGATTAACAGTAATTTTGTGGAATATGCAATAACCTAAAAGAAGTACTTAGGTATATGCTTGAGCAGGATACTCTGGCACAAGATATGTTTACTTAAAAGAGTATCCTAACAACTTGCAATTTATGTAATGTGTTTTGATGAAATAAATGATTTTGTATGCTATCAATTATATTACTTATAATATTTTATATGAGAATGTGTTTGTTTGTCCCTGTCACCACACCATGGGTGGATAGACAAAATTCAGTTTGGGAATAGAGTGCAAAAAAATGCTTTTCTATATTTTATCCAGAAATGCTCAAGACTTGTGCAAAAACGGGAATATCGTAAGCAAAATCACAGCACAGCTATAAATAAATAACATTGATGCGACGGGCATATTATATACCTATACCATACAATTATTTTTCAACTGTTGTAAATTGCTTTGTCCACAGGGCCGGATTTAAACTCAATGCCGCTCCTGGGCACCAGAAAAAAGTCCGCCCTATTACTAGAATTTTTTTTTTCACTTTAAAAATTTTTCCGCCCTAAAACATTTGCCGCCCTGGGCACTTGCCCCGACTGCCCCTAGTGTAAATCCACCGCTGTTTGTCCATCAATTTAAAGTGAGATCAAATTGATATAATAATACGTCATTTTCTTATTTACTGGTACCTGATTGTAAATGACGTCAATAATAAATTAACCTTAAATTGCATTTTATTAGGTATGTTTTGTTTTATAGAGATTGATGGTTTAGACTTTTAGAATGAATATATGCAACAGTGAATAGTGGCACATGTGTGAACATTGCATTGTCCCACGCGGTACTATTAGATAATGAGAATTACAGAGAATTAAAAGAAAACTTCTTGATAAAGTCATCAAGTTCATCAAGAAGTTTTCTTTTGATTATCTGTAATTCTCAATCACTAAAACCAAGTTTAAAAAGGCACCCAATCCAGATGCACACCAACTTAAGCGCTTAGTGTAATTTTATGTACTTACTCCAGTCTGTCACAAGTAAATATTAATGCATTTTTACCTGCTTACGCTTACACATTGATCGGTCCAACGAATACTAACTCTCTATAACCTTAGTTATCATACAGTTCTGGCAGGCAGGCATTCAAAATCGTTCTGAATGTAGCAATCAAGAAAATATGACCAAATGATACTTATCTTTGCCCAATCTGCCGCAGTTCCCTTCACAGCAAAATATAGGACTGCATTTTATCTCGAGATTGGCGCGAATACATTGTAGATAAATGGTGTTTTAGTAGTTCTGTCTGATCCTAGACTACCTATACTGTTTCTACACTGTATCGCATTAGAAACATGTATGTGCATACGAAAATCTAAATTTGTGAATATTACCTAACTAGCAGTGCTCCGCGGTTTACCCCCGTCAATAGTAGTTCCTGAGATTAGCACGTTAAACCAACCAAACAAACAAACTCTTCAGCTTTATAATATTAATATAGATACAGATAATAATGGTTTCCCCAAAGACATTTATTTAAAAATTCAAGTCTCCCGCAGGGCAACACTGACCAGTGACCACATGTCATAAAGTTCATTGCTCTCCCTACAAAGTAATGTAGTCAACGTTTGGAACGTTGCCGAAATTTAGGGAAATTTTGTTTTCATTTCCTAAGACATTCATATTTTTGCCTCTAAATGCAGGACTCATTTACATTTTAGCTAGGTCCTATACAAATACATACATTAGTAGGGGTCTAGTAATTCTTTAAACTAGTATTTTGAATTAAGAACTAGCAGTTTATTAAAACACAGATTTTAATATTTGAAGTAACACTAACAGTCGCGTCAACACGTGGCGTGGGGACTGAAAAAATCTGTGCGAGTCCATTACCTCAGCCTATGTAACAATTTTTCCTTAGACCTCTAAATAAAAATTGTCCATTGTATAATATCATAAAAAAACATGTATTTCATTCGATTTTAAACCTTATTTCTTTAATATTAACATTATAAAGATAGCATTATGTGGCTAAATGAGCTTAAACTGGTTTCAAATGTTAATTTGCCTCCGGCAGTCCACAAAATGATGTCGGAAGTTTTTGTTTTGATCTTGGGATTGTTCTGTACATTGGGTTCAAGGAGGATTGGAATCACTGAATTTAATTAAAAATTGTCAGCGTAGTATTTTTAATGTATGCAAATATATTAAAGTAGGTTTTTTATGTTTGTTTCTTCAATATTATAGTTATCGTAATAATTATAAATGCTAAATAAGTTTAACTTCAATATTAGGTACTTAGGTATTTGTATTTTGTAATGCAAGCATTTTTTTCATCGCCTGATCTGATCACCTCATACTTATATACCTAGTAGTATGTGTCATTCGTTTTAATTAACAACTTGAGACCATATTACGCAAGTTGTTGGCTATTAAACATAAAATATGTGAAACCCAACCGCTTTGACAGGCTTATGTTTAGACTAACCGGTTTTAAGGCAATGTTTATTACTAAATATTCATTATAAAGTTTGAATTAAATGCTAGATATACACTATACTTTTCTTATAAACTTTAACGAAGAAATAGGTATGCAATGATCTTAGTAATCTTCTTCACGATCCCTAAAGACTGGCATGTGACCGAAAATGGTCCAAAAATTCGATCTGATTCGGTAAAACGCTTATTAATTTGTAAAACTGTAAATTACTTATTTGTGTTATTCCTTACTATGCCATCTTGCTATGATAATATTTATTATTTAATTAAGTCAAAGATCAATTGTCATGTGTGCCTCGTTTATTTATCTGCTTATCATTTCTATGTCACTTATACATATCATAGTTTTCACGACGTCAACGTGGTTGAATTATATCCAATTAGAGATAATATGCAGCTGCATGTATTTTTATTCACCTTTGTCTATTAGGGCTTGATTTAGCTTGAGAAAAGGGTTATCTGGAAAGCTTTCAGTCAGTTTGATTCAATGATGTGCGTTTTTCAAATTTATATTTTGCCATCCCGTTTCAGTTAATGCTACTGATATCCTCAAATTAATAAGTCTCGCAATTTCAATATTTATTTGTTCATTATTAGTAGTATTTTGGCAGTATTTATAATTTTAACGTCGTGAACATGGCCGAATTATATTTAAATAGTAATATTTCTTTTTACATTCACCAATTCAGCTTTATCGTGATCAAAAATATTGTTTATCATATTAATCAAGTAATTAATTTAAAATAAGAACCCTGAATATTTCATATTAAGATAACAGCCGTTAGTCGCAATGTTTCGGTCAAATGTGTTATCAACCGAATCGTGTATCATCATGCTTTGCCAACATGGCTTTTATACAGTGAAGATAACAACATCTTTGTGTTATCATTATCAGTCAGTCGCGGATATTGTACTTCGATGGACTGTTGCGTTGTTCACTCATCGGATTCGAGAATTCGAATTCGAAAATGTTCGACAATAGCTTTTGTGAAGGGATTCCTCTGCAGTGCCCTGTGGTAGGCGCATTCGAGGAAACGGGATGGAACATGCAGTGCCCGGTCGCAAGTCAGTGGCCTAAACATCACGAGAATGTGTGCGGATTTAGTCAAATGGTGCCGAATAGAAATTTTGAAAATTCTTCGATGCCGCGTTATAGATCTAACCCTTACGTTCCTTACGTTCCGGAGTACGTGTTACCTCAGTACCGTCACATCCCAAACGTGTACCAACAACCGGTTCAGTACATGACTCCAAATCAGCTTCCTTGTCATCAAAGTCCAGAATGGGATTACAACACCATGTGTTTTAATGTCGATGGACAACCATGCCAGTATACGAATATTGTCGACCTAGAAGATTTCATGTAAGTTCCGTTTAATTTTATCTTTTCAATAATGCATCATAAAAATGCCAAATCATGTTCGTATTGGTAGATTATTTACATTGTTTCTGAATGTTTAAATTATGTGTGACGTGTGACGTAATATTTTAATAGAATTGATAATGTGAAGTTTTACATAACCGATACCAATACCACTTTTGTAAGAATACTCCGCTTTGTAACGCACGTGTGTGCGTGCGTGTGTTGATCAACTTTAAAGTTGTTTTCATCCACGTGGTTATCCTACTAATATTATAAAGGCGAAAGTTTGTATGTATGGATGTTTGTTATTCTTTCACGCAAAAACTACTGAATGGATTTTAATGAAACTTTACAATAATCTTGCTTATACATCAGAATAACACATAGGATACTTTTTATCCCAAAATTCCCACGGGAACGGGAACTACGCGGGTGAAGCCGCGGGGCGCTGCTAGTACTGAATATTTGATAGAAGTAAATAATTATCTAAGTTCATTAGCTATGAATCCACATCTCACATGCTCTATCTTATAGTTATGTACGCCATGCCCTATTTTGCGTGAATTTATTTACCATTTAAGCGAAAGACATCCAAAATTACCAGGAATAAATTCCAGGAATTTATAAATCTTTACGGATTCTTGGTTCTTCTAAGTTCTTCTATATCTGAGTTTTATCACATTTTTGTTATTTATTCCGTTCTATATGAGGACTCTAGGTTTACAGGTTGCGTAAACAAATACTATATTGTCAGTAATGATTTTTCTTTTTACATTTGATAAAAGATAAGGTCGTCTTAAGAGAAAATGACAGAAGCTGCTTTGGATTGAGACAAGTGGAGGGATTTGCACCTGTTAGACTGATAATAACAATGCTCTTTTTGATAAATAAGCATTCACTACATCATCTCATTATAGTAACTGACCCCGAAGTAAGCTTGGAGCTTGTATCTAGGGTATCAGCAACTACGCACACACTCATTCACACACACACCTAGACTGAGACAAACATTTGTGGTTCACACAAATATTCATCCCGCACGGGAATCAAACTCGCAACCTTACGGATGGCAGTCCGGCATGGTGACCACACTGCCATCAAATAAATTAAGACTTATAAAAGTCTAACATTTGGTTTATCCGAAAATGTCCTATCCATCCATGGGTTGTGAAGGACTAAAGGCAGTCGATCCACGTAATATAGCCAAATCTGGTTAAAATGAAAACCGACCCCAATCAGAGTTAGGATAAACGTTCGGAAGAAGATTAAGACTTTTACAAAATGATAATTTTGTATGTTAGTTTTGATGAATCTAAACACAGTAGTATAATAGTTTTTTTTATCTGGAAACCTGCCAGATCAGTCTAGACAGCAATCAGGTGATATACCCGCGTGATTACTTCATTTAACTAGATTATTAATAATTTACTGTTTCATGATCATGTGATCTAAATTTATTAGCCGTTTCAACTAATACCTATTCATTGGTTTCTTGGTATGCGTGCTATGCCACTGTTTAGTTTATTATTATTATTTCTGTTAATGTTAGTGTAATCACTGTAGTTCCAATAATCATAAGTTGGTTTTTGTTGCTAAACAATCATTTATGCGTAATTGAAAATCTTTCAGATTAATTATATTATTATACTCGTGGTTGACTAAGGCTTAATCGTCCTCATTTAGGGTAGGCTCGAGCTCGACATAATATGAATTGATGATACTCGTAGTGAGGTGGTATATAGTATTAGACCGTTTTTCCAAAATATTTCTTCTGTTGTCTGATCAAGTATTAATCCTTTGTCGTTTATTTTCTTAGACTTTGTAATTTGATCATTCAAGAACATTATCAACATCACTACTATCCTACTGCTCATACATTTCAGAATGGACGCAGGCAGACTTAATAAAAATCTGCTCAATAAAAATGTTTATTAAATACAATAAATTACAAACAAAACAAACGGTAACATTCACGGTTCATACTAAACCGGTCCACGAAAAGGAATTACAATATTTTTAATCAGATTTACCTGTTACAAGTTATCATTGTCAAAACATTTTTTACCTTTGTTCGCCCAATGAGTTGAAAACAAAACATTTGCGGCGCAGTTTTCGAAGGCTATTCGTCAGTACTTAGATGTAACCAAGGACGGTTTCACGGTGCCGTGGTTCACAGTAGATTGTGTTTTGTTTACGTTAGACCAAGCTTGTTTGTGTTGTGAATTATGGGACTTGTCGAAGGGTTTTTGTGTAGGATTATGTTTTTTTTTTTTTTTTTTTTTCTTACGAAACTACAATATAAAGTAGTTTCTTAATAATTACAATCTAGCCTTTTGCTGGCTAATGAGTAATTTAATTTTAACCTAAACTAATAATAATGTTTATATTAAGAATATGTCCAATAACACTTTTCTTATTATTTCTACTTAAGGCGAAGACACTTTGTTCATGTGTTCTGTTTAATTATAGTTAACAATCACTACACTACACTATTCACTAAATTAACTCATAAGGCTTTGTCCTTTTAAGTCTTCTCACTTTATTTGTGTTGTCAAGGAGCTGGATAGCCTCAACGTTCACATGTTGATAAAGTCTACGTTCGTGAGCTTTGGCATATTTATTAATAATGCTGGCGACAGTTTCCACTTTAAGGTCCCGGTGGAGGTCGTCCATCCTTATGTACCAAGGAGCATTTGTGATACCTCTGAGTACTTTGTTTTGAAAACGTTGTATCATCATGATGTTAGTTTGTTTGGCACAGCTGTATACCGTAAGTCCAAACAGGCATGAGGACTTGCTTATACAATAAAATTTTGTTGTGTAATGACAACGCGGAATGTTTACCAAGAAGCCAGTACATCTTCTTATAACGGATTTCTAACTCATCACGTTTTTTCTTGACATGAGCTTTCCAGCGTAGCTTGGCGTCAAGTGTCATGCCTAAGTACTTGGCCGTATTTTCGTATGGTACCACTTTGTCGTGTATGTACACTGGATGGTAGTTTAACTGTTTATTAGTGAAATCTACATGAACCGACTTAGATTCATTTAGTTTTATGCGCCATTTTTTGGTCCAGTCATAAATTTTGTTTATTGCTATTTGCACTTTTTCCACAGCTTCCTCTTGATTGTCTCCTGTTGCAAGGATTGCTGTATCGTCAGCGAAGGTTGCTATGAAAGTATTTTCTGTATTTGGGATATCACAGGTGTATAGCAAGTACAGGACCGGACCTAATACACTTCCCTGTGGTACTCCAGCTTTGATTTCTTTGAGCTCTGAATAAGAATTTTCTTGCCTCACTCTGAACATTCTCTCTGATATATAGGACTCCAAGAGGTCAGTAAATTGTGTTGGTAGCATCTGACGAAGCTTGTGTAAAAGTCCGTGATGCCAAACTTTATCGAAGGCTTGTGCTACATCTAAAAATATTGTAGAGCAAACTTTTTTTTCTTCTAAGGCATTTTCAATTACATCAGTTATTCGATGTACTTGGTCTATTGTGCTATGTTTTTCTCTAAAACCAAACTGATGGTTAGGAATTAAGTTCTTTTCTTCAATAATTGGTTTGAGCCGCTTTAAGAGAAGCTTCTCAAAGAGTTTTGATATTATAGGTAATAAGGAAATCGGTCTATATGATGAAGCTTCATGAGGTGGTTTACCAGGCTTAGGAATCATTATGACTTCAGCAACTTTCCAAACGTCTGGTACGTGTTTCAATCTGAAGGACGCATTGATGAGTGTCGTTAATTTTACTACTGCTCTGCGTGGAAGATTTCGCAGGACTTCTCCAGTAATCAGGTCGTATCCTGGGGATTTATTTTGTTTTAATAGTTTAATCTCTTGGAGTACCTCTTTTGGAGTGACGAGTTTTATGTCCAGGTCTTCTTGACATGTTATTTCTAGTTGGAGATCAGTTTTATTTTCATAAGGTTGAAATATTTGCTGTAAATGATTTGCAAATCTTGTTGCCTTCTGATCATTGGTACTTGCCCATTGTCCGCTCAGTTCCTTGATGGGAGGAATTTGGGTTATCGGTCTTTTAATATGTCTAGTAGCTTTCCAGAGTGAGTAGTCTGTAGTGCGATCACTAGTCAATTGACGTAGTGAAGTAGACATATTTTCGTCATTGAATTTTTGTATTGCTCTACTAAGTTTTTTAGTGAGATTATTTAATCGAGTTTTATCAGACGGAAAACGTGTTTGGTGCCACTTTTGTCGTTGCTGTCTTTTCTCTCTGATAAGTTGTTTTATATCTATGGGATATTTATTAACCTTATTTTTTATTTTGAGCTCGGGAGTATTGTTCCAAGCGCATTGCTGTATGTTACGTATGAAAGTTCTTATTTCCAAGTCAAGTTCTAGTCGTGTTTAAAACTCTGCCAGTCAGTATTTTTATTGGTAAGGGATAGGTTGTACGCTTTATATTGAACTTGCTCATTGAGAGTTAGTAAAATAGGTGAATGATCTGAACTCATGTCGAGACCCTCTTCGATCTGCAGGAAGTCAGGCGATATGTTTTTGTAAATAAAAAAGTCTATTAAATCTGGGATTTTGTGTGGATCTGTCGGCCAGTAAGTTGGTTTCCCTGTTGATATGACATCACACTTTACTTCTCTAACCGCTTTCAACAATTCTCTTCCTTTTGTTGTGTTAAGTCTTGATCCCCAATAGGTGTTTTTGGCGTTGAAGTCTCCCCCAAGTATGAATCTATCACCAAGTTTATTTAAGAAAGTACAATATTGTATATCTTTAAGACAATACCTTGGCGGGCAATATATGGCGCTTATAGTAACTGGGTATCGTTTGGTTTTGATACAAACAGCCACAGCTTGTATTTCAGGTTCTTCGTACTTTAAAATCTCATAGTGGAATATGTGATCCTTAACAATAACCGCGCTACCTCCCCTGGCTGTGTTAGCGGGATGTAATGCATGATATATTTTATACCCTTTGATTTCTATATAACTTTCTTTAGTGAAGTGTGTTTCTGATATTAGACACAAATCAATATTTTCCGTGTTAAGTACAACCTGAAGCTCATTTTTGTGCTGGAGAAGTCCATTTGCATTCCACGCCATACACTTAATAGACCTGGCAATCATTTTTGTTTGTAAATTTTGTTTTCCACTTTCTTTAGTCTTTCGTCAAATGACGATAAGATGTCGAGAATTTTATTTAACTTGTCATCTAGACTTGGTTGTGAACAACTCTTCTGTGTTTTCGGCTGACTTTTTATATGCGGTTGAGTGCTTTTTATAATTTGAGCGAAAGACAGGTCCTTTGTGACTTGTTTACTTGATGAAGGTATTTTTCTTACATCGGATTTAGAGGTAGCACTAATAGAAGGTTGGTTCTTTTGTTGGGCTTTGTTTTTAATAGTTTGTAGTTCTTTGGCAACTATACATCCTCTGTAGCTAGCGGGATGTGGTTCACCACAGTGAATACACTTAGGCTTTGCATCTGCGGGCTTCTGACAGTCTTTAGTCAGATGTTTGCCAGTACATTTTACACATCTCGGTTCCTTTGAGCAGTATTTTTGGGTATGTCCATATGCCTGACATCTTTTGCACTGAGGGATTAACCTGGATGTTTTAATTGGTTGAATATCTATTTTACTCCCTAGAATGGACTTAATATTATATATTTTTGCAATATCCTCATCCTTATGAAATGAGAGCATAAACATATTTAATGGCTGTTTAGTTCTCCAGCTTAATTTGTTCACCGCTTCTAGGATGTTATATCCTTTGGATGACAAATCTTCTAAGATCCTTTCTGGCACACACGAGAAATGAAGGTTCTTAGCCATTACTCTAATGGGCCTGTCTTGCTTGTTTTCATACGAATGCCAAGTACAGTTATTTTGTAGCAACATCTGCACTATAGCTCTGTATGAGTTTTCATTATAAGCGTTAATTTTCACAGTATCTCCTTTGCTCATTTTAGTCAAGAATGACTCATCTGGCACGCTTGACTTAAGAAGATCGTAGAAGTTCTGGTAATCCTTAATGTTTTCAACAATGATGGGTGGCGGCTGTGGGGCTTTTTTTGCTTTTGGCAACCTCCTGTCATTCTCTACAGAGTTAGTAACAGGGACTGACTGTTGTTGTGGGCTGAGTGACGTATTCAGCTTCCTCTTCTTACGGCTTTGTACTCGTACCCATTCAGTTTCTTTGGCCAGCTCCTCCTCATCCGTTTCATATTGGACTTGTTCAGAGGGCTTTTCTTTAGTAGAATCTTCAATCGGGGGAGGTTTCTTTCTTTCCTCCTGGATAGATATCAGCTGTTGCTGAAGCTCTACTATTTTAACCTGTAGCTCTTAATTCTTATTTTAACGTGTAGGATTATGTTGACGTAGAATTATTTGATATTTAGGTATTTTACTTTTTGGTATGGGTGGAATGATTCTCTAAAGCGGTTCTTCATTGAGGATTATGGTAAAAAAGTCTTCTAAAATGACGTTCATTCAGCTGCTTTTGATCCAGAAAATTTAGAGGAGTAAAGTTTCTTTAAAATTCGCAGACAATCAAATTGCCACATTGCCATGCCAATGACACCAGCTGTTCATGACTTCCATCTAAATTGACGATGTTCGCATTATATGGCAGACAAAGTAATAATTAATGATGTCAATAAGTAATCCCACCAAAAACATTCTGTAAAAAACTAGCCAAGTCTCGATGGAGCTGCTTGTTTAACTCTAAAAAGTAATGAAATCTAGACAGACTCGTGCCAAGTCTAAGGTTCCTTACTGCGATTTCTTTATTATTATAGTTAATGTTGTGTGACTTGGCCGTTGAAGGGTACACATGTATGTACACAAGGGTACAAAACTAGGTGCTCCATGACGCTATTGCACCAATCTTAAAAAATCCAGAACCTATCCATTGACGATAGAAAATTTGCTTAATTATAGCCACTTGAAAAATGTTGATTTAATATATGTATAGCTGTATAGCTTACTGGATGACGAAAATTTCAGCGTTCTGGGCTTATCCAGAGGTTGTCAAATAGGGGCCTGAAAATGCGGCGAAAGGGTTCCTGTAAAGGATGGTACGGCAGTGTTTGCTTCGCGCTCGACTTGGCGGGGGGCACTGCCGTGCCCCCAGATTAATAAACAAGGAAGTCTAGTGAATAACATATCTATAGGTCTTGGCGTGTGGAAGTGGACTCTATTGAATGCTCTAGACCCTATAATAAACCTATTTGGGATCCATTATAACAAGGAGATAGTACAGCATGTCTTTTCCATTTACGGGACTATTAAGGAGTCCCGGTTTGGAAGGCTAGTGGGGCCAAAGCCAACACACGGAAGCCCTTTAACATGTTTAATCTTGTGTAAAGGATGCACAATCCGGCGACTATCCCTGTATTACACTATAAAATGCATCCTAGGACTGTCCCCGGTTCTGCTGAGACTATTGCAAATGTATGGAAAACTACGACTGGGTTATGGGATGTTTAATGGACTGGATATTGGGGAACTATAGAGACTATGGCACCCGCCGATACATTGCTATAAACACGTACAAAGTGGCGGGTGGAGACTTGCCAGGTAGAGCATGTTATTATTACAGTGTCTTAAGAAGTCCATATGGATACAATCTCTTAAAATAACGGTTTTGGTCATTTTGTGTATTGTCTTAAGTCAAGTAGAGCTAATCGGTACTCCTCTATTCATATTTCTTCTCTTAAATGTAAAGTCAGTTGACTCTGAAGTAACTAATCTATGGATAAAGATAAATAACTAACCAGACCTCGTGCATTCTAAACCAATAAAATTAAACGGAACAGCAGACGGCGTTAATAGAGCGATAACCTAACCTTACTCGTTGAACGTCCCGATAGTGCAATATAGACAAACTGCTTATCTCGATTAAACACCAATTAATAAAGGTTTAAATGTAGTTGAAGTTGTTATATTGGTTTTAAATATGAATATCTATCCAATCATGCATATCCTTAGACGTTCATAATAATTCTTTAAACCTTCCTTTCTTAGATTAGCTACCATCTAACCATAGGGCAGCATCCAAATGCAGAAACTTCGTTTTCTCATTTTCGTGTCTCTATTATGAGTTTTGTCACGTCTTTTTCCTTAAAATTATATTTATTTGCATGATAAAAGGTATATGTAAAATTCTGTCATAATAATCTAGACATCGTCTACTAAACATAAAATAAAGCAATAAATTTTTTGTAGCCAATAATTTTTACTAATCGTAAAGTTTTAAGTAGGCAAATCAATAATTTGGTGACTTTTCCTTGTACGCTATAACATGTATCATATCACCAAATACAAACATCTAGAGTTGATATTTAACCTGTCTCGTTATTGTCCTGTCCTATACCCCGATTAGAGACACAGTTAGAGGTCATTATACAAGATGGCGCCGAATGGACTAACTACTAGCTTATATCACGTTTTTCAATGAGATCAATTGTTTATTAATCGAATTATAATTGTGTTGTGAGTACAAAACAAATTTTATTGAGGAAAATAAGATATTGAAGTTTTAGTTTGTGCATATTATTTAAAAATTCTGACTTTTTGACTGATCCAAGGGTCCAGTTTGCCCGTGGCATTTCGGCTGATTGTAACTGTTTCATAACAAACTTTAATTCTTCTTTTTTAACACGCAATTGAGAACTACCTCTTTAAGCTCTCTGTCATTGAATGATTTTGTATTTGTTCAGAAACTTGGTGACTATAGCGCCGATATTTTAGGGAAAATTAAGTATTCTTACAACGTCACCTAATTAATTCAACTCATGTCCAAAAATTGTTCATTCGCATCAGAAAGGTTTCCGAAAAAAGCGAAGACGGAGATATAATCAAAAAAGTAATTGAGTATGCCTTTTCCTTATATTAGATTCGTAACCCTGAATTCATCAACTCCTAGCAACTGGACGAACGTCCGGCAGACCAATCAAAACTAATGTCTTGATAGGGAACGTGATTATATCAACGAATCGTTCTATAGAACCTGTATATATGACGTCGGTCCGCAATTGACAGACAGGAACGCGATTATTTTTGCAATCACAACCAATTGTCGTTAGTCGTGTTCTGTACCTAGATTCTATTCATATTCTAAAACGGTCAGTTCATTGGTACGGCCGGCATTGGCCTAAAATTTCGTCTGGATTTTTCTAGATCTATTGCTCATGCGTTGTTTTAGTGTTAGTTTATGAATAAGATTTCTCAGAAATACCAATTTTTTTTAGCTTTTCTTTTAATTTGATGGTCAGTCTATTGTAAGCCGTCGGTCCTGATTGTCGTACTAACATTATCGACAGCCGTTTTAGGTACCTAGTCAAAGCTTTCTATAGTCAAATTAAGAATATTGCAGCAAAACTCCCAGTCATGTGTAATGAATTGATCAAAAGTCAAGTTTCAAAGGTTCGCAGAAAGAGATACATGCAATGATTGATTTATTTTTAGTAGATACGTAGAGATTAGGCACAAATGTCTTTCCTTGGTAACAAATAAAGATTCACTATCTTATTTATTTAGAGATTGAATATATTGTATATCAGGAAGATTATGTTTAGATAAGGTTGGATTTGTGTGAGATATTATTTGAAAGTTATCTAACTGTATTTGATTAGCGAAGAGTTTGATTTTTCAATGTGAATAATCTTAATCTCTTGCTGTTCATATGACGATGTCGTAGATTAAAAATCTGGTACTTTTTTCGGCTTTTTCTTATCTTATACATATTAATAAAGATAAAACAGGTTTGTTTGTAATCTTTGGTTTTCCTCGTCTGGGATCCGTATTGCAAGCTTTAGGTTAGTTTGGGTAATGACTGAACTAAAAAAGTACCTAAATGAGTCAAAAAGAAATTCCAAAATAATTCATAGCCAAAAAGTCCGTGATTATAGTCCGTGATATACAGGCCGAAATTTTCAAAGGACTAAACTTCAGTAAATATAAAAAACTATAGGATGCAGTTAATAAAATTCATTCTAATTACCAAAAAGGAAATAACATTAACAAAATGGTAAAGGAGAATTAATTTGCAATAAGAATTCGATTGGTGTCGATCAATTACCTAGAATAACGGTTATTATTATACACGTTTCTCGTTTACGGCTCACTGCTTGTCAGTTTTAATTCTAGAGTTTTCCTCAATGCATTGCACTCTTCGTTTCTCTTATCAGGTTTAATTATACCAGTTTTATCGTTATTCTTTGTTTCTATATTTGGTACATTTATAGATTATCTTCTATCAACAAGTTAAATAGCCAAAGGTCTACTTTAGGTCAGAGGAGCTTGTATTTTGGGATTGTTAGTCAAGTGTATTATGATTTATCTTATCATACTTGCTTGTTATTAATGTGATTTCAAGCTTCAAGTGCTACTTATTTATCATCCTTAATTTTACCGGCGGGCGCCCCGTGGTTTTATTTCATAATTGGTCCCGTAGAGAAACTGTAGGATATACTTTGGTCTCTTACAAGCCTGAAAGTATTATCGTTCATACTAGTTTAACATATATTCTAAATCTGGTTCAGACCCTGTCGAACCTACACATGTTACTTTAAAACCATGAATTCCTAAAGGGCCAACAAATTTGTTAAACATATGAAGCGTGTTTACAATGTCGTCCAATGCTGCCAAACATGTTCTATTGATACAAATTATAATTTGTGCATGCCAACCCACAACAAAGACAGTGTAAACCCAAATAATAGATGCGGATCACGTCCAAAGGACCAACTTGCGTCAATACCATACGCTCATCATAATCAATTTTCTCACCTCCCATTGTGGTATCAAGCAACAATTTAGTAACAATTCATTGCAAACTATAATTGTGTAACCAAATTTGATATTTCGATAATGAACGGCCAATAGAAAATTGTCCAGCTCTTTGTAACCAAGTTCCTTTTCCCTGCTATCATTCTTCCCGATTCGATTGGATACAATCGTTTGTTATTTTGCCAACTTATGGCTCCGATTTGAGGCTTCCAAAAGGTTTACTTTTAGCAGGCTTATTGATTACGGCTATTCATTTCTCTGTACTAATATTATATCATCGGTGAAAAAATGGCCTTTGTCCTAGAATAAGGTCAAAGATCTTACTGGCATGCTGACTTTACTATTCCTTTAATTGTGACTTAGTCTATAGGTACATCTTCTTAGATTATACTTCAGCTAAATATCCAGAAAATTATTTATATTACAAAAAATCTTTTATACAACATGTTGGCTAATCTAAAGATTTATATTGTAAAACCCAGTATTTACTTATACACCATCTTTTACAGAAACATCAACTAATTTTAGCATTGGAAACTTTTGTAAATTTTATGTGTTCTATTTAATGGATATAAGTAAAATATTGCTCGTTCAACGCGATCGTTAAAAAGTAGACAAACAACTTTATTTTTGTGTGTGTAAAAATGCATTTGTGACGCATTTCCTAAATACGCTATTTAGAACAAGGAGATAATAAAATGGCCGCCCGCTCCGGGCCTAATGACAAATTAATGGAATATAGATTTTGTAATTACCTGTCACATTACATAGTGGACTAGCAAAGTTGTATTGTCTTGTGTGATTATTTGTAATATTCAATTATTAAAAAAAAATCTAGAAATTATTGTAAATTCAAAATGTGCATACCCGGAGCTACTGATGTTTATAGCGACAAAGACAAATTGTGTTCTATAAAGAAAAGGTACCATATTTTAAAATGGAGTTTATAAATATCTGTGCTAGGTTATTTTTCTAACTAGATAAGTAGTTACTATACTCGAAGTTGGTCCGCTGCTTTTAGATTCATTCAAATACAATGCCTTAATATCCCAAATTATTTAGAAAAAATACAGTGATGCAGGTTTTTTCTTTATCAGATCAGGAGTAAAGGTCTATAGAGAATTTTTGCTGCTTCTTGACTTTTTGGGTCATCCACGCCCATTTGAGAAATATTACCGTGTATTTATTGAGTATTCATTCATGGCTTTCCTATCCGGTTTTATGATCGTCTCGTCCATCACCATGCTATTACGTTCTGACGTTTTTTCCTTTTACTCTGCTACAGCAAGATATTAGATACTGTGCGATAGATACTTCACTACATAGTACAAATCAAAGTCGCTTCTTGCTGCCTGTCCTTATGTATCCTAACTAATATTATAAATGCGAAAGTAACTCTGTCTGTCTGTCTGTCTGTCTGTCTGTTACCTTTTCACGGCTAAACTACTGAACCGATTGACTTGAAATTTGGTACAGGGGTAGCTTATGGTCCGGGAAAGAACATAGGATACTTTTTATCCCGAAATTCCCACGGGAACAGGAACTACGCGGGTGAAACCGCGGGGCGCTGCTAGTGCTTATATAATATGAGATAGAGGGATTAAAGGAGAAGGCTTTTAGCATAATTTTATCCCCGAATTCTCAAGGGAGCGGGAACTATGCGGGTGAAACCGCGGGGCGCTGCTAGTAGTTTATAAAAAATATATCTGTGCCAAAGCTTTTCATAGTTTTTTTGGTACATCGATCAGTTTTTTTTTTCGAATTGTTCTAATCACGCAACATCTTGGTTGAGATTTAAATAAAACATTGGTTCATGGACGTATTAAATAAGATTTTAATTTAATTAACTATCAAAATTGTAAGTAGGTTACTGACTGACGTTAGCTTCCTTGAGAAGGTTTAATATTATTCCAATTAGGAGGTCAAAGTAAATATTTGTTTTGTTGTTTTTTATCTTAAACTAATTTACATAAACAATATTTATTTATTGTGTTATTTATCAAATATTTAACAAGCCACATACCCGGTGGCTTTTATCCTAACGATTATATTTATATTGCTGTGACCATAACAATATCATTAAGCGAGATAGATTATACTTACTGCTTAAAAAGTTAAATTTACTAAATAATTACACAACAAAACATGGACACAAACTGGAGAGGTTTGATTATAAAGAACTGCCCCATCCAACTGCAGAGACTCTCGTACAAGCACCTCTTATGTATAATGTTAACAAATATTTAAACTTCTATTTCTCTATCTCCAGGAATAATGAGAAGCGGAAGGAGAAGTCCCGCGTGGCAGCACGATGCCGACGTACCAAGGAGATGCAGATCTTCGCCGAGCTCACTGCGGCTCTACCAGCTAAGAAGGAGGAGGTGGAACAGCTTGACAAGGCATCCGTGATGCGTCTCGCTATATCCTACCTACGGGTCCGGGATGTTGTGTCTATGCGTAAGTATTTGTCAATTTATTGGGAGTTAGATTTGACGGATTTTGGCGGGTTGGCTGGCTCTGGTCTTGTTAAACGTAGCGTATTATCATTATAGAGTATAGACTGTCGCGTTAGTTTTGCTTTTGTTGGCTGTAGAGTATTGTCATAAAGTGTGGGCTTCCTTGATAAACGGGCTTTACTCTTTAATATTTTTTCAATGTGATCCAGTTGTTCCGAAGATTGGTGTGTATGATCAAACTTTACAGCTTCATTTGTTTTAAAAAAAAGTTTACGAACCCTAACAATTCACCACGCTACAGATCTTTAGGTAGCAACAATACAAAAATGACTCCAAAATATACTCTAGACCTTGATATATTAAAAAGCCGGTGATTACCGCTTCGCCGCTGACGTTCAGCACGTCAAGAATAAATTTCAATAACAATTCTCCTGCATCCACTTACTAAAACGATGATGCGCTATTCGAATAGCGTTTCTCGGTATTATGAAGTAAGCATAACATTATTTTCATACAAAACTTGTTATTTTCGGCGTACTTCATTTATTGAGGAAAATTAAAAGAGTTCCAATTTGTCTCAAAATAATAATGACGTTACAATAACTGTTATGCATATTAAGATATCTTACAGCAACTGGCGCCTTGCAACCGCAAATTTCCTATTTAGAAGCCATCCAGCCTGTTTTTCCTCTTCGTAATGACTTCATGATGCTCACAATATTGCATCTGCAATATTATTTAATTCAATAGGATTTAATGGTTTAAATTTACAATTTATAACATGTTTGCAATTCGATTCGTATTTGGGGCACGTTCCTTTAGTCTGGAGTGTAAAAACCGCGAGCGTCATCATTGTTTTTCAATGCCTTTTGATTCATATCTGCATTTTATATTTGGTCATGTATTGGCCATTAAATATTTCAAACGGATGTTTCTACCGCAAATGCATTAGTTATCATATTGATAGATGTAAGGATAAGATGATCGTGTTATATGCTTTGTACTTATTTACTTGTGGTTTTGAAGTTAATACAAGACATGCATTGATTACTATAATTTGTCTATCCTGCTTCACATTGGTATAGACCTATTGTTTTTCTTTTCTATAATAAAAATACCTATAAAATCTTTAAAATTAAGAAAAACTCGAAAAAATGCTAAATCCTTTCGCAAATCAAACCAATTTTTTACAGCAAATTGCTCACGAAGATCCTTCAAAAGTAACTTTGAAATTTTTTAACCAAATTCCTCGAATTTAATTCAAACTTTGAAATTCCAAAGAACCGTTTAATCTAAAAATAAGTTTACCTTACACGCCAGAATGAATTCGTTGGCTATAAAAAATTAGAAACGGAGTGAGATCAGTCACTGTCAGATTATATCATTATTCGTTCTTTAGTTAAAAAAAACTTTAGGAAAGGGTGCTCTGGTAGTCTTTAATCTTGTTTGAATGTATAACATTAAAGTTTTTGAAGACATTTGTTTATAAAATATGTTATAATAACATAGTGATTTTGATCTATTTTTTCGCACGTTTGCATTCGAAAATAAGCAAGATCCAAATCAATGTCACATTGTGGAGGATAGTTTTTGCTCACTTTTGAATATTGTACTTGCTTGCCGAAGACTTAAGTTGGTTTGCTCAGGTAAAAAACTTACTAGATCCCACGATATAACCCGAGTTACTCGTGATGATGTTTAGTCTATTACCTTCCTCGAAAAATGGACTATCGAACACTAAAATATTTCCTCAAACCAGTAAGAAGGTCCTGAAATTAGTGCATTAAACCAAAAACAATCCAGCTGTATAATATCAAACCAAGTAAAACTTAACAATATTTCTAATTTCAGTTCCAGAAGTGGAGACAGAGCAACCTAAAATGCAGGACCCTAAAGGTTTTGAAGAGTTGTCTTCAGAGTTGTCGTACATGAAGGCATTGGACGGATTCGTACTGGTTTTGTCCCAACAAGGAGACATTGTCTACTGCAGTGAGAACATTGCTGATCACCTCGGTGTGTCACAGGTGAGAATCATCATGTTTTACATATACCAGTATTTTAAACTAGCTGCGCCCCGCAGTTTTACTCGCGTAAATCGCCAATAAAGCCAGTAAAGCGCCAATCTCGTGGAAATTTCGAGATAGAAAGTATCCTATGTGTTATTCCTAGTTATAAGGAACATCTGTACCAAATTTCATCTAAATCAGTTCAGTAGTTTTTGCGTGAAAGAGTAACAAACATCCAAACTCACAAGCATACAAACTTTCGCATTTATAATATTAGTAGGATTGTTTGTTCCGAAATAAGCTGCATAAGAGGGTGGCAGCAGGCTGCAGTTTGGGTCTGTTTAAATGTTTGCGGAAGATGTGTGAGGTGCACATAGAAATAGAATGCAATAGCAACAAAAAGTACGGAAAGTTAGGCTAAATTTGTCTTAAATAGATTGAATATTGAAGAATCTTTGTAGTATATAGTACTCGTAGTAGCTGTGCCCCGTCGTATATCTCGCTTACTACTCCTACGCTCATATTGATCTGTGTGATGTTATACTCGTATACTTAGTCTTATAGCCTTCCTCGATAAATAGACTACCCAACACAAATATTTTTACGATTGAAACAGTACAGGGCCGAGCCGATCTCCCACAGCGCCTGTGTGCAAAACCTATGAAGCGCCTGTGTGCAAAACCTATGAAGCGCTTGGCTTGGGCGTCACTGGGGCCTGAGTGTAGGCCATATTTTATCCCGGTATACCCACGGGAAAGAGAACTACGCGGGTGAAACTGAGATTCGCTGCTATGGATACGTTGTTGTGGTGTAACAAAAATAATTTGGATGGCGGCCGCGGCGCCCCTATTGTCTTGGCGCCTGTGTGCCCTGTGGCCCTGAAACAGTAGTTCCTGAGAATAGCGCGATAATAAACGAAACAAACAAACTACTGTTTTATAACCTATAGATTAAGATAAAAAATCATTTTAAGTTTATTTATATAGGCATTGCTTCCGGAAAAACGCAATATACTCTGTGAAAACCTTGGTTGCACAGATCCTATGATAATAATAAGAATAGATAAACTATTTGAATGAACCTGTCAATATCGTGATTCAGTATGAATGTGTTTCGGCCGTTACAATAGATATTTGATCAACAAACGCCGAGGGCAACGGCAGGTTTGAAGGTTATTATATATATATATATTATATTTCTGTTTACGATAAAAACGTCTGAAAACATCAATCAGTTACAGAAAGCTTCACACGCGAATACTAATCTTAATACCATGTAAATATGCACTATTATCGCTTTCGTAAATCCACCAAAAGTGCACCATATCATTTGATTACAATTTTTCCGTTGCTACTACAGATATTGTCTCCGATAAGTGCTAACTCGTCATTTGGCTAGCTATGAGAAATTTACGATAATTATTAAAGCAAATAAAAGGTTTTTTTATCATAGAGATAGTGATTCAATTGACAGCTATTACCTAATATTAGGATATGAAATAAAACCATTGCTTCTATAATGTTATCTCTAACTAACTAGTGATGCAACATGTGATTTTACAAAAATATGTAGTTTTATAGTCCTTATTTTAATAGATATAAGAGTTAGTTTTGCTTGATTGTTGAGTCTGAGTGGTCTTCGTAACAATTAGGCCGTCGCCTCCATTGGTGATGACATCACGACGTTCAGCTATTATGGAGTTGAACCAATATGAGTGTTAGTTTATGAGTTTTTTAATATTTTACTGGAATTTGAAGTAAAGTTAGGATTTATTATAGATGTAGAACTGTGGATAAAACATACTGTGCTAGTAAAAATAAAGATATCTTCACTTTCTTACTAAAACTGACAAAAAAGTTAGTTTTACAAAACTTCTGGCTAAATAACTATGTTGACCACAGATCAGCGAGTCACCTTAGGACTTCCTAGGAGAAAGAGATGCCTAGTTCTCTTTTCCATAATTTTGACATTGGAGGACATAAAACAAAACCATTACTTATTTCTTTATTGATATCTTTGATTTACACGAACACTAAATACTTGAAATAAAACACTTAAACGGATTTTTGTCGTTCCACTTAAATGGATTTTGTTAAAATTTCTAATATTCAAAACATTGAAGGTAGTAAACTTTTTACATTACTTTGTACAGACGTCTTCCATCTTAGTCTTCTGTGATCAGGGGTTCTGTAAAGAATCCAAAACGTCAGAAAATGTAAAACAAAATACAACCACGACAAAAATCCGTTTAAGTGTTTTATTTCAACATTATTTCTTTAATTAAAATTAATTAATATTTGCATCGAAATAATATACATATGTACCTACTCATTAATTTATAATATACGAAAACTTTCCTTATTATGCAAATCATTTACTTGGTAATACAAATAACGACTGACGCACAAAACTGCCCAATTGATGCGTTTAACATAATGTATTTTGGACACGAGTTCCTTGAATTGATAAAACTTGAATACATACAACTACATTATAACTAAGTATATTATATACGTGTATGGACATGCAAATGTATATCTAATGTCTAATGTCATCAACAGAATGGGGATGTCAACTGTAAACAATATGAAATTCTAAATAATCCGTCAGATAGATTTCGAAAAAACACGTATTTTTTTGTTTTATCAAATTAATAAAACTGACTTAGTTATTTATAACTTATTAAAGTTCAGGCTTGTGACGATAATTCTTGGTAAAAAAAATGTATGTAGCTGTGACGTCACACGAGTTTTCTATGCACTATATCGTCTAAATTATTTGTTTGTATCAAAAAAGAGAAAATACGTGTCCAATATTTTTGCGAAATCTATCTGACGGCCTAATTAGATTTTTTTAGTCGACATCCCTATAAGACTTGTTACAGTTTTATTATAAGTAAAGATATGTCACTTCTTTATAAACTAACTTATCTGCAGCTAGGAATGTTAATACTGCTTTTATCTAGGGTGAATCTACGCATCGACTCATATAACAAACATACTCTCAGACTAATATTTACACTTTCAAAATTCATAAAATACTGGTTATTATGAATAATTCTCAGTTATTAGAAATGAATCCTAACTAATATTATAAATGCGAAAGTAGCTCTGTCTGTCTGTCTGTTACCTTTTCACGGCTAAATACTGAACCGATTGACTTGATATTTGGTACAGGGTTTTATCCCGAAATTCCCGCGGGATCGGGAACTACGTGGGTGAAACCGCGGGGCACAGCTAGTTTTGAAATATTTTCTCCTAAAATCTAGACGTAATCGCATTTGAGTCATCGGGGAAAATACCAAAATGAAGTACTTATGTAGTAAAATAAATATAGAGAATTTAAAATTAAAAGCATGGTAAATATTGCGTTGGTTTCATTCTCATATTATGTGGAACAAATTAAAATTATTTTGATAAATATAGTTCAAATTACTATTTATAATAATAATCATTCACTACATCATCTCATTATAGCAACTGATAGGGATCAGTCAGATACAAGTTTCGAACTTAGGGAAGTTCGAAACTTGTATCTATCAGAAACTACGCACACACTCATTCACACATTATTCATTTATGAAAATAATTTGTACTTAAATATAAAATTTATACCAAACAAAAACTACAACAACTTGATGTTATGTTTAGCTAAGTACCAACAAGATTAAAATACAATTAGGTTTGTTAATTGAAAACATGTCTCATTTTTTGTGTAGGACAAAAAACTTCTACATAGTAGTTTAATGTTTATTTAATTGTATAGAAGATCTAATAAAAAATAATTCTCGACAGCAATAATAATGCGGCATACTTACACAACACAAATATATGTACTACATATCTACTACTCCAGTACGATTTTTAGATCTTACGTTAATAATAAAAAAACATAAAATACTAACGTTCCACCAAATTCAATTTGTCCATGTCCAATTAGTTTTATGCCAGTATAGCGGAATGTCTGTGTCAATGAAGGAACTGCTGCAGACTTCCAAAACTCAGAAGGTGATACGTCCCCTCTGGGTTGTTCGACTCTTGCATCAGTCACGGAACTTGTAGCATTAGTCACGGAACTCGTAGCATCAGTCACGGGACTCGTAGCATTAGTCTCGGGACTCGTAGTATCAGTCACGATCACGAGACTCTTTGGTTAAACCAAATGTTAGACTTTCAAGGGCTTAACGTACCTTCCGAAGCAAAAAACCAAATGAATCATAAACCTTATTCTAATACTATTACGGTATATTTTCAGATGGAGATAATGGGTCAGAGTGTGTTCGAGTTCAGTCATCCCTGTGACCATGATGAGATACGGGAGGCTTTGAGAACAGGCCATGAGAGTGGACGCCGTGATCTGCTACTGCGTCTCAAGTGTACGCTGACCAGTAAAGGAAGGAATGTGCATTTGAAGTCCGCTTCTTATAAGGTTAGTGCGAATTTTGGCTTTAAGTGGATGAATATGAAAATGATAATCGCGACGTTCCATGCTTTTACAAAATCTGCTCTGCTCTGCCCTGCGCGGCCTGCATCGTCAGCGTGTCAACATACGCTCGCGCATTGGCTAGGCGTATGCTGAGACGCAGGCGACGCAGGCCGCAGGCACGTGCGACGCAGACATGTGTCAACGCCTAGCCTTAGTGTCCGAATTCTATAGACCTGTTTATATTAGAACAGCTAAAATAAAGCCCAATTACCATGTACGAGTATGTATAAAGCAACATTCCATTTAAAAATATTTTCTATTTACTTTATCATCTAATATATAAAATTCTCGTGTCACAGTTTTCGTTGCCATACTCCTCCGAAACGGCTTGACCGATTCTCATGAAATTTTGTGAGCATATTCAGTAGGTCTGAGAATCGGCCAACATCTATTTTTCATCCCAAAATTCCTACGGGAACGGGAACTACGCGTGTGAACCGCGGGGCGCAGGTAGTTATATTATAATATTTTATTGTATTGCTGATGTGCAATTCAGATTGTGCATTGTGGCATCACATTACCTGATGTTACATTTAAAAATAATTTGTAAACTACGTGTATTTTTAAGCATAAGACTCGTCCTAATTTATTTATTTGGCACGTGTACGCTAATATAATTAGTATAAGTTAGTCATATTCATATTTCTTGTATTGTAGACATTTTTTCTTTGCTGTTTTTGTTAATTTTCTATCTATGTAGGTAGTATTTTTATAAACATTATTTTAGTATTTATAACATAACATAATCATTCACTACATCATCTCATTACAGTAACTGACCCCTAACTAAGTTCGTAACTTGTATCTAGGGTGTCAGAAACTACGCACACACTCATTCACACACACCCAGACCGAGACAAACATTTGTGGTTCACACAAATATCACCTAGCACGGGAATCGAACCCGTATAATAATGTCATAACAATCCATATTCATTTCTTTAAATATGCGAAAATAACACTGTTTGCTAATAGCGCTGAACCGAATTTGATAGTAGGCTATCTTTTATACCAAAATTGTGAGAAGCGTGATATAATCTGATTTTGTCCTAGCAAAAGAAGCTGTTGGCTGACAACAAACTAGTATATCACAGTGAGACTGCTTTCCCACAATTGCAAACCCTACTAATATCAAATTAGGTATTAGTAGCGCCCCGCGGTTTCACCCTCGTAGTTCCCTTTCCCGTGGAATACAAAAAAATATATTAAAAATAGCCTATGTCACGCACTGATAAATTAGCTTTCCATTAGTGCAAGAATTTTTGAAATCGGTTCAGTAGTTTCGGAGCCTATTCGTTAACAAACAAACAATCAAATCTTTCCTCTTTATAATATTAGTGTAGATAGATTTTAAAGTTCTTGTCCCTAATTTATTTCTTGTTAGCTAATCTAGGATTAACAAAAACTTTATTCGGTTAGTTACAGTTTATAACAAACCCTTTACAACCAGATATTTTGCCTTCCCAGGTGATCCACATCACAGGCCATATGCTGACCCCATCAGATGACAAGGAACGTAACAATAATGATAAAATACAAGGCGATGACAAGACCAAGTCTGGTGGTTCAATGGTGGCAGTAGGAAGACCAATTCCTCACCCATCTAATATAGAGATACCGCTGGACAGCAAGACTTTCCTGTCCAAACACAGTCTCGATATGAAGTTTACTTATGTAGATGATGCGTAAGTGTTTTTATAATATAAGACTCTTACTGCCTTATTTGCGTTGCATTTTTAGTCTGGTTTAACAAAACCTGGTAAGCATTTGACACCTTGTCAGTCAAATCTGTCACTTTGACAGTATTCAAAATTGATAGTAATACCTGGTTTAGTGCTAAACCAGACTAAAAATGCAACGCAAATAAGGCAGTTAGGGCCTATTTCACGATCTTCAAGTAACAGTCCGAGTACTACTCACATGTTTTGTCACTTGATATAAAGTAAGAGACAAAACTAACTTTACTTGGTGTGTAACTTTGCTTAAGGTCGTTAATAGGCCCTTAGACTATACCTGTGTGTTTATTAAAAGGTCCTTGGGTGAAATCTTTGGTTGACAGATGCATGTTAGCTTTCTAAATATGATTCAAGTTTAAAATCCCCAACACTTATTGACAAGCGCGTATTCTTTCTCACTGGACTAATGTTACAAACATATACATCTACTTAATTCTATTTTATATATCTAAGAAATTACCCGCTTTGATTTTATCAAGAAAATTCCAATAAAAACTTATGAAATTCAATAATAATGTAACTTTTTATAAGTGAAAGAATTCTCACAATGTGTTCAGTAATATAAGAGATAGAATTTGTCATCTAAATTTATTAATTTACAAAATCTAGTTTATTTAAATAAGAACAGACAAAAATTATAGGCCCTAAATAAATTAAAATATATTCCGTAAACCAAATTAAATATGTAATTAAGTAAGTACTTTCTTTATAATGATATGTAATCGGAAGTCAATAATCTTCTACACCAATTTGTAAAAAGATAAAATTTACATATAATTATTGTAATAAATACATTAAAAACTAATAAACAAATTATACATATAATACTTTAATCGCAAAGTACTATATTATTCCTAAGTAATATTTCTAATTTCACTTCTTTTCTTATATTTTCCCTAATATTAAAACCACAGCGAATTCCAAATTGAAAACACATGTTCAACTTAAAACTGAAATTCCGAACCCAAACTCACCTGTTGTTAAACAACACCAAAAGATGGCGTTGCGCCGAAATCCGAGCTATTATTATATGAACAAATTGCGAGAACCACCACGGACTAACATTATAAAGTACGCAGCAGTCTATTTGAAACGCTCCGGGTTATATCAACAAAAATATCACCTTCAAACGTATTTTGTAGGTTAAACATGATGTGATTTCGCGGTTTTGTACACAGTACGCGGCTAACTCACGTATAAAATGCTAGTTTTATCAAAAAAAGTGAAGTGCTTTGTGTATGTGTTAAATAAGTGATTGTGTGTAAATAATTGTGTTTTAGTGTTTCTGTTAAATTTGTAAATAATTATGGATAAAACGGCGGGATTTTCAAACTTTTTTATTGTAAGTTTTCTAACTGAAAATTTTGTTTCAATTGTTACTTATTTTGTTATAACAATAGCATATTTTTCATGTTTTTGTACAACTTTTAATGCTGTTAGTTTTTAACGGACATGGTTATGGACGGTAGGTCATTCAAGGTTATTATTGTAAGCACCGGTAAACATACCATACGCATGGGAAACTTTAGTTCACATTATAATGACCTTTATATACCCTATAGACGTTCTACTATAATAAATATACTTAAAATAACATCAAAACTAGTTTAAAAAGTTAACTAAGAAAGTAGTAACGATGTATAAATAAGTATTTTTTGTACTAGTCTCGAAAGAAGTAACTTTTGTATGTATTTCCTATTAGTATTTAAGAAAGGCCTTGCGTTCAATGAATGTTGCGATCACCTGGAGTAAAGTCACCTTGAGAATTTGAACTTAAAACATGCAATAATAAACGTTAAAATTGCGTGCATTCCACTTCAATTAAGTAAGAGTTTTTTAAACTTTTTGTACTTATTGTAACTTTTTTGTTACAGTTTGACAAAGTCTTTGGGCTTCGAAGCGGACGAGCTCGTCGGTCATTCACTTTACGATTATCATCATGCCGCAGACAGCGCTGCTATGGCTCATCAGTTCAAGTCCTGTAAGTCCTTAACTATTTAATTAATATCATCATAAGTATTTTAAACTTGAAACTAATGTCAATATGGACAGTCTGGGTATAGTCCTGAAATTATAATTATAAATTAATATTCACCTTCGCAATATTTTAAAGGTCATTCTCATACTGCATGATGTACGGTCTACATACTTTTTATCTTTTTCGTGTTTAATTTTTGTTCCTTCTGTTTAATGTGCGAAGTTGTTTACAACGCCATCTAGTGGCGTCGGCTGTTATTACGTTTGTCATCTGTCATGTTACGACTTGGTTCGTAACTTAGCCGGTAGGTGGCGGTACGTGTTTAGTTTTTAATACATTTATTTTTTATTTTATTTCATACAATTTAAATATGTTTTTATTTTGAATAAAAAACAGAAAGCTTGGATTTTATTAACATGGTGTCAATAAGTGCGGTGGTCATCACACTGTAATGTAAAACTTAAGTGACACAGGAAGGATCAAGTTTCCTACATAATAAATTATTGATCTAATCTACCTAGTTATCCAATTACTTATACGAGTCTCCTAGGTCAGTAACAGTTATCTAGTTTTAAAAGTGTGATATAAGGGCTTTTGCCCTGAAGATTTATTGCTATCTATAGGCCAATTACTTTATAACATGGCTCTAATTGTTAAATACTAGATACAAGCTATAAATATTGAATACTTTTATAACAATTTCAATATTGTTGAATAACAATTTTAGCATTGTTGGCAGATAGCCATAGACGCGTAGGTAATTTGGACTAAAATAGTTTGTCAGATATATTTGGCGTGAATATTATTAAAATGTCGTTAAAAGTCATGTGATTCACTTTACTCTATTTTTGGATAGAAATAAGTTAGTATTTATTTAAGGGGTGTGTTTCAAAGGTATTTATAGAATTTATGATGAATAAGACAAGCATCAACAGTATATATAACCTATTGCAAACTTACATAACAAATAATTTTGAACACTGCATTCTATTATGTAGTTTGAATAAGATTAAAACGAAATTAAGCATAAGCATTAGGCATTCACTACATCATCTCATTATAGTAACTGACCCCTAACTAAGTTCGAAATTTGTATCTAGGGTATGCACACACTTATTCATACACAGACTCAGACCGAGACAAATACTTGTGGTTCACACAAATATTAACTCCGCACAGGAATCGCATCCGCAACCTTAAATTTATAATCGACTCCAAAAAGGAGAAGATTTTCATTTCATCGGAATCTTTTCGATACTAACCCGTGCCGTGGTTTTACACATGTTATCTCAATATTGCCAGGAATTCCTCGATGAATAATAGGTAAGTAGTCGTTATGAAACTGAAACAAACATACTCGTAAATCTATTCTCACATACTTTCACGGTTATGTTATGATATTAGTAGGATTTTATATAAATTTTTGTTTTTGTTCTTCTCGTAGGAAAATTCCTAATGGAACAGCCTAGACAAACACTGAAAATATGTAACTTTTGATGTATGAAAACATTTGTAGAATCTACGCAAATATTAGCTGAAGTGTTTGTTTGGTTGAACGCGCTAAATTCAGGAGCTTTTGGTTTGAATTGAATATATATATACACACATCAAAAGTGTCTAGGGATCAAGCATTTTTATGCGGATTTCTTGAGATTGAGATGTGGCTTTGTAATAAATTTATGATTTTATAAATTTATATGGATCCTTTTTGGTGCATTTCATAATTTGAATCAGGAACTGTGAATCAAATTCGAGTAAAAGATGAAAATCAGCTGTCAACATTTTCCCTATAAAAACATACAACGCATTGAAGACATTATTAGTGCTACTGTTTCCCTACTACTGATTAAAACCAACGTTATTATGGAGCGGCGACGTCATTTAAGCAGGGAAGAAATGCTCAGAGCCGTGGGAATGATAGAAGCTGGTTCCCGGCAACGTACTGTGGCTTTAGCTCTGAATACAAGTCAGAGTGTTATCAGTCGACTTTGGACACGTTACCGAAGCACTGGTACCGTGGCTGAGCGCCATGGAGGACGGTATCGCTGCACCACACGGAGACAAGACCGATACATTCAAATCTTAACTCGAAGAGCTCCAACAATAACCGCCATGATGTTAGCCGTGCGGCTTCATCACTCTTCAGGGAACTTAATTAGCGACCAAACAGTCAGAAACCGCTTGCATGAAGTGAACCTTCATTCCCGAAGACCGCTACGGGTACCACCTATAGCAATGCACAATCGTAGGATTCGATATCAATGGGCTCTTGAACACAGAAATTGGGCAGAAGAACAATGGCGTTTCGTGTGCTTTTCTGATGAGTCTCGTTTTGGTATGAGACCGGATACAAGACGTATACGACACTGGAGAACCCCTGGACGCCAACAGCGATTAAAATCCTGCCAGGAAGTCCATCCTTATAGTGGTGGAACCATCATGGTATGGGCGGGTATTTGGATCGGCGGAAGAACTGAGTTGATTTGGATCAGAGGCAACCTCAACGCTCAAATTTATGCTGAGACGATTGTATCAGACGTCATCGTTCCTCTACAAGTGCAAATCGGTCCCTTATTTCAGTTAATGCATGATAATGCAAGACCGCACACCGCAAGAGTTGTAAGACAGACTCTCGCCGCAGCTAACATCAATGTCCTGCCCTGGCCTGCTCAGTCGCCAGACTTGAACCCGATTGAGCATGCATGGGATATGCTACAGAGAAGAGCTCTGCCGAATATGGAGGGTATCCAGTCGCAAGAAGACCTTTTTTTGTTGTTGCAACGAACATGGGCGGCCATTCCACAGCGTGATTTGGATGAACTCATTTTGAGTATGCCAAACCGATGTTCTTGTGTTGTTAGTGTTCGCGGTAGAAACACGGATTATTAATTGTTTAAGTTACCCAATAAAATTTTAAAGAAAACTGTTATTTCAGTCTTTTTTTCGAACTTTAATGTTAGTGGTTCAAATGTCAAAAATCCCTTTATTAGGAAAATGGCAAATTTCTTTATTAATGCAAAGGTGACTTGGTTTATCGTTACTGTGACAAACGAAAACCCTTAATTTGATGAATCCTTAAAGAAAATTTTAATTAATATCAATCAGGAGAAAAGTTATTGCAAAAATATATGTTGATCCCTAGACACTTTTGATGTGTGTATTTAAGTGTTAGATAGCCCATTTATTGAGGAGACTATATACCCAGCCTGCCTAGCATGACTGTGCGTGATAAATAATATAGACACCACGAAATAATATCGATTTCGCGAGCATCACCAAATGAATATGGCGTAGTATGATTTGATAAAATTAAATATGGCGGCTATATTTATTATATTTTGACAGTTGGATGTCAATAAATAGCTTTATCGATTTCTCGAGCATGACCAAATGACATAAAATTAATCATGTGGTAAAATTAAATATGGCGGGCATTTTTATCGAATTTTGACAGTTGGATGGCAATAAATCGCTATATCGCTTTCGCGAGCATGACCAAATGACATAAAATTAATCATGTGGTAAATTAAATAAGGCGGGCATTTTTATCGAATTTTGACAGTTGGATGTCAATAAATCGCTGTATCTATCGCGTTTTCGAAGTCATGCTAGCCTAGCAGGTTTGATAATATTAGGTACCAGTGGCGAGGGGTCCATACAAGACGATTCCTACCGTCTTCCCTTTTGAAAACAGACCAACTTACACTACTAAACTCTAAATTATCTAACACTCATACTTCAACTATATATTAACGACACCTACTTACTTATAATCACATAAAATATCTGTTTTTAATAAATCAAATTAAAATAATAATTCACGAAAAGAATACATAGCGTAATATTCATCGCATAAGAAACGATCTAACTACCTCATACTGAAACAAAATCATAATAATCATTAAATACTACGAGTTACGGTTCAAAATCGCTTGGGAGCACCTAGCGCTATACAAAGTTACAATACACCTACATCGTATAAGAAACGATTTAACTACTTCATACTGAAACAAAGTCATTATAATCATTAAATGCTATGAGTTACGGTTCAAAATCGCTTGGAAATAAAACGTTTTCCCTTGCAGGTCTAGCGCCATACAAAAGCGTATTCACAACTACATACAATGAACCGTTCCGATACAAAATTCACGCACACATTGACACATATTCGCACAAATTCACGCCCAAAAATAAGACGCTCGGCCACCGTCTTGCTGCTAGATACTATTAATTATTCTGTGCCAGCCAAGGATCAGACCAGAGAAAGAGAGAGAAAGAGAACACGGCTGTTGACGTTTTGCAAAGCGTATTCGCGTATGTCAAGTGTCATGCCATTTAAGTTTTCGCGCGTTGTAACAGTTTGTTTTTGTTTTGTTGATTTTTACGATTTTACATGATAATATTATTTACGCGACTTATTGTTTTATGTAGTATTTGTAGAATTATTATTACGTAAACCTCAATTGTAAATTTGATATAATTAGTGAGTTAAATACCTAAATTTGAAATTATTGGTTTTCGTGTTGTGAAGTGTGAAAGTTAAAATAAAACAAAACAAAAGTTTATTGCATATTGAGCAACTGTTGCTTAATGGATAATCTGCTAGGTGAGAATAATTTATTTAGTAAATTGGACTTAAAATACTACTTGAAAGTAGGGTGATTTCTTGATAAGTAATAATATAATCTTTTTAGATTGATTTCAACTAAAGGTTATCAAACGACCTGTATGAAAGTACTCGTATTGTTTTTAAAACTGCACAGTTTTTTAAAATTGAATATGTTAGTCTATTGAAATAGGTTCAACTTGTACAACTGAACTTTTATACCAAATTGCATGCATAATTATGATGATTGCAACATATTTTTTGTTGCATTTTTTAGTTTAAATTTAAATTACATCATAACTATTACACACATAAAAATATGAATGAATTAAATGTAGTGAAATATAATTTATTTAAATAATAAAATAACTTAAGAGGCAGAATTAAAACTAATAAATGAAACATATTTCTTTGCACCTCCAGTGCCACCCATAAGTAGAAGTTAGTTAAATTAGTTATTGATAGTTAGTTCTGTTATATAAAGGAGGCAGCAACTTCAGAAAGTATACAAATTACCTAATTGTATAATTTTATGAGATCTGTCTCCGGTAAATTTTTTAAAATCTCTTTTTTATATTTAAATGATAACGGGGTATATAGCATAAAGTGTTTTGTTTCCTGTGTTTGTTATTTTAGATTCAAAAGTATATAAATCCGTTAGAATTTGTGTGTTTATCTTTATGTAAGCAAACAAATAACAATACAGCTGAACCGATTTTGATGGGCTTTTTACATAGCAAATGGTCAATATAATAAACAGTAACTTTTATGTTAAAATTATCATAGATCAGCAAGAAATGTATTTCTTGAGTCGCGGAAAAAAGTTTGTCATCAGTCTCATCCAAAATTATGTAGGCGTCGTTTTTTTTTTGGATCGTCTTCCCTTTCGGAAAATTTCACCCCTCGCCACTGTTAGGTACGTACCGACCTATAATAAGAGCCTAGCAGTAATACACCTGCAGGTTACAGCTAATCTGTACATTATAGGAGAACGTAATCCAAAGATTTTAACGCAACTTGAAACCAATTTTGCACCTTTTTCTGTTGTGGGTTAAGTACTTACTTGCTTAACTGGGAATAACAATGATGCAAGTATTCTCTTTTTACCACGTTTTCATAATTTAATTACACATCTATTCTAATTACTTACTTATAATTATTCACAAGAACTCTTCACATGTGCCTATATGTGTATTTATTTATTCTTAACAATGAAAGAGACTCAGATTTCATGCGAAAAAGGGAAATGTGGATTTACCTGTGCCGTAGCGTAATTATTACTCGAAACAATTCCTTTAATTAGGTCTACAGTCTAAAATTTTACACACAAAACATTTACATACACGAAATCATTAACTTTCTTGCCCTCTTCACGCTCAGAACCCAATTTACATTATTAATGTTCAAGTAAAAAAGTAACCACTTACTTCCAGAGAAGCATTAAAACGTTTTCACGGCTCGTTACTCCGAACTCGACTTTAATGTTCCGTAATAAGATCGAATTTGGTTGTTAACGTACATCTTTAAGGGCTTGTCTTTTGTGATCATATTAAATTGTAATAGAAAATATGTATAATGCTGTCACGTTAAATAATTAGAACTAGTGACGTCGACTACGATATGCAGTTCTTTACTATGTAGTGTTACCCCCAGACATTTGATTGACTCATCTCCAGACTTGCCCTGCGTGTCCCTATACCCTACACCACGCACAGGCGAGGTTTTTAACAACGCCACTGATCGCGCCATATCGGTGGCTGAGTTATGTCCTCAAAAATATGCGACTATATCGACTCGCTAAGAAAAAGTTCTTTACTGCAAGAAATACGTCTAAGTCGCCCAATTTTCAGTGGATAAATACAGGCTGTTGATGATGATAATCCTTGCCTATAAGATAAGCAATACCGAGAAAAACTACAAAACGCAGCTGGCACACTTCACATAGATACAAACCCA
Source organism: Timandra comae (assembly GCA_958496195.1). Lineage (NCBI taxonomy): Eukaryota > Metazoa > Arthropoda > Insecta > Lepidoptera > Geometridae > Timandra > Timandra comae. Next base: position 6,833,137 of record OY292370.1, read on the forward strand.
CGCGCCGTGTACTCCTAAGCTATTATCACACTCAATGAATCGGTACAAACCGCTTCCAACCGGCTAACGTTTACAATTTATCGGCCAATTTTGTATGATTCCATTGATTGGATACTCGATAAAATAGCCGTTTATATTGATAAAGTAATTTACTTTCGCTTTAAATGAATTGTTGTCGTTAAATCTTTATTTTCTCTGTTCTGATTTGTTGTTTTATAATATTCGGCTGTTTTTGTTTTTCGGTTGGTCAGATAACGTATTGTATTGTATACTTTTATAACGCAGATAAATTTCAGTACTGACTGTCACACTTAGAGGATGCAATCCAATACTTGCTCAAAGAGGCAATAGGTATGTCCTTCGTGGTAGCAGATTTCTGCGATTAGACATCAATATACAGTTTTGTTTGACTCAAGGCACAGTCAGAGCGAATACTTTGAGAACCGTAAAAAACTATTAAATCCTTAAATCCACGCAAACTATACCCATAAAATAAATTACTTTGTCTAATATCAACGTCAAATATTACGATTACTACTACCTACGGTGCCAAAATACATTAAAGTTACATATTTATGATTGATTAAACTTTATCTAAAAAATCCAATGAATAAAATGATTGTGTTTACTTATAGTTTGTGCGCGAAACTTAATTTATATAGCGAAAATAAATATTTGTTGCCTGTCTGTACTATCTGTAAGATTGTTACTTAGCACACACAGACACGTCAAACTTATAACAACCCTCTTTTGCGTCGGGGGTTAAAAATACAAAATACTCAACTGATTAGCAGAGGGTTCAGTAAGAACACATTTAGTAGAAGACATTTTATCCAGAAATAAAGAACCTAGAAAACTAGAATCTAAATAGAAAATACGCAAGTAAAACTTCGTAGAAAACCTAGTAAAATAATACAAGTATAAACACGTATTGTGTAATATCTGTTCTATTGTAAACATACCAAATTATCTAAGATCAATACGGGGTTAAGGGCGTTTTGATACAATTTCGGGACACCGGAGGCAATAACTTTTATTGTTTATTGGTACCAGTTGTAATTGTTATTGATGGCTAAAATTTTCTACTGAGATTTATGTAGAGTTTTTATTGAGTTCCTATTGGTAAGGAGTGTCAGAATTTCAGGTGTTTTGTTTCTGTAAAAAGTTTTTTTTTTAATTTATTCATTTTAAGGTCGCTTTAAAACAACTAAGGTCATTAGCGACCACGTTTACAATTATACTTAACTAAGGTCTATAACAATTGGCACATTAATAACTATGTATTACAATTTTCTTAATGTAAAAAATCATATCAAACTGTAGATATTTATCTTTTTGAGGAAACTAAGAGTGTACAACCATTATCATCTGAACAGTCCTTTAAAATATTGGGTAATTTATTTTTATTGCTATGTAAATGATAGAAAAAGGGGATTCTCAATTGATATCTTTGATGTACACGAACACTACACATTGAAACGTCAGAAAATGTAAAACAAAATACAACCACGACAAAAATCCGTTTAGTGTTTTATTTCAGAGGGTTCTCAATTTATGTGTATTTTTGTGTATATGGTACTTAGATATTCTATTTTTTGGGTATTGTGAACCAATTAATTCATGTAAATATGAAACTTGATTGACGCTGACTTTTGAACAACCTCAAAGATAGAGAAGCAGGCATGTTTTATTTATTTAATTGATTGGAAGTTATTTTTTGTTTATCTTGTGTGTTCAATGCACTCCATATTCTAGATAAAACTGTAGATAACGAAGTAGGTAATGGTGAGATACCAAAATGCAGGGACATGACGACTGGGCTGTTGCTAGCATCTATTTAAGACCATTTATCATTAGGTAGGTTAGGTATATGACCTACTTATCTACTTTCTTACATGAGTATAAGTAAACTTCGAGCTTTGCTCCTATTAATCGTAGCGTAATATGTTATGTCCTAATAGCCATGCCCCGCGGTTTCACCCTCGTGGAACCTTATCCCGTAGAAATTTTGGGATAAAAAGTATCGTATGTGTTATTTCCAGGTATGAGGAACATCTGTACCAAATTTCATTAAAATCCATTCAGTAGTTTTTGCGTGAAAGAGGAACAAACATCCATACATCCACACTCATAAACGGCTTTATAATATTAGTAGGATAGTATTTTCCGATAAATGCACCATCTAACATTGAAAGACTTTTCGAATCGGATCAGTAAGTTCTTGAGATTATCGCGTTCAAGCAAACGAACTCTTCAGTTTTATCATATTAGTATAGTTACCACGACTCAACGGCCAATTACTTGCCGTGCGTGTCCGTACACCTGCACACGCGAGGACCTTGATAGCGTTATATCAGTGGCCGAGTTTTGGTCCTCAAAAATATTAGTCGAGACGCGAAGAAGAAGAAAAAGTATAGTTACCACGACATGATGGATATATGGATATACTTAAATACTTATACCACTAAACAACATCAAACAAAAACGTTGCCAAATAAAAAAAAACGTGAAAGAAAATTTAAGGCACGTGTCTGAAAGTGAAACGTTTTCTTTATGAAACTGTCCTATTTTTAGTTCCTTACATTTTTTTGTTGACGGTCTCTTTACAAAGTATTTTCGTGTTCGCTAATATTTATTTCGATAAAGCCTAGTAAGTTTTTATGCCTATTGACGTTTTAGCTTCTTTTTTATTATTTTATGGATGAACCCTTAGTTTCATTACTTATATGGTATTAGAGATAAAAAAGACAGATAAATAGAGCGGTTTCCTTAGGTTTTGTCTATTTTCCCCCCGTTTCTATACCTGGAATATCTTCTCAAAAGCAGATACTAAGTATTCCGCTTTTATAAATAAAGATATTCTACTGATTCAAAGAGAGCTTCTCTTCGATACAAAGTTTCACACATATCTGCAAAATTTATTACCCACCTGTATACTAATCAAAATAAAGTTTAAATTAGCAACCATGTTAACCTAACCGCACTTACGTGGGACAAATTTTACACAACATAACATATTTTCAGCAGGACGGGCAAAGGCAACAATGTTGCTTAGTTGACACAATTAAATTAAATGCAAAGCGTAGGAGGGCTTGACTTTTAATCGTACGTAATAATGTAATACTTACGTTAATTTTAGGTCCTCGGTTTTCTCAAGGGAATGTACAATAATTCGCTACGTCTCATTTCAAGCGTATAAGATTGATTATTTAATTACTGGAATATTTTACAAACCGTGATTCAGGAATGGTACAAGGGATAGCAATTTTGGACGCAGAAAAACCTTCGCGAATTTTCTTTATTGGATTTCATGGCTGCGCGCTCGGTTTTTGTACGTTTATAATGATAATTCTGGGAGAAAAAGGGATAATTTATAACTTAGGCTAGAATTTTATTAGGCTTTTTGTAATTAAATGGGTCCTGAGGGATCCTACGTCAAACTAACCTTCCGAATCTCCATTTAAATTACGTCAATATGTGTGATCCGTTTCGACGCGATAGAGACCTTTTTTGGTATAGGTTGTGATCCTATTTTAGTACTCGTATAAGGTAATAATTTTACGTATTGTATAAGTAATTGGGTATTTAAGTATTTATTCAAAAAATTTACCGCTCCCGTCGAAATATAAAAGACACTTGAATTTTTACTCCGTATTTCCTTAGAGAAAAGATATCCCGGATATTTTTTATTAACAATTCGGCTATAGTGTTCTGGATGAAAAATGGGGAACACTTTTCACCCCAAAGAGAGATAAGGAACGATAAATGCGCAGTTGAGGGTATATCTAGTTTGGTTATAAATAAAATGAAAGAAGTACAAGTACTATAGCTAAGTTAAGTACCTAAGTATGTATTAGTTCGGTTGAAAAAAGTATACTTGTCAGCATTATTGATTACCAAGGTACTCGAGTTAAACGTGAATAATTGAAGATTTCATCGATTTTCATTCCGTAGGCTCATATGCTATGTTTTAGCTACAGTTTTATCGAGTATAGTTTTTTGTTTTTTTTTCCAAAACTGGGATGTAACAAAAGATATGAAAAGTGATAGATTTGAATTTCCCATACTTCATTTAAGTACTTACTTACAGATAAAATCGCAGGGCTTAGATATCAATTTGTTTATAGAATTATTTCGACTATCTAAAAGTTAAATAAACACTAATAAAATAACTGATTAAAGACTTTGTTTACACGTAAATCACTCGTGTAATGATCATACGTTGATATCGTGAAAATGGCCACCGAAATGTTTTTTCTAATTCCGTTACTGACACGTTGTTTTGAGTTGACACCGGTGAAGGTCGCATCCGCTGACCTACGTATTAACTGTTACGTAACTCACGTGATCGTTGCGTACATTATTATTATGTAGATGTTTTCGAATTTATTAATATTAAGTAGGTAATTAATGATTGTAGGTTTTGTGCGCTAGCGCTGGTATAGGCGTAGCTGGATTTTGATCCGGGAACATTTAATTTCAGATTTATCCTATTTTGTGGCCATTGACACGAAAGAAGAAGTAGGTTCTGTCTGCTGTAGGAATTTCATGATAAAAAGTGAAGGAATGTCTTGTTTTTTCAACTAGTATTAATATTAAAATAAGTTCCATGAAAGTATGTTCGAATATACTGGAAAAAGTGAAGTAAGTAACCATTTTTTACAACACTCAAACTTTTTCCTTAATCATAACAATCTCTCCATTTCACATTTCATAAAAACTCGCAGTATATTCAAATTCGCTAGTCAAACGTCAAACCCTTTTTCCGTTAAGGGCTTAAAATTGATACCTATAAAAAACTGTCTATACTTATAGCTTTTATTTTTACAGTACCAATAATAACGTACCTCTAACTACACTTTTATTTTATTTACTGTCGACACTGTGGCGTAACTTAGTACAAAGTTTTGAACTCAAATGTTGAGTTATACGTCTTCTACAAAGGACTTCCTCGAACTACTAAGAACTCTAATATTGAGTTGTAATACAACTTTCATGGTTTCTATTTCGGTACCGAATTTACGCTTATTTTCGTGTTATGCGTTGTTGTGGAAATTCTATTAATTTTGAATAGACTTATGCCTGTAATAGGAAAACTTTCATATGTGGGTGTATGTTTCAAACACATATGAAATATTCAAGTCCTGGGAACTAACGTTTGTTGTGCTTGTCCCTACGGTATTGAGGTTCTTGTATTTGGTTTCTGAGAATGTTATAATATAATCATAATAATATTACAAGGCTTATTAAATGTATCTAGGGTCTTAGAAACTACGCAGACACACATTCATTACCACATCCAGACCTTGATAAACATTATTGAGTTATATAAATATTAGCGAACCCGCAACCATCTGTTTGGCAGTCCAGTATGATGAGCACTCTGCTAAATCGGTTTATAAGTATTCATATAATCTCAATAAAATTTAAGTCAATAAGTAAACCAGCTTAACTTTTCTAAGTTCTAAGTCTATTAATGTGTTTATTTCGAAATGTATTGAGTTTCGTCGGTCAATTTAATACTTGTCGGCTTAATTTGATCCACTTATTGCACGATTTTCATATTTATTATGTCTGATATTGAGGCGTGGAAAATTTTGGTTCAATAATAAGTTATATTATGTACGCAGTTGTTTATTACTATTCTTCTTGTTCGTCGTGTCGATGAACAAGATTTATATTATGGGGCTCCAGTGAGAGGCCACCTCAATGGCGTTGGGCTGGCTGGTCATGAGGTCCTCAAGAGTGCAGGAATTCGGCTGGACACTCCAGTAAATGGGACATAGTTTTTGTAGGTGCGCCACATGAGCAATGAGTTTCTTTTTTTACTTTGTATAAGTAGATTATATATTTTTACTTGCTGTGCCTTGCTGTTAGTCCCGTTTATTTGGAACCGGGTATTTTGGGTTAAAAAAACATGTTGTCTGCTTCTGGTTGTAAGGAACATCTGTACCAAGTTTGACATTTGTCTATTCAGTCGTTTTCGAGTTCAAAATAGTGTTACTAATCTGATTTTATTTTATAAATGCATCAAACTTTAACACCTATATTAAACTATATCGGCAATAATGTAACTTGTTTCCTTTTAAAAATAACTCTTGTCTCTGCTTCTTTTCTTTGCGTGTCGATTCATATTTTTGAGGACCAGAACTCAGCCACCGATATGGCACTATCAGTGGCCTTGTAAAGGCCTGCTAATCCCATGAGAATCCAACGCGTTTGCAAAATTTTATAATAATCCTAGCAATTAATATGCAAAAGCGTAGCAAACAAAACTCACTTTCACACTATCATTAGTTCGAATTGTATTTGATTACACAATCAACAAGTTCAATGTTAAATCGGCTACCAAACGGTGAACCAATCCAAAAATAATAAAACATTCTACCTAGTAACCGCATACAAACAGTTTTTGATCACGCCACTAACACGCTTTCGCCGCCTGATAGATAATATACCCACCTACAAACATTAAATGTTGTATAATAGTTTATAACATCAGATAGCTATCAGTATATTGATATTATCCTTTAATTAAGTCATATTTTTTGCACAATACTGGGCTTGTTTGTTAGGAAATTTGTTTGTTAAAAACGCTATCAGAATTGTATTACTCTATCGTTTTAGTACCTACTTACTTTTTAAACCCAGGACTTATCAATGGATAGTAATTCTGTATTTGCCTGTTTTCATTGTTGCTAAATGCCAGTACTTATAAAACACGAGTTACAAACACGAGTTACACGAGGCAATCCAAAAATAACATAAAACTTTTGCATTAAACATTTTCGTTGACAACGTGACGCACAGGTTTTTACAAAACAATTTTTTCCCCTTTTATTGCACGTTTCCTAATTCTAATAGAAGTTTAAATGAATATTTTATGTATTTCTTGAAAATCTTGTCTCAAATTCGTGAAAAGTTCACATAATTTTACATGTTGATGTGATTTAATCTCCCCATCCGTAAACTATGTTCCCATGTAAATTTCTCAGACTTATCAATGCAAAATGATCTTTATTTTAAAGACAATAATGCTTAATGTTCCAATAACGAAACAAGATTATTTTTCTTGAGCCAACAATGAGGAAGCGATATATTAGAACCCTCTTGCTCCATCGTCAAACTGTAGTCACATGATCTTCTATATGACGGATTATGTACGAATATCTGGCACTGTGTAGTGTGTTTGTTTATCTCTTATCTGGAACGGACGTTCGCATCATTAAATACCAATAGTCTTCAAAAATAATATCGATTTTGTATTTTGAATTGAAATAGGTATTTTATTTTGAAAACGATTTAATTTTGTTTATGCATGAATAACAGAGTTTTCTTCGGTGTTTGAGGCAAGCAATAATAACATTAAACAAGTCTAATGACCTGTTGGTCCTATCATAAAAAGTAGGACAAATACAGAAAAACAGCTTCATCTTCATAGTAAAATAGAAATCCTAGAAGACGCGTTACCATATTTTGGTATTCACGTTATCATCAGTATTTTTGTCGTACGATACTAATCCTATCCCAACTTCCTAACTAATATTATAAATGCGAAAGTAACTCTGTCTGGCTGTCTGTTACCTTTTCACGGCTAAACTACTGAACCGATTGACTTGAAATTTGGTACAGGGGTAGCTTATGGTCCGGGAAAGGACATAGGCATGTTTTATCCTGAAATTCCCACGGGAACGGAAACTACGCGGGTGAAACCGCGGGGCGCCTCTAGTATTATATTAATATGTACTTATACCATATCGCTTCAGGGGTTGGGAGGTCCAAATGCATTCACTTCACCTAAAGTAAAAAAACATGTCTATTATCTTAATATTTAACCAGTTATTACGATAGGTACGTAAATATCACGAAATAACAAACATGTCAATGTTATTTATAGTTTCATAGTATAAATAATTTTATACCAGTTATCGCCATTTTTAATGTTGGCCTTGAACTTGTGTAGCAAAACACGTTTTTGTTTGCATAACGACAGACGTACACATGTAATTTATATTAATACTAGCTGTGCCCCGCGGTTTCACCCGCGTAGTTCCCGATCCCGTGGGAATTTCGGGATAAAACATAGCCTATGTTCTTTCCCGGATCATAAGCTACCCCTGTACAAAATTTCAAGTCAATCGGTTCAGTAGTTTAGCCGTGAAAAGGTAACAGACAGACAGACAGACAGACAGACAGAGTTACTTTCGCATTTATAATATTAGTTAGGATTTTGTTGCCAACTATCAATTTAATGTTGAAAACTTTCTCTGGAATTCATTTTATTTTTAATTCGTTTTAATTCATTGTATTTATGTACGACAATAATAAAGAACTATGAGGTAACCTTTATATTCTTCTTCTTTATGTGTTGACTCATATATTTTGAGGACCAAAAGCCTCCGATATAACACTACCTTTATATCGCCTGCTTATAAAGCTGTCCATTATTCTTTTTATTCTACACATTTTATTTGTTTTTTAAACCTTTAGTATATTAGTTTTTTTATGATGCTTTAAAGAGTCTTTTAATGTTGTTTACTGCGGTTGTCGAGTATGTTACAATGTTTCTATGTATACCTATGCTGCGTAAAACTATAGGACACAGTTTCCTCATATGAAATACATAAACAGTAATAATTTTCATACGTGTCCACTTCGAAATAGAGTTCTGATTGGCTTGGCTCTTAACTTTTATCACTCCTGGAGCTAACATCTTCCTAATTCTCAAGATAAAAGACAATGCGAATGTCACGAACCCCAGACATAATAAAATACAGACCGTAACAACCAAACAACAGAAAGGGACAAGGAAATGTTGATAATTCAATCCATTCTCATACTAAATCCAATTTCCTAGGGACATGACATTCTGGCAAATAGAAATTCGCAAAGTTTTAGAAACTAGCTACGTTACTCCTGTTACTCAATGTGAACTTGGCATAATATAATGCTGCAAACATATCTAGTGTAACACCGATAGATTAGACCTTCGGGCAACAAGAGAGGTCGCATTGTCGACGAAAATATCGCCAAGACGTAACGTACACGTAAACAAACGTGACACTAATGTATCATTATATAGATAAGGATAAAATGTAGACAATTTTCTCTCGAACTCAATTTTATCCGAGACTTTTACCTACTTTATAGTAGGTAAAAGTCAAGTAAAATATCTCTTTTTTTTACCTTTTGAAGCTGAAACTCAATTATGAAGACACTTTATTGAAATCAAATTTTTACTTTTATATTTTTAGTAATTTTTACTTTTTTTTACGAGCGGTCCGCTTCGGCTTTGCACGGGGGTGATTTTCACGAGCATTTTCCAAAATTGTTATAATATTCTATATCTACTGAAACTTCCGGAAGATTCCAGAGCATAAAGAAATTGTTTGATAAATTGATATATCTCTTGTGAATATTAACTGTTCTCAAACATATTCAAAACACAATCTATTCAGAGTTCCATAGCGAAAACAAATCATGAATATCGTACACGCTTTCAGCGTCTAGAAAATGTAAATTGACGTCTTCAATTCGTAACGCATATTCTAGTTTAATCATTCAGCTGTTGAATTGTATTAGCGATTCGGTTTCGACTCATTGAAATATAAATTGGAACGTACGTTATAATATTCTGTATTCGTAGCATCGTATTCATGTCACTTGGCCTTACTTTTGCGATGATATTTTTTATTATAGGCAAGCTGTTTTTGGTTTCCAAATATGACTTGAATTTGATATCTTAAGCATGTACGTGTAAGTGGCCATTTATCCGCAAGTAGACCTCTCTAATTGGGTCCGTTTGTGCGCACTGTGTTAAGTTTTAGGGTTCTAACTACCCTTATTGTTAATTCGACAACCGGGACCGTCGTCGGGCAGATTGAATGTCTTCTGTAACTAAAGCCATATGAATATCCTAATTAATGTAATTTTTAACTACATTTCATTAGGAAATTAAAAGAAAACTACCCACTTACGAATGCATTTTATAAGTCTAGTTACGTACAATGTACTTACATTGCAGATGATGTAGTGAATGATTATGTTATGTTATTGCTTAATTTGTAAAGTATTGTCGAACAAGTGATCCAGATTTCGTATTTGGTTTGCTTCGTTTTTATTCAGCAGATAGTATTGCACATTATCCTCGTAGACAGCTTTTAAGCATTTTTATTTTGATTTTGTTTAGCACATAACAAGCGGTTGTTTTTACGAGCACTCCAAATTGTTTGTCAGCGGCGCAAAACATTTTATGACGTAGTCAACTAGTCACCGAGACTAGATTTTTCTGAATATCTACTTTACGACCGCGATGTGTCGTACGTTTTCATTTTCAGCTATAGCAATTTAAAATTATTCGATGTGATGATTTTTTTACTGCGTCCTCGGCCTTTCAGGGGTTGCCGACCTTTTTTTATTTGTTCTGTGATGGTTTTGTTTTTAAGACTGTATTGAAAAACAGTTTTATTTTTACTTTTGCTCTTTATTGTTGTTTTATATGTTAACTCAATATTGGACGTTTTTATGTTTTTGTAATTGTTGTATTCAGATTCGTATTTGTATTTGGATTTACTCTTGAAATAAGACATCTGGATATTTTATTTGAAAAGAATATTTTCGTGTTATTTATACCTTTTGATATTTAGGTTTAAGTTTCAGTTGCCTTACAGATTCCTACATATTATGAAGGCAAAGGAATGTAGTTATGTAGGGAAGTTTGGATTTGAAGGGATGCATTCGAAATACTTTTTATACCGAAATTCTTACGATCCATTGATATTTACGCGGGCAAAATCCAAAGACACATTAATAAAATATTTTGATAATACCAAAGGTTTGCCTCGAAGACGATATAACCTAGCCAGCCAGAATATAAAACCAAATAAACCGAGCAAAACTGTGGGTATAATATAATTCCCATTAAATATTATCTCAATCCATCTACGAACGCGACCGAACCAGTAAAATAAACTCTCTTAATTAAAACGTTTTAGATTTCATTCCATATTATTTGATGAAACATTATCCCTCATTCCCTTTTCAGTTTTATTTTCCTGTTCCATTTCGACGTTCCCGTTCACTTAAATATGGATTCATTTAATTATACTTACAGCTCGAATGAAAACATTTTACAGTGCATTTAACCTCGTTTCTCTTATGTATCATTATATTACATTACTTACGAGTGTAGCAAACTTGTAACATTGATTTTTAATACATGTATGTATCTTGTAACAAGTATGTTTTAATACATGTATGTATGCGAATTCCGGCAGAGGATTCTCTCTTTATTTTATTTATCTTTTTTTTTTAACTTGTGTTATTATTTATTTTCTTAGTGATTATTTTAACTGAATAAGAAAGTATTTGGCCTATAGATATCAATGCAGGGCAAAGGTCTGTCTCTCAGTCATGATATTGGTACAATTGGGAGGTTATTGCATTATTGCGTCTTAACTACTGAATTTTGCGAATGATTCGACACCTAACAGTTTGAAAGAGAGGCGTTTCATCCGAGGATAAGATATTTTGCGGATGAGCCGTCACCTACTTAAGTCAAATGATGAAACTTTATTTCCAAGTTGTCAGCCCTTCAAAAATTGTCATAGGATACTTTTTATCCCAAAACATAAATCAATTGGATCAGATTAGGTGACACCGTTTATAATATTAGTGATTTATTTATTTTGCTTACATGTTGTTTTAAGTAGTGTATACAATATACGAGGGTTCGTACTTTAAGTATCTATAATTTAAACTTAACTATAAGTATTAAGTATTTATGTATCTATATTAGGATTTATGAAATGACTCGATCATTATTCCTGTCTTGTTTTGTTCCCATAATGCCATCGACCGAACAGTGAACACCTGATGTTGAACGGTGAATGATAACGAATGATTGAACGGAATAATAACGAACCTACAGGACATTTCTTCAATGTCTTATAAAGACTGATTTATTCGATTTTTATTCTTAAATTAAATATTTGTTATATTGATCGCGTTTTAGTATTGTAACGTAGTTTTTATGAATGTTAACAAGGGCTTTGTCGAAGCAGTACTTAGTCTAAAAAAAACAAATTTTATTGAAAATCGGTTCATCGTTTTACCATCAAACAGAATGAGACATATTGACCTGTTTTTGAAAATAAGATTGCATAGTGATATAATTGTTTTTAAAATAATGTTCAATAACCAAGCAAACAAGTTACCCGATAAAGATATTTAATAACAAAAAAATAATCTTGCGTAATATTTTGTTTGTTATTCATTTATCTGATGAAGTTTTCTTTATTTTGTCAGCGTCATATTTTTTAATAATTATCTATAACATCGAAACCGCATACAAAATTGCTTTAATACAGCTATGTATAAGGACAAACCCTATGTCCCTGACTTCTTTGCATTACTGACAATATAGTTTGTTCATACAAATTCAAAATCATTGTTTTCGTTTAGGCTCCAAAGAAGAACTTGTGTAGGTACCTAAACATCTCACAAAGGAAGATTTGAATTTCGTTAAAAATAAAAATGGCGTAATAAATTAAATAACAGCCTGTTATCGCAAATTTATTGTCAGTAAGTCAATTAATTAATCTTACTAAAAGGTCAAAATAAAACTTTTATCTTTACTAATAACAACTGGATAGAGTGATCATCACTCGACATGATGCGTGCACGCATGTTTTAGTTATGTCTGAGTCTTATCAAAATGTTATTAGTCGTGTTGTAATAAATCTGGATTGTTATTATATTAATGAGTAAGTACCTATTGTAATGAAAAAATACGCAGTTTAGTTAACAATTATTTGCGAACCGTGGTTTTTTTCGTAGAAAAAATATGGTTAAACTAAGCTAGTAGTAACGTCGACCTGCAAGTTTCCACTTTTTTGCCAGTTGCCATGAGGTCCAGTGACTTTTATTCTGTTTATTACAAACATTAATGTCATCTTTTCTCCTTATTAATAATTTACTTCCATATATTTTGGAATTTAGTTGTTACACATATTCAAGCGATCCTATTAATCGCAGGGGCCTATTTTCAGTTTAGGTAAATATTAATGATTTAATTCAAAAGTACTTATTATCGGCATAAACCCTTTCTGTCAGAACAATCTTTTTTATTTATTTATACAAAATACACATCAATGTTTTGTGTTTGATATTTCTTATCAACTCCATTCAATGATAAGATTGGTTTTACGCACTAATAGTGGAATATTCTTAGCTGTATTCATATATTTTCTTATAATTTAAATGTTTAAATGTATAATATAGTTAGTCCAGCTTGTTGTAATGACATCATTGAAAGCCCTTATGTAACTGATGGTTTTCCAAAAATATCGCGGCACGTACTATGGACCCAAATTGAGAGCCATTCAAAACACGCGTTTTCCATAAACCTGTGAGACCAGCCTTACTCTTTGTCAATACTAGGACTTAAAAAGACTATAAGTAAGTTCACAAACCTTTATTCCATGCCATAAAGTAATTGTTTGCCCCCAAAACCACCAAATGACAAGTAGGTTTAGAAATATAGCTCTCTAATACCAGTTCACTGTCCTAAATCACCTGAAAGTCGGTGTCTTATGCAAATGCGAGACCCCGGCCTACTGTATTTGAATGTTTTCGTGCCAATACCTCACATATTACAACTTGTAAGGGATTCGTATTGTAATGTGGAGGATAAGAGATATCAAAGCAATGTTAAAAGGGAAATACACAGGTGAAATATAGGCTAGGCAGGCAGATATAGAAAGAAATCCGCTTTATCTAGCCCGAAACTAAGCCAAGGTTTGCTGATACTAGACAATAAAAAAATGTGTTAGGTTAGGTTCTATATTTTTTATTAATAAATACAAATTTCCAAATAGACAAACATACACGTTTGTACACAAAATTTCATCTTGGACAAGAATCAAACCCATAACATTTAGCATGGGTATCGAGATCACTATGCCACTTCGTCAAATCAAATAAATCATAGTAAAGATTTGGATCTACTTCGTAATATTTCAAACCCGTAACCTGAACGGGTCGTTGACCTGATCCATGAAGTCCAGGGCGACGACACCGTACTTCAAACGGAATTCGAGTTCGCAATTTACAACTTGAATTAGTACTTGAAACTATTCTGTTTTAGAGTTTTAGCACAGCGACAGGGACGGTATTTAACGACTGAAGTTTACAGAGGTTTTTTGTTTTGAATAAACACTTTTTTGTTTGATTTATTATATCTATTTCAGAAAGATTATTTTGTGTCTCTATTAGTCGTTATTCACTTTCTGTGTCCCTTATTTTCGTTCTGTTTATTCTGATCTCGATCTAGGAATTTCGGAAAAGAAGGATCCTATAGGTATGTAAATCCGGAGGTTTATTACGAACAAAAACATAGATCCTTTTTCTTAATAGTAGGTACTTATTTTGTTACTTACATTACGTAGATCAACTTTACCAAACACTTATCGGTACAAACTTTTAGCAGGAAAGCTAAACGGTTATATCACTGAACTAACACTATCAGATTATTTTGTTCTAACATTCTTTAGCACTTAGAGATATTGCGTAGCAAACTTAGTGTTCATTAATAGGATCGTTATCGGCTCTATCGAATTACGGCAAGTGAATATCGATTTCTAGGGAATAATATCGTACGAGTTTGTTTAAATCGATTTTATCGTTCGCTCTAATGAAAAGTTGAAAGAAACTGACGCGTATGAGGGAGTGGTCACAATGCCGGACTGCCTAACGGAGGCATACGGGTTCGATTCCCGTGTGAGGTAATATTTGTGTAATCATCAAATGTCTATCTTGGTATGATTGTGTGATAGATCTCTAGATACCTACAGGTAATGAACCTAGTTAGCGGTAATTGATTAAAATAATTGAAACGATTTTTAGTCATTAGCCATTTATGATACTGTTTCGATGCACTCAATGTTATGTAATCTTGTAATATAGTTAGTACTTTATGGTTGTATTGTGCATACCTAGTCATAAGTCTGTTTGTTGGTTTACAGATTTTGTTGGCTCTAATACAAACTTTGCATTTGGATCACATTTGGATGGACACCTAACAATTTGCCCCGCCTTTTTATTTGACACATTTTGCTTCCTAGTTCCGTCATTTGACTTATTTTTGCATGTTACTAACTATATCTAATATATAAAATTCTCGTGTCACAGTTTTTCGTTGCCATACTCCTCCGAAACGGCTTGACCGATTCTCATGAAATTTTGTGAGCATATTCAGTAGGTCTGAGAATCGGCCAACATCTATTTTTCATCCCGATATTCCTACGGGAACGGGAACTACGCGTGTGAAACCGCGGGGCGCAGCTAGTATACTCTAAATAGATAGATACTTATGTATAGTATTCGCGTAAATCAAAGAAATCAATACTGAAATGTTACGGATGTCCATAACTAACTCCATGATCTGTGTTGTTAAGTATAAAAATGGGCATATTACATTACCTTGTATTTTATAATGAATAACAATAATTGGGTTTCTTTAATATTATAATTAGACAGGAAGTTAGTAACTTACGTAATCTAAAATCGAGCTCATTTAATTGCGTGGAATATACCAAATTTTTGCTTCTAAATAACATTGATTATATTTCTTCAATTAACTAATCTTATCAAAAATCTCATTTGATTTTTATTTTCTTTAATGTTATCAGTCATTGCTCCGATTCGTTAATATGAATTAATTTCAATGTCTTCAAAAGTCAATGTCATTTTTCAATGTACTTTGTGTGCATACACATTCACAAAGTAGCACAAACTCAGCTTTGATTTTGGTTAAATTTTTGAGGCTTCCAAATAATCTATTGACATTACACGTGAAGTCAAGATGAACACATTTAAATAAAGATAATATAAACAACATTCCATTAATAATATCTTCAAATAAGCTCAATAATCCGATTTTATAAGAAGAGCTATTAATCAGATCGACCGTGATCTTTCCTTTGGTCACATAATACACAAAATTGTATCGCCGGTCTCTCTCACAAAGGGATTAACTGATCCCTAAGGATTCCTTATTACGGACCTCGCGCCTTCTGTTGTTGTCATTAATCTCTAGGTTTGGATATTGGACATATTTCTGTGGATTATTGTGTATTTATGGATAAGATGTGTCTGTCATGTCCGTTGAAAATAGTATGGAGTAGTTGTTGGTTTATTTTATGATTGAACAGTTTGTTATCATGAAGTAGATTGTATACTATTTAGTTTGAACTGTGGTCACGATTTGGTTCCAAATTCAAACCAATCAAAGTGTTTTATTAATGTCTTTGATTTACGCGAATAGCTGTACACTTTGAAATAAAACAACTTCAAACAGATTTTATGTCAATTAAATATACCGTGGTCATTCCTCGATTTATTCTGAAGCAGTGTGTTAGTCTATGCTTCACTCGTTTATTAACAAGAGGGTTCAAGCTTTATACATTCTTAAGCAGAAACCTAGTCCGTGCTAAACAAAGATACGTACGAAGCTAGACAAGACAAACAATTTAGACCTTCCAAACTACTATTTTTTCCGACGATACGCGTCTAGGAAAACCTAAAGAATGTACGAAATCCCTTATAATAAAGTTCGTTGGAGGTTTTACGTCATCATAACCCGACTTATGAACCTGGTGGACGGTGATAAAATGAATCCGCATTTTCAGTCTCGCAATCCCATAGTACAGAGGAAACTGCATTTTTTTCTTGTTTATTTACTCCTTTGACTTATTACTCGTATTGACTATCTGAAATACTTAGTCCTTAGGTATCTAGGAACATAACATAACATTCACTACATCGCCTCATTACAGTAACTGACCCCTAACTAAGTTCGTAACTTGTATCTAGGGTATCAGAAACTACGCACACACTCATTCACACACACAACCAGACCGAGACATACTTGTATTAACAAGATTCCGAAGTATTGAGAGCCTTGTCCTTTTTCAAGTTGGTCAAAACATATCGTTGACCTGGAGTAACATTACCTTCTAATCCACATACCTACATTCTATACAAACTGTCGTAAAATTTGGAGGCTTGGCAGTAGGGCACAGTCGTGAATCAAGTCAGGCAAAGGTAAACAAACAAAAACCCGTACTATTTATTCTTTTATAGAAGCTACTCACACCAATTTCGACCCTGTCTGTAATTTCCTTGAATATAATTTTCTAATACCGTATTTAGGCGCCACTACAAGTTGATACTGTTTAATCCAATTATGTTTAGTGTTCTAAAGCGTTTATCTATCGATCTAGGTTTAGTAAACAACAATATCTAACTGTACCCGTAAGTGGATAGTTTTCCCCAATTAGACCACTCCAATTTGGGTTCCATGTGCGTGCTGCCATTGAACAATAGTTCCTTTGTTACAGTGTTCTCCAAAGGGCAATGCGAGACAGGACAATACCGCTTCCTCGCCAAGACCGGCGGCTACGCCTGGGTTCAGACCCAGGCCACTCTCATCACCGACAAGCAACAGAAACCTATCAGCATCGTCTGCGTCAACTACATCATAAGGTAGGATTAGACTGTAAGCTTTATCAACACAACAACCATTATCATCCTCTCTTTCAGCTCTTTTTATTATACCAACTACATTTAAGCTACGTTCAACTACGTTTAAATCTTCGACAACGCGTGTTTCTACGAATTTCGTTTTAAATTTGTAATCAATATGGTAAGTAAACAGTTCATATTACTTATGTTTATTTTGTAAGTTTTTCTTTTGTTTACTGCGTTGGTCTGCGTCGTAACCTAGTTTTTCGATGTCTGCCACAGAAATAGTGCCCTGTACATAATACATAGGTATAATATAAGGTAGTATAGTACACTATCATTCGAGCGGTTTATCTTGATATAGCGCACCCTATACCGAGGCACTCTCATTAATTTTATTTACCCACATAATTTTCTTTTCCGTGTAAATTGATTTTAAAAATGTGTGCCCTTTTTCCTTGTTCTATTAAATATTCATAAATTCCTCGTAAATTTAGGTCGTTAGTGAAAATCTTTGGGAATATTTCAATAGGGTTTTTTTCTTTGAAAAATAATACCTTTGTCAAGACGCCTTTGACAGTGTCTAAAAAGAATTCGGGACCTTCAGCTACATGATTAGGCATCAGAAACTTGAAGACATTTTCTTTTTCTATTCGAGTTTTTGATTTTGCTTTGTCATTAACCTATACCTATTTATGCTCATTATGAGTAAGTATATGTGAGTAAATATTTTAGATGAGTAAATACGTTATTCAATCATTAGTTTCACATTGGACATCCCTATTACTGTTCCGCTCTAATTAGTCCTAGCGTGATGTTTAGCCTAATAGTCTTCCGCGATTTGAATTAGTTCCCGAAATTAGCGATTACAAACAAGATTTCAACTAGCTGTAGACAGCATTTCAAAACCTGCAATTTTGAAAAAATTACACACATAAAAGTCGATTTGATAACCTCCTTTTTGAAAGCCACAGTCGAAGTTGACAATCCTGTACCGTATAAGTTATTCCGCAACAAAACCACTTCCATTATAATTAATTTAAAACTGGGTAACTCTTCAAAGTTTAAAGTAAAACCAATTAAATTGTATTCAGCGCAATAAGCCCACACAAAAGCGTTCAAGCCCGAGCCTTAAACCTCAACGTCAAAAGTGATGGGACCCAGAGTTGCGAACTTGTTACAACTCACTCTGTAGTTTACATAAATACACTCTAACTGTTAACTTTTAGTAACTCTTTATCTTTATTACAGTATACAATTAAGTAAAAGTACCTACTTAGTGCCTGGTTCGAACCCCACCAGTCCCGCCACGTACCAATGTGTTTTCAATTTACGAATTCATATGTACGTTAATTTCGACGCTCTTACGGTGAAGGAAAACATCGTGAGGAAACCTGCACACTCCTGGGAAGAAATTCTAAGGTTATGTGTGAAGCCGCACTTGGCCAGCGTGGTTGACTAAGGCCTAATCACCCTTATTCAGGGTAGGCTCGTGCCCCTCGGTGGGAACATTGTACTCGTAATGAGCTGATGATGATGACCTACTTAGTATCAAAATTAAGTCGCTTCCGCAGTCTGTTTAAATCTTTCAACTACTCAACGGTTTTCAATACAGTTTTTTAGCAGCTGATGTAGTGATTCAAGAGGAAGGTTTATATGTAGTACTTTCCCACAGGATAGTTAAGATCCCGAGATCCCGTGTGGGATTTATTTTCTTTTCTCCGTCTTCACTCGTATTTTTACTCGTTTTTAGAGCTGTAATTATACATAATTGGAAATGAGTCATTTTAAAAACCTTTGTAGAAGACATACAAAAACAAAACTCTTTTTTCCTTTATACGCAAATTGTGTTTCGTAAAGAAATTTGCTCTGATGTTTTCGTAATTAAAATTACTTATTGTTTATTAGGCTTCACTTTCGTAAAATAAGAATTTAATATAAATTAAACGTTGTGTAATGATTTCGTAAATTTGAATTGGTATTTTATTTAACTATCTAGCTGTAAACCGCAATATTAACCAAATTTTCTAGAAGATTCTTAGCTTTATGAAATATTGTGAAAGGAAATCAAACATGCTTTTTCCACACAGTAGGCTAACACATACAGCTGAAATAGGAGAAGCGTTCTTAGCCCAATTAATTAATCTGTGGCCCATGTAAGCTTCATTCTTTCTAAATAGGGAGATAACATAAAGAGAGCCGGCGCACAGTGGGAAATTTGCGGCCTTTATTCCAACTTATGATTTTTTTTTAGCTACTAATTTAACTTAAACCTTTATGATTTTTACCTTATGGAATATTATCCTATAAGATTCTGATTGAAACAATCATATTTGTACAATATTCAGCCCTAATTTGATGATTAAAGTAATATCTTAAATGGTTAACACACGAATTGTCTAAGTTTAAGATGATAAAAAGTAATGTTGTTTTACTTATATGGTTTTACAATTTCTAATACTGAAAAGGGTGTATTTTTTCTGTTATATTCAATAATTAGAATTGATTCTAGTGCTTAAGGGAAATCAGAATACTTCTTCAAACAGAACACCCATTTTTCGAGCTTTTCATAACATTTACTTGAAAAAAAAAGGTCACCCACAGCCTCCCGCAGTCAGATTTTTAGCTCTATATAATCTTGAGAATGTGGAGATTAGAATCTGAATAGATTTAGCTGCTATTTCCTGCTACCCATCAAATGACATCCTAATAAAGATCGACTGCGCGCCAAGTTTGTAGACGAAGATGCGTTTAAAGTTGGACTATCGCCTCTACATGCAAGGATAAAGTTTATGGAGTGCATTCTCCATATAGCTTATAATAAATCGTTTCAGTCATGGAGAGTAACAAATGAAACAAAGCTTTACTTTTTCAAAAATTAGGACTCAAAGTCGACGTAGTGAAGCAAGGTACTGGAACAACCAACGACGGAAATACCTCCCGAAGATTTTTCGCCAATCCAGCAATAACCTCAGAAATAACTGGGATCAATGAAGAATTGATCCATCGATTTGGAATTATACTCCAAGTGATTAATTCAGGTGCATCTATCGATGAACACAAATTTGATGCATACTGTAAGGATACTACTGACCTCTATTTGAGTCTCTATAGTTGGTACTACATGCCTAATACCGTCCATAAAATTCTGATGCATGGAAGTCAGATAATTTCTGCAACCATGTTGCCAATTGGAATGCTGACAGAAGAAGCTCAAGAAGCTCGCAACAAAGACTATCGGAATTACAGACTTTACCATTCCAGAAAATGTTCCCGAGAGAGCACAAACGAAGATGTAATGAACTTACTTTTGGTGTCATCAGACCCCTTCATAAATAATATGAGAAAAGAACCGAACAAAAAACATTTGCCATTACATGATGATGCTAAAGCACTGTTAAAATAATAATTGCGATTATTATTTAGGTTTAAAATATTTTGTTATTATTTTTTCTGTTTTTTTTTGTCAAATAATGGTTATTAATTATATATTTTGATATATTTTCTTAATTCATTTTAATTTAATTTTATGATATTTTTGTAAAAAGTAGTTTAAGTATTAAGTCTATTTTTATTATTAAATTGTTTAATTTTACTTTGTTTTTTAATATATTGCTACCTATTCATACTTATTTTATTATTAAATGTTGTTTTATCTAAATAAAAACATAAAGTTAAAGAAAAACATTGATTTATATAAAATAACACGAGTTATATAATAAAAACCGCACCTCCATACATAATTTCCCACTGTGCGGCGCCAAATGACGAAGATACACATTCACAATTAATAATTATTTTCCCTAACTAGCTGTGCCCCGCGGTTTCCCGGTCCCGTGGGAATTTCGGGATAAAACTTGCTCTTCCTCGGACCATAAGCTACCCTTGTACCAAATTTCAAGTCAATCGGCTTAGTAGTTAAGCCGTGAAAAGGTAACAGACAGACAGACAGTTACTTTCGCATTTATAATATTAGTTAGGATAGGTACCAGTTCGAACAATTTACATAATTTTGCTCTAAAGTGTACTCGTTGTAAGTGACGTAGACAATTTTCATTATGATTTTACGACACAATCTCATTCAGTTGTAAGTCGAGCACTCAGTAATGGCATTACACCAAGAAAAATGTTTTCGCCGAGTGGATATTACCGAGACCTTAATGGAGTTTCGTTGTTCCTACGTTGGTTTGGTTTAACTTTAAAATATCGTGTGTTTTCTGCTAAAGTTGAATTTTAAACATAAACATTGGCTTTTTCTTCTGAAATTGTCTATATATTCTTGTACAGGTCTATCAAAAATCACACGTTATCAACATATCACAATACACACGTGCAAGCACAAACAAACTACATTTGTGGATTACAAGACATTTACTTACCTCGCTAAGAAATTGAATCCTAAACATCAGTTTGGCAGCGACCACTCTCCTTTAACTCACTACTCTATACACTCTCTATCTCTAGACACTTTATAAAGATCAATTCTTACTACTAACTCAAAGGAATCAAGTTTCAGTTTCGTCCGTTTTGCCAGTAAAAAAGTATTTCCCTTTATAGGTGCCTGCCTGGCTATATCGATGCTAACATTTTGGGGTCACGCCAAAACGTTGTAAAGCTTTTGTCGATGTAACAGCCCGATATCGGTGAACCTTTTCAGTTTTTCGCTCTTGTAAAAACCTATTTTTATTGGAAGTCCCTTATTATTAATAGTGAAATCAGATCTCTTTAAAAATGATAAATAATTCTACTTCTTCCTCGTTTTCAAAGTGCTCTTTTAGTAGATCTTCATTGTTCTTAAATCATCATCATCATTGTTCTCTCTTATATCACTACAATGTGTGGGATCTGCACAAATATGTTTCTCTTTCCATTCCTCTTAAGTACTTAAATTATAATAAACATTAAAATAAAATTTTAAAAAACCCCCAACACAACTACTTTCAAACCCCCATAACTTTTAAACGGGTCAACCGATTTTCATCAAACATGTCTAAGAACACTCGCACGTAAGTCCCCTTTAATACAAAAATCTAAATTGAAATCGGTTCATCCGTTCGGGAGCTATGATGCCACAGACAGACAGATACACACACACACACACACACACACAGACACGTCAAACTTATATCACCCTTTGCGTCGGGGGTTAATGAAAGAATATATTTTGAAACAACAAAATATGTAGAACAATAATTTTCTATTGTTTCCTAATATAATGAATTTGTGATTGATGAATTAATTCTGTTTTTCGGTGTGAAATCTGACCTTAATATAATTTTGTACGAACTTATTTTATTTAGAACCTCTTGTCTATAATATTCATTTTGTAAACCTTTATTATACAACTTGCAGCGCCCCACGGTTTCACCCGCGTAGTTCCCGATCCCGTGGGAATTTCGGGATAAAACATAGCCTATGTCCGTTCCCAGACCAAAAGCTTCCCCTGTACCAAATTCTAAGTCTATCGGTTCAGTAGTTTAGCCGTGAAAAGGTAACAGACAGACAGACCGAGTTACTTTCGCATTTATATTTATACTATTTCTTATTAAAATAAGTTTTAAAATTGTAATAATGTAATGTAACCTAAGCTATCAAGAATTTGCTTAAAAAGTCGATGGCGCGCGCTACAAAAATTGTCGATACATCAAATAATTGTCTACATTACTACAAAATACATTATATTACAACAATTTAAATAGAAACACGATTTATCTATCGTATACCAGTTGACAGTTATCTTATCTTTGTTTACTGACCATGATTATAATAATAACATGAACCATTACTGAATCACGCGTTAGGTTATCATCGGGTGAAATGGTTACCATGCTTACAACACTTGTCACTCTAATCGTGTATGATAAACTTTCTATCGAGTATGCATAGGTCAGGTATATATTTCCTGCTTTTTAACGGAACATAAGCTTTTTTATTAGGATGCACCTACTATGATAGAGGCTGTATTAGATGGGGGGAGTTGCACCTGTACACCGACAAGAGCGCCCCGGTCTTAAATTGATGATGCCTACTATGTATTCTTATTTTTTATAGTATACTAGCTGTGTCCCGCGGTTTCACCCGTGTAGTTCCCCATCCCGTGAGAATTTCGGGACAAAACATAGTCTATGTTCTTTCCCGGATCATAAGCTACCCCTGTACAAAATTGCAAGTCAATCGGTTCAGTAGTTTAGCCGTGAAAAGGTAACAGACAGACACACAGAGTTACTTTCGCATTTATAATATTAGTAGGGATGGTCAGAAATTCTGAAGTCCAAGTCGACCAACCCGTACTTGGCCAGCGTGGCCGAAGGCCTTATCGCCCTGGGTTGGCTCGAGCCCCTCGGTAGGGATATTTAATATGAGTTGATGATGATATGGTAGCTTGTTGATTTAGTGAATTTCTCGTGAAGTGTAGTTTCCTTTTGCAAATTCATTTAAGCGGTGTTTGATATTTCTAGTTCTAACTTTTCTATAATTAAGACCATTATTTTATACTTTTTATTAATTTTTCATCTCAGATAAAAGTTAAACTTAATTTAAAACAACATTATTTTACATTTACCAAAACCCTTCTAACCGAATTAAAATTAAATCTATTACACTGAACGCAGACTTTTTGACTTATTATTTGTTTAGGTCAAATTGTAATTTATTAACTTATTTTTGTAACAAATGTTAAATGATTTTAATCATATTTTTTTTGTTTTTAAAAATACTAATCTAATTTTACAAAATATAGACTTTAATAATTAAGCAAAAGAATCCATCCAAGATTACTAATTAAAGACATATAAGCATAACCATAATCATCACCATAACCTGAAAGTACAAAACGCATATGGGAAAAACAATCAAATCCTCTAAACAATCCTTATTTCCTTACTTTCTTTACTAATCCTAACTAAGTAATATTATAAATGCAAAAGTAACTCTGTCTCTCTGTCTGTTACCTTTTCACGGCTAAACTACTGAACCGATTGACTTGAAATTTGGTACAAGGGTAGCTTATGGACCCGGAGAGAACATAGGATACTTCTATTGATATATAGATTTTTATTCCGAAACTCCCACGGGAGCGGGAACTACGCGGGTGAAACCGCGGGGCGCTGCTAGTAAGGCCTATAATTCTATCACGAAATTGACCTAAAATAGACAACAATTTACAGGATTTAGAGGTTAAGTGAATGGGTGGAGTGTGTATACAACCCTGATTTGTAGGGCACATTAGATCGTTAATCGTGCAGTAACATGTCCTTTAAACATACATTTTCTAAGTAATAAATAATAACAGTGACACCCATTTATCCCAGTAGGGCTTTCGATTAAAATCTTACATATTGTTGTGACATAATGGATTATGCACTGTTCTGTTTGAAATATTTGAGCGAAATGTGAAAAGATTTTTATTTATGATTTTTTTTAAAGATTTATCATATAAAGGTTCATCTTGCTTCCAATTTAAGAGGTCTTTTTATATATAACGAGTATTTTGTTTTTATACTAAAAAAATATTGTTTTCACAAAGTTCATAAAAAACAGATACTTAGGCGTTTCTTAAACCCTGCTTTTCATTGCCAATTTACACAAAACCTATTTGTCAGAGTCCATTGTGGATATGTATGTGTGATTTTCCCACATGATACATAATTATTCAATCCATGTTCAAGATGTTACTGATAAAATCCCGTATAAGATCCCGTAGGGTTAAGGGGATAAAATGCTAAAAACCTTCCTACTGAATTACTTTATATATTAAAACAAACCGCATCAAAATCCGTTGCGTAGTTTTAAAGATCTAAGCATATTAGCATACATAGGGACAGAGAAAGCGACTTTGTTTTATACTATGTATGTAGTGATTAAACCATACAATGGTATCTTCATTACTTTAGATAGAAATGAATCAATCAAGCCACGATTAATTCTAAATATAGAAATGGCGAGGTGTGTCAGTTAGTATGTAATGGATATACATAGCAACGTGTTCTTACATTGACCCACATGTGGTGTTAAAATATATTGCACCGGTATGCAATTCATGGCTTTAAACACGAATAGAGTCCAGGTGTTAGGTCTTGTGCACTGATAAACATCACGTGTTAATATGGTCTAATGTTTACGTTAAGTGTCGTATAAATAGTAACTTCTATAGTAGAGTATATAGATTTTTAGCTGACTGTATGTAAGAAAGAAAGAAAAACGTTTATTTGGGCTTCACACAAAAACTAACAATTACATAAACAATATTTTAAACACCATTCTTATAAATGTTGAAGTGTGTTGCCCAAAAGGACACAACTCAGCAAATAACTGTGATCAAGGGCAGGCCCAGGATCACAGCATGTAGATATTGTGTGGCATGTTCAAAATAATAACATGATTCAATAAAGAAAACGTAATGTAAGCGTGTAAGGTTCCACTACAGAGCAAAGACTCGTCGATATTAGTCGATTACGCCAAATCTTCCCCACTGTACCAATATCATTCCAATAATTCGATTCTATTTACCAAGTTAAATTGTCACCAACGTTTACGAAAAGCGATCTCGTTGTTATTCTACACGGATAGACTCGAACATTATACATTCTTATACATTTTAAAGCGAAAACAGTTTTGTATCTCATGAAACCTGAACAGAACTAAATATTATTGCAGAGTGATACTGTGCGGAGCGGATTCAAATTTATTCATTACATCAATGAATACTGATTGTCTCAATGTATGATGACCTGTATCGCGAACTATTGTGTGGAAATAAATCTTACTATGTCTGATATTGTTTTGAGGATAGAATCTTCTAGAATTCTTAACGTGCTAATTTTTTCGCGACTATATTTTAAGTGGTATCGATGCTTATTAAATAATTATATAATTGTAGAAGATAAATTTTGATGTCTATGTTGCGTATGCGTATGTTGGAGATGTCTGGGGGAGACCTTTGCCCAGCAGTGGGACAATGTGGGTTAAATAAAAAAAAAATGTTGCGTAGCGTTTTCGAATTATCTATTATTTGTACATATTTTTATGTAAATACATAAGAGTTTAATACGCAATTCATATTAAAGAATTTTTACAGAATCTGTAACGTAAGTAATTGTTACCGCAAATATGTAGTTTTCTATCGATATGTACTCGTAGTAGTTCAATACCAATTCAATTGATTGCTGTAACATTTTATTCACCATCGGTTTTATACGTAGTTACAGTTTTACGTAGCTCTTAGTCTAATAAACCTCTAAGCAGGTTAACTCCAACTACAATACAAACCGTATAAATGTAAATGGCTTAACATTCTAAACGTGATGATTTGCTTTAAAGATTACAATTGTACCTTAAATAATAGGAGTATTACCTGAATATTCGTGAAGTTGTGCGGTCGTCGGTCTGTTTATGCAACTCTAGGCGAATGCACTCACCCCCCTTGGTCGTTCAACCCACCTTCCTACTACTAGTACAGTCTTACCTACAATATGTGATGCAGTTTCAGTACGAGCTTCAATGGAACGTGGGTGGTGTACCGTTTGTTGAACCTCGCTTCTGACATAACTTAGCTTTGAGCTGGAGTGTAGCTTCTACTTCATTATGTAATTCAAACACTGGAACGTCCCAATCGTCGGATATATTCATTTAGTTTTTGTTTCTTTGATGAAAATTTGACGTGGCTTTAGATATTAGGTTTTGTGTTGCAGATTTGCTTGCAATATAATATTTCCTAAGAATTTTGATAAAATCTCGTGATGAATGGTCTGTTTTCTTTCTTATAAGTTTATTTTCATAGAAAATTGAGTTAAAATCACTGGAAAAGCACATAATAATAATTTTCTTCAACTATTTTTCTCTATCTAAGAATCATAAAAAAACACTAGCACGGCCTTTTTCTTACCGAAAGCTAGTAATAAAATGTTATATCCCTATCCGGAAGAATTATGGATTGTCCCCATACAAATCATCTCTTATTTCATCGCCTTCAAATTCTTCTTAAGAAAAAAGTTTGAGACTGTCCTTCCTATGAATTTCTTGTGTCCGTACTTGAATTTATATTCCTTAATAAATATCTGTTCACCATTATCTAATATATAAAATTCTCGTGTCACAGTTTTCGTTGCCATACTCCTCCGAAACGGCTTGACCGATTTTGATGAAATTTTGTGAACATATTCAGGTCTTAGAATCGGCCAACATCTATTTTTCATCCCGAAATTCCCACAAGAACGGGAACGGGAACTACGCGTGTGAAACCGCGGGGCACAGCTAGTAATTATACAAAAATATCAGACTGATAGAGTAACGTGCGCATTTATAAATGTATGGGTATTATTACGTTTAACCGAATAATCTTTGGTATAGATTAGAAAATTGCAACACGAGTGGGCAGGATCAATGACTGTGACGTCAATGTGGTCATTGTGACTTGCATGCGACGAGAAGACCTTGAATTCGTTTTGTGCTCTCATAGTCTGTATATTAGTGATGATATCTGATGTTGTTATACTTAAAATTGGTTGGATAAACCACCATACTTAACTGCCAAGCAAAAAGTTGCGAGATTGATTAAGAGTGAAATATTTTCGTGATCCATGATCTCCAAGTGATTTATCTAGGTCTAATGTGTACGTAGTTTCTGCTTAACCTAATTAGAGGTCAATTTCTCTATGAATAGTTATGATTGATTATGATATGGAAAACTTACTTTCATAATTTTCACCATCAGTATCAAATTAACAGTCAATAAAGACTACATTAGCCTGATGATGTATATTTAAATTGCATCTCATTCCACTTCAATGCGCAGGGAAACCTTGATTGTAATTGCTGCATTTAGCGTCACTAAAATGGCGAATCTATACCTCATCACAGCTAATGTGATAAAGATGATAAGATTGTTTTGTTTGTTTGACCGCATTCTTTTTATGACTGATATAATCTGATTCTAAACTATTACTATTAGTCAATTGGATTATCCCTAGCTGTTATTTTATTTCCCTTAAGCTATAGTTTCCTTACTTACTGTGCGATAGGTCTCTTCCAAATTTCTTTGTCTCTCATCTTCTGTATTTGGCTGTATCCCGTTTTCCCTGTCAATATTACTGACTGTCATAATACCCCAACTTTCCTAAGGTATAGAAACGAAAACAGCTAAGAAATCCTGCTAAAATATGTTTTAATACCTAATTGTTGCACAAATTATTATCTTTCCCATTTGCAAACACACATCAAGTCTCAACTGGTCACAGTCAACAGTCCAAACAAGTTTTTATGTTTATTAACACGTGTTAGTGATTGTTTGATTATGATTCGTTGCTGTGAATGTGCGACTGGTAAATTCTATTGATTTTTTAATAGACATAAAGTCAACCAGGACAATGTGTCTTGTCTATTGACACACGAAGATAAATGGACTTGGTATTAAATCGATTTTTCATGTCTTACAATTGAACTTATTGGTTACGTAACTTTTATTATATTTGGAACGACGATTCACAGATTGCTATTTTACTAGTATTTTACGATACGTGGTTTTAAGAAACCTCACTGAAAGTGTGACCTCTTTTTATTTCATAATTTATAGCTATTTTCTTATCAATAAAATTTATGTCTTCTTTTATAGATTCTTTGACGTTTGCTGAAGCGTATTTGAGAACCAAATTAATCAAATCATTTTAAATTTGATTACGCCGCATTGTAATTAAATTCTTATAAGTATCATTAGTCAAAGACAGCAGTGGGTTCTCACATACTTTACTTAGTGGTTGTTAATTTAAGACTGTTTATAACTAAGATTTTAATCAACCCACATGTCTTTTATAGTAACAATAGCATATAAATAGAATACTTATATTGAGATAGACAAATATCCTACCAGTATGGATAGAAAGTAGTCCATTCAGTGTTCTCGTCGAGTCTGATATTATCTATGATGGAATTCGTTTGTGGCATTCATTTTTCATGTCCCCACAAACGTTCTTTATCAGCAACTTCTATGAAATCATTTTGTTTTTATGTTTTAGGCACACGAGGGAACTCCATTTCGTCGTAAAATGATATTGAACTCGTCAAAATGATTATTTGTTATGATGGTTTTGGTCATTTTATTAAATTTTGATCTTGATGCGGGTGATTCTTAAATTTGTAGATGATGATCTGGTTTAGTTTGGTTTATTTTCATTTTATTGTTCATATCATGATTATGCGTCGTATGTATTTACTATTTGTGTTTTCTTTGGCGTAACCCATCAATTACTTCATTGAAAGTAATCTCGAATTTGAATCAGTAATAGGACTTCTTCCTGAACTAAATCACTTAAGTTTAACAGTATGTACTACCAATATCAAAATTTAATGTACAGGCAAGGCAAATAATATTTACATACAAATATTATGTACCTATATGTAATGGTCTCGAACTACAAAATGACGAATTGAATACTGAACTTTCTTCATTCCATCAAAAACCGGTTCGCTCGTTTATCGTACGATATCTCAGTTCAAAAACTTACCGCTGTTTCCAGGTATTATGTTCTAGATATGTATGTATCAATATCAGATAAAAAACAGATACTGATGATATGTGTAATAACAACTCATCAATTGTTACGTTGTGTTCTCATTGTTGTTATGTTGAAAATTGTCTTAATCTAAATGAAAAATAGTTTTTAATAATGATTATGAGTAATGTAGCATTACTAACATGTTTTAGTTTACGCATGTTATGTGACACATTACAGGCAAAAAAATAATTATTTTAAAAATTTGATTGAAATTTATTTTTCCCAAAAATTCAATAGGTAATAAAGGAACTAATTAAATATACAATCTGTGTGAATCCTAGGTGCGTATTTAGGTGCGATTTTTTGAATACCTCGTATAATTAACTTTCATTCAATATCCATTAAAATAATTTAGAAGGAAAATAAAATTTAGAAAAATAATTCTAGCATTGAATGTTACAATTATTATATTTGATATAAAAACTTAAACCTGACCCCAAATACACATGAAATAAAGTTACAGAAGAAATCATATTTGGGCTATGACTATGACGTAGACGTGACGTATATCATGTGCAACAACGTTGAAGTCACGTAGACTGACAGGAAAGCTGGTTGGAGGGTGGGGCAGGTCAATGAACCGCAACGTCCCTAATTGCACAATGGTACTTATAAATTGCATGCACCATTCAGCAACTACAGGAGGCCAATAAGTGGGTCATTTCTTGAGGATTAAAATTTAAGTAAAGTAGTTGAAACGCTCTCAGATCAAAGGTTAATAAAAGTGAAAATTAAATGAAGTCGAAAACAATCGAAGGGTTTATAAAACTGTTGAACAACCCTTAAGATTTCTGGAAAAATCGATTGTTTATTCATTTCAGAAAAATCAACTACTATCCTCCTAAGGTTGAAAAGCTACTAATAAGAAATTCTATTTCTTGGAAGACAGGAGTCCAAACTAAGTAAAACGTGTACATTTTGCAATAAGTTCAAAAGTATACTCGTATTAGCCGTGTCTTGTGGGACTACCCCTGTTGATGTCTAGATTACTAACCTCTGCATACTGATTAAAACTTTAGCTAAGAAACATACAGGTAATCCCGTACCACCCTATGTATCTGATAGAACATTAAAATGGACTAAGTTAAGAAGAAGTTGTATTATGAATTATGAACACGGGTATCGAAATCGAAATAAAATTACTATATTTACATTAAAAGGATTTTAGTCGCGATTTTAATTTTTGTTTTACATATCTGGCATTTCGTATTTATATTCTGTGAGAAATGTGAAATTGGAGAGGATATTCCCTAACATATGCTGAAGAACAAGAAGTTTTATTTCAATGTGTAATCAAAGTAATTAATACGGGCATTACGAGTAGAAGTGTAAATTCTAATACCAGCAACAAATATTCACTAAAATTTTGAAATGATTGTGTAATCCAAGCAAGTGAAAATAAAAATAGAACCTGTCTTGTTACTAAGGATAACTGTGTTGTTTCATCAAATACCTGATGACCGGCTGCTAGTGGCTGAATCAATATTGAAAGATCGAAAACGTTGCACGTGTCACGTAGGTCCATTCCAAATTCATATATCTACGAATGATGACGAAATATGGTTATTTTCCTCATACACTAGGCCTTATAGAGATTTTTACGATGATTAATTGCTCCTCATGATTCAACATGATAATATTTGTGTAGCTGTAGATAATTTTCAATTGTTACATCAGTATTTATCAATTAAGTAACATGTGTGGTTTTTTACGTATTTTTATATTAATAACGACGTATTTGGCCATTACTAAAAATCAATTTAATTTCAATTTTCTATTTTTCAACACAATTAGTGAATATTTCATCATTCCGCCCGTGAGCAATAATTCGCTAAATTTTGTAAAGGTTCATTCATATTCTAGTGGTCGTGGAGACAGCGTTAGATTAACGTAAGACTCCTGCAAGTAAACATCTAAAGTTAAATTTAACGAAGATTTTGAAGATATTTCCGCAGTCGAAGATATTTACACATTCCCAAGTGATAAATTCACGTGTATAATATTATTAGTTAATGCATCTGAGCCAACTGCCGTTTCTGCATTAACGGCGTGAAGTTACGGCTATTTGCTGTACAAATTATATTTGAGGTGGTTTCAAATCAACGTGAAATCTAGACGATAGCGAACAGTAGCTCTGAGCTGGATCCATTAGTGTGGATATTAAGTTACGTGGGCAAATTGTGGAACAACACTGCTTTAAGAACCGAAGGTATCGCGTATCTCGCGGTCATAGATTTGATGAATAAAGGTATTGTTTATGCATCACTAATTATGATTGAAATATATTAATGTTTTGTTGGTGTTACTTTAGTTACAAAGCTTGATATGAATAACTAACTCTCCGCGGTTTTATTCGCGTAAAACCCAATGTTATAGGACTTCTGGGAAAAGTTCCAATGTTTTAGGACATCTGTACAAAATTTTACCTAAATCGGTCTATTGTTTTCGGAGCCTATTCAAACAAACTTAAAATCAAATATTTCCTCTTGATAATATTAGTATGGAAGTACTAGTTGATAAGGTATTTATATTAAACTAAATACGAACGTCACCCAGCAAATAATGCAAAAGTTTGCATATTATAACAATTGCCTGTTTACTTCGTCTATTTCACGTTTTTCCTTGTTATTTTAATTTGTACATTACCGTATTAATGACTAATAGTAGATTTGTTGGCCGTTTACAATGTTAGAGGAAATAGAATGTGAAAACAGTTTGTTATTTTCACTAAAATACGAACTTTTCAATGCATGAAAATTGTTTATTTAAACATGTTTTGGGTGTGTTCATTGACCCCTCTGAGAATGTTACATCACCGAAACATAACCTGATCCAATTACTGCACATTGTCAGCTTTCGCTAAATATTTCAGCTAAACAGTTCTTATATGCATAGAAAAGAAAATTTTCACGTTCAAAACACATTCCTTAGTCATTGTTAGTGTTACATTACACTGTGTTTATGAATGGATTGTAAAACGTATCAAAATCTCTTGTTTCATGCGCGATTGGTATGATATGTTGTAAACCTGCGAGTGATCGGCTCATTGATAGACCACCGGTGGTTCGTGAACTCGGCTATCGAGACGCGTGGCTACCGAATGGGTATACTTAAAAATTTATTATCGGGCGATGTAATAATTGTATGTATAGGTAGGGCGCGCGACGACTGCGCCGCCGCCACTCGCTTCTCGCATCATTCGCGCTACAGACATCGTCGCTAGCACTCCCCAGTCGCCCACCACCCCAAAACGTAATTCTCGATCAGCTGTTCCTAGTAAACCGAGTCGAGAGTGTCCAAACTCACGTTCACGCACAAACTTTGTTTGATAACAAAGATTTTTCGCACACCATGGTAAGCAGTGGATTATTTGTGATGTGTACAAGTGTTTTATAGTGAACGTGCTCTCGTAATAGTGCCTTATCATATTGTGTTTGTTTTACGGTGCACCTATATTTATAAGTTAAACGGTTTTATCGGCATCTTGAGTAATTTATAATTTATAAATAATTTTAAGTTCATAATAATTTAAAATCAGTGTAATTTTTACATCATACCTTCATTTTCTTTAATATTTTTATCGGATCTAGATTAAAACTTAGTTGTTTACAAACTTGTAAAACTTTTCCTAGCGCGATTAGTAAATGTTTGCATGTGCATTAAACTGAATACAGTTATAGTTGGGTGTCATTATTTTGCGTGCAGTGAGATAGTAGCGTTTGCGTCTTCGGAGTTGTTGTGCGCGACTAAAATTAGCTATGTTCGTCCCCCGCTACCATCAGCTGCAGTTACATAACATCATCACCGGCCTTGACTCCCGCGATCACATCTATTGGCTTAATAAAACATTAGACCGATTCAATGGCTACACCTAACCACCCTCCAGTACTTCAAATCTCTAAAGACAATCATGTTATTTGCAGATTTTTTTGCCGTAGTGCCAATTCGGTAATTTAATGCGTTTTCCTACCTTGGCTTTTTGTTGATAGATTTTTTGTGTGGTAATTTGTTATGATGATTGATTTAATGATTGTTAAAAAACTAGTTCCGTTAAATTTTGTCTCAAAACAATAACTTTACAAAGTTTGAACGCATGACTTGCGCTTTCAACGTAACGCGATCGTCGGCACCACGTTTTGTCTGTTGAATAAACATTAAATGTGGTAATAAGACACCTTCCTGTGTCAACAATGTCTGTTTTCTATATTAATTAATTCAAGTTTTTACAACTGTTTGATACACTAATCATCTTTGAAGATTCTAATCTCACACGCACCAAACAACGTAATTACGTCGTCTTATCTTAGACCGATAAAGATTATCATAATCAACCTTCAAATATTTCCGAAAAATATGCATATTCACCATAATATCTGTCTGGCGTTAAGCACTTATCATTGAATACAAGTGTTATTTGACTTTTGAATAACAATTTAATTCGGTCATACTATGTTAATATTTGAGTCAATAACCTCTTTCAATGTTTATTGGTAATGTCATATTCTTACGCTATTATTATCTCGATTGTTGCGTATTTTCTCTTTGAAAACATTTCGGGGTATCATATTTGGTATGATAAAGAGGCGACCTCGACCGTGTCGGAGTAAATGTAATTGTTGAATTGCGTTGCCCGCTCAACGGTATCAATGCCAAGGTTACCGTGACGGCAGTGGGCACAAAACAGCTGGTCTGTCCAGATCTATACTGTTACGCAATATTGCGTATTTTCTCTTTCAAATTCTTTAATATACCAATTTCATAAATCAAATTATTGTTTTTTTAATAAATAATTCTTCAGGGATCCGTAAACAAATGCGTATCTTGGTACAATCGATACGGAACCCACCGCGTGTCTTGATTGCGCGCGCAACCTCTCCTAGTGAATGGTTAGTCTAGAGAATATGGGGAGGGTTCTTTGGGGGGATGAGAGGCAAGGTCGCCAACAAGGCCGACCTTACTATCATCTCTACATCCCTCTCTATCCTCTCAATTTCACATAAGTTGGTCCTTTTTCATCAGATTCACTTTCGAAAGCGCGTAAATGCATTGTACCAAAACATTTTGCTGACGTGACCCATTAATCTTAGCGACTTAGTTTTATGTTACATAAATCTTTGATACAGATATAACGAATACGTAATGTATAAATTAAACAGCTCTTACAAAATTTACTGCTGATTAGCAAGATTTACATAATTAATAGTGTTAATAAGCTAATTTTCCACAATCAAGTGATGTTGTACTAATATAAATCCTTGTTAATCTAAAGGTTAATGAAAACTTGAACTGTTCTCAATAACATTTTGATTATCTTCAAGTTACTACTGATTTATTGACTGAGCTATTGACGCAAGTGGTTAGAGGGCCAATCTTTAGGTTATCTGATCTTAGGGTGTTCATTAATTAATTCATAATATGTAGATGTTCCATTCGTAATACGAGTATAAATAACATTATTGGTCTGTTATCAGGTGTCTTGTAACTTGTAATCAATTGATCCTTAACATCGGTTCAATGCAGACGTCTACTTATTTTTGCTAAGCTATAATTTTGTCTTCCTACTTTACGCGATCGTGTATTGTCACTAAGTAAGTTCTTTTTCCTATTTTATTTCACTTTGATTATGCGTTTATCTAGCTATGCCGGTAACGTCGTTGATATTGATTCAATAAGAATATTTGAATATAATAAAACCTTTATTGCTCCGAGATTGTGTAGCTTCATAATAGTGAAGGTATTTTCTGATCGGATTAGGATCAATATTTCTGAAGGTAAAATATAGTATACGTATGGTGAACCACAAAACATTATTCAAACTTTTAAAACATTAGGTGTAAACTTTAAAATGTTTTTATGTTTCTATAACATAGTTTAGTTATCATACGTTTTGTGTAATTTCTATATCATTGTTGTATAATTACAATAAACAATTTTATCTACCTATCTATCCGTAGCGTATATTAGGTTTTATCTAAGTACTAATATTCTTTATACATGTTACGTCACCGCTGAGTATCGGCCTTGAATATTGTTGACTGATTACTTGTTATTGTATGCTATCCTAGCCTATCTATGAATAGGTTTATGTTCGCGTTATAGTAACATAGTTTAGTTCACGTCTAAACCTGGATAACATGTTTTCATTTTTTAGCCGCGAATTTGAACGGGAGCAATTGTCGTGTAGGTTTTCGGCAATTTCCTTTCATAGTAACTCTTTTCTGTCAATTCTACAGAGAAATTATAGCCAAATAGTTTTATACATCAGTTCTTGTATGATACGCGAACATACGAGTACATTCTCCAATTGATTTTAATTTATATACATTAACAGTAGGCTCTTTGATTATTTTGTTTGCGTTCATCATATGACAGGGCACTATTATTAAGGCGTATTTTGACCAAGTTGCGACAGACCAAATATATTGCGTAACAAATGTATGGTGTCTCACCAGACGCCTTAAGGGACACCAAGGTTTACTTTGTCCACAGCGGTATCGAGTGCAGAGATGAGGTGTTTGCCGCACACCAAGTGCAGCACGCGGATCTGAAGCCAGTAGTTCCAGTTGCTCTTCCATCAGCACCTATTAAACTACCGCCTCAATCACAAACGGAACCTCCTGCTAACGGTGCCATAGTCGCCATAATACCTCCAGAGGAGGAACGACCTATACCTGTCACTGAGCTCATATTCGCACCGCGAAAGAAAGAAATGAATAAAGGCTTTCTCATGTTCTCTCAAGACGAGGGACTTACAAGTGAGTGGAACTCGAACTGCACACGCTTAGGTATCTGTTGCTGTTGCATTACTCGTTTGACAAGAGACGAGATTTCGTCGACAATAATGACCGTTTCTCTTTCAGTGCTTAAAGACGAGCCGGAAGATCTAACGCATTTGGCACCCACGGCCGGTGATGCTTGTATCCCTCTTGAGAATAGTCCATTCGATATGTTCGATGAGTTCATACTGAGCGATAATTATTGTAGCCTTTTAGGCGATGATTTAGCCAACGGATCGCCTGTGGACTCATTGACTCCAGATTCTCTGTTACTATCGTCCCCCGAGCCTCAGGTAACTTAACAAACTTTTATGCAATGCATTTTAATTTGTTTTGTTTATCTAATTCAGGACACCACTACTTAAAATATTTAATTTTAGGAAAATGACTCATCGTGCGAGCAATCATCGTTATTAACAGAATTATCATTGGATGCGTTTGACAACACAAGGTCTGAGAATGACATTGACGATGGAAATTCACCATTTATACCGATGAACGATGAGCTCCCGGTACTGGAACCAGCAGTGATGTGGGGCGCCCTCCCGGACAGTGTGAGCATGGCTCGTCCACAACCGACGGAGACTCACACAGTCTCGTCAGCGCCAGCTCTTCAACGTCTATTAACGACCTCCACAACGGGCCCACCACCTCAGGATCTCCTTACAAATATATACTCAGATCAAGGTGATGATTGTTAATTTCCCTAAACATGTGCTATTGTATTTTTGGGACATGTTTAATAATACGTATTTTTACCAACAGGTCTGATACCAAGCAGGACAGTATCAGCATGGGACACGGGCGTCAAAAGGGTGTTAAAACAAGAACAAGAGCCGTGTGCAAAGCGCGCAAAACGCAGCCCATCACCGACTCCAGCACCTCAGAAACCCGCCACCAAGCAATCGTCGAGTGTCCTCATGAACCTTCTGGTGAGCGGCTGTGACGTTGACGCTGGCTACATCTGCATGGTGCAGTGCAGGCCACGTCCCAAGGCGAAGGCATGAAGCCCGAGCCGCTACTCAAATAATATAAAACTGTGATAAAGCGCGTCCAGTGTTCAACTTTAACGCCTCTAGCTCATTTGGTGCACTCCGCTCGATACGAATTAATATTACAGTGCCGTCGATACATGTGATATTACCGTTTATACCAGAACCTGACTGAAAGTCGTCAAATACTCGTTAACGCAAAGACATTAAGTGCCGCAACGAGCTATATTGAATTCGAGCTAATCCACCGGTGGAGTCCGAGGGACTCGGCTAGGGCTGGTCGTGTAGTTAATCTTCCAGACTTGCAATCTCGTGCTTCGCCCAGGGGCGTTAACCACATTAGTCGTAGGCCGTGTGGGTATACCTACACATTTTATATAAATATTTTCGAAGTGGGCGAATGTTTTAGATGTTGATTCTAGTGCTTAAGTTTAACGTGCGCATATCGTTGTGGTTACGTGATGAATTGTTCCTAGATTTTAACGTAGTTACCGTCCGCTCCTGAAGTTAGGGGCGCGCACACTCAGCCTTTTGTTGTTAGTTTAACCCAGTCAATATTAGTAGGAGTTAGGCTCTGTTCTCGATGTTAAAAATCTTTATTTATTTGTTATTCTAAGTGCGTAGTTAACGTTTATTTCCACATCGAATTAGCGGTCTTTTGCGACTGTCGTCCGACTTAAACGAATACCAGTTATGAAATAGGATTAAATTATCATAGATTTAGCGGAGGCAACTAGGTGAAACGAACATAATTAAGACAATGTTTTCACTGCCAAATGATACAAAGTACAACTTAGAACAAATTTTAGTTGTTATACGTTCGTTTCGAGTAATTTCGATGTCTTTATATTAAAGTGATTGATATAAATAAATGTGTTGTTCGGTATGATTGGTCTGCCATACTCGGAATTGATCATGTTGTACTCATAAATCAAATTTTTAATGAACAATTAAATGTTTAGAACATTGTAATCGTTGAATGTTTTTAAAAACTTTATAGTGTGATGTATGTATAGAGAGATGTTATATGGATTATTTATTTTTCCTATGAGAAATAAATATTTGTGGAGTTGACAGATGTTGTATATAATAAATGAGAAAAATAGTGCTGTCAAAAGGTGTACGTTGGTTTTATTCCCCATTCTCCTTTCCTATTTATCCTTTTTTTATAAGCTTTGACTTTTGAACTTCAATGAATATTCTATAGACAATACTCGACATAATAATTGTAGTATTAGCTTGTAAGATTCCACTAGAGGGCTAAGGCCTCTCTCACGTGTTTCACTAATGTATAGATCTACCCAGGATTTAAACCTGGGACTTCAGACTTGGCAAGCAAGTTCACATGCTACTACATACATACCATACATGTATATATGTATGTGGAAACATGTCCAAGTACATATTTCATTTTAACAAGTTCCTACATTTGGAATTAAAAAAGTTTTTTTATTGCTTTTTGTTTTCTTTGAAACTTTACACGTATTCGCAATACATATTTTATTTATTGAATAAACTATTCTCTCCAGTTATGCAATTGTAACACTTATTTTCATGAAAATAGAATTTAAAATATCTCGCAGTGGAATGGAATTTCTAATCTAACGAAAATATCGAAGAAATCTATTAAGATTCCTAATCATACTTTACGCTTATCTAGATTCAATTTGCAAATGAGTTACAGATTAAAATAGCAGTCATATTTTTCATTACATGTAAAATAATTGAAGAATAAATTGATGTTATAGAATATTTTATTATACTTTTAAGTAAGTACGTATGGTTTTCTTACCTGTTTTAATTCTTCAAATTTTCGGGTATAAAGTGTCCTATGTTTTAATCGAGATATTTAACTATTAGAGCCTATTTCACCATCTTCAAGTAACTGTTCCGAGTACCTACTCACATGATTGTCTTTGTCCTATTTATATAAGGACCTATTTCACGACCTTCAAGTAAAGTTACTCACCA
Organism: Timandra comae; assembly: GCA_958496195.1. Classification (NCBI taxonomy): domain Eukaryota; kingdom Metazoa; phylum Arthropoda; class Insecta; order Lepidoptera; family Geometridae; genus Timandra; species Timandra comae. The sequence continues at coordinate 6,872,947 of OY292370.1, forward strand.
AGTACAGTTAGTTTTGTCTCTTTCCTACTTTATATCAAGTGACAAAGACAAAACTTGTGTGTAGGTACTTGGAACTTTACTTGAAGATGGCGAAATAGGCCTTAGTATTCCAAACTACCCTTAGTATTCCAAATTCAAATTGTCACATTCGACTTTCAATTATTTTGAATCCATGTTGTAAAGGCCAACGGCCTATGGCTTAGAGCCTTCAATATATTTTAAGTGGAAGTCTTGGGGGCAATAAGTATAACAAGAATCCCTTGTAAGCCCTTCAAGCGATAAGGCATGATGGCCTCGGATAGATTACAATGTACCAGCCAGTTGAGACTTGGACTTGAATTGTAGGAAACAGTTTGATAGTACAATTGCAATCTTGGATCCTTTCACTCAGACATTTTTCTTTTTTTTCAACTCAAAGACATAGTTTAGAAACACGTCCCTTTACTTTTTTATCTCATTGACATAGGATTTTCTTTTGGGAATGAATGTCTTAAGTTATTGCTTTGTTACAAGATATTTTAAGGCGGAACTTGTTCGCCACGTCCAAATTTTTACTATAAATACTAGACAACAGGCAAACATACCTACTAAAATACTTTTATGTAAATACATAGAGAACATTTAAACCAAAACAAACTCATATTCATGCACACAAATGTTTGTATTTAGTGGAAATCGAACCCGCACCTTAGGTATATTAGGCAAGTCATTTAAAACAAGTACTTCAAATTACAAACATCAATCAAATCCATCACAATATTCCTAAGACCTCCATCAATAAAAAGTGATAAATAAAGGAGTATTAACTAGATGTCGTTATCAGAAATCTGGATTAACTTAAATGGCTCCCGAGAGGAGACCCGCTAGCACAGGATGCGTCAATTACTTGTATGTGGGCTGTAATCAATCCTTTACACATTGATGTACAAACAACACAAGATATACGATCTCGAATAAATATAACAGTCGATATATAACTGTTCGCAAATACTCACCACTACTACATAATAAGTACAGAATGGATTTTACTGCAAATGTTACATTATTATTGAAAATTCAATAAATTCAGGATATTGAAAAATGCAGCGAAATCGCCTCAGCCAGGACTTGAACCCGGAACTATGCTAAACTGTAGCACCTAAAAATCCTAAAAAATTATTGAATACACTATAAAAATAAATTAAATTAAATTCAGGATAGTTATGAAAATGAGAATAGAAAAATATTTTATTTCTTTAACATACTTTGCAATAATCAGTTGTTAGAGTCTTCTATTCTAGTCTTCCAGTTAAAAGTCGAAAAAGACCGTTGACACTGCGCTTATTTTATGAGGACGCGTTTGACGCTGAATGGTATATCTGTGTTTTTTGTACATCAATGCCTTATGTTTTGTCGGGTATTGTTTGGGCTTAAAACATAGACGGAATAAAGCAAAATAGATGGAGTTACATAATGTGTTTTGCTCAACCGGTCTTTTAAATCTCAATTATTTTAAACTACCTACGCCTACGTATAAGAAACTTGTATATCTAGGAGCATAGATTTTTGTTTTGTTTTGTAAGTAAGTAGGTATAATTATATCTGAATCTGAGGCATCGCACGAGTAGATACAAAACGAATGGACAGATTTTGATGTAGTTTTTCCTGGTTTAAAAGATGACAAGATCAAGAAACTAAGCTATTTTGTAGCACGCGTTTGTATCTGTATTTGATTTTACATTACTGATCCAAACCCTGCAGCAGGTTATAACATCAGTGTTTACTGCCAAACAAACAAACATCATCTTTATAATATTAGTGAAGATAAATAAATCTCTCAGTATTCCATTGGTGTCTTGAAAAGCGACATTGACTGACACTGCAGAATGGATTTTCGATCTACAAATGTTTGTCTTGGGAATTGTGTAATGTGTTTGCACGTACAGTAATCTTTCTTGTTTGAAGATGTGCTGTATGCTCATACAAGCGAGAAATACTGCTCGATTTTGCTCAATAATAGTTTTTAATTTAATACAGTTTTTATGAAGACTATAATTACTATACAATAATCTAACAAATAAAAAAATAAACCTTCGACACAACAAAATTACTTCTAAAGAACACTCGAATTATTCGCCTTTAATTAAAACTAGCAGCGCCCCGCGGTTTCACCCGCGTAAATATAATATAGCCTATGACACTCGGGGATAATGTGATCTTTCCAATAGTGAAAGAATATTTGAAATCGGACCAGTAGTTTCGGAGCCTATTCGTTACAAACAAACAATCAAATCTTTCCTCTTTATAATATTAGTTTAGAATCAGCGGTTCTCAATCTTTTTTGGTAACGGAACCCTTTTGGAAAGCGATTAACTTGATGGAACCCTATTTGAAGTACACACACCATTATAACAAAAAATCCGAAAGTTTCACAAATGAACTAACATTCCTCTAATTTTGCCGGTGTGTGTAGTTTTAATTTGTTATACGTATTGTAATCTTAGTATGTGACAAATTACGAATAATAAGTAGGTACTTAGTTACGTATAATCGGAATGGTAAAATATCATACGCTAGGAACTAAAACGCTGCTACCCACGCCTTGTCAGTACGGTCGACCAGAGAGAGGTGTTTTGTTTTTTTTTTTTTCTAAATTCTCGCGGAACCCTTACAGGAGTGTCGCGGAACCCTAGGGTTCCGCGGAGCACACTTTGAGAAACGCTGGTTTAGATAATGCATCAAAATAAGAACCTTCGTTTGGGTTCGATGCCATAGACGCGGCAAACTTATGTTTTACACAAAAGGTTCACATCGTCACGTGCCCAGAACTTATTCTATATCATACTGTACCCAACTATGCGTCTCGCAATTCCCAGTTTTAGATCCCGTGAGAATTTCGTCATAAAGGTCTCGTACTTTTGGTAGTTGGAACATCTGTAGCATCCGCATCAGTTTATACGAGACAGAATAAGGGCCTATTTCACCATCTTTAAGTAACGTTCCGAGTAGTTACTCACATTGTCTTTGTCACTTGATATAAAGTAAGAAAGAGACAATGCTAACTTTACTTGGTGAATAACTTTACTTGAAGGTCGTGAAATAAGTCCTTTGTCTCATTTTATAAAACTTTGAGTGATATACTTACTAATTTTATTTCCAGAACCACACAGTAGGAATAGAACTGCAGTAAAATGTTTTGAAAAAATAATTATATTAAATTAGACGTTCTAGTGAATTAATATCGATCAACACAAGTAACAATTCTAAACCGCAATGCACCAACGATTTATAGCCAAATGACCTGAATTCTACATTTTTTTGCATGTTAGTTACACATAATATTTTGGCTGAAAGTTTGGTGCAAGGAATGAACAATCATAGAAATATTTATGTAATACATAAGCTATTATTTTAAACAAATAAAAGTAAAATAATAATATTTTGTTAGTACCTACTTGACATATATTTTATCCATTTTTTATTTTTAACTTACTTTAGCGTTGCAATACATAGATATTATATCTAAGAAGGTACCCTAAAAGTTTTCGGTAGATATATAAATAAGAAAGTAACCTGGGCGGCCGAACCTTGCCAAGGAGATGACAGGGAAAACGAATTTTCCCAGAAATGTGACCTAACTTGATCAATTTAACGTCCCCGTTCAACACCATATACTTACCTATCTAAATCTATATAAGGATATGTTTATGTATATATGTGGGTAGTTTTCGCAATTAGACCTTTCAAATTTAGGCTCCTTGTGTGTGCTGCGATATTTTTTTTGATCCCCGTACAACATCGTAATACAACATCTATCGTAATAATTTTACCCAGCCCCCCTTGCATGACTGTGCGTGATAAAATATATCGACACCACGAAATAATATCGATTTCGACCAAATGAATTATGGTGTGCTACGATATGATAAAATTAAATATGGCGGGTATATTTGTCATATTTTGACAGTTAGATGTCGATAAATCGCTTTATCTATCGCGTTTTCGAAGTCATGCTAGCCCGGCTGGAATGGAATCTTAAATATTGATATGTAGATTTTGTGGTTTTTCAATCGAGTCCCATTAAAATAGACCCACCCACTCTTAAGATCCACATAAGTTTATTCCACGATGCCTACACAATAAGCAGTACACATCGCATCATAAGTAGTTTTGAAGTAAATAAATAAATAAATATTATAATACACTAGCAGCGATTCGCGGTTCACCCGCGTGGTTCCCGTTCCCGTGGAATTACGAGGATAATATGTAGCCTATATTACTCAGGGTGAATGTAGTTTTTTAATGGTTTTTTTTTTATCGGCAGAGTTTATTCATTACAAACACCCCTACAAAAATATAAATCTTTCATCTTCAAAATATGTAGTAGTGTAGATATTACATGTACAACAAAACGATTGTACATAATAATTATGTTTACATATCGGTACAGTGATAAATAAATACTAACGATAACATAAAATGTTCGTATTGTAATAAAGGTTTACATTGTTATTATTATGTACTATTAGAGTATTAGTATTTAAATAGATATTATATATTGATAAAGAACTAGGAAGTCATTTAATTAAATAATAAACTTATATGTTTATTGATGAATTTAAAACTATAATCTGATAGCAAATGATACAGTATTCTAAAAAATCTAGTTCATTTAATAGTATTTATTATATCCATAAATAATGTAGCATCTTAAAATATTTTTCAAAATGAGTCTTAACAATTTTTGAGATTATCTTCTACATCTAAACGTACCAATAAATCCGATAATATACTTACATATTACGCTAAATATTTTTCAAACATATTTATTTACTCACACATTTTGTAAGCAATATGTCTAATAAGTAAGTCTCTACTACCTATTCTAATAGTCATAATTAGTACGATAAATAATTCAACTACTAGTTGTTAAAACAAATGTCGCTATGGAATATTCATTGTTGATCAATCAGGGTCAAATCTAATGCATCATTATCCTTCACACCTACTTTGCAACGTACACCTTATGAGTGAGAGATTTATAACGTTTTTCTATTTATATTTGTCTAAACATAGATATTTTATTTGTATTAAACGGTTTATGCGTATGTATCGAGTTTAATCATAAGTACATATATCGAATGTTAGATAGCTTTCCCCGCAGCGGGGTGAGATTATAACTGGATGTCGTGCGCGCATATCACTCCTGATGAAGGAAACTTTATGTGGTCGAAACTAGTCGAGGGATTCGACTAAATTCGGTCATATAAAGTTACAGAAATGTCTACATCATATGTTTACTAATGAAAATAAATATAAACATTTGGATTCCTAAATTAACATATAATTTAATCAATTCCAGGATCTTCCCGGTCTACGTCAACCGCAGCAGAACCAGACCCAAGCGGGACCCTTCATGCCAATGGTCAACACACAACAGATGACCGCACAGCTTCCTAACACCACAATACCGGTCATCAACATTATCCAGGCGGTGCCAAACAACCAAGTATTGCGCACAAATACGCCTATCAATCAGATTTTACGCTCAAACGTAGTAAGCCCCATGTCCCCGCTCAGTCTGAATGTAGGAAGCCCAATGTACTCTCTACCTTCAAGCCCGAATAGCTACAGCTCAATGAGTCCTGCACAAAGGGACCGTGTCATGAGCCCGTATTCTACTCCTCAATCCCTTTCGCCTGTAGGAAAGTTTCACCAAGTATACAGCCCTAACAGGCTCCTATCGCCAGCTGGCATAATACAAGGCAGCGATCCTTACCTCACCACTAAAATGCAAGCCAGCCCTTCCTTCCCCATACAAAACAACGAACTGCTCCTAGACTCCAATGTGCAGTTGAACTCATCAGACTTCTGGCCAGACACGGAAATGCTACAAGGGACAAACGATCTGCTGACAGCATTCGATGACGTTAAATTGGTATAAGACGTATGAATGTGGAGTGATTTCTGAATAAATGTGTAACTCGAGAAGTGTGGAAATGTTGAATATGAATACTGCCAATTAATAAAGCATTTTTTCTGTTTTTTAAAACGTAATATTCAGTCGTTTGCACAGGCATTCCTTTGTAATATGTTTATGCGAAATCACTCGAATGTATGCAGGGTCAGACAGAGTGTACGGGGTATTACGATAAGGGATTCCAAGCGATTGTCGGGTAGATACTGTGGATCGCGAACGCCAAACAGTATTTGGTCAAAAACATTTTGTTACATAATTACATGACAATTGACAGTATAAGTATTTGTAGGCGTTGATTATTATAAACTAACAAGGAATCCTAGTTTATGTAACGATGTGACTTAGGTAAATGTGAACGATTATGTATAAGGTGTAATTTTAATGTATGTTGATATTATAAGTGTGGTTGGAAATATAGATTTATTTAATTATTGTTAACAATACGAGACAGATGTGGGAGATATGATGATGAAACACCAATCTTTGTGCTAACTTAAAAATGCCATTTAACTGATGGTGATTTTGTACGGGTTTTGCGAGTTAATAAATTATTTTTATATATAACTTTAGGGTTCTTTAGGGCCTATTATAATTGTAGGTACCTGATTATTACATGGTGCCTAGTTAGGGTTTGAAGCCACCAGCGATAGGTGACACTGAGAGCGATATTTGTTCCTTAATTAAGAATTTAAGTGAAATTATTTCAGTACACTATTTCATTTAAATTGAAGAAAATATATAATGATTCATTCGCATGTTCGACATATCTCCACAAGCTTATGTAAGCTTGTGCACAGATAATCCTATATGCATTAAGCTCATATTATAGCCAAATTCATCAAAAAAAAAACCTGCCCTCTACTGCGTATTTCGTTGTTGCGTGTCGCTGATGGTCTCAAACCTAGATAAAAATCTCATTGAGTTTTATACATATATAAACTTACTTATTTTTCTATATATTCCTTCTTTTATAGTCTTAACTTCGATGTTTTGTTGTCTTTCTAACGATCTGTCTAGTTTTTGTTAAATAATATAATATGTAGTAATAAATAGAAAAATAAAATTGGCGTATACAATAAAAATAATTAAGTATACAATAATTAAGTATTATAACAAAAACAATGTATTCTTTATGATTTATTTTATCTTTCTCAATGAGCAATTTAAATATGTTTTATTAATTTAGATCAAAAATATATACTCAGTTCTAGTATATAAGTTGAAAATGTATAATCTTTTTGTATCATTTATTTAATTACTGTTTCTTGAGTAAGGTCTGCAGAGGTTATTGTATTGATGGGGTTATCCGCGGGTTTATCAGAAAGTTTAATATCAATGTGAGATTAGTGAGTCTCACTACATAATCTTCTGATGAAAATTACTCGTTTTTTACATTATTATTGTATTGAGTCACAATATTTTCTGTGCCGGTGACAGCGTCGCTGTAATCGCATCTTTTGTTTGTCAGTTTATTGAAAATGTATCCAAATGACATTGGAGTCAAAATGACAATAGGAGCTTCCAATTTTGGCCACCGGCACAGAAAAAATTGTGACTCAATACACTCCACAACGTATCTAACGGTGGAAATGGCGTAACACGCTTTAAAAGAGTATCAAAAATCAAATATGTATCTCAAAATTCATATCATTCATAATATGCATACATCAATAATAGTGTCACCAAGTTTTCTGTGCCGGCGGCCAAAAGTGGAAGCTACTATTGTCATTTTGACTATAATGTCATTTGGATACATCCTTACTTAATATTATAAATGCGAAAGTAACTCTGTCTGTCTGTCTATCCCTTTTTATCCCGAAATTCCCACGGGAACGGGAACTACGCGGGTGAAACCACGGGACGCTGCTAGTTTTCAATAAACCGACAACCATAAGATGCGATTACAGCGACGCTGTCACCGGCACAGAAAACTTGATGACTCTATATAATACCCTACTGGCACAATTACCTCAGTAGATTATACTTAAAATATGTTATAGTGTTTGAAAATTAAATAATTAAATCAATGTTGTACGATAGCTCAAACAGCTGAATACAGATAATAAATAACACTCGAATAACTCATAGAAAAAAAACAATCGAGTTGATTTTTAAACTTATACATAAAAGTACAATTATGTCCTTAGTAAATACATTTATCCTTTAAAACAGTATGTAATGCAATTATTTTTTTCAATTTAACTTTTATCTCGTTAGATTTAAAACTGTTTAATTAGTTTTATTCGCTTCTAAGTTTAATTAAAATAAGAATTAACACAAAAGGGTGAAACCGTGAAAAACTTCTTTAAAATATTATTATAAATAAGCTAGTACATACACAATGTATACTTTACATAATATTTTAATTTAATAAAAACTGCCAATTTTTAAGGCACAGACAATAGTGGTAAATAAAAATACTTCTTTTTTAGTCCACAATGTGCCATAGACTAAGAAACGTGTTTATAATCTATGTTCAGCAATATCTATTATCTGTTTAATTCAAATCATATAAATTTTACGCAAATGAACTCTTGTAAATAAGTAAATCAGATCGTTTTATATATTTAGAGATTAAAATGATTATCATTATAGAATTGGACTTTTATTTCTATTGAAATATGTTATTTAAGATAAGTACCTTTAGAAAATTAAAATATGTTCACCTATTAGGTAGGGTAGTTATAAAAAATCTAAACAAATGACTCTTACCTTCAATCATATACTTGGGCCTATTTCACCATCTTCAAGTAAAGTTCCGAGTACTCACAAGTTTTGTCTTTGTCACTTGATATAAAGTAAGGAAGAGACAAAACTAACATTACTTGAAGGTCGTGGCCCTTAATATAACAGTCTCATTTACTTATACGAGTATTACGAGTATGTATATTACTGGACTGATTTTGAAAAAATGATAGATATCCTCATTGACGAGAACGGCTTTGAACAGCTTGGAGACCAAATAGTAAAAACACCATACATTTAAGTAGGTATAAAGAAACACATAGGTAGATATATTATTGCTGAGAAAAGTAACTTCCTACATAATATTTCACTATACATATCTCGCAAACTTAACGTTCCTTATGTTGGTCCAAAACATATGTAAAATACTTACAATTAGAAAGATTTTACTCATGTATCTGACCATGACCTAAATGCAGTTAAGAATGAGTTGAATAGGCATAGGGGCAATGCAGAACTACCGTTGATAGGTAGGTAGGTAGCTAGCGCACTACTTGTACCTACTTATACCTATTAAGTTTAAAAGATAGGGACATCTGTAGATTAATACTTCAGATCGGCGTTAAGAAAAATAGAGGATTGAATAGAGAACAGTACGTACTTATTTTAATGTATAGTTTTGTAAATTAATATTCAGAACCTGCAACACCATCTTTTGAAATACTGATGAACATACATATTTTAATAGCGACATCTAGTATAAGAACATTGAAATAAAAACAAACAGAGTCAAATCAAGATGGCGCTGCTGTAAGTAAAGGGTTATTTGTGTTTATGGCAGTGACAACTTGAACAGTTTTGCCTTGTCAAAATGCCAAAATGTTATCTGTCACGTATCTGTCACACACACACATTCTGTCACATACGTCAGTCAGTCAGTTTCAAATTCGACTTTCGATTCGATCAACGAACGAAACGAAATAATTTGTTGAAAAAGTCACGCAAAAAATTGTTTTATTACTATTTACGATGATTAGTTACTTTACAACATTAGTGTGCTACTAACACAATAAGTTAATTGATAAGAAGTTTAACGTAATCTGTTGACGTGTAAGTAGTATTTTTTTCTGCAAGTTGTTGCTTACATAAATGGCATCAACACCAAAACAAGCAATAGGGAGTTCGAACAACAGTTCCTTGGGAAAGCGGAAAAAATCTCGTGGGAGCAAGTCGTCGTATCTATCTAAATGGTTGGATAAAACAATGAACCATATACAGGAGGAAGCGCCTAATGTGGACACATACGATTTTGTGAACCCGAACATGAATTGGTCAGTTGGAAGTTCTCAGTTTGCGCCTGGATACGATCCATTTAGACATATGTACGGTGCGCCGGAGCCTATGTCTCTTCCTACACTACCTACGTACTACAGCCCGCCTATGGTGCCTCTGTACGGCGTCGAACACAGGTACCTTCAGAACGTTAATAAAAGCATTCCAGTTCAAAGGCCACGGTTACGCCGCCGAGGTGAACAGCGAGCTGAGGAAGTAACGTCGAACTGTACAAACGATCCCAATTACTTGCAACCAAAGAATTTATCTGATAGTCAAGATTACGCAAGTTTGCCGCCGATTATAACGTCAGTGGCTGATACTAATTCAAACAGTGATATGAATGATAAAGAGAAAGAGGATGGGAGTAATGCTCGTAGATTTAGTGATCCCTGTGTGCGAGGGCTGCCTGATGTCGCTCAGCCGGCTAATGGGGAGGTTGACTCGGATTCTGAAGAAGATTCCAGTGATTCTGGTAGTCAGGTTGGAAACAGACTGCTAGCGTGCCTTTTAGACCAAATATCATCACTGAAACTAGCAAACGAAAGACTGAACAAAGATTTATTGGACACAAGAGGTCAGTACAAAAGAGAATGCAATTCTTGTACAAAATTTCATGCACATTAACTATCGCCATTTCTAAATCCATTGATAATATGGTTCAATTTTGTAATTAGTTACACTTTTTGTCTATTGTTAGGTTTACATCTATTGTAACTGTGCTTTATGTAATTTTTTTTTATTTTTGTAGGCTGTAGTTTCTCTTAATAATGATATTTAGTATCTACTTTATATTCAATAACAATAATAGATATAGTAGCATGTTTACCATGCAAAGCTAGTGATTCCAGGTTCAATTCCTGTTTTAACAAAGTTATTTTCCTTACACAATTTAGCTTTGAAATCAATTCACATTATTCAAGAGTAACAATTGTACCTTTTCTTCCTACTACATATTTTAATACTAGCTGTGCCCCTCGGTTTCACCCGCGTATTTCCCGATCCCGTGGGAAATTCTGGATAAAACGTAGCCTATGTTCTTTCCCGGACCATAAGCTACCCCTGTACCAAATTTGAAGTCAACCGGTTCAGTAGTTTAGCCGTGAAAAGGTAACAGACAGACGGACAGACAGAGTTACTTTTGCAATTTTATATTAGTTAGGATTATCAGTGAATGAGAGACTTTCATCTTGCTGTGCTATCTTAGGCTAATATTAATATTCAACCATTATAATTTGTAGAGGAACTTCAAAATATTTATTACCATCCCTACTAATATTATAAATGCGAAAGTAACTCTGTCTGTCTGTTACCATTTCACGGCTAAACTACTGAACCGATTGACTTGAAATTTGGTACAGGGAAAGAAAAAACTTATGGTCCGGGAAAGAACATAGGCTATGTTATATCCCGAAATTACCATGGGATCGGGAACTACGCGGGTGAAACCGCGGGGCACAGCTAGTAATTTATAATACATTAATTCCTACACTCAATACAGACCTTGCTTTTCAATGCACTCCCACTGAATACCTCGCCCACTCAAAATTCAATGTCTGATGCATCAACTCAAGGTTTTATCTCCTAAAATGTTTAGAATACTAATGGCTTATTGGAATGTGTTATGTTGCATAAGTTTTATTAAAAAGATTGTGTATTTTCAATTTTCGATGATTGAAATATGGATATAGGTAGGTACTTGAAATAAGTCATCATCATCATCAGCTCATATAATGTCCCCACCGAGGGGCACGAGCCTACCCTGAATTAGTGTGATTAGGCCTTAGTCAACCACGCTGGCCAAGTGTGGGTTGGTCGACTTCACACACAACCTTAGAATTTCTTCCCAGGTGTGTGCAGGTTTCCTCACGATGTTTTTCCTTCACCGTAAGAGCGTCGAAATTAACAAAATGAATTCGTAAATTGAAAACACTTTGGTATGTGGCGGGACTTGAAATAAGTAATAGACATAATTAAGGAAATATTTAGATGTTTTTTCATAAAAGGCACATATAAATAAAACTTATAATCCAATATTGATTTGCATATTAAAATAATAAATTTTCGTTTATCAATTAATAACTTTTGTTATGATTATTTTAATAAAAAAAACATTGTTTATAAAAAAATATTATAACTGGGTACAAATAAATACTATTGATTGTGTACATTATCAATGTTATTCTAGGTATATGTAGCTTACATATACCTAGAATAACTAAATTATTTTCCATGTTTCCATTATACATTTAAAACAAATACCTACACAAAATTTTAATCTAATCCTAACTAATATTATAAATGCGAAAGTAACTCTGTCTGTCTGTCTGTCTGTTACCTTTTCACGGCTAAACTACTGAACCGATTGATTTGAAATTTGGTAGCTTAGCTTATTAGGGTTAGCTTATGGTCCGGGAAAGAACAACATACTTTTTATCCCGAAATTCCCACGGGAACGGGAACTACGCGGGTGAAACCGCGGGGCACAGCTAGTTATCAATAAAAAGCAACATATTATACCTAAAATCACTAACTGGGTACTTTCCATCTTTCCATTACACATAAAAGAAATATTATATACAAAATTGAAACCAAATTTTTGAGAAGTTATTTAAAAATAGAATATTAAAATCCTGTTATATTTTTCAGCGGAACTAGACAATATCAGACAACATAATGCTATTCTACAAAAGGGGTCAGCTTCAAGCATGGGTGCTACGCCTAATCATTCATTAGATGCTGGTAAGTAGTACTTATATAACGCAGACATCCCATTATATTAATACCAGCTTTGGATGGCGTCTTCGTGTGTTTTTGCCATCTTTAATTATGAGAATTTCTTGATATAACTTTGCTATGGTACTGAGTAAACCGTGGTATTTTTTTTTAGTTTGGCAAACAAACAACTTATCTGAATAATAAATACACTAGGCAAGCCCCGCTGTTGCACCCGCGTAAATTAATGATGTCCACTTTTGGTCCTAGCCTTTCTCGATAAGTTCTTTGAGAAAAGCAAGGACATACTAGGTACCAAAGAAATTGGGCAATTTATTCTCCAGCAATCCTTATTAGCATGTTCTACCAAACAAACAAACTCTTTTTTTTAATTCTCGTTTTATAATTCTCGTGCGTATTAGTTAGTCTCCAATGACGATTTAGTTTAACTGATCAGTTGAACTGGCGCGTCTATCCAAAAATGGTAGTCAATAACCGGAGCGATGCCAAATTCCAGTGTGGAAATCTAGTTGGCCTAAAACTTTTGGAACGGCTCACTGACTCGTCACCACCTTTAACATCTTAAAAAGATGAAATATTTTCCCTACATCCTTGGTTAAAAGTTGTTTGTTTATTAGATCTAATTACAGTACAATTAACTTGCGTACTTTCTCTGCGACTATAATTATAGATTATTAGAAACCGTCTTCCTTCTAGTTGCATACTACATACTACATAAGCATGCATCACATTAAGTATTAGTTTTCTATAAGTATAGGTACTTTCTCTCATAAAGTCAGATTATTATTATATCCTAAGGCTAGTACTCATTATTATACTGTGCCTAAGGCCTATTGTCTTTAATTTTTAATACCTATCATAAAAATAATATTATAATTATACAATTTATTATTTTAGTAGTAACAGACTGCAATTTTATGAGTTTGTGGCTTATTCGCGAATTTAATAGTCTGTCTATAGTACACAGAGTAATTTTGTTTATAATAATAAGCTTTTAGAATAATATAATATTTTAGAGCCCAAGAGATTCTTTATTTGGTTGAACGCGCTAATCTCTGGGACTTACTGGTCCGAATCAAAAGAATATTTTATTGATCGACTAGTAGCGCTCCGCGGTTTCACCCGCGTAGTTCCCGTTCCCGTGGGAATACGGGGATAAAATATGCCTATGGCACGCACTGATAAATTACCTTTCCATTAGTGAAAGAATTTTTGAAATCGGACCAGTAGTTTCAGAGCCTATTCGTTACAAACAAACAATCAAATGTTTCCTCTTCAAAATATTACTTTAGATAACTCATTTATTGAGAAAGGCTGTAATATAACATCACGATACGTCTAATAAAAAAAGAGCTAACGCGGGTTAGGCCGCAGGACACAGCTATAATGTCCACATTTAACAAAATGTAAATTAAAATAATGTTATGTATCAAAAAGTTATAATGTTCATGTTTTGTAAAAATTATGTCATTGAATTTTCGTGATTTGTTATTGAGTGCAAAATGTGTTTGTGTCGTAGTTTTCCACTCACTAAAAAGGAGACGTGGCAGTGTACCTGTTCGTACCAAATACCGAATCGTGGGTTCAATTTCCGTTAAATGTATGTAGATATGTGATATAAAATGTTTCTTTCGGCCTAGGTATACATAGGCATTAAACCTTTACTGCCTTATTTGCGTTACATTTTTAGTCTGGTTTAACAAAACGTGGTAAGCATTTGACACCTTGTCAGTCAGATCTGTCACTTTGACAGTATACAAAAGTGATTGTAAAACCTGGTTTAGTGCTAAACCAGACTAAAAATGCAACGCAAATAAGGCTATTAATGTCTATGTATACCTAGGCCGTAGTTTCTGATATTAAACTTGTCATAGTAAATGACCAGTAGCTACACCGAAAGGCAAAATAATCGATTTGATTTTATTATTTACTAACAATTTAAGCAAAAACCTTGGAATATGTTAACGACATCCAATATTTAAATATTTCCAAAGATTCCAACCACATACGCATACCAAGGCAGCTAATTACCATTTCGTGTTGGTCTACGTAAATATGAACACAACTGTTCCGTCTTAATGGCGCTTTTTGCGGTACATCTTTTATGGTTCAAAGTCAAAGTCAAAGTCAAAAATCCTTTATTCAGTTAAGGCCTCAATGAGGCACTTATGAACGTACAAAATTGATTCTACCACCGATTCGGAAATTACATCAGCCGAGAAGAATCGGCAAGAAACTCGTGCTGGTATTTTTTTTTAAATAAAATAAAATACAATCAGTACCTTAAAACTAGCACAATGTCACAGATAAAAAAAAAACAAATAATAAAATCTATAAATATAGACAAAATACTTATATGTACCTATATAATCAAAAAGTAGCATGTTGAGGTTGCGGGTGCAGAAATTTAATTCCAGACATCCCGGTCATTGATGTAGTCCGTAACCTTATAATATGCTTTGCTTATCAAAATGTTTTTAACGTGTGATCTAAACCTTCCATCAGAGAGCCCAGTCACTTCCCGGGGGATTTTATTATAAAATTTAATACATCTATGAATGAAGGACTTTTTAGTCCTAGCTAACCTACATCCTGAGATGGCGATTTTATGCCTATTCCTAGTATTAAAATTATGAAGATCGCCATTAACTTTAAAATTAAAACGATGTTTCCGAGCATACAATATATTTTCAAAAATGTACAAAGAGGGAACAGTAAGAATCTGATATGTTTTAAAACGTTCCCTTAATGACTCTTTCGACCCCAAATTATAAATAGCCCGAATTGCTCGTTTTTGTAATATAAATACTGAATCTAAATCCGCGGCACACCCCCATAGTAAAATGCCATAAGACAAAATACTGTGAAAGTACGCATAATAAACAATTCTTGCCGTTCCCACATCTGTTAGTTCCCTAATTTTACGAACAGCATACGCAGCAGAACTCAGCCTCCCTGAAAGACCGACAATGTGGGATCCCCATTGTAACTTAGAATCTAAAACTATACCTAGAAACTTAGTACTACTTTCTATTTTAAGTTTCGTTCCTTCCAAAAAGACATTCGATTCAATGGCTCGGACATTGGGTAGTGAAAATTTAATACACTTAGTTTTAGACGCATTGAGGAGCAAATTATTAGCAGAAAACCAGTCCGAAACTAAAGCCAAACACCTATTTACTTCTACCAAATCCTTATCCTTCCTATTCAACTGATCGATAATATTGATGCACTGAATGCGTAATGAGATTCAATAACCACCCACTTTACTTAACTATTTAATTTCTATTAAGTTTTACACCGTTTTATTTTATTGGGAATAGCTGCAGTGCGGCGCGAAAGTACTAAACTTTAATGGATTTAGAAATTGTATTATAAGTTAAGTTTATCGTGGGTGCGTAAGCCTGAGGTACCGATTTCGATTTTGAGACAAGCGGTGCTGTTAGATAAGTATAATAGTTCGGGCTTCAGAACATTAACAGTATTTTTTTAACCCCCGACGCAAAAAGAGGGGTGTTGTGTGTGTGTATCTGTCTGTCTGTGGCATCATAGCTCCCGAACGGATGAACCGATTTTAATTTATTTTTTGTATTAAAGGGGACTTACGTGCGAGTGTTCTTAGACATGTTTGATGAAAATCGGTTGGCCCGTTTAAAAGTTATGGGGGTTTGAAGGTAATTGTGTTGGGGGTTTTTAAAATTTTTAATTTTGTGTACACTGATAGATAAAATCAGCGAAAGAAAATCCTGTGCTGTATCGCAGCATCTTACAAGCTTTTTGACTTGTTTTCTTATATCCAGCTGTTTTATCAAGACAAAGAATAGAATATGCGGATTTTTACGGAATAATAATGAGTAGCTGTGCTCCGCGGTTTCACCCGCGTAGTTCCCGATCCCGTGGGAATTTCGGGATAAAACATAGCCTATGTTCTTTCCCGGATCATAAGCTACCCCTGTACAAAATTTCAAGTCAATCGGTTCAGTAGTTTAGCCGTGAAAAGGCAACAGACAGAGTTACTTTCGCATTTATAATATTAAAGTAGGGATTATACCAAAATACATAAAACCCTGGATTAAGAACTTTATTAGTATTTTAGCAGTTGATTTTCAACCATGAGATTAATATTATACGGACTGAACCTATCTAATCTTAATAGTTATGGATACTACGTGACCCTAGAGATAGCCTCCACGTCACAAATAACTTGTACACGCCGCGAATGTGTTGAGAATAACAATTTATTGAATTTACAATTCGAACTGCTCAGTTTATTGAATAAGAAACTCTCTAAGCTTATATTAAATCAAGGTTTTCTCTCTTTCATTCATGTGTTTTATGACTTTGAATGAAGTAGCTGTGCAACGCGGTTTCACCCACGCTTCCTTGGGTGGTTGATGTTAGTTCAATTGCCAAGATCGGAGGCTTAACGTGCCCAGAACGGAAACTTTCAGGAAATTAAAAGCCACCAATTTAAACTATGATTGATAAGACCTGATTCTGTAAAAAACTGCTGGGCAAAGCTCTCTCATAAATCTTTCTAATCGTTGGGACTCGTATTTGACTACCATTTTTTTTTATCAACCTGTACTGTCCCACTGCTGGGCAAAGATCTCTCCCAAATTGCTCCATCTGTCCCTGCCCCTAGCCAGCTCTTTCCAATCTCTGTCGAACCTCTCAAGGTCTTGCCTCCAACGTGTCGGGGGGCGACCCGGGGACCAACTACCAATTTACCAATCCATAAAAGTGTTTAGAAACGGGACTTTACTTACATCCTGTCAACATACCTACTTATTAAGTACCTATATCAGATTTTTTAGCATTAGTTATTGTGTTAGCATTTAGTATCCCAAGGTTGTGCCTGTTGAAACTAGATTTTAAAACAGATTGGGCCTCTATATTGTTGTTGAACAACGTATCAATTGAAAACAATAGCTCTATTTAATGTAATTACCTCACATACTTACCAACCTCGATACAGGACGGAATTTTAAAATTGTGAATGAAAACCTTATGATGTCGTACTTACCTATTGTTAGTCTATGCGGACGCTAAACATTCAATAAGATTAAATACCTCAGGGTAACGGGTTCGATCCCCGCTCAAGAGAAATATTTGTCAATATGAACTTCTTACAGGCTGTAATGAAAATATTTACTAAAATATTATCTATTCATATAGATAATTTTAGAAACGGAATCGATTACTTTCTACTGAGAGGATTACATACATTAAAATGAATGGGTACCCTGAACGGATATTTAATTTAACCCAATTTATTTACGATCCGCCTTAAATAAAATCGTGAATAACTGCATTTAATCCATCAGTTTTTAACCCCCGACGCAAAAAGAGGGGTGTTATAAGTTTGACGTGTCTGTGTGTGTGTGTGTATCTGTCTGTCTGTGGCATCATAGCTCCCGAACGGATGAACCGATTTCAGTTTAGTTTTTTTTGTATTAAGACCCGAAACTCGATAATTGACGGTTTTTGTACTTTTTGATCTAGTCATATTATATGAAAAGCGTATTTTATAAACATGCTTTTAGGTAATAATTAAAGGAAATATTGTCATCTAAAAAATACTCTGAGAAAAACAATATTATACAGAAAACTTATAAAATATATCAAGAAAACTGAACATATGTTTTCTGAATTTCACTTTTAGCATTAACTTCCATGCCTTCGGATTCTAGTAATTCGACCAATTTAGCACTAAAAATTAAACAAACTTAAAGTCCAGATCCTTATTAAGGAAATACTCATAGGAAAATTTAATTGTTATTATAATTATTATTGAAATCGAAAAAAATATAAAGTTAGAATTTGTAAAAATCACACTCAAGAAAATCGTAATTTACGTTGATAAATGATGCTCAAAACGTTATTAAAATTACCTCAAATAATAAAAGAATATTTTCTACAACAATTATACTAAAAAAAAATCTCTAAAACAAATTGTCTTTTTTTCTACAAATATTTTAAAATCATCATAAAACTACTATAAAATCGGACGCACGAAACAATTCAAATCAGTCTGCCGCGAGGCTTTTTAGAGAGAGGACGTATCGCTCCTACCGAGCGTTTGACCTTTGCGGCGCGTACGAATTTTATGCGATAACTCATCAACATGTTTTGATACTCGATAATAATTTTTGTTTTATAATTTGAATTATTTATTAAAAAAAAATATTAACATTTATGATAACAAATAATGTTTTAGAAATAATCAGCAATAAAACAACATTATTTTAAACCGACTTCCAAAAAGGAGGAGGTTCTCAATTCGGCCGGTATGTTTTTTTTATGAATATGTTCAACGATATCTCCGTCAATTCTGTACCGATTACTAAAATTCTTTTTTTATTCAAAAGAATGGACTTGCCGTTTGGTCCCATGTCAAGGAAACCAGGATCTAATGATGGCATTCTAGAGAAATTGAGAGGAACTTTAGAAAATCGTAGGGTGATTAGTGCATTTGTTAAGTTTTTCGTTAATTATCTTAAAGCATTATAATTAAATGAAGGTTTGGAGTCGATCTGATGATGGACCTGGAAGATAGTCGAGGGAACTCTTCAACGACTAACAGCAGTTACCTCGTGTTTGGGCTTGATTAATTTGTATCGATGAGACCTTTACAACCAGATAGGTTGTGACACTCAAAAGTAATAAAAAAAAAGACTTTAAAAGCTGAAAAGTATAAAATAACAAATATTTAATTTAATACACCTTTTATGCGATGCTAATTTATACTTTTGTGTGTATGTTACCTATTGATAAGTGTGAAGTCGGTGCCAAGCCTCAAAGAAATAAAACTATTAGAAAAATAAACTACAAAATTATAATTCGAGATGACCGTTAACGAACGTTTGCCCGCTTGGATTGGTCGCATTTTTATTTTATTTATGTGCTACATCGCATAAGAGGTATTACATTACATATTTGTTATTTTATACTTTTTAGTTTTTGAAGTCGGTTTTTTTTAACAAAAAAGGAAACGAAATAATTTAGAAAGTCCTGCTTTTAGCGCTAAAAGGTTGTCCCGATAATATATGTTGTACATATACAGACGAGGCATTTTTCAAGTAGGCGTGGATGACGATATTCAAAACTATAAGGAAAGGAATATCGAAAATTGCTAGCGATTTTAATAAAAACTAAAACTGCAATTAGTATATGAAAAATCAATACCCCATTATGGCAAAAAATATATTATTCACAAGTAAGTTATAGATTTTTTTTACTCGTATGTTGCTTTGTTTTTAAAAAGTTTCGTTACTTACCAAAAAAAAATCATGTTTTATTTTAAAAACAAAAAACTAAGTATTTGTTTTATTCATTATTCCTTGTTGTGAATAATGGAATATCGAATCGAAAGGTATTACGTAAATTATATCTAATCATATACTAACCACTACGAATCGTAAAAAAAAATATACTCGTATTTTTACTTTTGTCAATAACTTTTACACAATTTATAATTTCCAATGGATCAAAACCGTTCGGCCGGAGTATTCAGAGCGAGCGCGCCGTCACCACATAGACAGTGTGCATGCGGACACGCGTGCGCGTCTGTGTGAGTGAAATTTGAGTTGTCGCGCGGTAGATCACGGCTCTTAAAGGGGACTTACGTGCGAGTGTTCTTAGATATTCTTCTTTTCCGAACCTTTATCCCATGTCTATTTGGGGTCGGTATTCAGTTTAACCAGATTTGGCGGAATGTCAGTATTTTACGTGAAGCGACTGCCATCAGACCTTCACAACCCAGAGGGCTATACGACATTTTTGGTTAAACTGAATGTTAGACTTTTGAGGGCTCTAACTACCCGTAACGACTGTCGAAGATGTTAGTATGACAACCGGGACCGACGGCTTTACGTGCCCTCCGAAGCACGGAAACGCTCATGAAATGAAAAGTCATTTTTAGTAATGACCCATCACAATCATGACGGTGCCAGACGTTGCTTAACCGCACGGATCACAAGTGATCCGCGGGTAGCACTGGGCCATGAGCACTTCTGCGCGAGTGTTCTTAGACATGTTTGATGAAAATCGGTTGACCCGTTTAAATGTTATGGGGGTTTGAAAGTAATTGTGTTGGGGGTTTTTTTAATTTTTAATTTAATTGTAATTCACGATTGCACCTACCTAACATGCCGTGACGCATGACACACCCTAGCCACACCATAACTTCAAAAACGAAGTTTCATTTAAACCATAAGTTATCTCTTTTATACTTATCTACAACTGATGTTTATATTATACCTATGTGAACTGTTGATAATTCTAAGATAAGATAGACAACAGTATTTACTTTTTTACGGTTGATTGATTAGCGGGATATTTCTAACGCGATGACAGACGGTTGGAGACTAAAACATAAAGAACATCTAGAGCAAACGTCTTAATTATTCTAATTTTTTTTTTGCATTTATGAGTTATCTATACTAATATTATAAAGAGGAAAGATTTGTTTGTTTGTAATGAATAGGCTCCGAAACTACTGGACCGATTTCAAAAATTCTTTCACTAATGGAAAGCTAATTTATCAGTGCGTGACATAGGCTATATTTTATCCCCGTATTCCCACGGGAACGGGAACTACGCGGGTGAAACCGCGGGGAGCTACTAGTCTTTCATAATGTGATACGAGTGCTTAACAACAATAATGTTAAATATTACCTACAAATGGCGCCCTGCGGTTTAACCCACGTCTGCTCCTCTCATATTGGTCGTTGATTGGTGATGATAAGAAGCCTATAGCCTTCCTCAATAAATGCTATCTTGAGATTAGCGCGTTCAACCAAACAAACATACTCTTCAGCTTTATCATATTAGTATAGATTTACCTAGGTTGCCAACTTACTAGTTGCTATGTTTAATGGCGTGGACAACTTCTTCTCGAGATAAGACATCATCAAGTTTATCTATAGCTGGTAACTGAGGCAAAGTGTTAATGTATATGAGATCAGCTGATCGATCTACATTAAGCAGAGCATTGAAATGCTCTTCCCAACGCTTTAGTACTTGATCTTTGCTTGTAAGTAAACTTTCACCATCCAATGACTTCAAAGGCACTTTTGTAAAATTGGAAATGCCAATAAGATTACGGACCTGATTATAAAATCCCCCCAGTTGGTTACTATCGGCAAGCCATTGGATGCTATGAAAGCTAACTTAGAACTACTTATCCATTATCCATAAAGTTTAAGTATGGGATCATATTTCTCTTTCCCAACCTTCGTTAACCACCTTAACTTTTAATAAGGATTCATCGGATTTAGTGCCTTAGTTGGTCGATAATGGTTTTTAAACCCCCACACTAAAGGACCGGTGTTATAAGTTTGACTACTAATGTGTGTCACTATGGCCCCGTAGCTTTCAAATACAGAAACCCATATAATTCTAATTAATAAGGCAAGTTCTTTACTATTAAGGCTCAATCCGATTTCGATGAGTTTATTCTTCAAAAGTCAAAACATCACTCATTTAATTTTCTTTACCCAGACATTAAATCTATTGTCTTGACCTTACTGCTGATATAGGTCGACTAACAAACCCTGTATGTCACCGAAATCTCTATAAAAAAGTTGTAAAGTAGTTTAGGTAAAGTAAAACTATGTTTAAACAATACGCTTGCGTGTTCTATAGTACCAGGGAGAATTATTTGGGACATCAGTAAGACGCACGCAACTATAATACCAGTCAATGTGGAATTTGCATGATATTTTTCATTCCATATTAGGTATAAATATGCTAAATAGGTATCTGCTTCTATGAAAATATGTGAAACTATCTTCGGATTCTTTACTGCATAGTATAAAACAAAGTAGCATCCGCTGTCTGTCTGTCCCTATATGTATATGCGTACTGCGTAGTTCTTTAAAACTACGCAACGGATATTGAAGCAGTTTTTTTAAAGAAGTGATTTCTGAGCAAGTTTTTTAGCATAATTTTATCACCGCATTTTCACGAGAGCGGGAGCCACGCGGGTGTACCGCGACACGCAGCTAGTTTCAAACAAATTGCATGCATGAAGACCTTGAGATTTGGCTTTAAATTACCTTTTGTTTTTGTGTCCTCGTGACAACGTTCAGTGTCACCTAACTGAAGTCATAATTGTATACGTAAGGCACAATAAAACGCGTTTGAAAATATTTTTATGCCCGATTAGGCCTAAAGATAAAACGAAATCAATTTTCTTACAACTAAAATAACTTTGTCTTGCTTCGGCCTATCTATGGATGATAACCGCAACAAAATCCGTTGTGTTGTTTAAAACGTAGAAAATAGACTCTAGGCGGCGGGAAGCGACTTTGTTTTATAATTACTATAAAAAAACATAACATAATCATTCACTACATCATCTCATTATAGTAACTGACCCCTAACTACGTTCGAAACTTCAGTATTATAAGGTATCAAAAACTACGCACACACTCATTCAAACACACATCCAGACCGAAAATGAATACAAGATCACGAAAGTTTAAAATGTCATCATCATCATAACATCCACTATTTGACACCCACTATAACTAACTAGTATTTAAAAATCCACATTTCTTCTTATTCCAGGATTGATCGGTGGTCAGTACAGTCCCGGCTTCCTGACGGATCTTGTGAGGGAGATACGGGACGCTGCTCGCATGAGGGAGGAAGCCTTGTACGCGAGGGTTCGAGCTATGGTCGTGGAGAGGACTGATGTATGTATTTAATTTCGTAACTTATAAACTAACTAGCAGCGCCCCGTGGTTTCACCCGCGCAGTTCCCGTCCCCGTGGGAATTTTGGGATGAAACATAGCCTATGTTCTTTCCCGGACCATAAGCTACCCCTGTACCAAATTTCAAGTCAATCGGTTCAGTAGTTTAGCCGTGAAAAGGTAACAGACAGACAGAGTTACTTTCGCATTTATAATGTTAGTTAGGATTAGGATTACTTATCGCTCTGAAAAGTTGAACAGGACCATGCTGAATTATAATTTTTGTTCTTTCTTACTGATTTCATGGAAGTTATGGGATAAAATGTGTCCTATCTCATCATTACCGATTCATATAAATGTCAATCAAAATCGGTTTTTATTAGTCAAACCTTTTTAGATATAAAAGTTAGACACATTTTATAATACCGGGATCTACTTTCTGCCGCGAAACTAACAATACTTGATACCTTCTCGTTATTCTAAAACTAATTTTCAAAGAGAAAATCCTATAATAATTTTATCTCCATACATAAACTAGTTAAACTGTAATTAATGGCATGATAAGCGTTTTAAGCCCACATTTACGTCAAACGTTAACTAATGAATAGGTTATCGTAATGATATAGCGGTCTAAGTGTATTCACGGTATGTTCTAGAAACCGAATTTGATATTCAACATTGATTCCAGAATGTTATAGAACGTAATATTAACTTTTTATTATAACTAGGTATAAATAGTTATTTATGGTACAAGCGAGGTAAGTTGGTGATTACTTCCGAGGCGCTATTGAGGCCCGAGCCGTCAGGTGAGGGTCAGAAGTTAGCCGAGGATAGTAATCATCAATACACGCGTGTACCATACAACGTTTTTCAACACATTTGCGAAGAAATTATCATTTTTCGCTAATAAATAAACAGTTTTTCTATTCGCGCGCATCCAACACAACAATGGTGATCGGCCAAAGACAGCCCCTTTATGAGCAAGTGTGTTGAAAAAATAGTTATAATATAAGTAACTGAAGAATTCGTGCTACGTGAGACAGGTATTATTAGAAATCCTTACATACCGTCTGTACTGTTTGACATTTAACAAGCTGGCAATACTCCAAATATACTTACTAAAATGTTAGGATATCATATTTTTAAAATTCATTCACTAACGAGCCGCCCTGGTTACGTATGAATGTTATGTTGATAATTAGGAAATTGAGAATAGACTTCTTCACCCGGCTAACATGATTTTTATGTCCTTGTGCCTACCTCAGCAAACTACGAACTAGCTTTAAATTAAGTCTTATTCATAACTAGCAGCGCCCCGCGGTTTCACCCGCATAGTTCCCGCTCCCGTGAGAATGTGGAGATAAAAATGTGCTTAAAACCTTCCTTTTGAATCACTTTATCTTTTAAAAGAAACCGCATCAAAATCCGTTGCGTAGTTTTAAAGATCCAAGTATACATCATGGACAGACATACAAGGACAGACAGCGGGAAGCGATTTTGTTTTATACTATGTAGTGATATCACTTTAATAAAATGTGTCCATCAGTGCTTTTCTTATGTATTGGTTTTGTATTGATTTTAAAATAATTCATTTAATCATTAATTTCAAATAAGTAAAATGGAAAAGAAAAGAAAGTTTATAAAATCTTCAAAAATATCATTTAAAATGCATGAGAATCTACTTATCATGTTTTGTTGATTATCTAGTCATGATAAGATATTATTATTGTCGCATTTATTTGAAGATAAAAGTGAAAATTGATAATCTTCAAGGTTTTGTTGCATGTCAGCCATTTTGGCGCCTTGCAATAAATATTTAAATCTTATTGAGTGTAATCTTCAAATAATTAATAATCCTAAGCTTTAAAATAAAATAGAAATTCAAATTATGTTTTAGGCGAGGGAAATGTTTTTCTGTAACTATATATTTAACTAGCGGTGTCTCGCGGTTTCACCCGCGTAGTTCCCGTTCCCGAAGGAATACGGGGATAAAATATAGCCTATATTACTCAGGGTGAATGTAGCTTTCTAATGAAAAAATAGTTATTAAAATCGGTCCAGTACTTTTTGAGTTTATTCGTTACGTACAAAAATACTAATCTTTTCTCTTTATAATATTAGTGTAGAAGTGTAGATTTAGTATCTGTGACTCCGTGTAAATTTTTGACTGCGTCATTTTATTAAACGCCAATAGGTGGACCACTTTGAATAAGAAGGCTAACTCAATATTGATTCATTCGTTCAATGTAACTTTATCTTATGTTTTCTTTACAGAGTTTGGGATCATCAGAAGCCAAGGTGACAGAGAAAACTCTGGAAGAGATAAAGGTACTTACTTTATCTTTATAATTCGTTATTTATTATCAGCGCCATCTATGGACTGTCATTGGTATCAAGCTAAACCATAAGCGTCGCACGTACTCAAGTTACAAACCGCTTAAGTAATGTAGAGTGTGTTGTATAGATGGCAGTAGTGTACAATTTAGTTCACCCCGTCTTCAATAGATGGCGTTTTCATTAAAAGAGAAAAAGGCAAGATATTTTAAGATAGACGTTGGAAAATTTGAAATTTAAAGACAATTTCATTAAATTATCTATTGCTTATAACTTTTAACGATAGACGTTACGAGATATGTACTATACAATTAAAATACCTATAAAATAAGCATGTACAGCAATACCTTCTTGGAATATGAATATAATCAACATTGGATGTACAAAATCAATGAAAATACCAAGAATTTATTCTCTTGCAAATATAAGAAAATATAGTATTGACCTATTAAACGCCCACTGCAGGCAAAAGCCTCTTACTGATAATATTAGTACAGTGAGTTGATAAAAATAATAAGCGTAATCGACACGCTTGCTTTATGAATCATGAATGTTGGTGATCGCAAAACCTTACCATTTTTTTTTTCAAAATATTTATTTAAGGGCCTCTTTCACCATCTTCAAGTACCGTTCCGAGTACGTACCCACAAGTTTTGTCTTTGTCCATGATATAAAGTAAAAAAGAGACAAAACTAACATTACTTGTTGAGTAACATTACTTGAAGGTCGTGAAATAGGCCCTAAATATAAGAAATTAAAAGTGATCGATTATTGAGTATTTTTGAACATTTAAAGTCACCTTTACCTATAAAAACAAATCGACCTTCCAAATCATCTCAAGAATAACTCGTCCACGTAAAACAACATCATTTTTTTCGTATTTCACAACATTTTTTCGTCTCGAATTCGGCGCTATTAAGTTATTTGTTCGCGACATGGGTGGTCTTTGAGGGCTCTCGTCACCTACAGAGTGCCGACTGGATGTGCGGTTGCAAATACGTTTGAAAACAAATATAGTTTGTGGATATGCGTTTTAAATTTTGATGTACAGTTTTTTTTGTACTTTGTTTTGATCATATTTTGGTATTTTTGGTACTATTCGGTGTAGGAATATGGTTAGTGAGGGTGAGACTTTGTTCTGCAGTGGGATCTTTCATGCCGATACTTCTAATGAACGCCGCGATTTTTACCACAAAAAAACCTAAAAATGGATAAATTTCGAAATTAAAGTTAAAAAGTAATTTCATACCCATTTTTTTTAAGATTAAATTTTTTTTTTTATAATAGTATATTTTAAAAAATACTTCCTTTTGTAATAAAATAATACAAAACACAAAACAAATGCAATAAAATAAGAATAAAAATTAAATAAACAACCCCCTCTTTTAAATATATGTGAAGAATAGGTGATGTATTCACATTCCGCGCGCCACAACTAGGGGTGGATTATAAAAATGTCTTGTGTATCTGAATAAAACGGAACGCATCGATTTAACTAAACGTGAGGGCATTCGCACATCCGATGTTTGATGTCGAACACGTTTACACTGTAGTGTAACTAAACTCAAGTGCTACAGCACGAGTCATATAGATAATATATTTTCTTTTTGTTACAGTATTGATTATTAGAAAGAATGAAATATAGTTTGTGCAATAATGTATGTTTCTTGTATGTGCAAATTGTATATTGATATTAATTTATAGGAACTTATACAGAATTTTTCACTTTGATGTAGAAACTTTAATACAAATTCTGAAATTTTACTTATTTTATAAAAATCTTCGTTTCGTAGTTTTATTTTCATTTAATCAATAAATATAGGCGATTTAGTAATTTATTTCAAAGGGGCCTTAGAATTATTACAAATAAAGTTTGATTTCAGTTTAACCTAATAAAGAAATTATACACAACAATAATAATACGATTTTCGAATTTATACCCTATAAGTTTTAAGAAAAAATATAAAAATGTATTCGACCGTACGATTTGTCAATTTTGCAGTCATAAATTACAATCATGCAACGTCGGGTCGGATCGTTAGAACGAACCAATGAAACAAAATTAATATATAGTATCCAAACAAAAAAAAACAACCGAACAAAACACAATGTTACGTTACCATCTAACAGTAGGCGAGTTAACTTTGTATTTTGTAGTCTTTGGTGTCTCCCCATATCATAGCATTTGAAATATGAAGGGTGCGTGCGGGGCGGGATGCGGCGGGGGGCAGGCGAGGGGGCGCGGGGGGCGCTAGGTAAATATTGGCAGATGTGAGTGGATGGCTGCAGCGATGGCGCCACCCCACCCGTGACGTCACAACAAGGGCTCGGTACCCCCAACCTTGTACAGCGACAACGTTAATATTTTATTGCACCAGTAAATTGTCGTAATTTTCTTATGAATTATAATTTTGTGTAGTAATACTTAATTGTTTTTGGGGATGTTTTCGAGATTGTTGGCGGTAATGCGAGTAATTTATTGAATGGCGTTTTGAGTCTCTGATCGTTAGATTATGTAAATTGGTTATTGATAAATAAATAATATAAGTACTAATAAGTATTTGTCTATAATACATATTATAAAGAAGAAAGATTTGTTTGTTTGTTTGTAATGAATAGGCTCCGAAACTACTCACCCGATTTCAAAAAATCTTTTACTAATGGAAAGCTATATTATCAGCTATATTTTATTCCTGTATTCCCACGGGAATGGGAATTATGCATGGCGCTGCTAGTTCTAATATAAATGTGAAAATATATGTTTGCCTGTTTGGTTTTCACGTCATATAGTTTAAACTGACAAAATTTTATATTCATCTTCGTTATGTCTATAAATTTTAAAGGATTTGGTAGCAATAAAGGTAAACTAGAGAGATCTATGGCTAGTAGTGTACACTTGGATAGCGTTAGACATGATGATATGTATAAGTACTTATCTAAAAATATACCAACGCACATAAAACCACATACCGCTAGTACATACATAAACTTAACTATCTACACCACACCATATAGGTACGTAACACAAGCCGGTAACATTCTTAGCCTTACCCAACCCACACATTAATAATACCCACAGTACACTCAGTTCATTGTCAGTTTGCACAAACAATTAGCGCTACAGCACCGCACTTGGCTCTTAATAAGTTGATTGAAGTGCAAAAATATGTGCAGGAGCATCTCTTAACACCATCGGTTTAATGCATCGCGATCACCGCTAAATGTGTTACGGTAATGACACTAACTAACTATGAACGTGGGGTATGGTTATGTTACGGTGTAAATGTGGTTGTGGATTTTAATTTGGCACAGGGTTTCGTAGTTTATACGTAGATATGTTCTCTTCGAATTTTGTACAGAGAAAATTAATTCCTAGGTAAGGATATGCCTTTTACTCCTCTAGGAGTTAGGACTAAGTAAAGATGATATGAGGGGTTATCACTTTTTTTATTAATAACTTGAAAAGTGAATAAATTATGAGATCCCACTGCACGAAATGCCTCTTCTTCTTTGCGTATCGACTAAAATTTTTGAGGACCAAAACTCGGCCACCGATATAGCGCTACCGAAATGCCTCTCATACTGGAGATATTAGTAAGTACAGTGAGAAGGAATAGTATTGATGTCTACTTTTGGTACTAAGAGTAGGGGATCTCAAACCAAAACAATTTGAAAAGTGCATGAAATCATTCAAATATCCAATACAATGCATATTCAACATCCATGACCCATATAATCCTGCCTATCCACATATTCATGATGACCAATATATTGCGAGTAACTAAACGAACAAGAGGAACAAATAAAATTTGCCGGTCCGTCTGGCTGTCTGTATGTTTGTCTGGGCATGTAGACTTGGCCGTGTAATCTTACTTAACGCGACCCGAATGGATGACATTCTTTAAGATAGGAGAGTTGAGCGATTCTTACTGTTGAATAGCAGTACTAAATACTTCTCTACTTGGTCGTAGCATGGGCTATAAACATAACATTCCATTATGGGTATTACTAGCTGTGCCCCGCGGTTTCACCCGCGTAGTTCCCGAACCCGTGGGAATTTTGGGATAAAACATAGCCTATTTCCTTTCCCGGACCATAAGCTACCCCTGTACCAAATTTCAAGTCAATCGGTTCAGTAGTTTAGCCGTGAAAAGGTAACAGACAGACAGAGTTACTTTCGCATTAAAATATTAGTTAGGATTATGACAACCGATCTAGACTAGACAGTCTAGCTTGAGATCAGAAATTGAGCACACACTCAATCGTCCACATAGACATATTTACATAAATATTTGTATATCATATACATTGTAAAAAAACTAAGATATTTAGATATACATAAACAGCCCTTATAAATAACCGTCCCTACACCCTTAAACTTATCTATCATCACGATCAAATCTCGCCCAAATCTTCCGCCCGAAACCACACCTAAATAGCTTCATCGAGATTCGCCAGCCTTCGCCCACCAGTATAAGATAATCTCCCGCCACCCCCGCATATCACGGAGCCCTTGATTTAAAAACGGATAACGTTTAACAAGCCAGAGGTCTGCGATCACTGGTCGACTACCAACGTGGTTCTCTTTACATAGATGTACAAAAAAAACCAAGATGTAAAATCCCGAACAAATCTTACACTAATCAGATATCTTTATTGTTTCCATGGCAGGTCAGCGTTAGATAAAAGGTACATCCCGCTTTGTAATGCTTACTTTTGGTATGCCAACCAAGGGTACCAAAAGGAACTAAAAAGTTTAAAGGATACCTTTTATCTGATGCTGACTTTGCATTAAGTTGTGGTGGTATGGTATTTTGGACACAACCTCACTCGAAACTGCCCAATCACTCACCAATTGATGAATGAACTTGTTTGTTTACTATCGCTATACCAAAACATACATATTTTATTGCAAATTCAACTTTACGGTTGCTTCAAAATTGAAAAAGACTATTTTATTTTATTTTTATTGAAGTAAGCGCACTGTGTGCTCATTTTACGGGTACGATTTTGACGCTGAATATTATGTCTTGGGTTTTCATACATCAATGTTCGCTCATGATGAATTTGCGGAGTAAATGTTGCCAATCGCGTCTGATAAAAGGTTTGTCAAGTTAACATAACATTGTTACGCGGCTGTTAGCTCGGCAAACTTGGTATGGTAATGTCTGTCTTCCTTGTACGGTTTGTACAATATGAATTTTGGTATGTTTATCAGTGAGGACTGGTTTTTATAGAAGATTTTTTTTAAATAATTGTTCATTTGGATATCATCGTGAAGTTCTAGTCTACTGCGTTTCGCGCGTCTCCTAATCCCTTCCTTTTCTTCTTCCTGTGACTCTTAGGAATTGCAAATGTCCATGGACGGCGTTAGTCATTTACCATCAGATAGTCCGTCTGCTTGTAAGCTCGTTATCCCATACTTGTAAGTACACTTATATCATGACAAACAGACAGGTATATCCCTATTTTTTTATGGAGTCTAATACAATATTTACAAAAACCAGTCTTATTTCAAAATAAGTAAGAAAAATCTGTGTAAAACTAAAGTAAGTTATGCAACAGATTGATAACTTGCTCCTATTTTCCTAAATTCTTCTCTGAATAATAATATTTTTTTGTGAGACTGAGCTTGCGCGGTCAGCTGGCGTGCTCGCGAATACATTACCCTGGCACAGCGGTACAACCGGTGCATTGCGAAATACGTGACCTATTCGAGCATACGGGATGAAATGTAGTGATAAGAGAACTAGGAGAAGGATTTTTTAAAGATGCGTTTAGTTAACAGGATTAACTGCTTTTGTTTTTAACGTTGCTCATGGAAGCAGTAGTATTCCTATTATTTTGGCACAAATAGCATTAAAATATCAGCTTTAAGAGCGGTGTACAGCTGGACCTTTCCATACAAACGGAAAATAAGAAAGAGGGACATGGCCATAGTAGGTTCAAACTTTATGAAAAAAAAATTGTTCTAGAGGCATTATCCAGGGAACACGGGACTACGTTTGTATTGATAGCTCCAGCTGTACACCCGTCTTAACGCAATACGCCATAAAACGAAAGTCGAGGAAATATAAAAACTTTAAGCTCATTACTCAACCGGCTAAATCAAAAACACGAACAACAATATTAATAAAATTGCATAGCAGCTCTATCTATCGCTAATTTTTTGCTTTACTTCTTTGATTTTTTTTTCAAATGCCTTTGGTTTATTGTTTATTTGTGGTGTAAATGTACTCCTGAGTTACAACTCTGCAAATGACTTTAAAATTCCCAGTATATAAGTAATGTTTTTTGTTGCAGAGGTCCCTTCGTGCTTCGGAAGCTGACAAGCGTCGAATGATGGACAGGATCAATAAGTTGGAAGACGAGCTTCACACGCTCAGGCTTACCAATGGGTCAGTATTATATTATTTTGATGGTTCTCTGCCTTTTCACCGTTAATATTTCGACTGATTATCAGTTGTCAATGATTCGCTGAATTTTATTTCACGGAATTATTTGCCAACTTTTCTTTTAGTTTTATTTTCCAACCTGACAGTTACCAAATGTCAACGCCAACTTTCAAGTGACAGCAGTTATGGCTTAATTCGTCATCAAAAATCTAAAACATGTTTATCTTCTAAAGGGTGGAAGCAAATGAAAACAAAATGAATGGCAACGTCGAGGACCCGGATACTGAAAGGCTGCGCTTGCGCAAGGAACTAGCCGATATGCGTAAAGCGAAGCAGAATGCCGAAGAACACGCTTACAAGTAAGTTTATACGTTTTTTTTTGTTTAATTATTATTTATTCGGCTTTTTGCTAAGCTTTCTGTAGTTGCAAAGATTTAATAAAAAATAAGCACTTAAGATCTATCTTATCTCTTTGTAATATATCTAATAATTCGCATTAAATAGTTATTTATTATGAAATGTACGTATATTATAGATATCACATCAATCTTGAAGACTATTGATTAATGTTTCCAGTTTGTAAGTCTTTATTACTTCTTATAGTTTGTCTTAGATTTTGGTTACTGGGCAGACCTGTAAACGGTTTTGGGACGTAGAGTATAATCTACTATTAATCAAAATGGGCGTTTCTGAGCAGTTAGATCGATATTAAAGCTAACCAGGTGAAGGTATTGTTTTAGGTACTTTTTAGAGGTAAAAGGTTTAGAAACGCTTGCTAGTGTAAGTCGCGGTAGTAACAGCTGTTCATCATTTCAAAGTCGACTTTTGTTGATCAACAACTTCATCTCAAATAAAGTATATTGGGAATTTTCAGGATTAAAGGGGAAGGGGAGATAGACCAATAATTAGTAAGTACATATTGTCAAAATTGCCAATTTTTCCTGTTTTGTCCATTGTATCGTCATTCTATAAGGCCTTAAAGTGTCATGGGCTTCTTACAATATTCGTATGAATTAGTTTTTGAGTGAAACATCAACATTTTAACAACATCGTTTGTTTATTAATTCAAGCATGGCACGAAATCTCGAGTTACATGAGAGTGCGTTCAATCGATCAACAAAAGTCGCCATATCCGAACATTGGTCAACCGTGCCTCGTATTACAGACTGGAACGTCTAGTTACTCAGCTGCGTTCGAAATACAACGGTCACCAAATAACGAACGGGCCCGATTCGTTGCCGAGCGAGCCCGAGCACGAAACGAGCGCGCGCGTTCGCCGAGCGAGCGTCAACTCATCCAACAACTCGACAGTGGTGTTCGGGCCTGTTACAGACTTGTAGCGAACAATCCTACGACATATCGTCTGCCCTCTTGCCGTGGATATTATCTGCTCTCTTATATACAAAATTTTCAAAAAGTGACTTTGACTTTGACATTTCGTGTCAACAGCGAATGTCAAACTTTTTGGTGATATTCCTAAATTTAAAAACTGTGTGTATTACTTAGTGTGCTTTAAATCGTCATGTAGTACCTCGTGATTATAACTATAAGCTGCAATTTTGATTTGTTTTAGGAGTTTCACATATTTGGTGTAATTGTATGGTTCAGCACTGTCTACATTAGCTGCAAATTATAACTGTAGTTGTGCCGTCGAATCTCAACGAAATATTGGAATTGATAGACAATAAGTAAGTCATTGAAACATAATTATCATAGACAATGTCGTCTGTAACTAATCATTATATTTAATCTTGGGATCATTTATTCGGTATTCTAATAAAACGTGCTATTATTTAGCTTTTTGTGTCATATTGCTCAATGTTTCAATTTTTGTTGGGTATTTGTGGTTATTGGAATGTGTAACTCATCATAAAGGACCAAGATATTTTGATACTTGGCATTTTCGGTGCATGAAGGTTACAATATCTTTCTTAATATCATTGCCATTTTATGTTCTGGCTATTTTATTAATGTGAATGTTGTATGTCTTATTTAATTCTTAGTTTTCTTATATTTTCAATGTTGAAAATGCTCATGTGATTACTACAATCTGAAATTATTTCCTTACAGGTGCTAGAATTTAAATTGCTCACGAATACTTAATAATAGTTTCAATAATTATAATCAAGCAATATGTTATATCATGTATATTTATATTATAATTGTTAATAATATACCATAATACATTAATAACACGTACTAATATTATTCATAAATCATTATAAGTGAGATGAAAGTTTGAGCATCACATCCATATCAATAGTCATTCATTAAGTACATGATATTATAGTCAATAGTACAGTTAGCATCAACATTATTTTTAAACCTTTCTCGAGAATTCCATTAGCAATTTTTTTTTCATTTATAACATAGAGAACGATTTTTCAGTCTTTCATCAAGTGATTGAGACACCTATAGGCAATGAAAAAGTATATTTTGTTTTTGGTAAGACATAAGAAGGATTGAATTATAATGTTGATGCTGTCAGTACAATAAAATATCAACAATGACTTATAAACTGAATGTTAGAATTATAAGTTACTAGCAGCGCCCCGCGGTTTCACCCGCGTAGTACCCGTTCCCGTGGGAATTTCGGGATAAAAAGTATCCTATGTTCTTTCCCGGACCATAAGCTACCCCTGTACCAAATTTCAAGTCAATCGGTCCAGTAGTTTAGCCGTGAAAAGGTAACAGACAGACAGACAGACAGACAGACAGAGTTACTTTCGCATTTATAATATTAGTTAGGATACTAATATTATTAGTTTAACTAAATTCCTTAAAACACACACATACAACGTTACATAATCTAACAAACACATCAGTTTTAGTAAATCAAACACATTAAAGTAATGCCCAATTGTTATGTTGGCGTTTACAATTTTCATCTAATTGTATTTTGACACCTGTAAAGTGTATGTTTGTAATAATTATTGTGTTGATTCGCCAAATGTTTGTTTTTGAACTTTGAATTAGTATCTTAGATATGATTTTAATTGTATTAACACAACTGTTACTAACTCAGTTACGGTTTAACTTGGCAAATTCAAATGTCAACTGTCAGATTGTAAGTTCGCAAAAATATGTATGTATGCAAACCAATCATTTACAATAATAACATAACATAACATAATCATTCACTACATAATGAAACCGTGTTGTGCTATTTGGTCGGTTTTTGTTTGACAGTTCAGAACTGTCATTTGAATGACAATTATGACGTTTGTTTTTAACCTTTCGTAAATTTTTTTGCTAGCTTTGTCTCTATTTTTTAATTTTTTGTGTAAATTGGGAATATTATTATCAAAGGTCTATCGGTTGTATTTTGGTTGTTAATGTTTATTCGACATTTATTTGCTAATTTTATTAATTCGTGTGCATATGTTGATGATAACTAATTTATAAATTATTTCTTATACTTATGCTAATTAAAGTCACAAAAAAATTACAAAATCTTGTGTTTAAAAACTATTTATTTTTTAGATTATTTTTTTATTTTAATTATAAAACTGACATTGGATTTTTTTAATCACTGACATAATTATTTTTAGATATTGACCATGCCTTACTAACCACCGACATTTCATGTAGACTAGACTGATTGGTATACTAATTTATTTAATATCTATTGTGTGATTGTTACATTATTATAAAACATAATACTTTTGCTCATAATTAGATAATTTTTTCAATATTATTATTCTGACATAAAAATATACAGTTGACAGCTGATGAATTTGACAAGTTTGACATCTTAACGATAAGAGTAAGGGAGAAACAGAATATTTTCCGCCTTTTTGTTTTACTATTAATTAACATATTTTTTCTAATAAGATAATTAATATAATAGGTACATCTATCTCCTTCTAACCTCTCATAAATTCTTTTAAAAGAGTGAAAAAGTACGATTTAGTCAGCTTGTTTCTTCTTCATTAAAAATCTTGTTTTATAATAATGTAAACTTAACTATTTAACATAACCTTTAAACTAAGTAACATACCAAATTTATAACTAACATTAATTTTATTTATAACTTATTATAACATAGTCTTAAGCGTATATAATATTATGTAAAATTATTAATTGTACTTAAGAATAAAAACGTTTAGGTTTTAAAATTTGAAAAATTACAATGACTCTGTTGATGATTTTCTTTGGGGTATTTTTATTTGATTATATAACAATTAAATTATTAATATTGTAATCAATACCAATTTTATGTTTTGTATATATTTTTCTGTATTAATTATATATTTTTCTGGTTTTTAATCAGTTGATTTTTAATACTACTACTTTAATAGCTCTTTGACACTTCAATATCTGACACTGACATCTGTCACATTAGAGTTTCAAATGTCAATTGTAATTTAAATTTGTTTTATGTAATAAAAAATAATTTCAAACTTCACTTAAAATACCTAAAAATAAAGGATTTTTACTGGAAATATATTTGACTAAGCAAGTATATTCATTTAATATAACCATAGCTGGATGTCAATGTCAGATATTGTCATAACATCAAGAGCTGTCAGATATTAAGAAAAATATTACTTTCTTATTACAATAAACATATTTTTACTTTAAAACTATTATTTAAAAAGAGCCAATGCAGTTAAATAAGTATTATGGTGCCTTAAAATAATGTAACGAGTCCGCCCAAATAAAAATATGCTGTAAAACTGTGCTTTACTCATTAAATAGTAGTAATATAATGAATAAGCAATATTAATTATAAAAAACATTTTAAAGATTTGATATTTGAATCCTAAGGGTGTGTACACATGTTACACAACGATCGTAATACGCGTACTACACTTTGCATGGTTTGTGTAGTTTATTGTTGTAATGTGCAGAGTGAACCAATCAATGCAATCATCTGCAGAATTTTGCTATTGAAAGCCGATATGGGCCAAAATCACCAAGGTGGCGAATTCCAAATTCTATTTTTTGATAAATTGACCTAGCAGCTAT
The DNA here is from genome assembly GCA_958496195.1 of Timandra comae. Taxonomy (NCBI): domain Eukaryota; kingdom Metazoa; phylum Arthropoda; class Insecta; order Lepidoptera; family Geometridae; genus Timandra; species Timandra comae. The sequence continues at coordinate 6,910,060 of OY292370.1, forward strand.
TACTTTCATGATCAGCCTAAATGATCACTACACTTATCTTTTAACAATATTTACGTTGGCAGAGCATATAATTGATTACTACTCTTGTAATTTTATTTTTAAAGTGAGCTATCACTGAAAAATATCATTCCGGGAACGTTTCTGTAAGGTTTATAATAATATTAAAATATTACACAAAGATTTATTTTTTACCTTGTTTAATAGCGTATATATGTTATTTATTAATAGAAATTAAAGAAATTGTATGAAATTGCCAACAAAGATGTTAAATAGCAAAATATAGTGTAAATGGACCTATTGTGACAATTTCTTTGTCTAAAGTATCTAAATATGAGAAATATCGCTGTCTTATATATGAATTGACATGATATAGATATAAAAAGTTTGCCTTATTTTATTATTACCAGGGCCCTTTTTTAATATCTAGAATAATAAATTTATTATCTATGATTTTAGTGATGTTCCCGGAAATGATGAGGTGTTCTCGGAATGATGCGTGTGTTCCCTAAATGACGATATAGATACAATTTAGGTTTTTGTAATAATAAGCAATGTGTAACGTCTTACTTATTTATTCATTTTGGCATAAGAGTTCTTAATTAACAAAAAAGGAACTTCAATTACTTCACAGTCTTTTCATTTGCTGTACACAGCCGATTAGATATTCTTAGTAATCATATTAAACTATCATTATGATGGTCTATAATCATCATAATCAAACCATCTAAACATACTTATTCTTTTGTAGTTAGATAAACTTTAAAAACAAAACAAGCACTCTAATATTAAATAAACACAAGAATATAATATAATATAAAATCAAAAGAAACAAACATTAGGATTTTTCATAAACATCAATATCAGTATCAAAGTAATAATACTCTCTTTTATATTCTTTTTTCAGAAATGGCGTTGAAATAATACTTATTATTTGCTCAAATGCAACATAGGATACATCTCTCGGATCTAATTTAAATTTTTTAGCATTATTACACACCGAATTCAAGAATGTAACCAGAATTTCTCCATCATCTTCAACACCTGTCTTACAGGTGGCAACATATCTGTAATTTACAGCTTTCTTTTGCGTAGGTACTTTAACTAAAACAAAGGTTCCAGGGGATATTAAATTTGGGTGTACATTTTCCTTGTCTTGATTGTAAGATGTACCAGCTTCAACAGTAATTGATTTTTGCGCAATCTGTTGACGAAGAGAAATTGACATCAAATCTTCCTCATCATCGGAAGCTGATGAGTAAATGGTTTTGTAAATGCTCCTTTTCTTCAATTGCAGCAAATCTTGTACATTAATTGTATCTATTGGCTCTTTTAGTTCTGGAGACTTTATTGACTGTATTCCCTGGTTTTTTGGTTCCGAGTTCGGATATAAACTGCCAGATAATACTGACATTCTTAGTTGCTTTTCAAAACGGTCGTATCGGTATGTTTTAATTGTAACTTCCGGTCCTCTTTGCCATGTAATTTTTGTAATATTCATGATACCTGGTATGGCATCTATGATTTTCGGAACCAAGTCTTTCGCTCTAGAAATGTCATCATGAGGAATCTCTTTTACCAGTATAGTAGACTCCTTAAACAAATTCACTAAGTCTGAGGATGTTTTAATATCTAGTCCCATTAACACATGCCTATCGGCAGTCCTTTTAAGAGTACCACCTACGCCATCCATGGGTCCTTTGCCATGGCCAGGTTCACTGTATGTCCAAGTTGCTTTTGTTATCTGTGAGAATTCCTGTATTAATGTTTGTAGCCAGAGATGTACGTTAGTTCGGTTACGGTATTGTGATGTTGGTCCATCAGAGTAGATATGAATGGTGTTAATATGTTTATTTTCCAATATTATTTGTAGGATCGGTTTCATATGAGCCCATACTGCATGGGCTTGATGATCCAAATTTTCACTCACGGTAGCAAATGATTTGGATTGTAAACCATTGTCAACGTTTCGTGTATAATATACACCTGTATGAATAGACAATTGATTTTTTGCAAAATGTGTCGACTGGATTTCAGTTGCGTATTTAGTTGTATAATTCTCCGAAAAATCTATCTGTATCATTACTTCTTCGTCAGTTAAATTTTCTTTCATCTCCTTTTTCAGTTTGTTATAACTATAAATGCCATACAGATGAGTTTTCATAACTGGAATATCTTCAATAAAAGCAGTTTTTAATTCATTCATTGTACATGAAATTGCAACCTTTTTTGTGATCTTGAACTTCTTATTCTCGCCTTTTACAATTTTTTCTTCAGTAACAGACTTCCATTGAAAATATGTCACAGAATCTGCATTATCAGCTGACTCAAGCTGCGGATTTTTACATGTACCACACAAACCATTCATGCAGTCATAAGATGTTATGTCGCAACTATAATCCTCGATGGTTCTCTCTACACTCGTGTGATTAATACATTGTTGTAAGTTTTTTAATTTGTTCAGTTTAAATTCGAAGTTTTCGTGTTTAACACATAAACAAGTTTCTCTGTCTCTGAATGTTGGAGCTACCACCCAAAACGGTTTTGCTCTTAATAATGTTGCATAAGGTAAATTTATTCCAGTCTCTTCAACGAATTTTGACGTCAGTTCTTTAACTGTGAATAAAAGGAGGCGTTTTTGCTTCTTAATACCGTTTCTCTTCACAAAATCTCTCTTGCCTGGGCACATCCTGCTGACATCATCTCTTTGGAAGAAATATTTTACTTTTTCACGAACTTCCACAGTCAAAACAACCTCACGAACTTTAGTATCAGACTTCAGAATCGATGTACTAGTTCTCTCTTTTGGCAAAAATGATTTTGCCTTATGAAGCAACTTATATTTCCGTAACAAGTCACCGCTAACACATTTTTGGAAGACTTCCCTCTCTTTGGAATTTTTTCTTAAAGTACAGCCCTTTTCTTTTAATTGCGTAGTCAGAACTTCGTTAAATAAGAGATTCTTGCGCACTTCAGGAGGCACGTCGACATTTTTAATCATTTCGTCAACTTTGCTGTTAGGAGTTGTTGGTACCTGAACTTTTTCCTGTTCTCTTTTTTCTTTTCTTCTTAGTCTTTTCTTTAAAGTTTCATATTTACGTTTTATGTCAGCAATTGTCTTCTCTTGTTTTTTTATTTTACGGTATGCTTTGGCTCTATCCTTCCGAACAATTTTTCTTCCCACTGTTCTTCTTACTAAAGGCCGTGCTCCAGCTAACTCATCATCAGAATGGGGCGGAGTATTGTCCACTATAACCGATACTGCCTTCTTCTTTGCTCTGTATTTTTTTGAAGCTTCTTTCCAAATTTTTCTCTGCTTTCGCTTTTCCCTCTCAGTCATCTCATCAATATTTTTAACTTTCTTTTCAGCTTTTTTTTTCTGATAATACGCTCTATCTTTAGCTCTTTTTATTTCTCTCTCTTCCTGCGTCATCTTATTTAAAAATTTCCTTTTCCTGGCATTTGCTTTCTCTCTTTGTCGCAAGTAAGCCGAACTATTTTTTTTTACTTGCTTTTTCGGAATTTTTTTATTTTTTTCAGCCACAGGAGACTCCATATTGCTAAAAAAAGAATAAACATATATTAAAAAATATATTAGCACAACATCCACTGAATTAACAAACTAATAACTAACCAAAAGTTATAATAACAGGGCGTATTTATTTAAAAAGTCATTTCGGGAACGTGATCATCATTTCGAGAACGCTGCATCAAGTCCGGGAACAGTCCCGAAATGACCGTTCCCGAAATGACTTTTTTAAATAAACGCGCATTTTTTAGATGGCAGCCATCTTTGACATCATGTTTAGCTTTGATATTGTAAAATATTTGAGGTTACTAATTGGTTTAAAACACTACAAAACGTATTTATTTAATAATTCAAGTTGAGAAACGCATTCCCGGTATGATGACGTATTGATGTACGCTCTTTATATATTGAACTGAAAGATACTTACCACTTATTTTCAATTGTTTTGGCGAAAACACTCTCGACACTCCGTTTGTTTACATCGTTCACATCACTGTACCATAGACAACTAAAGGTTACGTTCAAAAACAGAAATTTTACCGAAAATCAAAGTTGCGTTCACTGAAATGACGCTTACATTACCGGACACAATATTTTCAATTGATTTTCTTTAATTTATTTTCTTTCTTTAATAATAACAATAAATAATTGATATAAGATACAATTGTAGGCCATTGAGTAAGAAAAACTTTTCACTTTATTTTACTTTATGAATATTTCCAAAGTTAGTTTCTGATGATTGCTATTATGGACGCGTTCCCGAAATGATTTTTTATAGGTAATTATTAAAATAATAATGAATGTGCTTTACTTTTCCTGTATAAAATATTATGTACAGTTAATATGAACAGAGTTAAGTAATATTTACAATAATGATTTGCTTTAATAAACTAAATTTTATCATTTATTTGCTGGCAAAGCTAATTCTCCACCTTGGTGATTTTGACCCATATTGCATCAAAATTCTATAAAAGTCACAGAAATCAATAAACAAATCGTGTAGCGATCATTGAAAAACCGCGTAGCAGTAGCTTGGTTGTGCCTAAAGTAATATGTCTGTTAGAGCCTAAAGAGTCTTGAGATTACTTTCTAACGTAACTTACATTTTTGCACATTCTTTTTCTTTGCGTATCGACTCATATTTTTGAGGACCAAAACTCGGCCACCAATATAGCGCTATCAGTGGTATTGTAAAGGTCCTCGGGTGTGCAGGTATAGGGACACGCATGGCAAGTCAAAAGATGGGCCATTGTTTGGGGAGAAATGCCACATTATTAATCTGATTTTCATAGAAATCAGTGCAGCTATTCTCAAGTAATGATGTTACATACATAAGGAATTGATTTTTACTTACATAAATATTTAGGTTATGTTAATAAATACTTCATTAACTTGAGGAACGAAAACTGGCATTTTAAAACACATTTTTTTTATTATATTTCGGTATTTTTTTAAAATTATTGAACTATTCGTTCTACACTAATATATCTAAGATTATTAAAGGATTCAAATATCAAAATCTATAGTAAACCAAAATAAAGAACTAATTAAATTAAATACTTATGTAAACTACCCTTAATAAAACCAGTTATAAATGTAAACTTAGAGCAATAATTGAAATATCACATTTATAGTATGTAAAATATATTTATAAGTAATTTTATTATAAATAATAATGTATGTTTTGGGCCGGATTTAATAACTAAGTGCCATCGTGTAAATTGGCAATTCTAAGGGCTGATTTTTCCATCGCCAGATAACTTTTATTCGACGAAATTTGACGTTTGACAGATTTTGTATGGAATAACTGTCAAAATTTCAAAATTATTCCTCGAATAAAGTTATCTGGCGATTGAAAAATCGGCCCTAAGTAGACTAACGTAAAAATTATGAATATAAAGTTATTTCTGTTCAATCCCACTGCAACACAAATAAGTATTTCAAAATTACCTTTTTTTTAGTCGCTGTAATAGTTTTTTATATTTAGCTATTAATTTCCACTTAATGTTAATATAATAAATACAGTTTTTCTTGAGAACAAAAAAGGAATACATAACTCCTTTCTTAATATTTTTTAATATATAAACGAACAAATAGCTTGTTTTCTGTACCTTGATTATATGTATATGTTCTTTTATAGTTTCTACTACGTTTTTGTTGTACACGAACAAACTGCCTGTTTCACTCAAATACTCAATATTTATTCACTAGTTTTATTCTCATATATTTATTTGTTAATCTAAATAATTGGATGTAGTGACGAATAATAAAAAATATAATCATTTAACAAAATCTTTGTTTTATTTTTTACTAGCTGTGCCCCGCGTAGTTCCCGATCCCGTGGGAATTTCGGGATAAAACCTGTGTTCCTATGCCTAGCCTATGTACTTTCCCGGACTATGGTTCGGGAAAGAACATAGGCTAATATAAGCTACCCCTGTACCAAATTTCAAGTCAATCGGTTCAGTAGTTTGGCCGTGAAAAGGTAACAGAGTTACTTTCGCATTTATAATATTAGTAAGGATGTTAAGTCATAAGTAGCTAAGTGGCTTGTGCCTACCAAGCTTGGAGCTTCTGGGTTCGATTCCCGACTTTGGTATGTTCCAATGTGTCATAGGACGGGTTTGAGATCGATACTCAATGTCTTTTAGCAGATTCCAGAGTTGTGTACTTGAAAATGTTCTGAAAGTAAAGTTAGTCAAAACCACGAATCAGAAAAAAACATGATCCAAAAAAACCCATTAAACACTTTTAAAGTTCACTAACGGCGTAGTTTCCGTTCCCGTAGGAATATGGGGATAAAATTATGCTATCAAAATCCGTTGCGTAGTTTTAAAGATCTAAGCATACATAGGGACAGAGAAAGCGACTTTGTTTTATACTATGTAGTGATACATAAAAAAAAATCCAGCGAGGGATTTAGTAAGTATTTTTGAAGAATTAAGTAATGAAACGATATCATTTTAGCCCAAAATATCATAAAAAACATCAATCATACAAGACCACTCCAAACTGTCATATCGAAACCAAGTTCAATTACATTTTAACCCCATTCTATACTAATTACGACTGCGAACAATGTATTGTTTCGTATGTTTTAATAGTTGTAGTATAAACAGGGAGTCGCGTGGCTGCCACGCTCTGGGACTGAGAACGTCCCGACACGTCACTGTGGGAACATCCTATTGTGAGTTTTTTAATTATAGTAGGTATATATATGCAACGAGGTTTGGTTTCTCAGGGTGATGTTATGGATGACTGATGATATACTTAAGTACTTACGTAAATTTTATTACGTTTTCTCAGGTTATTAGCGTGATGAAATACATACTAACTTACCTACCTATAAGTACTTTTATTATTTTATACGGGTTATCATTCAAAATTGGTGGGTGCCTAAGCAGGATTATCTCCCGTCTCCCGTCTCTAAGGTTTTGATTAAGTCTCAAGTCCCTAACGTTGTAATTAATAAACACGTGAAAATTGTTTTTTAATGTTAGTATCACACTAAAAATATCTACAAATAAACAACTAAAAGATAAATTAACATGTTATACCTCCATCTTAAATTAGCAAATACGCTGTCTAAATGCGAAAAAGTGCCTGTTCAAACTGTAAATTTGATTGGACTGATGCTCAAAATAATCATAATATAATAATGTATTCCCAACCGATTCCGGTTACGGCGACCACTTCTGCTCCGTTAGCGTCGTGCGTGTGCTCTGACATGGCTCACATAGCCAATTTAATATAAAATAATCATAGTAATACCTATTATAAAAACCCAGATTAACTTTACTAAAAACCATCCTCCATACTGTACACAATAATGTGAATATTTCAATAGTCGGTCGCAGACATGTTAATGAATTATTCAATCGACCGCAGAGACACAAATTTGGCTCAAATCAATGCAGTAGTTATACCTACCTACGTAGGTACATAGTCCTGGGAACTCAATAACGTATGAAAGCTATGACCACCGCTAAAAAGCACGACCTCATTACAGAATATGAATTAATCACACTTGTCGGGGTGGGATATATCGATATCGATATATTAGTCGATTTTATTTATTACTTACCTACCTATATGTGTAATGCCCCGGTGGTAAAGTGTCCTGTGTACCTACTTGCCAAACTGAAGGTTAGATTCCTGGGTCAAGCGAAATACTTTGGCTATTTTCTAATGTATGAGATCACAAATACAAGTAAGTACTTATATTTGTCAAGGCTGGAGAGATTCACCACATTTCCTATTCTCCTTACGAAAAAAGTGAGAAAGGCCTTTACCATGCAGAGTTACTTATGTATGTACTTAAATCTTCTAACCCAAATAGTATAGAATAGTATAAATAATCTATATTTATATATTCTGAATAGTATATATAATACCCAAATAGTATAAATAATCTAGACACATAAAGATAGGTACTTACCTACTAATTTAATATTAATATTTAATAATTTTTGAACCAACAAAATTTTAACAAAAGCAATTGAATTTAAAGTCAAATTTATCGATAAATCCATATAAATATGAAACATCACTAGTCCAATGAATATTGTATGTTGCAATTTGTATAATTTGATAATGTCCCCACCTGCCGTGGCTTCGGTTGCCGGGGTCAAGCCGCAACCGGCCGATTTTATATTTAAAAGTACATTATAACTGTAGAAAACAATAAAAGTTACTAAACATTTTGTTTGTATAGGACTCTTGGATGACTGGCTGAAATACAGTCTTAAGTCTAAATAATGGTTTGAAATAAATCGTTTTAATGAAGATAAAATAGCATTATAAATAAGAACTCGTAGTAATATGTCTTAAGATGCTTAATTATAATTAAGTAGTTAAATATTTGATAAAAGCTGAATCTAACTAAGCAAATAAATAAGCAAAAAAAGCTACATTTTTCCTAAAGTTTTCACAATTTTCAATCACAAAATATGTAAGTAAGTACATTTTTATTTACAAAATTTCACTTTATTTTACATACAAATTTCATTAATCATTCATAATTTCGTAAAATGATCAGCATATTTATTTAATTGTAACTGGCAACTTTTATATTTGTAATCAATTAACCGTTAAGCGGAAATGAGTTCGCACATGATGGCAACACCGCACGGGGCTTGGTAATTGGGAATGAATAGTAATTACTTTATATTACAAACAAACGGTATTGTTTCTACATATTTTAGTATAGTGATGGGTGTTATTGAAGTGGCATTTCATTTCATGAGAGTTTCCGTTCTTCGCCAACAACATCGACAGTTTACCCGGGGTGTTAGATTAGTGCCCTCAAAAGTCTGAACAGAAAAGTACTCTATCCACCTTCTTTAGGCCACCAGAAGTTAATTTTAACATTGTTGGAAGATTTATTGAAGTAAAATGCATGTTTTTCTAATTTTACAAATTCCCTTTTAAAACATATTTATTTTTTCTATGAGGATCTTATTAGAACTTATTATTGGAAATTTTATTTTAAGACCATATTTCATACAAATCATTAAAACAAAACAAAATATCCAAACACATTTTCTATCCAATTTCACACGCGTCCGTTATCGTTTAGACACATTAAACACCACCTATCTGCATTGTGCACGCTTATTTAATCAATCAAACACCCCCGCTTATCATACCCATCCCGACAAATTACATATTAAATATGGCAACACTAAAAAACGCGTCAGTTATCGGCCTACCCTCATTTAAAGATCGCCAAACGGAAGCGGTGACGCGCGCATATGATTATATTGTTATTACAAGGTTTTTTTTAATGTGAGGGTCCCGTGGGAGTTTGAGAGGGTGATTCCAGGTATCTGAGGGTTGAGGGATGATCTACTAATGTGCTTAATTTGAACGGTTTACAACCAGGTGTGACTTTTAGGGATTGACGGACAAAGGAATGATGCAATTTTTATGGTTGTTTTAAAGTTTGGGTGGTTAAATTATATTATCATTTCAAGAACATAAGAATTTGCTGAACGCACTTTTTCTGGAACGAAATACCGCTTCGAATTAAAAAAGTATTTTAGTGTTACATAGTCATTTATCAGGAAAGGATATTGGTTAATATGACTGGGTATTCTATTTCCTATTTCACGATCTTTAAGTAAAGTTCCGAGTACCTACTCAAAAGTTTTGTTACAAAACTATCTTTACTTGGTGAGTAACTTTACTTGAAGATCATAAAATAGGCCCTTAGTCATATTAACCTATCCTTCCTCGATAAATGGCGTATAAAACACTAAAATCCTTCAATATTTCGTTCCAGAACTTACTGCAGGGCAAAGTTCTCTATCATCGCTTGTGATATAAGTATTAGAACATACAGGGAAGAAAAAAGGAGTAATGTCCACGCTTGACAAACGCTAACAATATCTCAATAATAATAATTAAAAAAAAATAAACAGAAAAAACAAAATAATTATAATATTAAAATAAAAATGATCATATCCAAAATGAATAGGGTTGTAAAGAAAATATTGTTTCGCAGGAAACGCGTGCGTGTTTCGTTCGGGAACCAGTGATGCGTCCAATATGGAGTAGGTGCGTATTGACCGGCACACGCCATTTTATTATTACGGGTTTAATTTAATTAATTGAAGTCGTGATCAATTGCTTCAAGGGTCGGATTTATTGTTATCTGTTTGAGATTTTGAATTAATAATTTATTGCTTTTGTGTAGAATAAAACAAGACGTAAACAAGTTTATAATAAACTTTTTAAACAAAGTTTCTTATAAGTATGTATTTTTTTCCGTAAATTCTCTCTGACAAGCTTACTACATTACCTACTGCCACTTTATTAGTTTGTAGATTTAAGCTTTTTGTTTATTTTAGCTCCGAATAGCTCTACAGGCCTACAGTTAAGATGAAGTGGAACTACTCAGAATAAGGATCTATTTCACGACCTTCAAGTAAAGGTACTCACCAAGTAAAGTTAGTTTGGTCTCTTTCTTACTTTATATCAAGTGATAAAGTGAATACATGTGAGTTACTACTATTGTGTTGTGTTCTACTCGGAACTTTACTTGAAGATGGTGAAATAGGCCCTTAGCCTAATAAATCGTACTTTAAAATAATTAGACCTTGTGCGCTATATGATTTAAATTGCTAAACATTTTAGACATAAGTAAGTATATAGGTATATCTTAGGTTCTAAGTAGGATTAATAGACATTCTAAAATTCATCCAGAAAACTTAATTAGGACAAGGTGTAAGAGAAAATACTTATTGCAATACTCGACACGTGTTGATTATAATAAGTACTTATTGAAGGTAGTAAACTTTTTACATTACTTAGTACAGACGTCTTCCATCTTAGTCTTCTGTGATCGCGGGTTCTGTAAAGAATCCGAAACGTCAGAAAATGTAAAACAAAATACAACCACGACAAAAATCCGTTTAAGTGTTTTATTTCAATGTGCAGTGTTCGTGTAAATCAAAGATATCAGTAAGTACTTATTAGTTTTTAACAAGGCCTTTTCGGACTAATCCAATCTCTACAAGACGCCCCCAAAAACAATAACACCTAATATAAAAATCAACGTTATCTCTTCTAACCTATTTCCCCATAAAAACGTATAGTTTCGTTCAAAAAGCGCGAAGTCATGTGACTTTGGAGTGGTCAAGAGACCACCCACGTCTATTTACTCTGTGCTCCCATTTAATTGTCTATGCAAACATTTATTAAGGTTCTTAGAGCGGCCCGTGTTGAGGCAGGTCTTTATCGGGAACAATAAAAAACTTTGTTGTTATGACTAGGTGTATCCGGGTGTTTTACTCGGGTTTTTATCCTGAGGAAAATATACTTAGATGTAAGTAATAACCTTCATCTCTTAATCATATTTTTTTTTCTTAAATAAGAAAATAGAGTGATTATAGTTTTTATAGTTATCATGGTTATTAGCACTCCAATAATTATGATTAACGGGATATTTACCATGTAAGTATATTATTTGTTTCGAGTTTCCGATATTTCGACGCTATTGCAAGCGCTATGATCACGGATGAACTAAATATCCCGTTAATCATAATAATTTGAATAGAGTGAATATTTTAAAAAAATACTAAGTAGTAGGTACTCGTACTGTATAGAAATCCTAATCCCATTGAAATTATCTGAATCCCTTTAAATTTTGGGGTAAAAGTGCCTTTGACATTTGCCTCACAAGACTTGCGTCTTTAAAATCCAAAACTAATATAAAACGTTCGTTACTGGTGTAAACAAGACCCACCAAAAACATTCTGTAAAAAACTAGCCAAGTCTCGATGGAGCTGCTTGTTTATCTCTAAAAAGTAATGAAATCTAGACAAACTCGTGCCAAGTATAAGGTTCCTTACTGCGATTTCTTTATTATTATAGTTAATGTTGTGTGACTTGGCCGTTGAACATTGTTTATAACGTTAGTAGTGGGTACAAGTCAATTTTGTTTACACGTAATGTTACAACATTATTAAAATACGCAGCTTTATCGAGCCTACAATTGACTGGATATTGAATTAACGTTTTCCAAGTGGCGATTTTCTATCGTCAATGGGTAGCGATTCTGGCGATAGATTGGTGCAATAATGGTGTCATGGACCACCTAGTTTTGTACCCTTCAACGGCCAAGTCACACAACATTAACTATAATAATAAAGAAATCGCAGTAAGGAACCTTATACTTGGCACGAGTTTGTCTAGATTTCATTACTTTTTAGAGATAAACAAGCAGCTCCATCGAGACTTGGCTAGTTTTTTACAGAATGTTTTTGGTGGGATTTCATTTCTTTTTGTTGAAACGTGGTCATATTGATTTATTTTATTAGATTTTCTTATTTGACACATTTTTTTCTTCTGGAGTAGTATTTTATTATTACACTAGCAGCGCCCCGCGGTTACACGCGCGTAGTTCCCGTCCCCGTGGGAAATTCGGGATAAAAAGTATCCTATGTGCTTTTCCTAGTTCTAAGCTACCTCCCCACCAATTTTTAGCCAAATCAATTCAGCCATTCATGAGTTAAAAATTCCCGTTCCCATTCCCGTGGGAATTTCGGAATTAAAAATATCTTAGGTTGTTCTCCTGGTTTTAAGCTTCCTCCCCGCCAATTTTCAGCCAAATCAATTCAGCTGTTCTTGAGTTATAAATTCCCGTTCCTAATCCCGTGGGAATTTTTGGGTTAAAAGTACGTTATGTCCTTCTCCTGGTTTTAAGCTACCTCCCTATAAATTTTCAGCCAAATAAATTAAGTCGTTCTTGAGTTATAAATTCCCGTTCCCAATCCCGTGGGAATTTCGGGATCAAAGGTATCCTATGTCCTTTTCCTGGTTCTAAGCTACCTCACCACCAATTTTCAGCCAAATCAGTTCAGCCGTTCTTGAGTTACAATTCCCGTTCCCGATCCCGTATAATTCCCGTTCCCGTTCGATTATCCTAGTTTTTATAGTTTTCCCTTTATGTGGGCATCAAACCCTAACTCTGTACCAAATTTCAGCTCTCTAGGTTTATGGGAAGTACTAGTTCTATTTTGATGATCATGAGTGAGTGAGTGAGTGAGTGAGTGAGTGAGTGAGTGAGTGAGTGTCTGTCATAAATACGAAACTTTGCTTTCGCTTAACTTCGGAACTAAATGACCTACAGACTTGAAATTTTATTTTAAGTATGTGATTGTATAGCTTACTGGATGACGAAAATTTCAGCGTTCTGGTCTTATCCAGAGGTTCTCAAATAGGGGCCTGAAAATGCGGCGAAAGGGTTCGTGTAAAGGATGGTACGGCAGTGTTTGCTTCGCGCTCGACTTGGCGGGGGGCACTGCCGTGCCCCCAGATACCAAGCTTCGAGCTCAGTTAGGGGTCAGTTACTATAATGAGATGATGAAGTTAATGATTATGTTACTTATGTTAATGAGTCCCAAAAGTCTTATCAAAAATAACACAGTAAGTAGAAAGTTCTATCTGCGGAAAAACTGCCAATTTACAAGTACAAAACAAAATCATACATAATTTCAAATTTATAATAAGAAAAACCTCTTCTAATAATGAGGATTTTCTAAGCAGCCCGCCATTTTACCTCCCAAAACTAACTTCACACTACCCATCTATTAAAGCACCTTGTTAGCGTGTAAAATAAAAACAAGTTGCGCGGGGGTGGTAGTGCATCTAATTAGAGGGTTAGGGGGGTCTGGAGGTCTGACGGGGGAAGGGGGGATACGGTAGCCGGGCGTTAAGTGGCACTTGCACCAAACCATCATAAACTTGCTTCTTCGCTATAACTGGTACAGGTGCTTGGTGTTTTGGATTGAGGAGGATTATTAAAAGTTCTTTAACAGGGGTCTTTGAGCGCAATTTATTAAAATTGAAATGACTTCTAAAAAATCCTTTATGAAAGGTTACAATAGAACTTAAAAATTATTTTTATCATCATTGTGAGTATTGTCATCACTCAATACGACACCAGCAAGCAGTGTGACACTTCCCAGTTCAAGAAGTGTCCACACTAGTTACCTAGTACCTTGTTTTATGCCTAAGTTTTAGATCTAAATTATATTTTATAGACCCAATTTTTCAATTAAGTATGTAAAAAAGTTAAAAATGTTGTCATGTAAGAAATACGAAATGAAATGAATACAGAAAAATACCTAATAAATTATATGAACCAGCCCGTTCCCAAGCCACATTCCAGTACACCCAGCGTCGTTGCCAGACCACCCGTATTCAAGTACTCTCTAACTGAGACTAGTTGTGCCTCCCGGTACCTCCTGCTATGGGAACAGGAGCCTACACAAACATCCAATCTGCCCACACTTGTAACTTCGCTATTATTGCTTTAAATACTATTTAGTTAGGAATTATCTGCGAATTATTTGATGTGAGTTAGGCTGGATTTATTGTTAGGGCTGTTTGGGTTCTCAGTGTCTTTACTGCTGTCTATCTTCTTATTTGAGAAACTTACTCTAACCCGCGGTTTAATTTGCGATTTTTCTTATTTATATGCAGTAGTTAAACTACGATATTACAACTAATCTGCTTGCCTTACAGCGCAAACCGAAATCAGCATTTATACGAGAAGAGTAACCCAGCATTGTGTAACTTGTAGCTAAAATTATAAAGAATAGACATCTTAGTTATATTAAATAAAAATAAATAGTTTTTATCCACAAATTTCAAATTTAATCAAAATTCTAATACCAAAACCATACACATTCTCACACAAAACAATGAAAAGGGACCAGTCCTTTATCCCACTACAAGTTTTAATATACCGAGATTAGCTATACACGAGCCGCGGGGGTGGCCGCAAATTAATACCTCATTACTATTAAATATTCGTAGTACACCCTAACTCTTACACACGGGATTATTATCGGTAATAAAGTTCCCGGGAATCCCCCGGGGCGACCACTTGTCCCGGATTACTTGCCGGGATTACACCGGCGGCATTTCGAAGTCGCGAATTTAAGGGTTGGGTTACATGGTGCTGTTGTAGGAAATAAGTGATGATTTATTTGATGGTAGAAATATTTCATATTGAATAAAAATCTTAAGCCAACTTTATATTAAAAATACCAAAATAAATGAAACAAACTATTAATAATTCCCAATTTCCATAACTCTTGCTAATTTACAATTTTCTTTAAAAAAATTTTTATGAAATCATTTTTTAGTTATTCCTTTCATCATCATTTTATTACTTTACTTATCATTTTATTATTTTATCATTTTTTTATCCTATTCATCTATATTATAAACAGTAATCAGATTATTTTAAAGAAAATAAAAAACAGATACTCTAACACAACAACACTTTGCACACACCACCAAAAATCCTGCACTAACTCTATCGTCATGTAACCCAACCCTTGTTGTGGGATAACTTTAATTGTTTTTTAAGTGCGCACACGACGCACTGCTCGAGTACCGTGAGAGCATGTGCTTCGATAAACTATCTACAACCCTTAGCTAGTGAAATTAATTGACTTTCTTTATACATTTGAGTGGCTGAAATGTTATATGATACTATTTTATAGTACATTATATATCTACTTATATAGCTATTGATATTTATAAGTACTTAATCTGAATAAGCATTCTGAAAATATTTATATATTAATATTTATGCTTATATAAATATAACGCGGTTTCACCCGCGTAGTTCCCGATCCCGTGGGAATTTCGGGATAAAACGTAGCCTATGTCCTTTTCCGGACCATAAGCTACCCCTGTACCAAATTTTAAGTCAATCGATTCAGTGGTTTAGCCGTGAAAAGGTAACAGACAGAGTTACTTTCGCATTGATAATATTAGTAGGGATATGGCAAGGATTAGTAAGGATTTTCAGATTTTCTTGTTCCTCAAATATCTTGATTGATTTTAGTAACTGAACATCAGGAATCCGAAGTTTTCAACCGCGGGGATCTGCTAGTGACAATTAAATTAATTAAGTACTTATATGAATATGTAAGTAGCATATCTCGTTTATTGATAAGAGTATTTTAACAAATTAATTAATATGCACCTCAATCTTCCACTTAAGTATGAGTGTGTATACTTACGTAGTTATTGCAAATACAGTGTTATACTCATATGTAATATGTATGAGTTATAGATGAGTAGTTTTAAAGTGCACCTACCTTTATCTCAGTCCCTTCAAGCTGAGTAACAAACTGTAAAAACCACACACCATGAATGCTTTACAGAAAAACGATACAAACATGAAAATGGGCAGCTGAAAATGAAATTTTAGAAAAACTTGCTTTCTTTTTTATTGATATCTTTGATTTACACGAACACTACACATTGAAATAAAACACTTAAACGAAACGTCAGAAAATGTAAAACAAAATACAACCACGACAAAAATCCGTTTAAGTGTTTTATTACTTTCTTTTCTTTTGATTTTGACTTTCCAAGATCATTAATAGACCTCACAATAATTACGGCTTTAAAGCGATGCCCCGGTGACATTTTAATTTAATTTTGTTGTATACTTAGGTAGATTTATTTTGATTATTAGGACCTATTCTTATGGTAACTTTGACGTTCATAAGTGCTTCGATGAGGCTTTAACTGAATAAATTATTTCTTATTTATATTGATTATACATATTTACTATCGGAAGTAAGATACTAGCCTCCCAATTTTCGGACTAAATATCATTTTTTTTTAACTATACTTCATAATCATAACTCTACCAGTAAATCTTCCACATTTTTTGTTTCTAATATTTAAACTCTGAAAGGAACTCCCAGTCACGTCGAGTTGTTGTTTCATTATCGTGTGCGAGGAGTAAAGGAAACAAGCTCTCGAGTGAGGGATGACGGGCGTACCTGCGCGGGCGCACCGTACCTGACCTAGGAAAACAAACAGTGAACGTTAGACTTAATGTGGATAAGACAGGTGAAGTATTTTGTTTAACAGCAACACTCAGAGACGATTAACGAATACTTAAACTAATTTGCCACAATAAAACACTTAAATGACCTTTCGGTCGAGGTAATTCTTCTTCTTCTTTCAAGACAAGACTTTTATAACAATTAATTTTATATTACTTATACAACTCCAATGAGTCGAGGTATTTTTAAATACTAGCTAGCCAAGTGCGCGTTGGTCGACTTCAAACAGAACCTTGGAATTACATAGCAGCTGTGTGTTAACCACTTCGCCATCGACGCTCTATAACTATTACACTTCAAGTATTTTGTTTAAATAAAATATTGACTTCTTATAGTTCTATTGTTGTACGATAACTTGAAAAGTGTAAATAGTTTAGATCTATGGTGGTAGATTAGATAGTATTTGGCAAATATTTGATAGATATACTTACATTAATATGTACTTAATTTATTGACTTAAATATACTTGAATAAGGAAGGAATAGTAATAAGTTTGACCACACAAGTCGTTGGTGGTAAACCTCCATTATTTTAAGTCCAGATATTAGAGATTAACTTTTTTACTTTCGTGAAATCACCCAGACCAAGACAAACAGATATGTTCACGAATAGAAATATGTCTTAAACTGGAATAGAACCCATAACCATTGTCATCAGCCAGGGTCCTAACCATTTACACTTATCGTCATAACAAAATAAGTGTTATTTATTAATTTGAGACACGAACACTACACATTGAAATGAAACACTTAAACGGATTTTTATCGTGGTTGTATTTTGTTTTACATTTTCAAAAAGTCCGTTTAAGTGTTTCATTTCAAAATAAGTCTTATCCACATCATTCTAAACGATTTATAGGTTTGATATTTTCATATTTTTGATAGTTGTTTTTGTGTGACACGCTAAGTGGTGTGATGGAGGACCACCCACGAAGCTCGCGGTGAGCCCTCAACACCTATAATAAAATCATCAGATCTACACTCCGTTGGTAAACCTTACGCTAACATTTTGCTTGATTTTTTATTTATGGTCTTTCCATTTAGTATTTGTGAGATGCGAAAATGTGGTTGTTTTTCTTTGTAGGTTTATATTAAAATAGTATTTTATATTGCCTGCTAGGTTGTGGAGGTTCGATGGCAGTCGCTTTACGTAAAATAATAATAATTACTAGAAATATGGATTACGAAATTCTTGTGATAATAGGTTAATAGATAATTCTGACTCAAGACTTCTGATTTTAGACTGATCTCAATTAGACAAGATTTAAATGAAGTTCATAGTGTAGTTAAGTTCATATTATTTACATTATCTTTAAAATTATTAAATAAATGATACACCAGCCTTCGCCTATTCGTTCCTACTTTACTGTCCATCCAAAGGTTGTCTGGAACAGATTGCTCTAAGCTATAAGACCGCCCTTTGAATACCTCGATAAGTATTTTATCATGTATCCATTCATTTTTATTTATAAGGCAATCTGGTATTTAATAAAGAATTTCGTATCGTATCGTATAGTGTGTTTCACGCATGTAATAGTGTACACATATGTATTTAGTGATTTCTATGAACTACAGTCCAGGGTTCAAGTTTCTATTCTAGTACTTACAGCTGTTTAATTATGCTGACGTCACCATCCTGTACATCATCATACACTACCCAAAAGACATATATAACACAATCAAATCCGTACACCACAGCTAGTTATTAATACTTATCTCAGTCTTGAACCCGTTTCAAGCAGTCCAATATTCTGAGAAGTTCTCAAACTAAACGTATTTTGTTAACCGCATGCGTTGATTGAGTTATCAGACACTCTAGAACGACAGTAGCATTGTTATTTTAATTTTGACTTTTATTTTGAGAGAGCCTCTTCACTGAGGCACTGCATAATGTTTAGTAGTAACTTTGTGTTTGAGTAAACAGTAAGTAAAAGTAATGTGAATATGGACTTAGTAATGTAATATTCTGTTTTAGAGGTTGGTTTTGTTCATGTCCATGAGCTTGAGTTATTTGGCTAGTAAATAAAAAGCATTAAAACTAACTGAAAGGATTTTTTTACTCTAAAACTTTCGCAATCTCAAATGATACCTAGTTAATAAAATATGTCTTTTCCTCGGGTCCATATTGGCTCACCTAAAGTTCTTTACCCGAAAATGTTTTTCCTAACTATTTGTAGTCCGAATGATCATTCTTCCTAAAAATGTTCATCCTAAAGTTTTAATTCATACTATTTGTAGTGCTACCGACGATGCTCATAACACTGATGTGTCCGAAAATTTTAATTACTAACATCATTAATGTAAACATATTTAAACTCCTACTGTTTTTTATCATAACGCTTTTATCCCTAAACATACTTACCATAATATTTTCACTCATGCTCAGAAAGAAACATTTACCAAGTGTAATAAAAAATATATGTGGGTAGAAGATGATATTTATAGTTTTAATGATTATTACACGACTCGTTTACGGCTATGCTTATGGCCTGGGAGTTTACCATAACCATAACTAAAGGACCAATTCGGTTCTGGCACTTCGCCGGCCGCTGCCGCGGCACGCTCGCTGCGCTCGCTCGGCTCGTGCGTTGGGGTCACAGTTCTAACATAACCTAAACCAATAATTAGGAATAGGTCCGATTCGTTACTGGAACTTGATTGAATTATTAGAGCAGGACTCTGGTTTTGCTCACTCGGCTCGTGCGTTATATATTATACCTACATGTTATGTAAAAACAAAGTTACGAAAAATTTATGTATATAATATTGATTATAATAAATAAAAATAAATCTAAACAAAAAAGATATGACTTTGAATAATAGTATGAACGATGGTTATGTTGAGAAAATATAGGAAAACAAATAAAAGTGTAAAAGATGTTTATTGCTACTGACTTTATGCAGTTGAATGTTTCGGAATTAAAACATTAGTGACAAAGATTTTAGGAGTTGCGATTGTTAGGATAAAAAATGTTAGGAAGAAAATTTTCGGATTTCCAATTATCGGAGTTGAAATTTTAGGTGAACTTTGGCGCACCCCTTTTCCTCGTTGTTTAGAATATTTATTTATACTTCTATACATATGTACTCTTACATTTAGTATATGGAGGGCTTAATACTAGTAGGTACCTACAGTATTTTCCACCAGCCAACCAGGGAGTGTAGAAAAATGGTGGCGGTATTTGCCTAGTAATAATTCTATCTACTTATATGTAAAATATTGACAGTATTTAGTTGGGAATGCCTAAATTCATTTTCCAGTGTTTTTGTTATCGATTAGACGACGGAATTAGATGGAACATGCCAACCAACCAAATCAAAACTTAGGCGTTAGAATATTTAAAATCGGTTCCAAACTAAGTCTTTGAAAACATCACTAAATCCTAAACCCTAGTTTACCTAATATTAATATTTGAAAAGAGTTTGACAGTTAAGGCTGTGGTGTGGTGAAGGTGTAGTATTTATCAGTGTGTCGCGATGTCTGTGAGTCAACAATCGCAGGTCTAATGGTCTTCGCAACTTACCCTTTTAGGAAATACCACCTCAGTTTAGTTGCTAGGTTCTTAGTAAACACAAGTGATAGGAGTTCATATTTAGGAAAGTATTAATATATGATATGAATTGAGAAATATTTATAATAGCAGCGCCCCGCGGTTTCACCCGCGTAGTTCCCGTTCCCGTGGGAATTTCGGGATAAAAAGTATCGTATGTTCTTTCCCGGACCATAAGCTACCCCTGAGGCAATCGGTTCAGTAGTTTAGCCGTGAAAAGGTAACAGACAGACAGACAGAGTTACTTTCGCATTTATAATATTAGTTAGGATAGAAAGTACTTACTCGTAACGTTGTATACTTATTTAGTCAAACATGTTTATGTACACACCTAACAAAAAATGTGTTTATCTACCAACACCATAATTAGTAAAAATACATACCTACATTTGCTTTTAAATGAGAATATTTGTCCGATTAGCAGCAAGTCGTAGGAATATGTATATCTAATATGAAAAAAACACTCTATTATCTTCAAAACTTAGTATGGAAATAATTGCCCTTGCACTCCCCATTCTCAACTTACCAAGATCATCTTCACCAACTCATAATTAGCTAACATGTAAACATTAATAGAAACAGTGAGTCGCAGTTACTTGTAAATAATTAACGAACGAGATCGGTGCATTATCTTAACTAAACAACATTTAATTGACTAAACACGAGTCAGCAGTCAGCAGGGCCGTACCTAGGACGGGGGAGAGGGCATGTGGGTACCTCACTCTCACTCAGACGTAAATCTGAAGTAAATTCAACCGTTTTGTTCTTAATTATAGAGGATTTAATAGTTCTTAGATCTTAATAACTTATTTATCTACGAATATCTATTGAATATACTGTTAGAATCCATTTGTTTACGCACTAACACAGCTGCGTTTAGAAAACCCAACCTTTTGAACGTTCAATTAGCTAAAACGAATTACAGACAAAATGCTTTTCTGATTAGAGCTTGTTCCGCTTTTAACTCGCTGACTAGACAGGACGTTGATGTGGACCTGTTCAACAATCAACCAGCAGGCTGAAACGGTTACTGGGAGACAGATATTTTAATGTAACTTAATCTTTATGTTATGTATCTACTGTGTGATTTGTTATACTATCTCAGCTTTTATTTATTCCTTTGTTATATTTACTTATATAATATCCGTCTGTGTAACTTATCTTTTCTTTCTATCTCTTCATGTCTACTTGTGAAAGCTTGTAATTTGCCTTTAGACTCATATGTGCATAATTTTGCACATAATGTATGTATTTATATAAGTGCGTAATGTATATAACTAGCAGTAAGTTTTCCATAAATAAATAAATAAAATAAATAAATATACCTCGAGGTCAGGGATAGCACAGAAGATTAATTAGGTTTTTTTATTTTTTTCCTCGCCCTATTTGTAACTAATGCTGCCCTGCCTCATTCGACTCTAGCTACAGCCCTGGCAATCAGTACCGACTTCCAAGTAGAAACAAACATTCTAATTATTGGTCCCGTAATCATAAACAAACAGAATCGAGTAAAGTTCACTAATTATATCGACGTTGAAATATAAGTCATATTTTAGCTATAAGTTCTTACTTATTTATTAGGGTCGTCAAAGAAATGATGAATTGCAGATGGAATTCTGGATTCATATGCATTGAAAAGCTAAGAAAAGCTTTGTATCTATCAAGGTACTATGTAGTAGGTAAGGGGGCAGTTTTGTCTTACTTTAGTTACTATGAAATTAAGTAAAAATAAGTTCATGGAATATTTACTATTCCATTTGGTAATTATTACGGATCAATGGATATCTCTCAATGTATACCTCTCCGACAAGCGAAAGTTAGTGGTCAATTTGCCTTAATATATGTCAATGGATAGATGTTTTTATTGCTGCTTTACGCAAAAGCTACAAATTCGATTTACTTATATAATTTTCTATACAAACCTAAAACCAGACATTGGATACTTTTTGGAAATTCCCACCTAATAGAAAACAAATTGGAAATTACGCCGGTAAAACCACATCCACAAGCCAAAGTTACAAAATATTATTATTTATTTACGTCTGAAACCTCTAAAATCACACCAAAACGACGTAAGCCAATCATCTCTAATAACAAAGATAACTAAAGGATTTAGTCACAACAGACAGACAATGCAACATTCGGATAGATAAGACAGGTAACGTAATCCGTTTGTCAGCGGTCTTAGCACGTAAAGTCGGGTGAAACTGCTATGTGAGCTATGGTACACGTCAACCTGTAATGTTATTATGAATTATGTTAGTTTTTTGCAAGATTGAGTGGAAATTGACGTGAGAAATGACCGGTTCCAAAATTTTGTGTAAAATGTTTGTGATTTCTTTTGGGATATAAAAATATTTTGGTGATTTTTTTGGGTTTAAGATGACACGTTTTGTGTACATGATTAGTGTTGCAAGAATTAAGTAGGTAATGTTAAAATCTAATATCCTACATACAATGAAAAAAATTGAGAAAATGTCCAAAAAATACATCAATTCAGTTTAATGATGGAGGCTGTAGTTTTTTAATAAACTAGATTCCACTAAAAGACACAATGATCAGGCAGTATATTATGTACCCATTTAGGTAAATGATTAATAAATAATAGATATAAAAGGTATGGGATAAACAGTTATGGCGCTCGGTGGTGTCCCACGGATCACGTTGCAGGGGGAGTGGTACACGCAACCACCATTAACTCAGATCCGGTGTCGGGTTTCTAAAGAGGTGTGTTCTCGTTGGCCCTTGGGTCTTACTACTTTTAGAAGACATTACACATAAAAATACTATAAAATAAAATACTTACTTATACATAAAATCTTTACTTACTCACTCATACAGTTTTTAGTGCATATTTTTGTAGCAAAGTAGAAAATATAATAAAAAGTGAAAAGCTATTATTTTTCACATATTCTTTTGAATTTCCATGGTGTCTACAATAATAAAATATACTTTATATCTATTGATATTAAATTGAGTTAATATTTGTCGACGTTAACCTATCTTTGATGCATATTTTAAAGTAATTTACTTGAAATTACTGAAACTAGGACAAAATAAATAGAAATTATTTTCCATACAAAATTTGTTTATTTTAAATATTTCATAAAAATACATTAATAATTAAATCGCAAATAAATACCCTATATATGTTAATCAACAGTATATATCTCAACGAAATAAATCGGTCCTTGGTATAAATAAAGTTCATAGGTCCAACGGTAACACACCCATTGCCTTCATCGGTTGCCGTATCTACGGTTATGTGCGTAACTTTATATCGTCGTATTTACTTTTATTTTAGGTACTTAGTGCCCTCATCGGGTTTGTTGTACGTGCGCCATTCATTCCATTTTCCTATAGGTTTCTATGTGGTTCTATGAATGTTTGATATGATGAATATAGTATTGATGTCAACGTGCCAAGTTTCAGGGTTTATTAAGAAAAAAGTAACCTGGTTTTATTGTAAGTCGAATGCATTAAAGGGGATCTCAAACGCGACCCACGTTTGTAAAAATAGCAAATGTATATTGCTCGAATCAGGAATTGAATCTGTATAAATAATAATAATAATAAAAGTATTTATTCAAAGTCCATTTTTACAAATTACATGTGTCTGTGTAGGCCACACTAGGCAGAGCCTGTATCGTGGCTACGTTGACAGAATACGATTAATATAGGACTACATAAAAATTCAATTAAAATTAAACAAAAATTGGGCAAACTTAAGGTAATAATAAAAATTCAAATAAAATATATAGAAAATTAGAAACATGTCTCAAACATATTTGTACAAGGGTAGGTATTCAGATAGGTAGTATGTGGTATGAGTCTGTGTGTGTGTGTGTGTGTCTTGTGTGTCTGTATAGGTGTGTATGTCTGTATGTGTGTCTGGAGTGTCTGTGTGGGTGTGGGAGTAATAGTTATAATTAAATGATCATCTGTTATGCAGTGGTTTTTTAGTAGTGATTCTATTTCACGGTAGTTTAGATCACTCAGAATAGTTTTTATATTTTTTTGTATTTCACTAATTGAATTTTGTTTTAAATTATGTTTGTCTACAATTTTATTATATAAATATGGGAACATATACTTTTGGGCTCTGTTTGCAAATGAAGTTTTGCTTCTAACGGAATCAATTTTAAAAACTCTACGTTTTAACATATTTTCATAATTTGGCAACTTAATTGTCAATCTGTGTGTTTTGACTATAGCCTGTGATATGTATAAACCTCTAATGGTAAGAAAATTTGAAATTTTATAGAGTTCAGCTGTAGGGTATCTTATTGGTTTCTTATGCATTACTTTTAGGACGGATCTTTGTGCTCTTTCCAGTTTAATAAGATGTGATGCAGATGCGGCTCTCCGCACTTCGGGTAACATTGCATATTCCTTGAGAAGTAGGTACAAGTACGTATTTGCTCTACAGCACACAGTTGGATCCTACAGGCTCATTCTTAAATCCTCATGAAACCTTCTAATGACGTCATCTAATTAACATCGTAGACCAAAAAATACATCGTATAATGATCGTCCGATGTTCATTTTGTAACATTTTACGACTTACAAACACCATTAGGCTATACACATTGGCCAAACATGTTTCCGTATACATATACTTAGCTACGAACACGGCGGATCTCCTTTGAACCTTATGTGGTGGGTTTCGTAAGAAGGATACATAATATGGACTTACATTAACATGTAACATAGAAAAGTGGATAGATATGTACATACATTTGTACATACATATGTACATACATATGTACATAATACCTATATCCTACTATTATTATAAATGCGTTTGTATGTTTGTGAGTTTGGATGTTTGTTACTCTTTCACGCAAACTACTGTATCGATTTAGATTAAATTTGGTACAGATGTTCCTTATAAGTAGGAATAACACATAGGATACTTTTTATCCCGAAATTCCCTTGGGATTGGCATTCACGTGGTTAAAACCGCGGGGCGCAGCTAGTTATTTTATATATTCTGGCTAGCTGTGTGCTTCAGTTTTACCCATAGGTATAACATATTCATTATAGTAACTGACCCCTAACTAAGTTCATTACCTATATTTAGGGTATCAGAAATATACATAAATGCCGTGGATAATTCGGGATAAAACGTATCCTATAAATCTATAAATGTTAGTAGGTACTTGAAGGATTAAAAACATAACATAACATAATCATTCACTACATTATTGTAACTGACCCCTAACTAAGTTCTAAACTTGTATCTAGGGTATCAGAAACTACGCACACACTCATTCACACACCACACACCCAAACCAAGACAAACCTTTGTGGTTCACACAAATATTCACCCCGCACGGGAATCGAACCCGCAAACTTGCGGCAGTCCGGCATGGTGACCACATACACATATTTAAACTCATACATTTAGCTAACATCTTCAAACCAATAATTTTTCAAAGAGATGGCCTTCTTACTTAATTATTTAATAATATTTATCTTAATATATTTTCAAGTTGTTCAAAAAACAAAACTATTATCCTTCCTAAATTACAAAAAAGGTCCTTTATATCAAAAACAACAGCTCATTATACATAATATAAAAGACAGTATATCAGTAAACAGTTATTATAAATTATACTTATAACCATTATGCTAATGACCATAAGAACTTGGTCATTATGAATTGTTTGTGTTGTTTTCATTTAATTAGTCTCCATTAATGACTCTCTGCGTTAGATGTATAAACAACTATATTTTTATTGTGTGACTAGCTGCGCCCCACGAGATTTCGCTATAGATTTTTCAAATCGAACTAAGTAGTATTTCTTCCTGATATTAGGGCGTCAAGGGCCGATTTTTCCATCGCCAGATAACTTTTATTCGACGAATAAAATTGACATTTGACAGATTTTGTATGTAATAAGTGTCAAAATTTCAAAGTTATTCGTCGAATAAAGTTATCTGGCGATGGAAAAATTTGCCCTTAGTCAAACAAACCTTCTGGCTTTATAGGTACTATCTTAATAGTACTTATATGTACTTAGGTTGTAAAAAAACAGTCAAACATTTCTGTCCCGCAACCCATTCTCTTTCTCCACACACCGGACTGGTATATATATTACTTACCTTCATGTACCATACCATTTTTCTGTGAACTATTAAATAAATAAGTCACAAATAATCACCATCATCATCATCCTGTATTATTTTCATACCTGCTTGGGGTCAGTACAATATCTTTGTCACATGTTACCTAAACTTACATTGAAAAAAAATAATGAAAAGTCTAAAAACACATTAAAATTAAAACTCTGAGAAAAAGTGATGGCTCAGCTGCTGCTGCCCCGTACAAGAGTCTACCTACAGGTTTATTTATTTATTTTATTTTAGGCTTACAGCTATTAACAAAAAATAATTTATAATCTAGATAACAAACAGCCAATAACAAGCTACCACAGTTATGAAAAGAGCTATGATATTGTAAAATTGCTTAACTACAAGATAATATAAAATTATAGAAAACAAAAAACAATAATAAAAATAAACGAATTGACAACAGGATTTCACAAGTTAATTATGTTGTAATAACCTACTTATTGCAAACGTTTTCAATTTATCCCTGTTTCCATAAATAAATATTGTATCAAAATCCGCATGATTTAGATTTTAATTAAAAAACAGACAGAAACAACGTCTTACTATCTTAATAATCTATATATAAAATTCTTGTGTCACAATGTTCGTTCTCGTACTCCTCCGAAACGGCTTGACCGATTCTCATGAAATTTTGTGAGCATATTCAGTAGGTCTGTATTTATTCGAAATTCTACTACTGGGAACTACGCGTGTGAAACCGCGGGGCACAGCTAGTTATGTATAAGTATATAGGTACAAATATTTTAAAATTAGATATTTACATTCCTTATGTAAATATATGTACGAGATTAGTATGTATGTAAATTGAGATGGGTATTCTAAAAATAGGTCTTTACCCTTCTACACTATCCTTCGCAAATACGGGCTGCCCAAAAGAACCTATATAATACCTAACTATACCTAGGTCACAGCTGTGAGGGGTTTCAATAACGAGATTCATATGTCAGATTTACTCCTTATGGTTGTTAGGAACAAGTTGTGTCTCACTGTTTAACCCGCGTTGATTTATAGCCTACTAGCTGTGTCCCACGGTTTCACCCGCGTAGTTCCCGACCCCGTGGGAATTTTGGGATAAAAAGTATTCTATGTTCTTTCCCGGACCATAAACTACCCCTGTACCAAATTTCAAGTCAATCGGTTCAGTAGTTTAGCCATGAAAAGATAACAAACAGACAGAGTTACTTTCGCATGTATAATATTAGTAAGGATGTAGAGCTAATATAATACGATTGATTCCTAAATTTTTTTCTGAAAAATAAACTCTACCCGTTCTAATATTATATAATTGAAAGGATAAACCAGTTTCTTTACTAAAAATAGTACAATATAAATAAATTCTAATTTGTCCGTGTCAAAATATGTATATGCGAAATTACAAATGTCAGTAATGTAAAGGTTTTGAGATATTCAACAATGTTTACTTTTTAATAAATAAAAAATAAAAGTAACTATCCCTAATGCCGACAGATAAAATAACAAAATTAGCAAATCCAAAAAAGGTACAATTGATTTTTTTCATTATTCTTTTTGTAAGAAATATTTGAAAGATTTATAAACTTATCTTACGCATACTGAAGCTGTTGATCAAATAAGTACTTATGTTTTAAATAAAATATAACATTTATGAGAGATTACCTATAAAATTTTAAAATAATAATAAGTATTTCATTCAAATATGAATTCAAACATACAAAAAGTTGCAAAATTATACTTAATGAGAAAGTTTGTCTTTCACATTATAATTTTGCTAATTTTTTATTCTATTCCTTTATTAAAAGCCGCACTTTAAACTGTATTCCCTAAAATTTTGCCGTCGCATGTGAGAGATCAATCACCTAGCAAACTTGCAAAGGTTTATAAAAAAATTTGAAAATTAGCAGAATAATTATGTACGGTACTATTTTTGTGACATATTTATCTAGCTCTACTAGATAAGTAAGTATTTAAAAATTAACATATTTTGTAGAAGGTAAATGGACTAAGTAATATCAAACTTTTAAAACAATAATTTGAATTTAAGTTTAATTGAAAACTATATAAAAATTTAAAAATAGTCTGAGTATGATTTCACTTTTTACGATTTATTTTCCGTAATTAGTATTTTATTATTCACATGGAAAACTACATTAATGTCGTACATTTTGGGGCGTGAGACAGAGAGTCGTGGGGCGTCGCCTACATCCCTACTCACAATTACTGACCTTTGGTAATTTACACGGTTATTTTCTCTTTCTCAAGTCAGACAAAGCATAGAATCATCACAAAAATATTAACTTTTGCAACACTGATTATGCGTCTTAATAAAATTTGGTTAACCGAACGAAACCTACAACGTTTTTTATCCGCCGAATTACATTCTAAAATAGAATATAGATATAAGTCACATCCGTTGAAAGCACTATGATAATTCCATGTTTTTATCGTTGGAGCTGCGGTATTATTAGGTTCGCGAGCGCGTCGCGCGGCGCAGGCTGTGCGCGCGGCGCGGGCGGGGGGCGCGGGTGCGGGGTGAGGGGCGCGGGGGCCGCCGGGCGGGCCGAGCGCGGGCCCGCCCTGCCGCGCGCCAATCGCCGGCGAGGTAGAGGGGCGCGCGGGCCCCCGGCCTCTATTTACTCTTTCAATCAGTGCGAGTGTTTGCTCCTGGCCGGCGTGCACGCGCGCGGGTGATGCGCTAGCCATGATCTCGCAGAAGCTGTCGTACGGCGACGTGCCGACGTCCGCGTCGCTGTCCTCGCTATCACCGGGCCTCGCGCCCCCATACGTCAACGGCATGGGCTGCATGCCGGCGCAGCCCTACCCGAACATCTACTCCAACAACATGGTGGCGGGCGGGTCGTGCATGGGCTCCCCGGGCGTGGGCTACTCGCCGCCCAGCACCATGGCTTCGTGTATGGGCGCCGGCGGCGGCGGCGTCTACGGCGCCCTGCCCCGGGACCAGGAACCCGCCTCACCCACCTCGGCGCTGCAGCGCGCCCGCAACGACAAGACCTACCGGCGGTCGTACACGCACGCCAAGCCCCCCTACTCGTACATATCGCTGATCACGATGGCCATACAGAACAACCCGTCGCGCATGCTGACGCTCTCCGAGATCTACCAGTTCATCATGGACCTGTTCCCCTTCTACAGACAGAACCAGCAGCGGTGGCAGAACTCGATCCGGCATTCGTTATCGTTCAACGACTGTTTTGTGAAAGTGCCGCGGACGCCCGACAAGCCCGGCAAAGGCTCCTTCTGGACGCTGCACCCGGACAGCGGGAACATGTTCGAGAACGGGTGCTTCCTGCGCCGCCAGAAGAGGTTCAAGGACGAGAAGAAGGAGACGCTGCGGCAGGCGCAGAAGGCGCACGGTCACGGGCACCACGGGGGCGGGCACGACAAGCGTGAGCACACGCACGAGAAGGGCGGCGGGGGCGGCGCGCCTGAGGAGAAGGAGATGCGCGACGAGCTGCTGGCCCAGCTGCACGCCGCGCCCGAGCTGTGCCTGCCCGAGCACACGCCGCTCGCGCTCGAGCACTACGCGCACCTCAAGCAGGAGCCGCCCGGGTACGCGCCCGCGCAGCACCCCTTCAGCATCACGCGGCTGCTGCCGGGCGCCGACACCAAGACGGACCTCAAGATGTACGACGTGAACTACGGGTACGGGCACTCGCCCGCCGACAACTACTACCAGTCCCCGCTGTACCACCACGCGGCGCACGCGCACGCGCACGCTCACGCCCAGCCGCCCTTGTGACAGTACCCGCTGGCGTAGGCGCCGCGCCGCCCGCCCGCCTGGGGCCTGCGTCACGAGCCCGCCGCGCCCTAGGGGGGCCCCGGTGCGGCCTCCAGCGCCACCTGCTCCAACTCGACAATCTCAACTATGATATTGAACTCCCTGTGAGCGATTCGTGTTCTGGTGATATTATAGCGGCGTCGCCGGACGCTTGTATGTTTGTGTATATAATGTCAGTTTCCAGCGAGTCCGTTTTGTGTGCGTTTCATTAGTAGGTAGATGTTTAGTGCACTGTGGCCGCGGGCGCGAGAGGCGCGGCGGCGGCGACGCGACGCGACGCACTACGGTAGGCCTAAATTGTTTTTGGAACTTCTGAGAAAGTGTCCTTTTATAGACATTATTATAGCGCTCTTGTCTGTATACCGAGTCGGGATCTGTGCCATTGATCGAATTTATTGTGTTAATCGTGTTTGAATGTGTCGCGGTGACACGGTGAGCAAACTTCGCCCGCCTAAAACAACAAATGTGACATAATAATGGATAATGCGATCAATAAGTTCCTTTATCGGCGTCCATTATCTATCGATGTTCAGATAAACCCTACGCGCCGCGTGTTTGTTTATTTGTACAACGCGTTGATGTCTTTTGTTTGATCATATGTAAATTATAATTTGTTTGATATTGATTTTTGTAATTATTCGTTTAGAGAAAGTTATATTTGATTAATAATAACTTCTATTCCTTGACACAGTGTATATCATAAGCGAATTATATTCATTTAAAAGAGCGTTTGATATTAAATGTACCGAACTAAAATTAATAATTTGACTCGACTCGGTATACAAACAGAGAACAAGTGACATCATATCGTGAAGATTGAACTGTGCAATGTACTTTGTGTAACAAATTGTGTAAAAAATATTATTAATAAAACAAATATTAAGTAATTATAAATACAATTAGATAGGTGAAATGGAATTTAAGTTAATCATCGACCATCGCATTTAGGATTGTAGATAAGTATGTATATAATATTATATAAGTTATTATATAATGAAGTACGTATAGTACAGGTGTATGGTATGTACCTCGGCTAGTGCACATTCCATTATAAATATTTATTTATATGCAAGTATCAATTTAGCAGTGGCAAGCGTTTAAAGTGTTTCAAATGTGATTTTTTCTTTCTGACGTCATTATTTCTATTTCCAATGATACGTGTTACATATACTTAAATCACTTAGACAAGTTTAAATAAACTATAGACACACAAAAAGCTATTTTCGATAAAAATATGCTTGAATACAGTAAGCAGCATTATATTACAATTTAATTTCTATGAAAATCTGTCAAAATTGGAAAAAAATTACTTCATAGTAACACAATTTGTCGCTTTAAACCCATAAAATCACTGTTCAATACTAAACCTCTCATTAAATCATAATAACAGGTTCAATTTAACTCTGTTTTTCATAATTTTAATCAAAATTTTACACGAATAACTGACAAAACAATTTATTTTGTTACAAATTAAATTCAACTACAAAACAAATTATTTTGTTTGAAATGAAATTACTTTTAATACATACTTGCATAAATATCCATGAGTTATTCCATATTTTTGTTATAGAAACTTGAAAAATATATTGAATTAAGACCGTATACGCCTACTATGTCCAAAATGTTTTGTATATAATAAATAATTGATTAAACGATAAATCTTTACATAATACTTTCTTTTTATTTTACTTTTAACACAACTATATTTGCCTTCGCCCTGCATTGGGATCTTTAGGGAGATAATTTACCTTTACATTGCTATATTTTATAACAATTCTAAAAATAGGACTAGGTAGTACATACTCATTTATACATATACTAGCTGCGCCCCGCGGTTTCACACGCGTAGTTCCCGTTCCCGTTTCCGTGGGAATTTCGGGATGAAAAATAGGTGTTGGCCAATTCTCAGACCTACTGAATATGCTCACAAAATTTCATGAGAATCGGTCAAGCCGTTTCGGAGGAGTATGGCAACGAAAACTGTGACACGAGAATTTTATATATTAAGATGTACTTAGTTAGAAAAAAAGGCACACTTTACATCGATATAAGCATTTGTGGATTATATTTGTTCTTTATAAATCGATTAATAAATCGAACCATCTTCGTAATATTTAATTCATGTTAGATCCTTCTCCTGGCAATAACAAACACAACAAAAAAAGAATTACCCAAATCGGTCTAGCCGTTCTCAAGTTATGGCGTCATGGCGTGACAACGGGAAACGTATATCATTTATATATGTATAGAAGATAGATATACATGTGTATATGTATGAAAGAGTAAATGTGGATAAACTAAACCATTGTTATTTCGTGTTCATTAATAATAGAGTACGAGAATAAGTACGTCCGTGAGTACATAAGCCACTAGAAGCGCCCTACTAGGTTTCACCCGCGTAGTTCCCGTTCCCGTGGGAATACGGGGATATAATATAGCCTTTGTTACTCAGGGAGAATGAAACTTTCTAATGGTGAAATAATTTTTGATATCGGTTCTGTAGTTACGGAGCCTATTTGTTACAAACAAACAAATCTTTATAATATTAGTGTAGATAGGCAAGCTTTGCTGCAAATACTTTGATTTAGATATTGAAATGAATCAACTTGTAAATCAATTTTATATACATATCAGAAAAATCTACTATTTATTGATTTATCCGTTCTTTGAACAATGTGACTTTCCGAACTACATTTGTTGTTTTAGTTCTTCGACTACAAATGTAAACTTATTTTCGCTTATACTTAAAATTACAATTAACCTTACTATAACCTTAAAATTACATTAATAATATTCAATCACACAGTAAACCATAAAAAAATTCAGGTACTTCATTAAACATTGAATATAATTAACGAAATACCATATTAATATCCAAAGGTCACACTTATACGCATTTTCAAGGAATGTCACTACACGCCTCCAAGGCAAACATCATTACATATAGATTCGAATTTTAACTAAACTCCGTCAATAAGTTTGTTTGTTTATAACAAGCAAATGTCAATTCGTAGTATGTTAAAAAAGTGTGGATAATTATGCGAATTATGTAACTTTTGATTGAATAATAGGAGTTAATTAAAGGATCTAAAAAGAATATTCAATGATAAAAAATATAGAATACATGGCCCCGAGGTTTTACCCGCACAGTTCCTAATCCCGTGGGAACTTCGGGATAAAACGGACCTTCCCCGGACCATAAGCCCCGGACCATAAGCTACCCATGTACTAAATTTCAAGTCAATCGGTCCAGTAGTTCACGCGTGATGCCGTGACCAAGGGAAATAGTGATTCATTTTTATACATATACTAGCGGTCCGCCCCAGCTTTGCACGGGTTAAATTTTCCCATTAATTTTCCTGTTTTTTACCTAAGAACCTTCTCCTGACAACAACAAACACAGCAAAAAAAAGAACAAGTGAAATTAGTCCAGGCGTTGTTGAGTTATGCGCTTACCAACATATTTTGCGATTCATTTTTATATTATTAAGGGCAGATTTTTCCATCGCCAGATAACTTTATTCGACGAATAACTTTGAAATTTTGACAGATATTTCATACAAAATCTGTCAAACGTCAATTTTATTCGTCGAATAAAAGTTATCTGGCGATGGAAAAATTGGCCCTAAGATAGAGATATTTAATTTGTAGATAAGACACTTTCTTGAATACAAAACTTTGTCTTTGATCTCCATCGAAAACAAAAATCAAAGCAAAGAAGTTTTTTTACATCATTAATTTTATGTGCGAGTAGAACGTACGTATATGTTTAATTTGTGTCTCTCAAAAAGTAGTATTCATTGCATATTGCATGTTTAAGTAGTACTCATATCATATGTGTGGTATTTGCAATTGATACAACTTTGACTGAGTTATAATTTAGATTAACTAACAAACCTAGTTCGGGGTCAGTTGCTTGCTATGTATAGAATCACCAAATTTTCTGTGCCGGTGGCAAAAAGTGGAAGCTCTATTGTCATTTTGATTCTAATGTCATTTGGATACATTTTCAATAAACTGACAGCCAAAGATGCGATTACAGCGACGCTGTCACCGGCACAGAAATATTTTGGCACATTAGTTTAAGTATTCATTAAACGTCTCTGAGTGCGGCTGTAAGTAACAAACCTAGTTCGGGGTCAGTTGCTATGTATAGAGATGATAGTGTCATTGATTTATTTGCGTTATATTACGGTTTATCTAGTTGAAACTTCCAATCAAACCGCCACTCAATGTAGTTTATAGATTAGTAGCAGCGCCTCGCGGTTTCACCCGCGTAGTTACCAATCCTCCAGTATAAAATTTCGGGATAAAAAATAGCCTATGTCCGTTCCCGTACCATAAGCTACCCCTGTACTAAATTTTAAGTCAATCGGTTTAGTAGTTTAGCCGCGAAAAGGTAACAGACAGACAGACTGAGTTACTTTCGCATTTATAATATTAATAATATATTAATATTAAGTAAGGATGAGCGCCTCCCGGTTTCACCCGCGTAGTTCCCGTCCCCGTGAGAATGCAGGGATAAAATTATGCTAAAAACTTTCCTCTTGAATCACTCTATCAACTGAAATAGATCGCATCAAAATCCTTTGCGTAGTTTTAAAGATCAAAGCATACATAGGGACAGACGGCGGGAAGCGACTTCGTTTAATGCTATGTACCGATGATTTTTATATAACAAACTCAGCCGCTTTATTTAATATTAATTCAATCAATTAATTACAACTCATAAGAAAATTAAAAATGTTTAACAATTCGAGTTTAATAGTGTTTTTGTAGTTTCTTACAACATAATAACTTAAATAAGAATTCTATTTTGTATGAAAGAAGAATTCCTTTGAAATATTGGAAAAGCGATGAAACCTTTGAACGCTTGCCATAATATAATTATAGTTTGTTAAGTCATTACTTGATTATAAACGGCTGATTTACACTGATGCAGTAATGTTAATATATATTTATGTGATATAGATACTTATGTACTGAAAGATAAATACAGATACAAATAATAAACCTAGTCGGTTGCTATATGAAGATTATAGAGTGATTTATTATTAAAGTTATTTATGGTAATAAATAGGTAATTGCTTTAATATATAAATTGACCAAGTTTTATTTGTATAAATCATAGTTTTTTTTAATAATATTTATTTGTTGCAAAGACACTACCTATTTCTGAAAACTACATCACAATCCGTTGCGTATTTTAAAAGATCTATGCGTACAAATAGCGGGAATGACTTTGTTTTATAATATACTAGTGACGCCCCGCGGTTTCGCCCGCGTAGTTCCCATTCCCGTAGGAATATGAGGATAAAATTATGCTAAAAACCTTCCCACTGAATTACTCTATCTATTAAAACATACCGCATCAAAATCCGTTGCGTAGTTTTAAAGATTTAAGCCTACATAGGGACAGAGAAAGCGACTTTATTTTATGTAGTGATAAATAAAATACAGACTAAATATAATACAGACGGTAGTCAGTGTAAATCAGCCATGCTAAATTAATTCTTGTAGTTATAAATACATATTTTCAATAGTAATCGAAATAGATAGGATACATTACCACTGTAAGTTTCAAAGTTAATAAAATTATGTAATTTACACAAAAAACGTTTTATTATATTGTTATGTAAATTGTGTGTCCTTTTTATTATTTTACTAGCAGCGCCCCGCAGTTTTCCCCCGTAGATAAAATATAGTAGTAGATAGCCTATAGCCTTCCTCGATAAATGGGCTATCTAACAGCAAAAGAATTTTTCAAATCGGACCAGTAGTTCCTGAGATTAGCGCGATCAACCAAACAAACTCTTCAGCTTTGTATATTAGTATAGATGTATCTTGCCCTTTATACTTACCTATTTTCTTGGAATAGAGAATTAAAACAGAACATAAGTATATTTTAACCCTTCGATAAAAAAGAGGGGTTTGTTCGTGCGTTCAAAGTGTGTATTTGTGTGTTTGTCTGTGACAGGACTAGGACTTAAATGATTTTTTTAGGTGACATGAAGTAAGTAAGAAGTAGAGTTTTCTTCGCTATAACATAGGTTAAGTTTGTACAAGTTTTTAAACAATTACCTACTTAGTTTTTCTGCATTCTCCTTACTTTATAACTTTATAGGTAACTATAACTATACTCTGTATACCTAATTAGAGTTTGTTCATCCAAGCACTAGACTAGACGTTAATTAATAGACCTAAACCTAACTTAAGCTAAGAAACATATCCACATAACACTGGCCTACATTTGGACGGTGTAAAACAAGCACGGGTCTTAC
This sequence comes from Timandra comae, assembly GCA_958496195.1. Lineage (NCBI taxonomy): Eukaryota > Metazoa > Arthropoda > Insecta > Lepidoptera > Geometridae > Timandra > Timandra comae. The sequence goes on from OY292370.1 coordinate 6,946,715, forward strand.
ACAAAAGCATAATAAAAATATCAAAATTCCGTCAAAAAAAGTTTAAAATCGCCGAAAAGGATTTAAAAACGAAAGTGATTTTTATGAGTAGCAATTATTACGTTCGTATTCAACAAAACACTTCCTCCCTTTAACGCAACCCTTTCATGGAACAAAAGATGGCGCATGCTATAAAACAATAAAGGTTTACAAAAATATCAATGAATATTTTAGTTTAGGGTACCGTGTTGCAAGTTTACGTCATTATAGAAGGACTAGTAAGGCGCCAATTAAACTCACATAAATAAAAATCCTGTAGGAATTTCGGGATGAAATTTTTACAATGATGATTACCATCTCGGATTGCAGGTTCGTTTCTGAGCGAGGTAAGTACTTATGCTAAGTAATATATGTTTATTTTGGTTGCCAATCTTGATGACAGAGTGATCACCATGCTAGACTGCCATCCATAATGTTGCGGCATTGATTCCTGCGCGGGCTAAATATTTGTGTAAACCACAAATGTTTGTCTCGGTCTGGGTGTGTGTGTGTGAATGAGTGTGTGCGTAGTTTCTGATGCCCTAGATACAAGCTTCGAGCTTAGTTAGGGGTCAGTTACTATAATGAGATTATGTAGTGAATGTTATGTTTATGTTATGTTTGCGCGGGTGTACAAATGAGTGTCTGTTTCTGATTTTCTTAGATACAAATAATAACCTATATGTAAAGGATGAATAACTATATGAAGATAGATTGATTATTATGTTATGCTACAAAAACAAATCATAAGTTCCTTAAAATAACATAACATAATCATTCACTCATTATAGTAACTGACCCCTGAAGTTCGAAACTTGTATCTAGGGTATCAGAAACTACTCACACACTCATTCACACACACCGAGACCGAGATAAGCAAAAAAATATATAAGAAATAATTATCTTGAAGGATTGATTTTCCTACCATTAAATAATTATAATTCACTAGCAGCGCCCCGCGTTTTCACTCGCGTAGTTCCCATACCCGTGGGAATACAGGGATAAACTATAGTGCTATAAACCTCACGGAGCCCGAGACCTTTCCAACGAATGCAAAACTGTGGAAATCGGTTCGTGCATTCTGGAGTTATAGCGTTAGGAAGAAAAACCCAACTTATTTTTATATAGTAGATTAAAATATATATACCTATGTCGTCTAGAAGTAAGTATTTCCTACAGAATTAATCTTAAATCATTAGTATTATACAGAACAGTGTCATAACATGGTACTAAGTTGTTACTTCTCAGCACTAGTCGGCTCATTTCGCCTGCGACTTCCATCAGGTATTTTCACTTTTGTATTGCACAAGTCTCAGGCGTAAAACTGGTTATCTTACCCACAATAAAACTATAAAAAACTGGCCAAGGGCGAGTCGGGCTTGTAAAAGAAGGGTTCCGTACTACTAAGTACTTATACAATATTAAACATTTTGTTTTATCTGTGCGAGCAAAAACGGCACAAAAATCACGTGTGTTGTGTGGAAGCCCCACTTAAATATTTATCTTATTCTGTTTTTTTGTTATACATAGTTTATAATATTTGCTGTGATTTCAACTGTCTGTCAATGATGGGGAAAGTAGCAGGCAAACGAACAGTTGAACGTAGGAAAAAGTCTTGGCTACGTAATATCCGGGAATGGACAGGAATACGGAGTGCGGCAGAACTGTTCAGTCTTTCGAGAGATCGCGAGAAATATGCGGAGCTGACTGACAACCTAGTTGGAAGAAGTTAGAAGAAGAAGTTATCATGGTTCATGAGATACAGCCTGGTAACAGACAGACAGAATGACAGTAGAGTCTCAGTAATAGTGCCCCGTTTTTACTCTTTGACTACGGAACCCTAAAAACACAAAAGAAAACACGTGGATGTTGTGTTAATTTGTTTTAAGAAATCTACGAAATTCATTCATATTGTATCTATTGATGTTTTTTATCGCGATTGTTTGATGTTGTAAAGTTATAATGTATCGGCATTGTGATGCCAGTTTGTTGGTCAGGAAGCGTTTGTATTTTCACTTTTGTAGGTCATTGGTCATATATTAATTGTTAAATAGTAGTAAATTGTTGATGGTGGTGGTAAGAGACAATTTACTTACTATTTTGACTAATTTGATAATGAGTATTTTTAGATACAACATAATTTTTGACAAAGAGTATTTCATTTTTAAACTTGGCATATGTCGTTCTCAGAATTTGATCTTTAATAGACATTATTATGATAATATATGATATGGTTATATGGTAGGTATATTTTTTTTTCAAAGTCACCAACCATTTTGGAAATTCACCCGGTATAGCTTAGAAGAAAATGAAATTGTTAATACAAGATTTATATCTAATCTAACTCATATAAGTATGTACATACATAGATTCTTTCACAAATTACACTATTCCGCCTAAATATAAGTAAGTACATTCAAAATACTCCGTTGAATCAGTTTAACTGACGTCCATCCAAAAATGATCGTCAATTTCCAGATTTCAGATTCCAGTGGGGAAATCTAGTTGGCCTAAAACTTTTGGAGTGACGTCACAGTTTTATGTCTGGACTGATCAGTTCAACTGACTCGTCAATGGAATATGACATTCATCTATTGATCGATGACTTCCCACGAATTGAAAAAGCCGCTAAACATTTTGCAGGTAGAACCCACTTAAGATAAATTCATTGGCAGGTCACGTAGTAATTATTGTGTTTGGTCATATAATTAGCGAATCTAGTGTTGATATTGTTATTTTATATTGTTTATCTGTACCAAGACTGTGGGTGGTATATTGTGGCCATAAAGGTCTACTATAACCACTCGAGCCTCCTTGGTCGGACACAAAAAGGATTCATTGTTCCGTGACACGTCCATAGAGAAAGTTGATATTTCTTTTTTTATTGAATTTGAATATGGAATTTTGGAATTATATTTTATAAATTTTATAATTTTGTGATGAATTACGTATTTTTAAATATTTTTTCCTTAAATTTGGAATTGTTTTTTGAATGTTTTGAATTCATTTTTTATAATTTCTTTAGTTTTTATTAATAACGGCCTATTAATAAGGCAAGGCTACAACTTTCCGTATATTTTCTTAAATTTTCTTTTGACGAACTTAACAAAAATAAGATTAGCCAAATAGCTGGATGTACCTGTTTGGAAGTGAAGTCTGAACATAAAAATTTGAAACTTAATTTGACTGGTTTCGAATTATAATATTTTTATAACACAATATCACAGTTAATTGCTGTAAATTGTCTTATCATTTCCAAAAATATATTGACCACTTCTCGGTGTGTGGGCGATTCATTTATTTATTTATCCATCGTGTCACTTCATTCATCTGGTTAAAGCTACTGGGCTTCTTTCAAGACCTCTCCAAGCCTATCGTCCTTTTAAATTATCATACACTTTATTACAACAGCAGTAAGATTCAAAATGGTAGTTTAAAATATTTTTTTGTGGTGAATCGCCTGTTTTTATAACATTTTGTTTTTGTTACAAAATGTTTTATATGAATGTGAGATAATATGTCAGTAGGATCGTGTTTTGTAGTGATAATGACGATAAAATGTTTTCTTTTGTTGAAGGTAACGGTTGCTTCTGTGAGGTTGTGTCATGAGAGGCATGAGGTCTCGTGGAATTGGGTTATGGTTTTTTATAGTTTTTTTTGTTATTTTAGTTTACGGAATATTTACCACGCATAATATTTATATCATGTTTCCAATTCTAATATAGTGTTACTTATTTAAAATTTCCTTAAGATAGTTTTCTGCTAAGCCTTCCAATACTAGGTTCAAGAGATACACGTTTGAATTTTATTTTATTTTTATTTTCTAAATAAAGATAGAAAGAGATAGATAGATAGAAAATACTTTATTGCTCATAATACACACACAAAGATACAGAAAACAGAAAAATACAACAACAAACGGTACATGGGCAAAGGCGGCCTTATCGCTAGGAGCGATCTCTTCCAGACAACCTTTGACAATGTAAAAAATAAAGTTTTATTTCTTAGATATCGTCAATAGGCAAATTGTTGGTTATTTCTTCTCATTGTACATAATAATATCATCAATAAGAGACAGAGAGGCAGCAGCGGGAATTTCTTCTTCTAAATAAGTAGCCAAATATTCAGTCGCAGGTTAAATCTGAGAACAAAAATTCGATCTAAAATAACATTAAAAGTGTTACACAAAGAAATATATTCTATCTAAGCCTACTTGAAACTTATTAGATAGGTGTATTTTAATTTTGATTCTAATAACAGTGTCATTATACGACAAAACTAGGCGGCTGTTTTTTCTTTTTTCAACATAATCATTCACTACATCATCTCATTATAGTAACTGACCCCTAACTAAGTTCGAAACTTGTATCTAGGGTATCAGAAACTACGCACACACTCATTGATTCACATTTATACTTATTACCGCTGCTCATGGACAACTTTCCGAACCTCTATTATTTTTTGTCGATAACTATTGAGAATGGGTTCTTCCCCGGTTAAGCCTAACCATCTATGAACTGTAAAATTCTCAATTAGAAAAAATAATATTATTTATGTTTATGTTTAAGTCTTCTTTGAAAGGTTTTTGTTGTTCATATGTGTTACTTTTGAGGCCCAAAATTGAATAAAATCATAGCAGTGGCATGGCTGTACTGCATTACTAATATGAAGCTGAACGTATAACAACTATAAGTATTGAGCCACAATATTTTCTGTGCCGGTGACAGCGTCGCTGTAATAGCATCTTTTGGTTGTCAGTTTATTGAAAATGTATCCAAATGACATTAGAGTCAAAATGACAATACTAGGTTCCAATTTAGAACGCCGGCACAAAAAAGATTGTTACTCAGGTGCGTCTTTCTTTCAAAAAATCTGTTCCATTTTCAAACCTGAGCAAAGACTTTCCATACAGCCTCTCCCATAATTTCATTAGCGTTCTACCGCGGTCACGTTTTGTTCGAAACGATGTCATTTTTATCATTTTATATGACATTATATGACACTGTCACCTCGGAATAACACCGACGTGTTATCGGGCGCGACAGGTGAATGACGTCACATAATTAATATGCCGTCTTATATGTTATCACCTGAAGATTACTCATCTCCTTTATTTAGAAATATGTGGTGTCACTGTTTTAATGCCATTATCTGATTTTGTGATTTACGTTAGATTTTTCCTGTTATTTGTAAATGAGGGTTCCCTTTTCTGTATCATGAATACAAACAGAACGACAAACTTTTGTATTTACCATGCTAAGTATTTGATTAAGTATGTAGTACTTACCTATACTTACTAAAAATAATCGGTTAATTTACTGGCGTATATTACATACTTAGGGCCTATTTAACCATCTCCAAGTAACGTTCCGAGTACTCATAAGTTTTGTCTTTGTCACTTGATATAAAGTAAGAAAGAGACAAAACTAACTTTACTTGGTGAGAAACTTAACTTAAAGATGGTGGATTATTTATTAATAGTGTAAATATGAGTTGAAGTGAATCTTTCACCATAGTTACAAAACACGTAGGTATTGATAAACTCAAAAATCAGAGCCATATTTGGAAGAGTAAACATGGAACGCTTGAACCAGGAGTTGGTGTAGATAGTCTGAGACTCTCAGACTTGCAGGATACATGCTACAAGACTGTCGAATCAACTTCCAATTTATTTGTACAAAAATAAGCATTACAATCTTTTCTAATAAGACAAAACTTCACTTAAAATCATCTAATTAAAAAATACACTCTCAAACACACCACATCAAAATATACCTTATCTTAATTGCATTACAGTTCTAATTCAGGTAAAGTCCAGTCGGAGCCGATATCCTTTGACTGAGGGTATAAAATTGAAAACTATTTGCTTGGTAAACACCATCCATCATACGATGCACTTAGTGTTATTGGTTTCACCCGAATATGTACGGTTTAATATGACGTACATAGAATTGGTTTGGACAATATAAGTATTCTGATTTTGGTTCTAAGGAATTCTAAGTTTATAAATATCATTCATGCATTATCTCTCCAACTGATGACAGTGAGAGAGAGAATGTCCTCATTACTGTGTAGTGGGGTTTTGCAGGCCAAAACAAAGATTTCGCCTGCGGAATAGGGATGTCGACTGGGTAAACAAAATGAAATTTTAATTAGTCCGTCAAAAGGTTTGGAAAAAAATATTAGACACGTATTTTTTTGTTTTATCAAATTAATAAAACTGACTTAGTTATAACGTATTAAAAGTTCAGGAGTGGGGGCTTGTGACGATAATTCTTGGTAAAAAATGTATGCAGCTGTGACATCACACGAGTTTTCTATGCACTATATCGTCTTAATTATTTGTTTGTATCAAAAAAGAGAAAATACGTGTCCAATATTTTTGCGAAATCTACCTGACGGACTAATTCGTTTTTTTTAGTCGACATCCCTCTTTTTTTATAAACTTCCCCTTTCCTATGTCACTGGCTTTGTATGCAAAAATAACTCATTTTAAATGTTATATTCATATGTTTTTTTTTTTAATTTTTTAAGAAGCTTTTATGCTAATGGCTGAACCTTATTAGTATTAGTTAATTAGCTAAAATATGTTCCAACAACTTCAGTAGTAACTATTTTAATTTGCCATTTTCTGAAGAAACATGTATATTTTTCTTAAGCTTGAGAATTTTGACTATTAAAATATCTATTCCTAAGAACATCAGTCGTATGGGGTCCAGTGACGTCCACGTATGATTTATGAGGTGATACCGGACCTGTCGCGCAGTAAGATGAATGGCTCACCCGAGGGAAAGTTCTTTACGAAAAATTAAGTTTTTTATTGATTTTGTAAATCATATTACTGAAAGAGTTAGGGGTAAAGGATGGAAAGTATAAAGTAAGTATGTATCAAGTTTATTTAACTTAACTTTACATAATCATTCACTACATCATCTCATTTTAGTAACTGACCCCTAACTAAGCTTGAAGCTTGTATCCAGGGTATCAGAAACTACGCGCACACTCATTCACACACACACACCCAGACCGAGACAAACATTTGTGGTTCACACAAATATATATTTGCCGAGGATCTCTTATTTTTATAATAACTTATTTAATACCTTCGGTCCTAGGTTCAATTCCTGGGTAAAGCTTTGTTTGCTGTTTTCCGAACAATGCTTTAACTTACATAATGCAAGCATAGATGAAAATATATATAACTCAAATCAAAGGTGACTGACTGACATAGTGATCTATCAACGCACAGCCCAAACCACTAAACGTATCGGGCTGTCGGCATGCAGGTAGATATTATGACGTAGGCACCCGCTAAGAAAGGATTTCGATTAATTCTACCCCCAAGGGGATAAAATAGAGGATGAAAGTTGATTGCGATGAAGGATGAAGTTGATGACGGAAGTCATTATTCCACGCGGACGACGTCGCGGGCAAATGCTACTATCTAATAATTAAGCTTATAACTCAAAACTGAATTATTTATCAATTGTGAGAAACAGTGATTTTCCCTGTTTGGGTTCGATTCCGGGATAGAGCAATATTTTCCAAAAGTTACACCTACATCATGTAAGGTTACGTCTATTTAAAAAAAACGCGCTTACAGATTTATTAGAATCGAACTCACGACCCAGACATAGCAAGCCAGCATATCCTAGACCGCCGAACCGGTAACAAAGCTTACAAAAGCTTACAAAGTTTGTTTACGATTCTCGTCATAATACCATCGTTTATAAATACTTAGTAAGTACAACAAAGATTAATTCAATTTGCTATCTGTACTTGAGACTCGTCCTGGGGGTCAAGTCCGCTATTTAACATTATATGATCAGAATTGTCTGGTTGTTTGTGTCACCATAACGAGAGGTATTCTGTTGCGGTCTTATTTACGTCACATTTTAAACCTAGTTTAACAAAACCTGGTTTAAGCATTTGACACTTGTCAGTCACATTAGTCTTTTGACAGTATTCAAAATTGTACTTAGATCAGATTGTAAACCCTGGTTTAGTGCTAAACCAGACTAAAAATGCAATGCAAATTAGACGGCATATGATCACTGATCAGACAATGTGTTGATATTGAGACACCATAACGAGAGTGTCAGTTTGGTATTCTGCTAAAATGTATTAATATGGCTATGGTGTCTCAGTGGTCTTTGTTGCTTGTCAAAATTCAAATAAAAACGTTGTCAAATAAACGTCGCAATACTGTTTCCATGACAACCGTCTAAGTGTTGCCATTGAGTCAGTGATGTCACCACATTATCTGATCATTGAATGAAATGTCAAAAAAGTCCTTAATATTAAACTACATCTGCCTTATTTGTGTTGCATTTTTACTCTGGTTTAGCACTAAACCAGATTTTACAATGAATTTTGAATACTGTCAAAGTGACAGATTTGACTGACAAGGTGTCAAATGCTTACCAGGTTTTGTTAAACCAGACTAAAAATGGAACGCAAATAAGGCATTTGAGTAGCATTATCAGTATCACAACATTATACATAGTTAAGAGACTTAGGCCCCTGTCCGAGTTCATTGACCCCGGGCGGCCATATTGCCCATCTAATTATTGCATCATTGATGATGGTGTTAATCAAAATGTTTTAATGGATGGTAAATGAATAACATTTTCTGTTTATAGTAGTTTGTGAATGTCTTTTTTAATTTTGGCTAGTTATATTCTGGAATCTAGAGGCCCCTCTATGTATCTGTTTCGTAATATCTTCATTGAGAGAGAGACTTTGGTCATGCAGTGGGATTCAATTGACTGTTGGAGCAGGCCCCTTGTATTATTGACATTTTATACACTGTTATATAAATAATACTATAGGTATATATACAATATTATATATAATAGGTATATATAAATATGGACAATATTTTTTTTAAGCTTTTGTCTAACTTAATTTGAAGTAAGTAACTACATATTTTTGCATTTTACAACAGATATTGATAACTTAAACTTGAAAGTGAAGATAAGAACAAAGACAAAGCAAATTGATTCATTGAAATGGTATGTATGCCTTCGCGCCTTTCATGGAATGCAAAAGAAAATTACACTTAAAACGGTGAATTTTTTACTGATGGAAAAATCAATCGCTTTCTAGGAGAAATGAGCTTGATTGTAGTACAAATAGGGGTCAAAACGTTGGTTGTTATATAAACAACAATAATCTAAAGGAAAATAGAACATAAAACCCCAAATTTCAAAAAAATACGTAAGTAAAGTACTTATACTTAACCTTAGTTACATGACATAAAAGTACATACACAAATTAAGTACTTACTTACTTATATAAATACCTATATAAAAATAGATTAAAAAGTACAACTGAGATTGAACTAAGTAATCGTTTACTAATAACACCGTAGAGTTATCATAAAATATTGACAGTTCGTCGCGTCGTTAGTCGGTATCAGTGCGAGTCACAGTTATCGATTCTCGGCCGCTGTCCGTTATCGAATAGTCGATATTATTCGATATATTTGTTTGCACAGACCCATCAATGAGAGCGTCGAGTGTATCTTGCGTTCATTTGATCAATAACTTGTTTGATAATGATTTACAATGCTTGTACTGCGATTAACTTATAACTTCTTCAGATTGTTTTAAACATTTTTGTTTTATCATTTATTTGACTGATAAACACGTAATCTGTGTTTATTAGACAATCAAAATAACCCTAATAAACACAGAGATATTAGCGAAGCAATAAAACGCGCCACAAATCTACCCTAAAGTTATATCCCTAAAGTTATATTCGCGTCGTGAAATCCGAAACAATTCGGTCCCCCACGCGCTGGTCGGGACGGCACTTAAGATCGCATTTGGCCTCTCTATGTAATAAAATACTAACCTACGGCGATGTAATGTAAAAGTCGATCGCATTAGGTAAAGGAGCCATTATTAAAAAGTATCGAGTTTCTCAACGCAACGAGTTTGCGCCGTGCCCAATAGCATTCTCCCGCCAACGCGAGAGCCAATCAGAGATCGCCCTGTTTTCTTTTTTTTATTGTAGATCGAGTTAATGGATTGTTCTTCATTATGATTTATGTGTTTGTTTCTTTTTTTAAATGCTACTGCTGTGGCTCGTTGGTTGCGGTTGTGGCGATAACAAGGAGGTTTTAAATGTGTTTTTTTTGTTAATTATGTCTGGTTACGAGGTTTAATTAAATAATAAATAGCAGAATATAAAATGGTGAATGTTCAGCATTTTTTTGTACACTAGTGTATTTAAAATCAACTTTGGTCTGTTTGTTTAGCTATTATATATAAGCTGTTGGCCAGAATATAGTTAAAACTTTAGCTAACAGTTATTGAAAAGTCACAAATAATAAAACTCACTGTGTTAATATAAATAGACTAAAAAGGCTTTGTCTTTGCTTGCAATGAGATCTTACATCAAAATGACCTCAATATTTATTACTTGCGTTTTATTAAAGCCTTAAAAGTGTCCGGTATCTTTTATTCATTTACAAGCTTTGATTATTTAATATAAATATTAATCAAAGTTTAAAAGTAAGTATCTTTTTTTCTTATTCTCTGTCTAAAAAATTGAAGAAACGTCCACAACGGCTAAACAGTTTTTGATGTTAATTTCACAAGTTTCTAAGAATTTCAATAGACACATAAATCCATAGAAGCGCTTACAAACATAAACAACCCAAAACATATTTTTCAAAACACCATTCCTACTATACTATGTTATCCGATTCCGGCGGCATTCGATTCTGGAGACATGCGCAATCGGCTCAGTCAATACTAGAGTGCGTGCTCGGCGCCGGCCGCGGCCCTCCCAGACCACGCTCTGCTGTGTATCTCAACAATACACTGTCTTTAGTAAATATGGTACAATAATTGTGTCTCTGTAATTATTTTATTTTATTATTGTAAGTTTTTAATAGTTCTCTTTAATTTGTTTTTTATGTTAAAAATTCAATTTTATACTTCATGTACACGCCGAACAGGCTTAACATGTTGTTACTTAAATAATGTATATCTACCACCTAACTTACTCATGTTAATACTAATAAATGATTTGATTTGTGTGTTTCTTTAATAATAAAGCCTTAGTGGCCACAAATATTCATTTTTGTTTATATCATAGTTTCTCACACACCCATCACCCAATTCTGTAAGAATTTTGAAGTCAAATCCTATATTTTATTCCTGTCTATAAGAAATATATACTAAATTTGCATTCATATAAGTAGTAGTCATTAGTTTTCACGTGAAAAAGTAACAAACTTTAGCGTTTACCTAGAGGAAAGAAAGAGTATTAAAACAACATAGTTTCATTTACTAAGCTCAAATGATAAATGAATGTGTGTATGCTTAGTTTCTGATACTTATCAAATAAGTACTTACTTTTAATGAATCTATGCATATTTGCTATAATATGATGATAGAACTCTTAATTGGTTCAAAACTGTTAATTTAATGAAAAAAAGATCTTCAAACTAGCGTCCAGGCTTTATCTTTATATTTTAAAGAAATATACCTATAACAATTTGATTATATCCTATTATTGGATCAAACAATGATTAGTGAAGGACTTGGAACGCGACGGCCGACGGCCGGGACTTTTATAAGTTCAATTGATCGGAAAAAATCGCTCTGGACTAATCACGTCACGACATCGCGAGGATGGTGTTATGCATTCACTCCTTGAATAATTAAATGTTATTAAATGCTATATCACTACATAGTATAAAACAAAGTCGCTTTCTCAGTCCCTATGTCCCTTTGTATGCTTAGATCTTTAAAACTACACAACGGATTTTGATGCGGTTTGTTTTAATAGATAGAGTGATTCAGTGGGAAGGTTTTTAGCATTTTATCCCCATATTCTTACGGGAACGGGAACTACGCGGGTGACACCGCGGGGCGCCGCTAGTTCTGTTATAACTTAAAGGTCAAATTAAAGTATGGTGTAACTATGGACCCTGTTGGGTACCACATGTTAAAGGTACACCTATAGAGTAAGGTATGGTTTAAAATTTATAATGTTACATTATGAAAATAACATTTTTTTAATAAAAAACTAGCTGTGCCCCGCGGTTTCCGCCGTTCCCGATAGTTGCCGATCCCGTGTGAATTTCGGGATAAAACATGGCCTATGTCCTTTCCCGGACCATAAGCTACCCCTGTACGAAATTTCAAGTGAATCGGTTCAGTAGTTTGGCCGTGAAAAGGTAACAGACAGACAGACAGAGTAACTTTCACATTTATAATATTAGTTAGGATTAGGATGCTAATTAATTACTAAATAAGTTTAATAGCGGTTTGTTATCTTTAATATTCGTTTTATTTTAATTAGTGTACAATATCTATACAATAAGCGTAAGTAAAAGAAACATATTAAATGTTTTTCTTATCTAACAAAGTTACATACAAACACATACTCGTTCATAGTACACAAACAGACGCTAAAATATTTTATTAAAACAATGAATGAATGAGATGATAAAACACAAACATTTGCTTACAAATATTAATAATGTGAACACTTATTTCCATTCAGAAAATGAAACGGCAAGCAAACATTCTCGACATTAGAATACAAAATTATAATGTTTACACAAATAGGCATTTCGACGTTACCAAATACCGTATGTGTACTAATAAAGAATGTAAATTAATAAAGAATTGCAAAATATCTGGATGATTGTTGTTTTTTAGTAATTTTGTCCCGAGGTTTCACCCGTATCCGTTCAAATCCCGAAGAAATTTTGGGATATTTTTTATAGTAACTAGTCTAGACATAGGTATTTACGTTTTTTATACTGACTTAGGTCCAGTAGTTTTAACCTATTAAATTAAAAATAAAAAAAACCCCAACACAATTACTTTCAAACCCCCATAACTTTTAAACGGGTCAACCGATTTTCATTTAACATGTATAAGAACACTCGCACGTAAGTCCCCTTTAATACAAAAAAAACTAAATTGAAATCGCTTCATCGGTTCGGGAGCTATGATGCCACAGACAGACAGATACACACACAAACAGACACGTCAAACTTATAACACCCCTCTTTTTGCGTCGGGGGTTAAAAAGAGTTGCAAAGTTTATTAATACAGTTACCTACTGGATTAATTCCACTAGAAAAACAATATTTTTCGATTACATTTGAAGAAGGTTAGTAGTTAGCTATCATATTAATATGATAAAGGTGAAAGTTTGTATGTATGTATGGACCTATATGTTCCGGAACTTACATAGGATCGGAATCCTAAACCAGGTAATAGCTTAATAATACTTATATTAGGTACCTATTTTAAATAAACTAAGATTACTGCCAACCTTTTGTATAACACCATCCATTCAACAATTAAGGTTGACTTTAAAATTTCTTTACTTAAAAATCTGTCCATTCTTTGGGTTTGAATATTGGTAATTTGTAGAAATTCTTTTAAAATTTTCCTTCGATGTCCGTTTAATGAAGTACCTGACTTATGTTTATTCTGACCCGTGATTCGATTGAATTGTTAAAACTTGGAATCGAATTATACTTAATTTTGTTATTATAATTTTCCTTAAATGTAGGCACTTTGAATTTGTTAGCATTTGGACCCTACTTTACTTTTGATCTGCTTTTAATGATTGATTGGTAACGAATTTTTATTGAGTTGAGTACTTAACTGAATTAGTGTTCATGTTCAATGTTGATTTGATTATTTAACACTATTTTGATTTAAGAAAATGTATCTCATTGTTTATATGTGGAAGTGCAGTTTTTTTTTTTAATTTATGTTGTAGTTAAATTAAAATAGAGATTTTTATATGCCTTGCGCATAATTTAGTGTTTAAAAAGCTTGCGAGCCACAAAACCATAAAACTTAGCTACTCTAGTTTTGCTAATAAACCTTCCTCTTACATCATTCTAATCTATTGATGAAAACCGAACAAAACCTCATTCCGTAGTTGAACATTCTAAGCGCATCCACAGCATCAAAGTGAACTTAGGTGCTCCTTCACCGGGAGCATTCGCGTGTAATGTAACGTTACAGATTCGTCTTTAAGCATTACATTACAATAATACCTCCCTGACTAACGAGTATTCGCGTGTAAAAATTACAAATTACAATTAATAAATTACAAGGTGCGCATTGTAATGCTCGGTTCTCCTCCTTCACTGATGTAATTCTCAAATCTGTAACGTTACATTAGACGCGAATGCTCCCGGTGAAGGGAGCATTACAACATTATATTACAATACATAACACAAACACCAGATCAGCCAAGTCACGAAGCCCCCGTGTGACAAGAGTTCTGTCTAAGGAGAAGGACCTTATCACCTCGTTAGATAACGTACCGACATCCCGGAACCACAGAGTAAATAGCGTTATCTAATGAACGCTATGTACTTATAGGGAACAGAGGGATGTCACGGTAATGATATGAGTGTGAAAGTGGATTTCTTGATGTTGGATTGAAAAAGAGGGATGGATGCGATTTATTTATTTAAAATTATTTATTTTTAAACATAACATTTAGAATCTCACAGATAAAATTTTTTAATTTGATAGTTTGGAGACAAGAAACCTTTTGCTACTAAATATTCGATCTAACTATTATAGGTCTTATTAGATACAAGGAAAAATCGTTTTCTTAATTTTTAACCAAGCCGAACGCAGTCGGCTAGGTCCCAAAACTGGTATAAAATAACATAATCATTCACTACATCATCTCATTATAGTAACTGACCCCTAACTAAGTTCGAAGCTTGTATCTAGGGTATCAGAAACTACGCAAACACTCATTCACACACACACCCAGACCGAAAAAAAACATTTGTGGTTCACACAAATATTCACCCCGTACGGGAATCGAACCCGCAACCATCGTCAAAATGGGTCGATTATAATAATAATAACACGTATAATCTAGGTATATCAAAGCTTTCTCAAAATTTTCTAACCAATTGAAAAAACAAAATCACGAGTTTACAATAATCTTTTTACTCCATCATTTAAAAATAAACGTGTATTGAAATGTAATAAACAGCGAAACCTTTATCCGAGTGTGTTGTGTGTCGTAGGAAATACTTCAGTAACGCAGTCGTTGGAGGCGAACCGTTCTGCGCCATCGCACCTTCGCCGCCATCTTGTCGCGACAATACGGTACCGACAGACAATAAAAAATATTTACATATTTTTTTTATTATTTTATAGTTTTTAAAAATAGAGACTTAGTGTTTAATTGAATTTAAATCAATCGTCAAAATAATTTAATGCTTATTAATAAATTAATTGTTTAATTAATATTCTAATGAATATTTTTCAAAAGTTTGTAAACGTTTATTTGTTTTCAATAATTGTCCATTTTTTTCCTGTGCAATAAATATACTTACCTTACCTACTTCTTAACTAGCAAACGGGGCATACAAGTCTTCAAGTCACCTGTGGTAAATAATTTCCGGCCCCCAGGAGATATGCAACTCAGAAGAGTCACAAGAGCATTGTAGGCTTCAAGGAACAACAGGATTTTGGAGAATGTTGGGAGGAGGAAGTGTATGGAGGTTGGTATTTTGGTCTTTTATTCTCCGTGCGAAACGTAGTATGTTGAAATTCTAAGGCTAGGCGTATGCTGAGACGCATGCGACGTAGACTGCGCAGGGCAGAGCAGACATGTGCGACGCAGACATGTGTCTGTCCTGCTCTCTCTCGACATTCCATGCTTTACAAAATCTGCTCTGCTCTGCCCTGCGCGGCCTGCGTCGCCTGCGTCTCTGCATACGCCTAGCCTCATTCACGTCGATATTCTGTAAGAGTGTGGTACTTCCTCGGCTGAACCGGAGTTCAATCTGTGATAATCACAGTTTTATTCTACCACTTTGAATTTAATTTAGGTCTAATACATCATTATCATTACATGTATACGACGTATCTGATTATTATAAAAAACCAGCTGTGGAACCTTATCCCGTGGGAATTTTGGGATAACAAGTATCCTATGTGTTATTCCTAAGTATGAAGAACATTCGGTTTTATAATATTAGTAGGATAGGAAAAACACCTAGGACGTAATACAAATGAAAAAAAAATTACCTACCAAAACTTTTTTGCAAACCGTACACCCTTATCAGAGACTAAATAGGTATTTTCGAAATCGTCCACAAAGCAGGTTTGGGCGTTTTTTCATCGCCGCTCGCCTTCTCAGTTGAGCAAACAAATACAAGTGTGCGCTTCAAGGAAACTGACTTACGACCAACAAGAACCATACTTTTGGAACTATAAAATATTACCCAAATATTTTAAGAAAACGACGATTTTATTGATAAATTTTAAGAGTTTATTGTAAATATTATGGTTTTTATTACAAGTTTTGTGATTGCATTGTATTTTTAGCGATCTACGTACCAAAATACTGCCTAAATCAGACATCAAGCTACCTTCTATAGACTAGGTACTTAGGTTAAATGGGTGACATTGAAAGAGAGTCATATCAAAATCCCTACTATATAATATTATAAATGCGAAAGTAACTCTATCTGTCTGTCTGTTACCTTTTCACGGCTAAACTACTGAACCGATTGACTTGAAATTTTGTACAGGGGTAGCTTATGATCCGGGAAAGAACATAGGCTATGTTTTATCCCGAAATTCCCACGGGATTCGGAACTACGTGAGAGAAACCACGGGGCATAGCTAGTTAATAAATATAATTACTTATTTAACTTTCATGCTTTGGCTGTATGTATAGAGGCAAGTGGTCTCTTTGGATGTCTAGTGGCCAGTGCTCATTCCTTTTGGCTTAGGAAACGACTGGGTTCCATTTGTAGGTCACACTTATATCTTTACTATAAAATGAAGTCGCTTCCTCTGATTTAAATGCAGTGGTCATCATGCCGAACTGCCATCCGTAAGGTTGCGGGTTCGATTCCCGTGCGGGGTGAATATTTGTGTGAATCACATATGTTTGTCTCGGTCTGGATGTGTGTGTGTGTATTTTCTGATATCCTAGATACAAGTTTCGAACTTAGGGGTCAGTTACTATAATGAGATGATGTAGTGAATGATTATGTTATGTTTTCAGCAGCAGATAGATAGTGATTTAAGAGCAAAGTTTATATATGTACTTACTATTTTCCGCCGGTGTTGTATTTAACGCGGATGAAACCGCTAGACGATGCCAGTATACATAAGTATAAAAAGCATTCCCTCAACAAATTAAACATTGCACATTTTCCAAGCAATACTCGAATGGACATCGATAAAACTCGAGAGCTAGATAACCGGAGCACCTTGATACTAAACTTGTAACAGGTTCGATGTCCGATATCACAAAGATTACCACTGACAATGAAACTAATGGAACGTCAAAATTATTTAACGGTTTATTTAATTTATTTATAGCTTATTTTATCAATGACAACTATTTTAGCTATTTATAGAATTACTAGCCACGGTGCGCGGTTATTCCGCGTTTGTACTTATGTTTTGATTTTTCCCTGAAAAATGAGCTATCAATACTTACTAAAATAAGCTTTTTTAATATAATATGAAACCTTAAAATATAATATGAAAATCGAAAAGAAACCACCAATTTCTTGAGGTAAATGATTTATTAATAATAATGGTATACATTTCAGTCTTTGTTTCTTGTGCTTGAAGACATTAAATATTCCTAATAATATTTAAAAGTTATTCTTACCTATATACTAACCATACTTACATCATTCTTTTATCCACAATCCGGTAAATAAGTATACCTTATCCTTACCCTACGCAAAAACGTAAGTAATGTTTCAATAAACATGAAAATGCGCTTGCAAATATTCCACAAACACCAACAAAGCTTCACTAATGGGTACACTCTTTCGCTTTGAAGCTTAAAAAGCTGTAGATAATGCAAGCTTCATCAAAGGTCTTGCCAAACAAGGGATCTAATCTTGGTACCTATTTGGCTCCGGAGTGGCTAGCGGCCGGTCTCTATCTAGGGCTGGCTGTTGAAGTTTACCTACGAGGAATCTTTAGAAAAACTAAGGAAAACTATGACGAATCTTTATCAGAAGTAAGGAGTTTAATATCATGAATAGTTGTTTATTGTATATTAGCAGTAGCTTATGTGGCTGAAACTAGACGTTTTTAAGGTATTAGACTTAAATCAGTATCGGTATGACCTATAACCTGTATAAAATAACTATTTTAAATAATACATTTCGGTTAATAATAAAACTCTATAGTTCCTTATCTATACACATTTTTAATTCTTTAAGGGGTCCATTGAATTTCTTCTCAGCAAGCGTGTTCCATCGTAAGTTGTAACGTCAAAAATCAAAACGTTTGCGTCTATCTGCATGTGTGTGTATATTTATATGTGCGTAGTTTCTGCACACCACAGTTACAAATGGTTTCTCGGTTAAGCCGACGATTGAGACCTCTATTTATTCAAAAGTCGTTATTGGTAGTTTGTTACCCGCAACGACTGTTGAGCGTTGATGATGGTAGTACGACGACCGCAACCGATGGTTTAAAGTCCTCCAAAGCACGGAAACACGTTCACTCTCTTCCCACTAAAAGGGTAATACAAAAGGTAAATAACTCAAAATATTTTAACCAAACAGAGTGGACTGCCCAGCCCTACGTACCTGCTAATTCTTCGGCGGAAACCACAAACGGGAGCCCACAGATTATAGAGAATTGAGCCATCTAATATTCTCTGTGATATACCTCCCCACACGCCACAACTATTTTGATTTTGAACCCTATTTCTAAACATATAAGTACGTTTTATTTTTAAACGAAATTGAAATTAAAACTGTAGATATTGTGTACGTACTTATGAATTATGATTTTCTTTGTTCGTGTTCTATGAGTATTTTTATATACTTACGTCTGTTACCTTTTCACGGCTAAACTGCTGAACCGATTGACTTGAAATTTGGTACAAGGGTAGCTTATGGTCCGGGAAAGAACAAAGGATACTTTTTATCCCGAAATTCCCACGGGAACGGGAACTACGCGGGTAAAACCACTGGTCGCTGCTAGTAGTATAAATAGCAAAAAAACGAGGTATAAATTATATTATACTTTTTATTCCAAAATTCTTATAGGATTCTCATAGGAACACGGTAATCATTTGTATAATTTCTTTGGATTTTATATATATTTGTCCTGGTAACATATAAAAGAATAATAACATCATTATTTTTAGTTACGTAAATCTGAGAACTCATATAACACTTTCCTAGAAAATATAGCACGTAACTAACACTATTTTTAGCCTAATACACTTATGTTTTTACGACATTATACCTTAAACCTATGTAATAAGGTCGGGTTTATATTATTTTTATATAACACAGATTAGTCTCTATATGATAATCTGGATATGGCATCAGTAGAATTAATGCAACGTTATTTTCTTTTCCTGTATGTGCATATTTACAAATACGTTTTTTTATTGATATCTTCGATTTACACGAACACAAAACATTGAAATAAAACACTTAATCGGATTTTTTTAATTTCACAGGCGTATATCCCATTACTATTTATTAGCCAAATATTTGAGGGAACGATTGAACTGTAATCAAAATGTCCTTGTTAGAAAGGAAAAAAAGAATCTTACCCCGCACAGATTTGCTAAAAAACATAACAACACTAATAAAATCGCAACGCTTATCTAGTTTCTTGTTATATTATTATGTAAAATAGAGGTTTGTCACTTCCATAAACTCTACACCAAAATATGCATAACACACATCTACATACAAGCGGAACCCTTCGCGTATACTCGCTAACGTTTCATGGAAACGCGTCGTGTTTGAACATAATGACTGACATAATGTAATTCTCTATTTACTTACCCTTTAAACTGGATGTAACTAACAAGATTTTCTCAATAACATTTATGTGTTAAGAAAACGACATACCTTACCAATGGGTCTGCTAAATGGTAACATTTACTTTTAAGCGTGTTTTCGGAAGATAGGCGTGTGAATAGAAATGTTAAGGGGCCCGAGACGGTCAAACGGTTTGAGTCAAAACACATAAATGTTGGTTTGAGTCAAACCATTTCGATCGACAAACCGGTCAAACTAGTTGTGTAAACGATCAAAATGGTTTGACTAAATAAATAAATAAATTCTTTATTGCAGTAAATAGGTTACAATCTTACAATTAGCCTCTGTGTGTGAGCTAAGCTTTAAACCAAAATTTACGTGTTTGTCTCAAATCGTTTCATCGTCTCGGGGCCCCTTTAGGCATGGCATAGGTTGGTTCGTTCGTAGTAATTCGTACCCAAGCATTTTTATAGCATTATGAGATAAGCCACATTTGCTAGATAGCGTTTGAATGTTAAGAAAATAAGAAGGCCCAGCCCGCCTTATTTCTGAATGTTTTAATGCAATATAGTTGAACAAATACTCGAAAATTCTGAAAATACTTATAAACTGAAGATAGGCATTATAGTTACCATGGTTATTAGCACTCAAATTATGATTAACGGGATATTTACCATGTATATTATTAATTTCGAGTTTCCGATATTTCGACGCTGTTGCAAGCGCTATGTTTACGGATGAACTGTTATATAATATCGGAAACTCGAAATTAATAATATACATGGTAAATATCCCGATAATCATAATAATTTGAGTGAAGATAGGCATATTCAAATGTACGTGTAAGTATATCATTATGTAATTAGATACTATTTAAAAACACAATACCAGACATGATAAACCTAAATAAACTTCCCATAATACAACATAACATTTCAATACCCGAAATTAAAGTTATTTTTGTAACGAAAACAGTTTATCGTCGATTACACGCCGCCAATAAACTGGCCAGAGTCAATATTAGCGGTGGCGAGACAACGGTTTTTGAGAATCTCCAATGAAGGTCCACGAGTGTCATGTTTGTCTGTTTGTGTGTTTGTCTCTAGTACATAGCGAGTGTAATCTCACTGTTTGGTGACCTGCTGGACAATATTGTTACTTTTGCTTGCGGCTTTGATAGTGGAATATTTGAAATGAATTCTAATATGTTGTTTAAATTTGTTTACCATCGCTGGTTTTCATTAAGGGTACTATTTTTGGTTATTACTGGGAAGGTTTAGATGTAATTAAGTTAAGATGCTCGTTATAAAATGAAGATACCTTCATAAACTTACTTTTAAGAAACTTTTGTCCAAAAATGGAAATTGAGTCGCAATTTCTGCGGATAAAACCACAAGGTAACTGCTATGTTGCTATAAGTTCACAGCGAGCCATACAAAAGTTACTAAGAAAAATATAAAGAAAACGTTAAAGAAGTCAAATTCCTTATTTTATTAAAATTTCCTTTGAATAACTTTAAAATACGGTATAAAAGTCAAATTCTTTACTTAATTTTATTTAAAAATCCTTTGAATAACTTTAAAGTTCCGTATAATACACTCTTACGCTAACTATTACACATTTAGATGTATGTAAAGAGCCCTACAAGGTGCTAAACCACTTTCAGTAATGAAGCGCTAATCAGGAGAGCGCTCTGCACTCTGCACCTTCCTTCAAAGAATTCGCGTCGAGGAATATTACTTGTTAAAGTTGGTTTTTTAAAGTTATTTCTTGGCTAGTTGTGTTCCAGTGGTTATCATGATATGATAGCTAAGTTTGGTGTGTGTATAGGTATTTGTCACTCTTTCAAAGTAAATGTTTTGAACGGATTAGGATGATAGATGGTACAAAATTATTTTGAAATATTGAACTTTATTGCATAGATTCATAAAGATTTATTTTACCTTGGAATTTCACGAGAACTGTGCAATGGCGCACAGGTACAGCCGTTTCGAAGTGATGTACGAACATTTATATTCGATATACCCGCGTATATCACAATATCGTGGGAATCCTTTCTTAGCGGATGCCTACGTCATAACATATACCTACATGCTAAATTTCAGCCCGATTCGCCAAGTGGTTTGGCCTGTGCGTTGATAGATCACCATGTCTGTCAGTCAGTCAGTCACCTTTGAGTTATATATATTTAGATTTCGTACCTATCCAATTAATATACTATAACACAAGCACATCTTCTTCAGTCGCCTAGAGGAGCGATCACAAAGGACTGCATCAATCAAATTAACGGGGAACATGTAGTATTAATCAATATTCAGACATGCAGGGTGGCCAAGTGTGAACGCAAACAGACCCTTTGATCCACCATACTTGGATACTTGCTAGCGTGTTCTTTGACTACCCTGTTTATGATACACTTTACATATTTAACTTTAAAGGTATTGCGGTAGAGGTTGTTTTAGTATTCGTATGTATAAGTTTAGTATAAAGTGTCTGTGTAGGGTCCTATTGTATGCCAGTCTTTATCTCACTGTAAAGCAAAAGAAACATATTGGAAGGAGTTAGAAGAGGAAAATAATTCTGATTTTCCGATTCTTCTCGCGTCATGTATTGGATGAAGATGTAATGTACTTACTTCAAGTATATAATGTTCATACACATAAGTATTTGCATTTAAGTTGAAAACAAACCTTTCTTTGGTCTGCTTCCTTCGCCACTTGTCTGAAACATCCACGTTAAAGACAATTACCTAAGACACAAAACGTAATCTAAATGATACAGCACTTTCTTAACCGAAAACCTACCAACCCGACACCTATTTACATTCAAAACCAACTAAAACTGAACATACGCCACTCAAAGACATCAGGACAATGAAAAATAGACCATTTTCCAATAAAATTCACTAAAAGCTCGTAATACAAGGCGAACAGTGGTGCAATAACTGCAAATACCGCCCTCTCGTGGTGATTTGGGCATTTATTAAAAAGCACACAATACTAGGAGCTCCAGGAGCCACTACAGGGATCGCTCTCTTCTATTTTATTTTTAATATTAAACCCCCGGGCACCCACTGATGTGCGTAGAGTAGGTAGGGTGTAGAGGGAGTGATTATGTTTTGATTTAATATAACTTTTTATTCTGCTGTACTTTGTATTTTTTGGGGAAAAGTTAGAGTAAAAAATCTTACTTGTATAACAGTTATTATTATAAAATTTTAATGAAGAAGAAATTTAAATAAAATGTGTTCAGAAGTTTTTGAAATAGAATATAATAAAATCTACTTAGCATGTGTATTTAAGATTCCTCAAAACCTAATGATATATTTAAATCAACTGGCTTAACAAACTGAATAAAAATGTATTAGATTAAAACACGATCAATATGTAATAAGTTCAAAGCAATAAAACAAAATCATATCGTAGACGTGAGTCTACTACGCGCTACGTCGTAGCAGTTTCTCTATACGCTACCTATTCTATGGCTCGAGTTTTACGGAGCGGCTTGAAGAGTCCTTCAGAGCTATTATTGAGATTCAGACAGAATGCTCTTCATCATATTTTCTACTCGAGTCTCAGAAATACCTATTCTTTTGAGTGAGTACTTATTATTTAAGAATTATGTACACGCTTTTAGGTTAATGAATCGGGAAATGTAATAGGATATTTTTATGTATGTCGTGTGTGTTTTTTATATTGGCAATCACGAACATTATGTATAAATATATAGTTTTTTCCTATTTTTATTTACTACTCAGATCTATTAGGTATCAGTGAGAGAGGTCCTTGCCTTCTAGTAACATCGTGCAATCTTACAAGAAGATATATATTTTTAACTTTTTATGCGTTAATCTATGTTTTAAACTAAAATTTGATTTATTGATAAAATCATCTGATTCTAAAACATTCAACTCCACAACAAACAAAAGACACCATACATATCAATAAAAACAAAATCAACATCATTTCAAAGAAGCTAAAAAATAAAGTAATTTCGTGTGTAATGAAAGCTTTGTAATTATACCGTTGAAGACTGCCCGGGCAAACAGTGGGCAGGCCAATTACCGTACGGTACATGCCCTCCGTGTGTCCCGATCCTTATCTGGGCAGCTCGCAATATTGTGATCGCGTGCGCTCGGCTTGATGGGTGGTGTGAGGGATAAGCGAGCGCGAGTTGGTGGTGTGATGTGTTTTACTTGAAAAGTGATATTTTTTATACTATAAGCTCTTGTTTACGTTGTATGTTACATTCTTCTTCTTAGAGGTTCGATTCCAAACAGATAAAAAATAAAGGAAATAATGATATTGCTTGTTCAATTGTTTGAATGATACATTAGGCATTAAAAAGTGTAATTGTTAAGAAATCATAACTTATTCCGATAAAATTGTCTCAAATGACAACGTTATGTGTGAATGCTATGTTTTATTGCATTTGTTATTTTTACCCGATGGACAAAAATTACGGTTTTTGTACAGTCTACAAAATTTTGTAAAGGTTGTTGTCTTGGATTTGAATTTTTGGAGGAAGTAGTTCGTAAACAGCTATTATATGAATGGATAATAGGTATTTTCTGAACTGAATGAAAATCCCAATAAATACAAAACGTATTCTTTCTAGCTTATTTTTAATCATTCTTAGATCTTAAATAAAGAATAGTCACGCGAAGACATAATAATTAAAATGTAAGCATTAGATTTCAATAGTAGATATAGAGACTGAGAAAGAGAAAGAGAGTTTTAAATTCAAATCGCTACCCTCCTATGCCTTGTATAAAGGTGGTTGTACAGTGTCAAAGGTAGATAGATAGTGGAGGCAATTATAGAGGTTGTGTAAAGTTTAATATAGGCTAATGCTATGCATCGCATATCTTGATAGTTTGTTTGTAAATACTCAAATACTTTGACGTTCTTACACAAATAAATATTAAGGTAGGGTCTTTCAATGATATCAGTATGGATATAATAAACTTATTGCATACTTTGACTTTGACTAAAATAAATAATTTTATTATTAAACGAAACGTACGTCATTGTTTAAGATTACTTTAATATCGGGATCAGGATTCGACTATCGGTAAGTACAAATCCCACCAAAAACATTCTGTAAAAAACTAGCCAAGTCTCGATGGAGCTGCTTGTTTATCTCTAAAAAGTAATGAAATCTAGCCAAACTCGTACCAAGTCTAAGGTTCCTTACTGCGATTTCTTTATTATTATAGTTAATGTTGTGTGATTTGGCCGTTGAAAGGTACACAAGGGTACAAAACCAGGTGCTCCATGACACTATTGCACCAATCTGTCGCCATTGTCACATTACGTGTAAACAAAATTGACTTGTACCCACTACTATTAACGTTTTAAACAATGTTCAACGGCCAAGTCCCACAACATTAACTATAATAATATAGAAATCGCAGTAAGGAACCTTAGACTTGGTACGAGTTTGGCTAGATTTCATTACTTTTTAGAGATAAACAAGCAGCTCCATCGAGACTTGGCTAGTTTTTTACAGAATGTTTTTGGTGGGATTTCATTTATTTTTGTTGAAACGTGTTAATATTGATTTATTTTATAAGATTTTCTGATTTGACACATTTTTTTCTTTTTAGGAGTAGTATTTTATTATTAAGCGCCCTGCGGTTTCACCCGCGTAGTTCCCGTTCGCGTTTCCGTGGGAATTTCGAGATAAAAAGTATCCTATGTGCTTCTCCTGGTTTTAAGCTACCTCCCCACAAATTGTCAGCCAAATCAGTTCAGCTGTTTTAGAATTATCATTCCCGTTCCCATTCCCGTGGGAATTTCGGGATTAAAAGTATTCTTTGTGCTTTCCTGGTTCTAAGCTACCTCCCCACCAATTTTCAGCCAAATCAATTCAGCCGTTCTTGAGTTATAAATTCCCGTTCCCATTCCCGTGAGAATTTCAGGATTAAAAGTATTCTTTGTTCTTCTCCTGGTTCTAAGCTACCTCCCCACCAATTTTCAGCTAAATCGATTCAGCCGTTCTTGAGGCATAAATTCCCGTTCCCATTCCTGTGGGAATTTCGGGATCAAAAGTATTCTATGTTCTTCTCCTGGTTTTAAGCTACCTCCCCACCAATTTTGAGCCAAATCAGTTCAGCCGTTCTTGAGTTATAAATTCCCGTTCCCAATCCCGTGGGAATTACGGGATTATAGGTATCCTATGTCCTTTTCCTGGTTCTAAGCTACCTCCCCACCAATTTTCAGCCAAATCAGTTCAGCCGTACTTGAGTTACAATTCCCGTTACCGATCCCGTATAGTTCCCGTTCCCGTTGGATTATCCTAGTTTTTATAGTTTTCCCTTTATGTGGCTATTAAACCCTAACTCTGTACCAAATTTCAGCTCTCTAGGTTTATGGGAAGTACTAGTTCTATTTTGATGATCATGAGTGAGTGAGTGAGTGAGTGAGTGAGTGTCTAAAAAGCGAAACTTTGCTTTCGCTTAACTTGGGAACTAAATGACCTACAGACTTGAAATTTTATTTTAAGTATGTGATTGTATAGCTTACTGGATGACGAAAATTTCAGCGTTCTGGGCTTATCCAGAGGTTGTCAAATAGGGGCCTGAAAATGCGGCGAAATGGTTCCTGTAAAGGATGGTACGGCAGTGTTTGCTTCGCGCTCGACTTGGCGGGGGGCACTGCCGTGCCCCCAGATATCCCCATATTTGTACTTACCGATAGTCCAATCCCTCGACTAGTTTCAGCCACATTCGAGGGATTCGACTATCGGTGCGTACAAATATCCCGTATCAAACTAATCTTAAAATATATCATGTTTTCTTGACAAAAGAAAAACTGTGAATCATGGAGATGCAAGTTAAAGTCATAGTCATTCATTAATTTAATGAAAAAAAAACCTAAATAACATACGTCTTTATGTTAAACTTACTTTTTTGTTTTTCCTTTCACAACAATATTTATTCAGGACATCTACTGGTAGACAGAGAAAGACCTAAATTGATTTGAACCTGATGGTCCCTGATAGAGATCAATGCAGAAGGCGGATTCGGGAATAAAGAGTTATATTACAATTTGATGCTATAGTGTTTTACACACTTTTCAAGATATTTTTGAAGGTTCGGCATGGTAACGGGTTCAAGTCCCGGCTGAGGCGAAAACTTTGAATGCATTTTTGAACAGAGCGATACTATGTTATGAATCGAACCCGTAACCTTTAACAGACAGAGATACAAACTCAGAGCAGAGACTCCAACAACTACACTTGCTCGCAAACGTTAGGGTTCAAATCTAATGTTCACGGTCCCGTAACTAGTTTACGAGTATGTAAGTAAAGTTATTCGCAATAGTTCCCTCGCAACCGACACTGGTAAACATGGACAGGTGCCGAACGAGGGACACGGCTAATAGTTCAAAATTCAAAGTTCCACTCAAACGGGCCGAGTAAACACTACGCCATCTGGCGGCGTTTGCTCAATACTGCGCTGGTCTTAGTACCCTCTGTTAGTTCACTACTTCGGGTGTGATGCTTGACGTTTTTGTGAATGTATGGTAATCACGCGATTTTTATAGTATGAGTAAGTTGTGTGATCGACTTTTTTAGTTAGAAAACTAGTGTCAAATCAAATCAAAAATCGTTTATTCAATTAAGACCTCAATGAGGCACTTATGAAGTTCAATGAATCTACCACCGATTCGGAATTACATCAGCCGAGAAGAATCGGCAAGAAACTCGGGCTGTATTTTTTTAAACAAATTTAATTTTTTTTTATTATTTAAAACCAATGTTAAGTGTATTATGGTATTACCTACCTCTCAATTATATAACTAATACTACGGAATGAAAACTAGTGTACATAAACCGCACTTATTATTCAATGAACTTTTAAAAACGTGTGTTTCTTTTAAATATATGTATGAAATGCCTAATTCTACATAAATCGTTTTAAACTGTTCAAAAAATTTTTTTTTAAAGTAATTTAATTTTGAAAATACCGAATTTTGTAATTCCAACATTATCATTCTCGCAATTTCACTCTTTCCCTCTAACCCCAAGCACCGATACTAAAGTAGTGACACAACCCGCGGGAGTGCGTGCTCGCTTGTCTTGTAGGGAGCTGACAGCTGAAGGAGGCAAGTGCCAGCGAAAACATGGCGAATTGACGAACGTTTTTATTGCATACAATCAAACAAGTAGGCAGTTTGGTGAAGGGGTCAGAAATTTATTTTAATTTTGAATTCTAGTAAATTTTATTTGTTTGGTAGTCAAATTTTTAGTTTTTCTGTGATTTGGTATTTTGATGATTCTGTTTCGTGTTGTTTGGAAGAGATAGGTTTTAGTGGTCAAATCGGAAAGTTCATGTGATGTCAAATTCCAGGTCTTTGTCGAAGAAAAGTAAATAATTAGTCAACTCTTGCGAATTCGATTTAGAACCTAAGATAATGATGGACCACGGGACAAGACATAGGAAATAAGATTCTCTTCATTTTCTAACTTACTGGGGCATGATTACTTGATAAATGGGTTTAATAACTAAGCATATTTATGATTTTTTTATTAACCAAGAAAAACCGCGTACCACAACCAAAACCACCAAAAAGAACCATACGGTTAAAAATACCAATTAATAACTCAAATAAAGATGTTATCGCTCTAACATGTTAACCACCCAGCTAGCTGCAACCAAGTGGTCCCTATAGGGTCGCGTGTACCCCGCTCGAGGTATTTGGGGTATCTTAGACCCATGGGACGAGTTTACCCCAATATTATAGTAACAGACCGACGTCGCTGTAGGCGCCTCTTTTGTCTACTAAAATTGAATATTTTATTAATTTCTGTATTGAAAATTTAATGTTTAATTATGTGGTTTATGGGTGGTAAACATGCAGTTATGTTATATACTAATCTAGCTATGTGCTTTTAAATTTTATTATACTTTATTAATGTAAACTTTGCTTTAGAATCTCTCTTCATTCAGTAGTTTTTGTGTCAAAGAGGAACAAACATCCTTACATTCACACTCACAAACATCCACAACATTAGTAGGATTGTCCTACCCTGCACACGCGAGGACCTTTACAAGGCCACTGATAGCGCCATATCGGTGGCCGAGTTTTGGTCTTCAAAAATTTGAGTCGATACGCAAAGAAGAAGTAGGATTGTACAAAAAATATTTTTAAATATATCTTTAAATATATAAGATAAAAAGGCATGTACAGAGGTGAGCTTAACCCTAAAAGAGTTTTCTTTCAGCAATCCTAGAGAGAGTAGGCGATTGATGTACTTAGGGGTACTTAGTCTGAAAAGAGAAAAAAGAGAGTAATAAATGAATAATGTAAAAATCACAGCAAAACAAGTGAGCTGACTAATATAGAGTTGTAGAAAGGGTGTCGACATATGGCCGACATTACAGCCGGATTTTATTAACTCTGGCTGTCACTCAATTTGTAGTATTAGCGTGTAGCCGGTCTTAGGGCTACAGATTATATACGGCGTGTTGTAAAGAAAGTGGCGGACGATAGTTAGGTTGAAAATAATCGGAATGTTTGTTCACACTAAAATACCAAAATCTAATTTTTATTCTTAATTTCTAATCTATATCTAATCGGAGTTGGTTTCTAGATTTTCTAGGTTTAGTAAAATGACAGTATTTTACGTAAAGCGACTGTCATCAGATAATCCACAACCCAGAAGGTGATAAAACATTTTAAGATTAAATCAAATGCTAGACCTGAAGGATATATTTCCCAAAATATACATACTTTCTCAATAAGATCTGTAAAACATATATTTTTGCTGAATTTCATGTTTATGTGCGATTATTCAATATTGGTTAAATACATATAAACTCTAAATTAAATATAATACAGAACACCCTGTATCCCATCAATAAGCCATAATACCGCAGGCGTTTAGCTGCTGACATGCATTGTATCCACCCCATCATTTTCAATACAGCATTATTCGTATCAAGCCGTGCGCGGGAGTCGAACCCGCGATATGTTGTGAAACATACAATAATTGATTTAGTTGTGCGTGAAATGTATGAATCGAAATGTAAGCTTTGATTTGTCCGGTTCGGTTGGTTTTAATAAATATTGTATTAAATATGAATATGGTTTGTAGTGGCTGCGTTTCGTGGTTTTGTTTGTAATATTTGTCCTACGATTGATAGGGATAAAAGGTACTGTACTAACGGATATTCTAGGTTTTCTTTTGTGAAGAAATTTATTTAAATTGCATATTTTATTCTTCTTTATAAATAAGATAGTAACAAATACTATATTCAGAAGAAATTATCATTTTTCGCTAATAAATAAACAGTTTTTCTATTCGTGCGCATCCAACACAACAATGGTGATCAGCCAAAGACTAAAAGAATATACTTATTAAAAAAAAATCGAATGAATAAATGAATGGAATCGACCATAGACCTACCAAAAGTAAGGCAACATAGTTGAAGTTTGTTTTTAAAATGTATGAAAACGATTTTTTTTGGTATCGAAACTTTTATAAATCTAAACAATTAAAAAAAAAACTATGACTCACTAGTGAATCAAGCGTGTCATTATTCAACTGTTTTTGCACAAATAAGAGCCCCTTTATGAGCAAGTGTGTTGAAAAAATATTTATTTCATTTACAGTAAAATTCAGAAATTACTCCGCACAAACAAACAGTTACTTTTCAATATTAGTGTAAACGAATATTTTATTAAATGATAAAACTATTTGTTTTTATTTTGTAAAGAGCAATCGTTGCGATATATTTATTTGTTTAATTAATAATGTTGAGTAACTCGTATATTCATTTTGTTGAAATTTTCATTTGGCTATTTATAACATCTGAACTGTTGCGTAAATTATAAGTTAAAATTTAACAGTTTATTTAATAAAATGTTTATTTTTAACTTAATTAAAAGAAATGGAAGGTTAATAAATAAAGTGGCTTTTTACTAGTCTCTGTTTTTTTTTTTTTTCAAATAGTTAAGTGTTATGAAGTGGTAGAGTTTGTTTGGTTCTTCTGGGTAGGTAGTATGGTTCTAATACACTAAGCTCAAAATTGTTTTTTTTTATAGTATTATCTATCACGTTTATTATGGAAGTAAACTAAGAGATTACCGCCACGTGCATTTATAAGTGCGTCAAATTGAAAAAATAATATTTTTTTTAACAATAGATATCTGAGTCTTAATAAAAACTAAAACATATTTAACAAAATCCCAAAAAAATAGGCATAAAAAGTACCGATATGTATAAAAATCTTATTTTTATTCTAAAACAAACAAGTATAATTTATTCAGAGGCGTCAGTATAATAAGTATAAACGCGTGTGTGGATGTGATCTGAATGAGGACAATAAAAATCTCAGCACTCTTTACCCTCAAACGTTTTTGGGGGTGTGTTATGGGGACTTTACACTGGTAGGTGAAATGTTGGGTTTATATTTTATTTTTTTTATTGCATTTTGTTTTTTTTGTTTTTTTATTGTATTTTGTTTTTTTTTTATTGTATTTTGTTTTTTTTTTATTGTATTTTGTGTTTTTTTTTTGCTAACCAAACTGAGATTTTTTGTTAGATTGATACTTGTTTCTTATATAAAACATGATTTTGTTTCTAGATCACCTACATGCAGTTGGAGTGTGTGGTGATGCTCGTTTCTCCTCGCTGCAGTCATATCATTAGGGATTGAGGCTTTTGATAGTACTCGTAGAGTAAAAACTACTTACAAACTGATAGATACTATTATGTCTATTTTAGTTAATTACAAGATTTACAAAATCATGTAAATATAAATACCACCGTTTGCAGATGCAATTTCAACACTTTTTCCATAAATAAAATAATTTACGAAAACACAAAAGAGTAATATGTAAGTATTCAAAATAAATCGAAATAAAAATCTCCACACGTTCCCCATTGAACAACCACCTTAAAATCACTGGCGTCACGCTGTTCCCTAACCGAAAACAACACGATCTGTATTTATATCTAAACCGTGCTTTTGTCCGACGATTAGCGGGGTATTGTGCTGCGAACTGCGGGGCACAAGTGTGCGTACTTAGTGGGCTTACGGGGCAATCCTAGGTCAGGGGAAAGGGACAATGCGAAACAATGTCGCTTTGAAAAACAAATGTTTAAAATTTTAATTGTTTTATATGGGTGAGAAGTTTTGTTTGTATTAAGTTTTTTCTATGATTTTTTTTGATTGTACTCGTAATGAACTAAATTTTACAAACATTAAGGACACTATATTGTATCGTAAGAGTACATACACAAAATATCTTGTTTTTATCAAACTAGCGAAATGTAACAGCTTGTATTTTCCCGTTGGGATAGAAATACGAAAGTTTATATAGGTCATATTTTTAATTGTCAATTGAATTACTTGTAACATTGATACTAGTGTAATAAACAAAACAGCTAAACACTAACATAAATTCATCAATACTTACATTACCAAAACAACATGCAAACTGCACCAAACCCAACCTTTAATCAAGTTGGTTAAAATCAAAATCCTTCAGTATTGCCACATTGCCATCAGAGGTACAGTCACGCACGAACGCGCCTTACCCCGCGCTAATGAGAGATAATCCCGGTTCGAGTCTACCCCTACCGAGCCCCGCTGTGAGCTGCGATAACACACCCTCCCATACTGTTTATTACACAATTAAATTATTTTCAATGAGGATTTCGTATGTTATTTGTTTTATATTTGATTTGGTTACGGTTAGATAAGGTTTACGGGGCAATATGGTGTTTTGTTGATAAAAATCTTGTTGGTACGAGTAAGTTTTGTTTTTTGTTAGTTGATGATGTAAGAAAGTATAAGTACTTGTACTGTGATATTCTTTTGTTACTCATTCTATGACATTAATAGGATAGATCATAACTACATCTCAGGCATAACAATTGTATCAAAAGTTCAAACGTGTCAGTAGTTTATAGATTCCTTCTAAATATTTTTCCTTCAATAAGTAATTTTATGTTTAACTCATGAATACAAAATGTCTGAACATCAACAAAAAAACAATTCTTTTGTTACAAAAACCTATATTTTATTTTGTAAGCCAAATAATATCTCTTCTCATATAAAATGTATACACGTACCATCCTCCAAGTTATACGGGGAAGCCTTTTCATAAAGCAAATTTAATATTTGAAACTTAATTTCAGGAGATGAGACGAGCTTCTTACGGAGCGAAGACTTGGTAATAAAAACTTCCCTTTACTTACATTCTTTTATATACTTATATAATATTACATAATATAAGTATTATAGGTACGGTGTATGATCCCCAAATGAAGGTTTTTTTTCACTCTACAGATATTTGAACGGGGTAAAATAACTTACTTAAAGGTAGGTGGGGGAAATGAAAATGATTATGTGTATACCTGTACTTTTATACTTTTCTTTTGGCACTTGAGTAAAATAGACATAGATTGCAAAGTAAGAGCAATTGATCTCATATTTGATGCTCAGTTATAGGATCTTCTAAAGATACCTTTAGCAGATTCATAATATGTTTGAGTTTACTTTCCCTGTATAGCCAATCTTAAAACTGTGTCTTAAAATTGCAGTAAGACTCTAGGATTCTTCCAAGTTCAGCCCATTTTGAACTAAGTTAACAGTCACAATCTGACTCTATAACTTCTTAAAACAAGATTTTAGTTTCGAATACAACTGTGCTTATAATTTTTAATTCATTTTAGCACTACATTTCTCCTGCACGCTTTCATTTCTCAATTTGAAGAGTACCGTATACGTTTGTTTATTCTATAAGCTGCGAACGACACACCCGTGTCGGCAGCAAACTGAAATATAGCGAATAAACTACAAAATTGCTTCTAATTATGCTAATTACGAACTTTGTATGCGAACGTGTGACAAAATTTAACTGTAAAATATTTTTGGAAGTTTATACGATATTTATTTAAGTACTATATGTACTACCTAAATACTAGGTTTAGTGTTGAACTACATCATTCATTATCATCAGCCTGCGTTCGTCTACTGCTGGACATATGCCTCTCCCAACTCGCGCCAATGTGCCCTGTCAGCGGCATGTCGCATCCACAAACAAATAATTGAATTACATACTTACGTCCAATGTTAGGCCCTGTTCCGGTTGTTGTAATAACATAATCGACTGTAGATACGAGTAGTTAAAGCCCTCAAAAGACTTCCAAAATCACATAATAAATTAGAGAGATCCAAAACCGGAAAACTTGAAAACTACAAAAATCAAAATCTTACTCATAGCTTAAAACAATCTCATATTATAAATGCGAAAGTAACTCTGTCTGTCTGTCTGTTACCTTTTCACGGCTAAACTACTGAACCGATTGACTTAAAATTTGGTAAAGGGGTAGCTTATGGTCCGGGAAAGGACATAGTCTACGTTTTATCCCGAAATTCAAACGGGATCGAAAACTACGCGGGTGAAACCGCGGGGCACAGCTAGTAAGTACATAAATCACACAACTTTTTTATAAAATTTTATACGAATATGGGACATACGATGAAAATTGTGAGGCATCGCCAAAAGGCGGTATTTAGGGCAGAGACACACCTGCTTAAACATGTATGCGATGAATTATTAAAGTTTCACTTTAACTAAAACTGATACACATCGTGTGCGCTTGCCCCTTGAACCATCCATTAGAATAATGTAAAATATTACTTAACATAAGTGGAATCTGAGGTTTTATAATTTAGTAAGAATATTCCTTATGTAGCAATTAATATTAAAGAGAGAAATGTTTCTCTCTTCATCGGTCTTCATTTCACTTATCTCGAAAATTAGTTACTGAATTGATTATGAGTTTAATTTTAGTAATATGCGATCTATTACTTTGCGAAGAATACTTATGATCTTAAGATATATATCAATGATAAACAAATAAGTAAGTACTTAGATATACTTAAGTAAAAAACAAAATAAGTATGAATAAAAAAGAAAATAAAGTTCATTAAAAATAGTTTCTCTTAACAGTAAATCAATTACAAAAAGCAAATAACAATTATAGGACCAAATAACTTGGGATCAAAAAGAGTGCGGACAAAAGAATTAAGGGGAGGGCGATCCTCACAGGAATAGTGGTTTATTTGCGCGGCATCTCATTAGATTCGGGAACGGCGGATGATCGTGCGATCCGCTCGACCGTTAAAATAAATAAACCAACCCATGGTTTTGTTACGCATTGCAATGTAGTTTTTGTTTACGATTTTTATTTTAAGTTTTGTTTTTTATACGTACATAGTTCTTCATTATTCTTATATTTCACATTCTTATATTTACTCTTCATTATTTTTGTAGTTTTTAAGGTGGATGCCTTGAAAGAGAGATTCGTATTTACTTTTTGTTATTCAGGATAATAGCGTTTATCACGCA
Organism: Timandra comae; assembly: GCA_958496195.1. NCBI lineage: Eukaryota > Metazoa > Arthropoda > Insecta > Lepidoptera > Geometridae > Timandra > Timandra comae. Next base: position 6,981,902 of record OY292370.1, read on the forward strand.
TTCGGTAAGAACTTTTTGATATTTTCGGTAAGAAAGAATGATTCTATCTGTATAACTTTTTATGGTATGTCAAAAGTAAAATGTCATCTTTCATTTCATATACAACGTATGTTACAGGTAGTAAGAGCCATCAAACGCGTATAAGCTACACAACAATTTGTCTTGCTAAATAAACTGAAATATTTAGTTGAATACTATTCCATCTTTTGACAAATTCCTAATCACCATTAAAATAAACCATTACAAACTATAATAGCCGCACAATATTCGGTGACATTCGTATAGTACGATAAATAAATCGGAGCGAAAATCCCGCGTGCCAAATCTGTCACAATCAACAGTCTCATATAATGCCCTTTAATAAAGATTAACTGCGGGGGAGAACTTCGCCTTAACTATAACCCGGCTGAAATAAAACGTCGCAAGTCTCATACAACTTAGTTGGAACTTATGACGTTTTGTATTTGGTCATGTGTTGTAAAATTTTACACTGCTAATTTTGGTGTTGTAATAATTTGTTGGACGTATGTCAGTTGGTTTCGAGGGTGGAACGGGATTGTTCACAACTAATGCGCAACGTTTTAAAAATGTTTCGATAACTGTTGTTAAAATTTACAAGCTTTTAGGGTGTTAACATTTAGTGTAATAAATTAAATTGTTGTTATTTATGACGTGATTAGTATAATTGTAGTGATGTAAGTACATTAATGACCAACGAACCATTTTTCACCTTAATAGAATTAATTTTAGAACAGGCATATACCGGTATTTGTGAATCAAGCATCTTATACTTACATCAACATCTCACATTCTTAATCAAGGTAAAAATTCAGTTCAAGATTCCGTGTACAAAAAAATTTAATTATTTTAAATTGGTCTGTATTTTTATCTATATAACGATGCTTTTAGCATATACATTTCTTTAAAAAGCCTACCAAAAATACGTAATTAGAACTAAAAATTCAGTACAAAAGGCACAACACAGTTGTCCCAACATTCTTATATTCAGAGTCTATTTACAAAGGCTGTTTACATCGCAGTCATCTCAGAGCATTAGGGCGGTTCCGGCCCCGCCTGCCTAATTACTTATGTATCGCCCCTAGCTCACTAAAAACGGGTTAATTTCAACAATAAAACAACTCACCATCTAAATTAAATGCCTTCTCGGGTCCAAATGATCTTGCGATGTTAAATAATAATGAATCAAGTTTATAATTGCGTATTTTTATTGTACTGACCTTTTAACCTTTTTTGTAGCGTTTTATTTTGTATTTTAGTGCCTATTTTAAGAAGGTCTTTTTGAAAGGTTTAATATGATATTAATAAATGTTATTAATTAATACTTATAAATGGTACTACGTAGTTTCCTTGGAGCATTTATCCAGCTTAGTCTATATGTATGTAAGTCGCATTCCCTTATAGCTGTAAACGAATTTCAATGTAGCTTTAACTTCTTTAGACACCGTGCTTTTTGTTTCCTTTTGGTTTTCTTAAACTTTTCCACATCATACCCTAGAGCTGTACAAAATAGTTCTATGTATTATATTTTGCTTATGTTAGCAGCTATTAAATACTCGAAAGATTGTCCATGCTGTCAATACAACAAACGGGACCGACCTACGGCTAAAACCACTACTTCTTTAGTTTTATAATATACTTCAATTATTATACAATAACTATATACATATATTGATAACTATATACAAAGAAGATCCAAGAGTGGTGCGTACAGATAGCGCAGTCGTGACCTCTCGTTCCCTCTACGGATTATATCGCCAGAAACAACCCTCGCAAGTTTGGAACAACCCCGCGAAGATATACCGTCGACGCCGCGATTTGTTACAAAACTTATACTTTGTTTCGTTAAATATGTATGAAGTTTAAGTATTTACTTTAGGTTCTTAGTTTTTAAAGCTTTTTGGGAAATTTAACTTTTTTATTAGAACTTTGATTCTGTCTTTGGAAATGTTTGTAGTTAAAGGTATAAGTTGGTGGCCGACCGCAGACCACACGAAGCCGACCACACGAAGCCGGCTAATGTCATCATGACACTTCGTAGCTTCACGTAGCTGCGGTCATGATTTCGAACCCGACTGCAGGCGACAACTGCAGATGGCAACAGATGATGACATCCAGTTCGTTCGTTCCGAGTCTTTGAGTAGAAAGCCAAACGGAGACAATAAGAGAACAAATTTGATAATAAAAAAGTCTGTCAATTTCTGCATGGAGAGTGCGGTAACGCACACACAGACAATTTCACACCAATGCAACTGGGGGTGACGTAGCTACGAACGCACACGACCAAAATTATCAAACACTAGTTGCAATTTACGCACACTTGTACATTCTCACACAGGGCCGTACCTATACGTGCAAGAGATGACGTCAATTTAAAGTAAGCGACACTAGTGCTTGATACTAACGATAAATTTGCTGTCAATGATTTTTGACTATTAAGTAAAAAAGCTATATATTCGTATACCTATTATGAAAAAGCGGACTGACTTAATGACTGATAAGTGGTATTATCCTTTTGTATACTTGATGATTCTGATCGCTTTTTCTACATAAAAATACACAGCAATTTGGCATTTTTGTTGGGTATCATTCGACGCGCACTGTCATTTGCTGAATGACGCGGAACATGCGCGGAACGCGAGGCGATTAGTTTTTATAAAACCATAAACCCATGGGCATTCTGCATTCTTTTTTTTCACCTTTGACAGAGGGGAAGGCCTCCCAGTTTTCGCTCCGTTTGGCTTTCTACTCTAAGTTATGGGTGCTTCGTGTAATAAGATGTCTGACGTTGAGTGAGCGATGAACTATCGGCGAGTTTCTCGCCCAAGAAAAAGACAGTGAACATACATTCCGTGTAAACAAAAGAGATGCACATATTATGTAATTACAAGATGAAATCCCGGCTTCGCTCGGGTGAAATTTGACTCGTAAATCTTATAATACACATCTATCTAGGTGAAAAATGTATGTAGATATTTCTGAAATCATCGATTCTCAAGGAATATTATAGGTATAATAAGCAAGGCATAGATAGCATAGCGTTCGTTGTGTTTAATATATAAGTATAGTAAATAAAAACTGCAAAAGATTTTCACACAAATATTTTTAATTTTAAATCAACTAACACAAATAATTTATTAACAAAGCATATTTTTTAATGTTAACTTTCTGTAAACCTATTTGTTTTAAGCACACAGTCTTCCAAACCACGCGCACTTATAATAATATGAGTAACATGTCCCTGTACTTCGTTCGTAGGTACTTGAAGTAACCGATACGGTGGGCTCCATCTCCACAACACGTAGAGTGACCTCTGTTACTGTAGAAGGGGCGGTACCACGTCGGTTACGGGACGGATTCGGTCGAAGTTTCCTCTCTACCAGGGTGAAGCCATCCACGTCGACTTTCTCTGCTGCACTTACTGCTACTTGCTGTTTCTTAGGTGCAGCTACGCTCTTATCCTGGATAGTACGCACCAGATGAGGCTTGTTGGTTGCTTGGTTTGCGGAGCGGCTGGCGGGATACCTGCGCGTAACTCTTCTGCTAAGGGGCACGTGTAGCAGAAGAGGGCGCAGTTGGCACGGGGGTCGGTGTATCTGTTCGTTTCGCACTCGCCTTTGTTAATAGTAGTGATTATTCAGCCGAACGAAATTGAGGCAGTTGTTGCGACACGACGTCTTGTGTGTTGGTACAAACGCAACGCAACGGTACAAAATCAACAATTGCTACTTTTCTACGTATCCGTGTTTTTACTATTTAAAATTATACGAAAATAAAAAAATAAATATAACGTCGAGCGAATAAAATAGTCAGACATGACATGAGTCTGTCAGACAACTGAGACAACGTTCGATCAAAATTCAATTCAAAAAAGGTTTCGTTTACGGATAAAATGTTCTTGAAAATGAAAATATCGAGTAATTAGTGTACTGTTTCTTCAATTAACAATTATTCTATTCAATTTAATTTATCCATAATTAATTTTAATTTAATCTTTCGTTAACATGGAATGTACATTCACTGTGCTTTTCTTGGGCGAGAAACTCGCCGATAGTTCATCGCTCACTGTGGGACCGCTGATTTAATCTATGGTCGGATATATATATCTATGGCCAGCTTCACTACTGATCCGCGGTCGGGCGACACTCCCGTCTGCTGCTCGGCGACGCGAAGCTAGCTTCATGAAGCCCACTTCGAATGTTATTTCATAGAGATTCATACAAACCAGTAGTGGCGCGGCTTCGTGTGGTCTGCGGTCGGCCACCAATTTATACCTGAGTTGAATTGAGAATGAGTTTAAATGTTTCTAATATACTTAAATGGTTTATTAGTACGTAGTTTTATTGAAAAAATTACCTTAATATTTGTATATCGCCGTCAGGTGTGGTGATTATGCCAATACCTCCTCTCTGTATTAATATAATCTGTGACAGGCGTCTGTCACACAGTGGGATTTAATAGTAAAAAATCGTAATAAGTACATCAATAATCATTCTCTTATATCTTACTAATATTATAAATGCGAAAGTTTGTATGTTTGTGAGTTTGGATGTTTGTTCCACTTTCACGCAAAAACTGTATCGATTTTACCTTATCTCGTGGGAATTTTGGGGTAAAAAGTCCTAAAAATCTTATGTGTTATTTCTAGATATGAGGAACATCTTTACCAAATTTCATTAAAATCCATTCAGTAGTTTTTGCGTGAAAGAGGAACAAACATCTTAATATCCACACTCACAAACATTCGGTTTTATAATAATAGTAGGATTCCATGTTTCCTTACGTATAACGTTAAAAGTGTAGGAATTCTTTACAAGAACAAATCAACTCAAGCGTCTTCAAACTCTTAACATTTAATTATCTATCTACAAAGAGCAATAATCGATATCAATACTAAAATATTCCTTTTAATATACGTGCGTGTTGCGAACGCACGCGTCGGTGTTTGCGACGCGTGTTTGACGCGCGGGGAACGCGCGTTCGGCACGTGCAGTGTGGAGTGGCACCTAGCGTCACTAATGTGTATCTACCACTAACGTATTGCTCACGAAAATGAGCAATGGATTTTTAATTTGGGTTTTTTTGTTGTCATTGTCTTGATTGATAAAAGTATTTGCATTTTTAGGAATGTAATGGGTGAAAGAGTGTCTGTAGAAGTATAATGTTTCCCTTTGTAGTTTGTAAATCTAGTTTATTTTACCTTTTAAATTACATACACATAGTAGAATGAAAAGAACAGATTTTCCTATAACATCTGTAACAGATGAAACATTTACAGTAAATGATCGATAATTGTATGTATAATTTTATATATTGACGTTATTTTTAATTACACATTTTCTTCCCAACTTTACAGTATTCTTCTTAAACTCATCAGTGAGGGACAGTCCTATTTTCTGCAAAGGAAACTTGCAGTTGAAGGAAATAAAAGAAAAATCTCTTTTAACTTAGCAAGTATCAAACCTTTCATTCATTCATAGAGTCCGGTTCATTCCTAGATCGTTCCTTTCCAAAAGAAACCTACTTAGTTTTTATATTATAAAACATCTTAAAATATTTACTTATTAGTACTAATAAACTTTCAAAATAACTTACTGAATACAAACAAGATAATCTGTTCAATTTGATTGCGTGGAAGAACACGAATCGCCAGAATTTCAATCGCATCGGGGATAATAAGTATCTGACAATGGAACCGGTGAATTGCGACATCAGATGATGTTACACGGAGGTAGGAGCACTGAATGTGACTTAAAAGGGGATGAAATTTAAAATATAGTTACAGAATTTGCATTTTTAATTGGAGTAAAATGGGACTAACCCAAATGCATTAACAAAGATTTTCCTTTTTAATTTTCCATTCGCTATTTATTCTTTGAATAAACATCTTTTTTGATTAATCTTATATATAAAATTCTCGTGTCACAGTTTTCGTTGCCATACTCCTCCGAAACGGCTTGACCGATTCTCATGAAATTTTGTGAGCATATTCAGTAGGTCTGAGAATCGGCCAACATCTATTTTTCATCCCGAAATTCCCACGGGAACGGGAACTACGCGTGTGAAACCGCGGGGCACAGCTAGTTATTATTTTTTTTTTTGAGATGAGGAAATAATAGAGCTCTTTTCTCCTTCTTTTTACCTTAGAAAAATTACTTAACTCGGAATGCATAACCTACTTAAGTTAAAATCACCTTTTAAAATAGTGCAAATCACAGATAAATGAGGGTCTTTGCTACGCAGACTGGCTCTGTCCCATACCGGATACTCTGTGGTAACCAAGGGCGTCGCCAGCCGATGGCGCAGGGGGGGGGGGGGGGGGGGGGCAAGTTGACTTTACCTACTACAATTCATACTTTTCTCATTCTCTAAAGTAGGTATGAATTGTAGGTAAAGTCGTAGATCGATAGTAGATCTCTCTATAGAGCAGAGCGTAGATAGTTGAGCGTACGGAATATTAGGAGTGGAATTGGTGAATTCATTCGAGTTTCGACGTACGGGAATGATTGTTCAAGGCTTGAACTTCAAGCAAATTAACTCAAAGACTTAGGACCTTGGTTGCATTATATTTGGCAACTTTTTACCCCCCCCCCCCTTGGCGACGCCCTTGATGGTAACAATCATAAAAATGTATCATATTATTTGGAAAAGCCTTCAAATAAATTATTATACATCTAAAATTACAATAACAACCTCATCCCCATTGACCATTAAGAGTTGTAACTCATCCAGTGAACCCGATATCTCCGTGAATGGACAAGGGCGTAGGCGCGGGGTATGTAATTGAAAACAAACATGCATTGTCGCGGCCCGTATCAATCAGCATGACGACACTACAAACAAGGGAATACCCCGATTTCTTAGATACGGCATAAATACGGACAGTACGCAAATTGTTATGAGTATTTTAATTATTAATATCAGTTCGAATATTTGTATGAAGTTTGTATGATTTCATTTCGTTTTGTGATGCATTTAAAACCACAGAAAATATTTATGTTATATTCCATATGATTTTTGCTCTAAAATTCTTTTCTTTTATAGTAGATAAAATAAATTCAAACAAAAAAGACGTTTCATTCATTTAATAACTGTAATGCAGACAAACATGCGTTAAGTATAAAAAGGATATTATACCAATTTTGATACCTATCCCAACAATTCTGAATAAAATATTTTGCCACAAATTTGCAGATTAAGAAATACTTAGATACTAAGAAATAAGGGAAGAAATAGACCTTTTTCACGTCGATCAGTTCAGTGTCTTGTTATTCCTTATCTAAAATATAATTAACCAACAAATTAAACACAACTTAATACATATTAAAAATGGTAGTGTAATAATCAAACTCAGACATCGTTATACGAAGTTAGAAGCTTTATTTGATTTATTTCAACCTCCCTCTAGCGGCGGTCTCCGAGCCACAAACTATTTTAATATTACATCACAAAGTAAGTAGTTGTACTCTATTTTAATGGATTTTCATGAACTTTTTAATTTACTTTAAATTGTATTATGGAACTAGATTTGTTACTACGGTAACAGAATTGTAACATGTCATAGACAAAGTCGGGTTGTTTACAACATTTATAACTCAAGCCCTGATTACCCTTATTCAGAGTAGGCTTGAACCTCTCAGTGGGGACATGTTATGAGCTGATGATGATGATAATAATTCAAGAACGGATATAATGATTGAAGTGAAATTTGGTAGGTACATGCCTAGAATACCTACGTTCCATTCAACCGGGAATAGCATCTTTTAACTTTTATTTTAAAACCTTTCATCCATAATTTTCTACGGAAACGAAAACCGCCGCACTTGAGTAACTAAAAATACGATAGCTGCTGTTTTATTAAATACATTGTTTAAAAACATGTGTTTATTCTTTAAAATATATAATTAACATAATATTTAAAAACATAATTTTAATTGAATTATTAATACAAAATTTCAAACCTAATTAATCGAGATCCGCCAAGAAAATGAGACAAGAATTTTAACTAACTACAAAGCTATTTACCGTCGGAGCAGGATGTTAAACAGAAACGTTCGGGTATCGTAGGTTCGAGTCCGGACGCGCACCAACCCCATCGTATCTCGATCCTCGCCTTATTTGAAACACAAATATTTGTACATGATGAAACTTTTCCACCGTCTACGAGGCTTTATTAATATTTTATTATTTTGTCTTGTAACTCCATTTTGGAAATTTTCAACTTTCCTTGTAACGAACTCGGAGCTCTAAAGCGATTATATTTGAAATTATTTTAATTAAAACGTTAAGTAAACGAATAATCCGTTGACTCTTTAACGGATATATATTTTATTATATTATTTAAGTACTTACTTACAGTATAATAGAACTGAATATTAAAAAAAACATCTAAGGACGTATTCCACACGCTGGGAAATTTGACAAATCTCTGGGAATCCCAATACGAGTAGATACCTTGGTATTTTTCATAAAAATAAATGTAAGTAAATAAGTAAAACTTATTTATGAACCACGACCAAAAAAGAAAAATGTTATACCTACGTTAGACTTCTCTACAAGTAAGTATATGTGTCTGTAGTACTGCACCTCTTAAACAGATGAACCGATTCAAATGCAGATTTTTTTATAGGACTGATAAATCTGTCAATCTTCGCCATCTTAAACAAAATAAACACTTCAGCTCATAGCTTACACTTTTACAACATAAACGTTGCAAAAATATATACATTTTGTGAATGTTATTCACAAAATATCCCCATAATTCACATTGAAACCAAATAATAGTTGTCAAAAACAAAATCCTATGAACAAATAAACGTTTTGATATTCTTTGGTGAAATCACTCGATGTCTTCGTCACGTCATCATGTTGCCAGCATTGAGGACTCTTGAAATAGGCGCGTATGCTAACAACAATCACTATATTACAAAAATAAACTTTATTACGAGTAAAAAAGGTTGGTATTGGCATGATAATGTGCTGATAATTTGTGCAACAGTAAGTAAATACAATGGCAAAGAATTGCAAATATATTTATTTGTATATCCTTAGTATTATCTAACGATTTATTTATGTATAGGTATTTTGTATATAATAATATTTTCTTATCTGAAAAGATAAAGTCAGATCAAGAACTTAAATTAATGTAGTTTTAGTAATAGGTTACATATAGTTAGGGTAACGATTTGAAATTTATCATTTTAAAGTTTATAAATACATACGATATATGCCTGCAGCTAGACGTATATCATAATTATCTAGTTTCAAACAGGACAACGGATATACATTTTTTTATAGAAATACATTCTAAGAATATTTAGATACAAATTGGGTAACTTTTTGAAGAACCTTCCTAATTACTTTCATTGGTAATCTGTAATGAACTATTTTCACAAAAAAACAAGCGAATTGGTTTTGGTGAAATTTGATAACCGAAAAACATTGATTAGTATTACGTTCGTCCATTCATTTTCCAGGAATCGAATGGACGGACGTAATTTCTGCTATCAAATATATCATAATGGAACTTTATTTTAGTATTATCCACATCCAAAACATTAAAGTAAAATAAAGTAAAAGTAAAAAAACATTTATTACTACATAAAAAAACAAACACACAATTAAACTTAAAAACTAAACAAATGTAGTGTCTAAATCATTTAATAAATTTTATTGTAAAATATAACTGAATTACTTTTTCCTGGTTTGAAGTTCATAAAAAATCATTTATTGCTACATTAAAATTACACATTACATATGAAAAAAAAACTTAAAACTAGGAACATAGAAAACATGTAGCAATGTGAGCCGTCTTCAGCTTTAGCTGTACTTAGACCGAGATCTCATTATAACGCTGGTTTTCAGACGGCCCACAGTGGTTTGATTCCATAGAATTATTAAGTATTAGGTCCAGACTCTCTCACAAATCCTTCTAGAATATATAAAAATGCCTACGCATAGAGCAGGGATTTCGCCCCGCAGAAGGGTTCCCAACCACTGCTGACGTTGACTGTGACTCTATGGGCCTACTCTACCAAGTATCTCACGATACATGACTATTAATAAAATTAGATTATATTTCCCGGTACAGTCTATGAATAATAAACTTTAATTAAAAACCAAAGTGGAAGTTTTGAAAATTTTCATTTTATCAACTACAACATAACTAAAACAGCTCTCAGGCCGGTTAATTTAATTAATCAACTAACTAGAAAGTTCTATCGGCCTCTGGAGGTTCGTTAATCTCGACGCTTGTGTAAAATTCACAAAAACTTTAAGCTTTACAGTAAAAGCTGTAGTTTGAGTAGGAAACTCAAGCAGATGTATTTTTAATTTTGGAGGCGAAAATTCTTGGAAATCGTTTGCCTTTATTGCTTAATATTCTGATGAAATCTTTTCAAATAATAATCTATACCTATATAAGTATAAAAGAAAGTCATGTTCGATACACTATTTATAACTCAAGAACGGCTGAACTGATTTGGCTGACGTTTTATCCCGAAATTCCCACGGGAACGGGAACTACGCGGGAGAAACCGCGAGGCACAGCTAGTATATATATATATATATATATATAAAAGTTGAAGAAGGATTTCTTTATAAAAGTTCCAACAGACCCATTCTCACAGCTGAGCTTGCGATAGTCTTGCGAACGGACACTTTTCCGCAACTAACCTTAGTACTTTGTTCGCACTGCGATAAACTTTAATTAAACTAACTAGGTAAAAGACCTATGGTTCAACTAAAAATTATATATGTGAGTAATCATTTACCTAATAAATTCCTTGTAAATGTTTTAAGCTGTTCGTACTATGATAATTTAGTTCAACTTTTACCTAGTGTAAAAGACCTATATAACTTATACACTTGAGAGCAAAGAAATCGCACACCTGCTCAATTTTCGTTTCAAGGTTGTTTTTTTTAAAACATGCTTATATTTTTATTCCCGTTTATATACTGAATTAAAGTACACACTGTCAGCTTTCAAATAACACCTTAAGCTAATCCATAACCCTTAAATTCATTACAGTAAAGATAAAAAAAACAATTACGTCGGAAATCACTCGTTTCAGGTAGTGCTAATTGAGCGACTAAGAACGGGTATAAAAGGTGAATGGTTGGGTGAAACTGCATCATCTGTATATCAAATCGTAGCTTGGAAAGTCAGCTATAGAACACGTGCACATTAGAAACAAGAAAATGGATATCCCACCAGAAATATCAGGTCAAGTGGTTGGGCTAATTGAACCTGGCCACAACCAGATTCAAATAGCCAGACAGTTGAATTTATGCCAAAACGCTGTTCGGCGAGTATATCAGCGTTATCAAGAGAGTCGTAGCTTTAGTCGCCGATGAGGTTCTGGCCAAAAAAGCACAGCATCGGAGCGTAAAGACCACTTTTTTGTGACCTCATCATTAAGAAATCGCCAGTTGAATGCTGTTAAGCTCTGTCAGCAAGTCCAGGAAGTGAGAGAAGTTAAAATTATCCAGTAGACAGTTAGAAGAAGACTAGTTGAAGGAGGTCTGATAGCGCACAGATCAGCTATCACTCCAGAATTGACCACAGGTCACCGACAAGCACGACTACAGTTTGCTCGAGGACATTGATTTGAGCTAGGCGCCGTACGAGACGCGTTCTGAGAAGCAACACGGGTTGAATCGCTCATTTGGTCTTTGGTAGCCTCCTTCACGTCCGTCGTTGCCATGGAGACATCCTGTACTCGTCAGAGAACAGTACCGCTGTCCATTGGTCTGTCGTCCAATCCAAAAGTTCTCGAGCAAACTGTAGTCGTACTTGTCGGTGACCTGTGGTCAATTCTGGAGTGATAGCTGATCTGTGCGCTATCAGACCTCCTTTGGCTAGTCTTCTTCTAACTGTCTACTGGATAATTTTAACTTCTCTCACTTCCTGGACTTGCTGACAGAGCTTAACAGCATTCAACTGGCGATTTCTTAATGATGAGGTCACAAAAAAGTGGTCTTTACGCGCCGATGCTGTGCTTTTTTGGCCAGAACCTCATCGGCGACTAAAGCTACGACTCTCTTGATAACGCTGATATACTCGCCGAACAGCGTTTTGGCATAAATTCAACTGTCTGGCTATTCGAATCTGGTTGTGGCCAGGTTCAATTAGCCCAACCACTTGACCTGATATTTCTGGTGGGGTATCCATTTTCTTGTTTCTAATGTGCACGTGTTCTATAGCTGACTTTCCAAGCTACGATTTGATATACAGATGATGCAGTTTCACCCAACCATTCACCTTTTATACCCGTTCTTAGTCGCTCAATTAGCACTACCTGAAACGAGTGATTTCCGATGCAATTGTTCTTTTGGCTTTACTGTAATGAATTTAAGGGTTATGGATTAGCTTAAGGTGTTATTTGAAAGCTGACAGTGTGTACTTTAATTCAGTATATAAACGGGAATAAAAATATAAGCATGTATTAAAAAAAACAACCTTGAAACGAAAATTGAGCAGGTGTGCGATTTCTTTGCTCTCAAGTGTAGTTTTTATAGTTATCATGGTTATTAGCACTCAAATAATTATGATTAACGGGATATTTACCATGTATATTATTTATTTCGAGTTTCCTATGTAACTTAACTAAAAATATGTGAATAATAAAGAAATAAATATTATGTAAGTAACAAATATTATTTTAAAACAAGCTCAACAAAACGTGCATAGATAACGTACGATACTAATCCTCAAATAAATCATGATGTTTGCTAATTTATGAGGCTACTGAACGCTCAAGGTAAATTATGAAAACGCGATTATAAATTCATGCCATAAGAAGCTTTTATAATCTATGAGCATCAAAAAAAGAGAATATTTCCGTTGATTTTCTTAATTTATTAACTTAATTAAAAAAGCTGATCAGTTTGTTTTTTATTTTCCTAAAATCTACTGTTCAATAATTATTAAGTTTTTGCTATTCCATTGCACATATTTCTAGCAAGGTATAAAATACCGTCGAGTTTAAAATGAACGTTTAAAAAATAATTAAAAAAAAACTATTAAAATAAAAATGACAACAAGATTCTAATTTCAAATCCTTTATGCCAGCAACACGTGGCGGTGTTGTCATTTATCTTATTATTTTTTTCTTTTAAATTATTCTTACTGGCCAGACATATGTTATTATTCTATTCCTCATTCACCTTTCTTTGTGTTGACAATAGACAGTCCACGGAACTATGGATCTGTTAAGAATACACCGTGACATTATGTCCAAAGAATAAAGGCCTCTAGAATGTTAGAAGAAATATGTTACGCGTTCATTCAATGTGTATTTCGGATGTAAAACAAACTGACATCGAATGTAAATACCATTGTTGTGTTGTCATTATGAAATGTTACATTTATTGTAATGGACTTTTAATAAGTTTTGTTAGGGTAACGATTTGAGAATAATTTTAAAGTTAATAAAAACATACGATATGCCTACAACTCATATCATATCTAGTTTCAAACAGGACAACGGATATACATTCTTGCATATTTTTATGGCAATACATTCCAAGAATATTTAGATACAAATTGCGTAACTTTTTGAAGAGCCTTCCTAATTACTTCCATTGGTGTACTTGTTAATTTGTACATTTTTTTCTTTTCCTAGTTTTAAGTTCTTTTTTTCTTATGTTTTCTTATTAATGTAGCAATAAATGATTTTTTATTTATTTACTTACTAATCTGTAATGAACTATTTTCACAAAAAACAAGCGAATTGGTTTTGGTGAAATCTGATAATCAAAAAACATTGATAAGTATTACGTCCGTACACTCGTTTTCTGGAAATCAAATGAAGTGACGTACTTTCTGCTATCAAATACTTAAACCTAATTTAGTATTATCCACTTCCAAAACATTAAAAGCTCGAATTCTGAACTAAACCATCGAAAAAAGCTAGTATGTATTCAAATAAGTAAATGTAGAGTAACTCATCTTTAAATTGTGTATTTTATAAGTGTGCATATTCAAAAAGCATACTGTATGTCCGTTTATTCACGGTAACACAAAAAGATACGGTCCTTTGACCGGCAAACTTATATTTACTTGTATTACCATATTCGGTTACTGCATTCTGATATTTATGCAATTGGAATAAAGACTAATTTATATTTTTTAACCTCATTAACCCATGTTAAAGTGTCCAATACGGATCTCCAGTTTTCGTTGCCTAATACGAACCTGCGCGTGAGTTGAAAACAATTCTTTTGTCTCGACATATTTTATGCTAATACCGCGTCATACATAAATAATAATTAAAACACACATTTTTAATGATAATCTACACTGAGTCAGAGTAAGGTAACGTTTCAAGGCATTGGAAAATCCGGGAATTTTGAACAACCTTAAACGGATCCGCGTTACGAAATTCAAGAACATGACTCAATTGTATACGTAAATTATGATTCAAATAACTTTGAGCAAACAAACAATTTCCAAAGCTACGCTCTCAATGAGAACTAACATCCATAAAGTAAACACAAGTGCACGAAATACTCAACAAAACAAGTAAAATACCTGTTGTACAGGATACGTAAATGTTTCCTCAACTTCCTGTACCGACAAAGTATAAAACGCGAATTCGACACGCCCAAATCAAAATATATTATCGACCTATAAATTCGGACAAAGACTGGCAACATTGGCAAAAAAATCGGGAAAAAGTTTCATCGGTATTCGCACAATCAATCAAGCGATAAGCCAATAAACCTCAACGATGCGCTTTTGAATTGAGAATTCGATTTTGAACTGACGTATTGTTGGGGATGGCCGGCGGCGGCGCGCGAATCTGCCCTGTCGAATTGCACAATGAAAGGGCAACCGGAAGCGAACGCCGGTGTCTCCTTGTGAATGGGACGAGCTGGGTGCGTACAGGAACTATTGAGGTCCTATTGGAGACATTGTAAAGTTTGGTTATTGGTACCGTCAACAGAAACGAAAATTAAACATGTGCAAAGATGCGCACTAAAAGAGCAGGCTTTTTGTTGGTTTCACCGGCATTACATAATTAAAATCTTAAGATTACTTAACCAAACCAAAAAAGGTAGGTTAGGTTATAATTGTACTACAAATAGATAAGTAATTACAATCCAAATAATGAATATGTAACATACATATAATACTTATTTCTGAAGCTCCTTTTAAAAAGCTACAGTAAAATAATACTTAAAAGATTAAAAATATTCTCAACAATCACCTTTAAGAAATATTAAAACAAAATTTTTACACCAACCCTACAACTGGCGTATAAAACAAATTATTACAAAAAAAAAATGTATAACAATACAACGCCCCCTATTCTCCGTCTATTCTGGCATTGTGTGCGACCTTAGCCCGAAAAAAAAAACTCGCAGGGTTGCTATAAAATTAAACATCCCATAAAAGGTGGAAAATAATAATGAAATATGTATTACACGGGTATAATGTTGTTAGCCCCCGTTTAGATATGAATGGCCTTTTTGATGGTCCGTTTGACTTGTGCTTTGTGTGATATTGTGCATGAAATCGGTGGAGATGTAAGATTTATTGATGGGAATCATGGTAAATGGATGATAGTTTTACTAATTGTAGGGGTTGGCGTTTGTGATTGTAATTGCGTTATTAGCAGTGTCGGTTGTAATTTGAAAGGTTACAGCTGATTGAGGTTATAGGGATGTGTACTTATTTAGTTAGAGATCAGCTGGTATAGTTATTAAAGTAATTAGAAAGAAAGAAACATTAATTTGCTGTTTAAGTTTATTATTATTATTGACGACCTCGATGGCAGAGTGGTCACCATGCCGGACTGCCATCCGTAAGGTGGCGGGTTCGATTCCCGTGCGGGGTGAATATTTGTGTAAACCACAAATGTTTGTCTCGGTCTGGGTGTGTATATTAAGTATACCTGTGAGAAAACGCAATTTTTCAATAATCCGCTGGACGAGGCGAATCGTCCCCTAATGAACATTTTTACTTTAAATTGAAGTAAAAATATATTACATTATTACTATTATAAATAGTAAGTACTTACTTCCATTTTAATAAAAACAATAACTAAGCATAACAAAAAAATACATGAGTTTTGCATTACATAACGACGAACCTTATTTTGACCTATTAGAAAGTTTGCTTTCACGTTCATACACGAAATTAAGATTAACTTGAAGAATATTAAATGAAATATACAATTTTGAACCCTATTTTGAGGCAATAAAGACTTAAATTTAGGGTAAAAAGTATCATGTGTACGAAACTTTCTTCGGATGAAGTAAAGCCGGTTCTCACTAATTAGTGTTAATCAAATAACGTCCTCTTTGCCTCCAAAACTTGCAATTTCTACCGTATAATGAAATGCAAGACTTTGTTTATCATTTAGTAGCGACATAATCCAACTTTACTTGGTGTATTTCTACTATCATTTATTAAACCATACTTCGGAAAAATGCTTTCATCATCACTACATAGTATAAGACAAAGTCGCTTTTACTGTCCCTATTTCCTTATGTCCCTATGTCCCTATGTAAGCTAAGATCTTTAAAACTACGCAACGGATTTTGATGCGGTTTATTTCAATAGATAATTGTATACTTACCCATATTCCTACGGGAACGTGAACTACGCGGGTGAAACCGCGGGGCGCCGCTAGTAACTGAATATAGTCACCAAGTTTTCTGTGTCGTGTATCGTATATTGGAAGCAGCCATAAGAAGATATTAGGAGGAGTGGAGGCTAGTTTCAGGACCAATGCGAAACGCAGTAGCATAAAGATTCTACTTCACACAGTAATCTGTGACCCCGGATAGAGCCAGCTCAACCACCAGCTTTTCTCTACCACAGTAAAAATAAGGAATATCTTTTTTTTCTCGTTGAGAAAAGACATTGCCGTCTACCACCGGGATTGATGGGGAGATCCCGGTGGTTATGTGGAGCTGTTAAATGTACATACCTAATTTCCTCACTACCTAAATTGCAACAGGAAACAATGTTATCAAAGTTGTCATATTAACTAAATACAATCATCAGAGTATTATAAAGAATTATAACGTGTCAAGATAGACACTGACGTCACAAGTTGTGACTCCTTTATCAGCAACCTGCTGACTTGGAAAATTCCAAATGCTAATTTACTTTTGTATTACATATTATCATTGTTGCGTAATATGTAGCAACAAAGAGATGTCTACATAAATGAAAATCCATTGCTGAATGTATGTATGTATCTTCTTCTTTGTGTGTCGACTCATATTTTTGAGGACCAGAACTCGGCCACCGATATGGCACTATCAGTGGCCTTGTAAAGGTCCTCGCGTGTGCAGGTGTAGGGACACGCACGGCAAGTTATTGGCCGTTGAGGCGTGGTGGAAGGATCGGCTAGTCTGCGTTACCGACTTGCCGTCCGCAGACCATTGCCCAGGGTGCGCCGGGCGCATGCTTGTTATATGCGCCACTCGGGGAGGCTCCTTCCGTGCACACCCTATGTATGTATGATTTTACTTATCATAATCACACATAAGTACAGTCTCGGAATGAAAAGGTTCGTCAATTTTCAAATTGATTCGTATAATGTGTCGCGAAAACATATTACCTTTTGAAACTATGGTACAGAATAGACTCGGGTTAGGGAAAATAATGTTCTACTGCTCGATAATAAAGTTCAAAATTATTCAGATCAGTGTTGTTTGACAGGATAAATATCTTGTCAACAAGATTTTTGATAAACTAAAACCTTCTTAAAAAGTGTATAAAACCTTCTTGTTGGTTCAATCTGCCATTATTATTTCTGTTAAAACTATTGTCAATCGGTTGATGTCATCATAAGCAAAGTATCAAAGAGGTTTTTATATGCCGCGCGCACAAGACAGTGTTTAAAAAAGGATAGAAAAATGAAGCAAAACCTTATTCGATGACAAACGTCATTCTATTTATTTAAATGTTAGCATCACTGTTTGTGACACTTGTATGTTGGCATAATTGTTTCTTGCAATACTAGTGCAAGTGGAAACCGACTCTAAGGTGACGAACCTTTTCATTCCGAGACTGTACATATTTGGCTTATGTAGGTACACTTTTTGTTGGTCTGGACAAGGTTGAATGAAACATTTTGAAAAGTTGACAGGGAATGTCTAATTTTTTTTCTTATAAATAAAAATCATTTTAAAAAGTTCTTGCATTTGCCTTTTTGTTTCATTCTCGTCTTTCTCGTCTTGAATCTTGAAAATTTATTGGTTAAGGTTCAAACATTTCAAGACAAAAGGACATAAGTAAGTAAATATTTTAAAACATAAATCTACGGTGAGAAATTCTTTGAAAAATTTTAACAATAAAACACATATAAACTATAGTTTCCTTTCCTTTCCAATTAACATTTTAATACAAAATCGATTAATAAATACAAGTTACAATTATCATCAATATAAATCCTACTAATATTATAAAGGCGAAAGTTTGTATGTATGGATGTTTGTTACTCTTTCACGCAAAAACTACTGAATGGATTTTAATGAAACTTTACAATAATCTTGCTTATACATCAGAATAACACATAGGATACTTTTTATCCCAAAATTCCCACGGGAACGGGAACTACGCGGGTGAAGCCGCGGGGCGCTGCTAGTAAGTACATAAATAATTAATCAAAGTCAAACTTAGCTACTCCTACCATTATTCACAAACTAAATAAAAATATTGGTAGTTCATACAATAACATAACATTATTGCAATCATGAGACATTTATCCGTATCAAATATTTAATATTTACAGTAATAAACGTGAACAATCTGTTTACAAGTAAAATAATATCTAAGGCTCGACAAATTTATTTGTAGATATTATACATATATACGTACAACACTATTATATAACGTTATTTCGAGATAATATAAGAGGTATTATTACGTAATAATTAGGCTCTAATTGAGATGACAATAGCAATAAAAAATGCCTGGATATAATTATTTTCAAAGGTAGACTTATTGTATGCATTTTCAATCCTAACTAATATTATAAATGCGAAAGTAACTCTGTCTGTCTGTCTGTTACCTTTTCACGCCTAAACTACTGAACCGGTTGACTTGAAATTTGGTACAGGGGTACAACCACGGGAACGGGAACTACGCGGGTGATACCGCGGGGCGCTGCTAGTAGTGAAATAATTAGGATATGATGCTTTTATCACAAAAACATTAGATATAAAAATATCTCTTTTTCCGAACCTTTATCCTATGTATATTTGGGGTCGGTTTTCAGTTTAACCAGATTTGGCGAAATGTCAGTATTTTACGTGAAGTGACTGTCACAACCTTCATAACCCAGAGGGCGATTACATTTTTTGGTTAAACCAAATGTTAGACTTTTGTTGTACTCTAACTATCCGTAACGATTGTCGATGATGTTAGTACGACAACCGGGACCGACGGCTTAACGTGCCCTCCGAAGCACGGATATAAAAGTATATAATAAGTAAATAAATAATGTGGGTTATGTTTTATATATTTTTATAAGTGCCGGTTAAGAGAGATTCTACAGTATTTTTAAATGTTATAAAGTACTTATTTTTTATCGACCAATTGATTGCCATCATTTTACTTTTGGTTAATTGTATTTTTTTGCTCTTTGAAATTTAAAATTCTGTATTCCAGCCTAAACCCACAATCACACACATACAGAACGTTAACACCCATTTTTCTTACGTCCATATCCGTGACTAATAACGAGATGGGTCTCTTATTATCAGCTTCACAGTAATGTGACCCTCCGGTACCCTTTTACGTGCTATGCCTCGTTTGCACAACGCGATAAGACGCGTACACTAAGGCTCTGTATAAACTATACCAGTTTACGGGTTAGTATGGTTAGTTTTAGTACCCGATACCAATTATGTCTCATGAACTATAGATACGTTGTCAGTGCCCTGAAATTACAACACAAAAAGGAGGCACTTACCAAACTTGTATTAAGGCTCAGTAGCGTATATTGCCCTGCAATGGTGGACTGAGTAACGCTGATGATGATGATAGATGCGTTGCCCAATATTCTACTTAGATACGTTCCAAAAAGTGTCGTGACCACTTCGTAAGACTATGCATGTGTGTAAAAATGTATATACAACTTTTTCTGAAAATAGGTACATCTTTTTTGTAAGGTTGCATTTAAGTTTCTTTGCCATTCCTCAGCCTTACGTACATACATCAACTATTTAGTATATGCCAAGACGCATCTATGTTTTGATATGTCTTTGCCCAATAGGTATATGATACAAAGGATTTTGGTCTTTGATGTAAATTAGTAAGTTTATGTGTCTGTATTTTGGGCCCAATCGGTTATTTGTGATTTGTATGAATTTTCTGATAAGGGATTAATAATTGTTGGGTTATGATAATAAAATAGTAATGTTAATGTTTGATAAGCTTTATAATTAATAGTCGCATAAATTCCAAATAGAATTATTGTATGTTACCAAACCATCAAATATCAAATTAAGTCAAAAGGAAAATTTGACTTGGAGAAAGTCGCTATCATATATTTTTATAAAACCTTTTTCTTGCATTGAATACTAACTAGACCGATTTTTTCATAACAACATAGTTAACTTTGCAGAAAGTAACACAGGCTATATTTATCCCGGCATGCTCAAAAGAAAGACAACTACGCGCGTGAAACCACGGCGCACAGTTAGTAACTTATGAAGTATTAAACGAAACGTACGTCATTATATATAACTATATAATACAACGGGATGTTTGTACGTACTTATTTAAGTCGATTCCCTCGACTAGTTTCAGCCACGTCCGGTGGCCATCATCAGGAGGATGAGTGCGATACGCCCGCGCTGATGGGCGTCGACGTGGTTGAAACTAGTCGAGGGAATCGACTTAAATAAGTACGTACAAACATCTCGTTGTATTATATAGTTATAAACTTATCAAGTAGTTTGTTAAAACATCACTTGCTTTACAAGTAGAAGGTACACGTCTAAACATAGCATAATAATACAAAGACGCGTACAATTTGTTTGTATTTCCAATTGCAACTTGTACGTCCGAAGATTCGTACGTATTGCCGCTAAGTTGTGTTTGTTTAGCGATATACATGTAATTGATACCGAGTGTCCGAGTCACTTGCATTAGCCACTGTATGTGTACCAATTCACACTTCACTGTTTGAGAAAATATTATTGGTGTTAGGGAAACTTGTTCTAAGTTATTGATTTCTTTGAAGAAAATTATAACCGCGATAATTTCTTGAAACTTGTTTAAGTTCCTAAATACTTATTTATTAAGATTTATATTTTTTCAAGCGGCGGACGATGGTCGAAACATTGGCCTGTGGATAGAAAAATCGAGTTCGATCTCTGTCCAATTCACTATTGACGTGAATCTACTCCATATTTTTGAGTAAATCCCTACTTAATATTATAAATGCGAAAGTAACTGTCTGTCTGTCTGTTACCTTTTCACAGCTAAACTACTGAACCGATTGACTTGAAATTTTATACAGGGGTAGCTTATGATCCGGGAAAGAACATATAACAACTTTTAAGTATCCAAGTGAAAATGAGTTTTATTGTTAGCTACGCTGTCTCTTCTTATAAATTCAAATAAATACTTAACGGATCAATAGAACCATTTTTCTTATACTTTTGTGTGGATAATTGACGACCTCGATAGCAGAGTGTTCACCATGCCGGACTGCCATCCGTAAGATTGCGGGTTCGATTCCCGTGCGGAGTGAATATTTGTGTGAACCACAAATGATTGTCTCGGTCTGGGTGTGTGTAAATGATTGTGTGCGTAGTTTCTGATACCCTAGATACAAGTTACGAACTTAGTTAGGGGTCAGTTACTATAATGAGATGATGATGTAGCGAATAATACCGTGAAGCGCACTCAATCCTACTAATGATATGAATTACAAAAATAAAATAGCTACATTTAATATTAGCAATCAAATGTACCTTAACATTTATCATATAAAATTAAACATAAATATAATATTATTATTTACAATTACTCATTGAAAACTAACACAATCATTGCGTATACAAGAAACTATTAAAGTACACATTTTATTATATCACTAAAGAGATATGACAATATATGTTCTCTTGGTATTGGTGCGCGATATTTTATGCTAACACACAGACGTGTGACTTCCAATAATTACGTTTGTATAAATACTTAGATTGTTCGGCCATCTTGAAGCATTCATGGACGTTGTGTTGTGGAAAATCACGGAAAATAAATAGCACTCGGGTTTGGTGTGAAACTTTCAGTCACGTGTGGGAACTTATTTGGATTTGCAATTTTTAATGGAAATTATCTTAATGTTTATTAGTTTATACTACGTATAATACTTATTTACGTAAGAATTCGTTTTAATTATTATCTACTAGCGGTGCCCCGCGGTTTCACCCGCGTAGTTCCCGTTCCCGTAGGGATATGGGGATAAAATTAAGCTAAAAACCTTCCCACTGAATCACTCTATCTATTAAAAGAAACCGTATAAAAATCCGTTGCTTAGTTTTAAAGATATGAGCATACATAGGGACATAAGGACATAGGGACAGAGAAAGCGACTTTGTTTTATACTATGTAATGTAGTGATATCTAAGTACTTATTTGGGGTCGGTTTTTAGCGTAATTAAATTTGGCAGAATGTCAGTAATTTACGTGAGGCGACTGCTATCAGACCTTCACAACCCAGAAGGCTGTGAATCTGATAATGAACATTATGTTCTTAAACCAAATGTTAGACTTTTGCGGGCTCTAACTACCCTTAACAACTGTAAATGACGTTATTACGACAAGCAGGACCGACAAAACGTGAACCTAAAATTTTAAACTTAAATAATTACACTTTAAAAACGGGTGCGCCAAAGTTCACCTAAAATTTCAACTCCGATAATTGGAAATCCGAAAATTTTCTTCCTAACATTTTTTATCCTAACAATCGCAACTCCTAAAATCTTTGTCACTAATGTTTTAATTCCGAAACATTTGTTTTCCTATATTTTCTCAACATAACCATCGTTCATACTATTATTCAAAGTCATATCTTTTTTGTTTAGATTTATTTTTATTTATTATAATCAATATTATATACATAAATTTTTCGTAATTTTGTTTTTACATAACATGTAGGTATAACATATAACGCACGAGCCGAGCGAGCAAAACCAGAGTCCTGCTCCAATCATTCAGTCAAGTTCCAGTAACGAATCGGTCCTATTCCTAATTATTGGTTTAGGTTATGTTAGAACTGTGACCCCAACGCACGAGCCGAGCGAGCGTAGCGAGCGTGCCGCGGCAGCGGCCGGCGAAGTGCCAGAACCGAATTGGTCCTTTAGTTATGGTTATGGTAAACTCCCAGGCCATAAGCATAACCGTAAACGAGTCGTATAATAATCATTAAAACTATAAATATCATCTTCTACCCACTTTTTTTTTTTATTACACTTGGTAAATGTTTCTTTCTGAGCATGAGTGAAAATATTATGGTAAGTATGTTTAGAGATAAAAGCGTTGCATGATAAAAAACAGTAGGAGTTTAAATATATTTACATTAAAGATGTTATGAATTAAAATTTTCGGAAAAATGAGTGTTATGAGCATCGTCGGTAGCACTACAAATAGTATGAATTAAAACTTTAGGATGAAAAATTTTAGGAAGAATGATCATTCGGACTACAAATAGTTAGGAAAAACATTTTCGGGTAAAGAACTTTAGGTGAGCCAATATGGACCCTTTAAAAACAAATGAATAAAGATAAAGAACATAAATTTCCCACGCAAACAGTTTTTTTAAACTACAAATAAGTCTACACATTAATTAGGTTTATTTGCTACATGCGTAGACACTAAAGAGTTTGACTACATCCTTCTTCGTGTCTTGTTATTAATAACTTGTACACATGATCCTGACTTGTAAAAAATAAACACCAAATACAAACGTCACTCAGTGTACATTTACACTTAGATTATCAGTTTCAGAGACAAATTACTTACACTAGTATTGCCCGAAAATCTTGGAATAGGGATGGGCTGTTGTCGATAAATTGTGGTTTTATCGATATTTGTAAGTCTCTTTCTTATATGCAATAGATTTGTCAACAATGGTCTCAATTGCATCTTAAAATTTTTGAAATTATTTCTTAGACTTTCGACTGCTTTTCTCTCGATTATTTTTACTAGCGCTGCCGAGCTCTATTTCTGTCTATCTCAAAATTTAATATAATTAATTACTACAGAGACATGACAGTTTCTGTACTAATAGTCTTAAAATAAACCAATATAATCAGTACCACAATTTAAACTATGTACCCGTAGAGTACTAAGAGTTTACCCTCCAAACAGTGTTCCTAATTTAAAACGCAGTACACCCCAAATAATTTAAATCCAACACTACCAACCCAAAACATCTTATCGACACCACTATCGATAAGACGCTAACACAAACATCACTAGATTGAAATATAAATATTATGTGTATATATTGATAGAGCAGAGCGTATGTCAAACATAGTCGTTTACGATGCCAATATTAACTCTAGTTATCGGGCTGGGTGGTGGTGAACTCACCAACGAAGGTCACTGCCAAGGTCGTTCAGTTTCCATTTACACAGTAAATATTTTGAAATTTACTGTAACTTGACACCGATATTGTAAAGTAGGTATTATAAATATTTGTTGTGTAATTGGCGCGCGATTTAGGGCCGATTGTTTGGGGATGACCTTTTCAATCGAATCAATGATTTGTTGCGTTGTTTTCTTTTGTTCAATATTTGGGAATGTTGTTTTAGTGACGTAGATTAATATAGGTAGTAATAAGGTTATTAATGTAATACCTACATCATTCTCTTTATTTTTCATGTTCTGCGAGAGAGTTACTATCAACAGTTACTAGAATCACACAGGCTTTACATAGGTACCTTAATTGTATAATACGATTACGTACCCATAACTTTTCTTAAAAAATATAATTTTAAAAGTTTTCATAAAAACTTATACGACTTCATAAACCTACAAACCCTATCCTCATATAAGATCGATACCAAAGCAAACTAGACTTACATTTTCTTTCAAGACAGTTATAAAACCTACTTTCCATAAAAAGAAAACAAAATATCCTTTAAGAAAACATATTAAATCATAATAACATAATGTTGGTACACAATTGATTTTATCTCAAAGTATATTTAATTTATCAAGGCAAACGCCTTGGATTACATTAGCTGTTTCCAAATATTTTGTATGCAAGCTACAGTGTGTGTGTTGGGTACATAATGTAGACTTGTGTGCCGTGTACATATTTAGTCAGCATAACATGGCCCCCTTCTATCTGTGGGGAAATCAACCCCATAGAACAAATTGCGAAAAAAGACTCGAAGAACATAGGCGGATTATTTGAGATTATTGTATGAATATGTTTTGTTGGAATGTAGGATTAAGTAGTGACTTCAGTGGAAGTTATGATTGTATTGGCTTTTGATTTTACTATTAACTAGACGTTCCCCGTGGTTTTACCCGCGTTTTTTTTTGTTGTCTTAGGGTGTGCCTATAAGCCACCCATCACCATCTATCTGGCCACATTTTAGCGCAACCCGTTCAGTAGTGGTTGGAACTGGGTTGATAAATTAGTCAGTTACCACTAACGATTGCCTAATTATACTTACTTACCTAAGTAGGTGTAGTTAAAATTGTGTTCTAGTGAGAATTTCAGGTTAAGAACTGTTCAGTTTATTATTTCTATATTTCTAGGTGATTAAGTAACTGATTGAGCTGATTGCTTTGATACGGAATCTCTTTTACCTGTTTTATTATAGGTACAGAATTAAAATTAAAGAACATTAGTTCTCAGAATTTGCTTTATACAAGTTTTTTTTAGAGTTTATAAATAAACTTGGACTTGAATCAATTTACCTAAAAAGTAGGTAGGTATTTATATAAGTAATTAATGTAATGAACCTCCATTTACAATTTACCCATAACAAATGAAGACCATCTGAAACTGCGCAAACAATACGTCATAATGTCCTCATTAATATTCTAAATTCTATCTTAAAAGAGACCTTTGTTAAACAGGTCTCGGGAAAACAAACTCTTGCGCAGCTCAAAGTAAACATGGCGAGCGATAAAACGACCGCCATCTTGTTAAATTGAGGTTACCTACGCGCTTCGAAATTTAAATTATGAATATATTGTCGGCGCGACGGTTTTAACGTCTGTTGAAATAATTTACGACCAGTTTATGGTTTTGGTTTAATGTAATATATAAGCGAATACATATTTACTTATATGGCTGCCTAGCATGTAGGTATAATTTATGTATAGATAGGTACGTTTTCTTTATTCTGAGAAGGTCACATTTTCATGTTTGCATATTCATATTACAGTAAGTACCTACCTACTTAGAAACTGTTGGACCGATTCTGAAAATTCGTAATAATACGAAGACAGCGACTCTACATTTACATATTCAAAGAAAACTGCTCATTTTTTGTTACTAAGTACTACTTATACTAGGTAATACAAAAATAAATACTTATTCTTACTGAAAATTCTTAATACGCAAACAGTGACTCTATATTTCTTTCAAAGAAAATTGATTTTTTTTTCTATATTAATATATTCTATACTATACTACTATACTAATACAGAAATAAGTACTTATCCCTAAAAATAGCCACATTTATACATTACTAGCTGTACCCCGCGGATTCACCCGCGTAGTTCCCGATCCCGTGAGAATTTTGGGATAAAACATAGCCTATGTTCTTTCCCGGACCATAAGCTATCCTTGTATCAAATTTCAAGTCAATCGGTTCAGTAGTTTGGCTGTGAAAAGGTAACAGACAGGCAGACAGAGTTACTTTCGCATTTATAATATTAGTAAGGATTTATGTGTAAGCAACAAAGCAGGAACAAATAAGAAAACACAGCAATAACAAAGTAACAAGAATTTTAGTTGCGAAACCGTTTGCAAAGCTTATCATTGCAAAACATCTTCTTGTTAAGACAATAGCCAGTTTCAAATGTAAACATACGCAATTATACAGATAAAGGTGTTGTTTTTAAAGGAAAAACAGGCTAATCCCACAGTCTAGTGAGACAGAAAACAAATTTGCTCTAACAACAATCGCCCTATACTAAACTCGATTTAGTAATGCTATGTCTACATGTAGTAAGTTGATCAACTGTTTGTATTAGACAAATAATAATAGATTAGGTTTTATATAATAACTTGATTGTAAACTGTTTTTTTAAGATTTTCTATGTGTTTTACAAAAGTAACCCAATCAATGATTCCAATTAGAAAAAGTATAAAACGAAAACAAAATTGGTGAACACTTTACTAAATAAGAAACCAAGATATATTAATAAGAACCTAAGAAATAAGAACAAATTATGAAATCATATTTTCAGTAAAGAATTTTAAATGTACTTAAGTTAAGTACTCCATACCAAATAACAACGTAAAAATGTAAAATAACAACTAATTTTCAATGGAAAGTCCATCAATTTACTTTCTGTTAAACTTGAACGTTTTCTATGAAGAACTTGTAACGTTTTAGCGATTTAGTAAATATGATTAGTCTACTGACCCAGTGTGTATTCAGCGTTAAGTAGAGTCACCGCCCGTTCGCTTACACAGCAAATATTTCAACAAAGATACTCGGGCCGCTCAACTCTCCCTCCTGCTATCCTAGTGCATACACGACTTTTATTATACACTGACTAATACACTAATTTGTGTTAGGAATGGTTTGTATTCAAATGTTTTTGTTGTTAATAATTTTAGTAAAACATAAACTAAGTACTTACCTAAATTAAAAAAAGATATAAGTAAATTAATTACGATTTGATCAATCTAGAACTTATATAGTTTTATTTATTTTACGTTTCAAAATAAAAAGAACACTATGCCCGTGACTCTCCCTCTTGGTACTACTACGAGTAGTAGAGTCAAAAGAAATTATACTGTCCAAGGTAATTTCAAAGAAAAAGTGCTGAGCAGTAATGTCACGGGCAATAAACATAAAAAATATGTAATTCTATCGTATTTATACATACCTTTTGCCCCAAATCTTCCCCCACATCCCTTGGAATTCAATTTGTATGCCAATCGTGTTTCTCTAGAATCAGGCTGACAAGTCTTACGTGTGAATTCAAGTTACGTGCCGAAGCACCGAAATGATAAAATATTAATTTATTTATAACACACCTAGCGAATTTTTGACCAAACTGTATCTCTTAACTAGAACTACGCACACTCAACAAATTTGGGTAACCCTCTACCGAACACCCGGTATAATCAGGCATTTGATGCGAGCGAAGCCAGGTACATCCCTACAGACCTACTTATCTTTGACGTAAGCAAAGCCAAGTAAAGAGCTAGTAATTAAAACCATATGATGGTGAAATAAAATGTCTCATCTCTCATACATTAATACCTATAAAATTTTGTTTGTTTACACACATGGTCTGATATTACGCTAAACGGTTGAAATATTGAAATTTAATGTAATGCAAGCCGCAATGCAGGACAAATAGGTAGAAATTTTAATGAATATTGTGAGGTTCTTTTGGGTGAACGGTTTTTAGTGCTGTTTATAACTTAGGCTATTATTTCTTTGGAACAATAAACGTTTGTTTAAATGTTTAGTTTTGTATTAGTTTTTACTTCTAAGATCTAATGTAATTTTCACTGGTCGCCCTTAATAAATTAATGTAGGCGAATACCTGATAACCAAAACAGTCATTGATTTCAGAGGTTCTTCACATATCGGTAGTCTTTGGATACAGAACGGTATCTGTGGAAGTCGTTGGGGGAGGGCTATGTTTAGCAAATGACGTCAAATCACGGTTGATATGATGATAAACTTTGAAAGTTTTCGAAATGATTCCGATATATCTCAAATCTCAACTTATGTTCCCATATCTAATTGGAGTCAGCTTTTGGTTAAGTCAGCCTGCCTAGCATGACTGTGCGTGATAAAATATATAGACACCACGAAATAATATCGATTTTGCGAGCATGACCAAAAGAATTATGGCGTGGTGCGATATGATAAAATTAAATATGGCGGCTATATTTATTATATTTTGACAGTTGAATGTCGATAAATAGCTATATCGATTTCGCGAGCATGACCAAATGTCATAAAATTTATTACGTGGTAAAATTTAATATGGCGGGTATTTTCATCATATTTTGACAGTTGGATGTTGATAAATTGCTTTATATATCGCGTTTTCGAAGTCATGCTAGCCCAGATGATTCATTGAAATGTTACGAAAAGCGACTACCTTCAGACCTCCACAGCCTAGAAGGCGATAAGACATAGGTTCAACTCTTTCAAAGTAGATATTTTAAGGGCTCTAACTACCCATCATAAATGTAAAACTAAAACGGCTCACATGTTTTACATCTATCCGTGTAAAGCAGTGTCTAATTATAAAGTGTTCAAGTAAATATTACTTTTACGAACTATAAGTGTTCAAATAAAGTATTACTTCTATTAACTTCTTAGGCATTAAACAACCAAATAAAGAAATATTGACAAGCAAATCGTCGAGTCCATTCAAAGATAGCAATGTAATCATGTCGAACGGTCTTCAAATATTAGTGTTTGGAGTAGAAATCTACGCGGTAGGGGTGACTGTGTGTTTGTTTGTCCACTGCGACCCCAATCAGCTGATCGACGTTGTACTTTTAATATTGTGTAATAAATAATAGGATAAAGCAATATGACTAATTATATTTCTGTCTTTTAAATACTGAGTCACCATTTTTAGTAGGTTATCGATTTATTTTATATCGGTACGTAGCAAGTATCTATTCGTACCAAAATACTAGTTTTATCAATTTACGTTCTTTTTAACTGACTTTAAAACATTTGCATATTTGTATAAGTAAGTACTTATATTTCAGTGGTTTTGTAACTAAGTCTATTTCTGTTTCCAAAGCGATCCTAACCCAACCATACCAAGACTAAAAACTAAGGCCATCGCTCATACCATATTTTTACAGACATAAAGGTATTCGCACAGTAAACACATTTTAACATACAATTTGTCAACCAACTTGCCTTTTCGGTAACAAATATAAACTGAATAAAGTTCCTCGATTAATCAGTTTGGCGTAGAGTTAAAAATCGTTTATACGGTACCTGAGCCTCGACCGAGCACCAATTGAATTATTAATGCAGCCTCCACAAACGTAGCGGGTACATATTTACTCGTCGCGTAAATAGATGCGCACACAACGAACACGCGTTTTGTGTACAGAATAATTTAAATGTTCAGACTGTAATAAATAATACTTAATTATTATATTATATTGTGAGTAGTAACGTAGATTCTCTACAGTCTAGACTCTAATAAGTAGATAAATAAAGTACCTGTTGATAATGCTACTAATTATAAAAGGCAGTAAAAAAGATTAACTATTAAAATAATTTGGGCACTTCTAAAAAGGTTAATCGTATTTACAACATTATAGGATTCGAGATGTTTTGAACCATGACTTTAACAGCAACTACGCTAGACAGATGTGTGCAGAAATAAAGTAGTTTGTACGAGTATATGCCCTCTGTGATAACTATCTCTGTATTTTCCGTTAAATAATCAATTGCTGGTCGAAAACAAGCAGCTGAAAATTCAAATTCCGAACTAGAACAAAGAAATATATTTCAAGTTGCAATATCTACATTTCCCACCTTGTTCTATGCTCTCGTTCTTGTACACAATTGGTACGTAAAAGCCGTAGTTTTCCCCGTTGCGCGCGCTTTCGTGCGCGTGTGTGCGTTTGTGCGCATGTGTGCGGGGGTTGGCCTTTTGCGACGTCCATGGAGGGAGGCTAGGGTTGTCCTTAGTCGTATTTTTAGGATAATATTCTAAATAATTAGGGTTCTGATTTGTTTGATGTGAGCTTTTGTGTCTTATCGTGATTTTTACGAGTATCCTAAGTAATATAGTTGTACTAAGTACTTACCTATGTAAAATATATGGACTGTATAGCATTCATTATTTTTAGTTTATTAAAATGAACCTATCTATGTAAAGATTTTGAACCGAGCTCTGCTGCTTTTTAAAAAAATCAGCATGATCGGATCAGTTATTATTATCAGATAGATACAGTTTAGTATTTTCGCATTTATATTACACTAGCTGTGCCCCGCGGTTTCACCTGCGTAGTTCCCGTTTCCGTGGGATAAAAAGTATCCTATCTTCTTTCCCGGACCATAAGCTATCCTTGTACCAAATTTCAAGTCAATCGGTTCAGTAGTTTAGTCGTGAAAAGGTAACAGCCAGACAGAGTTACTTTCGCATTTATAATATTAGTTAGGAAGTTAGGATTAGGATTATTTAGAAGGGATTTAGATTTACCTTCAACAATACTTACAAATTCTTCATGTGCCAACCCTATAGTGTTGATTCCGTGGGTCTCCAAGAACCGTGGAGTCGCTCTCTCTTAGTATTTGCCGACTTGAGCAATTAACACTTTATGAATATTCAACAAAGATATGCGAGTTTTTATATTAATTGATGTGCAGGTTATATGAGAACTCCATTATGGAAACTTGTTTGGTGTGTAATCTCCAAATGTAATTAGGTACAAGACAAGTAATACGCGATATAGCTAATGGATGGAAAAATCTTGTTGAAAACGACTAATGTACGATGGAAAGAGAAAATGCCTTTCTCTAAGTTCAACATGTTTTAGAGACAACCTATTTGGGCCCTTTTATAATAATGCTTGAAATAGGAGTCAATTTTTTTGTACTTTTTTATATTGGAGGGTATGTTTATGAGTTTCCTTTCATCATTACTTTTAAATGTCTGTACAGATTTAATTAAATGTAGTAAGTATACCTAAGTAAGAAAACTCATATCATACCTAGTGACTACACTTTAAACGTAGGTACCTATATTAGGCAGGGCTGTAGTTTGTAATTTTTTTTAAATTACTTAATATAATGAGTACTTTACTTAATTTTCATACCTCTAATGATAAACTTATTTAATTCACTTAAATTAGTTTCATTGTAGAGTATCAATATTTATATAATACTTGCCTACCGCACGTCAACATCAGCGTCGATTGCAATTTATGATGCATTAAAATATATTTGGATATTTACCTACCTTTGTGTTTAGATAAAGAAACATGATTATATTCCCAAAATATCCGATTCAACATTCCACTGGATTCGCAGAAAACTGTGTGAGAACGAGACGACATTGCGCTAAAAGAGACAGCGCTACAGGGATGAAACCTCTACATGCAGGAGCTAAACGGCGTAAGAACGGACTGAAACAGTAAACAAAAGTGAATTTTGTAGCGTTTTAATAAGGTTGGTAATGCGGTGGCAATTTGAGTGTGTGAGTATTGTGCGTGTTGTATTAAGGCAGAAGAGTGCGGACAACAAATATTGATTCGGTGCAGGGTGTTAGAGGGGGTTGGGTAGGTCCAAGAGGGGTTAGGGGGGGGTGAGCTAGGCGCACATAATTTGGACTAATCGTGACGTGTTTGCTCAGGCTTGTCTGGCCGTTCGACTGTGGCCGATCAACTTGTCTTTTAAGAAACTTTGCGAGCATGCTTAGGTACACAGTCTAAGTTTTGATGCTTCAGAAATACTCGTAAATTATGCACAGTATTTGTTTGAGGAGGAATTTTAAATGATTACATTTGACTTTAGGTATCTGTTGTGATTTTGTAAGTGTATTTTGATATTTAAAGCTTTAACTTATGATTCAATTAAATGTTCTTTTTATGAAGTATTATTATAAAATGCCACCTAAATCATCTTATGTATGTACATGTATAGGCCGATGATGATGATGATGATTATAAAATGTTATTACAATAGACGTAGGTACTAACTTAAGTATAACTAACGTACTTTCATCGTGGTTAACTTTAAGACCATCAAAAAGGACCACAAAAATATACCTACATGTTATTTCAAATTCAGATTTTTCAACAGCCAAATCCCAAACATACAGCCAACTAATTACCAATTGGAAATAGAATCATAATCTGTTTGCACCAATGCTGTATACAGAATCATTTAAATCGTAGGTGTAGTATACATATTGGACCACGCCTACACGGGAATGTGAAACAAGCCAGTAGCATTTAGTGTGTACTCATCAATGAATACATATTCATTATGTATTTAAACAAAAGATTAACTAGAATCTATAATATGTTGTACATATTCATTATGTATTTGGTAATATAAATAAAAACTTGTATAATCACTACATAGTATAAAACAAAGTCGCTTTCTCTGTCCCTATGTATGCTTAGATCTTTAAAACTACGCAACGGATTTTGATGCGGTTTATTTGAATAGATAGAGCGATTCAGTGGGAAGGTTTTTAGCATAATTTTATCCTCATATTCCTAGAACGGGAACTACGCGGGTGAAACCGCGGGGCACGGCTAGTATAAAGATAAATTAGTGAAAAAAATTAAATCACTATAACGATATTGAGTGTTCGTTCAGCGTCCGCAAAGAACAGTTGCGTTGCAGTTGCTTTAGTGCGCGTTCGGGTAAAGCGCTGACGCGGCAAACACTCGCGAGTGACCTCGGTACGGTACGCGTGCGCCCGGCCGGTCATCAACGCGATGACCTAGATTGTGTGAATCATGCATGACTATGTAGTGAATTAATAAAAAACATTGTTAAGGCTCCGTTACACCTTTATTATAAATTTAATATTTAGTTAGAAAAAATGGCAACAGGAACAATCACAATTAAAACTGAGACTGAGCATTTGCTATACAAGTACCTCAACGAAGAAAAAGAGCAACGTAAGAAATATGAGAACCTTGTTAAAGAACTACAAGATAAAATTGTAGAATTACAACAACAGTTAGTGCAAATTCAGGAGGATAAAAATACACCTCCAGCTAAACAACCATCAGCAGGTTACTCTAACCAAGTTCAGTATGAGACTGATGAAGAGGAACTTGCCAAAGAGACCGAGTGGGTACGGCAACAAAGCCGTAAGAAAAGGAAGCTGAACCAGTCACTCAGCCCGCAACAGGAATCAATCTCCAGAGAGGACGTTACAAAAGTGCCGAAAGCTAGAAAAGCCCCACAGCCACCACCAATAATTGTTGAAAATGTGACAGATTATCAGAGCTTTTTTGATCTTCTGTCATCATCCGTTGCAAAAGATTCTTTTCTAATTAAGATGAAGAGCGGCAACGTCGTTAAAATCAATTGTAGAGATGGCGACTCATATAGGACTGTGACTCAGTTTCTACTACAAAATAATTGTGTCTGGTTTTCTTACGAAAACAAGCAGGATCGGCCCATACGAGTTATGGCAAAAAATCTGCATTCTACATGTGTGCCTGCTCGGATTATAGAGGATTTAGTATCTAAAGGATACAATGTTGAAGATGCAGTGAACAAACTAAGTTGGAGGACAAAGGAACCTTTAAACATGTTCATGATATCTTTCAACAAAAATGAAGATGTCAACAAAATCTACAAAATCCAGTCTATTTTGGGTTGTAAAGTAGACATTCAACCCCTAAAAACGTCAAAATTAATCCCACAATGTAAAAGGTGCCAGGCATATGGTCACACCCACAAATACTGCTCCAAAGAACCCAGGTGTGTTAAATGCACTGGAAAACACTTAACGAAAGACTGCAAGAAACCCGCAGAAGCCAAACCAAAATGTGTTCACTGTGGTGAACAGCATCCAGCTAGCTACAGAGGTTGCACTGTAGCTAAAGAACTCCAAAAGTTGAAAAATAAAATAAGCCACAAAAATCAAATTTCGACCACCCAGGCACAAAAGCCCGATATTACAAAAAAAGCTATACCCAGTCAGCAAGTGACGAAGAATGTGTCTTTTGCACAAATTACAAAGGGTTTCAAACCGCAAACCCAACCAAAAAAACAGCCTACATTAAACATGGAGGACAAACTTAACACCATTTTAAATTTCATTTCATCTTATGATGAAATATTCAAAAATATTGAGAAACGTTTGGGTATCAAAAATGATGTCTAAGTCAGTAAAGATATTTGCATGGAATGCCAATGGACTTCTCCGGCACCAAAATGAACTACAAGCTGTCCTAAACATAGAAAATATTGACTTATGTCTCATATCAGAAACACATTTCACCAGAGAAACATACCTAGATATTAAAGGATATAAAATCTATCACGCACTGCATCCAACTAATAAAGCTAGAGGAGGCAGTGCCGTCATAATAAAAGAAAATATCCAACATTGCGAGGTCTTTAAATGTGAAGAACCTGAAATACAAGCAGTTGGGATATCCATTAAAACCAAACGTTACCCGGTTACTATTTCAGCAATATACTGTCCACCGAGGTATACGTTAAAGACCGATCAATATGTAAATTTCCTTAAACAACTTGGCAATAGGTTTATCCTTGGCGGCGACTTCAATTCCAAAAATACCTACTGGGGATCTAGACTCACAACAACTAAAGGTAAAGAGTTGTTAAATGCAATTAAAGAAACTAAATGTGATGTGTTATCTACAGGTAAACCAACATACTGGCCCACAGATCCTCACAAAATACCTGATTTGATAGACTTTTTTATATATAAAAATCTCTCTCCTAACTTTCTTCACATTGAGGAAGGTTTTGATATGAGTTCAGACCACTCCCCAATAATTTTGATTCTCAGTGATGAAATCTTAAATAAAAAAGAAATCCCTTCGCTTGTTAATAAAAAAACGGACTGGGATAGCTTTAAACATGACTTAGACTCTAAAATAAATCTAAAAGTACCACTGAAGACTCCAGCAGATCTAAATTTGGAACTTGAAACGCTTATAGCGGATATCCAACAATGTGCTTGGAATAATACTCCGGATATAAAAAGAAAAAATATAACAACCATGTACCCAATAGAAATTCCACAGCTTATAGCAAAAAAAAGAAAACAAAGAAAAATATGGCAGGAAACTAGATTCCCACTCGACAAAACTTTATTAAATAACCTTTCAAAGAGACTTAGTAGAGAGATTAAAAAATTCAAAGAGGATACAATGTCTTCATCGCTAAGTCAACTTACTAGTGACCGTACAACCGACTATTCTCTATGGAAAGCCACTAAAAGTATTAAACACCCAACCAGACAAATACCTCCTATTAAAGAAATTGATGGTACATGGGCCATCAACAATGAGCAAAAAGCTGTACGATTTGCGCACCACCTAGAAAAAATATTTCAGCCAAACGAAAATAACACTGAACTTATAGAACATGTATCGCCACAGGATGAGTCAGAAATAAAACTTGTAACTCCAAGAGAGGTTTATTATGAAATTAAATTTATAAATAAAAATAAAGCTCCGGGCTATGACCTCATTACCGGAGAAGTCCTTAAACATTTACCTAAAAAAGCAGTGGTCAAACTTACCAACCTTATCAATGCTACATTCAGACTAAAACATGTACCGGATGTGTGGAAAGTGGCTGAAGTTATTATGATACCGAAACCAGGTAAACCACCTCATGAAGTAACATCTTACAGGCCAATCTCTCTTCTTCCAGTTATGTCAAAATTGTTTGAAAAACTATTTTTGAAACGGTTAAAAACTATTATAGAAGAAAATAGACTTATCCCTGAGCATCAGTTTGGTTTTAGAGAAAAGCACTCTACAATAGAACAGGTCCATCGAATAACCAATATTATTGAATCAACTCTAGAAGAAAAAAAAGTTTGCTCTACAATTTTCCTGGATGTAGCACAGGCATTTGATAAAGTGTGGCATCAAGGCCTTATGTACAAACTGAAAAAAATGCTACCAAAGCAATTTACTGACATATTGGAGTCATACATAACAAACAGGATGTTCAGAATAAAACAAGAAGACACCTACTCTGAACTAAAAGAAATAAAAGCAGGAGTGCCGCAAGGAAGTGTATTAGGCCCGGTCCTGTACCTATTATACACTAGTGACATTCCACAGATAGAAAACTGCACCATTGCAACTTTTGCAGACGACACAGCCATACTGGCTACTGGTGTCACTCATGAAGTCGCTGTGGAAAACGTACAAAGAGCCGTAACCAAAATATATGATTGGACTGAACAGTGGCGCATTAAACTTAATGAATCAAAATCGGTTCACATTGATTTTACAAATAAAATGACGAATTATCATCCGGTATACATTAACACCCATGCAATACCCTATGAAAACACGGCCAAATACTTAGGCATGACACTAGACACCAAGCTGCGCTGGAAAGCACATGTCAAAAAGAAACGCGATGAGCTAGAAATTCGCTATAAGAAGATGTACTGGCTGCTTGGTAAGCACTCACCGTTATCAGTACACAATAAATTACTATTATACAAACAAGTCCTAATGCCTGTATGGACTTATGGTATACAGCTGTGGGGCTGTACCAAATCAAGTAACGTACAGATGATCCAACGTTTCCAGAATAAAGTACTTAGAGGTATCGTAAATGCTCCCTGGTACGTTAGAAATGACGACCTCCACCGGGACCTCAGTGTGGAACCTGTTGCCATTATTGTTAAAAAACATGCCGAAGCTCATGAGAAAAGACTTCATCATCACGTGAACGTTGAGGCTATCCAGCTCCTCGACAACACGGACATTATAAGACGTTTAAAAAGGACAAAACCTTTTGAATTATTGTAGTGATAGTAAATAGTGTTAAAGTGCAGTGTATGTACTATGGTAAAGAACACATGAACAAAGTGTCTTCGCCTTAACAAAAACAATAAGAAAAGTGCCGATGGGCACATTCTTAACAGAAACATTTTATTAGTTTAAGTTAAAGTTAAATTGCTTATTAGCCTTAATATGGCTAGATTGCAATATTTTGAAGTACACAAAGTGGTGCATCAAGGACAAAAAAAAAAAAAAAAAAAAAAACTATAACAAATCTAAGTATTTGAAAGCTGTACCGATACGTTTTGTAACATCACAAGCGAAAGAAAACCTGGGAATGATCGCCTTAATTCAGGGTACGCTCGAGCCCATCGGTAAGGACATATTATAAGAGCTAACGATGATGATGAAGTGAAACAAATCATCATTAATTTATTTTTTATTTAATATCAGGACACGTAGTTATCACACTTTTCGTATTCTTCGTAGACTTGGATGCCTGCCAAGTCTGAATCCCTGGGTTCTGCTCCTGGATTAAGCGATACATAACTATTTGCTGTTTTTCCAACACGACTCAGGTTAAAGATCTCTAACACTCTTTGTGCAAACATGGTGGTTAGACCAATTTCTCCGTACCTACTCTATAACCAACACTTAACTAAAACAACAGGAGTCTTTTGCCCTGAGTGGGAACTTACAGACTGCTAAGTCGGCATCTCTACGTCCAAACATAGCAAAGTTTAAACTAGGTATGTTAAACATAATCATTCACTACATCATCTCATTACAGTAACTGACCCCTAACTAAGTTCGTAACTTGTATCTAGGGTATCAGAAACTACGCAAAAAAAATGTTTGGACAAGTAAATAAAGTCACACATGATGTATTCACTGCAAGTTTTGAAACTAAACAGCAGATTGTAGTTACAATTAAACAAAATCAAGAAACTCTATACTTACCAGCAGATAAGTTATCAACAAAGTGACTATGTATTTATACAATTATTTACATAGCTGGTACCCAAAGGTACATATGTGTAGATAGATACATATCTACATAAGCAAACACATTGGCATCCGCTACAACGCTTATCTCACAAAGTAAATTCCGCTCGGTATATCTTAAAATATTTCCTTTAATGCACGTTTATACTGAGAATTTCTAAGAAAACGATAGTAGAAAAATATTGCTGGGAATTTTTCGAAATTATTGTTCGTAAGTAAGGATAGGAAACGCGTTTTGGTTAGTACTTATTTGTTTGGTTTTCACGGAGGTTTTTTGAAATTAAACTTCTGCTGGTAGATTATCTTTATTTTAGCCTTTTGCTCGGCTAAAAATATTTGGAGATCACTACCAAATCTTGCTCCAATACCTACAATTAAGTACTTACCTATTTATTATTTACTACCTACTTCCAAATTAATTATTAAATCTCTCCATGTTAAGATTAACCATTTATTATGAGCTACACAAACAGTTCACCCATGAATTAAATTGTAAGCAATAAATGTCAAATTGTTTGTCGGGCTGGTGCATAAAATAACACATTTTGCCCTCGGGTTTGCCCTACCAGCCCCTTACATCGGATCATCCCGAAACTTGCACGATATTACCGCTCTGGGCGATAGGACTATACTTAAATAAAAAATACTATTCATCCACAAAATAGGGCGGGGTGGTATTCAATAAACGTTTTTGAGATTTCGGATTTATACGGATTACCATAATATTGTTTTTGATTATTACTTGTCGGCAGTTTTTGAGTAGGATTTAGGTACATTTTGAAGATAAAAGTTAGAGTGAACACTTAGGGCCTATTTCACGATCTTCAAGTAATGTTCCGAGTAGCTACTCACATGTTTTGTCTTTGTCACTTGACATAAAGTAAGAAAGAGACAAGACTCACTTTACTTGGTGAGTAACGTTACTTGAAGATCGTGAAATAGGCCCTTACTCGTAGGTACTAATTAATACGCAAGAGATAGAGATAAGTAGGTAGTTCTCTTCCGTGCGTATACGAGTATAAAACTATAGCATTTTCTTATTAACAAACGAGGTATAACAACAGTATTACATCCAAGATTTCTTTTTCAATCTTATAGAGATTCCTCCGAGACTTCATCCGTGTGGAATAATGACTTCTAGCAGAATTTGGGTTTCTTCCCCCTTTTATCCCCTTGGGGGTAGAATTTATCAAAATGCTTTCTTAGCGGATGCCTACGTCTATCATCTACCTGCATGCAAAATTTCAGCCGGATCCATCCAGTGGTTTGGGCTGTGCGTTGATAGATCGCTATGTCAGTCAGTCAGTCACCTTTGAGTTATACATATATATTTAGATTACCTACACATAAGTTTTTAATATGTGCCTATGGGATGGGAAAGAAGAAACGTGCATTGACGATACCAAGCACTGTAATCATCGTCTCGTTTATTAAAATGAGAGGACCAGAGAAGTGTTTAGCCATTGTTCTTAAGTAGATAACTTACGCAAAGCAAGCTTCTAAGCCTTGCTACTTACCTACTAAAATTTACAATATAAATCAACGATTTAAACATGATATTAACAATAACTTGTACCAACAAACCTGCGTAACGAAAGCAACTAATTCTCGGCCATGTGTTCAAAGGTTATTTATTTGCTGACTGTACTGGAATGATTACGGGGACCCCTATTCTGAAGGCAGATGCGTTAGAATTCGTTATTTACTTAGGCCCGGCCCGTTTTATCGGAGCAATGCATGTCTGGGCTCTGGCGTGCTTCGCTTCACAGAATAATTGAATGGCAAGTTTGCTGAACTTATTGATGGACTGACGGTACTTACTCGATTATTCTCAATGGAATCGATTTAAATTTGGAATTTTAAAGGTTTTGGTTGTTTGAATTTAGAATGTCGGATTTTTAAATACAATTTTGTAGAGAAATGTCAAACGTAACTGTAACAATGATAGCCATTTCTATATCACCTTCACTGAGGTATTAAAATAAATTGATTGAAAATAACTTATACTTACTTACATGTGTTCACCATAGAGAAGAGAAGGACGGATGTCCTTAACTGACTCCATGATCTGTGGTGTTCACCCTTTTAGAGGTTCCTGCGTTTAGTGAACGTATTTTTTTTTACCTAAGTACCTACCTACATATACTTATATCTTACAAGCTTACTATGGATATGGAGGTACTAAAATACATAAACATAGGTACATACTTTAATGTAAATACATAAAATAAAAAAAACACCTAGAACCAACATAATCCTATTAATTACGAGCAAGACAGGTAAAATAGCACGCAGCGAGTCACCCACAACAAAACGATAGCGAATTAATACCGAACGTTCCCATCAGCCATAAATAAAGGCCTCGGTGTGCAAACAGACGGAAAGTACGCAAACAACATAAAACACGGAATGATTGCAATTAAAAACGCATTGACCGGCCACGTGCTGGCCGCCATCTTGGATCCACGGACATTGTTCATTTTGTTTTAATTTGTTATGGTTTGAGGTTAATTTTGTTTGGTTTTAAGACATTAGTTGGGACTTTTAATGTTGGTTTTGATGTCCTTTAATACTTGTGTCAAGACTATAGTAACAAACTATTAATGTTAGACAATCAGATTCCAATAAGAGTTAAATTAAACAATGCAGGTACTTATCTACGTTTATCTATTAGCATTGAAATGCAAAAAATGCTCTGGTGCTTTCTGTCTTTTTTCTGTAAGTATGCAAAAGTGTAACAGCTGGAGTAAAGACATCTATAGGTAAAATGTTAGTAATGTATTTTTGTAGTCATACCCACACCTACACACTCAGGTATTATTTAGTTGTTTTTTATTTGAGCTAAGATTAGAAACCAGGACTATGTCGTTGTTCTAAAAATGATCAAGAAAAAAATCTAACATAATGCGTTGCCAGTCAAAATGAAAAATACTCTATTCTACTAGTAGGAACAATGTTTTCACGAAATAAATCTCAATCCTCAATAATTTGTATCCCCTTTCTCTATCTCCAGTAAACAAAACAAATATGGCCGTTCAATAATACAGATCGAAAATACGCTTACCTATATCCAGGAAAAAACTGGGATATCGGGAACGACCCCGGTCAGTGTTTGCATTCAGCTAGTCGATAAAGTAAATAAAATATCGAGAGCACCAGAATGCAGTCCGACATCGTACTAAAAAGTGGATTATTTAGACTTTGTTTCTGTTTTTTGGATTGTTTCTGGTTCTAGATTTTTCTATAGAATATGTTGATTTTTCTTTTAGAAGTATTGGTAATATTCTAAAATTTAAGCGAAGTTTTAGGCTTTTTGGTAAGTAAGTACTAAGGATTACTGATACTAGGTACTTAAGATTTGAACAGTAGGGCGATAATGAACCAGGCTATAAGTTACAACAAATAAACGGTAAAGTAATTCAGGAGCGAATAATTAA
The DNA here is from genome assembly GCA_958496195.1 of Timandra comae. Classification (NCBI taxonomy): domain Eukaryota; kingdom Metazoa; phylum Arthropoda; class Insecta; order Lepidoptera; family Geometridae; genus Timandra; species Timandra comae. The sequence continues at coordinate 7,024,017 of OY292370.1, forward strand.
GATAAGACAAAAATAAAACTTCTTCCAAACCTTGGTCTCTTTTAGGCGGACTATCAATATCTAACGTGGAGCAATGACCATCACAAAAACAAAGATGAGACTAACACAAAACAACATAATCCAAAAACATATAATATTTAAAACAAACCGTACAAGCTGCGTTATCTTTCACAACAATACACGGAGACCCACGAAATGAGACACTTAGTTATCCCTCCCCACATACAAGTTTGGCCAATCCACGGATTATCTTTCTTGAGCGCCAAACGTGTGGTTACCCTACCGTAATGGCGCGAAATCCGAGACAAGATGGCCGCCGGGAGTTGCTCGTTTAAGATATTGCTTTCATTAATATGTATTTAGTTACGCTTTACCTTTTATTAAGTGCTTTAGATTACCGTTCGGATGAATGGGATCAAATAGAATTCATTTTATTGGTATCACGCAAATATTTAATGTTTGTCTTTATCTTTAGTATAAAGTCTATGTTGGAGTTTGTTTACGAATATGTCGGTTCGTACACATTGTAAATTAATTAATTCGTTATCACTAGCTGGTATTGACCTGTATATTAACGTATCAATAACGTATCTGGTATCCCAAAACATTTTTGTCAGTATTTAAGCTCCTAGTTCAAATGTAAACTAGCGCCCTCTTTTATCGAGTAGCATTGTTAATAAATGTGTAAGTAATTAATTAATTGTACCGCCAAATCCAAGCAAACTCAAATATTTGAAGGAAGTATCAATAAATCTTCCAATAAACGCAGCGACAGATCAAATAAAGCTTTTAATAATCTATTTGTGAAGTGCTAAAACGACATTGCATATGGCGAAGTGACGACCCGAAAAAAGTTGGGCATACATCGACCGAGGCTCTTGTCCACAATTCTATTTGCGGAAGCAATTTCGCGAAATGCCACAATTTATTTAAAAATTACGCCCTTGTTTGTGTGTGTAAATATTGACGTGTTTGGTTTATGATAATGGCAACACTGTACGGCAGGTACGACTGTACCAACCTAGCGACACTATTGTACACATATTATTTGATATTTACCGTCGCAATGTAAAGTTTACAATATAATATTTGTTAAGTATGCTCCTCTTTTGAAAGTTGGTGTTTACTACTAACATATGGTTTTTAATCATAGGTAAATTTGAAGACTAAACAGTGGTAGAGATTAAGCTGTTGATTCGGTTTTTGAACTTTATTTACTCAATTAACAACGTTGAGTTTTGTTTATCAATCGTTGTTCTAATCAATTATTTTGTTTGAATATTATGACGTTTTAAACTAAGATTAAATACCTAGAATCGCGTTTAATCTTGATAAACATTCTAGCAAAAGATGTATAAAATACAGTTAGCTACTGTGAGTCATTCACTTTCATGTAAAGGTAATTTATGACGAAAGTGTGGGTAGCTGCACATTATGCTTTCCAAACATGGCGACACATTACAAAGACCTTTTCGGTGTTGATAAGTAATAAATAACCAGTAGCAGCGTGGTTGTTCTTAATCAATTCACAAATGTTGACTTTAAACAGCTCCACAACGGGTACCAAACAAACTCCTCGATCGGACGCAAAGTCTAACTGCAAACAATATCATCATAGTATTTGTACTGAAACAACAAATTTGTAGCCAGCTTTAAATGCAAGCCCAACACGCCGGCACACACTCACCGTGTGTACAGAGACAATATGTACGAGACTCTACTACGGTCTTAAGCAACGCGACAAAATGAATCTCCGCTTGCGACTGATACGGCCCAATTCAAACATAGTCAGCGCCATTTTGTTTTGACAAGCGGCTATCTCGCCTCAAAACCAACAATGAATAACACACCTTATTCCAACTTATCTAGAACCATATTCGGACATCGGCCGCACCGAGTAGAAACATCGGAAATTAAGGGAGGACCAGACACGATTCTGTTTGCCGTCTAACGTGGTCCCAGGACGAAGTTACAAATATTTGACGTGTCAATTTTGTGAATGTTGACCGAGAATTGCGGTTAATATTCCCAACCCGAACAACCTGACTGCGTACGCGGGAACCCTTTAATTAAATGACTGAAATAGTCCAATTGTTAATTTATAATGTCGACTCTCGGGACGTTAGGTATTCAGCCGCTTTAACTTCCCAAGACAAGTTTGTGTAAACGGTGAACCATTTCAATTAACCGACGGCCTAAACTATAACTGGAACAGATTAATCGAGATCAAATCGATCGAATAACAAACAATAATAATCGTCGGCGTAGGTACTGTTGTCTCGGCGATGACCCAATACGATTCAGTTACGATACGATACGCGCAGAATTCAGCTGGCGAAATGAAACAATATCAAACAAAGCGGATCGATTGTAAAGACAAAACATTGTTACAGCTTGTTACGACCATATTGCTCGTTATCGCGGGGCTATTTATTTTCGAGTGGCAACACCGAAGAGTCTATAAACAAAAAAACACTCCGGCGACTGTTTTCATTGACAACAATGGCTGGGAGTACTCGCCGCGTTAAGAGTGACGGTTCGAGTAGGCACTTACTTTCGCGACATAGGTATCTGAGTAGGGGCTCTCGGTACAGTATTTTCATTGTGTGCTTTTAATTTTGAGTGCGCGAACTAGCTCGCTCTCCCGGGACGTATGTTTGCGAGGGTAATATTTGCTTCCGCTGTATAATTCAGCCGGCCGACATATTTGCCAAAGAGCAATCATTTTAATATCGTGAGCCATCACATTAGGGCCGAGCGGGATACTTTGTTGGATGGATTAATTTTTCAATTTTAATTATGATTTTGGAAGTTTCGGCCTCTCTAATGGTTTTATATGAATGAGGTTTGTTTGAATAAGATTACGGTTTTTGGTTTTATAATCATGTGCAAAAATGTTGTATTTTTAGATATAGCTGTTTATATATCTAAGTACTTATTTATACAGACCGCGAAATACATTATACTGGCTATATTGATTTATTGACTCCCTCTCTTCTTGGCTATACTTATATCCTGGTGGTAGGGACAGTCTACTGGCTATATTCATTTTTAAAATCTGTTCAGATTTTCAGATGAGGTAAAAAAGGTAAAAATCCCAACTTAAAGTTACCAATATCCCCAACACTGGGACATTGGTTAATGTTGGATATTGGTTAAATTATTGTAGAATACACCAAATTAATATAACACATATCTATTTTAAAACAGACTGAAAATATAATATTAACAAACATAACATTTCAAACAAAATTAAATACGTTATAATAAGTTAGTCTCACAACATAATTTTATACGAACACCTAAAACCGTATTCATTTAAAATCAGACACGCAGAGACATCTAGCAGAATATAGCGAAACTAATACGAAGTTACAAAGCAGATACTAGCTCCACCTGGTGGTAAATTCTAACATTAATAAACACCTCTTTGTAAGTGTCGGTCCTATGGGAATTTCGGGATAAAAGGTACGCTTTATTGCGGTTTAGACCTTGGTATTCTTTTTTTATAGGTCAATCTACAGTGAAGTCTTAATTATTTAGAGGTGATAGGTTGCTAGTCATTCCATAGCATAGTCGAATGACTGTTTCTATACAAAGCTTCTTTGGTGTTAGGCTGCTCGCCCATGTTCGATAAATAATTAATCGGTGACCGACTTTTTGGACCCATAGTCGGGCTGCCTGTTTTGTACCTACTGAGTTTATAACCGATTTTTTGTAGGACGTCTGGTTCTGTTTCTCTCCTACAAAGTCTGTACAAAAATGTCGGACGTGAACGAACAGCCTTATGCTAATTTGTACAGCATCACATATCTCCCTTATTTATAAGTTTTTATAGTCTTTTATATTTTGATATAAGAACCTAATCAATTTCGATTAGATAGGCGAGATTCCTAGACATGTAGCAGAAACGTCACATTTATGACAACACAAGTCGCGTTCTTACGTCCAAAACATACAGACGCATCTAAGTTCAGTGAAAACAGTACCGTAGGATCAGCTGTCTGGATCCCTAAATATAAAATTAGTATCCCATTCAAATGTCCTTCTCTATCTTCTGTTTTTACGGGTGAAGCTATTGCTATCCTTGAAGCCCTCAAGTATATTATATCTCATAACCTAAACAAGTCTGTGATCTTTTCCGACTCAAAGAGCTGCCTCCAGTCTATCCTGTCTAATCCATTCCGATCCAAACAAAGATTCCCTCCTATCCTAAAAATCCGAGAAGCCTTGTATATTTGCCATGAACGCAGCATCGAAGTTGCTTTAGTTTGGATTCCGGGCCACTGTGGCATCCTTGGAAACGAAAACGCAGACATCTGTGCAAAACAGGCATCTACACTAGGATCCTTAGAGCACTCTTCTGAGTTCCCATGTGACCTATCTTTTTACTCCAGTGTCTCCCTTTTCCAATATTAAATAATATAATTTTATTTCAATTATAATCCAATAAGACTTGTACGCGCATGCGTATGGACGCATTTACACCGATACCAAAATTTAATCAAGCATGGTCTACGAACTGGCTAACATCTAAAAGGGCAAATATTACGGAGATATCCAACCAGACATCCCTCGAAGACCTTGGTTCTTTAAATTCCGGTCATTTGATAAACGCTCGATCCATAATATGTCGCCTACGACTAGGGCATGTTTGCTCTGCTGTTCACTTAGCTAAACTCCAGATCAGGAATAGCTCGATCTGTGAATGCGGTCTAGATGAAGGCAGTGTGGATCACATCCTTTTCAACTGTCCACTTCAACAACCTTCCCTGTATGATCTTCTTCCCTCAGATATCTCTCGTCCTACCTCTATTAGATGCCTTCTATCTCTTGCTTTCTCTCCTTCTATTAAATTAATTTGTAAATATATTAAACGTAATAAAATTAAACTATAAATATTTTAGGTGGTGGCTATAACTGTGTATAAAATGTACATATACACTAATGGAAAAAATTAAGGGATCAAAAAAATATTCCAAATTTTTCGGTACTTTTCAACAGGCCGTAACTTTGAGAGAAATGGTCGTACAGGAAATAAAAAAAAAGGAAATTGTAGCTCCAAGTGTCTAGTTTTTGGATTAGAACTTCAAAATTTTGTAGCCTCCTGAAAGTTAAAGGTGGGTTTCAAGAACTTGAATGAATTCCCCTTAAATTGAAAATTTAAGCACTTTCTGGAACAAAAATGTGGAAAAAGCTCGAAAAAAACAATTTTTTTTCTCATTTTTAAAAATTGCAAAAAAACGTGATCCTTTAATTTTTTCAAAAATTCGATCAAGTGAAACAAAAAAACGGCTGGCTGGATTAATTTGATTCTTTGTAGGGTTTTTGTGGACATATTGAACTGTAAAAGGCACACTTAACATTAGTGGTTTCCTCAATATTTTCGATCCAGCGCTTGATTTTCCAAAAAACCACTAACTGCCCTTTTTTTGTTGCATTTTCAAATTCATGTGACAGAAAGAAAAAAATTTTTTTTCGAAAAAACAATGGACAGTCGTTAAGGGGAATTCATTCAAGTTCTTGAAACCCACCTTTAACTTTCTGTGCGACCATTGGTTGCTGAGATATCGATAATCAAAGACAAAAAGATCCTTTTCCATTTGAAGACCGATATCTCAGCGAGGAGTGGACGTATCAGGGTGTTTAAAAAAAGAAATTAAAGCTTAATGAACAAAGTATCCGATCCTTATGGTGGTTAAGCTAAAAAAAATTTTTGTTGCTGGTTTTTCTACGATTACTCAAAAACCGCGGAGGCTACAAAATTTTGAAGTTCTAATCCAAAAACTAGACACTTGGAGCTACAATTTCCTTTTTTTTTATTTCCTGTACGACCATTTCTCTCAAAGTTACGGCCTGTTGAAAAGTACCGAAAAATTTGGAATATTTTTTTGATCCCTTAATTTTTTCCTTTAGTGTATTTATCACATACTTATCGAATATGATTATAGTGAATTGTCATTCTTATGTATATATTTGTGTTTGTCTTTGTTTTAGAATATAACTGCATTGGTTATTCAATAAACCAGTGATACCCGAAAAAACCGGCCAACTTCCGCGATTTTACCGACCAATCTCCATCGTTTATGTTGTCTTACGTCTACTTTGACACTGGCAGAATTGCAAGACAGCAGCAGCCAAAGAACTAAAAATTGAATTGAACGTCCAAAACATGATTAGAAATTAATTCAAACTATTGATAATTTATATAAAAATATGTTTATTGTCTTCAAGTTTCATTATTAACAAAACGACACATCCAGTGTGATTTAAATGTAAATCAAAGATCATTATTTTTAAAATATTAGTAAAATCAAATACTTAATTATTATTTACAATGAGGTTCTTTATGAGGTTTCATTTTGAATAAAAAAAAATAAAGATCTCTATTAAGAAATCATAATTAAAAACTTAAATTATTCACTTAATAAGAACTAAATGTTATCATAATTAAATTATATTTTGCTTAATTTTAAATAAAATAAAATCATAATTTAATATTGTCATGAGTTTGTGACATTGTACTGTTAAATGGCATAATTATTTATTTTACGATTAGTTATTAAAAGAAAAACATAATTTTTAAAACATAAATATTTTTGCTTATAAGAATATTTAAGCCCTATATTTAATCCAGTGGTTTTACATTCGTAAATGCCAATCCCGTGGGAATTTTGAAAACGTAATCTCAAACCAGAGCCTCGATTGGAAAATAGCAGACATGCATTATTTGCACCAGAAATTAAATCCAATACTTTTAGACTAGGCGTATGTTGGGACGCAGGCAACGCAGGCCGCGCAGGGCAGAGCAGAGCAGATTTTGTGTTGCATGGAACGTCGCGAGAGAGAGCAGGACAGACACATGTCTGGAACGTCTCGAGAGAGAGCAGGACACACATGTCTGGGACGTCGCGAGAGAGAGCAGGACAGACACATGTCTGGGACGTCGCGAGAGAGAGCAGGACAGACACATGTCTGGGACGTCGCGAGAGAGAGCTGGGCAGACACATGTCTGGAACGTCGCAAGAGAGAGCAGGACAGACACGTGTGCGTCGCACCTGCCTGCTGCCTGCTTCGCTTAGTTTGACAGGCAGACATCTGCCTACATGGCAACATAAGAGTAACTTTTTTTTATAAATATTACTTACTTAAATATTTTTATAAGTAAATCGGCTAATAATAGCCAATGCATTACAAGAGCACAGACTGCGACTAAAAACTAAACTGTTAATTCTTATATCAAATCCAAACCCAAAATTAACCCTTAAATAAAGTACTAAGCTATCTTTAAAATAAAATTATATATAACATTCATTGGTCCATAATTTCGAGTAAATGCAGTGATGCAAATGTATTGAGTTACAATCTTTTCTGTGCTGGCGGACAAAATTGGAAGCTACTAATGTCATTTTGACTCCAATGTCATTTGGATACATTTTCATTCTGACAACCGAAAGATGCCATTACAGCGACGCTGTCACCGGCACAGAAAAGATTGTGGCTCTATATTGTGATATCAATCTATGTACTAAAGTATTTTATGAGTTATGAATATGTACCGATTTTAGTCGAATTTCCATAACCTCGTGTAAAATAATTCAAATGTCTCCATAAATTTCCTAATAAAATATTGATATCACATACATGTAAAAAGTACAGTTACCTACCATGATTTAAATCTATTCTACAACCAAATCGAAATCGTCTATATCCTCACACATTGAGTTGAAGCCTGCTGCCCATTCTTCAACTTCTTTCTCCTGAAAATAAACAAATAATCTTTTTAGAAACACATAAATTACAGTTTGAATCAAGTAAAAAGAATACAGGGTGTGAAAGATCAAGACTCAAAGATTAAATGATATAAAAAATGCTGAAAGGAGTCCTAAGGCAGATTTTGATTAAAACTAAAACTGCATTGTTACATTTTAAAAAATCTATACTTCTAATTGAAGAAAAATGGATTGAATGGAACCTATGAAAAAGTTGGTTTAAAAAACACACCCTGTATTATCACACCATGTATTAGTGTTGTTAATAAGGATCAAAATCAGGAAGGTAATAACTTAAGACTACCCTAAGAAACATGCTCATTTTCAAACATTTCATAGAAGAAGCTAGCAGCAAAATAGCATACAATAACAATTAGTAAGAAAAGCAGTTTGTATACAAGTTAAAAACTATAAAAAAGTATTACAAACCTCTTTCCTAGTCATCTGTTTCTTAGTATTCTTCTTTTTTCTAGCTTTCTTCTCCTTAACATCTGGCACATGGAAGCTCAGATCAGCGAGGTCATCTTCATCATCAGACCTGGCCGGTTCAGGTACTTCACTCTGTTCACTGTCACTATTTGAATATGTCTTTTGGAACGTCACCTTCTTGGCTTTACCGTAACTCTTGCGGTGTTGCTGTAATGAAAAAATGAAATGGTTGTTAGTCTTAGCATTGATTTTTAGTGAAGAGAAATATTATGTTCAAGTTTTTACATCCCAAAATTCCCACGGGATCGGGATTTACGAAGGTAAAACTACGGGATACGGCGATAAACGGCGGTCAGTACATAAATTAACTTTACCTACCAAGTATTGAATAGCTAACAAAATCTAAGAAACAATTCAATTACCTTCAAATGATGAACAAATTCAATATCCTCAAACAGATGTACTGATTCTGAGTCCTCATTCATTTCTTCAACATTAGTAGTCTCTGCATTTTCTGCTTCCACATCCTTTCTTGTTTCCTTCTCAGGGAATATTGGAGCATCTTCTGCTGACTTCAATTGCTCATATAGTTTGTTCACTACTTCAGAACTGGCCAATTTCTTTGCAGCAACTGGCAATACTGGTCTTGTTGGTCCCCTGTTCTTTAGCTCTTGTAAAGCCCCTCTAGAATGTGACCTTAAGCCTCTCATTCTATCTCTGTGTGCCTTTTTGATAGGAGATACATTTTCTTGATCTGCCTCGCTCTCATCAAAACCAAAATATGTACAATCTTTGTCTTTTTCCTTACTGTTTTCCTTTTCTTGATTGATATCAGAATCATTTTCAATAGATTTGTTTTCATTAGACTTATTGTTACTGTTGTCTGAAGTATTTAGTGCTTCAACTAAAGACTTCTTAGCTTTTTTAGGTGTCTGGTATCCAAACGAAGTGCTTGAAATATCTTCAAAGAGAGAGTTAGCTTTAGTTGGTGATACAGACCTTCCCCTCTTCTTTTTATTAGCCTTACGTTCAACAACTTCTTTAAAGAATGAAATGATACTTTTCTGCACTAAATTCGAGTTATTATTATCAACAATTTCAGGTAACGAATCGTTACCTTGTGGCACCATGTCAATGTAAACATGTTTCTTTTTGCTAGAATCTTCCGTGTTTACGAAAGAACATTCTACTGCTGGTGTCATGTTGGGTTTCACATATGTATTTGCTTGCCATTTTATAGGTAAACTACCAAATTCGACTCTCCAAGGACTGGCTGTAGGATGTCTTATTGATACATTCATACTACTGCTAGCTACTGGATTCTCATCAAAGAAGCTTACGTCTCCTTGTAAGTTTAACGGATCTTTCTCGTTAACCTGGCTTACATTAACATTGTTTATTACTGCCTCAGGAACTGATGGAACTGGTTCATTGTGTGAATCATTTTGATGACACGGTGAATTTACAGGAGAATAGTTGATATCATTATTATCTACCGTTGATTCAAAGTCAGCAGCAATATCTTCTATACAAATTGACTTGTAGTTCGATTCGTAAATTGAGTTTTTAGCTGATTCGTTAATAGGAGTTAGTGGGGCTCCGCTTATGTTTGGTAATTGTGATGTATGAGGTAGTGTAGGTACATAACTTGTGTTAGGTATCTGTGATGTCGGTTTTAATGGTTCTTGATTCTGTTTGTTTGTAATTTGAGTATTATTTTCCTTAACTTTGTTTGTATCTTGAGTATTGTTTACTTTATTTTCAACATTTTTATTTACTGTTTGTCCAGGTTTTACTTTACTTTTCAGAGCCTCCATTGCTTTCGATACATTGTAATCATAGTTACTCTTCAATACAACTGGTTTAGGTTTCGGTGGCTTTTTGGTGACAGTTCTTTTGCGTTTTTTCTTCTGAGGACGAGGTTCCTCATTAGGATCATAAGTAAATTCATAGACATCACGATTTTCATCTGTTTTTTTATCTTCTAAAACTCTGAATGAGAGACTTTTGTTTAACAATCTTTTGTTTTCCGGAGATTTCTTGTTTAGATTAGGACTGACTTGTTTTGAAGCCAATTTAGAAACTAATTTACCTTTTCTTGTCTCAACAGTTTTAGTTTTAGCATTATTATTGGTGTCTGGACTCTTTTTATTCGAATTTTTGTTACTGGCTGACTTTAAATTAGTTTTTTCCTTTTCTGCATTCTTGAAGTAGTTTGTAATAGAGTTTACATTTTGTTTTGACACAGTAGCAGTTTTTTCTTTAGTATTTTTATCATTTTTCCGAGATATTGGTGTACTAGCATGGCATGGTTGTACAGGTATGAACTTGTTAGGGCTTATAGAATGTTCTTCCAATCTTGATGGTAGACGAGAAATCCTCTTCGGCCGATTTGATATCAAACTGGTTTCTAAGCTTTTAGAAGGAGTTTTGAATGGTGATGCATTTGAACTTGTGTTTGAAGTGTCTTGTTTATGTTTCTCTTTAGTGGATTGTATGCGGCAATTCCTCTTAGGTCTGTCTGTTGCCACTGTAAGTTTCTTCAGAGTTTTGTCAGAAGATTTGGGCATATCTGTTGACATTGTGGCTTTAGTTTTAGAAGATTTATCCGGAGATTTAGACACAATATTCTTGTTGGAAACATTTTGAAGTGTTGCCCCAGATACATCTTTACTGTTAGACAAGTTATTTAACACTTCATTCTCAACGTACCTTGTAGGTATACGTCTGTCACGTCGCGGTCTTACAGCGGGAAGCCCTTTAGCCTCCGATGTGGTATTTTTAGCGACAGTTTTCAATGGCTTGGTTGGAATATCTATCGACGCATTATCGTCAGAAAGTGAGTTAGTTTTATCAGCTAAAGCTTTTCTTGGGGTTTTGGACACCTTTCCATTACTTTTTAGCTTACTTTTCTTTACAACATCAACATTTTCTTTCAAAGCTTTAGTAGCTCTCGTCCTCGTTCTGGGAGGCATGATGTAAACAATGTAAATACATTAAAGCAGTTACCTTTTCTATAAATAATCAATTCAATAATATCAAAACAACTGATATAATGCCTCAAAGCTTGTCTTTTATGTTGTTTTTACTATTTTATTCACAAAACAACTTCGCATCAACACAACATTTCACAAGAACAACAAAATTTTCGCTCGTTTTTCCTATTTGTCAATTTTGACAGTTTGGTAATGACAATGACAAATCAAGAAAAAAAATATGGCGAATGCTTCGTTGACACTGACAAATAAATAACTAACATTAATCAACGGTGGAACGTCATTGGATTTGTTTGAATTTTTTGGTTTGGGTTTGAATTGGAGCCGTTGAATTTGATTTTTTAAACGGACGACTGTGGACTGTGTTGTTTTTGTGTTGAAATTAATTTACCGGTTAATAATTGTGGAAATAGAAGCAGTAAATGTGCCAAAGCAAATAATTTATACATACTCTTTTATAAATTACACGCAGTAAACAAGACATAAAGGTAAGTAACGGTTTGTGTAACTTTCACTAAAACTTGTAGGTATCCTGTTGGGTTTCCCGCGGGTTTATTTCCCATGTATCTTACTTAACTAACACACCTGAAGACTTATCCTACAATAAATAAAATAAACATTATCACCTCATTTTCAGAAACTTTTTTCACACCAAAAAGGACACACCACAAAAGGAGAAAGAAAAAAAAATATTTTTGACAAGCCCCCCAAACCGAAATCCGTTTCTGAATTACTTTTTGCCTTACTAAAACATTGGGGATATGGATTTGTTATAAAATACTAACAAGAAAGGATTGATGGTGTTATTTATGAACAAATAACTAAGTGCTGTCTGCAAATTCAAGATGGTTGAAAGCGATAAAGGTTCGATTGATACCGTGCAAGTGGCGCTTCGGATAAGGCCGTTGATGCAGCAAGAGATAGAAAGAGGATGTGATGAATGCATTGATGTGGTCCCTAATGAACAGCAGGTTCAAATCAAAGATCTCGCCTTTACATACAACTATGTGTTCCCACAACATATTAACCAACAAGAGTTTTATGACACAGCTGTTAAAGGGCTTATTGGACGATTGTTTCAAGGTAATTTAGTTATATTTCTTGAGAAAACTAATAAATCATCTGCCTGTATTCACTCGCTGTTTGACATGGGCCTCTCTGATGGAATCTTACCAGTCATAATTTTGATTATAAAGTTTATATGAGAGCCAGTTCTTTAATTTATTTTTAAGTTTCACTTTATGTTCAATAGCTAGGTATATTTTAAAATGTATATTATTGTAGATTTAAAGAATAATGTACTTAATTAATTATAGTAATTAATTAGTATGTAATGCAATTTCTTACAAAAAATAACTGAAACATGTGAATATTTTTAATTTTCAGGATATAATGTAACAATTCTGGCATATGGACAGACAGGTTCAGGTAAAACCTACACAATGGGTACTAACTATTCAGGTTCGGATGGGGATTCAACAAAATTAGGTAAGTACTATAAATAGTTTATTTAATTTAATTGGTACTGTATGATGAATGTGTCTGGGTATTAAAGGAGTTATTCTCAGGATTTACTGGCTCAAATGCAAATAATCTTAGTGTTGTCTTTATATCATCACTCTACAACTAAATAGAGTAGTATTTATTAAGACAAATTCAGTTTGAGGGCACAGCTAATAATACACCTGTGTGATGATTCCAAACACCACAAGTATCCCGCACAAGGGACCCAAACTTGAGAGGCCTAGGTGCAGAAAATGCCTGCTTACAAGTACAAGTAGGCCTGTGTGGCATTTCTCCCCAAACAATGGCCCATCTCTTAACTTACCGTGTGTGTCCCTGCACCTGCACACGTGAGGAACTTTACAAGGCCACAGATAGCCATATTGGTTCTGGTCCTCAAAAATATGAGTCAACACACAAAGAAGAAGAAAAAGCTAATCCTACTATCCCACTAATTGTATAAAGCCGAATGTTTACGAGTGTGGATGTTTAGATGTGTGGATGTTTGGATGTGTGGATGTTTGTTCCTCTCTCACGCAAAAACTACTGAATGGACTTTAATGAAAATTGGTACAGATGTTCCTCGTACCTAGGCATAACACATAGGATTTGTGACTTTATCCCAAAATTTCCACGGGACAAGCTTCCACGGGGGTAAAACTGCGAGGCCCAGCTAATAATAAATATTTAAATTTCCAGGAGTAATACCTCAAGCAGTGGCAGATATATTTGACTTCATCGAGACTCATGAAGACAAGTTTATATTCAAAGTAAATGTTTCGTTCATGGAGTTGTACCAAGAACAATGTTACGACTTGCTCTCGGGGAAGGAGAGGGCGCACAGTATTATTGAAATCAGGGAGGATATTAATAAGGGGGTTATTTTGCCAGGTAAATAATTATGTATTTATTGAATATATAATTAAATTTTTATAGTATAATTTTAATAAGCTTAAACATCAATAAATAAGTAGTTCTAATCTCATCATTGAGAGGGAGGGAGGCTTTTGCCCTCCAGTGGGGTCCAACAGACAGATTTTTCATCATAAGATAAATAGAAGTTAAATTACAATGTTACATTTTCAGGAAATATAAAAATTTATTTATATTGTTATATTATGTTAACATTTTTTTAGCTGAGGACTTAGCTGAGTTGAGACTTTGTCAGTTTACAACTATGTGTAGATAAGTTTAATTGTATACACACATTCATACCACCATTAATGTTTCCAGGTATAACTGAGCTACCAGTGACATCTACAATGGAGACCATGACAGTATTAGAGCGCGGTTCAATTGGCCGAGTGACCGGCTCCACCGCCATGAACCAGGCTTCCAGTCGGAGTCATGCAGTCTTCACTATCGTTATTGCTAAGGAGAGTCGTACTGATAAGTAAGTAGAAAATTATACTTTAAAAACTTAAGTGATGTTGTTGGCTGTCCTATAGCAGTGTTTTTCAATCATTTTGATTTTGTGACCCCTTTCGCCTTTCGTGGTTGAAAAAGTCCGGCGACCCCCTTGTACACTTTAATAGACAAAAAAGTTAATTTAAAAAGCTTTGCAATTTGTTCCATTTTGATACCTATATTCTACATGGTGTAAGAAACATAGAGTTTTGAAAATAATTACTGTAGTTTAGAACCTTGCGTTTTCCTATCGGCGACCCCCAAGAACAAGGCTTCACGACCACCCCCTTAAGGGTCGCGACCCACAGTTTGAAAAACACTGTCCTAGAGTACACAAACCATATACAAATAGTTATAAATCAATTGCCTATAAGTACTGAGTGAATTTTCCAAATGAGCGTGGTAGACGAAATGCGAAACTATAAATTAATAAAAAATCATTTTTCCAGAAACCTAGCAACAACATCGAAGTTCCATCTCGTAGACCTCGCCGGTTCAGAGCGCATAAAGAAGACTAAGGCAAGCGGTGAACGTTTGAAAGAAGGTGTCAAGATCAACCAGGGCTTGTTGGCGCTCGGCAACGTGATATCGGCGTTGGGTGACGGAACAAATAGAAGCTTTATTGGATACAGGGACAGCAAACTTACACGGTTATTGCAAGGTATGTAATGAATAATTTACTTGCACTATTAAACTTATTTACGCGGGAAATTTAAACGAATGTACAGATAGCTAAAATGTATAGCAAAAATGCTGAAAGGTGTGTCATGATCGGTTTTGATAAAAGCCAAAACTGAATCAAGGTTTTTGTAAAATCTATACCCTAGAATCTTTACCTATACCTTAAAATCTAAATTTATACAAGAATTAGGTATGTAATACTAATGTGGCAATATTTTTTTTATTTATTTAATTAACTATTTATAAACACCCTGTATTGTCATTGGTATCTACTAAACATCATCCAATCATCAGTAGTTTCAAAGCTAAAGTAACTAAATTTTCCTCATTATAATATCAACATGGATATAAGTATAGACTTTACACAACAAAATTTGAACTCTCCATTCCAGACAGTCTAGGAGGCAACTCTCTGACCCTAATGGTGGCGTGTGTGAGCCCTGCAGACTATAACTTAGACGAGACAGTGTCCACACTGCGATACGCGGACCGCGCGAGGAGAATACGGAACAAACCTATCATCAACCAGGATGCTAAGGCTGCTGAGATTGTTAGGTAAGATTAAAGAATTTTTTGATTAGATCTTTTAAAATAAATTTCTAGAAGATGTGTGTAGAGAGAACTGCGATCTTCAATTTCTTCTGGGTCGTTATATTTTTCTAATTTCTCCTGAAGTCCTGGGTTCGATTCTTGCGATGGCGATGTATTTTTGCTACTTCCAAACATAGAAGACGTAGGTGTATGTAGATCACTCCTATAGTACGAAAAGTAGGAGACTTTTTGTACTATCTCTGAACTAATATTTTATTTATTAACTTTTATTTCCGTCTACACTCCACTTTGTAAGTCTTCCCAGTTATTCGCCAAACTTATCTCAACCAAATGTATTACAGGTTAAACAACCTCGTGAACGAACTACGCTTACAACTGCTCGGCAAACTGCCGACAATAAGCGAGCAAAACAACGAGCAATTACAAGAAGAACTAGATCGGGAACGCGCCAAATACGCGGAACTGCTCAAGAAACACAAACAAATGACCGAACATCTCAGCAACATGCTCATAGAGAACACTAATCTATGCGAAAAAGCTCTGTTAGCCGAAGCAGCCAAGGACAAAATAGAAAGAAAACTCAATGAGCTAACAGAACAATGCAATCAGACGATTGAAAACTTAAATATATCGAATACAGATGACGAACAAAAGTCTAGCGTTGTTGACTATCTGAAGGAGATAAAGTCTAGATTGGAAGATTTGCAGTCGGTTAACTTGAAGACTAACGA
This sequence comes from Timandra comae, assembly GCA_958496195.1. Classification (NCBI taxonomy): domain Eukaryota; kingdom Metazoa; phylum Arthropoda; class Insecta; order Lepidoptera; family Geometridae; genus Timandra; species Timandra comae. The sequence continues at coordinate 7,040,088 of OY292370.1, forward strand.
AGAGTTGATCGATCACGAGATTAAGCTGTCGTTTGTGAAGGATGAGAATGAGAATGATAAGGTTGATGATGATGTGGTGATGAATGAAGATCAGGCTGTCTTGGAAGAGGAGAAACGGGCTATGGGACAGGTGAGACAATTTTATTATTTATGTATAACTAGCGGCGCCCCGTGGTTTCACCCGCGTAGTTCCCGTTCCCGTAGGAATATGGGGATTAAATTATGCTAAAAACCTTCCTCTTGAATCACTCTATCTATTAAAACAAACCGCATCAAAATCCGTTGCGTAGTTTTAAAGATCTAAGCATCCAAAGGGATATAGGGACAGAGAAAGCGACTTTGTTTTATAATATGTACTGACGTATAACTAGTCATTCTCGCAACATGCTAAAAGAAAGGTGACTATAATCACCAGGAATACGCCTATGACCCCTGTCCACAGACAGCCGAGTGGTTATTCCCATATTATAGTTGTTTAGTTGTGGAAAACTGTCCCCTTACTTGTACCACGCCGTTTCCGGTTCCTGATTCCGATTCCCAATAACGTTCATTGTATACATAAGGTATAGACACGGTTGTATAACTTGTAAACATACAATTCCAATATAAAATCTCCAAACCGCTAAAACACTTGATAAAACCTTGTATTGAAGTGTAAATAAAATTTAATGGGTAATAAAAAAACATGTCGATCAAGAAAATGTGCGAGATTTTTGACACAAAAAACTAAATTATTTTCACACATAATGTCTCTATGATCCATTCAAGTTAACTATCTTACTATAAAAGATTCCAATAAGTTCAATATTTCGTGATATATAATTCTTTTATGCTCATATCGGTAATTTCCGCGACCCCATCATCGTCCCTGTGGCGCAGAGGATAGCGCGTTGGACTTCTAATCCAAAGGTCGTGGGTTCGATCCCCACCAGGGATGCATATTCTTTTATTATTGTATTCAATAGCACATTTAATTGAGTTAAGATTAGATAAATGTAATTAATTTTATCAGTTTATAATTAATTGTGTATAATAATTAATATATTTCATTATTGCTGGTCAATATTTGATAAAAAATGCTAAATCTATGTGTCGATACACATGTGGGCATGCGTAATTATTATTTAAACAATACTATATTGAATATGATTTACGCACTTATATGATAAAGAGACTCTGCAGTAGGTTCTTACAGGCCGATATTTTTACTGCATAAGTTATTGTAAATGGACAGCCATAATAGCAGATTGGTCTGTATGCCACCCACCAAAAGGTTGCGGGTTTGATTTCGTGCGAGGTCATCATTGCTTATGGCATTAATCCTGATAGAATCAGATTTGAATGTCCAGGTTATGAATCCAGCTTATAGCGGCAGGTGTAAGCTTATGGACTTTCTATATTCCGCCGGGGAAACAGCGAAGCGGGCATTCGTTTACCGCATGGGACAGGGTCTGGTCAGGTGTAGCGGATGTGCGGCCCGCTTACCGTTGCGCCGGCACTCAGCGCCCAGGCGATGTCGCCCCCGGGGGCTTTAGTGGGTAGGGCCTCCACCGCTCCATCTTGGTGGAGGGCGAGTCCCACATACCCCGCTGCTTCGGCGCGGGGATGCGTCAAAGCATTTCCCCCGGGACATAAAAAAAAGGGTCTGGTCAAGTGCTAGGTTCGTGCGACGTAAATTTGTGTGATGATACTATTTGTGTGACCTACTAATGTTTTCATTATCGTGGGTATATAAATGAGCGCGCGTAGTTTCTAATACCCTAGATACAGCTAATAATCCTAGTTAGGAGTCAATTGTTTTAAGAAGGCAACAAAACCACCAAATTTATGTTTTTTATCTAGGTGGCACTAAACCAAGAACTACAAGAGCTCAACCGCGCTATGGCTATCAAAGCGTCCGTGGTTCAAGCTATACTGGCCAACAACAAAGAAATGTTGGCAAGCCATAACAATCTCAAAGAAAACGAAGAGAAGATCTCACAGTTGGAGAAGGAAAGAGATGAACTGTTGCAGCAGTTGAAGAATTCTAAGGTATGTGCCTGAAATAGGTGTGTGTGTGTTTCTGATAGCTAAGATATTATGAATCAATATGTGTATTGTTTTCCATACCTTAGACGGAGTACTGAATGTATTTAGGGATCAGTTTCTATAGTAGTTACTATAATAATTTGTTTAAAATGCAGATTTACAACTTAGTAATATCGACCATCGAAATCCATCCCATGATTTCGTTATTATTGCGATTTCTATTTCTTCTATGTTTTCGTTATTTTTGGTATTTCTTGGTTATGTCGTCATTCATACCCACCTAAAAAAATTACTTCTATTAACTTTCATACTTATTGAATATATTCTCCAGACAAAAGACCCGTCCCACGAAGAGCGTCGTACTAAAGTTTCGACACTGGAGTCCGAGATATCAGACCTCAAGAAGCGAGTCCAACAACAGGCTCACATCATCAAGACCAAGGAGAAGAACGAAGCAAAGATAGCTTCGCTGAACGCTGAACTGCAAGCTATGAAGGCTACCAAGGTATAATAATGTCATCAAATTTAATATTGGCAAGTTCTAGGTTAAGCTGGAGGTTGTTACCTCCAATATAGCATGTCTTGTAATATTATAACTAACAGACCAGTATTTTGACCAATATGCGCGCCCTATGTAGAAAATTTGATTGATAGTCAAATAAATAATTTTGGTATTCCTTATTTCCTGAAATAAAATATGATGCCCAAGTGCGGTTACGCCTGTTCCTCTTAACTTTATTGATATTATTATCAGCAAGAAAAAGACTTCTGCCATGCAACGTAATCTCACTTGCCAATATTTTTTTTTTTTTTGTTTTATGTAAACCACTGAAATATTTTCAAAGACATAGCTGCCTTTTAGTCTGAATATGCCTTGAGACAACACATGTATGTACCACTAAGCACCGCTCGCTATTAACAAAGTTTATAATTCTAGGTAAAAATAATAAGACAAATGCGCGAAGAAAGTGAGAAGTTCCGCAAATGGAAGGCTGACAATGAACGCGCCATGCTGCGATTGAAGAACGAAGATCGCAAGCGAGCCACCGCCATGGCCAAGATGGAGTCGCTACACGCGAAGCAACAGAATGTGTTGAAACGGAAAATGGAAGAGGCCGTCGCTGTTAATAAGAGATTGAAGGTATGGGAATTATATTTTACTTTTGGTGACAGGTCGATCAGTTCACGTTTTCTTTACACTTATACATACATACATGTTTAGGTTTTATGAACAGCGCGTAAAAAAAAATCGGTTTCATCCGCGTGGTCCCCTTCCCGTGGGAATGCAGGGATAAAATATATAGCCTATGTTACTCAGGGTGAATCTAGCTCTCTAATGTTGAAAGAATTTTGGAAATCGGTTCAGTAGTTTCGGAGCCTATACGTTACAAACAAACAAATCTTTCTTTTTTTATAATATTAGTATAGAAGTATAGATTAGCATGGGATCAAGAATCACATAGAATATTGTTGATAACCTCATATAGAAGATGCTCAGATACCTTTGTTTTATAATATGTATAAACTAACATACATCACTTCAATTAAAATCATATCTCTCCCACAGGAAGCATTAGACCGCCAAAAGCAGTCCCAAATGAAACGCAACGCCAAAGGCAGCGTGAAGGCGGGCGCCGTGCAGCAGTACATCGAGCAGGAGCTGGAGGTCCACCTCAGTATCGTAGAGGCGGAGAAGTCGCTTGAAGAACTCATGGAGTACAGGTGAGGATAAGTATTGATGAGTTTGAGGTGGTTTTGGAAAATGTATGATGAAGTAAAGACTTGGTTGAAGAATAGAATTTGTTTTTCAAATTATAATTAATGAGTTCTTTATAATTAATGAGAAATATAATTATGATCTTTGATCTAGACAATGAAAGGTCGTTTTGTAAATTAAAACACTTCAAATAGATGTGAAACCATAATTATTATGGTCGTGCACACTATATATTTGCCTAAAACGAAAATCAAACTACAACCTGGTCCAAAAGAGCTATTACCAATACTAGTATTACGAGTCTAGATTCTAGATATTTTTTTCATTGGTTTCATTTAAAAAAAGCTTTTACAAAACTATTACATAAAAACTAGCATTCACAGTTACACAACAAACTTCCTAGTCAGTCACGTTTGAATTTAATCTATATTTTGTTCATTCTATTCAGAGCGTGGATAACAGAACAAATCGAGAACTTGCGCAACAGTCCTGACGATGACGGTAATAGGAAGAAGATCGCTGAATTGGAAGATGACCTCGCGCTGCGTAAGGCGCAGATATCGGATCTACAGCAGAAGATACTTACTGCTGATCAGGGTAAATATAATAGTGTCACATATATAATTACAATAACTAGACTTTTCACTACAACTCGAAAAGTCCGCTTTCGCTCTTGGGTTCGCCTGTGTGAACGAACTTAAGAAAGAGTGGGATAAGAGACTAGACGCATTTATTCAGCTCCATTCAGCGTTTGTCCAAAACAACGATTTTAGACGCGGTTCGCACGCGTACGCATCTATTCAGCTGAAACGTCTCCACACAAAATCGTTGTTTTTCATGGACAAACGCTGAATGGAGCTGAATAAATGTGTCTAGTCCCTAATATTACATTATGGTACAAGTGTGTAATGTTGGTGATTACCGCTGAGGAGTTATTGATGATTGTTTGTTTGTAACGAATGTAAAATAGGCTCCTAAACTGCTGAACCGATTTCAAAAATTCTTTCATTAATAGTATGCTGCATTTTCAGCGAGTGACATTGACTATTGTATCCCTGTGTTCCCATAGGAATGAGAACTACGCGAGTGCGTTGCCATCTGCTTAAAATAATTTTAAAACCATTTTAATTCACACAGAAAACAAATCCCGCACGCAATGGGACAATATACAATCGATGCTTGAAGCTAAAGTCGCTCTCAAATGTCTCTTCGAGTTACTGGTCGACTCTAAGAGAGAGCTACAGAATCAGAGTGAGAAGGGCTATCAGGCGAGGTATGAGGAAGTGAAGGAGGCCCATGATAGGCTGGTAGTGGAGTTTGACAACGCGAGGTCGGAATTCGAACGGCAATTGTCTACCGTGAAGATGCAGAGTGAACAGAAGGTATGGATTTATAATTTTCTGTCTTCTCTATGTACTTGCTATGCATATTGACCTTTAATAATTATTTTTATCCATTAACCTACTTGCAGATAGGGTTAACATACATGGTTTTTTCTGGGTGATTCAAACAATATTATATTTAATAGGTAAATAAATCGCAGCAAGCAAAAAAACTTAACTTGAAAGTTTTATTTCCAGAATACTGTTTAATTTTCAATACCATATACTTCAATTAAGTTCAATACAAGGCACAATATAACTTTTTTTTGTATATTTTGGGATAGGAGTTTTAAAAAATACAATAATGTTTAATTTCACAAACTTATTGAAATCTATGTTACACATTCACTAATATAAGAAGTATAATATAAGCAGTTTTGTCTTAGCATTCAAGTTCAAGTACTTATATCCAACAAATACATGACAATAACGCTCTCCAATTCCTTCACACAGCTAACAGCGCTAGTAGCGCTACAACGCGGCGTGGTCGGCCGCGGCGACAAGACAGAAGCCTGCAAACACCTCCAAAACGTGATCCAGTACCAACAGGAGAAGCTAGAACAGGTCGAGGAGGAGAATGTATGTGCATCAGATTTTATACTATTATGAACATTGTTACAATGACATTAAAGCTCAATTTGCGATGCTTTCAGAGTTTTCGTGTTGTAGTTTGTTGCCTGTCTGATTTTATATGTCAGGTTATGTTCCCGCGTTTTTACATCGCTTTTTCTTAGCAGACGTTATAGTGACTGTCTGTGTGCGAATTTTAGCGAATTCCGTTCAGTGGTTAGAGCTATGCATTGATAAATCAGTCAGTCAGTTATGGTTGCCATTTATCTATAGAGACAAATAAGTGTCTTAGGTTAAACTGTTTAACAAAGTATCTACATTAGATAAAATAGATAGGTTAGATTAGGGGTAGGCAGAGATGTTAGGGAAGGTCCATATCTGACGAAACATGCGTCGCGTATTATCGGTCGCGTAACGCCAGAACAGACAAATGTATAGAAAAACACTTGACCGTACGCACTAACGTATAATCGGTTGATTGTGAACGTTCAAGAGTTTTTCTATACATTTGTCTATGAACCTTCCCTTAGGACATTTTAATAAGTAAGCTTACTTGCTGATACACAGGGTAAAGTGTATTTGTATGTATCAATGACGTCAACTGTCCAGGAGATCATGCTATAAGCTATATTTATAGCTGAATTTAATATTTTAAGAACACACAAAAATCATCATCATCATCAGCCTGTAATCGTCCACTGCTGGACATAGGCCTCTCCCAATGAACGCCACCGAGCTAGGTCTTCAGCTCACACACAAAAATACAATCAATAAATGGACTAAAATTACATTTCCATAAATAAAGTATAAATCTAAAACTCCATACAAACAAAAACTTAACCCAACAATATATTAACAATAATATACATTTACAGAAGAAACTGGTTGACGAGTTAGAACAACTCCGTTCGGCCGGCAAGAAGTCCGGTAAGAAACGCTCCAGAAAGGATGAATTACAGATGGTTAAGAAGATGGAGGACGTTTTGCCAACTGACGAGGAAGAGGACGAGTTTGAAGACCGGTCTAAGGACCCTGATTGGAGAGCTACGCCCCTGTTCAAACGTATACAGGTACTAGCAGCGCCCCGCGGCTTCACCCGCGTAGTTCCCGTTCCCGTGGGAATTTTGGGATAAAAAGTATCCTATGTGTTATTCTGATGTATAAGCAAGATTATTGTAAAGTTTCATTAAAATCCATTCAGTAGTTTTTGCGTGAAAGAGTAACAAACATCCATACATACAAACTTTCGCCTTTATAATATTAGTAGGATACTATATTTCTATAGAAACTTGTTATTCTTTTTTTGCATGAGCAATCTTACTTGCTACTTTTGCGAGTCCCCGCTGCAAGCGACTGGTTATGTGAGACTTGCTGCCACCGGAAAAGTGAACACTAAAACTCTGCTCACTAAAACTCCATGGAGCTATTTCAGTACTTTGGGCCGGGATCGTGAGATTGGATTTTTTTCGCGACTCGAAAGTAATAAAATAGAATCACTGGCTTTCATGTGAAAGCTACTAAACTGATTTATATGAAAGTTGATGCAGATGCGCCTTATAACTAGAAATTATACAAACCGTAGTACTTTTCCTTTGAAACCAACAGAATTGGGATTTACGCGGACGAAACCACAGTCCTTGTTTATAAAAATACCAAAAGATTAAGGTATTCATTTGTTCATATTTTCAATAAACCTACACCTATCATCAAATTTCACAGGCCCAAAGATCCCGCCTAACAATGAACTTCACTGCCGCGGACATATCAACCGACTCTACCCGAGCGCCAGTCAAACGCACCAGCGACGGCTCTCCCCACTGTTCATGCCGCGGGAGCTGCAGCACTAAGATCTGCGGGTGTGTGAAGACGGAAAAGGGATGTGGCACCGCCTGCCGCTGTCAGCGGGAGCTGTGTAAGAACAGGCGGACTTCTTCTGATAGTGAGGATAAGGAGAATAATGTAAGAATCTATATTAGTCATTGTTCGTTATCATTAACTCGTATTGAGCCGCAATCATTTTCTGTGCTGGCGGCCAAAATTGGAAGCTGCTATTGTCATTTTGATTCTAATATCATTTGGATACATTTTCAATAAACCAAAAGACGCGATTAAAGCGACTCTGTCACAGGCACAGAAAAGATGGAAGGGCGTTTTACCGACACCTTCCCGAATAAAGAAAGAAAATTATTTGTAACAACATAGTTCAAATAAAATAGAAGAAAAGGCTTTAACCAACCCATCTTTAATTTTCCTCAAAAACATAATATCTTATTTATTTGCAGCCATCAAGCTCAGAATTATCACTGGACACTACACCGCCATCATACTTCGACAAACGGTAAGCATTTCACCATTACTACACCACCAACAATATTCTATTAATATACAAAAAGCATTGTTTAGATACGAAACGTCACACGAACTTCGAGAAAAGTCGAAAAGTGAACCTAGTACTCCGACCAGAACAGGGACAGTTAAAAAACGACCCTTAGCTGAGAGAAAGAACACTGTACAAGGAACGCCTAAATGGATGTTCGCTTTGCTACTTTACAATACGTGTATTGCTCCAATGTCAACTTATTGCGCCAAAAATATATTCGAATATGGAATCGACGCAGCCAAATATAATGTTGCCGCGTATCTCTTGAAATATATAATGAAACAGGTTTATTTTATTGCCATTTTTTGAATGCGGACTATGCTCTTACGTTCGATATTTGAATTATTTAAATGTCAATGGTGTCGTTTTCATATAAGGGTGATTTATGTTCAGTTATGAGGATGTAACGTATACGATAATATTAAAGAAAAGGATTTTGAAACTGAGTATGTAAGTGCATAGTTCTGCAGAGCTTGTAGATACATATAAAGTTTTGATATTTTATTATAATAAAGTAGAAATAGTTATAATTGAGTGTAAGTTTTCGTTGATGTATTGTTTTGCTGTGCAGAACTATGACTTGCAATTGAATATTTAGCTAAACCATCTAGAATATCATTATTTGAAACATTTTCATTTTAAGTTGGCGCCAATATAAGGCGATGGTATTGACTAGTATTATCTCGTGCTCAGGTTTAGCCACATAAAAATATGATGATTTAATTTAGTAAATACAAGTCTTACAGTCAAAAATACTAAGTGACTTTCTTCCAACTTCCTTCTTAATGGATATTTGAAAGTTACAACGCATTCGTATTACTTTCAACGTCAGAAATATAAAACAAAAACTGCGACAAAAATACGTTAAAATTAGTAGTTATTACAATGTTTAGAATTTGCAAAGAAATCAATACACTATTGTCAATTTTTGTCGAGTTTTACCAATTTTGACTGTAACATATCATACGTAAGGTTGAATTTCCTATAAGAATATATTTTCGTTTACAGAGGACACCTTGATGCGACGTTCGTTAAGAAGAAGAGGAGTTATTTTTTCCCTCACGATCAGGGAAACGGTGATGTTAAGCGTATAGAGGTGAGTATTTTACATAATCTATATTAATATTATAAAGATGTACAGCTTGTTTGTAGGAGCGTGTTTATTTCCGAAATTACGGATTTGATTGATGAAACTTCAAAATCTTTTAGTGTTAAGAGCAGTTGTAATAAATGCGAGTAACGCCGCGAGGCATAGCCAGTGCTCCATACACAGAGAATAGTGGCGGAAAGAGATAAAAAGGCGTGTTCATTTTGAAAAATAATTCTTAGATTTAGTTATCGAAAAAAAGAAATGTCTTCGTTATAATAATGCAAAAATATTTTTCTTTTTCAGACTGATTAAATCCCAAGGACATTCCTAATATTTTTTTGAACAAATTCCCAAGTGCCTAATGGACTAATACAAGATTTTCTATTTCATATTTTACGTTAAATTGTAATCTAAATTAAGTGTATAATGTATTGACTTATTACTAAGAATGTAAATACTGAGTTTCTAGCTTTCGTACTACATAAACGTTAGTTCGAAATTGAGTATGATTATTATTTTAAAAGAGTAGATCTCTGAATAAATAAAGTAATATTTATTATGACTTGTTTAATTTTAACAAAATGTACCCACCATCATACAAATGACAGTCGTCGGCAAGAAAAAAAAGCGTATTGATTCACAATCTTTCCTGTGTCGGCTACACAGCGTCGCTGTAATCGCATTTTTTTGGTTGTCAGTTTAATGAGAATGTATCCAAATGACATTAGAATCAAAATGACAATAGGAGCTTTCAATTTTGGTCGCCGGCACAGAATAAATTGTGACTATAGCATCAAAAACATGTTTCGTAGAATCAGTTGCTTGATTCAGTAGTCGCATTAGTCTAGATTCGTAGCATCAGTCCCTTAATTCGTAGCATTAGTTGCTTTTCGTAGCACCAAAAGATACTGATGCTACCGATATAGGTTGATCTAAGGAATACTAACTGATGCTCTCAAGTGACTGGTATTACGAACACTGACTGATGCGACGAACAGTTACTGATGCTACGAACAATTTCTGATGCGACGAACAGTTATTGATGCGATGAACAGCGACTGATGCTACGAATAGTGATTGATGCTACGAACAGTTACTGATGCGACGAACAGTGACTGATGCTACGAATAGTGACTAATGCTACGAACAGTTATTGATTCGACGAACAGTGACTGATGCTACGAACAGTTACTGATGCGACGAACAGTGACTGATGCTACCAACAGTGACTGATGCGACGAACAGTGACTGATGCTACGAATAAGTATATTACAATAAGGTACAATATTATAATTACGCTATTTAATTTTGCTTAAGTTTTTAAATATTGAAGGTCTAAAATTACTACAACATCAAAGTTATTTGTTTGAACTGAGAAAATAAACAGAAACGTTTGATATATGATAAGAGTGACTTCATTATTCGTACAAATAAATAATTTATTGATATGTTGAGTAAATATAACACCATTCATGAATTCAACACAATAAAACTTCCTTATTATTTTAATACATTTTGATGACAATTATCTCATCGATGTTATAAGTATTAATTAGCGGAATTAAACTCAAAAGTGTAGATATTTTTTATTATTATTTAGACATGATGAACTGCGGCTAAAACGGTCAAATAATGCGTAATTTAACATTATATATTTTTAGGGTTCCGTACCTCAAAAGGAAAAAACGGAACCCTTATAGGATCACTTTGTTGTCCGTCTGTCCGTCCGTCCGTCCGTCCGTCCGTCCGTCCGTCTGTCAAGACCCTTTTTCTCAGGAACGCGTGGAGGTATGAAGCTGAAATTTATATCAATTACTCAGGTCTACTGTCCCTTGAAGCTGTGAAAAAATCAAACTTCTAAGCCAACGCAATCAAAAGATACAGCCGTTTATGCCGCAAATTTTCGACACTTGCAAGGGAATCAAAACCTACAGGGTGCTTCCCGTGAACTCAGAATCTTGAAATTTGGTACGAAGCAACGTCTTATAGCATAGATAAAGGAAAAATTACGAAAACCATAAATTTTTAATTACATCACATAATATATTTTTTTTTAATAATTTTAATCTTACTACCCATTTCCTCATAAACGCGTAGAGGTATTAAATTGAAATTCATACCAAATACTCAGGTCTATAATACCTTTAAGCTGTAACAAAATCAAACTTCTATGTCAACGCAATCAAAAGAAACAGCAATTTAAGCTGCATATTTTGAAACTCGCAAGTACTCGCAAGGGAATCAAAACCTAAAGGGTACTTCCAGTCGACCTAGAATCTTGAAATTTGGCATGAAGCAACGTTTTATAGCACACATAAAGGAAAAATTCCGAAAACCTTAAATTTTTAGTTACATTACAAAATATATATTTTTTAATAAATATAAACTTATTACTTTTTTCCTCATGAACGCGTAGAGCTATCAAGTTGAAATTCATATCAAATACTTAAATTACTTACTTAATTGTCGTAATGAACGAACTTTGTAAACCTTGCAGGTTTGTACGGAACCCTCGGTGCGCGAGTCCGACTCGCACTTGGCCGGTTTTTTGTATCTAAAATTTATTAAACACTTCAATAAATATTTAGAAAGAAAAGAAAAAAATGTCTCGATGAGCACGTCAAATAAATTTGTAACTACATTTGAAGATATAAATAAATTGACTGGTTGATTACTAACAAATTACTTATTATACTTATAGTTGGATATCACCTAATTTTGGGTTGTAGCGTCGTCATATCTTTCTCCGCGTAAAATCTTGTTTAAAAACCACTTCTCCAAGAAGTATCTCAGCTCCTTCCTTTAATTGTCTCCGCAACAGGAATTTTTGATAGTGACGTAGGTATGTTAAACATGCATCTGGACCAATGAAAACATTCGATACACAACCATTGTATTCAAAATGGCACTCGCTAAAGTTTTATAAACATAGAAAATTCACAAACTGCTTATAAACAAATCTGTAATTGCGAAACCTAGAAATCTGTAATAAGAAACTTTGTTACAAAAAAAAATACTTATTCATGGAAATTGTTACAAGCCTTGCCTTCAGTTTTACCGAATCTCTCCCGACAATAGTCCAGGATCGGTACGGCCTCATGCTCCTATTAATACACTGAAAGAAACACAGGATTATTCAAAGCAATTTGTGGCCTCGCGGTGTTCCCCGTATAGCTCCCGATACCGTGGGAATTTCGGGATAAAACAGCCTATGTCCTTCATCGGACCACAAGCTAACCTTGTACCAAATTTCAATTACTTATTTGCAATAGTGCTAGTAATATCGCAATATTAGTAACAGTGCTAATAATATCACACACAGGATACTTTTTATTCTAACACTCCCACTTTTATGATTAGAATAGAGGGTCATCGGTAAAATGACAGGCCACAGCTACCTACCTACAAATTGCCTGTCCATTTGGGCAAATCAATCGGAATTGGAATCAGGTTTTCATTTGTGGATCACACAAATATTAACCTCGCACGGGGTCTAACCCAAAACCCTATTGATTAGTAGTCTGACATGGTCACCATTTTGATCTTTGGACGATACAAACAAACATTTTATTTTACTTACTAGCGGTTTCACCCGCGTAGTTCCCGTTCCCGTAGGAATATGGGGATTAAATTATGCTAAAATCCTTTCCACTGAATCACTATCTATTAAAACAAACCGCATCAAAATCCGTTGCGTAGTTTTAAAGATCTAAGCATACATATGTTTTATACTAGGTATGTAGTGATCACACAAATTAATCTCTCAATTCGTCAAGCCGACTCTACCACTAGACATCTTAAAATTACGTTACCTTTTTATCTGAATATTTTATTTAACTTCTCATTTGTCTAGGTACTTACCTATTTCATTAGACTTTTTCCGTATGAAAAAACCTAAAACAAACATACATCATACTTATTTCACAACGGTATTTACCATTCAACCAACGTATTAATCCTTTAAAGGTGTCCCCAAGTGAAGCAATCAGACATACTGAGGCGAGCAAAGGCGTGAGTTTGGCATAGTTTGAGTCATCATTTGTAACACCTTGACCGAGTGCTACATCCTACTGCGCGAGCGCAAGCGTCATCGGACGCTGGGATGAAAGCCTCGACACAAGCCTCTACTATTTGTTCTCAAAACGTAAAATTATTAAAATGTTTCTTCAAAGAATATTTTCATTTTTCGCTTTTTAAAATTAATTTCTTAAAAGGGAGTAAGAAGCTAAGCGGTTTGACCTGCGTTGATATAATAAGTATTTTAGTAGTTCCTCTGCGATTAACGCGTTCGAACAAACCCTACCAAAGTATTTGTAAAATTAGTACTTATACTTACTTAGCTGCATTTTATAAAAAAAAGTGTTTTCTTACCTTAAGTCAGCTAATAATATTTTCAACATTACTTAAATATTCATCTGTAAATGATGAACATCAAAAGATATATCTGGCTACAAGGTCATCTGCACTCTAAAATTCTATCAAAACTGGTTTATTCGTAAAAAAATATTGCTCTACACGTACCTTTGTTGGTTTTATAAATGTAGAGACCATTTTATAACTTACCAATCACTCTACCATCTTCTCATATCCACTGTCCCCTAACTAAGTTTATTATCTGTATCTAGGGAATCAGAAACTACACACACACTCATTCAAACACGCACCCAGACCGAATTTCATGTCGACTCGAAAATTCATTTCACTTATCAAAACGTAACAATCGAGAATTCATAGTAACGCTTTCACGTTTCGCCTCGATACGAAGAAAGGCCGGGAAGGCTCGCTTTCGATGTTTACGGGGAGAAATCTCAAAACCAGTCGCTCGACTTTAGTACCGCGCCGCACGCCAAACGAGACACACGTGTCTACACGAACAACTATTTAATAACTTTTCCGTGATTCAATCAAAACAACACAGAGAAATTAATATTTCTCAAGTTTAAATAACTTTCAAAGTGCAGTGATAGTGTTGAAGTGCAAAGATTTTTTTGTTAGAAAGTGCGTCTACCTGCCCGGATTGTTTTTCTACCGGTATGTTTGAAATAAACTTGTATAATAGAGGTGTTTAGGAACGCATCACTACTTTTTACCTTTAGAAACTGGATGGTAACGTAAATGTACCAAAGCATTCGAAATTGTGTTCAATGTTTTTTGGTTTTACATCTTCAAATTGAATGGTCAATTCGAATTTGACGAGTACGTGCAAAAAAGTTTCTAATTTCTTTTCTCTTGGTTTTGTGACTCACTTTAGTTATGTAAGTTTTGAAATAATAGTTTTAAAATGCTTTTAATCATTATCTTTTGTATAAAAATTCTAAATTTAAATTTATTTTCATCTTAGATGTTTGTTTTTTTTTTGTGTACGCAAAGAGCAACCGCTTTTAATACAAATAATATTGTTATCTGACCCAAAGTGACCATTAATTATAATAATAGGTTTATTATCTGTAACATATCAGAACTAAGGCACACACTCATTCTTATTTATGTGCATCTTAACCGAAATAAACTCTTAAAAATCTCACAAATATGTCTACTTTATTATGAGAAATTATCTTGCAAGATTGGGATTTGAACACACATTTGGAAAATGCGGTGATTTTTCCCTAACTGTACTAAGATTGTCAGTCAGAAAAAGACCTTTACTGCAAAAGGGACCTTACATACGGATAGGTACATACTTATTGTAGTAATTGAAAAAAAAATTAACCCAGACACAGTACTTATCTAAGAACTCTACATTTTCGGCCATCCATCTTAAAGGTACCAATACTAGCTGTACCCCGAGGTTTCACCCGCGTATATCACAATCCCGTGGGAATCCTTTATTAGTGGATGCGTCATAACCATAACACCTACCTGCATGCCAAATTTCAGCCCGATCCATCCAGTGGTTTGGGCTGTGCGTTAATAGATCAGTCAGTCAGTCATTCACAGAGTTATATATAATTTTGATAAACTGCTAAATTATCCAGTTCCATAGCTTATTAAAACTTCAACAACATAATGATATTACCAAACAATTTCCAAGATATTTTCTACACAGGACTGGTTCTAAAACATTACAATACCTTCTCTACATACAATAGAGGCAGCAGAGCGCGCCAAGAATTATGATGTACACTTTACATAATGTGTTATTGATGTTACATACAGTTTAAGAGAGCGAACTTGGCTAATTGGAACATTTTAGAGGATTTTTTGGTAGGTATTCCTTACTTTGTTTATTATTTTTCGAACATGATTGGGTTTAGTGATTTTCAACACGCGTAATACAAGTGTTGTAAAACATGCTCTAACGCATCGGCTATCTACTTGTGCATTGGGTATCTACGTCTACGTATTGTATGAAGTGACTTGTGCACCTGCTTGCAATTGGTGGAGGTCTCGAATTCGGCTCGTACCTACTTAAGTATTCCGCCTCATTAACTATCATGAGTGAAAACAATGGAATAGAAAAGTTACTTAATTATTTATGTGTAAGCAGCCCAATAGTAATTCATCAGCTTAGCAATCGAGAAGTCGAGTTCAATCTCTATACATAGCGCTTTTTACGTAAAACATGAACACAGGCATACAAGACTATCTACTAGTAATATGCAACTAATATTGCCAGTACGCATATAAAACAAAATAAGCAAGCAATTAAAAATACCTTAAATCTACCGCTATACCTATCTATTTTTAGGTAAGGTATAAGGAGTTAGTTTACTCCACCATTCCTTTTTTTCAACCCACATCGTCCCACTGCTGGGCAAAGGTCTCCCCCAGACATCTCCAACTCTCCCGATCCTTCGCAGCCTCCCACCAGCTACTGTCGAAGGCGACGAGATCATCCCGCCAACGCTTTCTCGGCCGACCCCGACGACGCGACGCCCTACTTACTTCTTACTTCTCTACCATACTTTTTTTTTGTTAACCTTTATTGTCCCACTGTTGGGCAAAGGTCTCCCCCAAACACCTCCAACCATCCCTATCCTTTGCAGTCTCCCACCAACTACCGTCGAAGGTAGCCAGATCAACCATACTTATCTTGCTAAAATTTGCCACTCTCAAATGACTCCCTACCCTAGATAGGGGCCGCCTAAGCAACTTTATCTAACGTATTAAAACACAAATTCACACCCAGTTTGAGATTAAAACAAATATTTAGGTACCTCTGGTAGAAGCACCTGTATTTGATTATTCGATTTTGTGGCCTTGTGTTTGAATATATTAAAATAAAAATTATATTCGTATTTTGTAAATATAATGTAAATCTGTTCGCTACGGTTTATTAAGCACTTGCCTATATTTCCAACTACAAAAATAGTTAAGTATTAACACTGGATGATAAATTTGGTAGTTTTTAAGTGGAGTTCAACCTATTAGCTTCTTATTGTAAACCTACTTACGTTATTAATTCTTACTTGCCTTCTAGGATGACGTATCGCGATCCAGGTTTCCTCCTAGGACCATATATCCTTCTTTAGTCCTCCTCCTTTGTTGGCTTCCTCCTTTACACATTGCGTGTACAAGGGGAAGGAAATTGAAGAACTTCGATCATCGCTTATAGTTGTTTTCTATCCTTCTATTAATACAAAGAAAATAAGTAGTTAGCTTATGGATTTAATGTCTTCTTAGATTGCAGTTGAAATATTTTACACGTTTGAAGCAGTTCATTTAACTTACCTACTGGACTACTTGTAGCTTTTTTAACTCCATGGTGTCTATGTGTAGTAAAAAATTATCTATCTTTACATAGCTATCTATGTGCATTTTACATTTATTATGTACCTAGGGTAACTATGAAAATAAATGATAGGTCATAAACAAAAGCGCCTGGAAGAGCTAGTAAGTATACAGAAGTACCTTTAGTTTAAATAGCTCTAAGCCAATCTAAGCTAAGTATATCTGTTTCTGTGTAAATTACTCCTAGCATTTCCAAGGATTCCCTCAATAAGTGCTTAATTATAATACCTAAAACGTATAGCGAGTAACTAAAGTCAGTCTAAATTGGTTTTAATTAATCGGTAGCGGCTTCAGCTTAACTACGTAATCAAGGATTAGAGTTAATTAGCGCCACTAAACGAAGGTTTTAAAAGGTTTCTTGACGTAAATGGTGTTTAAGTTAGTTATTCTATCATCTTATTATAGCAACTGATTATTAATTAGGGTTATTACGTACCTACCTATGTCCAGATTATAAGAAAATATGTAATATGTCATTAATAATAAACGATTAATGACAATTGAACGTTTAAATTAAGGTTTCTTCCTTTCCATTCCTAAAAATATTTACTTACCTATACTTACATCGATTAACTACTGTTGTTATTTCTTATAAGTATAAGTTGTAAATTACAAAAATGTTTATTCCAGAAACGAATTCACAACCCTTTATTTGGCTTTTATTTGGAAGTCCTTTTGCCAATTCAGTTTCCTTCAGTAAATTTTTGTAACTATTTGTCATTTATTAACAAGATATTATGTTTTTCGATAGTTTTCTTCAATATTATATTTGATACTATGTACTAGTATTTTCATTGATTACAAGAGGTTAACAATATGTCTAAGAAAGAAATGTATGAATGTAGTTCATAACAATGTCTATTCTATTCGTGGAATATTCTCAATAAAAGAATACAATTTAGGTTTTCTCAATAACTATTGTTAATGTTTGTTGATACTTACCAATATTTTCATTTATTTACATTAGACACCTGTGTGATACTGGACTGGTCCTGTGTGATGATCTATTCCTTGTCTATTCCCAAGACCAGTACATTATGTTTGCTATTTTCTTTTACCAAACAAGGCTAGGGGTTCAGACAGAACTCGTATTATGCAAATATGATAATTGTGAAAGAGGTCTTTTCTTTGCAGTGGGATCTACCGATACTATATGAGTCTTTGGAAGACTAGAAAACATCATGTTTAATTTATAATTAGGTAGATAATATGTATTTTATTTTAGGAAATTGTTCTTTAGAGACAACCTTAGATCTTACTCACATACACCTTACTTAACATTTTCTATTACAGTTGTGTAGAAATACCTCAAACATTTCAACAAATCAAAACTCCAAATACACTTCACACTGACCTCAACCAAACGCGAATTGGCATGTATGGTAGGCGCGAAATAACATTATACCTGTACAACATATTCCAATCCCTAACTTGTCGTGATAGAGTTTAAATTCGCGTATCAATAAAACCGAAAGCTGGTTTGTTGGTCCATACGTGGAAACATTGGACATTGGATAGGACATTTGAATAACAAACAAAGTTTCTTGAATTAAAGTTTGTGAAGTCAGCAGTTTATAAAACAATTGGTTTATGTAAGTATAATATAATAAGTAGTTAGGTAGTATCTTTATAGTAAGCGGATTCATTGATATCTTTTTGAGAAAGATATAATGTTTCACTAAGTACCTACCTATTATACTTACTGTAAAGGTATGTTCCAGACGGCTCTAAAACGTTCCCATTGCCTATGATGTTCATACAGGTTTTATTTACTTACAAGATTCTAAGAGAAACGTTTAAGTAGGTAGGTAGGTACTTAATCAAAATTGTAATTTAATATGAAAAAAGGTTTCATTTTATATTAATTTAAATAATGGTTTTATTTATAGTACTAGCTGTGCCCCGCGGTTTTGCCCGCGTGGAACCTTATCCCATGGGAATTTTGGGATAAAACGTATCCTTGTGTTATTCCTAGGTATAAGAATCCATTCAGTAGTTTTTGCGTGTAAGAGGAAGAAACATCCACACATCCATACATCTAAACATCCACACTTACAAACATTCGGCTTTATAATACCTATTAGTAGGATACGTTGATACTTTAAATTCCGATCTCCATCAATTAAAATTATTAAAGAAGAAGTAGTCTTCTGATCCCATATTCTTAGGAAATGCAACTACTACAAACTACTTAAGAGTTATGAATGAAATAATTATAAAACATTTTCATCTAATTTCTATAATAATTATATTCAAAACCTACTCACACGAGCTGGTAAGTCAGTTTATTTGACCCTGAAAGACCCCTTTATTAAAGCTAAGGTCATACCTACTTACTCAACGTGATGAGAACTTTTTGTGAATCGCATCATAAAAAGTTCACTATGTCAAGCGATAATGACTCTTATGCGAACTGCATAGAGGCGAATGTGTGGTGTGAATTTTAAGGCTAATAAAAGTTGAATAGCTTAGGAAACGTTTACGGATGAAGTAGGGTTTGTTTGTTTAGGAAATAAATATGTACGAACTTACTTTTTAATGGAAAGTTTTATCTTAAAAACGGTTAAAAACAACCTACTTTTAGCCATAACACGGATCAGATCATAAAGTACCTATTAGGCCATAGCTTTTATACTAAGTATCACGTTAAATTGGTGGATTACTCAATTATTTACTTCACACGAAAATCAAACCCGCTACCCTCCGATTGACAGTCCGACATTGTAACAAGTTTGCTACTAATGTTATCCTAAAACCTAAAGTTCAGAAACCAACAAAACAAATATTTCTAACTGCATTAAATTTCGTTATTCTTACCAAGAATCGATTCTATAGTGTCATTGTATGTAAGTATGTAATTAATTGACACAAAACAATTGTAACCATGTAAGCTCAGCACACAATAAGTTACGAAACGCGCCGGTGACCGATTAGGCGAGAAAAACCGCGTGTAACACACTAACTAGCGCGATTGTTTCGTACGTGGGAACCAGGCCGGTTCAGGGCTGATACTTTTACTATAACGTACTGGATTTGTTATTATTAATAGTGTATTTGTTTTGCTTTTTAATGGAATTTTCAAGGAATTATGAATTGTTATTTTGAAAGATTTCTCGTTAGTTAAAGTCTGTAAATAACATCCCACCAAAAACATTCTGTAAAAAAATAGCCAAGTCTCGATGGAGCTGCTTGTTTATCTCTAAAAAGTAATGAAATCTAGACAAAGTCGTACCAAGTCTAAGGTTCCTTACTGCGATTTCTTTATTATTATAGTTAATGTTGTGTGACTTGGCCGTTGAAGGGTACACATGTACACAAGGGTACAAAACTAGGTGTTCCATGACACTATTGCACCAATCTGTCGCCAGAACCGCTACCCATTGACGATAGAAAATTGCCACTTGAAATACGTTGATTCAATATCCAGTCAATTGTAGGCTTGATAAAGCTGCGTATTTTAATAATGTTATAACATTACATGTAAACAAAATTGACTTGTGCCCACTACTAACGTTTTAAACAATGTTCAACGGCCAAGTCACACAACATTAACTATAATAATAAAGAAATCGCAGTAAGGAACCTTAGACTTGGTACGACTTTGTCTAGATTTCATTACTTTTTAGAGATAAACAAGCAGCTCCATCGAGACTTGGCTATTTTTTTACAGAATGTTTTTGGTGGGATTTCATTTATTTTTGTTGAAACGAGTTTAAATTGATTTAATTTGTTAGATTTTCTTATTTGACACATTTTTTCTTTTTAGGAGTAGTATTTTATTATTAAGCGCCCCGCGGTTTCACCCGCGTAGTTCCCGTTCGCGTTTCTGTGGGAATTTCGGGATAAAAAGTGTCCTATGTGCTTATTCTGGTTCTAAGCTACCTCCCCACAAATTGTCAGCCAAATCAGTTCAGCTGTTCTAGAATTATAATTCCTGTTCCCATTCCCGTGGGAATTTCGGGATTAAAAGTATTCTATATGCTTCTCCTGGTTTTAAGCTACTTTCCCACCAATTTTCAGCCAAATCAATTCAGCCGCTCTTGAGTTATAAATTCCCATTCCCAATCCCGTGGGAATTTCGGGATTAAAAGTATTCTATAATCTTTTCCTGGTTTTAAGTTACCTCCCCACCAATTTTCAGCCAAATCAGTTCAGCCGTTCTTGAGTTATAAATTCCCGTTCCCATTCCCGTGGGAATTACGGGATTAAAAGTATTCCATGTTCTTCTCCTGGTTCTAAGCTACCTCCCCACCAACTTTCAGCCGAATCAATTCATCCGTTTTAGATTTTTAAATTCCCGTTCCCAATCCCGTGGGAATTTCGGGATTAAAGGTATCCTATGTTCTTTTCCTGGTTCTAAGCTACCTCCCCACGAATTTTCAGTCAAATCAGTTCAGCCGTTCTTGAGTTACAATTCCCGTTCCCGTTCCCGTATAATTCCCGTTCCCGTTCGAATATCCTTGTTTTTATAGTTTTCCCTTTATGTGGCCATTAAACCCTACCTCTGTACCAAATTTCAGCTCTCTAGGTTAATGGGAAGTACTAGTTCTATTTTGATGATCATGAGTGAGTGAGTGAGTGAGTGAGTGAGTGAGTGTCTGTCATAAATACGAAACTTTGCTTTCGCTTAACTTCGGAACTAAATGACCTACAGACTTGAAATTTTATTTTAAGTATGTGATTGTATAGCTTACTGGATGACGAAAATTTCAGCGTTCTGGGCTTATCCAGAGGTTGTCAAATAGGGGCCTGAAAATGCGGCGAAAGGGTTCCTGTAAAGGATGGTACGGCAGTGTTTGCTTCGCGCTCGACTTGGCGGGGGGCACTGCCGTGCCCCCAGATGAACTCGCCTTACCTACATCTGTAACTAATACTTAATATATAACGATTAATATACTTATTTTAACTTTGAAATAATCTTTATTCTTGTCAATGAGTGGACGGATGCATAGTTCAGATACCCTAGATAGAGGTAATACCTAAAACTAATTAGGCCATGAAGATGCCAGGATGATTGAGTTATGTCTGTACCCAAAATAAACTAAATTTAAAATTCACAAAACCCGTATTCCCTTAACTGGCAGCCCCGAAACAACATCCATCTATGTGGTAACTAGCAACACTAAAGTACCATAACTAAAGATCTGGCAATTACAACGTTACTTGATTACTGGCAACATTACACGAATACTCTCTTAATTGCAACCCACGTATTAACGGATGGTTAAAACGTTTATATAAATTGTTTCGCTTAGGTAACTCGGTCACATGTACTAAACGGAATTTTGTTAGGTAATAGAGTTTTGTTTCATATGCTGGCGCGTTTTTATCAGCGTGCGTTGCTCTTTTTGTTGCGTGATGAAAAAAGTGTGTTTTAATTATGAATTATGGAGTACTTTTATTTATTGATATCTATGATTTACACGAACACTACACATTGAAATAAAACGTAAGAAAATGTTAAACAAAATACAACCACGATAAAATAAAAATAATTTCATAAAAAAAAATACAAAAGAATTGTCTTAAATACCTTACAACATCACATCGTTATGGGTAGTTAGAGTCCTCAAAACACGTTCGTTTCACCAAATAATATCGCAACTCACACCAAGAACCGAATCTAGAGAGGAATTTTAAATAGGCATCATTAAATAAGTATAGTGTCATTTTTATTCAATAGGACCACATTTGTTTTGGCAACCCATATCGTCTCACCTGTTTGTCAAAGGTCTCTTATTGAGAAATATTAGATAAGTATTAATTTTATATTTTAGTGTTCATAAAATATCCCTAAAACTAGGACAAATGTACTAGAATAATCCTAAAAATTATTACACCTTATGTTACATTGTAAAACTATATTTTTCTCAAATAAATTCTTAACATTTATCTAAGTTTTATATTAATATAGAATGTATAGCGAACAGAATTAATTAATAAGTGACCGGCCTTGCAAGGTTACTAAGACAAGCCCGCATAAGTTTACAAGGTAGGTTATTACATAACAGTTATTTTAGTATCCAATTTCTTAGAAAATATACATTTATGTTTCTTTTCATTATAGTAAAAAAAATAATAGGCAAACGCTTTAAGTAGTGACCACAATTTCGATTTTATTCTCATGAATTTGTAATGTTACATACAGAGCAGAGAGAATCTCATATTCAAGGGTTAGATACATACATAGATAAAGGATCACCACCAAGATTCTCTCTCTATACGTCCATGGTTAGACAATTCTAAAATCTGCAAGATGTCAACATTCCTAATAATTTTCTCATTTTATTTTATTTACTCACATACTTGTAAGTGGGTAAAGTCCACAATAAGACCTCTTTATTTGTGTCCTTTGTGCGAGCTACCAACTGTTAGACTTTTAAGGGCTCTAACTGCCCGGAACATCTGTCGATAACATTACTACAACAACCGGAGTCAACGGCTTAATTTAAATATAGAGTCACCAAGTTTTCTGTGCCGGCGGCCAAAATTGGAAGCTACTATTGTCATTTTGATTCTTAATGTCATTTGGATACATTTTCAATAAACTGACAATCAAAAGATGAGATTACAGCGACGCCGTCACCGGAACAGAAAAGATGATGACTCTATACCTACATTCTAATTTCATTTAAACTTATTTATTAAGTTTATTTGCATAAAAATGAGATTCCGGATGTGTTGATTTGGTCCAGTTGTTCCAAATATTCGTGAAAAGGTCGTTGGAATAGCAACTTCGAATAACACACGGAGAAAACTAGATAAATGTTTATTCACTTTATATGTCACTTCATCGGTACATACTCGTTTACCTAAATACTTATATTTGGTTTTGTAAATTACGTACGTATAGCCCTCTGGGTTGTAAAGGTCTGATGGCAGTCGCTTCACGTAATGTACTGACATGCCGCCAATTCTTTAATTTCACTGTATCTTCGTTAAATTTTCTTTTATTTTCTTTTGAATTTTAGCATAAACTAACATTAACCGATAGAGGCCTATGCCATAAAATAGTAGGTATATGTAGTAAGATCATAGAGACCAATACTTAATTTGTATTTTTTAATATTAATGTAGGTATATAGATAAAGTCCATATACCACCACACATTTGAAAGGTTAAACTTACCTTGAAGCATCTAAATAAATTGAAAGTTATACAAAATATGCATAGAATTTGAATCGGCACCGCGTTGTATGGGAAGATGTGAAGAAATCGGATCATTAGCCGGTTTCTACTGTGTAAACTAGGTCTATCGTAAGATATTGTTTACTAAACAATTCATAGAACAATCGTACTCACTGATCGTAAAGATATTCGCAATTATTAATATTTCAACAGTGACTTTGAAAATCGCCGAATTATTTTTAAACTTGCAGTCTGTCAGTTTCATCTTCGTAAATCCCAATTACTCTGAAGTTATGCATCTGTTTGATGAGATGAAAAGTGTGTTAACTATACCGTTGTTAATTTCCTTTTATTAATAAGAGGGAATACTTAAAAACCTTCATCTTGAATGTAAACAAAACAATATTTAAACACGGATGAAAACGCTTATTCAGCCCAAATTACCGTAGAACCATATAAAACCCTAGTCGTGTGTGAAAACTAAACAGACACGGGTATACAAAATCGCTGTTTTTATGTAGATTCTGAATAGATATAACATAACATATTTATTCACCACATCATCTCATTATAGTAACTGATCCCTAACTAAGCTCGAAGCCTGTATCTAGGGTATCAGAAATTACGCACACACTCATACACACACACACCCAGACCGAGACAAACATTCACACAAATATTCACCCCGCACGGGAATCGAACCCGCAACCTAGATGGCAGTCCGGCATGGTGACCATTCTGCCATCCAGGTCGTCAAAGATAGAGAAACAAGCTGAATAGACCTGAATCACTGTGAATAGTTCCTAAAGCAACAATTTAAATCTAACTAATTTACAATAAAGTTTTCAATTTACGACGAACTAATAACAATTCACGATGTAAAACTAATTCCTAACATCATTACGTTGTCTACAGTTCGACCAATTAGATTGCGACACTAAACCTATCGCATGAAATCTAGGTCTCATTGTAAGTACAGTCGTGGAATGAAAAAGTTCATCACTAAGGATCTAGAGAGACGGACCGCATTTTAGTTGCAAATTGCAACTCAGGTGCAGTTTGAATACAGTCGACACAACTACAATAGACTCAAAATTAAAAAAAAAAATGTCTTTATTATCAAGGATTGATACAATCACTTATAACCGTCAAAACTGTCTGACTGTCAACTGCATTCAAATTGACTGTCAATTACATTCAAATTGCACCAGAACTGCAATTTTCAGTTGAAATGCGGTCCATCTGTCTAGAGCGCAAGATCTATTGTCGTTTGATCAGTATGAGCGATAATCTGTTTTACCGATTAACTATGACATATTATCTCGCTAAACGTACATAATACCAAGGTTCTCCAATGGATACCACGAACGGAAAGAACGTGTGGGACGACCGCCTGCCCGATGTACGGACGACCTGGTAAAGGTTGTCGGAAACCGCTTGATGCAAGTCGCAAGTCAACCGTCCTTGTTGGAAATCATTGGGAGAGACAAGCATAGCCTGAGATGATGATGAAAAGTACTTCAAAGTTCATTTTGAACCTAGTAATTAATTTTATATGAAGTTATTTGTTTCAAAAAGTACTATTTCGATTCTGAGATACAAATAATCAATTTGAAAACTGGCGAAGGTTTTCTTACTGTGACTGTACCAGATACTTAAATGATGTGCGCCGCACGCAACGGGACGACTTGCACTGTTGTGCAATTGCGTTATCTCACGGTTTGTGCTACTATGTGGGTATTGTGGGTTTTTGCCATTATGCAGACCTAGTATAAGTGTAGGTATTATTAGGTGAATATCCGTATATCTGTTATTGTGTAACAATATTTGTTGTATTTAGTTTAGATATTGTTCTGCGGGTGGCTAAAGGTATACATTTTTAACCCCCAACGCAAAAAGAGGGGTGTTATAACTTTGACGTGTGTGTGTGTGTGCGTGTATATATATATATGTGTGTGTGTGTATCTGTCTGTCTGTGGCATCATAGCTCCCGAACGGATGAACCGATTTTAATTTAGTTTTTTGTTGTATTAAAGGGGACTTACGTGCGAGTGTTCTTAGACATGTTTGATGAAAATCGGTTGACCCGTTTAAAAGTTATGTTAAAGTTAAAGTAATTGTGTTGGAGCTTTTTTTAATTTTTAATTTAATGTTTTTACGAATCAGAAGTGGTAAGATAGATAATTACTTGAAAATAACTAAGATAACTATAAAAAATCATTCTAAAACAAACCAAGTTTGTACATACACTTTCAGTTCAGCTTTGAGTGTTTTAGTAATAGTTCGCAAACTACATGCTTTATTACTACGAGTAAGTCAAATTCCACCAAAAACATTCTGTAAAATACTAGCCAAGTCTCGATGGAGCTGCTTGTTTATCTAAAAAGTAATGAAATGTAGACAAAGTCGTGCCATCTAAGGTTCCTTACTGCAATTTCTTTATAATTATTGATAATGTTGTGTGACTTGGCCGTTGAACATCCTTACTATAATATGATTAATGTGAAAGTAACTGTCTGTTACCTTTTCACGGCTAAACTACTGAACCGATTGACATGAAATTTGGTACAGGGGTAGCTTATAGTCCGGGAAAGAACATAGACTATGTTTTATCCCGAAAATCCCACGGGATCGAGAACTACGCGGGTGAAACCGCGGGGCACAGCTAGTTCTTTATAACGTTAGTTAGTGGGTATAAGTCAATTTTGTTTACACGTAATGTCATTACATTATTGATGATAAATCCATAGCGCAGCTTAGATCTAAGGGTACCTACATGACATATAGAGGTAGAGATAACTTTGTTTGATACTATGTATATAAAATGATTAAATGTATGTCTGTAACTTAACCTAATTTGAAGACCGTACGATAGAAATTCATTAAATCACCTCTCACTCGCAAACCGTACACAAACAAGTGATTTATTTATAAAAACACGTGTAATAATAGTAAAATGTTACTTTCTTTCGCCTTAATGACAGGTTTATCGCCGATTCTTCAACTCTCAGTCTGTAAGCGCAATAGAAATGATAATTCGCAACGGTCTTCGTGTCATGATCATGACGAAGTATTAGTAAAAGTTTTGTTCAGGTTTTTGATTTTATCATAAATCGTCTATAGAGATATTAAAATGTACACCCGTTCGATTTGTGTGAACCACAAATGTTTATCTCGGTCTGGATGTGTGTGAATGAGTGTGTGCGTAGTTTCTGATACCCTAGATACAAGTTTAAACTAAGTTAGGGGTCTGTTACTACGAGTATAATTAAATCTAGTAAATTGTTATAATAGGTCTAATATAAAAACGACTGCATAACATTAGCGTTATTAATTAAACTATTACGAAAAACATAAACAAATGAGACTCGTTTTTAACCGATCATGACGAAACTTAGCACATGTGTTATCTTTGATTTTAAGAGGAAGAAAAGTTTACAAATTAGAATCATTATTGTTTGGCATCCATTGTTCTGTAAAATAAAATAAAATTAACTAACAAATTTATCTTTCCTTCAGATGGATTTATAGTGCGTGCGATGGGTGCGTGTTCACGCGCAGCGCTGGCGTGGTGCGTGCTCCTCGCGCTCGCCACCGCCGCCGCGTACACCGTCGACTGCAACCACGAATACGCCGACTGCGACACTGAACTTAGTAAGTTAATAACTTGATAAAATTGTAAGAAAATTACTATTTTTATGACTCTACTAGCTGTGCCCCGCGTTTTTCCCGATTTCGTGGGAATTTCGGGATAAAACATAGCCTATGTTCTTTCCCGGATCATAAGCTACCCCTGTACAAAATTTCAAGTCAATCGGTTTAGTAGTTTAGCCGTGAAAAGGTAACAGACAGACAGACAAACAGACAGAGATATCGCAGATCATGGAGTCAGTTATGGACATCCCAGTGAACTTGGTAATTTAGTTAGCTTAGAACGATGCTACTCTAGTAGTGTAATCTCAGCTGAGGAGATTTTGAACGTACAAAATTCAAAGTCAAGTGTGTAAAAATAATGAGTGCCTTTGTAAGGCTACTAAATAAAAAAAGACTTGATCCCAAAACTCTGACGGAATAGAATTCATAAAGAATGCTACCAGTTATTAATGAAATTCATAAACTTTCATCACAAATTCAGTAAAATAAGCTTCGAAAAATCTCAGTTGGTTAAATCGCACGACTTACAAAAGTAAAGAACGCGCGTCGATGTCTTTTCTATGAATCACCATATCATACCAAGATTGTTAGATTCGGATAAATTATGTTATTATAACGGTATTTCACGCATGTATGATTATGAAGTTAGATTATTTACATTTATCTCAAAGAGATTTGATCTTTACGGTACACGGAATAAGATATATTTTCTGTTTGTAAAGCCAAAATTAGGTGAAGTTTATTTATTGGTATAAAATATTATTTCATGTTGTGTGTTCCCATATTCAATTTATACGAAATACTTTTCTCTAATATTTGGTTATTTTATTGTATCTTTACCTTTATAGATATAGGATTGCGATAAACATTAAATACATTTTAATAAGATCAGTAGTAATTAACTAGCAGTAATAGAAACAAATACATTCAAATTTTCAAAAAAAACCTCAGCTGGGACTTGAACTCATGACCATACTGAATCACAGCAATGCTCTTCTGCCCACGGCTTCGCTCTTTGAAATTTTGGGATAAAAAATGTAACCCTTTCCTGGATTCAATCTATCTTTATATGATTAACTAGTAGCACCCCGAGGTTTCACCCGCGTAGTTCCCATTCCCGTGGGAATATGGGGATAAAATATAGCCTATGTCACGCACCGATAAGTTAGCTTTACATTAGTGAAAGAATTTTTGAAATCGATTCAGTAGTTTCGGAGCCCATTTGTTACAAACAAACAATGAGATCTTTCCTCTTTATAATATTAGTGTAGATAAATATAAACACAGACAGCGTAACATTCGTACTCAAATTTGAATATGTACTTATATATGTATATATACATACCTACTGCACAGTTAAATACCTTATATTTATTAACTAAACGGTTATATCTTTTCATCAGTAATTTAGATAATGACCGCAGTATAAATCATCAACTGTATTTTGTTGAGGCTATTATTTTTTGCACCAATCATTGTTTTTTTATTAAACCGTTAGTCATTTTTGACGGGTACAAGTTTTCTTGTAAATTGAATTCTTTTATTAATGTGTAGATTTGTAGATAGTATTGAATTTAAATCTGTTTTTTTAAGAATTTCAGTACAATATTATTTTATTTTAGGTGTCTAAAAACAGAATTTACTAGACATTACTAGCTGCGCCCCACGGTTTTACCCGCGTAAATCCCAATCCCGTGGGAATTTCGGGATAAAAAGTTCCTATGTGTTATTCCTAGTTATAAGGAACATCTGTACCAAATTTCATATAAATCAGTACAGTAATTTTTGCGTGAAAGAGTAACAAACATACAAACTCACAAACATACAAAAAATATCGAAGTGGTTACAAAGCCCAACTGCCAAGTAAACGGGGTTTGTAGATATAATATTTTATTTTTCTGAAGAATAGTAATCTATAAATATTAATTTATATATGTATAAGCTATATTAATTTATATATTAAGCAACATATCCAGAAATAAAAACCAAACTAACTAAAAAAATTATATGTTGTTATAGCGAAAGTTTGAAAAAGAAAACTTCCTTTCCTCCAAGTGAAAGAATGTTCAGAATCAGTCCAGCAGTTTCTAAAACATTCTACATCGAAGTGTTTCCTCTTTTTAATTAGTATTATTAAAAAATATTACTATTAACATTTCTATTTCCGAAAACCTTTTAAAAAATATATGTAA
Organism: Timandra comae; assembly: GCA_958496195.1. NCBI lineage: Eukaryota > Metazoa > Arthropoda > Insecta > Lepidoptera > Geometridae > Timandra > Timandra comae. The sequence goes on from OY292370.1 coordinate 7,069,960, forward strand.
TCAAATGAGGTTATAAGTCTTGTATTTTTTAGTTTTAAAATGTTCCAATTTTGATTCAATTTGTTTTCAATAAGTTAAGAATTCCAATTTCAATTTAAATTGTTTCCAAACCTTTAAAAATGGCTTCCAACGGCATCGTGTTTATGTTTATTTTCCATCTTTTATACCAGTATACCTCCTAGCAACTAACCTTGATATTTTGGCGGCAAAATTTATGAATAGGTTTTATTTTATTTTGGATAAGAGAATATATTATATAAGCGAGTGCTTATATAATATATTCTCTTATCCAAAATAATTTATGTTATACTAGCTCCATCCCGCGGTTTTATCCGCATAGTTCTCGATCCCGTGGGAATTAGGGGACAAAACATAGCCTATGACCCCGGACCATAAGTTACCCCTGTACTCAATTTCAAGTCAACCAGACAGTCAGACAGAGTTACTTTCGCATTTGTTTCATTTTGCGCAAGCTTGTTCTACCAATATCCTGATTAGAGTAAAACCAAAAGTAAGCCCATTAATTGGTATAATATAATAAACCAGTTTCAAAAATGATCGTTAACTAGTATATATTTTATTCAAAATTTTATTTATAGGACCTTGAAATGAGTCAGAAATATCATGATGTATAGTTTTATCCAAAGTTTATTATAGTAACACAAGTGTATTTCGGAATGAATAAATTTTTCACGGATTTTGTCAAACGACATAAGTAAATATTTATTTTTTAAAAGGTACAATGCTGAGTATAGGACAATACATTAAAAAAATACTTTAAAAAACAAAGCATCGTTCTTGAAGAAGCATCAACATTTTGTAAGAGCATATGATGCATTATGTTACGACAGTTTGAAAGTTACAAAAATTCAAAAGGTTTGCAAAACGTTACATATTCAAATAAGTGAGTCATTCACTTCAATTTGTCATTTGGATCACTCGAGTCACAATACATAAGAGGGTACACTTCTTCGCACTGGTAATACCAATGTATTCAGGTCTTTCATAATTAGACCTCTTTAAAGCACTAGACCACTCTTTGTATGTTCTCGTCTGATAGAGTTTTCGAATCAGAAGTAAATTCACTAAATGATTACGAAAAGAAGACACATCCCATTTATGTTTATACTAGCGGCGCCCCGCGGTTTCACTCGCGTAGTTCTCGTTCCCATAGGAATAAAATTATGCTAAAAACCTTCCAACTGAATTATTCTATATATTAAAACAAACCGTTGCGTAGTTTTAAAGATCAAAACATACATAGGGACATAGGGACAAAGAAAGCGACTTTGTTTTATACTATGTAGTATAATAGATCCCACCAAAAACATTCTGTAAAAAAACTAGCCAAGTCTCGATGGAGCTGCATGTTTAACTCTAAAAAGTAATGAAATCTAGACAGACTCGTGCCAAGTCTAAGGTTCCTTACTGCGATTTCTTTATTATTATAGTTAATGTTGTGTGACTTGGCCGTTGAACATTGTTTAAAAGGTTAGTAGTGGGTACATGTCAATTTTGTTTACACGTAATGTTATAACATTATTAAAATACGCAGCTTTATCAAGCCTACAATTGACTGGATATTGAATCAACATTTTTCAAGTGGCTATAATTAAGCAAATTTTCTATCGTCAATGGATAGGTTCTGGATTTTTTAAGATTGGTACAATAGCGTCATGGAGCACCTAGTTTTGTACCCTTGTGTACATACATGTGTACCCTTCAACGGCCAAGTCACACAACATTAACTATAATAATAAAGAAATCGCAGTAAGGAACCTTAGACTTGGCACGAGTCTGTCTAGATTTCATTACTTTTTAGAGTTAAACATGCAGCTCCATCGAGACTTGGCTAGTTTTTTTACAGAATGTTTTTGGTGGGATTTCATTTCTTTTTGTTAAAACTTGTTTATATTGATTTATTTTATTAGATTTTCTTATTTGACACACTTATTTTTAGGAGTAGTATTATATTATTAAGCGCCCCGCGGTTTCACCCGCGTAGTTCCCGTTCGCGTTTCAGTGGGAATTTCGGGATAAAAAGTATCTATACATAAATAGTTTTAAGCTACCTCCCCACAAATTGTCAGCCAAATCAGTTCAGCTGTTTTAGAATTATAATTCCCGTTCCCATTCCCGTGGAAATTTCGGGATCAAAAGTATTCCATGTGCTTCTCCTGGTTCTAAGCTACCTCCCCACCAATTTTCAGCCAAATCAGTTCAGCCGTTCTTGAGTAATAAATTCCCGTTCCCATTCCCGTGGGAATTTCGGGATTAAAAGTATTCTATGTGCTTCTCCTAGTTCAAAGCTACCTCCCTACCAATTTTCAGCCAAATCAATTCAGCCGTTCTTGAGTAATAAATTCCCGTTCCCAATCCCGTGGGAATTTCGGGATTAAAAGTATTCTATGTGCTTCTCCTGGTTCTAAGCTATCTCCCCACCAATTTTCAGCCAAATCAGTTCAGCCGTTCTTGAGTAATAAATACCCGTTCCCATTCCCGTGGGATTTTCGGGATTAAAGTATTCTATGTTCTTGTCCTGGTTCTAAGCTACCTCCCCACCAATTTTCAGCTAAATAAATTCAGCCGTTCTTGATTTTTAAATTCTCGTTCCCAATCCCGTGGGAATTTCGGGATTAAAAGTATCCTATGTCCTTTTCCTGGTTTTAAGCTACCTCCCCACCAATTTTCAGCCAAATCAATTCAGGCGTTCTTGATTTTTAAATTCCCGTTCCCATTCCCGTGGGAATTTCGGGATTAAAAGTATTCTATGTGCTTCTCCTGGTTCTAAGCTACCTCCCCACCAATTTTCAGCCAAATCAATTCAGGCGTTCTTGATTTTTAAATTCCCGTTTCCAATCCCGTGGGAATTTCGGGATTAAAAGTATCCTATGTCCTTTTCCTGGTTTTAAGCTACCTCCCCACCAATTTTCAGCCAAATCAATTCAGGCGTTCTTGATTTTTTAATTCCCGTTCCCAATCCCGTGGGAATTTCGGGATTAAAAGTATCCTATGTCCTTTTCCTGGTTTTAAGCTACCTCCCCACTAATTTTCAGCCAAATCAGATCAGCCGTTCTTGAGTTACAATTCCCGTTCCCATTCCCGTATAATTCCCGTTCCCGTTCGATTATCCTAGTTTTTATAGTTTTCCCTTTATGTGGCCATTAAACCCTAACTCTGTACCAAATTTCAGCTCTCTAGGTTCATGGGAAGTACTAGTTCTATTTTGATGATCATGAGTGAGTGAGTGAGTGAGTGAGTGAGTGAGTGAGTGAGTGAGTGAGTGTCTAAAATGCGAAACTTTGCTTTCGCTTAACTTGGGAACTAAATGACCTACAGACTTGAAATTTTATTTTAAGTATGTGATTGTATAGCTTACTGGATGACGAAAATTTCAGCGTTCTGGGCTTATCCAGAGGTTGTTAAATAGGGGTCTGAAAATGCGGCGAAAGGGTTCCTGTAAAGGATGGTACGGCAGTGTTTGCTTCGCGCTCGACTTGGCGGGGGGCACTGCCGTGCCCCCAGATTTATATCCAAAATCAAAACTTTTTCAAACTATAATTAAGAAATTATAAACAATAATTCGTTAACAACAACAAAAACTGAAACATTTTAGTTGGTCAACATCCTTAAACACAAAGATATTACAAAATGGTTTCTTAAATATGGCGGAACGGAGTCGTGACTTCACCTCAGCCTTTTTCGGAAGAAGTTAAACGTTCCACAACATCTTTTTGTTTAATTTTTGATCATTAGAAACCTTTTGAAACTATACCGAATGCTGAATCACACGCGCTCTGGCATCTGTTATAATTACTGGCAAACGAGTATTTACTGCTTTATCATTGGTGTATCAACATTAGTTTTTGTTATATATTTTAGGAATATGATAAACTACACTTTTTTAACTTTCGTGATCGGAATTCATTGTTGCATAATTTACAGGTCTTAATCGCGTATAACATAATTATTATTTACCTCGACGTTTCGACCGGGTTACACCGATCGTGGTCACGAGAAGACTGGAGTCAGTCTATATGATAAACTAGTTGTGATCTGTGGTTTTATTTACATAAATCCCAATCCTATAGGAAGTTCGGGATAAACATTTATGATAATATTCTATGTCTTAGTTGCAAAGAACGCCTGTACCGAATTTCATATTAATCGGTTTAGTAGTTTTTACGTAAATAAGTAACAAACATCCATCCATCTATCCATCCTCGAAAACTTTCACATTTAGTAACATAATCATTCACTAAATCATTATTATAGTAACTGACCCCTAACTAAGTTCGAGACTTGTATCTAGGGTATCAGAAAGTAGGGTTAAGCTTTCGTATAACGCCGAAATAAATTATTTAACTGTATCTCAACTTCCCTCTTATTAAAATAGGAACATTGAGTAGGAAACAAAGTAAAAAAATGATAAGGAAAATTACCTGCTCCAACATTTAAACAAATCCAAGCAGGTACGCTCAAAAAAGCCACAAACAGAACCGTTTTTTTTTTAATGTTTCACCTACAATACAACGTTATGGTTTGGTTGAACTTTTTGTACAAAAAGCTTATTCGTGTTAACTCGCTTCACGCTTCATGATTACGTTTTAAAGGACTAATTACTTTGTAATTATTTTTTGTTTATTTTTTGTCAACTGGTTTTGTTGAAGTTAATTTTGTATATGTGAAAATCATTTTTTAGTACTGTTTCTATTTTTGTTACTTTTTTACTAATTTTAATTGTTATTTTCGTATATGCTGGTCATTTATGTTTCTATTTTTATGTTCCCATTACTATTTCTCTTTTTGGGTAATATTAGTTACCAAATTAAGTTTTTAAATTAATAATTTACTTTATCATTTGGGCCCCTTATGGCTAATTTTTTTAGCTTATTATCATATTGAATCTAATGTACCTATACACATTGTAGTAATCATGTCAACTTGAACTCCAACAAAACAACATCACGCTATAAAAACTATACAATCAATTATGTAAAACAAGGTACAATAAACAGTATCTATTATTAAATCAAATAAATAAATGAACATCATCAAGAAAACCATTCATGTTGCAGAAATCGTGAAGCGTGATCATTTGCGATGACATCATACTACTATCACTATAAGCGTAATATTTATTAACTGTTTGTTATTCCTTTTATTCATTTTGTAGTATAAACAGAAATAAATAACGCCTACAAGAAGCGCTTTTGCGGCTGTGGTAGTGCGGTGGGTGGTGAATGGTAAATACAAATAGAAAATCAACTCTACAGTTGATATTTTTCATTGTGTTTCTTATCCTACTGATGAACTTCGTTTTCCCTGTCTTTATTAATAAATAGATAAGTATAAGTACTTAGTTAATTAATAAATCAATTTATTGCACCTTGTCAGAAAAGCCTCTCAATGATCATCTAGATGAAACATAGTCTTTTCTAATTTTGCATATGCATTGTCTTAGAGGATATTTTTAGCAGCCCATACATGACACAATTTTGTAGTTGTTTAATTTTTTACTGAAATGATTATTATGAGTTATCCTCCAAAAATATTCGTACTGCTCTTGGTTGTACCCTCGCCTATAGTTTTAACCGATACCAAAGCAGATGAATAACTTGAATAACTACTATAAAAACAAAAATAAATTAACCAAAAACCTCACACCACTTACTTACCACTTATTGAACAACAAGTTACCGATACCGTAATCAATCACTAATGAATACTCTCATCAAAACCGTAGGAAGTGAAGTCACGTAACTCATTGACATAACACCGCGTCCCGGTGTGACGTCATGCGTGTCGGTGCGCGCGCGCATGTCGTGCGAGAAAGTCGCATTTATTGCAACATTTTCTTTGGGATGTATTAAAAAGTGGGTTAATTTTATTTTATTTATTAGTGCTTAATTTTAAAACTGTTTTAGTTAAGTTTTTGAAAATTCCTAAACCATTTAAGGCTTGGAATTTTGATCTATTAAAATCTGCTAGAGAAATGCAGTTTAAATTGAAAACTGACGGCTGTGTTCTGATGATGTCTTTATTTAGGCACTTAGTTTCGTTTTTATCTAGCTAGTATACCTAGCTATATTCAAAATATATATAATTATTTTGTAAATACAATCACAACAAAAAAAATAACCCCACTGAGTTTCTTGTTAGTTCTTCTCAGTAGTGGGCGCGTAGTGAACTAACAATCAAATCAATTTAGTTTAAGTTTTGACGATTATAAGTGATTGTATCAATCCTTGATAATAAAGATATTTTGAATTTTATAAGTCTAAGTAATATCTTTATGATAAAAGAAATGGTATAAATGCACTGTTTTTACTCTTTCACTCTACCATCCATAATCATAGACTCCAAAACTCACCTTACCGTTCGAAGCCCGTCCATTATTTCTTTCTGGGCTATTGTGTCAATCGCGAGACATCGTAGGCGTAAAATATTCAATTTTACCATATTTGATTAGTTGTTTACTCAGCCGAAGACATTTGTGAAATTGAATGAATTAAAACTATTTTTGTAAAAGAAAATGTTTTTCATTTAATTTATTTAGTAGAAAGTTTCTTTTGTAGTGTTAAATAAATATGTTTTAAAACTGTTTTTGTGTTTATTTAGTTTCGCAAATATATTTATAATGTGTCATATAATTTATGCACAGCACGAGACCCGATAGCGTCATTTAGCGACCCAAATGGTATAGTGGTCATGGTTAATTTGCATTGGGTGTGTGTGAATGAGTGTGTGCATAGTTTACGATATTCCTACTAATATTATAAAGAGGAAAGATTTGATTGTTTGTTTGTAACGAATAGACTCTGAAACTGAATCGATTTCAAAAAATCTTTCACTAATGGAAAGCTAATTTATCAGTGCGTGACATATATTTTATCCCCGTATTCCCATGGGAACGGGAACTACGCGGGTGAAATCCGTAATAGATTTACAAAAATCGTGAACATATAGAATCGTAAACACACTTCTTAATATTTTGCATACTAAATTCACAGTTTAATAAAACTCTGATCTTGCTTCTCTTTTCCGCACATCGAGCTCTTTAATAAGGGCCCTTTGACCTTTGGGCGTATTTCAATATCTTATTGGTTATAGTTAAATAGCTCTAACAACTCGTAACTACTCTCAATAACACCTTAACCACATTTAAAATAATAATTGTCAAGTCAAGCATCGAACCCAACTCCTCTCACACCAAAACAACTATCAAAAAAAGGTCAACATTATTGCGTGATCAAAACCAAAGTATTATCCAGTCCCATTGTTCGTTGACCTTGTAATCGTTAGAACCTGGGACATCTAGTGAAAGTCGACGACCGTGGAGTCTTCATTAGACCTGACTCATGACTCATTACGATTTATAGGTCAATCAGCCAATAATTTTAGATTTGTGTAGGTTTTTTGGCATATGTTGGAAGTGTTGAGCGTAGGTGTGAGTTTGAATCTAGTAATTTGTGTCCAAATTGATGAAATTTGTAAATTCTCTATCATCTTCTTAGCATATACCTCTTCGTTTGATAGCGTTTTCTTTGATTTATTCGAACACTAGAGATTTGAAACGAGTATGTACCTACTTTGATTTGATGAGCTTTGTTCTACAATAACGTACACTGTAAAATGGATTCAGTCGTTAAAGCGTGGCGTAAGTGTTTATTGTTACGATATTTCATATCGAAGTAGCTCCTAAAGTAAAAAAATCAAGTAATATCATTAAACAAAATGAACCTAAATGTGTATTTTACTAGTATGGTACAATATACCGATACATGTTAGTAGTGTATTAACCTTGCACAAATCGTGATATAGATAAAACATGTTTACGTTGTAAATAAGGTAAACGGGTCCATATTGGCTCACCTAAAGTTCTTTACCCGAAAATGTTTTTCCTAACTATTTGTAGTCCGAATGATCATTCTTCCTAAAAATTTTCATCCTAAAGTTATTATATATCCATACTATTTGTAGTGCTACCGACGATGCTCATAACACTGATGTGTCCGAAAATTTTAATTACTAACATCGTTAATGTAAACATATTTAAAGTCCTACTGTTTTTTATCATAACGCTTTTATGCCTAAACATACTTACCATAATATTTTCACTCATGCTCAGAAAGAAACATTTACCAAGTGTAATAAAAAATATATGTGGGTAGAAGATGATATTTATAGTTTTAATGATTATTATACGACTCGTTTACGGTTATGCTTATGGCCTGGGAGTTTACCATAACCATAACTAAAGGACCAATTCGGTTCTGGCACTTCGCCGGCCGCTGCCGCGGCACGCTCGCTACGCTCGCTCGGCTCGTGCGTTGGGATCACAGTTCTAACATAACCTAAACCAATAATTAGGAATAGGACCGATTCGTTACTGGAACTTGACTGAATGATTGGAGCAGGACTCTGGTTTTGCTCGCTCGGCTCGTGCGTTATATGTTATACCTACATGTTATGTAAAAACAAAGTAACGAAAAATTTATGTATATAATATTGATTATAATAAATAAAAATAAATCTAAACAAAAAAGATATGACTTTGAATAATAGTATGAACGATGGTTATGTTGAGAAAATATAGGAAAACAAATAAAAGTGTAAAAGATGTTTATTGCTACTGACTTTATGCAGTTGAATGTTTCGGAATTAAAACGTTAGTGACAAAGATTTTAGGAGTTGCGATTGTTAGGATAAAAAATGTTAGGAAGAAAATTTTCGGATTTCCAATTATCGGAGTTGAAATTTTAGGTGAACTTTAGCGCACCCAAGGTAAACAACTTAGAGTGAGTAAGTATATAAACATATATTACGATCAATAATAAAATAAATTTAATATAATTAATTAGGTATCAAAAGGCGAGCTTCAGCTTCCTCGAGATACGGATAAGTTCGTTTAATCAATAGTTAAAGTAAAGAATAAACTAATACTAACTTTTGACCGCGACTTCGTCTGCGTGGAATAATGCTTCCGGCAAAACTTCCGGCACAATTTGGGTTTTTCCCCATTTTCTCAACCTAGGGGGAAATTGCCAAAAATCCTCTCTTAGTGGTAGCCTACTCCCCTCAACAAACATATGTGCCAAATTTCAGCTCTCTATGACCAGTAGTTTGGGCTGTGCGTTGTCAGTCAGTACATCACTCAGTAACGGAAGAGTTTTATATTATCAGATAGATTAAACTTCCGAGAAGCCTCATCAACGCCACATTCACTGAACCGCATCAATCAAATTATTACGCTTAGTTACTATAACGCGTAATAATTTGATGTACATCCTAAGAGTGTTCTCATTCGTACACCTGTTTTGGCATGTCGGACTTCCCATGCTATAAAACTTGGACATTTACAAAAAATATATAAATATCTCAATCTAGACAATGAATATAAGTACATACTTTATACTTATGTAAATGGGAACTTATGGAACCCGTTTCCCGTTGTCACGCCATAACTTGAGAACGGCTGGACCGATTTGGCTAATTCTTTTTTTGCTGTGTTTGTTATTGTCAGGAGAAGGTTCTTATGAAAATATCTCTAAAAGAAAAAATCTAAAGAAAAAATCTGGAAAAGCAAACTTGGACCCGTGCGAAGCCGGGGCGGGCTACTAGTTTAAAATCATCCAAAAATACATAGAAAACATCCAAACCAAGACAAACGGACATGTTTCACTCTACTACATCCTACATCACACTGTCATCAAAACCGGATATTTTTATTTGACGTAACAATCGTAACTTTCCGAGGACACTTACGCATGTTATTTACAACACTATTTGCCGGAATCTTACGGATGCCTTTGAACTTGGAACGTGATTCAAGTTTTGTATTGAAATGCAAATTCTTACGTGCGATGTTTCTTTGAGATTTTTTCTATAGGTATTCTATGTATGTATTAACAAGAAAATATATCCAAAATATTAAACTACGTTAACGGATTATAGTCGCGGTTTTAAATTTTTAAGTCACAAAATGTATACAAATCCGAAACGTCGGAAAAGTAAAACATAAATGAATATCGAGATTAGAAAGTTATTATATGTATTTCAATTTTCAATTAGTGTGTTCGCGTAAATCAAAGAAGTCATGTAAGAATGTAATCCTTAGGAAATTACAATATTTAAAATTGTATGTTCTTAAAACGGTTCTAGTTTTTTCGTTTCTTTAAGAAATATGAGTTGCGAAAGTAGACATAAGAGCTATTGAATTATATATTCCACCGATTTCATAGATACTTAATACACATTCGTAAGAGTACTCCATAAGCAGGGCCGGATTGTTAGTTTGTGGGGTCCACATTAAGTCTGTCTATTTAACCAAATAATAACCACATTTTGTCAAATTAATTAATTTTCACAAACATATTTTATGGTGTTAGATTTTAAAAGTTTATTATGTACTCAATGCCGTTAAGTTTTTTAAATATTTCATTTACTAATTTTCATTTTTTGTTAATTAATCTTAAATCGTCGTTTGTAAGCTCTATGACATCCATTAGCTTCTTTAAGGTTCTACTGTAAATAATAAATGAATTGAATTGAATTTCATTTTGTCAATTATTTCATTTTATTATTTTATTGCGGTTAGGTTAGGCATTTTATACCGGCCTTTTATATTTATTGAGCCCTGGGCTATAGCCCAAAAAGTTTCCACAGCTCCGTCCCTGTCAATAAGTATACACAGACAGCCAGTATTCATCTTGGTATGCCGAGTATGTGCCGGCCTCTCGCGAGTGGCAACCCAAATGTGGATAACTGTACAAATTGTGTTTTTAACTTTCAACGGTTATTTGGTAACCGTTTATTAGTTATTGGTGATTGATGACAAATTATTATTTAATTATTTGTTTGAGAGTGACTAAGTGGTGTTCATGATGTGTGTGTTGTATGTTGGAGGTTTTAGATTCAATTCCTCGACCGGTTCGAATATTTTTACAAAGGTAATAGTTATTTTCATCCCACTAGCTCGGAAAGTATGTTTTTAATCCTCGATATCTGGGGGTAAATGTCGATTTTAATCTCAAGAGTGGAAAGTATCGGGGTCGCTGTAGGCAGCCCCTGCAGGACCAAAGGCAATTTTGCTAACTGGGAGTAAAAGTCGTTTTCGGGCTCTAGAGGTTAAAGTAAATTTGAATTTAGAACATCGTGTGCACTAAGTGTGATGATGTTTTGAAGGTTTATTTCCATTTCGGCACCTTCCCATTTCGGCACCCATAAAATTATGACGTCGATAAACGGAGGTACGGTCACCGACAAAAAAGAACGAATGCTGTTTGTACACATATTTCATTGTTACAAAGGTAAGGGAGTCCGAGTAGTACTCACATGTTTTGTCTTTGTCACAAAGAGACAAAACTAATTTTACTTAGTGAGTAACTTTACTTGAAGGTCGTGACATAGGCTCTAAGTATTGTAGTAGTATGTAAGTATGTTTCGATGAGTAAAACCACTCTCTGGACAAAAGTCTCCCTCATACTGATCACATTATGTGAGTAATGTTCAAAAAAAGCTGAACCTTAAGGAATTGAACTTAGCACCTCCGGTTTCACCTAGACATAGGTACATTGAATATGTTATTTGTAAGTTGTAATTTTATATAATTTTTTTCAATAAAAGTTTGTGAGATGTCTACCTATTCTTTGTATTTATAACAAACTAGCTGTGCCCCGCATTTCGGGATAAAACCTATGTCCTTCCCCGGACCATAAGCTACCCCTGTAACATTTCAAGTCAATCGAGTCATTAGTTTAGTCCTGAAAAGGTAACAAACAGACAGACAGAGTTACTATCGCATTTATAATAGGTATTATATTAAGTAAGGATTTGTATTTTTACAACAACTGGTTTTTCTAACCAAAATTACCACAAAGGATCATTTCACCTCCAAATTACCAATACAATCAAAATCTGGCAAGTAAAATCTTAAAAAGTGTAAATTCAAAATACCATTTTAATTTAATACAACATCTTTAGTAATCCAATCAACCCGGATCCAAGACGATTCACAATGTGATACAGTCGCATGTTGCATAATAAGACATTGGTTCGGAATACGAGTGTTTAATTTACATGATTAGAATTTAAAATAAAGTGTTAAATGATGTCCTGTTATATAATACCAATATATATGTAGTAAGTTTTGAATTCTAAGATGTCAATTACTATTATTCTTCTTTTCCAAACCTTTATCCCATGTATATTTGGGGTCGGTTTTCAGTTTAACCAGATTTGGCGGAATGTCAGTATTTTACGTGAAGCGACTGGCATCAGATACTTCACAACCCAGAGCTATACGACATTTTTTGGTTAAACCAAATGTTAGACTAATGAGGGCTCTAACTACCCTGTCAATTACTATTATTATTTTTCAGAATTACTTAGTTAATTTAGATCTTTTTAAACATAATGTACTGCGTAATTAGTTAAACATTACCAGCCCACATTAAGCAAGATGATTAAACTTATTTCTCGTCGCTGTGCTAAAATTCTTCAAAGCATATTCGTATTTCGTATCACTTTCCGTACAGAACTCGGAATACCTACTCTATGTACTTACCAAAGAGTATTCCGAGTTCTGTGGTTTTCCGGGATGTGCTTAGTAACATTCCTCACAGAATACACAATCCGGGCATTTTTCACGGTACAATTTTTCAGTGTATTTGCAAAAAATCTCTCTCACACTAACTTTGTCCTAACAAATAAATCTACACTAATAGGTATTACGTATAAAGAGGAACGATTTGTAAATATTTGTATGTAACGAATAAACTAAAAAAAAACTGGACCGATTTTAATAATTATTTTTTCATTAGAAAGCTACATTCACCCTGAGTAACATAGGCTATATTTTATCTCCGTATTTCCACGGGAACAGGAACCACGCAGGTGAAAACGCGAGACGCCGCTAGTACATCAATTAAGGATGGACAAATCAGGTGCCTTTCTGAAGTATTGCGCAAACATATATCAATTGATAAAATTTGATATATAAAAGTTTAAATAAAAACCACAAAATTGTAACTATTACACGTTTATTTTATTTGGTTGGCTAACAGTTTTTCACGCGAGACATTTGATGAAATCACGTCTCTCTAGACGAATTTCTCTTAATTCTAGACCGAGTTTAATGGTCTATATCTTTATATAAAGTTTCACTGAATCAAAGTTAATGATTGTACACTATTACTTTCTTGAAGTAAAATAAGCACTTATATTATACTAATTCTCATACCAGCCTTGTTCGCCGCGAGGAGTACTTATGAGTACTACTTTTATAATGAAAATAAACATGGAACATAAATTTTCCTTCTTGATCCTAATTTCAAATATTATTTTAATACAAACATTTATTTCCTTTTACAAATCTTAGGAGGGAATTAAAAATCTAATTTCCTACAAGATCAAATTACCTATTTATAGTTATAAAACAGTTTCTTTTATAAATATTAGTTATAAATTACCTCTCAAATCTCATCAAAACTAAATAACAATACTTAATTAGTTACAAACATAACTATTTCTCATGTCAAAAGTTATTCTTCTAACAATACTCGTAACAAATTGTGCACCTACTTATTAATATTTACAATATACGTATACCTTATCACAAAGGTTTAAGACCTAAATTCGCGTGTAACTTTTTATGGTAACCGCAAATCAAATCGATGGCCTGACAGTTATATTGATCGGTCAAAGTAGTTTTTATTATAGATAAGCAATTATAGATCTTATTACTATTGTAATAAGTGTGTTAGTAAAACATTGCTTACTGACCGCGCTCTACATAGCGGTCACTACACTACTAGTAACTTGCAATTGTAAAAATATTAGATGATTTCGCGGAAGTATGTTAACGAATTTTAAACTCTATTTATTTACTGTTATAGTTCAATTAGGTAGTTACTCTGGTCTAATAAATAGCTGGTGTTTTTCATTTAACTAAGATAAAATTTTAAAGTAAACGTTTGTATTTTCAATTGTAAATAACTTTTTATATTATGCTAACGAAACTAATGAATTGATTTTATTGAAGTTTTTTCATAATTGGTATCTATAGGAGACAAGTTATCTATTTATGTAAACAATTGTGATAAACACATTAGATTATCAATGGATAAACTTTCAAGCCCCAATGAAGCACAGATGAAAGTATCACTATTCTTATTGTCTATACTATAATATTATAAAGAGGAAAGATTTGTTTGTTTGTTTGTTTGTTTGTAATGAATAGGCTCCGAAACTACTGGACCGATTTCAAAAATTCTTTCACTAATGGAAAGCTAATTTATCAGTGCGTGACATAGGCTATATTTATTATTTTATCCCCGTAATCCCACGGGAACGGGAACTACGCGGGTGAAACCGTGGGGAGCTACTAGTATACTATAAGTTGATATAAGTAATAACATTTTACTAATCAAAAACGTTCTTATTACAGGTAAAATAGTGAGCGAAGATGACGAGTCAATTATGCCAAAACAGACAGCAACAAAATCATTGAAATTATCAATCACCTCAACAGCATCACCAACTAGATCGACACCTATACTAGAAAACAAGACCGAATCAAAATCAATGCCTGAAGCCGAGACTGAAACTGAAACAATAACAGTCGTCACTGAAAACCCTGAACCAGAAAGGGAACCAACATTTGAAATAGTTAAACCAAAATCAAGGTTTCTGAACCTCAACGTTGATGAACTACAAAACTTCGCGAATGCTCTCCACAATCAGTCTACCAAAGGAAAGAAATTAGGTGATTTGAGTGATGTAAATCTGGATGATGATGAAGAAGAACCTTCTAGAATAATTAATGATCCGAGACAGAATGTTCATAAAGGTATTCCTGATAAGTTCTATTCTAACCTGCAAGCGCCATTCCATCCGATGAGCACGGAGAAAGAAAGAGGTTCGGAAGAGATGGTGGAAACGTGTAAAGAAAATGGAATCGTTTATAAGGTATGTTATATAATAAATAAATCTTTATATCTTTCCAAAATACATATTTACATTAATTAGAAATTGATGACATCTTTTAGGCTTGGTGCCTGTGGTAGAGGCCATCACTCTTCCATATCAATTAATTTTATCATTTTTTTTTGTGGAGATGCTGTGGATATATGTATTAGCGCAATGGTGATTGTAAAAGTAACTCAGTTTCTTCATAGTTTAAAGATTTTAACCAATTTGTTAAAACCCTTTTGCCCTCATAATTATTTTGATTGTATATTGTAAGTTTTTTGTTTAATTTATTATATAATACAGTAGAACTCCAATTATCCGAATTAATGGGGACCGGGACCCATTCGGATAATCAAATATTCGGATAATCGGATTTTTTTTTATAAAAAATTGCCTTTGGAGAGAGTAAAAGCTACGTTTTGATATTGCACTATTTTTTTATTGAATTAAATGAAAGAATCATGAAATTTTCACATGTTTTAAATATAAATAAAATGTACTTATGTACAAGTTTAGAAATAAAAATCATTGTTTTTTAAACATCTCCGTTAATGTAAGCTGTTTTGCGGTCTTCAACCGTTTTCGGGCAGCCAGGTCACGCATTCGCTTGACGGTGAGCAGTTGCAAGTGGTCACACTCGGGCTGACGCTCCATCCACTTCAAAGCAGTCTCGAGGCCGGCAAATGCTTCACTAGCTGATGGTCCAGCGTCTACTTCAACATCAGCAGAAAGTTCTTCTTCCACTTCCACTTCAACATCTTCTCTCACACTTACAACAATTTCATCGTCATTGAGAATTTGAAAACCAGGGTCAGACGTGTCACAAGCCATCCACTCTCCTACATCTTCAGCACTTACTTCTGTACAACCAGGAATTTTTACAATCATTTTTCTTATTTCCTCTAGTGACAACGCATCTTCATCATCATCATCCTCTTCATATTCTTGTTTCTCATTTTCTTCAGATTCTTTTTTTTTGTTCTTCTCAGACGGTAGGCCTTTCAGTTTATTCCACGCACGTCTTAGCGTCACTGCCGTAACCAAACTCCAAGCTTCCGCTACCATGTAACAGCAGTCCTTTAAATTTATTTTGCTATGATTTGCCAAAACCAATTCTTCATCTTCAGCACCTTCGATCAGCAGTTTTCTCAGCAGTTGCCTTCTGTAATGGCGCTTCATTGTTTCAATAACAGACTGGTCCATGGGTTGCAGCAAACTTGTAACATTGGGAGGCAAAAACGTCGTTTTAAACTGCCCATTCTCTCTTTCCAACAGTTCTGCTGTAGGATGAGTGGGTGCGTTATCAACAATTAAAAGCACCTTACTGCCTTCTTTTCCCACCGATTTTTGGTGCTTTTTCACTTCAGGAATAAACACTTCATCATACCATTCGGTAAACAAAGCTGCAGTCATCCAGGCCTTGGGTTGACTTTTGTAGAAGAGTGGAAGTTTTTTTACGTTTTTAAATGCTCTTGGATTTCTTGATTTTCCTATCAAAAGAAGTGGCAGTTTATGATTTCCAGTGGAGTTGGCACAGTTAAGCACTGTAACACGTTCTTTACTGACCTTATGTCCAGGGGCACTAGATTCCCTTTTAGAAGCCAAAGTGGTTTTTGGTAATGCTTTCCAAACAAGGCCAGTTTCATCGGCATTATAAACAAACTCCGGATCATAGGATTCTGATGCAGTTTTAAATTTTTCAATAAAATTTTCAGCAGCTGCAGAGTCTGCTGAAAGCTTCTCACCAGCCAAATCTAACTCGCGTACACCATGCCTGAATTTAAAATTCCTTAGCCAGCCGTTACTAGCCTTAAAAGATGAATAACCAAGCTTTTCTGCTAAGATTTTGGCTTTTTCACAAAGGATTGGACCTGAAATCGGATTTCCCATAGAACGTTGCTGCAAAAACCATTTAAACACGGCATCTTCCAAATTTTTGTTGGTTGCTGTCTTCATTGTTTTCCTGGAGGAACTTCCATCTTCATTTTCAAGCACCGAAACAAAGTTTAAAAGTGTTGACTTACTGTTTTTAATGTCAGAAATTGTTGCTTGTCCAACACCATAAATCTCAGACAACTTCTTACCCGTTACACCTTTATCGAGTTGCTCTATAATTTTCAGTTTGTCCGCTAACGATAGCACTACACGTTTTCTTTTCGAAGCCATGGTATAAAAACAATACAGTATTGTACACGCACAAACAAAAGTAAGCCGTAGCGAAAGAGTAGCGTCCTCGAGCAAGGTCAATAGCACACTGGCTAATCAAAACAAACAATGACAGGTGCGCCGTGACTGCAATGCGCCGGAACTTGTCTTAACTTGCCGTTGTGCCTACACTGACTTCGCGGGGGGAAGTCAGTGTAGGCACAACGGCAAGTTAAGACAAGTCAAGTCAAGACTTGATGCGCAAACACTGGCTTCGCGGGGGGAAGAATAATAGCGCACTTAGACTTTTTTTGGTAAATTTTTTGTGATTCGGATAATCGGCGATTCGGATAGTCGGAGTTCGGATAATTGGAGTTCTACTGTATTATATTTCGTAGTTTTTCTTTTAATGGCTACTTTTCCGTATTGTTAGATTTTGAAGTCGTTTAGATACTGGTTTCAACATTTGATATTACATCTCACAAAAAAATTTTCAAGAATATAATTGTTCCTTTTCCTCAGAATTTTGTCCCTACATTTTATATTGTGCTTACATCATCAGTGAGAGTCCTAATTTAGCTTAATCTACCCTCTAGTTTTCAAATGATTTTATATGGTCTTTGCATGACCATTACTTGAGAACTAAGTGACTTACGAAAAGCTTCTTTAAAACCTAATAAAGAAACATCATTTTCCTTTGCAGGTAGGCGAAAGAATAGACCGTGGTTGCGAAGAGGCGTGTGAATGCTCTATCAGGGGTGTTTTCGAGTGCTCACCCCGATGCAAACACCCGTACATTCGCCGTGGAAGGCGACTCAACGACCCGCTATGCTTCGAGAGTCCTGTCGACGAATGCTGCTCTATCATCGCTTGTGCTACTGGTAATGGAGGTAGTTATTAAATAAATATTTTTTTACATCAGACCACAGATCCATCGCATTACAAATTATAAGTTACTAGCAGCGCCCCGCGGTTTTACCCGCGTAGTTTCCGTTCCCGTGGGAATACGGGGATAAAATGTCGAAATAAAAAGCCTATGTTACTCAGGGTGAATGTAGCTTTCTAATGGTGAAAGAATTATTGAAATCGGTTCAGTAGTTTCGGAGCCTATTCGTTACAAACAAACAAAAAAACAAACAAACAAATCTTTCCTCTTTATAATATTAGTATAGATGAGAATTGTTAATAATGTATTACGGAAACCTTGTTAACAATCTCAAAGTCTATATTTTGGAAAATAAATGCTATATTAAAATATTACTAGAACCTCTAAAGTTTGTCAAGTAGTTTGAGTGATACACGTACAAACAAACAGACAAAATTTCTAAACACTGTTGCTCTAATAAACACTAGGTACCTAATTAGTTTTCAAGTCTGACCTATTGTGAATCACGAATTATACCTAAAACTAATTTAATCGCAAAGTATTTTCCCTTAAACATTTTACAAAATGAATGAACAATTAAGACCACAGCAAGACAATATGAAATTGACACATAACTTTAAAAAGCATGTGATTATTTTTAATAACAATTAAAATTTTACCTCGCTCAGAACAATTGCAAACAATTGTTGAATTGAACTCGACTTTAAAAGAAACAATTGGTTCTAAACGTAGTTAGAATGTTACTAATTTATTGTTTACTATTTTAAAAGATAAACAGTATTCATTAATTACAATTAAGATTGTTCTTTGGCATTTTTTGTGAACATACAATAAACAGTCTCTTGACCTTTCCAACGGACCGATTTAGAAGTTCTCAAATTACAACGGTTTTTCCAAATATCAGTAAAAATACAATGTACATTGACCTTATAAACAAAGGTATAATTAATCATAGTATTATATAATCATGAACTATGTGTATATACTTAGGTGAAGAATACTTAGACGTAGAAATCATTTACTTCATCATCTCATTATAGTAACTGACCCCTAAGTTCGAAACTGTATCTAGGCTATCAGAAACTACGCAAACACACATTCACACACACACACCCAGACCGAGACAAACATTTGTGGTTCACACAAATATTCAACCCGCACTGGAATCGAACCCGCAACCTTACGGATGGCAGTCCGGCATGGTGACCTCTCTGCCATCGAGGTCGTCAAATATAGAAATAAAATCAATTTCAAAGCATTATTCTATTGGGTTTTACGAAAATTTAAATTATTATTTTATTTTTCCAGAACCTAAACCGTCGAAGTTGGAAGTCTGCCAATACAAGAATGAATCTTATTCGGTCGGAACAAAGTGGCATATCGGTTGTGAGCAGACATGTACCTGCAAAGAACATTCCCTAGTCACTTGTGAACCAAGGTAAATGGTAATATACACACATCAAAAGTGTCTAGGGATCAACATATATTTTTGCAATAACTTTTCTCCTGATTGATATTAATTAAAATTTTCTTTAAGGATTCATCAAATAAAGTGTTTTCGTTTGTCACAGTAACGATAAACCAAGTAACCTTTGCATTAATAAAGAAATTTGCCATTTTCCTAATAAAGGGATTTTTGACATTTGAACCACTAACATTAAAGTTCGAAAAAAATACTGAAATAACAGTTTTCTTTAAAATTTTATTGGGTAACTTAAACAATTAATAATCCGTGTTTCTACCGCGAACACTAACAACACAAGAACATCGGTTTGGCATACTCAAAATGAGTTCATCCAAATCACGCTGTGGAATGGCCGCCCATGTTCGTTGCAACAACAAAAAAAGGTCTTCTTGCGACTGGATACCCTCCATATTCGGCAGAGCTCTTCTCTGTAGCATATCCCATGCATGCTCAATCGGGTTCAAGTCTGGCGACTGAGCAGGCCAGGGCAGGACATTGATGTTAGCTGCGGCGAGAGTCTGTCTTACAACTCTTGCGGTGTGCGGTCGTGCATTATCATGCATTAACTGAAATAAGGGACCGATTTGCACTTGTAGAGGAACGGTGACGTCTGATACAATCGTCTCAGCATAAATTTGAGCGCTGAGGTTGCCTCTGATCCAAATCAACTCAGTTCTTCCGCCGATCCAAATACCCGCCCATACCATGATGGTTCCACCACTATAAGGATGGACTTCCTGGCAGGATTTTAATCGCTGTTGGCGTCCAGGGGTTCTCCAGTGTCGTATACGTCTTGTATCCGGTCTCATACCAAAACGAGACTCATCAGAAAAGCACACGAAACGCCATTGTTCTTCTGCCCAATTTCTGTGTTCAAGAGCCCATTGATATCGAATCCTACGATTGTGCATTGCAATAGGTGGTACCCGTAGCGGTCTTCGGGAATGAAGGTTCACTTCATGCAAGCGGTTTCTGACTGTTTGGTCGCTAATTAAGTTCCCTGAAGAGTGATGAAGCCGCACGGCTAACATCATGGCGGTTATTGTTGGAGCTCTTCGAGTTAAGATTTGAATGTATCGGTCTTGTCTCCGTGTGTTGCAGCGATACCGTCCTCCATGGCGCTCAGCCACGGTACCAGTGCTTCGGTAACGTGTCCAAAGTCGACTGATAACACTCTGACTTGTATTCAGAGCTAAAGCCACAGTACGTTGCCGGGAACCAGCTTCTATCATTCCCACGGCTCTGAGCATTTCTTCCCTGCTTAAATGACGTCGCCGCTCCATAATAACGTTGGTTTTAATCAGTAGTAGGGAAACATAATAATGTCTTCAATGCGTTGTATGTTTTTATAGGGAAAATATTGACAGCTGATTTTCATCTTTTACTCGAATTTGATTCACAGTTCCTGATTCAAATTATGAAATGCACCAAAAAGGATCCATATAAATTTATAAAATCATAAATTTATTACAAAGCCACATCTCAATCTCAAGAAATCCGCATAAAAATGCTTGATCCCTAGACACTTTTGATGTGTGTAGTTACAAACTCGCACATACACACACATACTATTATGCTAACTAAATAATATTTGAAGACCAAGTGGCGTAGTGGTAGTAACCCTACCCTACTAAACTGTGCCAAGGGTTATGGCATCAATTCCCGCTGAAGTCAAATGTAAGGTTGCGTGAATAAATATGTCAGTTTGTGTAATTATAATTCCTCGATTATTAATAAGAAAAAGTAAACCTACATTTGTCTTTATTTTAAAAGCGGAAACACGTTGTTCCGCTTATTACCAAGTATCATGTGTTCTGATATAAAATACAATTAAATTTCCATTATCACCAACAGGTGCAAACCACTGATCACATCAGAGAAGTGCATTAACGTCCAAGACCCGAACGACGCGTGCTGCGAAGTACAAGTGTGTGACGTTTCACAAGATGTCCACGAACAATCAGAAAACGCCACTATAACTAGTAGTAATAATACAACACCTTATGATACTAGCACAAGCATTGATACTGGCAGCAGCACTGATGCTAGCAGCAGTACTGCTAGTGCCACTGATATGTCTACTGCTACTGCTTCAATGACTAGTGCTAGTTCTTCTGAAATAGAAGCATCATCAACAGCATCGATAACAATACCAACGGTTACACTTTTTTCGTCATCTTCTACGCATGAGGTATTTATCAATTTGTACTTACGTTATTATTTAATTAGAATACATATATTTTTTGTGTTCTTTATAAATGTTATAAGCGCTTTTTTGAAAACTGAAAACTTCTTCTTCTATGTGTGTGGTTATAACTTTTTTAATTAAATACAATTTTATAGGCACTTTATTTGACAGTCTAATCTAACAGAGTGTAGAAAATATGTAAAAAAGAAAAATGAGTCTTAATCTTAATTTATTTTTTCAGTTTACTTTGGCAGTCGAAGATCCGACTGATACAACTGTCAAGCCACTTGAATCACGTGAGCCTATTGGTTCAGTGAAAGTACTTCAAAATAACACAGTTCAAGTAAATCTTATAAACATGAACCACAGTCAGGACCCAATACAACTCCTCCTAAGCAGTGATGGAGGAAGAACATTCCACGACGTAGAACTGAAATACACGAATTTGATCCTTAATCTTGAAGGTGGTAAAGACTATATTTTAAAAACAAGAGAGACAGGCACAAAGTTCAACTTTACGATAACTACTACTGATAATAAACCAGATGATCCGACTTATGATGAGATGGATGAGAAGATTGGTTGCTGGCAAGATGGGAAATTTTATGGTATTGGTAAGTGATAACCAAGTAATATTAAATGCCATATTCAAATTCTCCCTGAGATTTCACGAGTCACGTTCATTTTATTGGCTTGAAACTACAGGAGCCGTGTCTTAATACCCGTTCACAAATTTACTAAGAAGTATTTTCCGAAAAACTAACAAAATATTATGGCATGCAAGCATCAAGCAAGAATCTTGCAACTTTTCTTTATAATATTGTAGCAAATCTCAATCTTCTAACATTGTATTATATCCAAAGCTTTTCCCATTGACCGCTTAATCTAACAATAACATTATTTTATTTCATTAATTACTAGCAGCGCCCCGCGGCTTCACCCGCGAAGTTCCCGTTCCCGTGGGAATTTTGGGATAAAAAGTATCCTATGTGTTATTCTGATGTATAAGCAAGATTATTGTAAAGTTTCATTAAAATCCATTCAGTAGTTTTTGCGTGAAAGAGTAACAAACATCCATACATACAAACTTTCGCCTTTATAATATTAGTAGGATCAGTAAAAACCAAAGGTACCTAATCCAAATTTGTATTTTCTTGTCCAGGTGAAGAGTTTCACGTTGGTTGTACCGAACTCTGTGAATGCATAGGTGATAATGCCCGTGAGTGCGCTGCTCTCGTGTGTCCCAACCACGTTGGTCTTGAGCTGATGTCTAAGGGTTGTGTTCGATGGGCTCCCAGTCCGCCTGCCACACCACCCAACTGCTGCCCAAGGTCTGCTAGATGTCTCAGCGATGGAACTTGTCATTACAATGGAATACCGTAAGTTGGATTTTGTATGTCTTTGAAGAGGATGATTTGACTAAAAATTGATAAACTTAAATAACATCAATGGTCTAGTAGCATGTGGATTACACTTGGCACTAATATCAAAGCATTTGATGGCAAAAGAAGAATTTTAATAGTAATTATTTTGATGTTGAACGGAAGAAACAGACCTTAAAAAAACAGACTCCTTGTTTGTCAGAATATTTATGATAAATTCGCGGAAAACTTAAAAACGATTGTTTCATTTTCCCTTTAACAATAAATAGAATAGTTGTGAAAAGTTAATACAATATTTGTATCCTTCCAGGGTACCGAACTGGAGTGAAGTCCCACTATCACTGACTGGATGTGAACAGCGTTGTTTCTGTGAGAACGGTGAACTGGACTGTCAGGAAGTGTGCTCTCCCCTCCCCCCAGTCCCCCCACAAAACCTACGTTGTCCCCCGCTACACAAACCAGCAGCCGTCAACATCTCCGATGATGATTGCTGCAAGCAATGGTCTTGTGTACCCAACGGTAAGGTGTAACTACTAATAACAACAAAGATAATAAATTAACATAATGAAAAATATCATTTTCATAATAATGAATAACATCATGTGGTTCAGGATAATGATAAACCAAGTCATTTAATGCTTAAAAAGCTTCAATAATAACATAAATAACAATAAATTAAATAATGATAACAATAATTTGCATACTAAAAATACGACTTTTGACTTTTGTATTGAGAAAATTGCAGATTCTACGAAAAGTAAAACTGTTTTGTTGCATTGACTTATACCTGATGCATTAACATTATTGCTTCCAGCAGACCCAACAAATGGAACGGAACAGTTCACTCAATCTTATGCAAGCAACTTGCCAATACACGACGATAGTCCTCTAAATTACGTTTTGCCCGTGGCACCTTTCTTCACATTAACCACGACAACAGCCATGCCTATGACATCGCCGCAAACTAACTTAGACATCTACAAATACTTAAACCCAGTCAGAATGTTCTCAAAACCCATCAAATTAGTCACACCCATACCTTCTAATAAAACCCCGAAATATAATGAATATACTAATCCCAACTCTAATGATAATATGACTATATTCACATTAGATGATTTAAGTGGTCAATACAAACTATTAAATCCAGATGCGTTTATCACGAGTGGAGAAAATTGGGAGAAACCAAAAATCAATAATCAGAATCAGAATCAAAATCCGCAATCAAGTCACTCAGAATTATTAAGCCATATAGGTAACATTCAGGCTGATTTCATAAACCATAGAAATTTTAATAACAACCGTCAAGAATATACCCTCAATAATAATCGAAACCATCCCGATCTCGTCAACTATTTACCCTCTAACGTCGGAGGACTTGTTGACCCCACATTTTATAACTATCCCGAGATGATGAATCAAAAAGGTCAACAACAAGCCGACAAGCTAAACCATAATAATCAAGAATTTGTAGATCATAATCATCCTCATCCAGATAGTCATATACAATACAAAGAACCTGAACCCAAACCCAATCCTACTCCCACTACTAATATAAATAAAATTCATAAAACGCGAATTCATCCACAAATGTCACCTGTAAAATGGTATGCGCGTAATGAAGTCCAGCCTGCACCAGCAGTTGAAGCGATGAAAAAGGTCCCTATATCAACACTCGAAAATTTTTATTATTTCTTACCAACACGTGAAAAGAAAATACCACCGCATGCTTTAAGTTCCCCAACTTATACTCCAGCGTCAGTGGCCTCTTTGATGAAAGAACCCTCTGGTCCTACCAAAGTGTCATTTTTCGAACCTATTGTCTACAATAGATCTGATCACGTTCTCGTCAGAATTCCGCCACAAAATGTTCCCAGTGAAAATCCGAACCATTTCCAAAATGGCAAACATGTTACTGTGTTAAAATCCAAAGACTTAAAGCATCTTAAAGAAGAAAACAATGTTATCTGGGCCCCTGACACGAAAGCTCATGTTTTGACGAAGTCCCCAAATCCTTACGAAACTGTGTTGATGAATGCCATTCTGAGACCAAATTCAAATGGTGAGGGTGTCCACCAAACTTCTCCACAAGTCCGTAATAATTTCTATTCGACCCTTAATCTTGAACATTTATTGAGTCAAATGGAAGTGGAGTCTGAAGTAAATAGGAACCTTGGAAGATCAGCTGACAACAACGAAGATAGTTCGACGGCAGGTCAGTGACCTCGCCTCGTGTGACGTCCTTCTACGTATCTCCATCGTCTTGACTTTCTCATGGACTGACTTTCTTTTCTGACTGACTCTGGAGACAATCAACTACCTAATACTCGTATGCGTGTTTGTGTCTTATTAACATTATTAAAATACGATTCGACTAACTGTTTGTTTCTAATGTGCAAAACTAATTTGTAAAATTTCAGAATACTTACATAAAATCTAAGATTCTAATACAAAAAATAATGTTTTAGGTCATTCCCAACCACCAAACATACTTCAACATACTCCACCAGCTTTCCTGCCAACGATACCTCCCGAAATATACGCCGAAGAAGGGGACTATACTTCTAATAATGTGCATCGTCAAGTTGAAAACCCGTTGCCTCCAAACATACAAGTACCTAATAGTTTTGGAGACATGAACAAGAAGTTATCAGTGATTACTGTGGAATCCGATTCACCTTCGAGTATCAAAATGTTACTTGGATTACCTCCTGTGCTTGTTGGGTTGAGAGGAAGTGTGGATTTAAGATATACTGACAAAGCGTAAGTTAACCTTGTGAATGGTTTTGCATTTGATTTTAGAAATGTTATGGATCTTTGACATCCAAATAACGTACAGAATAATAGCTGTAAGAGAGCTGAAGATTCCTAATTGGCCGATCTTTTTTATTGATGTGATTTCAACTATTGTATTTTTTTTTGGGAAAAAAAGATTTTTAAAAATAATCTTCTTTGAAATGCAGCAGAATATCAATTTAACTTCTGCTATTTTCACTTTTCAGTGACGAAGATGTAGCACATTGGTACTCCCAAGTATTTGCTCCAGCGGACGAAATATTAACGACACCACGACTAGAATTCCGATTGACTGGTCTGAAGTCATCTACGATTTACAAAATTAGAGGAAAGTTATACCTCCACAACTTGCCCGTCTCACCTGAAAGCGATGTTTATAGTGTACGAACTCAAGACATTCCTGTGGTAAGTCATGATAAATCTATTAATTCAATTCGTTCAATGATCACCTCGGTAGTCTATTAGCATAACCACCGCCGGCCAAGCATGAGGGCCTGTATTCAATTACTGGATCGAGTGATGCATTTTTGGTATGTTCAAAACATTGCTTGGATTTGATGTTACAAACAGGCGTTGAGCATTGGCTAACCTAACCTAAACGTGGTGATTTCAACTATTCCTCCTGACTACTAGTATCATCAATGAGAGAGAAGCCCTATGCACTGCTGTAACAAAAAGTGCTAATAAATAAGAGGATCAAAATGATGGAAGAGGCAAAACTTAAAAAGTTAAATCAATAAATAATAATAATATATTTCTTACCAGGTGGAAGAGAAACGCAGAGAAGTGAACAGCAGACTTTCAATTATTGACGTGAATGACACGAGCGCGAGTGTCAACTGGAGACATTTCTCAGAAGATGAACTGCTTCTGATAGATGGCATTCAAGTCAGGTAAAGTATAAATGCCTTCACAGTTGACTCTGTCTCAAATTTTTATGCACCGTGTTTTCCCATATTACATTTTATTTTATTACAATTTTATTTTCCTCTTGAATTAAATCCTATCAACCATAACATTGTTGCAAAAACAGACTGATACCTTCATATTGCTCATGTTACTATATCAAACATCAAAGATTGATGGCCGAGTGGTCACCATGCCAGACTGCCATCCGTAAGGTTGCGGGTTCGATCCCCGTGCGGGGTGAATATTTGTGTGAACCACAAATGTTTCTCTCGGTCTGGGTGTGTGTGTGAATGAGTGTGTGCGTAGTTTCTGATAGACCCTAGCTAGATACAAACTTCGAGCTTAGTTAGGGGTCAGTTACTATAATGAGATGATGTAGTGAATGATTACGTTATGATATGAATGAGGTCTCCAACGTTAAAAAAACTTTCGAACCAGTTAATGAGACTAGCGTGCTCAACCGAACAAAGAAACTCTTCAACATTATAATCTTTGTATTCTTTTTCCAGATACCGACCCGTAGGCACTCCAATCTACAGTATGACAGAGTTACTCCACCACAGCCGTTCCACTGCATTATTGTCGGAACTGCGACCTGACACGAGATATGAGGCGTCTCTAGTTCTCATACCGCCGCCTCGAGCGACTACTGAGTTGTACGATCCGGCTAATATATTGTTTTTAACTAAGCCTCATTATGGTGAGTTTTTTTTTGCTTTGTAATTTCATGAGCATTTTTTGTGAATTTTGAAGAGCACGTTAAGCCATCGGACCATGTGTCATACAAACAACATTAACAGCCATTACGGCTAGACAGGGTCCTCAAAAGGCAAACCAAAAATTATTACAGTTTGCATGCGGAAAACCGTTACCCATTAGGAACGGTTACTCATCACTTTTATGAGGATGCCTGACCTAATGCTTACCCGATCAGTTCTCGAGTAATCTGCGGTTAGCACTATGCCATGAGCGTTACGATAGTAAGAGATAAGGGGAATATTTACAAAAGCAACAAAATGTTGACCATATCAATTTCCTAACCACCTAAATCCACAATTTCAGACCCATACAACTGGACAGTGACTCTAGAGGCAGTGGAAATAGGGTCGGATTCCGCTCACATCACCTGGCACGGTATCCCATCACCGGCCGAGCGGTGGGTGCGAGTGTACCGGGCGGCGCACGCTTGTGGAGACCACCCTGGAGTGGAACATGATGAGTTCAGGCTCGCGGCGAGGGATCAACCACCTTCGATCACTCTTAATGCTCTTACGCCTAGTTCTAGGTAAGATTCTTTCATTCTATTGTTTTGACTACGAGAGTGATTCAGTTTTTTGATTGATGATGATTTGGATGAAGCTTTTAAAGGAATTAAGTAATTCGGTGTAGAATTACGTATCTATAAGGGATTCATTAAATATTTCGATAATCGATAAGTACTTCTTTTTTGTACTCTATTGTAATGCTTTTTTTTATTACAGATGCAGAATATGGTTAGAATTGTTCCTAACTAACGGCAAAGTCAAGACAAGCAATGTGTTAGAGATAAATACTAAATCACTGGCCACTGATCATAATGTTGACAGTAAGTTATTTAAAATTTTTATGTTTAAAGAAATTGCCGTTGATAGTTAACAACAGGTTCTGAGGTCCCAGTTTCAATGCCTGGGTCGCGCGACAATTATTTGCTATTTTCTAAACATGGCTGGGATTTAAAATCAACAACACGCCATTTATAAAGCGTGGTGATAACGCATAAGCATCGCACAGTATTATTATAATCAGTGATAGTAGAGGCCTTTGCCCTGCAGTGGGACTGGCATTCCGATATTTTGCTTTTTAGACGACTAAACTGATAAAATATTTTAGAACTACCAAGCAGTCTAAAACTGCTGTTGTTTTTTTCGCACTACTTACTTACACTTGACTTACATTCACTTTTACCCCCATTTTCAGACGAGATAGAAGCCTCATCAATCTCCGGCGGGTCCGTGGGCACGGCAGGCCCACGCGGGGACTACTACACCGCACTGGTGGGCGTAGGTGTGGTCGCGGCTCTGGGGGCTCTGACGTCACTGCTACTACTGCTGGTGGTGGTTAGAAGACACCGGCCAAGATCTGTTCCTATTACTCGTGAGTTGAGATTTCTTTTATTTATCCGCAGTTGGCCAGCGTGGTTGACTATGGCCTTGTCACCCTAATTCAGGGTAGGCTCGAGCCCCTCGGTGGGGACATTATATGAGCTGATGATGATGATAAGTAGTAGATGTTTCTTATTCTCCTATTGTATATTTCTTCCACGAATCCACGAGCATAATGTGGAAGGAAACCGCCGATCGTTGATATGTTTTTTTGTAGAAATTAAATTTTTTAATATGTAAAAAATCTGGCAATGCCAAGCTTGCTGAAGTTAGAGGTTATTGAGGATTATAAATGGAAACCCGAAACAACGTGTTGCTACACCAATTTTTTAGGTATTTGATTAAACCAAGATTCAAGCCTTTGAGCAGAAAAAGTTTAGTGCAAACACGTCTTTATTATCAAGTATAAAAGGTACAATATTTTTGTAAGATTTACATTTGTTACGTATTTTTTGTAGCTGTGCCATCAGCCCCGAGAGAGTCGTCATTGCCTCCTTACGACAATCCTGCGTACAAGCTGGAGTTACAACAGGAAACTATGGGTAAGAATAGTTCCATCATTTTAAACCTTGATTAAGGTAAATGGGTCGGACAAAATGAAGCATATTTTTATAGAAATCTCATAAAAATATAAGTGAAGTTTGTGAGTATGTCTACATAGATGTTTGTCACTCTTTGTCGCTAAAACTACTTGACCGATTGTCATATAATTTGGAAATAGGATACTTTTTAACTCCCAAAATTAGGTCTCTACTGAACTTATATGAAAAAAATATTGCACCTTAAGATTTATAGAGAATTCTTAGTATTTTCTAGAACATTGATTCAGCTCCAGGAACTTATTTGTAGATTTGTTGTTTGATTGAGTAAATCATAAAACTACAACAAATGATAATTTTTCATACACCTAGATCGAAGATCTATCTATGACAAGGTTGCTTTGACGAACTGGCGGAAGATCCGTAAGCAATCATTTTATAAATCGATTGATTAGTAGTTTGGTTTTTGCTTTAGTACTTATAATATTAGTTTTTATATTCCCTAACAATTTACTTACAAAAATATCGCCAATAGTCTTAGTTTTATTAAGTACATTACATAAACTACTTAACAATGTCTAGAGAACTAGCGTTTTGTTTAATATTATTCAACTTTTAGTAAGAAATCAAAATGTGTTTTTTTTTTTAATTTGGAACAACAGTATTGTTTCATTTTACTTATTTTTTGACGTGTCAATTATTTTTTATCATAAATTTTGAATTTCGAACAAATTTCTATAATTCTCTTCCAGCCTACACTTACCTACAATTAATGGCCAGTACTTCATTTTACGAAATTCGCCAAATAAATTGAAGAAATTTGTTCTTTAAACTTTGTTGAGTATAAGTACTCGTAGTAGTTTAAATAGCTTTAGTTGTATGCTAATAATAAAAATACTATAGTTTTTCTAACTTATTAAGGTTTTAAATTATCTATTTAATTCTAGATCTCTGACAATTAAACTCCCGTGTGCAACCAAACGGTCACGGGATATCTGAGAGAGCAGTGGACGTCGGAAACGGGAGAAATTACAATGAAATGGGCGTCTAAACTGTGAACACCCTGTATATAGAGACATTCAATATCGTGCGTCAAATAGCAAAGTGTAGTAACTGAAATAACGAAAAATATACGCGTGTAAACTTTTTTTAAATAAAAAAGTGATTTTAATCGTAAAAATTAATGCACTTATTTATGTATTCTTATATAAATAAGTACGTTGATATAAAATGTTGATTTTTGCAAGTTAATAGTGCAACTTTATTTAATTTTGTAAATAGTGTTTTACCGGTTATTTTTAAGTATGGATATTCTTGATTATTGTATTATTATTGCGCTGAGGGCCTGTTTTACAATGTTTATGTAATGCAGTAATTACCTAATCCCCAATTATCGTTCATTCAGCTATTTGAAGTTGCAATTTAAGTTACACAATATAAAGTTGAGTTTTGACTAACAACTCGTTAGAATATGCTATAAAAGTATCAATATCATTATAAATACCATGTAACTAAACACTATACATTACATTGTTATTCAAATTAAGTAAGTATGTATAAGTTTCACTAACTCATTAAATAAAAATCTAAAATAAAAACAACTTTAAGTGCAAGAGAGTACTGCAACGCCATTATTCAGTTACTCAGTACTTTGATTGACAATTAGTCCACTCTAAGTTTTACTTAAACATCGAGAAACAAGCCCTAAGTGACTATTAGTTATACTACTGTAAGTATTTTATGTTTAGTAAAATATTTCATAATTGTTGTGTAATATACTGTGAGAAATTGAAAACTAGTTTTATTTTAGGTTTCAATAAGTTAGCATATCAAAAAGGGAAAGGATCATCAATTACAAAAACGTCATTTAATTCAAATACAACACCAAATCACATTATATTTACTAAGTATATAATAATACATTTATATATGTTATCTTTATATGAATTTTCACTTAATTTTCTATTCTATGGATTTTTTCGGAAACTTACGGTTTTTTGGTACATTGCATCGGATAAATACGATTAAAAAACACGTTTGAATATTTTAGTATTGTATTTAATAAATGTTTTATTTTAAGAAAATAAGTTGATGTATAGAGCCTGGTTAGTTATATGTAGGTTTATGTACTGGGCCCCAAAGGAAGATCGTATTATTGTTAGATACATTCATTTAAACCTTATTTTTAACGATATTTTTTTCTAATATACTCTTTTGTAAATACTTTTAACATAATGTATCTGTCCACTACAATCGATAGATACAAGATATTTTTATTTATGATAAATGTCCTTCATTTAGCTGGGATAAATGAAGGAAATTTAGAACTCATATAAAAGCAATTAAAATTAATAAAAAATAAATATAAAATCAAAACCCAATGAATCGCGTTAATATAAATAGTGACAGTATTAAAATATACCTGATATGTTATCTGTCATTTAGCTTTATAGATCTGAATTTTATATACTAATAAATACATGATTATATATAATTAAATAGTTCAAATCTTAATTTTAGTGTAGGTAATATGATTGTAATAAATTTATGATATTATATGTTCCAAAAAACTTTAAATAAGTATATTTTTAAGCGTGTAATGACTAGAATTTATTATTAGTTTCAAAGTTCAGTAACAGGCAGTTAACATACAGAAATTATTGAAATACAAAAATAAACATATATTAGAATTTAGATAAGCAAAGCATTTACGTTAGAATATGAAAGCAGTATAAAAATATAAGAGCCAAATGACTCACCTCAAGTTAATAGCCATTTTTATTGTTATAAGTTACAATAACTTCACAAATCATAGAAAATAAGGGTGAAAGTCAAAGAAAAAATAATTAAAAAATAAGAAAGTAAATAATATTAAACAAAATAAAAATTCAATGGAAAAAGTCGAAATTAGCCTCGGTATCAGTTTTTCTATTATAAATAAAATAAATGCAATGAAAGGAATTATTCCAACCTTCTAATTCCGTTCCAAAATCAAATTCACAAATAATAATAAAAAATAGGCGAACAAAAAATTAAATATGTGACTTACATCATTTTTCCTTTAACTTGACATAATGACTACAGTTGTCAAAATAAATATACAAATCAATTGTCTCTGTTTTAAACAGGACCAAAAAACTTTCACATAGGCGTAACTTATTAGTTTAGTTACGCCCATAATGAAGCGGCTTCATACCCGTATTCAATCTAGATCCGTCTGATCAATTTATAAAATAGAGTTCTTAGTTTTAAATCCGTTCTTCTATCCGTTTTTTGTTTCTTTTTCCGTCAATTTAGCCCGCAAATTCCCATTTTGATAAATTCATCAGCCTTCCCTTCATATTTGGCATTTGTTTTCTAGTAAAGTTTACTTTTAATTAAATGAAATTATTAACTGAATAAATAACAAGGCCATCTATTAAATAAAAAATCAAACCTCAAAATTCAATGTAATTTTAGATATTTTAAAAACAGCGCCATCTCTTATCCTCCTCCGGAACTAAATTGTACTTTAACTGATTCGACCGTTATATTCAAACGTATACTTTACTAGAAACTGGATAGGATTGTCTATTTGTTGATCGCGTTGTCTTCGTGCGCCTTCTTGACGACGGCTAGTTTGGAGTGTGGGTCCTGAGGCTGGAGTTGTGCGTATGGAGGGGCCCGCGTGCCGTGCAATACGAGCGACCAGCCGCGGATGAATCCCGACCAGGAGGAGAGGGAGCCAGCACCGTTGTATCTAGCCTGTGGAATGATAAGAAGTTTTTAAATGATAGTGGGTATAAAATACGAAAACGTAGGCCTGTATTTGTATTTATATTCTAATATAATTTTAAACAAAGTTTCTGATGATAGTAGGGAATATGGGACTAAGTGGGAACTAATTGGCATTTCGGTTAAGAATATAAATCATACCTAAGTATACGTAAGTTCAAAAATTGAAAATTATATAACTAATGCTTTACCTCTAAAGTCCACACTCCTTGAGGGTACTCGCCCCAGGTGTGCGTGGTCATGAATGGCCACTTGGTGAAACCGTCACGTGAATCATCGTCGTTGGCTCGCCTACTCAGGATCATAGACCTAGGCAATGACAAATAAACATACCTTAAATCTACGTAAAAGTTAAATTTCAAATCCCTTTACATTCCATATAGGGAGATTCTGTTCGTATGGAGTTCTGTGGTTCCCAAAGATGAAGAAAAGCCTCTCTCTCACTTTTATATTAGTAATTAAAACGAGATAGACATATTGTATCGATAGGTAGGTCAATATAAGGCAAAACAGATGATAACCTCTTTCTGATGATATCTGTAAACTTAAAACAAACAAAGTCGTACACTCACTTAGTACCCATAGGACTGGTAAGGAATAGTTCGAGATCTCCCCGCCGGGTGGCGTTGGCGCTGACGACGGCTTGAACATGTTCCAAGTAGCGTACTTCACTGCCTGTGCCGGCGCAGGCCGTCGTGTCTATGGTTAGCTTGATTGTGCTGTCTGTGGGGACCTCGCTGGAATATAGCAGAAGAGATGAGGAGCGAAGTAAATTTATATTTGATTGAAAAAAAATGTTTAAGATTCATAATGCCAAAGTCCCAAAATGCCAGAGGCCAGAGGGATCAACTTTTCCAAATCACAGAATGTCCATATCCCACAATTTTCATGTCTTTACATTGGGGTGGAGCGAGAGAGCTTGAATGAATTTTATTTTTAGCACCTTAAAAAAGTCACTTGTATCTTGTTATTATAATCTACAATTTGTGCATTCCTGTACCGTAGATCAATTCTCTGCCCCATGCATTCCTCTTTATGAATCCTTTAGTATCTACTCTATAGGATACCATGCTTCGAAAGATAATAAATAATCTTCTACTTACGTATGTGTATTCACCGCTCCAGCCTCACAATGGTACCGGGGCGGTACCGACCTCCAGTTGGCAGCCAGAGCTGTCATGGCGCCCGCGTCCAACACTCCGAAACCGAACAAATGGTTGAATTCTAGTCCTACACCGTTCATCGTCCAGTGGAAACGACCCTAAAGACATGATGAAAATCGTCGTTACAGTTATTATAGGCAACCGACCGAAGTTAGTGATGTAAAACTGCCCAACGAGTACATACAGGCGGTCATGTTATGCACAGAATACCAATATTCGTACAAAATTATCAAGTTGAGACTATTTTCTTTATAAGTTTTGGAACGAAGTTCCTTATCGCGTGTTGTGAAAGGGGGCTAGACGGAAAAAAATCTTACGAAAAGTTGTCACGACACTTTTTTCAAATTTAGAACAGCGCGGCGCGCGTTTATTTTTACACGCTTTTTATTAGCTTCACCTGTATGTTTGTATGTTTGTTTGTAACCGACTTCTTTGGGCGCTATTTTGACCCACTTTAAACGGCCAGATTTCGTTCAAACTTTGTAGATCTATTGAGGACCGATGACAATACACTAATTTGATAAAATTATTCCATTTTTCAATTTGCAAAATATGATTTTTGTTAATTTATATAATTTTCATCTATAGTAATAATCCAAACTAAAAAGTAGAAAATAAATTATAGTTTAAAAAAACTAAAAAACACGCTTTTTATAGAAAACCGAACTAAAAAATAGAAAATAAATTTTAATGAATTTAAATTAAGAAAATAGTGTTAAAAATTTTAAGTGTGAATAAAAAAAAAAAAAATTATTTAAAAAAAAGCGTGGGGTGCATGGTGTCAATAGTTATAAATATTTTATTGACAGATATGAGTAGAGTGATTATCATTTCGATAATATTTTAAAAAGCACCCCACGCTTTTTTTAAAATAAAATATATTTTTTTTTATTCACACTATTATTAATTTAAATTCATTAAAATTTATTTTCTATTTTTTAGTTCGGTTTTCTATAAAAAGCGTGTTTTTTAGTTTTTTTAAACTATAATTTTTTAATTATTAAAAGGTAGGTAACCTATGGCTAACTCTTTTGATTAGAAACTTTTTTGAAAATCATAATGATTTATTTTCTTCTTATTTTTACCATTGAAAATAATACTTTTTTAAGTAACTTCGTTCTTACCTGGTGTCCCACGACACCACACTCGGTCTTTTTTTAATGACTAAATGATAGTAATATATAAACGCCGTTTTATAATAAAATAATGTTCAATATCAAAGTAATTAAATTGGCTTTGCTTTGTCCATAAAAGGCTGACTCAACGTGAAATCTTCATTTATTAAATATCAAATTCGTTCAATATTCCTTTGTCAAAGTTATAACACCTAAGTACTTTCGACTATTAATACTGTGAGACTATTAAGTATCGATTCAAACCTCTTAACAACACATAAGTTCTTTGAAAATTATAAGTACTTATTCCTAGACAATGAAACAATTCATTCATCTCATCAAACGAAGCTTGAATTTCTTAGAAGCGTCTTAAAGGTAGACACAAATAAACTGTTGTTTTAACCTTTGAGTACATACCTTAGCGTCGTAAAGAGAATTCCTTTTAGATGTTAACACGGTGAGATGCTGAATGTCACGCCAAGTTAAAGATGGACTGGAAAAATAAAAATAAACAAGTTAAAAATACACCACAAAAGAAGCGTTTTATAATAATATGTACCT
This sequence comes from Timandra comae, assembly GCA_958496195.1. Taxonomy (NCBI): domain Eukaryota; kingdom Metazoa; phylum Arthropoda; class Insecta; order Lepidoptera; family Geometridae; genus Timandra; species Timandra comae. Next base: position 7,105,997 of record OY292370.1, read on the forward strand.
AGTTAAAACACTGAAAAAGACATGATCAATACATTAGAGAGCCCTACATTGGACTCTTATAAATACTTAAATCATAAGACACCAACATAGAGGGATTTTAAATTATTCGTTCTGACTCCATCATTACCATAATTTAGTGTTATCATCCCAACTAATAGAAAGTTTCATTTCGATTCGACTTCGAAGAACAATTAAAATTTATTTCTAAAATTAACTAGATACTTAGTTACAATTGAAAATACGAGTACTATAAATAAGTGCATACCTACCAAAGCGTTTTATGAACCATTTAGGTAAGTTAAATAAATGAAATTAAAATATGAATTTATAAATGTAAAATATTCTCGTTTCTAAATACAAAATTATAGAATTTCTTGATACAAATAGCTTCGTAAATACTTTAGCTGAGAAGCTCCAAAGACTTTAATAAACAACTTTAAACTGTAGAAATACTCAACTATTCCTACATAGTTTATGAAAATACTCGACGTGATACGAAAATTATATTACTACGAGTATTTCAAAGTTCTCACGGCACTTATTTAAATACGGATTATTTATTAAATGTCCAAGGTGCTGTAAACGTTAATATTTTATTTAAAATTAATATTTTTGACATTGTATTTAGTCATATTACTTCATAAAATAGTTAAACACCAGTCAATGTTTCATGCCGATTCTTTTCGACTGATTTAGTGATGACCTGATGACTGATACTGATAACTGATGAGGGACAACATAGGCCAGCTTTATCACTAAGTTTTGAATCGGTAGTTAGTTTACAATGGCCCAAACAAAACTGATGGGGTAGGCCTATGTTCAGCACGTCAAATGATATATTACCCACCAGTACCAATACCACTTACACAGATAAGTAATAGTATGTACTGTTAGAAGTGGTAATCGTTTTTAGAACCAAGTATTAACCACTAATACCATGTTTCAACTTAGATTGAGGCTCTGATGATGACTGTCAAAAACAAAAGACGACTAATCATCTTCTAGAACATTTTAACCCCCGACGCAAAAAGAGGGGTGTTATAAGTTTGACGTGTCTGTGTGTGTGTGTGTGTATCTGTCTGTCTGTGGCATCATAGCTCCCGAACGGATGAGCCGATTTCAATTTATTTATTTTATATTAAAGGGGATTTACGTGCGAGTGTTCTTAGACATGTTTGATGAAATTCGGTTGACCCGTTTAAAAGTTATGGGGGTTTGAAAGTAATTGTGTTGGGGGTTTTTTAAATTTTTAATTTAATGTTTTTAATCCACTTACTTAGCATGTAAAGCAAGAGCGAAGACCCCGGCAGCCTCAGGCGCCGCAGCCGACGTCCCAGAATGAGTCGCGGTGCATTTTCCATAGAGGTCAGTGGTGGCTACTCCAGTGCTGGGGTCTCGCGCTCCGTTGCTGAATGTACTCGCAAGAGTTGAGGAGCAGGATTCGTCGTAATGCGCGTTCTGGCCGTCGTTTATTGCGCTGGAATGAGGATGTTAGTTTGACTTAAAAATGTAGGTAGGTATATAGAAGAAAGTACTTTTGACCGCGCTTTTCCTGAAGGCTAATGCTGAAAGGTCAGATACCCAATATAAGTACTCAAATGCCTATGTGTTAATACAGATGGACGAGGCTACACTACATCCTAGTAGTTGCTAAAATAAAATTACATCTATCAGCTAATCTACTACACACACCAACGAATATCCTTCTTCGTCCGTAATAAAAATACTTCATGTTTGTGTGAATGAGTGTGTGCGTAGTTTCTGATACCCTAGATACAAGTCACGAACTTTGTTAGGAGTTACATATGTTATGTTACGTTATGTTATGTTACTTTTGATATCAAAATTACTACGGAATCAGCCAAACAGAAATTACGGTGGCACAACATGTTAAAATAATGTCATAAGTTTACTCCATTCTCATCAAAATATAACACAAGTAATTTTGTTGAGAGATTACGTTATCACAACGAGTACCGAGCAGTAAGCTCCCGCTTACTGTGTGGAGATAAAACTGTAATTTATGAGTACTAAACCCGAAATACAAAGAGATAATGAATTTATAAGAATACCCCACAGCCACATGTCATGTTCGCAGATTAAAATGGCCTTTGAAATTCAACATTTACGATAAGGGTACAAGTTAATGTAGGCAAATAATCTTCTTAAATGACAAGGTTCTGTTTTGAATTATTAAACACTTACAATTATGTACTTACTAAAATGTATGTAAAATGTACGGTAGCGGCAACTAGTTTCATTACTCGTATCTAGGGTATTCAAAACTCATTCATTCATTGAAATAATTGAAGTGTTCGTGTAAATCAAAGATATCAATATCATTCATTCATACCTACACCCAGAGCAAGACAAACTTGGTGGACCAAATATTTACACACTCTTTCCTGTTATTAGAATATTTAAACTAATATTATAATGAGGAATTATTATACTAATACAAAACCACGTTACTTAGGAGTGTTATTTGTCCCCGTATTCTTATGGTATCGAAAACTAGGCAGGCAAAACTGCGGGGTACTTACAGTTTACAGTGTTATATAGAACACCAATAAACTACAGAGTCATAAGATCTAGTAGATTTCTAGCTTCTAGAAACAAATCTAGGAGCTATAAATTTACTCAATCGAAAACAAATATAAAGGAAATAGATTTCGTCAGATTGAAGACCTATCTTTTTGATGAAGCTTAACTTAAAAGGGGTTCCTTTATCTGATGTCCCCAAAATATATCTTACGAAACATTTATTGCAGAGCTATCTCTAAAGATAGGACAGAATTGTGCGAGTAATCCTCACAATCTGAAGCTTAAATCAACCAAACTTTGATGAGATGAAGATTATATTTGGAAGGATTATAAGGGTTCCGAGCTAAGTTTTATATTATGAAAATATAATATTTTGTTTTGAGTTAAAAAGGCCGCCATGTTTAATCAAATTTCCACCATAAACAATGAAAAAAAAGATTCTCAACTTTGTGTGAGATAGGAAAATGAATATAAAGTCAGCAGGTTTTTAAATCGCCAAAGGGGTTATGTTTAATCCCATTTATCCTCACTGAATTAATATCATCAGTGAACAAAATTAATGTATGGTTTTTACTAGTCTAGTTCGCAAAACTTTTAACAACTCAAAAGTCTCATTAATTATTACTTTAGCTTAACGAATAAGTTTCATAACCAAAATTAATTTAAGCCTAAAGACATTATTTAAGTAGACTAGCGGCGCCCCGCGCTTTCACCCGCGTAGTGCCCGTTCCCTTAGGAATATGGAGATAAAATTATGCTAATAACCTTCCCACTGAATTTATTAAAACAAACCGCATCAAAATCCGTTGCGTAGTTTTAAAGATCTAAGCATACATAGGGATATAGGGACAGAAAAAGCGACTTTGTTTTATACTATGTAATGATGTTTGCGTATAACATACATTCTATTCTATTACAAATACATGTAAGTAGTATCTTAGAGTAATTGGTTAAAACTAACTTAGATTACTTAGTTTTAACCTAGTTTCATTAAATCAATAGAATTTAAGTGGAATTCAGTATATTTGAGTATTTGTGTTATAGTTTCCGAGTAAGTTTGTTAATTAATGTTATGTTCGAGTTACGTGTGATTCATTAATCTATTGGTACTCAGTAACAAGTTTCGAAACAATACGGAATTAGAATTATTTTACGTAATTCATTTATTTAGTTACGATGTTACTAATATTTATTTAAGTATGTATTTTATGCATACAATTAAATTATATACTTAACTAAAGGATCGAAATTACGTAAGTTTTTAAAATTAATAAAGATCATCATCCAATAGTTCATCTAATACCTTAAATATTTACTTCTTATTACGTTCGGGAAGAAATATGAGGTCGTACAAGTTCATTTAAAAGCGGTGCTCTTGTTCGTGTAACAGGTGCCTCACCTTCTGTTTAAAACAGCCTTCTTCACTCATATATTTTTGGCCCGCTTTTTTAAAATATTTATTTGGCCCATGTACTTATTACTTATATATTACTAACCTGTTAATAGAGACAGTCCACATAGAGGCCGCGTATCCATCGCAGTTGCAGTCGTCATCCTCTCCTCCGTCCCCACTGGCCCACACATAGATGTTACCTAGCCCGTTACGACCCTAGAAACAATACGGTTAATTTACAAAGTGTGATACTTATGTTATTAACTGTACTTATTTCGAAATAAATGAAAACGGAAATAAAAAAAGGAATAGTTTTATTACTGAAATCTGCAAGGCAATGTCGTGGACACAAATCTCTAACTTATAGTAGAGCAGTTCAAGAATATTATAGCCCATAAAACAAGCTGAGCTCCATCATTTTTCCCCAGCATTTTTTGCTTTCTTACTTGATGCCAACGTCATAATACTTAGCTATTTGCATCTGTGAATTTCTGCACAATTTGTTCAGTGATAAGTTCAAGAAAGAAAATGAAAATCTTTAAATTTATAATCGGATATTTAAATATACAAACACAGTTAAAACCAAAACCCATCTAGTTATATTAAATATTGAATTAATTAATCTATCAACACCAGTGAAAAAGTGGGACGCAAATAATTTAATAGAGTGGCTATCGGTTTTTGCCGTGATATTTGTATACGGTTATTAAAAACGTTTTTATTGATCTCGTGAAAATATTTACGAATGCCCGCTTCGCTGTTTCCCCAGCGGAATATTGGAAGCCCATAAGCTCACACCTGCCGCTTTGCTGGCTAAATAACTTGGATATTGAAATCTGATCGCGCAGGATTAATGCCATACGCGATGATGATGAAAAACTAACTATTTGCCTGTTTAGTGAGTTAACTCTACTTAATCTAATCATTCTTTCTACTTATTGATGAAAACCGCATTAAAATCCGCTGCATATTTTAAAAAGGAAGCATACCTACGTACATTTAAAACTACATACGGCGGGAAGCGACTTTGTTTCAATATACTTAAGCGGAACTTATGAACATGGTGAAAGACTGAAAGTTAGACATGGAACTATCAGCATCGCTCTAACTGCGAACTACTTAGTAGTAAGTAGGTACACCTAGTTTAACACTACTTACTTTGAAGGACTACATAGGAAGCGTTCACTTTGTGTTCCAATGAAACTTTCAGGTTTCAGCTCGTACCGGATATGACGAAAAGCTCGTAGAGGAAATGACGTCCGTAACGTGCAATTTGAAAGCTTTTTACGTACTTCCTTTAAGTTCAGGTGACCTCGTTTTAAAGTTTTTGAAGCTTTTTGATTTATCGTTGTTCTAATAATGAAACTTTGGTTGAGTTTTTATGATAGACGTCTTCTTTGATAAATTGTATTATCCTACTAATATTTAGTTTGTAAAAGTTTTTATCTTGACGCAAATTTAGACAAAAAATTACACAGATATAAACCATCAATTTAAATGTTTTTTTTTATCAATTTGTACTAACAGGATTTTTCATACAGAATCGAGATTTAAGCGGTTTAATACCACGGGAAAAGTGTGCTAATAAAAAAAGTTGTATATATAATTATGTAGCTAGAGCAAAAATAAACTAGAAATTATTAAGAAACGTTCCGACAAAGTTACTAAAACCAAAGTTCGACTTTCTTTTTAACAAAACAATTCAGAACTTTTTCACACATTACATTCTCAAACAATCTCACTCCAAGTTATAATGGCCTAAAATAACTTCAGATACAGATAAAATCCATTCTATTAAATCTGTAACTCTATATAACATAATGGAGATATAACTTCGATGTTACCATTAGCGCAAATGTCACAAAAATATCGAATAAGAAGGTGGAGGGAGGCGTCTGTAAATACCCCATACTCCCTCTGCCCTCCTTGGATTAAGAGTGTGTACCGATTTATACTGCGAGCGCTGTTCAAGTGATGCGACTGCCTGGTGAAAATTCGTACCGAAATGGACTTCTAGTAGATTGTCAAAGTACCCTTGTGGAGCACCATAAAAGAGTTACTAATTAAATTTAATATTAATAATGAGTAAATTTATGCCGTCATAAATCGCCACCAATTTTGTATTGTGAGCACTGGCGCTATTAAAGTAAGGTGATCTCGGTGCTCACGATATTTCAGAAAACACATCACATAATCAAAAAAACATGTAAGCTAAACAATGATACAAGAGTTACTAATTAAATTTAATATTATTAATATAAAATTAATGAGGAAATTTATGCCGTCATAAATCACCCCCATTTTTGTATTGTGAGCACTGGCACTATTGAAGTAAGGAGCTCTCGATATCTCAAGGATCACATAATCAAAATAAAAAAGGTAGCACTCCGGGAGTGCCGGCAGAAGTGAAAACTTCAATATTAACGTTGTGTTTAATGATAAGTATAAAAGTACTATCATTTATGAGGTAGGACGCTGTACATAAACACACGGTCATTCGCGCAAGCGCCCTGTGCCGCCTAAACAGATAGATACTAGTTCCTCTCCCTTCCCCTCGATCTTACGCTTTTTCGATCAGCATCACGTGACCCTGACGCGAGTTTGAAAGTTTTTACCCATACGAAAAAAGTGCTCAGCGTCGCTAAAGAAGTTTTCACTTCAAAAACATGTAAGACCCTCCAGCTTAACATTGACAGATAACAGCTAGTCCACGTTCCGATATAGACAGAAACTTATAGCAAGCTAAAAAGGAACGGCTTCACAGTGGATTGACGTCATACCGTTCAGCGGTCACAGTATAAATCGGAACATACCTAGTCTACGTCACTGGTATTCGTATGGATTTACCGACAGATTTGATATGTGTGATTTCGGCTTAGCTTCGTGGTTTAGCGGTGTGAGTGTGGAGATATATACTGGATTAACTTTAATATACTTTAACATATTTATTGGTTTTTCTTTACTTTTTTTATCTGATTATATTATTTTCGGCTTTTCGTCGGTTGTGAACTGATAGTCGATTTACATTTCAGTATTTGACGAGCATAATATTATGTGATCGTGTAAATTAACTTTGAAGTGTTATTTGACTTTGATTTTGAGCTCGAATGGTTCACAATAATCAGCGTCAATATAATATATGCTATTCTCATGATTTTGGGATGGTCTATTGTAATGATTGACCATCCAAACCAAGGACGTGGATACCATTAAACTATTCAGCTTAAGGCGTTACATGATATTTTTTATTATCAAGACCGACATGAATTATATATTCTTATAGTCTACTAGCTGCGCCCCGCGGTTTCACACGCGTAGTTCCCGTTCCCGTGGGAATTTCGGGATGAAAAATTGGCCGATTCTCAGACCTACTGAATATGCTCACAAAATTTCATGAGAATCGGTCAAGCCGTTTCGGAGGAGTATGGCAACGAAAACTGTGACACGAGAATTTTATATATCAGATTAATGGACTATTCAGTTAAAACTGATGTTATGTATCAAAAAACAAGATAAATAATATTAAAATAAAAAAAGCATATCTATTTTGGTCCGCGGTTTTGATATCAATGTTATTTTTGTAGTTATTTTCTGAAGAAAATAACATGATACTGTCATCGTGGGCGTGATACCGATAGGGCTTTTATTAATTAACGGTATTATGAACTGTAATAAAAATGATTCTAAAAATAAATAAGGTAATGAATCTCTTTGCTTTTTAAACGCCTCGATGGTTTAGTGGCTTATGCAATTTGGGTTCAATTTCTGGGTCTAACAATGCTTTTTTGTTATTTTCCAAACATGGCTAGGCTTTGAAATCACCAACTCACTAAGTAAAAAGTGTGAAATTGTACTAATATCATCAGTCAGAAAGAAGTCTTTGTTCTGTTATCAGATGTTTGGTTGGTTGGATGGTTGGATACAGGTCAATACTGCTTTCATAAATATATAGACACTGTACCCCGCGGTTTCACCCGCGTAGTTCCCGCTCCCGTGGGAATTTCGGGATAAAACGTATTTTATGTTCTTTCCCGGACTATAAGCTACCCCTGTACCAAATTTCAAGTCAATCGGTTCAGTAGTTTAGCCGTGAAAAGGTAACAGACAGACAGAGTTACTTTCGCATTTATAATGTTAATAGTAAGGATTAGTAAGGATAATATGGATGTTAAGTACTTAAATAAATAATTCCCACCCATCACCACACGTAAAATATATATTGTAGGCGAATTTATACAATAGAAAACATTACAAAAGACCTTAGAACAAAGATTATTCGATGAATGTGAAAATAAAAATACATTTTCTATTGTTTTAATACTGTAACTGACGTCAAACAAGGCTCAGTTGAGGGTAATACACTAAGCACACTCTTCTATATATACCTACCTACCATAATTATAGTACGTACATACTCATAAAAAAAATTAAAATGGACTCACAACAAAAATATGTAAGTAATTATATAAAATAATTTGTAATGGAAATTATATTTAGTTTACAACTTGTTATACTTCCATAATTATAAGTTTTACTATGTACCTTTGTTAAATGGCTATGAAATAAACTTTATTTTATTTTTTTATAAACCCAATCTGATAAAAGCATCTTATATCTTCACACGTTCACATATACGTATAAACTTTGTCTTTATAAAAGCAGTATGTCGTTAGTTTGTATAAAGGATCGAACTCTGTTTGTTCCTGTGATACGTAAAACCATCACAAATTGATCGATGGAATATAAAATTGTTGCTATTATTGTGCGTAGTCAGAGTTTTATTTTCGAAAAGTTACCTTTACGATAAGGCAGATTTGTATGGGATCGAAGCAGCGCCATCTTCTGGCGGCGAATTCGATCTCATACAAATCTGCGTTATCGTAAAGTTAACTATTCGAAAATAGAACTCGCACAAGACACAATGATAGACTTATTGTCTCTCTACCACAAACCACGGAGACGTCATAGTTCTTCATAACCCTATCTTCATAGACTCATTCATAAATAATTTTACTCAATTTATTCATTCATCTTTCAAGCGTTTGCTTATTATTCTTAGTAAGAAGTTCACTTAGCCGTAGTTAAATATACAATCTATTCTAAGCCAGCGTTAATTCCAAGATGAAAGCCTTCTCCCGCCCGTCAAGTGAAACGATACGGATTATATTCAAGTCACGTGAAATCTCTTTGAAGTTTCCATTCTGTTGGTTTTGTCTTTCATCTTTGATATTTGGAACGTGAACATAAAAATAAAATAATGTGATAACTGAGAAATTGTTTCAACATATCTTGAGAAATTGTACATATCTAAAGATGAAGTTGATACGTTTTGTGAAAGTGTAAGAAAATATAATGTCTAAACAAAATTACTTTTTGTGAAAATATAAAGGTATAAAAAGAAAATCACCTTTTCAGATACAGAATTAATATTTATTGTGTACACCCAATATTGAAGGTAAAGTTAATACGATTTCTTTAATCTATCTAAGTTACACTTCAATATATTTTGTTGAAAAGAAATTGGATAAAAATATATTTGCTATGTATTAGATTTTTATTGAACAAAGATAGAGGGATTGTTATAGGTATAATCAATCACTCTATCATCTTCATATAGACCTAGCAACTGACCCGTTATTACTTTTATTACATGTATCTTAAGGTATATGTGTAAATTATTATGTATAAGTATTTATTTTATTTGTTATAATATTTTATGTTCTGTAATTTGAGAGGCCATGCCTTCTCGTAACACAGTGTCAACTAGCGCGGGAGATATGGTCTCGAAAATTGCATCAAGTGTATTATTATTGTAGCAAATGAATTTTAATAAATGATTATTCATTATTTATTTATTATCTTGGTTAGCAGAAACTACGCACACATTTTTCTTACATACCCAGAATATAAATAAAGTAGTTTTATTTAATGCTGACACAGACAAGACTTATGAATAAAGTCAAAATTAAATGAATTACAAAACGTACGAGTTCGGACCTTGCTTGTAAAAAAAAAGTAATCATGTCAAAACAGTAGCTAAGTAGGTACTAAGATAATAAAGCTTCAAATGTAAATAATGTAAGGTTTAATAAGAGGCAAGGGAAATGAAGAGGAAGGTCAAGAGGCCGCCCGCAAATAAGTAACTAATTCACAATGAATGAAGTAACAGGGCTTATCTTACTGTCAGTTACGCAAATAAACAATGAATTTTTACGTAACTCCCTTCAGAGGTCTTCAAACAGTTTATATTCTCATTGTTATTATGTAGTAAATAAATAAATAAATAAAAAAAGTACTAGCAGCGCCCCGCGTCTTACCCGCGTTGTTCCCGCTCCCGTGAGAACGCAGGGATAAAATTATGCTAAAAACCTTCCCACTGAATCACTCTATCTATTAAAACAAACCGCATCAAAATCCGTTGCGTAGTTTTAAAGATATAAGCATACATAGGGACAGACACAGCGTCAGCGACTTTGTTTTATACTAAGTGTACGTATGTACTAGCTATTATTGTACGTACAACTCGCTGAAGTTAGACCTAGTTTTAAATAGACTATACCAATCAATTGTAATAACTACCTACACTAATTAAACTCTACATTTAATTAGAAATATATTTTCTGTGTAACATGTTTTACGTGACCACGGTCACTGTAACCTAATCGAAACGTCTGGTCATTTTAAATAGCTAACACGCGATACCTGTGTTTTCATAAAGTATGTTATCCTTCACCAGCTATATTAGGTAGGTACATATATCTAGAATAGCGTGAAGTTTAAATACTACATTTAAAGTAAAGTAACACTAGGTAAGGACTAAGCAGTATAAAACAAAGTCGCTTCCCGCTGTCTATGCTCAAATCTTTAAAACTTCGCAACGGATTTTGAAGCAGTTTTTTTAAATAGATAGAGTGATTCAAGAGGAAGGTTTTAGCATAATTTTATCCCTGCATTTTCACGGGAGCCGTAACTATACGAGTGAAACCGCGGAGTGCCGCTAGTATACTAATAAGACAAAGACTTTCTCATTGACTTGCCCAATGAGAATCATTCTTTTATTACTGCAAATAACTAAAATTCTATTCGATAAGGCTTATTTTAATAGTGAAGTAAGACTTCATTTTAATTTTAAACGTAGTTCCTAAGACTTTATAAATAAAACGTACTTTAAGTGTGTTATATACATAAATGTGTGATGTAAACGTCCGTTCGAGCGAACGTAATCCGGCTCACATAAAGCCGATCACATATAAAAATATATAGTTTATTTAATACTGTATCCCACGGTTTTACCCGACTTTTTCTGTTTCTATTTTTTACTTTATATTTCTTTACTCCCAACAATTGTATCGCTGCATTATGGGCCTATTTCACGATCTTCAAGTAAAGTTCTGAGTATTGACTCACAAGTTTTGTCTTTGTCACTTGATATAAAGTAAGAAAGAGACAAGACTCACTTTACTTGGAGTAAGTTTACTTGAAGATCGTGAAATAGGCCCTAATAATTGTATATTCAATCTTTATCGAGGATAGATGGTGACTAGATGAGACCCGCGTAAATTACGATGACGTTAACCAATTTTGTCCTTTTGCTGGACAAAAATATCCCCCAAATTCTCTCGCTTGAAAATACACTGTTGTAATAACTATGTTGGTTGAGTATTTCCGCCTCTTCGTTATTTGATACTCCAAAGTTAGTATCACTCGTTAGCAGAAATTGCATGTATCATGTTTTAACGTAGGTCGGAACTCGGTCAGCCAAAAATGTGGGTAGATGGGTACATCGAAAGCTTAGCATACTTTTTAAAACTTCTGACATGAGCATAAATCCGGACACATCCTGCTAATACTATAAATGCGAAAATTGTGTTTGTGAGTTCACGAGTTTGGATGTTTGTTACTCTTTTACGAAAAAACTACTATCGATCTAAATTAAATTTGGTACAGAAGTTCCTTACAACTAAGAATAACACATAGGATATTCTTTATCGCGAAATTCCCATGGGATTGTGATTCAAGCGGGTAAAACCGCGGGGCGCAGTTAGTACATATTAATTACATAAGGTCATCTAGTCTCAAACTAAGCAAAGCTTATGCTATGGAAACTAAACAACGGTTAACTTACATACGTTCTTATCACATACGAGTATGGATGTACGTCTGTGTATCTGTCGTCTAGATAGACCTAGCCTATAGAATGTAAAATGTGTCACCTTGGTTATGGTTAACTATGATGTCACAAACAGACATACATAGAGTTGTCTATTTGTGTGGGAAACGGCGCACGTAACTGACTTCGATTAAGTTTTTATACGAGTATTATAAGATGTTAGGCAGATCTTGTATACTTTATCCCATTTTTAAAAAACAAGGTTCATCATCATCCCTTTAATAAATTTTTTTTAAACAACGAAGTCTTAAATTAACTTTACCGCTGTCATTTCTTTTTTATTAATAAGAGTGTGCGAATTTAAAGGTGGATTGACGAGTCAGTTGAACTGATCAGTCCAGACATAAAACTGTGGCGTCACTCCAAAAGTTTTAGCCCAACTAGATTTCCCCACTGGGATCTGAAATCACTCTGTTGATTGACGACCATTTTTGGATGGACGCCAGTTCAACTGATCAGTTAAAATGACTAGTCAATAGCCATCTTATAAAACTTTAAATATAGAACAGCCTGTGTTACTGGCATTTTAAAAATAGAGGTAGGTAAACCAGAGGTATTTTTCCAATTACCTCCAAATCGGATTAAGTAAACCGTTGAGATCACGGGGGGAATCAACAAAGGGAAAAGGTAATCCTAGCTCAACTTGACTCGTCCTAAGAAATCAGGAACGTGTAAGATCTATTTTCTTTTTCTTTTCGTGTATCTTGTACAAAAAGTATAAGTCATACCTATTTTTTTTATTTGTAGTAATAGGTATATATACTCGTAACATTTTCACTTGTAATACTTTTATAAGTCAAAATATTTTTCCCTAATTTCAAATTAAATTGAATTAATGAACATCTTAGTAGTAACGTAATAATAACGAGATCTTGCAAGCCTTTTTTCGACAACTGCGGGTTTTTTAAATATATATACTGTCCGTAATATATTAACAAAACCAGAAGTGGTCGAAAAATGTCTTGCATGATTTGATTACAGACAACGGGACAGGTGAAACTAAATAAACTTATAAAAAAACATTAGAAGGTTTACAATTTCACAAAGTATGAGAAAAGGCACCTACCATAAAGCTTGCCTTATTCATTATATCAACTAAAATTAATCTCTATTTACTAGAATATAGTAAGTATACCTAAAATATCTTATTTGAGGTATTTATATCTTATTTGTTAATTAATTAGTATAAGTCTGCCGCGCTGTTCTTCATTAAGCTACTTTGTGGCTTGAACATAAATAGCTTGTAATTTGAGAGAAAATTATCTCGTAACATCATTTCTTAGAAAATGTATTGGTACTTCGTATAACGTGTAGTTTTGCCCAAAATTCAATAAACTACTCTGTTGTCGGAGTTCATTGACATTTTGATGGATTATACTCTCTTCTTTGCTAAAGGTAACTATGTAAGAAATAGGTACATTTTTCTGTTATATTTTTCGAAGACAATACTAAAACTTGTTGTAAGTATATATTGAGTATGTAATAAAGATAATAACTTCTCATTTTAATTGAATAAAGCACTACACTATTGTATCCTTAACTTTCAGATTTTAAAGTTCATAGAACCTTACCTATAAATCAAATAAATATGTTTATAGGCGAGAAATTTTTGAATTATCTTTTTCTTACTTTCAGAACTAACATAGCCAGCACTTTTACGTAAGTATTATCATATTATATTCGTTTCCCTGTCCAAAGAATCACAGAGATATATTTTTCGTCATCAACCTATCTCGTTTCCGAACCTTTATCCCATGTCTATTTGGGGTCGGTTTTTCAGTTTAACCAGATTTGGCGGAATGTCAGTATTTTACGTGAAGCGACTGCCATCAGACCTTTACAACCCAGAGCGCTATACGACATTTTTTAGGTTAAACCAAATGTTAGACGTTTGAGGGCTCTAACTACCCGTAACGACTGTCGATGATGTCATTACGACAACCGGGACCGACGGCTTTACGTGCCCTCCGAAGCACGGATTTCGTCATCAACCTATAAAAAGAATAATAAAACCTACCTCATTAACTCCTCTGACGATAGCTCTCATGGTAGCGTTTCTCGGGCCGTCGACCGTCCTTCCATCATCAGTGGGCCCCCAAGACGCGCTGTAGATGTGGATCTTGTGAGGCTCGTGACCCATGGAGTTGGCCTCGATCAGGTCCGTCATGTAGGGCTGGTCTAACATTCTTATACCTGCGGAAAGGTGTGAGAATTAGTTATTGGAAATATCACAAACCAGAAAAGTACGGATGTCCTTTACAGTGACGGATTAAGACTTCATGATGCCCTAAGCAATCTAAGCCTTCGTGCCTGCGTGCTCGAATGGAATTTGACGACGGAAAAAAAAAGGCAGCTAACACTGAGCTCGCTATGTTCAACAAGGTAGGGCATTTGTCATTTCAAGCATAGCTACGGCCCTGGAGCCCCCTATCCTTGTGTTCTGGTACCCCTTTTCTGGTGTTTTCTGGTGCCTCCCCAGACGTAGTGCCCAAGGCAATTGCTTAATTTGATTAAGGGTTAATCCAGGACTGGTCCTTAACTGACTCCATGATCAGTGGGAAATATAGACTTGGGTGGAATTAGTGTTTGATGATTGTCTTATTGTTAAAGAACGAATTTGTTTTAGTTATTGTTGTAAAGATAGTCAGTTGCTGGTTAGAGCAGGTTTACGATACATAATAAGAAATATATTAAGACTGTGGTTACGACCAGTGGTTTAGCAGGATCCTTGGTAAAAATTCAAACTTTGGTTTTCAATCAATAGTACTTGGTTACATTAATTAATTTACAATACGGCCTAAAATTAATATAAATTTGCCTTTTGTACTAAAATTATAAACAATATTTCCTAAAAACAAAAATAGGTTACTTAAATAAGACAAAACAAACCAATAACCCAAGATATAATAATCATTTGACATTTGATTCTATGACATGAATCATTCTAGGAAATAATTGAATCAATCTAGAAAATAATGAACCGTTGAAATACAGAATATTCTTTTAAATTCAAATGAGCTGAAGTTACAAATTGTTTCAACGTCCGAACTGACTGATTGTGGAAAGTATTGTTATTGTAATATTAATTGATATTTAAAGAAAATTTTGAAATCAATTGTTCTTCAAATTGAAATGTCGGGCGGTATTTATATTTGAAACAAAAGATTCCGATGATTAAATAATTTGCTTTTCTTTCATGTTTTAATTTGTGATGTTTGTATTTTCATTTTTATTGTAGGACTTGTAGGTGTAGTGTAGGCGTAGGCTTACGGTTGTCTAACAAATAATTGCAAACACATCATGTTATTGAAAATGAGAAAAATACGCGAAATTGGTTAGGAAAGTTATGATTACAAATATTTCTTCTCACTTTATTATTAGTGAGAGAAGTCTTTGCTTTGAACTGGATTTAATAATATTCAATACTAGCTGTGTCCCGTGGTTTCACTCGCGCCGTTCCCGTTCCCGTGGGAATTTCGGCATAAGTATCTTATGTCCATTTTCTGGTTCTAAGCTACCATAAACAATATTAAATAAACAATATTTCCTAAAAACAAAAATAGGTTACTTAAATAAGACAAAACAAACCAATAACCCAAGATATAATAATCATTTGACATTTGATTCTATGACATGAATCATTCTAGGAAATAATTGAATCAATCTAGAAAATAATGAACCGTTGAAATACAGAATATTCTTTTAAATTCAAATGAGCTGAAGTTACAAATTGTTTCAACGTCCGAACTGACTGATTGTGGAGAGTATTGTTATTGTAATATTAATTGAGATTTGAAAGAAATTTTGAAATCTATTGTTCTACAAATTGAAATGTCGGGCGGTATTTATATTTGAAACAAAAGATTCCGATTATTTCCAGTAATTTGCTTTTCTTTCATGTTTTAATTTGTGATGTTTGTATTTTTATTTTTATGTAGGACTTGTAGGTGTAGTGTAGGCGTAGGCTTACGGTTGTCTAAAAAATAATTGCAAACACATCATGTTATTGAAAATGAGAAAAATACAAATATTTCTTCTCACTTTATTATTAGTGAGAGAAGTCTTTGCTTTGAACTGGATTTAATAATATTCAATACTAGCTGTGTCCCGTGGTTTCACTCGCGCCGTTCCCGTTCCCGTGGGAATTTCGGCATAAGTATCATATGTCCATTTTCTGGTTCTAAGCTACCTCCCCACCAATTTTCAGCCAAATCAGTTCAGCCGTTCTTGTGTTATACATAATGTAACTAACACGACTTTCTTTTATATACGAGTATATAGATTGATGCTTTATCGTCGAGATATCCAAAGATATATTTTTTTATTATGTTAATGAAAATGAGATAAACCTAACTTCAGCTTCCACTTCTTAACTAACTACACAACATATCATTATGCAATTGGCAGACCCTTTATCCCGAAATCTTTTGGAACCAGTAGAACAACACGATTACGATACACCTACTTACGTAAAGGTAGGTGAAAACCAAAACATGAATCCTTCTATTTATTTATAGTACTTATTTCAACACCACTTAATCAACATAAACCATTTTCATAGAAATTTAGGCCAAACTTTAAGCAAACTAATTGAATAACATTCGCTCCCAGTGAAACCATTAAAACTAAACTATGCAACATTCACCTAATTATTGTGGCCTCTTCTTGGTATCGAAACATTGGATTTTATTATTAGAAATGTTAGGAATAAGTATCTTAGATATTTATTTATTTATACAAATACTACTTAAGGGTATAAAGCAAATAAAAAATCCTTGTAGTAAAGTAAATCCATACAAAATAACAAAGCATATGTTATCATTTATTAAACAGAACGTGAGATGATTATACTTATCATTTTCAAACATATAATAACAAGGATTTACTTAATTATATTATAGACGTAATGACAACAAACTACTTAGTGTTTTTATACTTAGTTATAATAATATACGGAATACTGAGTTGGAAGCAAAATAAAAATGTTTTTGAAGTTGTTATTTACATACGAAAAAGCCTTTTCGTTTGTTTGTTTTATATCTGTTTGAAATTGGATTTTAGCCGGCAAAATAAATGGCGAACGCCGATAACACCTACCCCGGTTTGTTGTTTTTGTAGATGCGATTAAGTATATTAAAAATAAATAATGCTTTACACCAATTTCATTGCCGTATCAGTAAAAAATATACGCTTAATATTACGAATTCATAATGTGTATAATATAATTTAATAATTGAATATGTAAGTATATTTGTTTTCTCGAATATAATGTGTGTGTGTGAATGAGTGTGTGCGTAGTTTCTGATACCCTAGATACAAGCTTCGAGCTTAGTTAGGGGTCAGTTACTAAAATGAGATGATGGAGTGAATGATTATGTTATGTTATGTTATAATGATCAAACATATAGTAAATTCGGTTATATTTTTTCGTTATTTTGTTTATTTTAATTAGAGAAATACGAATGCGGAAATATGTCTACTTACGAGTAAGTACTTATATACTGTATAACGTAAGCAAAAACTTTTTCATTACCCTACAAAACAGGAAACATTTTAATAAGAAAAAACCGAGATATAAAAATACATATTTAAGTATATTCTAAGTTAAAACCTTGAAGGTAAGGCAACAGTTGTCTGTAAGCGAGTCGTAACAATTTTACAAATGAAAGCCAGTTTCACGAGCAAACTAATAATGTAGGAAAATAATTTTACATTTTTATGGTACCGGCATTGCATGCAGCTGTACACAGTTTTTTATGCTTTTTATTGTGAATATTTATAGTAGTAGTAATAGTTTTAGTAATCCTGTACAAAATCGGTCAACGCGTGATAGATGGATATTAAATAACTATGACACTACTAAATAAATGGGAGTTTTTTCGTAATGAGAATTTTGTCATCAGGCATAGTGACAATGGTGCACTGCTGTTTATAATAAGATATTAGGTACTTATTACTCATAAAATTCTTTTAATAATAATATTTTAACCGCGAAACATGGACTCCATTCACTTAATCAATTTTGATGAAAATATTAGTTACTTACATATAAACTGTGATACGTGTGTGAAATTACCAAACGCTGTCTTCGTAAACAAGATTAAAAATTAAAATTCGTCTTACAATTAATATTATGTAAATTAAAAATAGAACTTCGTAAAAAAACGTTTTACAAAATGAACATTGTTTGCTTACGTCATAACTGTGGAACGTGGTTGAGAATTATAAACGAAATATTAAGTTTTTAAAGAAAATATTCTTAAATGTCACAAGGAATTTAATTATTTTGTTTTAATTTTAGAAAAGCTTTCAGTAAAATTGGGCTTTTTTGTTTTAACTTTAAATGTAGACACGAAATAAATGAGATTTAGCTCCGTTTAAAAATAGAACACAAAAAAGTAAAAATATGTTCCATAAACTGAAAAAACAATAATAAATCAAGTTATGCTGCATTACCATAATTAGGTTAGGCTTTTTTACATTTGTAGGTTACCTATTTTGTGAGCAAATTCTGGTAGTAGGTACTACTTTTTATCATCAAAAATGAATATCCATTGCAATTTTGAAATTGGAAAAATATCTAAATAATCATAATTTCAAGTCATTATTTTAATTTGAAGGCTGTATTTTTTATTTTACTTCTACTTCACGTCAAACCTAAAATTTAAAATTAGAGATTTTAAAAACTTTGACGTTCTATTTTTAAATTGATATTCAGTTGACGGTCCTAATTCGAAATTTAAAAAGTAATTCGATGACGTCAAAGTGCTATGAAAACCAATCATACGGTTCTACTGAGCGAGATTAATGTCAACCAGTACACAATGTGGTGATTTTTTTAATTTAGAACTCAATTTTCTCTAAAAATAAATGTTAATGTCTACCAAACTTTTACTCACAAAAAAATTTAAGTTTTTAAGAAAAGTAATCATTTTTTCACATATCAACGGTCTAGTAAAAATAGATATAAATAATTACTTACTTATTATACTTAAAAAAACATACCCTTCTTGTCAATATGATGTTGCATGCCAATAAATTTTTAGAAAAAATAGTGACATAGGTATTCGACGGAGACCAGGCGATGCTTTGAACTATTTCTTTTAAAGCTTTTTAACTAAATATCTGTATTTGTATGTAATTTCTATATAACCTATGACTAAATAAACATGAATACCAACCACAGTTGTACCAACATTAGATAAGATTTCTCTAACAAATTGAATCTAATTCGATTCCAATAATAGTTGAAATAACTCGAGTATTTCAAGATGGATTCCCCCAATTAATTAGCGATTCAACTCGGATTTCGCATTTAAATGGATCGAATCAAATTTAGCTGATATTATGTCGGGTTTGACCTACATTATCTAACTAGATTAACCGCCTCGGGTACGCTCGTTTGGATCGCAATTATTATTTTGCTTTTTGATCATAATTTTCGTTTTGGAACTTCGTTCTTGTGATGTGTTCTTGTGTGCGTTATCTATAAGACTAAACACTTCCGAAGAATGCAAAATAATACATTTCGAGAAAATTTCGTTGCAGAAAAAAGATAGTCGATATACTCGTCGATATATACAGTTTTGTTGGTAATTAAGTACACTTAGTTCTTTTTAGTTTTCAGTTATTATTTAAACATAAAAAAATGTATTCTTAATATTGTTTAATTGTCTACAATAATCCACTCGATTAGGCCTCCTTCTCCAAATATTTATACAAAAACTACAAACGCTCAAAATAGGTATATTAACTTTAATTTCGTACTAAAACGCTTGATTCACGAGTCGTTTGAACCTGAGACCTCTTGTACTCCGTAATTAAGGAAGGCCAGGGAGATCAACAATTATAAAAATTGGCCGGTCCTTACGTTTATTTAGCAACCCGAACCGACGCAAACAAATTATAATAAGTATTTGCGCAACAAATTTGGAGGAAATATTAGACAGATGGTACAAAAGCAAATAATTCCACTAGTTCATTTACATAAGTTGTTCATTATTCTTTAAAGCAACTTGAAAAGGTATTTGCACAAAAATATGAATGACTGACGTCCCCGTGGGAATACGGGGATAAAAAATAGCCTTTGTCCCTGATAAATAAGCTTTCCATTAGTGAAAGAATAATTGAAATCGGTTCAATAGTTTCGGAGCCTATTCGTTACAAACAAACAAACAAATCTTTCCTCTTTATAATATTAGTGTGGATGTATAAAAACGATAAAAACGAAACAGTAAAACCAACGCACAAACGTGAGTATTTTTACTAGCAAGAGAGCAAAAAAACTGCGTTATTTTTACTTACATGAAAAAGGACTACGCATGCTAGCGTAGTCATATATTTGTTATTTGTAGAGCAGTTTTTCGCTACTGGGCCTCTCTTGTTTGGTTACACTTATATTGCGAATGTTAGAATAAACAAAGAAAAATCTTTTATTGACTCCTAACAACAAAGCAAACTAAAATTGTGAGCGCTCCAACTATAGAATCTACGCTAATAAGTTTAACGTGTATGTCTGCTGTGTAGCCGTTCGTAGCATTGTAGTCAATTCTAGCACATATTGTAGCTTCGAAACGATTTTTGCTTTTTTATACAAACGTGATATCGAAATAATCGAAAGTGTCTTTTAGTTATCATTCAAGAATATTCTTGAAGGTTTTTATCGGGAGTTCTTAAATGTTGGTTATTAAACTATTTATTATTACTTACCAGCTACTTTCGAATGGTATGCGACACCAACTCCGCAGACGCCATTATCTCTAGCTGCGGCTACCTCACCAGCGCACCGTGTTCCATGACTACGAACAAACAAAAAATATAATATATAAAAGGTATATATCAATTTTCTTTATACTGACTATCCAAATAAAATAGTGTTAGGGCCTATTTCACGACCTTCAAAGTTAGTTTTGTCTCTTTCTTACATTATATCAAGTGACAAAGACAAAACATGTGAGTAACTACTCGGAAAGTTACTTGAAGATGGTGAAATATGCCCTTAATGGTATAATATCAAAAGATTTTCCAAAAACTCTAGTAATCCACCATAATATAATTTAGATCCACACAAATCGAAAATAAATCTTTATCAAATTCAAAAGTTATTGCAAAACCCAGTTAAATGAATGATTGAACGGTTGATATCAAATCCTTTATATTTTATACAATGATCAATCAACCGAAATTAAACAGATTCTTTTCAACGACATTTAAATAACATCCAATTTTATTCTAATTTCGTTTAACTTAATAATTTATTTCGATATAAATAACAAACTGTAGATAAATGTTATTTGAGTATGGTAGTTGTTTTACGCTAAAAGCTTTCCACTCAAAGACAATTGAGTTAAAATATAGAGTTCAAAATGCTGGCGAAATAGTTGCACGATACTAAATAAAGAAATAACAATTCCATTTTCGAAACAATTTAAAATAAACAATAGACTTTATTATGTATTTCGTTGTGGTTTTGAGTCTGAGTTCTAATTTTGCAAAGTTCAATAACTAGCTATCGTAAGGCTAGGCGTATGCTGAGACGCAGGCGACGCAGGCCGCACAGGGCAGAGCAGGCACGTGTGACGCAGATATGTGTCTGTCCTGCTCTCTCTATACGTTCCATGCTTTACAAAATCTACTCTGCTCTGCCCTGCGCGGCCTGCGTCACCTGCGTGTCAGCATACGCCTAATAATGCACTGTTAGTTTAGGTGCCAAAGTCACATTACAGTTACTAAAGTAAAAAGAGCGGCAACTTAGCTCAATAGTTCTGACCTTCATACTAATATTACAAAGATCTTAGATGGCCCAATATCCCTAAAAAAATGACCTTTACCCTATAAATGTATCTACCTAAAACGTAAGCCTTATTTATTACTAACATTATTTACTTACAAGATATTATATAGTAAAAAGATATTACAATATTACATTAGTTATACTTATTTCTTCAAACAAAATGGCGGACGTACATGATTGGAAAACTGACAATATTTTTGACAAAAGAGAAAACTGATTTTCTATTTCATTATTATTGTACGACAGTATACAAATAAATGGAATATTATGTTGATTACATTTATTACTTTTTAGACCTTATTTAGTATTTTATTTCTGAGTGGGAAGAATTACACAATTCTTTTTTGGAGGTCCTTTGTACTCGTTGTAATATTGTTTGAATAAAACTGTGACATTTCAAGGGTTTACCTTTAATACTAGATTTTAACGCTAGATATATGAAATAATTGCTGCGTCTCACGGTTTGATCCACGTTGATAAGTAAGTTCTTCTTCATTATTTTGCGAAAAAAAAAACAATCTGAAATAGTTCGGTTAAGGCGTTGAAACAAAGAAACAAACTCTGCTGGTAGGCATCCTACTCTACTAAACGTGGTCTTTACTACAGAACTCGCTTATAATAGTATTTTATATTAAATAAAGTAAAACAAATGTTATTATAATTACCTGTTGAACCAGTCGTCTGTATATCTCGGGTAGGGAAAAGGGTCGTTGCTACTGAAATCGTAGGAAGCTTCGGCGTTCTGAAACAAAGGCAATTACTGAACGATTTGTTCAATATTCCGATTCCAATTTTGTTATTATTACTCGATTTGGGAAAGCTTATTGAGCATCTCATTTTAAAGGGCAATTTTGTGAAATATATTTTAACTAGCTGTGCCCCGAGGTTTTACCCGCGTGGAACCTTATCCTGTGGGAATTTTGGGATAAAAAGTATCATATGTGTTATTCCTAGGTATAAGGAACATCTGTACCAAATTTCATTAAAATCCATTCAGTAGTTTTTGCGTGAAAGAGGAACAAATATCCATACATCCACACTCAAAAATATTCGGCTTTATAATATTAGTAGGATATTTATACTTGTACTTTACGTATTTCTTACTACCTAAAGGACCTACCTACTTTGTTATCAATACATAGTATAAAACAAAGTCGCTTTCTCTGTCTCTATGTCCCTATATCCCTATGTCCCTATGTATGCTTAGATCTTTAAAACTACGCAACGGATTTTGATGCGGTTTGTTTTAATAGATAGAGTGATTCAGTGGGAAGGTTTTTAGTATAATTTTAACCCCTTATTCCTACGGGAACGGGAACTACGCGGGTGAAACCGCGGGGCGCCGCTAGTAATTGATAAACTTAAGTTACAAAATATTTAGAAGTAGATGTGTCCCTGATATATCTTGCGTGATTCCCCTTTACTTTAAATTTTAACTACCTACATAATATTAGAGCGAACAAAGCCAAAAATATACTTAGGTCGGATAAACCGTTTTAATTTTAGAGAAACTAGATAGCATTTTTTTTATTGAAAGATTAAGGGCCTATTTCACTATCTTCAAGTAAACTTCCGAGCAGGTACTGACAAGTTTTGTCTTTGTCACTTGATATAAAGTAAGAAAGAGACAAAAATAACTTTAGTTGGTGAATAACAGAATTACTTGAAGGGTGAAATCTGGTAAGTTATAAGTTAAATATCTGCCAATTGAAAGTCTAGTCTAACCACAGTCTAATAGACAGACTCTAACAATGTAATATAATAAAGTGAAAACAGTTTGAATGCGACTTCTTCATATAATATTAAACACTATCTCTCTCTATTATACTCTCAGAGATTACACACTAAATGCGGACTTTCAGAATATTAATATCACTAGCGGCTGACCCTGGTTTCGCATGTAATTTTCTTTCACACAACGCCCTGTCTTGATCAACAAACGCATTAAAAAAGAATGATCTATTTTGGTCATCTAAACTAGTCGAGGGAATCGACTGAAATAAGTACGTACAAACATCCCGTTGTATTATATAGTTATAATACACACATCAAAAGTGTCTAGGGATCAACATATATTTTTGCAATAACTTTTCTCCTGATTGATATTAATTAAAATTTTCTTTAAGGATTCATCAAATAAAGTGTTTTCGTTTGTCACAGTAACGATAAACCAAGTCACCTTTGCATTAATAAAGAAATTTGCCATTTTCCTAATAAAGGGATTTTTGACATTTGAACCACTAACATTAAAGTTCGAAAAAAAGACTGAAATAACAGTTTTCTTTAAAATTTTATTGGGTAACTTAAACAATTAATAATCCGTGTTTCTACCGCGAACACTAACAACACAAGAACATCGGTTTGGCATACTCAAAATGAGTTCATCCAAATCACGCTGTGGAATGGCCGCCCATGTTCGTTGCAACAACAAAAAAAGGTCTTCTTGCGACTGGATACCCTCCATATTCGGCAGAGCTCTTCTCTGTAGCATATCCCATGCATGCTCAATCGGGTTCAAGTCTGGCGACTGAGCAGGCCAGGGCAGGACATTGATGTTAGCTGCGGCGAGAGTCTGTCTTACAACTCTTGCGGTGTGCGGTCGTGCATTATCATGCATTAACTGAAATAAGGGACCGATTTGCACTTGTAGAGGAACGATGACGTCTGATACAATCGTCTCAGCATAAATTTGAGCGTTGAGGTTGCCTCTGATCCAAATCAACTCAGTTCTTCCGCCGATCTAAATACCCGCCCATACCATGATGGTTCCACCACTATAAGGATGGACTTCCTGGCAGGATTTTAATCGCTGTTGGCGTCCAGGGGTTCTCCAGTGTCGTATACGTCTTGTATCCGGTCTCATACCAAAACGAGACTCATCAGAAAAGCACACGAAACGCCATTGTTCTTCTGCCCAATTTCTGTGTTCAAGAGCCCATTGATATCGAATCCTACGATTGTGCATTGCTATAGGTGGTACCCGTAGCGGTCTTCGGGAATGAAGGTTCACTTCATGCAAGCGGTTTCTGACTGTTTGGTCGCTAATTAAGTTCCCTGAAGAGTGATGAAGCCGCACGGCTAACATCATGGCGGTTATTGTTGGAGCTCTTCGAGTTAAGATTTGAATGTATCGGTCTTGTCTCCGTGTGGTGCAGCGATACCGTCCTCCATGGCGCTCAGCCACGGTACCAGTGCTTCGGTAACGTGTCCAAAGTCGACTGATAACACTCTGACTTGTATTCAGAGCTAAAGCCACAGTACGTTGCCGGGAACCAGCTTCTATCATTCCCACGGCTCTGAGCATTTCTTCCCTGCTTAAATGACGTCGCCGCTCCATAATAACGTTGGTTTTAATCAGTAGTAGGGAAACAGTAGCACTAATAATGTCTTCAATGCGTTGTATGTTTTTATAGGGAAAATATTGACAGCTGATTTTCATCTTTTACTCGAATTTGATTCACAGTTCCTGATTCAAATTATGAAATGCACCAAAAAGGATCCATATAAATTTATAAAATCATAAATTTATTACAAAGCCACATCTCAATCTCAAGAAATCCGCATAAAAATGCTTGATCCCTAGACACTTTTGATGTGTGTATTTTGGTGCAGTCGTTCTAAATAGTTTTTCTAGTTACATACATTTTGAAGATTCATTTTTATGTTTATAAAGATTTAGGTACAATATCGGCAACAGTGCTGCCTGCAGTCACGACGCGCTCGGAATTAATTTCATTGATAGTAAAAAGTGTTGTCGCTTGCAGTTTGTGGTTGCAGTTTGCGGTCTGCGGTCCGTCTTGGAATTGTACCCTAAGTCTGAATAGATTACGTCAAGTATCAACAACACCCAAACTTTTATTCATATTTACCCAACCCCATATCTATAGAGAAATAACCAGCGATACGGAATGGCCGGGTTTTATGTATGAAATATGATAATATTTGTAATGTCCACTCATGTGGAACAAGTAATGTGAACGACTGAAGAAAGACTTGTTTGAATATTGTTATTTTAATAGGTTTGTAGGGTCACTGGTTTTGTTTGTGATTGTTGTGTAAATATAATACATTTTATAGTGTACTCGTATACTATACTACGTATAGTACTTAGCGCGTCTGTTAACTACCGTTTGATAGTGCTACATAGAATTATGACGACCTCGATGGCAAAGTGATCACAATGCCGGACTGCCATACGTAAAGTTGCAGGTTCGATTCCCGTGTGGGTTGAATATTTGTGTGAACAAAAAATGTTTGTCTCGATCTGGGTGTGTGTCAATGAGTGTGTGCGTAGTTTCTGGTACCCTAGATACAAACTCCAAGCTTAGTTAGGGGTCAGTATAATGAGATGACGTAGTGAATGATTATTATAGAATAGACTAGAAAGCTTTATTCTGTAGTAGTTAATAATAAGCTAGTGTATTTTAGAACTACCTCAGTTAAAAAGTAAACAAACACGCTGCTCTGCAGTTTACCGCGCGATTTTACGATACTCTACTTTTAGAAACCTAGCCCTCAGGTGAACTTTAGCCACACGATCGTGATGTGATGCCGCATTTTAGCCGTGCGAATAGCAGCTCTACGCGGTTAGCTAAAGTTGCACACAACCGCAGATTGCGGCAAAACTGCAAATTCACCCTGCAGTGCGACGACTATGTACCAAACCACAACCACGTTGCTAAAAGAGCCTGTGTCACAGCTTTTAGCTGCAAAAGCGCGCGGTTTTGCGGTTTCATCGCTTATTTGACATTTAATTAAGCAGCGGTTTGAGTGTTGGTGATTTCAGATGGTTCCTAATATACACTAAGTTGCTCATTTATACAGACCCAACAACAAAGAGAGGCAAAACCAACTGATTGTTTTATGTTTAAAACAACGTATGTTAAAACAACCCCATTATAACTTCTACAATAAACAACCATGTTTGGCAATTATCAAGTCGAAAACTGAACATAAATAGAAACCTTTATGTATAATACATTGCCAACGCCCAAATGTAACCATAGAAGTACAAAACAATGTTGAAAGCAACTTTGTGTTACACAATGCGAGTCGATTACAGAATGCCTGCTTACAGCGGAAACGGGGTAAACAGAAACATCGAGTTACACACTTTACCCTACATAAGGTAAATACAGCAAAATGCAATAACAATCCTAAGCAAAAAACAATTTTAAATTTCGAATGCAATAAAAATCTCTACAGTTACGGTAAACCTAAGCAAAGAATAATTTTAAATTTCGAATGCAATAACAATATCAACAGCTAAAGGTACGGAAACCTTAAGCAAAGAACAATTTTAAATTTCGAACCTAATTACTAATCCAAACGAAACGAGAGGGAAAATAAAAAAACGAATTGTTTATGATTGCTCGCAAAAGGTCGAGTTTAATTTCGTGCTCCAGTTTCTGAATTAAAAACGAGTAAGATTAGTACAAGCCAAGCCATTTACTTTTTGCCGATGAAATGTAGACATGATATTAATCTCTCTTCTTTCTAAATAAAGGATCCGAATTCGGTTTAGGATTTAATCTTTTGCAAGAAAAAGTCTTCAATTTAGGTTGTCTATGTTATTTTTATCTCTTCTTTTCGTCTGTTGACAAGTACTTAAAGTACCATGCCGTTGTTTAAATTTAGACGATTCATTAATTTTAGACTTTATATAAGTACTTATCTATATTATAGAAGTAAAATTACTCGTTTCGTTAATCAAAAATAAGAGACTTAAAACTTGTTGTCATACTTTAGAAAGTCTTTATATTTATAATGACAAGCTTATATATTTGTAACTAGTATTGTGACGCGATTATAAAAGCGACACCTACGTACATATATCACGTAGTCTTATAATAAACTAATGACGCCATCCGGTTTTGCACGTGTCCAATTTCCTCGTGGATATTCCAAAATTTTCTTTCACAACTAAAGTAATTATCCAATTTGGTTTGGGTCCATTCGTTCTCATGTTATGATGTAAAAAGGAAAATAAGCTCTAATTTTTATGTAATTATTGTAAATAGAAATATAGAAAAACTCGCCGCTGATTGTAATATTTTATTGCCGTGATTTTTTAACACTATCACCTTCTGTCACCCACGATGCGCTCGCTATACTGAATAAATTAAATTGTTTACAACATAAATATTTAGATTAAATAATTAATAAATATTTATTAAATATTTATGTTGTAAACATAAATATTAACATTGACTTTCTTATAAGATGTGGTTCTTGAAGGTATAATAAATAAATACATAATATTGATGAATAAGTACTCACATAATTGTATTTCAGATCTGGATGCATGTAGTCGACACCTGAAACAAAACAATAATCTGAATGCTACGGGAAATTGACAGAATAAAAGAAAAAAGTAAAAAAGGTCGTATTTTGTTTTTTTATTTTATTATATTTCAAACAAATGCAAGCTTTATTTTTAATTTACAGGTAGGTTATTGAGTGACTTTTTGCCAAAATTGAGGAGAGACCTCAATTGAGTATTTGAAAAAAATATCTTTTTGTGTTAAATGGAAAGATCATATAAAAGTTTTATAACAAACTATGTTTGTTTTTTGATTCTTTGCAATAATTAAAAAGTTACATTAAATTTAAAAAATGAATTAAAATCCAGTACCGAGAACACGCCGATAGCTGTCTGTGACGTCATAATGTTAGTTTTGATTATTGTCGCGAACGCTGTACCATAGATTACTAAATAGTTACTACGCTGTACCATACACTTACTATAACATTATGACGTCACAAACATGACAACCAATTGTGGCGCGTTTACAGTCACGTGATTTTTATTTAAATTTTAACAATTTTTAATTGATTCTAATTAGTTTAAAAAATCCTTATTAAAGTTTTTAACATTGAATATCGATATAATTAAATATAAAGTATAAAAATTCATTAAAAAAAAACAGTAGTTATTTTTTTTTCAAATACTCAATTTGGGTGATTCCTCTATCCTGAAATTGAATCTTGGACCACAACTTGGCAGTCGATTTTTTTGACTATTGATTTCTTTGATTTACACGAACACTACACATTGAAATAAAACACTTAAACGGATTTTGCTTGATTATGTTTTTTTTTAAATACTTATATTAAAATTTGTATGCAAATCGTAAAAAGTTTTCTTTCAGAAGGTAAATCACTGTTTACTTAATTATGTTGAGAAATGGGAACAGATTTAGTACAAAAGATTTCTTTACAAGGCACGTACAATACATCAGTCTCGGTGATACTAACGGTGTAAGTCACCGTGAATTAATTTGGATAACTTATCTTGATACTTTATTTCAACATGTTTTAAGTTTACGTGTTTTGAACAAAATAATGTAACTAGCTGTGTTTATGTTTTTCTTTTCTGTGCTTAGAAGATGTCTACGTCATAACTATTATATGCACGTCTTTCAGCACAATCTGTTCAGTGAATTAGCTTTGTGTTGATAGATCAGTCAGTCAGTCAGTAACGATTGCCTTTTATATACTTATTTATTCAGAGAAATATATCTGGACTCATATAGAGATCGCTATTTATTTATACCGCATTCATTTGGCGGTGAGACAAAATGTAAACAAACCATGAAAAAGGTTATTTTGTATGTCATGTTTTATCAATAATACATAGAGTACTCCCTACTGACTACTTGATATTTAATTAATCTTTGAAATATAGAATATATAACATACTAGCTTTAGCCGTCAACTTCGTTCGCGTGTAATAATTATTTTAACACGCGACTTCATTTATGTAGAAGGTGAAAAAATAGTTATTCTGTGCCGCCGTGCACTATCCGGGTCGCCTTGTCGTAGTAACTATTTAGTAATCTGTGGCCTTGATCATAATTTTGCTGTAATGTTATTTTAAAACTAAGATATCTTCTAAGATACTTATTGAAATCAAATCATGTAAAAGGCAAATGTCTTTTAGATTAAATACTTTTGCAATGTAAGCGCAAAAAATGTGTTTTTTACGACATCACATTAGAAACTCCTAGATTTATCGGTGTTTCTCTACAATATCATGCATGTATTATACATATAAACTTTCCTCTGGTATCACTCTATTAAAAAAACCGCTACAAAATCCGTTGCGTAGTTTTAAAGATTTAAGCATACATAGGGACGGACAGACAGCGACAGCGACTTTGTTTTATAAGTACTATTTAGTAACCATAGATGAAAGATTGGTTGGATACCGCGATACCTGATGAGATACATATATTATTAATAGTTACTCGCATGTTCACACTGCCAGCGAGTAACTATTATGATCACGGATGAACAGTTCAGTTCATCCGTGATCATGGCGCTTGCAACAGCGTAGAAATATTGGAAACTCGAAATCACTACCTTTGAGCAATTGCTAGGGAATAAGACACTTTGGCCATAAAATACCTGGAAATTTAATGAAATACCGATAATGCGTCTCGGAGATTTTTTGTCGAAGCATATACAACAGCCCGAATCAAATGATTGACATACGTTACGCGCGTTTTTTAAAATATGCAAAATTAAATGTATTTTTTATAATCTTACTGAGATATTTTCTTAATTTTTTTGCGTAAGAACATTCTACAGAGTCTTAGAAAACTACAAAAGAAAAAGCCAAATCGGTCTAACCGTTAGCAAGTTATGACGTGATAACGGCAAACGGGTTTCATTTTTATATATATATAGACTAGCGGCGCCCTACGGTTTCACCCGCGTAGTTCTCGTTCCCGTAAGAATATGG
Organism: Timandra comae; assembly: GCA_958496195.1. Taxonomy (NCBI): domain Eukaryota; kingdom Metazoa; phylum Arthropoda; class Insecta; order Lepidoptera; family Geometridae; genus Timandra; species Timandra comae. Next base: position 7,136,643 of record OY292370.1, read on the forward strand.
GGATAAAATATGCTAAAGACCTTCCCACTGAATCACTCTATCTATTAAAATAAACCGCATCAAAATCCGTTGCGTAGTTATAAAGATCTAAGCATACATAGGGACATCAGGACATAGGGGGGTGCGCCAAAGTTCACCTAAAATTTCAACTCCGATAATTGGAAATCCGAAAATTTTCTTCCTAACATTTTTTATCCTAACAATCGCAACTCCTAAAATCTTTGTCACTAATGTTTTAATTCCTAAACATTTGTTTTCCTATATTTTCTCAACATAACCATCGTTCATACTATTATTCAAAGTCATATCTTTTTTGTTTAGATTTATTTTTATTTATTATAATCAATATTATATACATAAATTTTTCGAACCGAATTGGTCCTTTAGTTATGGTTATGGTAAACTCCCAGGCCATAAGCATAACCGTAAACGAGTCATTAAAACTAAATAATAAACATAAATATCATCTTCTACCCGTATATATTTTTTATTACACTTGGTAAATGTTTCTTTCTGAGCATGAGTGAAAATATTATGGTAAGTATGTTTAGGGATAAAAGCGTTATGATAAAAAACAGTAGGAGTTTAAATATATTTACATTAATGATGTTAGTAATTAAAATTTTCGGACACATCAGTGTTATGAGCATCGTCGGTAGCACTACAAATAGTATGAATTAAAACTTTAGGATGAAAAATTTTAGGAAGAATGATCATTCGGACTACAAATAGTTAGGAAAAACATTTTCGGGTAAAGAACTTTAGGTGAGCCAATATGGACCCGGACATAGGGACATAGAAAGCTACTTTGTTGTATACTGTTTTTGATGATTACACGAAATTTGTTTCTTGAATTATTTTTACACAGTTTCACCACGCAAACTGACATTTTACTACGTATTATGTTCAAAATTTAATAAAACATTAGGAACATACGCCTCACAGACAGCTTGCAGTGTGACTGGCTTGGATACGCCGGGTATGTACGTGTAGTATTTGTTGCCGCATTTGACTACGTCGGCGATACCTACCAAACACAGCGAAACCAATTCATCATCTAAGGTAGTAATAGTAATGACGATGATAATTGACATTACTAAAACCTAAAAATGCTGTGAATCTCAAACTATGGATACATTTTAATACTACTAAATGAAGGTGAACAGTCATTTTAAGTAATGAAAGTAAAATTAATAGTTTTCGTATTTAGCCGGATTGTACCCGTCATTTTTACTCTTGATCAACTTGTTGACGTGAGTGTTTTCTTCCCGATTATATAGTAAAGTATATTGTAAATTTTTGATAATTCTTTGTTTAAAGTAATTATTGTATTATGTTTTATATTCAGTTATCGTTAAATTTCTGTTATCTGAACGTTGATTTTGATGAAAATAAGTGAACCTGGTTCAAACAGCGCTTGCACTTTTACTTCGCCGAAGATCCAAACATACACCAAGGTGTTATTAATATACTTATTTAAATATGTAGAAGAGACTTGGCCAAAGATTCGTATCCCTACAAAAATTCTATTGTATATAACGACTTCACGAGCCTCCGTTTACCGATTTCTAAAAGAAAAAAAGGAAAATCCATGTTGGAGCTCTTCTTCTGAGGATCACAAATAAATAGTTGTTTATTTATTTTGTAGTAAAACAATTCAGGTGCTAACATGAATTGTTTTTACTTGTACTCAACTCATCCTTTTTATTGATTTTTACACTAAACTAAATTAATAGACGACTTATCAAAGATGCCTACTTAGTCTTATTTTACTTTCATATTTATAACTCTAAAAAAACTATATATTTTTCGTCTAAATGAGCTAAAAGTTTGACAACCAGTATTTCTTTGTTTACATTTTGTCTCACGGCCAAATGAATAGACTATAGTCTCAAACTTATGCCTATACTATGTATAGTAGTTCTTTTTTGTAAACGCACATATAAAATAAATAAAAAACATAATAAGATCTAGCCAAAATAGACTTGAGAGTTAAATAAAGATGAGAAAATATTTTCTTAGTAATAAGTAATTTGAAAATAAGATCGTCTTACAATAACAGGAGAAAAGTTCTGCGACTAAGATATTATTATAAAAGAAATATCTTTGCATTCATCTTTCATTGTTTAAAAGAAAGTTTTACAAACTGAAGTAGCAAGAAAAACATGAATAAGAATCTATTTCTACTTTGATTGAAATGAAATACTAATTATTCTACTTTGAAATAAAATACTAACTATGCTTCTTGCATTAGTTCTTTGATGAAAAATCACATTTATATTTGACTATCTGTGAGGTCCCCGCGTATATCCTGAACCCAACATATTTTGGATAAAAAGTATCTGGTTATCAAAATTATCAATACCAAATAACCTTAATCGGTTCAATAGTTTTTTCTCAACAAACATACACTCACATACATACAAACCTGCACATTTATTAGTGTGAATAGTAGTAAGATATTTGTTATTAAAATACCCCTAAACTTAGGTATTTTCTAGGCGAGCACGCTCCATCTTTGGGAAGGTTCATATCTGACGGAACATGCGTCGCGTATTATCAGTCGCGTAACACCAGAACAGACAAATGTATAGAAAAACACTTGACCGTTCACACTCAACGCACTAACGTATAACCATCCGGCGAGTCACAGTTAAGTGCAAGCCTATTGTTTATAATAAAAACTGATGTACTTAAATATAAAGTAATTAGATTAAAACATACCATCATCCATGATAGCAGTGGTAACATTGACCCCGGTATACCCTTGAGTCCAAGCCGCTTCCACATTCAAATCAAGTTTAGGTTTCCCTCCATTCTGGCCAGTATTCTTTAGGTACCATTGTAAGGGGAAGTAGGGGTCACGAGGTTCAGATACAGGCTTCGTCTCTGGTAAGCTGAGAGGACGATATCCTCGCTTTACTCGCTTGAAACCGGTCTGTTGGACAGCTGTGTGGACCTAGAACAAATTAGTTTGTTAGTCTTTTCTCGAATAAATTATTTTTAAAATATTTTTTTATTTGAAGTACGTACTAAGTACATTTGTGGTTTAACTGTAGGAGACGGCTTGCAATCGATGACGAAGCTTGCAACAGCAGTCTATTCCCGCAATACTTTTCAAAATGGGATAAAATGACTCTTGAGCTTAAGCTTTTTTTAACAGTCCGGGCCTGTTTTGACCATGACCCTTTTTTTCAATAATCTTTATCCGTTCCTCAATGTCAAAAATAGGATTTTTGGCAAAAAGGATGTTTTTTTTAATAAAATTTATTTCTTATCGTAGAGTATGTATATGTTAAAGTTAGTAACAAATAAAGTTAATCTTGGGCTAAAGAAGCACAGTTGTGGGAAAACTACCCGCTTACAAGTAAGTATAAGTTCAGCGGCAAATTCCTAAATGTGCTTGTGGTCCAACAAAAGCAAACTTAGGGTATAAACTAGGACCACAACTTAATGAAGTAACGGTCCCAATGCTAAACTAAATCAAACTTTAAATCGTTTACTTAAAGTACACATTTAATTGAAGCGCTTAATAATAATATTGTTATATTTTACATAACTTTAACCCATTTTAATGGAGTTCAAATTATACCAATTAACTTTTACAGAATATCTGTCTGAAAAGTTTCAAATTTATACCAAATTTTGTTTTAAATTATATTTTTGTTATTGTACGAGCAATTTTCGTTCATTGGGTCTGTTTGTTTACTCAGGATTTCAACGTGTTGATCTTGTCAAGTTAGTACAATACCCTTTAAAGTTTAATACGAGAATGAAAGGTTAGTAAGTTTCTTTCTCCATGTTCGTTCTTACAATAGCGATGGACCTCAGGGGCTTGAGCCTACTCTGAATTAGAGATCAGACTCCACACACAACCACACTTCATATGTATGTACGGTTATTCGACGCTCTAACAGTGAAAGAAAACGTGCAATGAAATTTTAAAGGTGGCCAATGACAAGTCACTTGAACTGGTCTGTCTAGACATAAAATTTTGACGTCACTCCAAAAATTTTAGCCCAACTAGATGTCCCCACTGGAATCTGGAATCGCTCCGATGATTGACGACCATTTTTGGATGGACGCCAGTAAAACTGACTTGTCAATTGCCACCTTTAAAATTTCATCGCACGTTTTCTTTCACTGTTAGAGCGTCGAATATATATGTAATACATATGAATGAATATATAATACATATGAATTCGGAAATCAAAAAGATATTGGTAAGTAACTGAGATCGAACCAGGCACCTTCCGATTAGAAGTCCAAGGTCTTTAACCACTATGCGATCACTGTTCGCGTAAATCCCTTTGACTTACGCCATTTTATTGACAACTAGCTGACCCGACAGACGTTGCCCTGTCCAACTGACAATAGTGATATACCTATAGAGTCACCAAGTTTTCTGTGCCGGCGGCCAAAAGTGGAAGCTACTATTGTCATTTTGGTTCTAACGTCATTTGGATACATTTTCAATAAACTGACAACCAAAAGATGCGATTACAGTGACGCTGTCACCGACACAGAAAACTTGGTGACTCTATAAGAAAAGTTATTCAATTACCTTATAAAAATATCATAATAAACGTAACTTAATGTTATGTTACGCAATCATCCTTATGTAAACATAAAGCAGATGCTGAGTTCATTCAACCTAAGTCAAGCCTTACCCTGGGGGACCACGTAACTTTATGTTTCTGTATAATTAGAATTGGACAAACACGGATCTTACCCTGTTTTAATTAATTTGGACTCTATTTGGATTAACTTGAAGATTGTGTTTTGAAATAACGTTTTCGAATTTCAAAATAAGCTAGCTCGTGACGTAAGTGAATCGCTGATTTTTATTATTTACTTAGTAATACAATACATACACGACAACTGAAAATCTGTATATAAAATGCAGTCAAAATTACTAAATAATTTTATTAAATATACTGATAGGTACTCTAGTGTCCCGTTTATATTCCCAAGTAAATAAAAGAACATTAAAACATATTGTTTGTTTATGTCTTATACGCATCCGTTTCTATTTCCGATTTCTCTATGATTTTATTTTAATATCTAGTAAACTACTTCCATTATTTTATTTCTCTTATATGTAGGGTAGATACAGAGTAAATATTAATATCCCTGTTGTGACCTAATAAACTATCAGAGCTAAAGACTATAAGAACCATTCTTATTTGTTAATATAAATATTATACCATAACTAGCTGCACCCCGCGGTTTCAACCGCGTAGCTCCCGTTCCCGTAAGAATATGGGGATAAAATTATGCTATAAACCTTTCCACTGAATCACTCTATCTTTTAAAACAAACCGCATCAAAATCCGTTGCGTAGTTTAAAAGATCTAAGCATACATAGGGACATAAGGACAGAGAAAGCGACTTTGTTTTATACTATGTAGTGATAAACAATCATGTTTTAAGGTCAGTTCGTCATCATCATCCTTAGTCAACCACGCTGGCCAAGTGCGGGTTGGTCGACTTCAGACACAACTTTAGAATTTCTTTACAGGAGTGTGCAGGTTTCCTTACGATATTTTCCTTCACGGTAAGAGTGTCGAATTATCGTACACATGAATTCGAAAATTGAAAACACATTGGTACGTGGTGGTTCGAACCAGGCACCTTCCGATTGGAAGTCAAAGGATTTAACCACTACCCCATTGATGCTCTAAGTAGGTAGCAGTTAATTTGTATTAATGATGCATCACAAATCACAATTTTACTACAATATTTTCGACTATGACATCACTTACAAAAGATAAACGAAGATCGATTAATATCTGACATTTAATTAATCGTAGCATTTATCTTTAGTATTCACAGATTGGTACTATTTGCGTAGATTTTAATCTAGAATGTAATAAATCGTAGTAAATTGGTGCCCAATGACGACCAAGGATTAACGAGTGATCGATTGTCCTTCCGATATTTACATATCTCACGGCCATTTAGATTGTTGCTTGTAACCTTCAAGGTTTGTACAATATTACTATTTAAAATACTATAAGTAATTACTATTTTTAACCCCCGACGCAAAAGGAGGGGTGTTATAAGTTTGACGTGTATGTGTGTGTGTGTCTGTCTGTCTGTGGCATCATAGCTCACGAACGGATGAACCGATTTCAATTTAGTTTTTTTTTGTATGAAAGGGGACGTGTGTGTTCTTACATGTTTGATGAAAATCTGATAACCCGTTTAAAAGTTATTGGGGTTTGAAAGTAATTGTGTTGGTTTTGGGGGTTTTTTTGAATTTTTAATTTAATGTTATATTATATCAATTGACAAGATACTCAGTTAAATTTAAATAAATCAATAATTTGTTACGTGTTTGAAGCTCGTGGGCTCGTAGCTTATTTATTAGATGGTGTCAAGGCATTTGCTCATCTTTATAGTAAAGAAATTCAAGAAAATATGGAAGATAGAAAATAGGAATCGAAGATTAGTTTCACCGATCCCTAAAGAAGATTGAGAACGGTTTCAGCAAATGAAAGTCTATATAATGAACTGCTTAAGTAAATATGCATAGAGTAACCTTCATTTAATTATCGATCGATCTTGTATCTATAAATAAAAAATACCTATGTATATAAAGGAGGTAGCGCAATCCACTCCATTGCACACATCAAGAGAAAGGTCCCCATGCAAATCTAGTATCAGCCTGTATAAAATTAAAAAAACCCCTAACACAATTACTTTCAAACCCCCATAACTTTTAAACAGGTCAACCTATTTTCATCAAACATGTCTAAGAACACTCGCACGTAAGTCCCCTTTAATACAAAAAAGTAAATTGAAGACGATTCATCCGTTCGGGAGCTATGATGCCACAGACAGACAGATACACACACACAGATTATAAGTTTGACGTATCTGTGTGTGTGTATCTGCTACACCCCTCTTTTTGCGTCGGGGGCTAAAAAAATACTGACGAGCAAAAACTTCTTCCTCATTGATGATATTGGTACTGTAGCGATATACACCTTCTTGTATCGCTAATGGAACCTTTTTAAGAAGTGAGTTGAATATTTGTTTTTAATATAAAAAAGAGATTGTGACAGAATGTTTCGGATGACGATAGAATTAATTTGTGTTTTATAAAGAAAGTGAAATTATTATTTTAAAATATAAATATTTATCATAATTGTTGTAATTATTTATTTTAGAGAAAAGCCCCAGAAATCAATCTGATCCCGACACTGTGGAGAGATCAAGACATGATTGGGGCTTCCAAGACATCCAGAGATAAGTGTAGTCAATCGTTGTAGTTTAGTTTCTGTTTAGGTTAGAGGAGTTTATAGACTTACGGATTAATATGTATGTTAAAATCCAGTGATTTCCCATCAGGAAAATTGGATGTCGGTTTTGTTGGCCGATTTACATACTATATTGATTTTGTTTGACGATTGACTATGTTTAGATATTGTTAGAGCCCCATCTTTAAGGTCTACCATCTCTACTGGAGGAGGAAGTGTCACCTGTCAGCCTGTCATTCCCATTTGATATAACAATGAAGGATAAAGACATGGTCATAGATTAAGAATTTGCATAGAGTATGAATTAATTTCAATGGAGTTGAACATGGAGTAAAGAATTAAACATTATTTTGACACTTCCACTTTCCATGAAATGTTTGACTTTACTTTTGGAATTTAGGAATAGGTAACTTTTCAAAATCTTTACAGGTCGTACTTGTCATTTTTCGGCAGAGTCTGTTGTGGCGTTGACATGCTTTTACTGAGGTTTTGTATGTCTTCGGCTTCTATTATTGTCGTTCTGAATTTGAAGTAAAATATTAATAATACGACATTTGTAGGAGCCGGCTTATTCTTAAAAGTCGTCACATATTGTTAATGCCTCAGTTAGGCAGGATTTTTGTGGTAGATTGTTTAGGATGAATATTTCTGTCATAGTTTGTTGAAAATTTATTTATTCTTATAAGTCGAATAAATAAATTTTACGGGTACGGGAGGAATGTAGCGATATACACCTTCTTGTATCGCTAATGGAACCTTTTTAAGAAGTGAGTTGAATATTTGTTTTTAATATAAAAAAGAGATTGTGACAGAATGTTTCGGATGACGATAGAATTAATTTGTGTTTTATAAAGAAAGTGAAATTATTATTTTAAAATATAAATATTTATCATAATTGTTGTAATTATTTATTTTAGAGAAAAGCCCCAGAAATCAATCTGATCCCGACAGTACAATGAAGAGGAATGGCTTACTAGATCAAAAAATAATTTGAGAGGTGTCAAGGACCACCCGGGTGGAACAAAGTTCCTTTAAAAATAAGTTAAAAAGTTTTTACTCGAAAGAGTTAGCCATAGATTACCTACCTTTTTAATATTATAAAAACGTGCTGTTCGAAATTTGAATTGAATGTCGTTAATTTTTTTCCGTCTGGCCCCCTTTCGCAACGCGCGAAAGGGAACTTCGTTCCAATTATAAATCTAGATTGCATTAAAAAGTAATTTAAAAGCAACCTTCTTAGTAATGTAATATTAATAACTGTTTACAATAAATATTGGAAACTCAACTTTCTTTCCCTAGTACTTGAATGAAGATGGAAGTCTAGCTAAATAAATACATTATTCATTTATTCATAGAATTTACTCGACCAAGCGATGTTACAGAATATAGTTAGTGACTTTTAATGGTGGACTTTGACAAATATTTTTTGTATATTATAGTTTAATATTTGTATTAGGAACGGAAGAAGAAGAATACTATCCTAATCCTTATGCTAACTTTCTAACTAATCCTAACTAATATTATAAATGCGAAAGTAACTCTGTCTGTCTGTTTATCTGTCTGTCTGTTACCTTTTCACGGCTAAACTACTGAACCGATTGACTTGAAATTTGGTACAGGGGTAGCTTATGGTCCGGGAAATAACATAGGATACTTTTTATCCTAAAATTCCCACGGGAACGGGAACTACGCAGGTGAAACCGCGGGGCGCTGCTAGTATTATATAACTTTCAAAGTTGGCCATGCTTGTCAATTAAAACATAAGAATATTACATTTTAGTAGAATATAATTGAAATATTCACGTTTATTAATTGCTTGCCTAGCCCGGGATCGATTTCTGAGTCGAGTGATGCTGTGAGCAAAAAAATTCGATGTCTAATATCGTTATGTAAAAGAAAAGCCTTTTTGCAACATTAAGAACTGAATCTCAAAATAAAACATTTACTTTTTTAGAAAAGAAAATGTACAAAGCTGTACCCTTTTAAACTCACATGTTTAACCTATTGTTACGTTTCACATGAGTGCAACAAAATGTTGAGAGCAAAGAAAATACTGAACGACTCTTTTGTGTGGTAATATGTGTTTAGTTTGCACTAAGACCGAGAATATTGTGTGAAATTGGCTGTAGATATTTTTTAGTATTTAGTATTCTTTTGAATGTTTCTTTGAAAGAATGAAAATAGGGTTTTAAGAATCACATTATTTATATTCATTCTTTTCAAAAGGCTTATTAAGATTAATTTTATTTATTACGGGATGATTCTGGAATTGAATTTATTTATAGCTAACTAAATTGAATGAACCTGCGGTCATATGAATTCAATTTGTAGTACTATACATAGTCTTAATCATCATTTAATTTCGATCTATTTTGATAAGGGATAAATTTCCGACCGAATTTTAAGATTTTTTATGTAATATCTGAATTCTTCGCGGATACAAAGGTACTTAATACATATTATATTCCACATATAAAGAAATAAATTAAACAAACCAAATTAAAAACCTAATTAACATTTATTAAACTTCACTTCCATTCATTAGACTAATTAGTTCACAAGTCATTATCAACCTTTGCCATTAACATAGCTCCGCCGGTCGTTAGGTAAAAACGAGAATCCACAGGAGGTCAATCCAATATCTAATCAATTTCTTTTGTAGTTCCATTTTGCAAAGAATTCTCCATCTCGCAGGCAATTTATCGCCATTGTTTTACTTGACAAAGGATTGTTAGGTAAGATTTGTTAATACTATGTATACTTGTAAGCGAATGGTAATATAAGAGAATAAAACCTTTCAGTCTGGGCCTTTGTGCTTGTTACCTAATTAATTATATAAAAGGGACTTTCATAATTGATAGTGACTAGCCCGAGACGAATGGCGATATCAAAACCAGACCTTTCTTTGTCACTAAGGTGGGACACTAAGCTAATACAGTTAGGTACTCCCAAAATATATTGAAAGAAATATTCTAAATTAGGTAAGTGCTGCCGTTACGCCTTTTTCTTCGTGACGATGGATAAAATGATTTGGTATCGGTAGGTCGGTCATTTAGTTGAGCAGCGCCAGTTCTGCATTATCTTTGCTTTGAATTCCAGCTGAAAATGTTAATGTACCTACATAAAATAACTCAATCTACTTACTAGAGGATGTTGTTTCAGGAGTCGTGTATGGGTGATGGAGCGACGGGGGCGCGCGTGTGGTAGTCCTCGGTGTGAAAAGTGCCATTCTGTATCTGAACCCAGTACCTGCAACAAAAACAATATTTATTACTGAGAATAACATGTGAAAATTTACTTAGCGTGTTAACATCATATCGCGGGCTTCAAACCAACGGGGCGTACAAGCAAAACCCTAACTTTTCAGGAGAGCCAAAAAACTTAATAACTTTTTTTGTAATGTAACTGTGCCCCGCGGTTTCACCCGCGTTGTTCCCGATCCCGTGGGAATTTCGGGATAAAACGTAGCCTATGTTCTTTCCAGGACCATAAGCTACCCCTGTTCCAAATTTCAAGTAAATCGGTTCAGTAGTTTAGCCGTGAAAAGGTAACAGACAGACAGACAAAGTTACTTTCGCATTTATAATATTAGTTAGTATTAAATAATAGAGTTAGGATAGAAATCGAAAATAACTATTAGTAGACACCTTTTTCTATCTAGAAGGAGAGTCTTTGATAAATTAAATTAATATACATCCTCCACCCTCGACTACATATTTTAACACAACCGTCATGAAAAAGTGTTAATCTGTTTGCTCATTGCTCATAAAAAGATTATAAACCGACAGATTTAGATCCCTTTGGCATTTAGAAGTCGTGTAAAATTATCACAATGAAATTACATTTATTTCTGGAGAATACATAAAGTATCAAATATTCAAAGGTTGAAAACCATGTCATGTTCTTGGAACATGTAGATATTATACTTATATGTATATCTGCCTAACCAGTAATTCTGTACATAATTTACAAAGGTTACGAACATCAACCACATACCCTTATATACTGCTAAGTAAACTATCTACGTTAGGGGTATATACATATAATGTACTATATAGAACCTCTGCCCTTCAGGGAAAATTATTAGTAAAGGGCTGTGACCAGGGTATATCGTATTCTTTTGAGATTTTCTAAATGAAGGAATATTATATGGTATTCTGGTTAAGTATAATGTATGTATGATGTGTGTGCCGTTTATATGACACCCTCACTCACTGACTGATTAGTCGTTGCCAAATCATAAATTTGCCCACTTCATGAAATGGTCGGTAATTTCATGAAGTGGTCGCATTTCATGATGTGGCCAACTTAATTTGATCAAATCATTAAATTGTTATCGTTTCACGATTTTTTCATCAACGTTTGGCCAGATCGTAAAATAGGGTGTCCTTGCCTTAATTACTACTCACTAGGTCCTAGGTTAGGTTATGTCAGAACTGCAACAACACATCGCGCGAGCCGAGCGAGCGTAGCGAGCGTGCCGCGAAAGAATTTGAACAAGTCTTTCTTATAAATTGGCCTAAGTTTCCTACTTTGTACTTGTTTTAATAGGTACATCTTTTAAAGTACTTGTAAGCCTAGTGAGTAACTTTATAATAACATTGAGCTTGATAGTACATACTTTTATTAATTTTATAAATAGCCCCGAGGTATAATGTTACAGAATATAGCACAGTACATTTAGTTTATTTAAAATATGAGAAAATAAAACATGCTGAAGATTTTGTATTCATCACAACATTTTAATATTGCTGAAAGGGTTTCTAGAAAGTTTTTATGTTGACAATGAGAGGAAGAAAATTAATGAAATGGTTTTATCATTGTTTATGGAGATCAAAGAACACTTAAATAGTTGATACTTGATGTTGAAGTTCTGCTACTGTTTTTTTTTATCTTGCTTTTAAAGCTCTACGGGAAAATAATTTCATTATGTTTTCTTTTCTGATGTCAGTGTTGATCGATCCACGAATGCGTTATTACTTACGTATATAAAGCTTTACACCTAACGTTATTTTTTTAATAGTAGTGCCCATACTCGTATTATTAAATACTAGTAGCTCCCCGCGGTTTCACCCGCGTAGTTCTCGTTCCCGTGGGATTACGGGGATAAAATATAGCCTATGTCACGCACTGATAAATTAGCTTTCCATTAGTGAAAGAATTTTTGAAATCGGTCCAGTAGTTTCGGAGCCTATTCATTACAAACAAACAAACAAACAAATCTTTCCTCTTTATAATATTAGTATAGATATAGATACATAATATAAACCTGCCTGCCTCCCAAAAATTAATGGCGTCTAAAACATTTAAGTGTAGTTTAAATACGTACATTTTTCATACCTTATATTCAATATATAATAGTTTATATAAAATATACAAGACGCATCGCATAAGAGTTAATGCGGAAATTATAAACCGCCATTTTGCGACGGTGGCCATATTGGATTCAAAATGGGTGCATTTAGTTGATTGAGCACTGACACGTGACCCAAAGAGTGTATTCAATTTCAACTCAATCGGACACTGGAAACTGGGTCAAATACAACTTGCAAAATTTCATTTTAGACATTGGAGGTGGAACTTATACCAGTTAAAAGATTTTTCAAATCAACTTAATGAGTCAGTGTAATTTTTTTCCTATATCTATATATGTATATAAAAACCAATTGCTGTTCGTTAGTCTAGCTAAAACTCGAGAACGGCTGAACGGATTTATCTTATCTTGGTCTTGAAATGTTCGTGGAGGTCTAGGGAAGGTTTAAAAGGTGAGAAAAAATCGAATAATTGCCGGAAATACGGGAACGGATAGATAATGATTTAGTAAAGCATTGTATTTGCTATACTTGGCTGAAGATAGTTTTTTGCCAAACTAAGCATTTATACACGCAGTGGTCTATTCTATTAGCACTAACTTTATTTCTTTGAAAGATGTAATAATGACTATCTACTGAAGCCTTGCATATTGTAATCGTCCGGTGACGTCATCGATACACGATGTGTGACGTTAGAAGACCAACCTTAGACACCAAATACATTTCCTTAAATCTGATGAAACTAAAAACGTTTTGGAATAAGAAAAAGACCGTTGAGGCGAAGCTGTGAGAAATGTAAAAAAAGAAAATTCTAAATTCTAAAAGAATTCCTTTATTTAAATACATCTTAAAAGTACTTATACAAAGTTTAATTTACAACCGTAATGTAATCTCATTGTAAAAATCTCGTAAAATGTAAGTAATTTTGGGCAAAACAACCTTACATTCTTCACAGAGATCGTGTTCGTTTTATTGCGGTGGTTTGTAAAGGTTATGATGTTTATTTGTTAAAGGTCAGATTTACTGGGCGCAATCTTCTCCGTGAAATGATACGATATTACTTTTACGCACTCTACCTTACCTTACCTTGTACGGTAACTGTCGGACATAAATATTTGTAAGGAGTTTTGTCTCAGTTTCACTGCGGAACTAAGCCTGTGTCCCTAAGGGGTGATATTAGTATTATGAGTAGTACATATTTATATGTCTTTCACACATTTCGAATGAAATATCATGGGCTATGCCCCAGCTGTTGAATGAAAATCTTGAATGCTAGATTTGAATTTTGAATTTGACTTTACACCAGTCGTTAATCATTTTGAAGTGTTCAAACATGGCTCAGATTTAACTCCGAAATCCAGAAGAAAACTCCCTAATCCATGTATGTATTTTATTTATATAAGTTATATATATGTTAGTTTATAAGGTATATATGTCTAATAATTATTTGTAATGATACCTTGCCGTAACACAGTTTTTAACTAGCACGGGAGGAAAAGTCTCGATTATTGCGTCAAATATAATCTATTGTAACAAATTTATATATAATAAATTGAATTAAAATTTGAGTTATATTCCAAACATGGTTCTGATATTAGTTCACAAACACGCTACGATCGACCACATCTATTCCACTGTATTAATATTATCAGTGAGAAAACCCCTTCTCCTACAATGAAAAGCACAAACTGATACTTAAGAAGGTATCTGCCTCGAACTTACTCGTAACAACTTATCAGTAAAACAAGTTTAATCAGACTTGTTACAAGTTTAAAACTAGCAACAAACTAGATAGTACGTGAAGCGAAAATAATGTCGGCAACTACAGTTTTCGAAGAAACTTTTTAGAGATAAAATGTTGGTTTTTATTTCTTTATGTAGTATGTATTCGGATTTCGGTATTCGGATTTTTTAGGATTTGTGACTTAGGATTTAGAATTTAGGATTTAGGATTTAAGATTCAGGCTTAAGGATTTAGGATATAGGATTTAGTATTTAGTTAGGTTAGATTAGGAAAAGGCCACAGGCCAAGGCCAAAGGCAATCCTTAATCCTAAATCCTAAGTCCTAAGTCCTAAGTCCTAAGTCCTAAATCCTAAATCCTAAATCCTTAATCCTAAATCCTAAATGGCCTTTCTTCTTTCTTTAGTAGTAGTATGTGAATACATATCGCTATGTGGTTCCAAGCTGAGAGCTTGCATAATGTAGAATGTAGGTTCGCGTCTTTTTTTTTAGTTTTTTCTTAATATAGAAAAATATGGATAAATAAAATCCACAAAGTTCTGCTAGAATATCAAATCATTTATCTTTGTGGCAGCATAATTTATTTTATTAAAGATTTGAGATGGGTTACCACTTGACCTCGAGTTTGTCTCAGCAAATATTAGGTCGGGTGGTGGACCGCACTTACCTTAAATGATATTGCTGAACATATTAAATAAATGCTTTTGTAATAAATAATCTTAAATTGGGTTATAGCTCTTTAAATATCAACTGTAATTTGCTTTTAAATATTACTTATTTTCCTAGCCAATCTAGCCATGATTGTGCCATTGCTTTTATTTTTCTGCATATACGATAAAATAGATGTAAGTATTAAATAAACAAGTCTGCCATCTTTGAGTGTACGCCATATTGGATTTAAAATAACTTAGCCAATTATGCTAATACCCGATGGGTTAGGATTTAGAAACAGTTCTTAAAATTCCCACTGAATTTATCACCGAAAACAATAAACAATTTTAAATAAATTCATATAAAATTACTAATCCATTTTCTCTAGCCAAAAGCGTGAATATTAAACACAAAACTAGGAAAGTAAACCTAAAATTAACATATTACGCTAATGTAATCAAATTTCAATTACAACAATTTGCTAACTATTTACATAATGTAATTAAAACTGTTACAAAGTTGTTCATCTTGACTCTTATCTAGTGAAACAAACACCTCAACGTATTAACAAAGTTTATAGTTGGTTGGCACTTTAGTTAAAGTGATGTTACATATGTACTCGTACATACTCGTCGAATATCCACGAACAGCCACGAGTGAATGTGCGATGTTTGGCAAGGTTCAAAGTTTTTACTTTGGTTAGAAGAAGACTAGCTATCAAAGTGGTCAGTGGTCACTTGATGGTAATAGATAACTGAATACAGCCTTCAATAGATGACTGCAACTCAAAAGAGTTTACAAGTGTAGCCAGGTCATACGGATAGGTCGAAGAGGCACAGAAGAAATACTTAAGAGGCAGACGAGAATAATAGATAGTTATAATAGTAGTTTAGTAGTAGTAAGTAGTTTCTGATACCCTAGATACAAGTTTCGAACTTAGTTAGGGGTCAGTTACTATAATGAGATGATGTAGTGAATGATATATATATATATATATATATATATATATATATATACACCCTTATTTTGAAATTGCGATACCTTATCTCACAGCTAATGTAAACGACGGGTGACAATATAATAGTGAAGTTAGTTTTTTTCTTTTGCTTTTATTTAGAAAGTTATGATAAGTCAAAGATTTTCAAAATCCCGCCGAAATTTATTGTTATTCTACACCGAACGCTGCGATACACAGCTGAGCGCGGTCATCGACCCGAGCCGTCACAGAATACTTGATAGCTAGTGTGTCGTCTAGTAATACGACATTTATTTTGTATTTTTTAAAGATAAGTAATCGACTATCATTTTTGATATTTTTATTGGATATATGGATTCAGTTACTGCTGCAGATATTCTGATTTTAATAAGTCCCATATTTTCAAAATAGGGGTGTATATATATATATATAGTAATGAAAAATAATACATAATAATAATTAATACATTTTCCAAATTTAAAACTGAATCTACAAAAGAAAACTATGTTAACATTTTGGTTATAAATTCTTAAAATGTTACATTTAAATTAATCTTTGTCATCGCAGACATAAATAATAAACCTAATTAAGATTTACTTTCAATAAAAAGACGAGAAATTGATTGATTATATCATAAATAGCATAAATTAATTACAGTTCTATTAGCACATTAATCTGAGAGTGGTCTATTCATAGTACCTATCTATAGATGGATGTAGGTACACTTAGATAATGAATAGGGTGACCTAACCCACCCCCTTACCTCCATTATACCATGTCAGGTCAGATACCTAAACACTAAGAAACTGAGATACCTAGATTAAACCGGCCACTTGAGAACAGATTATATAAGACACCTAGACTACCTACTACGATATACGGTAGTACTTTACGTAGGTATAATATTGTTACGTGTCTATTTTACAAGCTTTTATTTAGTTCCACCTGACCCGTTGTCTGTAATCAAATCTTGCAAGCCATTTTTCTACCACTTCTGATTATCCGATTGAGCTGTTTGGCATACTTATGTAAGACCCATGACAATGCAATAAAAGCTAAAAAAGCTTGTTTTTAAAAAGTATTTTTTACTCTATCCAATCTTTTTAATTGTTAAGAAGTTTATTTAAAATTTGTAATACGTAAGTTTACGTTGGGCAGTATGTTACGTAACATACGTGTATGTATTGATATCTTTGATTTACACGAACACTACACATTGAAATAAAACACTTAAACGGATTTTTGTCGTGGTTATATTTTGTATTACCTAAGGTTTGATGAACCCCAAATCCTTGCTAAGGAAAACAGATATCTACCCAGGATGATACGCGAGGCAATTGAAATTAAAAAACATCCTAATTTCAATAGGGAAGAGGGTTGGAAGCTACCACCTGCTTGGGATCCTATCATCAACAAATTAAAACCCAAAGCACGTCCAACAACTGCAAGACCGCAAGATACTGTCAGTTCTGTATGCGTGAATAGGAACGTTTCAAATTGAAGAAAAATTTTTGTATTGATTTTAAAGTGCATTGTAATTTATTTTATTTAAAAAATGATATAAAAAATAATTCCAGACCGAGTTTCTTGCAGATTCTTCTCGGCTGATGTATTTCCAAATCTGTGGTAAATTCACAATGTATTTAAAATTATATTCAAAATATTGAAGGTAGTAATCTTTTTACATTACTTTGTACAGACGTCTTCCATCTTAGTCTTCTGTGATCACGGGTTCTGTAAAGAATCCGAAACGTCAGAAAATGTAAAACAAAATATAACCACGACAAAAATCCGTTTAAGTGTTTTATTTCAATACGTGTATGTGTGAAGGGAATTTTTGTAAGACTTATTAAAATTGGAACTTAAAGTGTAGGTACTTTAAGTTCCAATTTTAATCTATATGTAACTTTACGTAGCGCGGTAGTGCAATATGTAAGTACAGGGAAAATCTAAATCGGAAAAGGAAAACCTTAACAAAATTGGAACGTTACGTTTAAAGTTTAGGATTTTGCAAACAGAATATTAATACAAAAATAACATTCATATCATCTGTTTTTTTTTTCATGAGATTTATCTAAAATGATAGAGATGGCGGCATAGCTTATTGGCATAGCTGGTTGGTTAAAATAACCAGTAACTTAATCCGTAGCCTATTTTACTCTATACAATAACATTTATATTTTCCTTGAACGAGTGTATTCGGTAACATGCGAGTTATATAGAACCTTCCGCGTATTCCACGAAATATCCATTTCAAACATGATCCCATTCCCAGCATAAGGATGTTCTTAGTTTACAAACACACGGGCTTCCGGAATTCGTGGAATAATTTCCTTTTTAAAGATAATATTTTGTGTTTCTAGGGGTTCCGGCAGCGTTTAGAAGTAAGTAAATAAAATAAGTAAGTACTTTTATATTTTGCATTTTATTCATTTTATATATCATGTTCCTTAGTAACATAGATATACACAATAGATTTCTAATTAAAAATAACAAAAAAATATTTTTTCAAAATTTCCGGGTTCGATTCCCGCAGTGAGTAATAGTTATTTCGTAATCTATGAATGCAATTTTTATTTTTACTAAAATCGATGACATGATTCCTAAGTACAGATCTTTGTACTTATCTCTTATAGTTTCAGACTTCCCCCCACTGACCGTTCTATTTGGGCCACCCTGTATATAGATTAAATAGGTTGGATTCAGCTATTTATTTCATGGGAACGTTTGACACCGACACGACAAGGATACATATACTTATCTGTTGATATATTAAACTTGTAAGTAAGAACATAATATATTATTCTGTAATTATATACGTAAAATTCTAATTTATGTCATATCTTGTTAAAAACCGACCCCAATTAGATGTCATAAAAGTTCAAAAGATGATGATTAAAGTAACATAAGAAACCATACAATATTTTTATACCCAAAACATATCTACCAAGTTACAAAGAGCTACCTACTTCTGCAAAATTACCAAAGTTCGCTCCGTATTTATCTTAGCGAACCAAATTGTTAATGAGTTTCCTTCAGCTTGTTTGATATGTTAGACGTCTTTCGTAACAGTCTATCTATCTAATGAATCAAACAAACATGGGTTGGACTTGATATATTAGGCGGCCATTTTGAGCGTATCGATTGCAATTAATAAATAATTACTTTACGCAGATGCATTTAGGTATTTAGCTCAACATAAGAAATATTTTTAAAGAGCAAATTTTTGTAGATCTTTTTTATGAAATGTTTGTAATTATTACTACTTATGTAAGTTTTTCGTACCGCTATGTAGGCCATGTCATTCCTTATAGCAGGGAAAAACATTTACTATCCCGAAATTACCACGAGATTTTAGATGTACGCGAATAAAACCGCGAGTAAAACCTAATACAAAGGTACATAAAAAAACATCCCGTCACAACGGGAGATAAAAGCATTCTTTTGTTTATACTCCAGGTATTTGGGTTGCGTAACTTTCACAGGAATTATGTAAATACTCGTAAGTAGGTACTTTACAATTCAACACTAAGCTTCAACGTAAAACAAATACGGGTACCTTTGTCTTTCGTTTGCGACAGTTATTACTTTTTAGATATACAGATAAATAGGAATTTGGAAAAGAAAATTACAAAGTGTTTTAAAGAAGTTTGAATTTTTAAAGTAGGTATTTATTAACATAACATAACCACTCACTACATCATCTCATTATCGTAACTGGCCCCTAACTAAGCTCGAAGCATATCTAGGGTATCAGAAACTACGCACACACTCATTCAAACACACATCCAGACCGAGACAAACATTTGTGGTTCACACAAATATTCACCCCGCACGGGAATCGAACCCGCAACCTTGCGGATGGCAGTCCGGCATGGTGACCACTCTGCCATCGAGGTCATCGAATTATTATATTTTTTTTTTTAAATAGAATTTATTTACATAAACTAACTATGTTCATGTAAGTTTGCGACGACATTACAACAATAAGATGAAACTGCTTAAAGAGCTAGTTCATAATATTATTAATAAATGACATCTAAAAAGCTATCCATCAAGTTAAAGTAGAGCTCTTAGTGTTGAAATAGTTGCGAATCCCTCCACTTAATTTTGCCCAAAGCAGCCTAAAACAGCAGTCTAGTCCGATGACTACAAAATAACCGAGCAAAACATTTGATAAGTATTTAGGACAATAGAATATTTTATGAAAAATACTTCTATTATAACCTATTTTAGTATTTATCTTAGCCTATTACCTATTTTACTACTTTTAGTAGCTATTTGTCATAAACAAACTATAAAAACCTATTAATAAGACACAAGGTATTGATATCAACAGTCAACTGTCTAGGTATGTCCATTGGTTGCTAACACCCATGTTACGTAGACTGTGACGTCACAGACATCCCTCGTTAGAGCAGACTTGTTATTTTTAACGGAGAAAATGAAAATGTTTGTACCCAGTCTATTCGTAGAAACCAATTAAGTGCTCCTAGACTGTTTTTTTCTTTTGCTGTCTGTTTGTGTTTGTTAGGTAAATAAATAAAAATGCCAGCGGTTTCGTTGTACTTATTAATGCTATATCTGTTGAAAAAAATGAGCCACTTGTATACTTTAGTTGATGTAATTGACTTTTAGAATTCCTAATATTAATCCTAAAATTTTTCACGAATAACATTAAATTAAAAAACCCCAACACAATTACTTTCAAACCTCCATAACTTTTAAACGGGTCAACCTATTTTCATCAAACATGTCTAAGAACACTTGCACGTAAGTCTCCTTTCATACATAAAAAACTAAATTGAAATCGGTTTATCCGTTCGGGAGCTATGATGCCACAGACAGACAGTTACACACACATACACAGACACATCAAAGTTATAACACCCCTCTTTTTGCGTCGGGGGTTAAAAATGCCAGTAGTTTCCAGTTGTTTTACTTATTAATGCTATACTTATCTGCTGAAAGGAATGAGCCACTTCATAATGTTGTATACTTAGTTTATGTAATTGACGTTTAGAATTCCAATATTAAACCTTAAAAAAGAATTTCCATCAAATTCGTTGGAAGGTTTCAATGTCTTCCAAAAATACCTATAGGTCAAACTATTTGTTTCAATAGATTGAACGTACTTACATGTATAGTATAATAGCATACACGTCATAAATAGTTTCAGCATAAAGCTCAATAAAAATGATGACCATATAGAGATTCTCTTTGAAAAAGTATTCATATAACGACCAAACCAGAAACCAATCTGATATTCGTACAAGACCGTCACTAATAACAAAAATATCATAACAAAAAAGTAATTCCTCATACGTACTATTCATGTCAAGTTCAGGGTTGTCACAATAATGCGACAACCAGCGGCCGCCATCTTGTTTTGTCGGCGGTAAGTGACATATGATGTCGACTGCGTGACATGTTTATTTATGAGAAAAAACTAGTACTCGCCGTTATATTTGTGTTATTTATTATAGCAAGAAAAAAAATTCGTTGTTTTATTTGTGTTACTTGTTACAAGGAAATAACAGCAAAGGGATTTTCTTCTGTATGTATAAATCATGAAGTTGTAGGTAAAAAATAGAGTCCACACTTCGAATACCTAATTAAGGCATACCTATATGTATCACTATCGCGTCTCTGTGGGCAGGCTCTCTCTTTCTAACTTAGGTAACCTCTAGAAAGAGAAGGTCTGACTAAAAAGAGAGATCGGCCCACAGAGACGTAGGTATTTGACTCAAGCTGTTGTTCCAAGTGTGGGCTCCATTTTTTACCTACAACTTCATGGTATAAATGGAAACAGTAATTGACTGATTGATCTATCACTATCACCGTACAACTCTGAACACTGATAAATAACATGATACAGGGTGTGACTTTTTTCATAATCAACTTCTTCGATTCCTGGTTAGGAGTATTAATTTTCCAAAAATCCATTGCTGCAGTGTTAGTATAAAATAAAAGTCGGTCTTGAAACACAATTCAGAGTTTTCGTTTCATTTTGAAAAAAACACCCTGTATATCAATGCGGGTGAAAAAACAGGGCACAGTTAGTTTACTAAAGTAGGTAGGACAGTAGCTTGAAAAACATAAGTACCTATGTATTTCAGACTTATTATATTTATAAACAGTCCAATTTACTCTCATTAAAACTTCGTAATATATTTACATAAAGTAGCAACAAAATTCTAACATTGGACGAAAACATTAAAGTAAATAACAGTTTAAGTATATTAAAATTAATACAAGTTACTTTATTCACACAGACGCGTTCAGTTGAAACATTTTTTATGTCAGTAATTTTCAAGATGTTAATAGGCTCGGCTCGGCCGTCGCAAAAAATATATCTTCTTTTATTTTTACAAGAGTACAAAATTAGGTGGCTTAGATTTTTAATAAAATATCATCCATCATTTCTCTTCATGCTTGACTGAACTTTTGTTTTACGGGGCTGTTTTCTTTTGTAAAATGTTGACGCAGTTTGTAAGAGATACTCGTAATTATTTTTTATGGCGACAAACGATTTTACTCTATCATAGAACACTAGTAAATGTTATTTCACATCATGTAGGTATTCGTCACATGTTATAGTTTTGTGATAGCTAAGTAAGTAATTGTTTAAACGATCACAGTATATGTTTCACACCATTGGAAGTTCTACTTCTGTTTTACTGCCATTATTAAGCTATTGCATAGCTTCTGTCGAGGGCCTTGAGCGCGGGGACCGAATCCAGAAATTCCGTAACGAAAAAAAACCTCACGTTTTTTTTTTTTAATCGAAAACTTTTTTTTTGTAAATTTTCCAAAAAGTTTTTGTAGTAATGTAGACAAAGTTTTTATTGTATGAAGTCCCAAGTACGACATCAAAATGTCTAAGGTTAGGATTGCAATACAAAAATAAAAAAAAACAATTAGTTAATAAAATTGCTATGCAATAGCTTTACCGCACGCAGTCCCCGAGTGCCACACGTTTTTTTTTGTTTTTTCCACGGCACGGCATTACGTAAAGAAGACAATGGTACGGAAAAATAAGAAGTAATATCACTACGAAGATATAGTTTGAAGAGAAACAGACCTTTATCATTGTAGTTTAAGTATAAATGCTAGTATCTGATATGATATGAGCTAAGGGAATCAAATCAAATGACCTATTCGCAAAACTTTATTCATTATTCATTTGTTTCCAATACCTTTCATTTCTCATACAAACGTAAATTAGCTTTTCGAAACTTTTAAAACAAGGAAAATGTTTTGTTTTGTCCAATAATTTGTTTACACAAAGTTCTGTTATTATGAGAAGCATTAGAAATGTCTTTGGATATCAAAAGACTTTGATGGAAAGGTTATTTTTCTATTAAAAAACTTTTGTGAAAGAAAACAAGTGGGCTTTCTTGATATAAAATAAATAGAACATATAAAAACATAGCAAAGGTTCCCATTTGTGGGTTTGATTGAAGTTCTAAAAGTTTGGGCGTTTTCTATCTAATGTGTATGTTTACGACAAAAGTGTAAGTAAGTTACTTAATCTGTAATTTGCGATTTACGCGGGTAAAACCGTGAATCGTTACCAGTATAATTATATTCCTAAAACATCCCGTATATAAGGAAAATAAAAATACATAAACCAAAGCTTATTATTCTAAATAGCAATAAATCGTGAAAATTGAAGTTAAAAACAAATTCAGGCCTGAAACGTGAACAGAATGGCAATAACAAATCATTGAGTTCATAACATTTATCAACATGAATTATGTACTGAACCCTGGAACATCGCTGGATATTAAAAATATGTTTTTTACTGGTTCCAAAAAGTCTTTATTTAGCCGGTATGTATATGTACATGAACCTTTTATTCATAATAATATAGACCTATTCAAAATTTAATTCAACCAAGTTGTTAATTTTCTCGTCTCCATTGAAATTACTAATGGTTTTCCGCAGCACCTCTCTCCATTTAGAGTAAATATGTATGAATGTGTACTTATGTAGAAAAAGGCAATTTTCCGCAATAAGGTATTGCGGGTCCTTTGTATGTCCTGCTTTTATTTATTTTAGTGAGACTTTTGAGGGCTCTAACTGTCGACGATGTTAGGACAACCGAGATTGACCCGTTCGCAAGGAAACGTTCATTTTAATAGTTACTTTGGAGGCTTGAGCATTTCAAAACCTGCATCACTCTACGGCCACACTGTCGTGCGAAACTATCGAGACAAAATCCTTTGATTGTGCGCCAATTTACCGACAGCGAGTTTAAGGCATTATGTCAATGGTTTAAGGGCGTTCGTTTTCGCGGAACTGATTTGCGATAGGACGAATTCTTGGCCAGACGTGTCGCGTAAATGTTCGCGATAGTGTGGCCGGAGGGTTAGTGCGACATATCAATAAATGCGTCATTGTTTGGCAGCGATTTAATTTCAAGTATCTATTTATGATAAACGAAATACAAGCATTTTATCAACACAAATACCTCCATGAGTTGTATGAAACGTAATAAAGTAGGTGTGATATGTGTGACGCGCAATTGGATTATCTTTTATCGTTTAGATTAATTGTGCTGTTGTGCTGTCATGATAGCTCAGTGAAATAAGCTTGAAAAATAGTGGTCAAATAACAATAATTCACGCATAAGTAACTAGTTAAATGTTGATAGAGATCTTAAGTACACCATTATAAATGATATTTAAAAAATTTCAATCGATAACTAACAATATCTGTCTTTAAATAAGTTAGATCTCTCAAACTTGTAGCAATTAAGTAAGTACTCAAAATATACCTATCGCAGCACAAACTAACTAACTAAACTAAAACTAATAATTCACTCCAACATCTCATAGTGACCGACCCCTAACTAAGCTCGAAGCTTGTATCTAGGGTATCAGAAACTACGCACACACTCATTCACACACACACCCAGACCGAGACAAACATTAGAGTGTGTGCGTAGTTTCTCATACCCTACTTAAACAGTACCTACTAACTATAGTAAAATGTGTTCGCGTAGTTTCTGATACCCTACTTTCTTTAATAAACTTAATTAAGCATGGTATAATAAGAAGACAGAGTGATTGATTACGTTATAAATTGATATTACATTCTAAGCCTATAAAAGCTTACTTCTAATAACTTGGGATTGGCCCTGTATACATAATATTATAAATTACCAGCGGCGCCCCGCGGTTCCACCCGCGTAGTGCCCGTTCCCGTTCCCGTAGGAATATGGGGATAAAATTATGCTAAAAACCTTCTCACTGAATCACTCTATCTATTAAAATAAACCGCATCAAAATCCGTTGCGTAGTTTTAAAGATACATAGGGACAGAGAAAGAGACTTTGTTTTATACTATGTAGTGATTGGGCCCGACCACATTAAATTTGATCAACCTATCTTCGTAATTTGTTGGAAAGAATGGAGAAGATAAGCTGAACAGAAAAAATAACAAATAAAGAATTGTTAAGAAGAGTACAAGAGAGGAGAACGTTAATGAAGACCATCTCTAGCAAAAGTGGAAGGAAGAAGAGGAAGGGGTCGGCCAAGAATAAGTTACATGAGCCAGATAAAGGATAAGGTCGCTGTCGTGTAGTATAAGGAGGTAAAGAAGGCCGCCTTAGATAGGGGCAGGTGGAGGAAGTTGTACCTGTTACACCGACAAGAGGAACAGCTCTAAGTTGATGTTGATGGTCTTCGTAATTGCAGAAAACTATTTATCAGATTCAATAAGGAATAATGGACAGTCGACACTAAATTGTCTCATTTAATTGTAAAACCCAAAACGTTTTTAGACATTTTAGGCTTTGGATAACCTGAATAATATTTTAAAGTTATCCCTAAATTAAACCTTGAACTAGATCGATACCTCCCACGTAAGTTGTTGTAAGCCACAAAAATGCGATTTTGCTTTTTTGCTGAAAAATATCCTATTATGGATCATTACATCCATTCAAAGTAAAAAAACAACAAAAACACTATTTTTAAAGGATTTGTCAGACGCATAATGTTGTAATTTTCAAACGCGAACGGAGTACACCAATGTATATGCCTATGCAATTGTATACGCGGGGCGCGGGGCGGGTAGAACCACGCGCTCGCGCCTCGTATTGGTTACATACAATAGACTACGCCGGACTTTCAACGGGTCGCACGCACGCTGCAATCGCTTATGTTATTTGCTAATTCATTGACGTAATTACGTTACTTCTTATTTGTTATAATGAAACGTGCAAGTATTATATCAAGAGGGCGTCGAATATGTGATATGCTGAATATTGCGAATATACAAAGCAACAAGTCCGATACACCCATTGAAAATGACAATATTTCATTAAATTAAATAGATTTAAACAGTTTTTCTGATTCAAACCTACAAAATATTAATGTTAAGTTTCTTTTTATATTATTTTAATCCCATGAATTAGATTACTAACACTTTTCATGGTGGCACCAACCTAAACTATTGTATAGATTACTTACAACAATATACGCCGGTGAGCGTTCATCGAAAATGTTGTATGTAACACATACAATATTTTACGTTTTAGTTGAAGTTAAACATTTTATTGTATGTAGTAAATACAACGTTTTACTTCGGAAATCGTTCATTAAAATGTAGTTGTATAGTGAAATGCTATATTTTACGTTGGATTTACTTTTTCTTTTACTTAAAATTTACGTTGTAAGTCAAGTCGTCAGTTCAAAAGTCGCCGCTACGAGGACAAACAAATGCTTTTGTGAAGGATTCTTACCATTTCATTAGTAATATTAAGGACATCAATATTGTCGATGATGAAACTATGGTCAGCTTCGATATACAGTCTCTTTTCACCTGCCTACCGGTACAAGACTGCATTGATATTGTAAAAAGGAAATTGAGTGACTCAGCTATGCCTATAGAATATGCAGAACTTCTGGAACATTGCCTAACATCTGGCTACCTACTCTGGAATGAGGAGTTCTATGTACAAGTTGATGGAGTGGCAATGGGCTCTCCTGTATCGCCTGTGGTCGCCGACATCTTCATGGAGGATTTTGAGGCCAGAGCGCTGAGCACAGCCCCAGTGAAAACACGGTTCTATAAACGGTACGTAGATGACACTTTCACCATTCTCCCTTCCAACTGTGTTTCTGCCTTTCTTGAACATCTTAACTCCATTCATCCTAAAATTAACTTTACTATGGAGTTGGAGGCTAATAAAACACTCTCTTTCTTAGATATTTTAATTAAAAGAAATCCCAATCAATCGTTGAGCCATACTGTGTATCGTAAAGTAACTCATACGGATAAATACCTTAACGGTGACTCTCACCACCATCCAAAACAGTTAGCTACCGTGGGCCAATCCCTGTTTCAGAGAGCACACGGCATCTGTGACAAAGAACATCTGCCTGACGAACTTCAACATGTCAAGAGAGTACTGAGGGACAACAATCTACCAGTACCACGCCCCCGTCACAGATGCCGCAACAAACCAGCGACAGTCGAGCGACAACCTGCTGTCTTACCATACCTGAAAGGAGTCACGGACAAAATTGGGAACATCCTGAGGCGAGCATCCATCAAGACCTACTTCAAACCGCCAAGGAAGATAAACCAATTTCTAAGACCTGTCAAGTGCCACATACCCCT
This sequence comes from Timandra comae, assembly GCA_958496195.1. Taxonomy (NCBI): domain Eukaryota; kingdom Metazoa; phylum Arthropoda; class Insecta; order Lepidoptera; family Geometridae; genus Timandra; species Timandra comae. Next base: position 7,164,220 of record OY292370.1, read on the forward strand.
TCAAGAAGCAGGTGTTTACAAACTTGATTGTGACTGCGGGCTCTCCTATATAGGTCAAACTAAAAGAAGTATCGGAACGCGGATCAAGGAACACATAGCTGATGTCAAGAATAGACGGGACTACAAGTCTGCTGTCTGCGAGCACACTCTGGACAAACCCAACCATTACCTAAGGTTTGATGAACGCCAAATCCTTGCTAAGGAAAACAGATATCTACCCAGGATGATACGCGAGGCAATTGAAATTAAAAAACATCCTAATTTCAATAGGGAAGAGGGTTGGAAGCTACCACCTGCTTGGGATCCTATCATCAACAAATTAAAACCCAAAGCACGTCCAACAACTGCAAGACCGCAAGATACTGTCAGTTCTGTATGCGTGAATGGGAACGTTTCAAATTGAAGAAACATTTTTGTATTGATTTTAAAGTGCATTGTAATTTATTTTATTTAAAAAATGATATAAAAAATAATTCCAGACCGAGTTTCTTGCAGATTCTTCTCGGCTGATGTATTTCCGAATCTGTGGTAAATTCACAATGTATTTAAAATTATATTCAAAATATTGAAGGTAGTAATCTTTTTACATTACTTTGTACAGACGTCTTCCATCTTAGTCTTCTGTGATCACGGGTTCTGTAAAGAATCCGAAACGTCAGAAAATGTAAAACAAAATATAACCACGACAAAAATCCGTTTAAGTGTTTTATTTCAATGTGTAGTGTTCGTGTAAATCAAAGATATCAATATGTAACTTAAAATAACTTTGTACAATTTTTAAAAAGTCTTTTTATGATTGTTATGTGTTGAACCGTTTTTGATTATTCAGCAACAGAAGAAGTAATTTAATAAAGTTTTAAAAGCTCTTTATTTTATTTTCAAAGATTTTCTGATTACCTTTTTAACACTGATGTTGTTTCTAATAAAAAAAATACCCATAATAACATTTCTTTTTATTTATTAACCTAAAAAATTAATCACTTTCAAATTGTACATTTGAATTCTGTAACTAATATAAATATTATTACCACATACAACAGAGTAAGACTTATGTTTTTCAACGTATACAGTTGTACCTATCATATACCACAAATGGTGCTATCTGGGCGCCGCGGTATAACGTTGTAAGTATCAGATGCAACAACTGGCATAGCTTCTACTCCGGAGTAAAATGTTGTATGAACAATATCTCCGCAAATATACATATTATATAAAATATCTCTTAACGTAGTTAAGAAGAGTATTATATTACATTTAAATACGAAATTTCAAAAAGATACAACAATAGGTGCAGATTTTGGTTTGATTTGAATCTTTGAAACGCTCTACTGTAAATTTGCAGTTTTGGAGATACAACAACTTACGTGGGAGGTATCGAGATAATTGAATAATAAATACGAGTACCTAGACGCAGAACATGAATATTAATTTATGAGACATTTTATAATTTATTTGCGGCGTAACTGGGTTTCAGGAACGTGACCATCCCTGAAGCTGAATATTCAGTTTGCGGTGTTAATGTCACGTACATGAAATAACACGTATACTGTGTGCCTAGCAAATATGTACATAGGTAAATAGGTAGGTAAGTATATTGCTTATGTTTTATATATTTTTTTAATAATATATCGAGGTACCTAATTTATTAGTTTAGGTGTCATCCTTGATAATAACCAATTAATTCCATAATGAGAATTTAATTTCATATTCATCTGTACCTACGGCTTATTTTATTATTACAATCAAAATAGAAATCTATGATTTTTTTTATTTTGACGATCTGAGAAGTAGAGCTGGTCTGCCTAACAAAGGGCTATAGCTTCGACTTCAGTTCGAAGTAAATAAATGTTTGTATGATTCACAAAGAACGACATAAATAACAATACCACACAGAGCCACGATCATGTGAGAATTATGTTATTTATGTTACAAATATGTTTAATATTTAACAACAAAGTCCACAAATTAAAAACCGCTCTACCTACAAACAGAAAACAACTTTCCAACCCTATTTTAATTATGCATGAACCAGACATAATTTAATACTAAACTTTCCGCAGTGGACAGCTGAATATATACCGAGTCAGCGTCCGCCAGAACTGTCCAAACATTTTTAGTGTTATTACAAATTCCGCTCGACCTTTAAACTTAGGGAAATTGTAATAACATTACACGTGTTCGTGTTTTGAAGTGGTTCTTAACCTTTTCGTAGTCATGTTACGAAAAGGAATCTTTCGAAAAAGGTATAATTATAATTTTTAACTAACGTAAACATAAACACGTAGCTGATCCTTTTCTTTCTATTAAAGAAGGTATAAGTAATTATAATCTTTAAAAAACAATATCCGTAGTTGACCTTTACCAAATTTAATATTTTTTATGGATTTAAGACATTGCGGCAAGAACAGTCCAAAATTTCAATTTAGAATACTTGTAGGACATTATGGCTTTACTAACCTCTTTGGAAATTATGGAATGGACCCCCAGGTTTAACATACCGCTAAGCAAAAAATTTAATACGTATTCTACTAGCTACCCGAATATAAGAAAATGGTAACGTTTTCTGGCGAAATGTCTGAAATTAGGTGCTGATTAGACGCTAAAGAAAGCTGAATTATCTTTGAATTCTCTCATTCCTCCTTCCTTAGATATCTACTCGATATAATGGAAGAAAATGTCTTTAAAACATTTTAACTAACCTTTTCCGTCCGTACTTTTTCTTTATTCAAACTTTACTCCATAAAAAAGGTGTAAAAGAAAAAGGTCGATTACAACGTCATATATAACTTTTAAATACGGAACACGAGATGTGGAAACCTATTCGTTTTCACATCACGTTCCATTTCTGAAAACTCGAAACTTTTTGGGTTTCGACCCGTGAGAACAAATGGATCTCGTTCCGGTTGTAATAATATCCACTTAAATTGCCACCAAGGGTATTGTCGTAAAATTATTTAACGATAAAAGTTTTATTCGTTGGAAAGGGAAATAAAATTTTAATTAAGAATTTAAATAGGCAAATTAACACGGAGAACCATTATCCCGCGGGCGGTACTGGCCGAGGCTGATGTTCCGTGCTCTAAGTAATTAAAATAGACAATTAACCTAACTTTATATTTAAATAAATACCGTGCCTAACTGGCACACTACTAATAGCCTAAACAGGAAAATAGATACTTGAATTTGCATATAAAATATCCTGATAAGCAGGGAATCTCGCCCCGGTTACTACACTACACTAAATTGAAAAAAAAGAAAAAGTTTTGCTTAAAGTGGTACTTTATGTAAATAGTTTTTTTTTCATCAAAGATATGTTTGTTGATAAGGATATCAATGTACTCGTAAAATAAAAACATAATTCTTTTTACTCAGTAACTCCCGATATTGTTGCCCTATTTTCAATCAATTTTCATTTAGCAACTTATCCCCACTTCGTTTCCGTTACCATATCTAGGGTGTCTACATTATTCCCATATCTAGTATTTCAAAACCTAACGCATAATAGAACACCGAGACAAACGTTTGCGGTTCACACAAACAATTAACACGCACAGGAATCGTACCTGTAACGTTTTTTCGCATTCCTTCATGGTGACTACTAAGCTACTTGAGTCTTTAATCAAGCTTTCAATATAAGTCAGATACTCATAAAACATGTATTATCCAAACATAATACGTAAATGCATGACGTCACCGCCCATTCATGGTTCTTAATAAAGGACAAGTTATTTACATCAGTTCTACCCACATATTCGTCTATTATAGTACAAGTCACAAGCCATTATTAATTAAACACGTTATTATGCGTGCGTAGGAAAAGTTTCAATTCTTATGATCAGTTGATTGACTTGATAGACGCCCACGGAATGTTGAATGAAAGGATTTGAGGGGGTGAACAATCCTTGCCAATAAGTACATACATATTATAAATTCTAAAGTAACTCTCAAGCTCTCTCTATCTCTGTCTGTCTGTCGTACTTTTGCGCCCAAACTACAGAACCGATTTAAGTTTTGGTAAAATAAATACATTTACATAAAGGGACAAACGGTGGATAACCGACTTTATGTGGTGTAAAGAATTTATACACGACAAAAATATGTATATCATAGCATTATATGTATATCTCATTAAAATATATATTTAACATCATACCTCCTTTAAATATCAAAGAAAAATGTTCGTAATTATTCAAAACATTCTCCAAGTGACGAAATCTTTCCAAGAACTCTGAAGTTCATTTAAATATTCCCCAATGTAAAATGGATGTCCGAACTTATATCCCAGAGGTCGCTTACCAAAAGTAATTTTACGCATCAAATACTTCCAGTTACGTTTACGTACTATATTATTATATTAACGTCATGAAGCCATGATTGAAATAAGAATCCTGTTCAAAGAAAATGGCCTTCTTTATTCAAATGACAAGAATCATAATGAATTATTTTTCTTTTTAATTTCCTTTTGACGCTTCTTATTGTAATAAAATCTTGTCCTTTATTTCGGAGCGAATACCTTTGTCGATTGTCGAGAGATTTTTTGAAAGCTGATAGGCTTCAGTTCTTCGGGATTTTCTTTTTGTTTTAATTAAATGAACATTAGATTACAATGCTTTTGTTATTTAAACGTTTTTATTTCGTTTTTTTTTAAGTATGTTTTATTACGTCACATTCTAAAAAAAAAACAAAATGGAGTTTAAAAAAATCTAAAAAATGAATGTTCAGCCCATAATTTTAAGCTTCTTTTGTAAGATTTCGGTAATAATTATGCTTATGTAATAATTATCAAATTGAAAAGTTTTAAGTCTAGTCTAATCAGTTAACCTAACAAAGTTGCGGTGTAGAAACTTCATGCCAGACATCTAATCATAAGGTGCCAGACATTCATACGACATCTATATCATAAGTTTAGTAATCACGATCGTGATATAATAATCAAACATACTTGTAAACTCATATATGTATATGTACGTGTATACCTTGAATACATGAATAGACACGTATTCGTCTTATATATTAATATGAAGATGACAAATAACCTTTATGTATTACATAAGATTATATCCAATAATTACATAGAGACCTTCGTAATCTGACTGTACCATAAGTTCATTCATTAATCTTCAAGAAGAAATACCGAGAGAAAATTGGATGTCTTGACTCGAATCATTTTGGTATAAAGACGTAAAAATCTTATTAATTATCTCCGTGCTTCAGAGGGTGCGTTAACCGTAGCGTAGGTACACCCAAGATGGCACAAGTAAAGAACAACCCCAGATGGCAAAAAACCCCAGATCTCATATATACCTAAGTCTATATACACCCCTATTTTGAAAATATGGGACTTATTAAAATCATAATATATGTAGCAGTAACTGAATCCATATATCCAATAAAAATATCAAAAATGATAGTCGATTACTTATCTTTAAAAAATACAAAATAAATGCCGTATTACCAGACGGCACACTAGCTATCAAGTATTCTGTGACGGCTCGGGTCGATGACCGCGCTCAGCTGTGTATCGCAGCGTTCGGTGTAGAATAACAATGAAATTCGGCAGGATTTTGAAAATCTTTGACTTATCATAACTTTTTAAATAAAAGCAAAAGAAAAAAACTAACTTCACTATTATATTGTCATCCGTCGTTTACATTAGCTGTGAGATAAGGTATCGCAATTTCAAAATAAGGGTGTATATAAAAATGAAACCCGATTCCCGTTGTCACGCCATAACTTGAGAACGGCTAGACCGCTTTTGGCTAATTCTTTTTTTGCTGTGTTTGTTATTGTCAGGAGAAGGTTCTTAAGTAAAAAAATGCGGAAAAGCAAACGGGAAACTTGGACCCGTGCGAAGCCGGGGCGGGCCACTAGTAATAAATAATAATAAAAACATAAGTAATGTGAATGCCGTTAATAAAATATCTATAATATATCATTTCTTTATTAATAGCTACTGTGAAAAATACTACAAAAACACATTATTATTGTGTTCATAATCATAAATCATCATATCTCGACTTATCTTATAATAAAGCCAGAGACACACTTGCGTGCCTATCGTGTCTCGTAGTGGCGCGCCACATAGTTTCATACATTTAGTTAGACTAGATAGAGACTTATCAATGTGCCCTCGCGAAACGACGCGATTAGAACTTCTCAAACTATATTTGGTATTCGGATCCTTTGTGATCATAGAATCCGTTATAACCGACAGGAATCTCTATGCTACCAGAACGAAAGATAAGATAGAAGTAAGGTATGCGTGAAATATTTTCCTAGTCATTAAAAGGACCCACTAAACTATGCGTCGCGACGCTCAAGGTTGTGCCAGGAGCATAGCAAGGTGACCCATATATGTAGGTATATAGATTTCATGTCTGTGTCGACTACATTCGTATAAAAGTGTACAAGTTACAGGTAGGTACAACAGGTTTTTCTAGTTGTAATAATTGAAGAACAGTACTGGTCCACGTTGAGAAAGTGATGTTATTTTTCTCGGCGGGCAAGACGTAAAGATGTGACACTTTTAATTCCGGGTAGCAGAAGCTGAGCCATCACCTTTTGCTTATATGTGCTGAGTTCTGGCCGAAAGATGTCAAGTACCAGAGGTTCATCGGCCGGTTGTATGTATAAGCAATAAATGGATTTTATGTTTTATACTACGCGTGTGAGTCATGCTTGTAGTGTAGCGCGGTTATGTATCAGAAACAAACAGAGAGAAAAGTAAACTTGGATGTGTCATAGAGATTCGATTCTTCAATAATACTGCTATTTGATTGTTTGAAAAGACTGCGGGGGCGATCCAAAGAAATGACATACACGTAAGGGCGCGAAACGAAAACAAGTGTGGGAAGCCTTATGTAGATACATGACACCCATAGACTTATGACGCACTAAGACACGACATGACGCGTAAATGTGTCTGACGCGTAAGTGTGTCTCCCGCCTTATATTTACGTCTAGCTCCTGTTTAGTATTTCCTTCGATGAATGAACATAATAATCTTTGAATAATCATGAATATTAATAATGTCTGGGATTTTCATTAATAATGATATGCACGTATGAATAATTATGTAGGTCGACTAGATTAGATTCCTGAATGAGTGTCTACCGTCTACCATCCCACTCGTGCGTAGTTTTGCTACGGCGTAACGTCTCGTAGCAAGGATGAGTCCTGAGATTTGGTTCGGGAGATGCTTTATTCATAAATTGAATTTTGTAAAATTAAATTTTAATTAATAATGATATAGGTCTAATTCGAAGCGTAGTTATGCTACGCCGTAGACCTTCGTAGCTAAGGCGAGTCAGACGTGCAATTGAAAATTCATAATAATTGACTTTTTTTAAATAATTATAAAATTATTTTGAATGTAATATTTGATTATTGTAACTTTTATTTATAATCGATCTTATTAGATCCGATTACTAAGATTACTTTTTCATTTTACTATTCTCAGAGTTCTCATGAAAAAAATATCCTTGTCTGGTTTCTGAATTTCAAAGAAAAGGTAAGTATTGTTATAATTCTCAGAATAAACGTTTGTTTTAATTGTCCTAAAAATATTTCAAAATATATAATTTCATGAATCATACTAATGTTAAATCTGTTTGTCTTCGAAGCGAGGTGTGGCGAACTGATATAATTTTGTTTGCAAATAGGTTGGAGACTTAGATAATACTCGTATAAGAGAGAATCTCTAACGTGATCCTTATTCTATGGTTGTAGGGGTGAAAAGTGGCATTAAGTCAAAGTCAATGTCATATTGATATTTGTTTCATAGGATTGAGAAAGGGAGTCTCATTCCGCGGATGGATTCCATGCCCACGTGGACTTCTATGTTTTACGTTGTACTCGTATGTAATTCTCGTGTCACAGTTTTCGTTGCCATACTCCTCCGAAACGGCTTGACCGATTCTCATGAAATTTTGTGAGCATATTCAGTAGGTCTGAGGATCGGCCAACATCTATTTTTCATCCCGAAATTCCCACGGGAACGGGAACGGGAACTACGCGTGTGAAACCGCGGGGCGCAGCTAGTCTTCTAATATATAAAATTCTCGTGTCACAGTTTTCGTTGCCATACTCCTCCGAAACGGCTTGACCGATTCTCATGAAATTTTGTGAGCATATTCAGTAGGTCTGAGAATCGGAAAACATCTATTTTTCATCCCGAAATTCCCACGGGAACGGGAACGGGAACTACGCGTGTGAAACCGCGGGGCGCAGCTAGTAATATATAATAATGTTTAACAAGTACAGAGATGTCATTTTTTCTTTAAGGCGAGACAAAAATGTCATATTTAATTGTTTAATACGAATTTAGAAATAGCCTTTTTAGTCCTACAGTATAAAAAGTATCCGGCTATTTGTCACATCACGGCTCTAGCCGTCTAGCTTGTCTGTCCCCAGTAGTTATAAAGACTTAAGGCCTATTTCACGACCTTCAAGTAAAGTTACACACCAAGTAAAGTTAGATTGGCTCTTTCTTACTTTATATCAAGTGACAAAGACAAAGCATGTGAGTAGCTACTCGGAACGTTACTTGAACATGGCTGAAATATGCCCTTAGACTCTGCGATAATGTACCATTAAGGCAGTTAGGACAAGTTAAACGTGTATAACGTATAGACAGAGTCATCGTAGATAACATTTGTTGATAACATGTGTTATAAATATAATAAAAACAATATTATAGTAATTATGACGACCTCGATGGCAGAGTGGTCACCATGCCGGACTGCCATCCGAAAGGGTTCGATTCCCGTGCGGGGTGAATATTTGTGTGAACCACAAATGTTTCTCTCGGTCTGGGTGTGTGTGAATGAGTATGTGCGTAGTTTCTGATACCCTAGATACAAGCTTCGAGCTTAGTTAGGGGTCAGTTACGATAATGAGATGATGTAGTTAATGATTATGTTATGTTAATTATTAAAAAATCCTAAATTTTTAATTAAATTCTATCACGACAACTGTCACATAAAATTTCATATGTGGAAAAATAAAGTGTCCATAGAGTATTTAAAACTTTTTTAATTTGAAACTCGTTCTGGCTTTACGTGATGTGATGTGACACGGTGAAGTGCGTTCACCCACCCACATAGTGACGAGTTCTGCGTAATCTATCACATCTAATTATCTAATACTCATTGAACAAAGTTATTTATAAACTAAGTAGAAAAAACTAACTCTCCGCTTAGTACTCGGTTCGTTCCTTTAACTTTCTTTAAATTCAAAGAAGATTTTAGAGAAGAAACCTTAAATATAGTATCTCAAGTACTATATTATAATATATTATCTTAAGGAATGTAATCCATATCTTGTCTAATCATTTAAATTAATTCAGCCGATATAAAATCAAATAATACAAATATAAAACACATTCAAAATGTCATAAATAAATATTAATATTTAAAGGGAGTGGTCTCTAACTACTCTCATTAAAAAACTTTCAACAATATATCACAGACTTTAACTGATCAGTAAAAAAAAAAGTTTAATGAGATCCATACTTAAATCTAAAGGTTATACAGAGGTTAGGCAGAATCGCATATAAACGCGTGCATTAAAACCTTAGTAACGCGTCAATAAATTATTACGATTGGTTTGAACGTGCGTGGGCGTGATACACCCATCGCGATAACATGTAAACGGAATCATTTCCACCCAAATCTCTCATATGTGAGTACTTAGCCGGGATTATGGCACCAGTAAAACCTTTTATGTGTCGCGCCAAGGTCGCTCCTCATGACTTTCTTTACGCTTAAAGCCATTAAATTACATCAATACAGTTTAAGACGGCTCTCTTTTATCACCAGTACAGTACTAACATTATACCTAACTTTATCCAAAAGCAATTTCAATAATAACAATCAACTTAAATCTACTTTATTACCCGCCATTAATTAAGTTATATTAAAGTAACAATGTATCAGTGATTAGCTTTCGGATAACCAATTTGCTGTGAGAGCCTCCGTCAAATTGCTCGTTTCGGTAAATTAAGTTAATAATACCCGCAAATAAGATCGGAGCGCGTCTATGTGTATGTATGTTTACGTGTGTCACGTGGCTGGTTTGAGCGCGGGCACTCACCGGTCCCAGGCTGTCGAAGCCGTGGCGCAGCGCCACCTCGTGCGCCTCATCGCGGTGCACCGAACGCTTGAAGCGCACCAAGAAAGAGTTGGTGAAGACGTCGTGGGATGCGACCGTAGCTACCAGTGCCGTCACAGCCAAGCATTGTAACCACATGTTCGCACCGTGGCCGGCGGCGGCTGACTGAGCTGATGGTCCCACTAACGTCACAGATATCGACCCATCACCGGCGCATGCGCGACGCTCATTCAACAGCACCACTCCATGAAAGACATGACCATTGTTTTCAAGCACAGCCGATCTCCCAGGCCTTGTTCGCAACGATTATGATTCACCGGCTGACGTTCACGGCTTTGGATTAACAGCTTCGTTAAAGCCGTACACATGTTTATGTACACGGTCTTAAAAGCAGGAAATGGCTTTAGAGGAAACGGGGTTAAGTTTGATTGGTTTTCTAAGAACCTAGTGATAAATGTACAGACTTTAATGGACTTTTACTGCATTTTCTTTAATACTGCATCATAAACCATTAAGTTGATATATAAATAGCTATTAACATTTATAATAATGATCAATTTCAAACAACAATAAACCTTTTGAGACCAATTAAACTATACAATTACTTAGTATGAACAACTGTTACTAGTTGGAATCAAATCAACAAGTAATCGAAGTTTCTTTGTAATGTGAAGTCATATAAATCAGAACGTAGTTATATTATGCATAGTAGGTGTAATAATAAAACCATTATGCTAAAAGCACATTCTGCTAATGTTAACTGAGCATACTCTTACATTAACTATAATAAAAATGAATAAGTAAGTACTTATTTTCTTAGTCCATAAAATGACAGCGAATAAACCATTTTTTCAACACACTTGCTCATAAAGGGGCTCTTATTTGCGCAAAAACAGTTGAATAATGACACGTTTTATTCACTAGTGAGTTATAGATTGTCTTTATTTTAATTGCTTTGTTTTAAAAAAGTTTCAATACCAAAAAAAATTGTGTCCATACATTTTAAAAACAAACTTCAACTATGTTTCCTTACTTTTGGTAGGTCTATGGTCGATTCCATTCATTCATTCATTCGACTTTTTTAATAAGTATATTCTTTTAGTTTTTGGCCGATTACCATTGTTGTGTTGGATGCGCGCGAATAGAAAAACAGTTTATTTATTAGCGAAAAATGATAATTTCTTCGCAAATGTGTTGAAAAACGTTGTATGGTACACGCGTGTATTGATGATTATTATCCTCGGCTATCTTCAGACCCTCGCCTGACGGCTCGGGCCACAATAGCGCCTCGGAAGTAATCACCAACTTACCTCGCTTGTACCATAAATAACTATTGTTTTGTGTTCGTTATTGTAAGGACAAGGTACGAGTGAAAGAAAATTTTGGAAATGTTGGAACCTCTTTGAAATCGGGTGCTAGTTTACGGTTTTCGTTTCGAGAGATAAAACTAGAACTCAATCATTCACACCATTCGTAAACCCAGACCTAGATAAATAATAGTAGATAAGACATTTTATCTCGCACGGGAATCGAAACCACAACTCTTAATTCAGAGATTTCACAGTCCCGACTATCGAATAAATTAGTATTTTTTTATAAATGACTAGCTTTTGCCCGCGACTTCGTTCGCGTGGAACAATTAATTCTGGCAGAATTTGGGTTTCTCCCTCATTTCTCCCCCTAGGGGGGGAATTTCCAAAAATCCTCTCTTAGTGGTGGGGGGAATAGGATACCCCATCAAACATACGTGCCTTTCAGCTCTCTACGACCAGTAGTTTCGGCTGTGCGTTGTCTGTCAGTCAGTCAATCAGTCAGTAACGGAAGAGTTTTATACACCCTTATTTTGAAATTTCGATACCTTATCTCACAGCTAATGTAAACGACGGTCGACAATATAATAGTGAAGTTAGTTTTTTCTTTTGCTTTTATTTAAAAAGTTATGATATGTCAAAGATTTTCAAAATCCCGCCGAATTTTATTGTTATTCTATACCGAACGCTGCGATACACAGCTGAGCGCGGTCATCGACCCGAGCCGTCACAGAATACTTGATTGCTAGTGTGCCGTCTGGTAATACGGCATTTATTTAGTATTTTTTAAAGATAAGTAATAGACTATCATTTTTGATATTTTTATTGGATATATGGATTCAGTTACTGCTACAGATATTCTGATTTTAATAAGTCCCATATTTTCAAAATAGGGGTGTATATAAGAAGAAGATATAGATCCTAATCCTAACTTCCTAATCCTAGCTAATATTATAAATGCGAAAGTAACTCTGTCTGTCTGTCTGTTACCTTTTCACGGCTAAATTTGGTACAGGGGTAGCTTATAGTCCGGGAAAGAACATAGGCTACTTTTTATCCCGAAATTCCCAAGGGAACGGGAACTACGCGGGTGAAACCGCGGGGCGCTGCTAGTCTATACTAGTCTATACTAATATTATAAAGAGGAAAGATTTGTTTGTTTGTTTGTTTGTTTGTATGTAACGAATAGGCTCCGAAACTACTGAACCGATTTCAATAATTCTTTCACCATTAGAAAGCTACATTCACCCTGAGTAACATAGGCTACATTTTATCCCAGTATTCCCACGAGAACGGAAACTACGCGGGTAAAACCGCGGGGCGCTGCTAGTATCTTATAAATAAGTAAATATAACTTCGTAACCTTTTCATAACTTGTTTATCCACAATATAGGTCGGCAACCAAACATAACCATGCTACATATCAACCAGATGGTGCGAAATAGGGTGTTTCATTGATACATATCTCGGTGAAACGAGGGTAAATTAAGGGCATGTTGTGTCATGTCCCACATGCGCGACCCTGATCCCAGTTCCCCTCAGTACTGACACACATATTGACTTGTTAACGGGTCATTTATTTATAGATACTTCTTATTACTTTATCATGTAGTATGCACCTACTTATTGGTTTCTTATGATAGGGTTTTCGTAATTATAAGAATTAAAGAATATGACATAACTTCCAATTTTGTTTTATCACTGTTGGTCCGACAGGAAATGACGGAATTGAGGTACTTAACAAACATATTTTTAAGGTAAAATACTTACTCGTGTATTTTTTTTAATCAACCTGTATTGTCCCACTTCTGGGCAAAGGTCTCCCCCAAATCCCTCTATCTGTTCCTGTCCTTAGCCAGCTCTTTCCAATCTATGTTGAATTTTTCTAGGTCCTGCCTCCAACGTGTATTGTTAGAACTAATTTGAAAACTTCCTCCGTTTTTTAAATCGGTCAGATTCCGATTTTAAGCCATGTGTCTTTGTTATAGATGTTATTATTAACTGATATTAATAATGATAATATTACTTTAATAATACCCATATTTGATTACGCCTACTCATCCCCATTTTACGTCTCTCTTTTATTCATTGCGAGGCCTTTGTCCTCGTTGTATTAATATCTCATTGATCTCACAGGCAATACTTTGCTTCATAAGAAAATATTCCTTTAACTTAATTGACCGACGAGCAAATGCTTCTTAAGGAATACCTTAATACTTATACTAGCCGACAAAGTTATACTATGTACTAGTTATACTTCAGACCAGACCTTCAGCCCGACAGGTTTGAAAATAATCATTCTTGGTAAAAAAAAAAACTTAAAAATATGACTTACTAGCTGTGCCCCGCGGTTTTACCCGCGTTAATTCCCAATCCCGTGGGAATGTGGGGATAAAATTATGCTAAAAACTTTTCTCTTGCACATCAAAATCCGTTGCGTAGTTTTAAAGATTTTAGCATACATAGGGACTGGGGACATAGGGATACAGAAAGCGACTTTGTTTTATACTATGTAGTGATATCCAGAGAAGCTACGGAGTAAAAGATTAGCTTGGTAATCTTGTTGGTCATTTTAGAGGGTTTTGTGAGTAAAGGTCTCCCTTTAAAAAGAGAATGAACTGCGTGAAATTACTGAGAAGAAAACATGTAGGTACTTACCGGAAAAAAAAATTAAGAAAACAATTCTTACCCATAAATACTTAGTACGGGAATAAGTAAGGATTTTTTATCTGAAGTAGATCTCATGTACAACTAACCTTTGCTTATTCCACCAATATATTCGCACTTTATCTTGCAATATTAAAATTGCTAAGCACTAATAAAGAGCGCCATAACAGTGTCGTATAAATTACTATAGTATTCCATTTCTACCTACTAAACCTATCAAACTATTACACGCATTTCAGATTATGTACTTACCTACTTACATAAAGATTTACAATTTTAATGAACAATTTTATACCCAGTTAAATCACTGATTAATCATTTCTCGGTAAAGTGCTTATAATTTTTTAGTTAGTTTACTACGTAGAATTAGAAATGTGGTCTGAAATTAAATAGAATTATTCAACGAGCTGCAAATATATAGGTATAATTATAATAGGCATAGGTCAAATTATTCGTAATGCGAGACTTGTTATGTTTATTTTTTATTTTATTAAAATCTAAATATAGTTATGGAGGTTTTGAGCCGTTTATTGTCGGTGGATCCATGGCGGATATATTTAAAGCCCCTCATGTTGCGTACATGTCTGTTCGCTGTGAATTGACATGGATTTGTGGAGCTTCTATAGTAAATCAAAGGACGTTATTGACCGCAGCCCATTGTCTAGGTCACTGTGAAGCGTATACTAGAGATGAGATTGAAATTTTAGCTGGACATGAGAATATAAAGAAGGTAAGTAAATTGTGTTACAAGAAAACCTATTAAGAATATTGTTTTTTTTGCTAGAAAGAGTCTCATCTGATGATGAGATCTTGGAGAAAACAAGTAAATTCTTTTAGTTTATTGGCACGATTGAAGCGATTTGGGTTTTTGCTTTTTAGTTCATGTTTATAGCATGCGTTTATTTTTCCTTATTAAAAATAATATAAGTGCTTAGGTAGTGCTGTCTTTCATCAAAACATAAATCACTGATCCACGGGATTTTTTTATTGTAGTTTCTTAAATGTTTCGTAATGCGTGCGAAACCGTGGGCAAACACTATTATTATTAACAGGTACTCAAGTATCATGTGTACTTAGGTATCATCTGACGACCTCGATGGCAGAGTGGTCACCATGCCGGACTGCCATCCATAAGGTTGCGGGTTCGATTCCCGTGCGGGGTAAATATTTGTGTGAACCACAAATGTTTGTCTTGGTCTGGGTGTGTGTGTGAATGAGTGTGTGCGTAGTTTCTGATACCCTAGATACAAGTTTCGAACTTAGGTAGGGGTCAGTTACTATAATGAGATGATGTAGTGAATGATTATGTTATTATGTTTGAATGTCGTCAAAAAGACAATTTAGCACTGTTGGTGTTATAATAATTTCATGTGTTCTTATAGGCTACAATAAGCCGACTAGTAGAGAATTTCAAAGTTCACAGCAAATACTCAGAAATTACCCTGGATAACGACATTGCGCTGTTGTTACTTGCATCAGACCTGCCTTTAGGAAAAACTGTGAAAAGAGTAATTATATCAAAGAATTATCTAGGAAAAATTAAAGAAGCCATTGTTGCTGGCTGGGGTATTGTTAATGTGAGTATCCAGGTCAAAAAATGTACACAATCCTAAAGGATATAATGCATAAACATAAAGAGAAAAGACGTAGAACCCAAAGGGAGCCCTGACATAAGTACATACCTATGTCTCGTCGACGAGCCTTTCATAAAAAAAGTATAGATCCCAGCCCCGTCTGCATCTTTCGTCTATTCGGTGTATCCAACGCCTAAGGTTGACACAACGGTGGAGAGGTGTTATGTAAAAATTGGTTACAGTTATTTTACCTTTTAAATGTGGAGATTATTTAGAATTTTATCGTAAGTCATGATATATTCTGTAAAAAAATATCATCATCTACACTATCTTCACTAATATTATAAAGAGGAAAGATTTGTATTTTTGTATGTAACGAAAAAACTCAAAAAGTACTGGACCGATTTTAATAATTCTTTTTTCATTAGAAAGCTACATTCACCCTGAGTAACATCCTAACTAATATTATAAATGCGAAAGTAACTCTGTCTGTCTGTTACCTTTTCACGGCTAAACTACCGAACCGATTGACTTGATATTTGGTACAGGGGTAGCTTATGGTCCGGGAAAGAACATTTTATCCCGAAATTTCCACGGGATCGGAAACTACGCGGGTGAAACCGCGGGGCACAGCTAGTAGGCTATATTTTATCCCCGTATTCCCACGGGAACGGAAACTACGCGGGTAAACCGCGGGCGCTGCTAGTTATTAATAAAATTATTCACGTTTCTCTTATTTATTTCCCTAAGATTTGCTTTTAAATCTAATCTTATAAATTCAGGAAGAATCAGGGAAAACATCGATTTTTCTCAAACAAGTCGGAACGAAGCTGAGATCGAAAAAGATTTGCACGAAAATGGGCGAAATGACGCCGGGAATGTTTTGTGCTGGGAGCGCTAAGATTGGCGTTGATCATCCTTCTAAGTAAGATTATCTATAAATTAAGAGATTTTTTGGTATTTTTTTAAAGACATTGTTTAACCGACCGAACACAACGCATAAGTACTTATGATCTAAGCTAATATACTTACTTATAGAATTACTCTTTGATCCACGTACGAATGGGCTATGAGGAAGCACTTACGTACTTAACTACGCAACAGGGAGTCATCCCTAATAGTATTAGGTATATTCCTATTCAGATATTCATCACCCACTCACGGCATCAGTCTGGGTGAAGATATATTCGCCACGTATTCTAAATTAATAAAAATGACATTTAAATTTAAAATGCACATGGGACTTACTAATTACGTCATAACTTGCGTTAATGTCACTGGTGTGTATAAAATGTAGGTAGATGTGTCTCAAAATGTGACGTCATGCGCCACATCAACTCAATACCTACACCTAACTCCGTATTTTTTTTGATAATAACAAAACGAAATGTCTAACAGTTGTCAATAATCTAATTAAGACTGAGACATCAAAAAATCATCATTATCCCTATACTAAACATAGATTATTAAATTTCAGGGGTGATTCCGGCAGTGCACTAATTACAGATAAAGCGTACCAGATAGGTCTAGTATCATTCAGGACCACCCAATATCCAGCTCTTTTGGCCTACACCAATGTAACATATTACTACAAATGGATAATGTCTCATGCAAAAAAACTATACTGCCACCGAAAAAAAAAAAAAGGAAAATAGATTATGTCAGATAGCTATAAGTAGACATCAAATATATTTTACAATTAGAGCTGACATAGCATGTTCAACCAAACAAACTCTTTAGCATTATATTTAATAGTATAGATACCCTAAATCAAGTATTACATACTACTTATGATGCTCAAAGGATAATAATAAGGTTTATAGAACTAAGTCAATAAATAAAAATATATGATTGTAAAAAAAATATTTATTTTCTAAACTGAAAAATTATTCAACAATCACTATAATAGTTCATTAATTTATAGGTTATCAGGTTTAACTGACGGGTTGGTTGCTCCGCTAACTGCACATTCCTTCTCCATTGCATGTGACGGGGGATGTTCCAATATGTTATCTATTAAACCAAACAGCTTTGCTTCTGACGGGGACATAAAATGATCTCTTTCCATTGAGGTTTGAATCTTCTCTATGGGCAAACCTGTATGTCTGACATACAGGGTGTTGATCTGCGCTTTTAACTTCAATATCTCCTCAGCCTGGATTTGAATATCGGTCGCTTGACCTCTAACACCTCCTGAAGGCTGATGGATCATTATACGCGAGTTAGGAAGTGCGTGCCTCATGCCCGGAGCTCCAGCGGCCAGTAAAAGTGATGCCATACTACAAGCCTGCCCTACACACCAAGTGGCCACCGGTGGAGTAATATACTGCATTGTATCGTAAATACCAAGACCAGCGGTAACATTGCCGCCTGGAGAGTTTATATACAAATGCACAGGCTTTTTACTGGACTCTGACTGCAAAAACAAAAGTTGCGCGACAACCAGTGAACTTATATCGTCGGTTACCGGTCCCATTAGACATATTATTCTTTCTCGTAGTAATCTAGAATATATATCGTAAGCCCGCT
This sequence comes from Timandra comae, assembly GCA_958496195.1. NCBI lineage: Eukaryota > Metazoa > Arthropoda > Insecta > Lepidoptera > Geometridae > Timandra > Timandra comae. Next base: position 7,182,410 of record OY292370.1, read on the forward strand.
CACCTCTACCCGTTTGTTCCACAACTATTGGTATAGTTCCAATTCGTGCAGGTTCGGTAGTACTAAACTTTCTCTGAACGGGATTTGTAACAATTTTGTTAGCACCAATTGAGTAAGTTGTCCGTGCAATTTGACGAATGTAACTAAGCGCCATTATTTATTCGGAGATTCAGATTCACTTTTTAATCCAATTTCAATAGCTTTTTTGTGCTTACGTTTAAACAACTCAGAAATTTCCCAAATAATCACAGTTCTCGTTAAAAAAATTAATTTCTTTCGTATTCGTAGTCTTTCTGGATTATTTTGTATTATTTTGACATTTGACAGATCAATTTCAGAAGAATATTAATGTCGTATTTGACGTATTTTACTGAACATTTATCCATGGCGCACATAAAAGCTTAAAAGTCACAAGGAGTTTAGAGTAAAAAAAGTAAACAAAAGTTTTGTTTTGTTAAAATTACAAAACAGATTTTTAATACATATTTTATACCTATAAGTTGGGGGGCGCTACGGCCAGACAGTCGAACCTCGTTATTTTAAACTAGCAGCGCCCCGCGGTTTCACCCACTTAGTTCCTGTTCCCGTGGGAATTTCGCGATAAAAAGTATACTATGTTCTTTCCCGGACCATAAGCTACCCCTGTACCAAATTTCAAGTCAATCGGTTCAGTAGTTTAGTCGTGAAAAGGTAGCAGACAGACAGAGTTACTTTCGCATTTATAATATTAGCTAGGATTACTACAAATAAATCGAAAAATTTCATCAAATTTTCATAATATGTTCCTTTCTCGTTACTCTTAAATCCTCAGAAGACTGACTTTTAGAAGACAAGTAGTTGAAAAATATTTTATTTAGGTACTTATATCAACTTTCATTGTTCGAAATGTGGTTCAGTCTAAATTATATTTTAGCTACATATGTAAAAAATAATAAAACCAAAAATAAGTATATGAGTACATAAAGATCTTTAATATACAATTTATAACTATTATTTAAATAATAACGATCTATAGAAGTAGAAAGGTACCAGCTAAATGAACTACCTAGTTATTTAAGACCTCATTAACTTAATACATAAAGTTATTTATGTACACATGCACATAAGTAATTTAATACAATATATATACAAAACAATACATAACACTTTAACATATTTAATAAATAATATTTTAACTTATAGAGATCAAGTTCTCTGAACTTGAATATGGAATTTACATGAAGGCATAGACTGAACTTCAGCAGTCACTACACTGTTTATACATAGATTTGCTAATCCCCCTCGAATCAGACCGCAGGTGTATGCCACATACTGAAATAAAATAAAATAATTTTTAAAATTAAAATTGATGTGCTCTGTAGTTTCCTTTATACATAAAACCCACCAAATTATAAGGGAATTTTGGGAAAATAAGTATCACTACATTATTCTTAATATAACCAGTCAATATAACCGTCTGGTGTACAAATATTATGAAACAGTAACAAACATCCTCATCCAGAAACCTGCCACGGGCCTCAACCAATACGTATATTGAACAATTGGTTTTTCTTACCCTCGGAGCATACTCCAAATATTGATGTCCTACAGAGAAAGTAGTAAGGAACCTAAACGCATTATCTTGTAGCACATATACTCCTTGGTGATTTGTTCTCAAGTTATCAATCTGTTTCTTGTAAATACATGTCCAGAAGTCTGTGCATATAAATTTCATTGTATCTAGTTCATCTTTAAATCGTGGCCATTCTCGTGTTAGCCGTTCCATTATTTTGTAGCCAGCCGAAAACCCAATGTACTCAACTGCTGACAAATCTATTTCCTGAAAAAATAATGGAGAAAATGTTGTTAAAATTTAATTTAGTTAATGTGAGGAGTGTTATTTGTATTTTTGTATCTATCTCAAAATTGGGTATAAATCTTGTATGTATCTTGTAAGATTCTAAGAAGATAAAGAGAAATAAGACTTAGAATACAATGTCTAGAAGCATAATTAAAAAAAAAACTTAAATATTAACAAAATGATTTGCCAAGTAAAACAATAATGAAACTGTTCTTACCTTCTTTTCAATACTTTCTTTTGACTGTTCCAATACATGGTTGATAATTTCCGAATGTAACAAATCAAATACAATATCATCTGCCATTTTTTTAATAATAAATTCAATATTGGAGTCTGTTTCTATTATTATTTGATGTTGTATTTATTTAAAGAATGTTTGGTTCTATAAAATTGATTACAGTTCTTTTGAGGTCAATACTTTCAAAGAATAGTATTCAAAACAGTTAAAAACACTTATTTAAATGCTGGTATCTATAAATCGTCTCCTTCATAGCATTCTTCGGTATTTTCATTTAATTTTATCCACCCCCATCAAGCATAGAAGTCAGAACAACAAAAGTTACGATTACATACACAATAGTAATTTATTTATACACAGAAACATCTACGTTACGAAATGCTGATTTAACTATTGTTAGAATTCTTAATATTACTACTATTACTAGTAAAATAGATACTTTTGATGATAAAAATCTCACAATCACATAACAACACGGGCACACGGCAAAGCAAAGCACAGAACAGATGTCAGTGTCACTCTGCTGCACCATGTCAATGACCGATGACGTAAGTGACATAAGATTATCTGACCTTGAATTTTGTTTATTTCTGTGGTGTGACCAAGATGTGGCCTATTTTTACGTTAAAGATGACTGTTCAGATAAATTCGGAAGCAAGCGCTATATGGCGGCGCGGCGTGCTGAGAATTAACTGAATACGCGATTAGTTAAAGCTTGCATTGTTCGTTTCGCAAGGTTTCTATCCGATAGTTTTTTCGCAGTCTTGCTGCCGCACATATCAAAAGGGAAGGAAAAGATTAACATGATAAGCTTTAAGTTACGCGATAATTATTTTGAATTTAAGTATTCATAATAAGAGACTTGGACCAGACCATCATCTCGATATTTTTTAAATAATTCTTTAACAATTAGACTTTTAATCTGTGACATAATGCAATAGATGGCAATATTCAATCTGGCAACATTGAAATTACAGTTTCACAAAGAAATAAAAAAATACAAAAGCAAAGCAAAGCAAGAGCAAGATCAAGATGGCGGAAAGCGATCTACCAGTGGTACACAGCGCAGTAATAAAGGAGAATATTTGTTGAATCTGAAATCGAGAAGTTGAATTTAGAGTTATCAAAACTGAGAGTTTGTTCATAAAACGTTTCAAGATAGTGTTAAAGTGGCTGAAATCGTTTCCAAATGGATGAAAATATAACTATTGCAAAAGATGAACCTACGCGTTTGCAAAATGCGGGGGCGCCATCTATAGCAGACTTGGTAAAACCCAAATTTGAAGGAAACTCAAGAAAGAAGAGAAGGCGCGGGAAATCCAATCGTAAATTGATGAGACCTCTTTCAAAAGTACCATGGCAAGCAAGAAAAAATGAGCAACCTAAGCGGAATCACCGATACCGAAAAATTGTTCTTGCCAAAACACACGCGCCGTTCAACAATAATCAGTTTCTAATGGAAATTCACAAACCAGAACCAGAAAATAACTTCCAAATGCGCACTCCTTCCGCTCGCACTCGTGATTCAAGTTTTAGTGTCGATTCTGATGATAATTATCTCTATTCATTACCTGAGGACGAAGATGAGTATTTAACGAAAGAGTTTTCCAGTGTTTACGAAGATGCCCAAAGTGAACGTTTGACTAACATGTCGAAAAATGAACTTATTCAAGAATATCTTCTTCTAGAAGCGAAGTACGACAATCTTGTTAAACGAACGGAACGATATAGATGTAAACCAGTTGAAGAAGACGCAACTACGGACAGAGAAACTTCCATGACTGACATGGACAGCATGGTAACAGACAGGGATACTTCAGGGACATCAGTGGATTCGAGTACAGCTGATGAACCAACATATTGTGACATACTGCAGAAGATGAAAGAGCAGGAGGACCAAATTCGTGAACTACAGCTCACCAATGAGAAGTTGAGGCTTGAAAATGAACATTTACATCAAAGGTCTCATGGGTCATCCAGTGAGGACTCTGAAAGTGACAGTTCCTCGACTTCGGACAGTGATAGCAGCTCATGTTCTAGTGTTGATGAGCCAGTTCAAACCAATTGTGTCCATAATGGAAACGGGATTCATGTCAATGGTCAGAACGGTGAGACTGAGGACTTGGATGCAGATGTCCCAATGGTAAATGGTTTCCACAGCCCTAAAGAGTAAGCATAAACAATATAAAAATGTTTATCTACTTGCCATCTCTACTCTATTGAAAAGCAATAGTTGTAAAAATTCTATCCATAAATATAATAGTTATAGTTTTAAAGTTTGATCTTGATGTGTATGTAATTCCATTTTTAATTATATTTAAAGCTTGCTCTAGGGCACAATCCATAACTTTTTATTTAAAGATATGCATTTATATATTTATTTAATGTTGTACAAAAAAGTTAAATTTAATAATTATAAAGTGATTTGTACATTTATCCTTCAAATATCTGTTAAACAAAATTTTCATTTATATTCAGTGTATGTCTTCTACTGACAAAAAAGAGGATTTGTCTGTTCGCATAATAATACATGTTAAACTTTAAAAGATAGTAATATATTTTTCATTTAAACATATAAAAACAATAGATTTTTGCTTTGCTTTAATGTACAAGAAATATTGTTGTAAGTAAATGTGTAATATAAGTAAGTTATTGAATAGTTGAAAGCAAAAAATAAATCTCATTGTTTCGCTTATCTAGTTTTCACAGTGAATTTATTATAGCACTTAATATATGTACCTATATTATTTTTATTAATGTTTATTATGTAATTGGTTTAAGTAAAAATGTTTAACTTTAGACTATAATTTATTTGATATTAATCAATGATATTATTAGTTTAAAGAGGTAGATAAGTTACTGGAACATTCTATTTTTAGAAGGCACTTGTTGACATGTGGGGGTAGGATGGTGTGTAATTTTATCTGACCGAAAGAGAGTATTATTGTACCTACTATACTACATAGCATAATATATTTATCAGGGGAGAGTGGTAGGTAGAAATATACTTATTAGATTACGCGCGAAAACAGTATAGCAAGTCGCGAAACAGTCACGCGGGAAAAGGACAGCAAATCGTGTACTGGAGCAATAAAAACTATTAAGCAATAATGTGCGAAAACAGGATAATAGTAGTATTATCGAGTTAAAGATATTTTGTTTATAGTTGTGGAGCGTAAGGGACAGTATTCGCGTTAGATTACTCGTGAAAATAAAGACTGCATGTTTGTAAATATCTGGAACGATTGTACAGTATTATAGTCGTTAAAAATTGTGCGGAAACAGGAAGATATGTGTGTTGTAATAATTGTAATTGTTAGGGCCGAAAGAGACTAAATGTTTGCTAAATAATGCGTGAAAACAGGACATTATGTATTTGTAGTCATCGGGGGCGAAAAGGTCAATGTCACACTCGTTAGATAATGCGCGAAAATAGGTCAGCATGTGTGTAATTATCGGAAGCAATAGAAACTTATACTACTAGAAAAATAATTCGTTGAACAGGATAGCATGTTTATACCTAATTGCTAGGAGTGAGAGACAGTATTATAAGTACTCGCACATAAAAGAGCAAAAGGAACATTAGGTAGGTACTATACCCATTAGATATCGCGCGAAAAACAAGACAGTGCTTATGCACTCGCGCGGAAAAACACCGATATCATATCGAACGAATTAGCCTAGTTTTATTGTGCCATTTACAGAGTGTATAACCTATCTATCTCTACTTAAAATATCATTGATATCAATGGTGATTGTTGATGTTGACCTTGTTATGATATGTTTATGAGACCAAATTGTATTAAGTTTTAAGATTTGTTTGTACAGCATACACAATATGACTAACGATAAAGTTTTATCGATGGCAGAATAGGTCAGTCGATGTGTACGGTAAAATGAGACAGGACGAGGGATTTCGAGTGGCTAATCCTTTGGGACAAAGTGGCTTACAAAGTAATTTCAAGAACTTCTTCACGATATAGACGACCCCTTTCAATGCATTTGCCCCCAACGACGTATTTATGTCGACTGATCCATTCTACCTGATTGATGTTGAGCTTAACCAAGAAGACTCATTAACATGCTGTATCACTAGTACTGTTTCTATTCTAGTCATACTAAAAGTATGTTACTGATAGGCTTGACTAAAGACCCATTCTTAACAACTTAAAACCAAACTTCAGGTCTTAAAATATTGTGCATGCTGTAAATAAGGGTCTACTCACACTAAGGTGCCAACTGTTTCAAACTATTTCTATATTTTTTCTTATAAGAAATGCTTGATTTCGCCGATTTGACGCTCGACCTACTGCGACCCCATACAGTTCAAACAATAGTATTGCATTTGTCAATAGAAAAATAAAACTTAAGGTGTGAGCTGACCCTTACATCACATTAAATTAGAAACAGGGATAGTATCAAGTTAGATGTTTTAAGCACTTTTCTTTTATTGATGTTGAGCAGTAAATAGTATTTACCTACGATAGTCACAACTCTGAATTAACGGAGTTTATATATAAATATGAATGTCTAATAATAATAAGCCATATCCTGACTTGTCGCTGATGTACTGTTTTGGTCTAATAATCCAAGGACTTAAGAAGTGCCAATATTTCTCTATGGAATTTTACCAAAGCACTATGTTGCTAATTTTTTACCGACAAGATAGGAAGGGCCTTAGTGCTTAGCGGGCTCCTCGTGTAAAGCCATTTTAAAATAAATAGAGCATCATAAGACAGTAATAAAATGAAAATACACACTTATGAAATAATTGTTTAATTATATCACATAATCATAGTACAATCACTTTGATAGATATTACTATCACTTCAACAATCAATTATACTTTCACTTATTATAACTTTTCTTTCTTCACTTTAGAGTCAGGTGCATTCGGATTAGCTCCCTTATAAAATTGTTTGAGCAAATCCATTGCTTCGTCTGCCATTAAATCGCCTGTTAGCAAATAATTGTTTTCATAAAAATTGCTTACATCTAAAACAGTTTTCCCTCCAAATCTGTCGTTAGCGCAACCATAGATAACTTCTTTTATTTTCAAATTGTTTAGAGCTGATGCGCACATTATACACGGTTCCACAGTTACATACACAATTATATCTTCGAAGTACTTAACATGATCAATATTATTCTTTTGACAATATTCTAAGACTTGATCGATGCAGTTGATCTCTGCATGTCTTGTTGGATTGTGCGTTTCGTTGACGCAGTTTCTGGACTCTGCTACAATCTGCCCATTTATTGTAAATACACATCCCACAGGCACTTCTTGAGCGGCTAATGCTTCTTCAGCCAATTCAAGTGCTCTCTTCATTAATTCAGCCATTATAATCAAATGAATATTTTAGAAAAATCAATTACTTATTATAATATTGTAAGATGTTTTTCTTTATCAACAATTGTATAGCTTTTTCATCCCAGTTGTTGTTATTTACTGCTCTCGGACTCGGATGTGGCATATAAATTACCTAAAACAAATTAAAAAAATATTTTCAAAATTACATAATAACATGGGTGTAGGCAAGGAAAAGAAAATAAATACTTATCAAGATGATAAATACACATGCTTTATTACCCGAATTTGTGTATGTACTTATACAAAGTGTTTTGATTCGTCGCAACCCTAGTTAGTATGTACGTGACTAAGTAGCATGTTGGTATTCCCTCCACCTCCTTCTTATGTTGTTGTTGCCATTTCAGTATGCGGGCAATACATCCATTGTCTACCTACACTAATATTATAAAGAGGAAACTATTTGTTTCTTTGTAACAAATAGGTCCCGAAACTATTTATTACCGATTTCAAAATTTTAATTCTTTAACCATTAGAAAGCTACATTCACCCTTAATAACATAGCCTATTTTATCCCCGTATTCCCCCGGGAACGGGGAGTACGCGGGTGAAACCGCGGGGCACAGCTAGTTCATTATAAAACGTTAATAACAACATTATTTAAATTTAACTTACCAAGGACATGCAATTAGCCAACTAATTATTAAACAAAGGTAAATATTGTGATAATTAACCTATTTTTCAGGTGAATAATATGTAATTAACTGACAAATAAATGTTTATCCGTAATTGGCGACCGACCGTAGCTTCGTATAGATGCAATTTTCTCGTAGTTTTACAAATTTTCTTTCACACAAACATTGTTCTGACAATAATTAATCTATAAGTACTTCTATCCTACTAATATTATAAGCCGAATGTTTGTTAGTGTGGTTGTGTGGATGTTTATTCCTCTTTTACGCAAATAATACTGAATGGATTTTAATGAAATTTGCTACACATGTGCCTAGGAAATACACACACATAGGATACCCAAAACATTTTTATCCCAAAATTCCCACGGGATAAGGTCCCACGCTGGTAAAACCGCGGAGCACAGCTATTTATAACTAATATAAGAGGAAAGATTTGTTTGATTGTACCGAATAGGCTCGGAAACTACTGAACTGATTTCAAAAATTCTTTCACTAATGGAAATCTACCTATATTATTAGCAAGTGACTCCATACTTTATCCCTGTACAGTATTGCCACGGGAATGGGAACTACGCGAGTGAAACCGCGGGGCGCTGCTAGTACAACATAAAATAATTAAGTACCCAAATCAACACACAACTGAAGCAATTGAATTGTATTGCTATACACCCCTAGTTTGAAAATACGGGACTTATTAAAATCAGAATATCTGTAGCAGTAACTGAATCCATATATCCAATAAAAATAATCAAAAATGATAGTAGATTACTTATCTTTAAAAAATACTAAATAAATGTCGTATTACCAGACGGCACACTAGCTATCAAGTATTCTGTGACGGCTCGGGTCGATGACCGCGCTCACCTGTGTATCGCAGCGTTCGCCTGTTGTTCGGTGTAGAATAACAATAAAATTCGGCGGGATTTTGAAAAACTTTGACTTATCATAACTTTTTAAATAAAAGCAAAAGATAAAAACTAACTTCACTATTATATTGTAACCCGTCATTACATTATCTGTGTGATTAAGTATTTCGAATTCAAAATAGGGGTGTATATTTATTTTTTTATATTATAACAACATTAACTTACTTCTATGTTACTTGTCTGCAAATATTTCTTCAGAACTTTGTTGGCCCTTGTTTCGCAAAACTTTCCGATTGCAATTATTTTTTCTACCTCATAAAGTCTCAGAACTTTGCTGAAGATTGGATCGCATATTTGATATAGTTTTTCCATATCATTACCCTTGAAATGTAAGTAAAAATTATTATTTTCTTCAAGTAATTTATTAACTACCTATGCCTTTAGGTTTTTACCCACTTTAATTCCCTTGGTGGTCATGGGAATTCTGATGTATAAGATACCTTACTCTCTAATATCATATATCTGTCAATGAAAGTTTCATCAAAATCGGTTGAGTCATTTTGAGATCAACAGAAAATAGTCCAGCTGACAAATAATTGAAGTTGTTCTAAGTAAAACTTGTGCTATTTTAATAATTAATATGCATTTAGTAAAAATTCTTCCATTTTGTTTTATTAACATAAATTATATTGTTTATTAACATAAAGGAAACCTTGAAGTCCCCCGGTGTGACATTGCAGCCATTGTTTTTCATCCATTGTTGTGGTAAATAGTTGTAAACAAAGCTTGATTTGAAAAAATTGTCAGGTGTACCACAAATTGTTTTAAAAAGTCCCCAAAATCTTTTTCCACTTATCTGTAAAATTTAAAATAAATATGAGTATAATATAGTTTTAATAATAGAAACATACAACAATAGCTTTTACTATAACAAGTTCTCCACTATCATTTCACAGGATTTATTCTTAGGAAACACCCTGACCAAGATAAACATGCATACAAAAGTCTTGAACAGGAACTGCACCTACAACCATTGGCATAGCAGGCAGGGTCACTCCACCCCCACCACCCACTGGGATATAAGAAGGGAAATGCAGTAATACTTACTGCTCATAAATACATATTCTATTAATTTATCATTCTCTCTAGTAAAAATTAAGCCCTAATAAGCTCTTACTAAAACATAAGTTATCCCATATTATTTACAAAGTTTTTTTGTTTGTTTGTTTTTCTTATTACCTCACTTCTTGTACAAAGAAAACCTTTGACAGGTCTGGCCTCAAGTTCTCTAGGAGGCTTCCCAACAGGTCCTTCTATTTGTAGCCAGTCTTTTACTGATGTCACTTCTCCAAAAGGCACCTGTATACATTTCAAGTTATTATTACAGGCCAGTCTCTTTCATGATTTAATTAAAAAAATAACTGATTACATAAACTATAGACATGCTTTTTTTTTAAAAATAAAGTACATACTTTCTATTTCCTAACTACTGAGTAAAAAATAGTCTTACTCCAGTTTGAGACATTCCCCAGGGACCAGGGTTCATTCCAAAATACATAATACTTTTTTTAGTGTTACAGTATTTCCTAACATACATTTCGAATGTCTGCCGCGCGTATATCGTGGGATTGTAGATACAAGATACAGGTGCGGGTAAATTTAACTGCTCTAGAGAATTATTTAATTCATCTATTAGAAATAAAAAATCATCGCTCAAATCTTTGTCATCTTTTTGCGCAGATTCGGCTCCTGTAGAAAAGTAGGTTGAAACAACTTCATTATCCATTGTTTTTAATTTCTCACCTCCGTAATTTATTTCACTTGACGTTTTATTTTAATAATTAGATTAAGGATGCAGTATCAAATCTAGTCAATAGGAATAATATTAGTTTCTTTTATACACCGGCCTTAGTAGCGTTAATTCGGGGAAATCTTGAACATTGACCTAATATATTGTTAATTCGTATTTATTTTATCAGCGATCTGTGATAACTAGAATTGGTGAAATGTTTCTTGCTTTTATAAAACCGATTTTCTAAGTAATCAATAGTGTTTTGTTTTGTAAATCGAATTCGAAAGGCTAGCTTTTATTTGTTTTGTTTTTTTTTTCCTTGATTGATTTTTGAGGCACAGATAAATTAAAATGTCATTTTTTTGAGATGGTTACTATCGCTCACTGTCAAATTGTTATGTCTGTCATTGCCATTGACAAATCTGACATGACAAATCTGCTACTTTTGCCAGGCCTGGCCTGGCAAAAGTAGCAGATTTGTCATGTCAGAATTGGTGAAATGTTTCTTGCTTTTATAAAACCGATTTTCTAAGTAATCAATAGTGTTTTGTTTTGTAAATCGAATTCGAAAGGCTAGCTTTTATTTGTTTTGTTTTTTTTTTCCTTGATTGATTTTTGAGGCACAGATAAATTAAAATGTCATTTTTTTGAGATGGTTACTATCGCTCACTGTCAAATTGTTATGTCTGTCATTGCCATTGACAAATCTGACATGACAAATCTGCTACTTTTGCCAGGCCTGGCCTTCTAAGTAATCAATAGTGTTTTGTTTTGTAAATCGAATTCGAAAGGCTAGCTTTTATTTGTTTTGTTTTTTTTTTCCTTGATTGATTTTTGAGGCACAGATAAATTAAAATGTCATTTTTTTGAGATGGTTACTATCGCTCACTGTCAAATTGTTATGTCTGTCATTGCCATTGACAAATCTGACATGACAAATCTGCTACTTTTGCCAGGCCTGGCCTGGCAAAAGTAGCAGATTTGTCATGTCAGAATTGGTGAAATGTTTCTTGCTTTTATAAAACCGATTTTCTAAGTAATCAATAGTGTTTTGTTTTGTAAATCGAATTCGAAAGGCTAGCTTTTATTTGTTTTGTTTTTTTTTTCCTTGATTGATTTTTGAGGCACAGATAAATTAAAATGTCATTTTTTTGAGATGGTTACTATCGCTCACTGTCAAATTGTTATGTCTGTCATTGCCATTGACAAATCTGACATGACAAATCTGCTACTTTTGCCCATTGACATATAACATGGACATCGCATGTTTGACTATAGAAAAAATAGTTATAGAAGTATGAGGCTTATCGACGCCAAAGTTATAAAAATATAGCCGTCTCTTTTTAACGTTCATAATTTTGCGTAAGGGAAAAAGGACAACAGTATTTCTGACAGTTACTATAATAGCCATCTGTCATTCTTAGTCTCATTGAAATACCTACTCGTGGCCATATTCGCCATATTATTTTCTAGCTATAACAAAAGGATTTACAACTTACTTAGTGATGGGCAATGAAACATCGTGACCACAGACTATAAACTATCGATATTTTAAATAAAACGTTATTTAAACACTTATTCAAGTACGTTTTAATTTTGGTGTTTATTTTTATTTCATAAACTTTATTTACATTTTGTGCATATATGATCTTAAATAATAGTGAGTAAGTATATAAAGTCCAATTTTCAGATTCTCATGTAGTATACCATAAGAAACCATGGATTTGAGGTTTGCTCTTGAGAATATCTGTATTCATATTGAAATATTCGTTTAATTGAATGCCTAACGTTTGTAATTAAATAAAACCCAATTAAATGTTACATCAGTATCGATTATAGTACGAAACGTCGATAATTTCTATCGTCATTTTTATATCCCGGCAACTAGAGTATAATGAATAAAAGTTTGATATATAGGGTGGCCCAAATAAAACAGTCAGTGGGGGGAAGTATAAAACTATAAGAGATACAAAGATTTGTTCTTAGGAACCATGTCATCCATTTTAGTTAAAATGAAAATTGCATTCAAAGATTTAGAAAAATACTATAACTCACTAAAGGAATCGAACCCGGAAGTTTTGAAAAGAATATTTTTAATTATTTGTAACTAGAACGAACGGCCGTATATACAAACTATTGCATTTTGTATCTTGAAATGGTGAATTTGTGTTGAAATGGGATATTAACTGGGAAGGAACTTTAATGATGTCTTGGCGAGTTTTGTACCAAACTATTTCATTTAAAAACAATGCATTTTAATGAATTTAGATATGATGTTTCTTAGTAACATTTACTTACTGCTAAAGATGTACACAATCCATTTCTAGTTTAAAATAATGAACATTAAATTTTTAAAAATTTCCGGGTTCGATTCTCAAAGAGAGTAATAGTTTTTTTTTCTAAATCTATGAATGCACTTTTTTTTTACTAAAATCGAGGACATGGATCCTAAAAACAAATCTTTGTATATCTTATAGTTTTATACTTCCCCTTACTGAGCGTTCTATTTGGGCCACTCTGTATGTCACAATGATCAAGCTATATTTTACAAACTATCTATAATGTTCTTTTACAGTAAGACCTATTTATAAAACTTAAAATTAATCAAAGTAAGAAAACATACTTACAATCTATTATCGATGTTATTTTTCAGACATATCGATAGGGACTGCACTATTAGCCGCCATTTTTCGCTCTCAGTGAAGTATAGGTATACACGTTTTTTTCGTAGGTATGCCCCGTCCATGTTATATGTCAATGCTTTTGCCAGGCCTGGCCTGGCAAAAGTAGCAGATTTGTCATTGTCACAGTCACTTCTCACTTGCGTCTGCTTTGCATTGCATGAATGCAATAACCCCTCGTTTAGACTATGCTCCTGCTCCTGCTACTCGCGCTGCCGCAAATATTTCCCAAAATACTTCCGCGGCAGTACGCTATCTACACTATGCTGCAGTGAGCAGGAAAGTGGCGAGGAAAGTGGGCAGTGGCATAGTGTAAAGGGGTCACTCGTGCTGCTACTCGTCATGCCGGTGCCGTCAATTGGTACGTGAGGACTGAGTGAAATAGCGTATATGTTCTCTCTCGCTCTCCCTCCTTTGACTTCCGCACGAAAAACCGACACTCGCGGGAGCGTCGGGCAGGAGCAGCGGCATGACGAGTAGCAGCACGAGTGACCCCTTTACACTATGCCACTGCCCACTTTCCTCGTCACTTTCCTGCTCACTGCAGCATAGTATAAACGAGGGGTGCAATTGCAGACTGCAGTTGGTCGAGTTAATTTTTGTAGTGTTTACGTGAAAATACAATTAAATTCATATTGATGTTAAATTATTAATTTATTTTCGAATATAAATTTGGTTGAGACTGTGACTGGCTTGTTTTGAAGATCAGATCTGTAGCATCATTTCATTAGAGGCTTGTATTACTCTCTGTAATAAAATCTTTGTTTGATTAACAGTGTTTACAAGTCTAAAATTAGTTTAAAAATTTCGGAGAAAGTATTCCATAATAATTATAAATGTCTGTTGTTACTGACGAGATACTTCGTAGCTTAGTGCCTAAGACTACTGTTCCATTAGTTTTTCGCGGTTTCGTAAGTAATTGGTCGACATGCCAATGGAACTTGGAGAAATGGTGTTCAGTATTTGGGGACAAGGAGATACCATTTCGATGTATGAAGAAAGATTTTTTATCGGACGAACCTTGTTGGGAGAGACGGTGCCAGGTTAAAACGATGAGTTTTAAGAAGTTCATTGACATCGCTTCGTCGAGTGAAGAATGGATGTATTTTGATTACAAATATCTACATCAGTGGTTTAGTCCTGAAGATGAGCTGTATAAGGTCAGTTAATACACTATAGAGAACAATTACTTGTAAGCATTTGTATGTATAGTATTTATATTATTTGACAATATTATTCCTACTACAATAAAAACCTATTAGATAATTAGAAGATACGAAACTTATAAACCAAAATCCTGGGTTTGATTCTTAGGTTATGCAATTTTTTTTTGATATTTTCCAAATGTAGTTCTCCACAACCGCACATTTAGCTAAGTTGGTCATCGCACCTAGTCCTCCTCAAACATTATCATCAATACCTTTACTGTCCCTGATACTATTTATAACTACTTATTTTTATTACAGGCAGTATCATGGCAACAGTTTGGGTATTCTGAGAAAGGCCCGTCCGACTCGACTCTGTGGGTTGGTAGCATTGGGGCTCATACACCCGCACACCAAGACACTTATGGCGTTAATATTGTCACACAGTTGTTTGGGACGTAAGTACTATTACAAAAAAAAAAACACTCCAAAAATTACTCTTCTTTTTCTCATTAATTTATTCATACAGGTTGTTAATAATAAGTCAAATTAGCCTTCCTAAAGACCGGGACTCCTTAGTAGTCCCGACTAGTTTCTTCTGCTTCTTCCAAACCTTCCTTGTTTAAATCAGGGACTTCAGTTTAAACCAATTTTGGTGGAATGTCAGTAGCATAGAGCATATCTTCAGACATTCACAACCTAAAGTGTGATACCAAATTTTTGGGTAAACCCAATATCAGACTTTATGGCTCAAAAAAATGAACTTTATTTTAATTTTTTACTTATTTTCTATTATAATTCCTTTAATGTTTTACTTTTCTGTAATTTAAAAGCCCATATAATTGAATTATTATATATTTGTTTGTAGTAAAAGATGGATCCTGTTCCCCCCTGAGACGGGCGGTCTGAAGCCTACCAGAGTGCCCTACGAAGAGTCCAGTGTGTACAGTGAACTCAACTTCCACTGCCCTGCTAATTTGGATGCTTTTCATGGTAAATACTTATATTTAAAGCTTTACTGTAATAATCTAACATTGAGAATCTTATGAGGCTTAATAAAAAAAAAACATAAGCTGCCTTATTTGTGTTGCATTTTTAGTCTGGTTTAGCACTAAACCAGGTTTTACAATCAATTTTGAATACTGTCAAAGTGACAGATGACTGACATGGTGTCAAATGCTTACCAGGTTTTGTTAAACCAGACTAAAAATGCAACGCAAATAAGGCAGAAGTAGTACAATTTAAAAATCTTTTATTCAGTTTTAGTCATGAAGAAACACTTCATTAAAGCTTAAATGTTATTTTTAGTATATTTTCATGGTATTTTAGTCTGATGTCCCACAAATTAACACTGGTTTCATTATTGTTATATTGTCATCACTGTAGAAATAGATTGAATAGAGTATTATTTATAATGTTTCTTTAGAATGTAATGTAATCTTCAAACACAAGAATAAATTCTATTCCAGGTCTAACAGGCGGTCGTACGGTGGAG
The DNA here is from genome assembly GCA_958496195.1 of Timandra comae. NCBI lineage: Eukaryota > Metazoa > Arthropoda > Insecta > Lepidoptera > Geometridae > Timandra > Timandra comae. Next base: position 7,198,473 of record OY292370.1, read on the forward strand.
CTGAAACCTGGTGACGCGCTGCTAGTCCCGCGCGGCTGGTGGCATTATGTCCAGAATATAGATCCAGTCAACATCTCACTCAACATCTGGTTGCCGCATGTATGGAAGATTTGTTTATTATGTAATATTGAAAATGTTGATGTAGATGCTTGTTTGTCTGTTTGAAGGTCGAACTGAATCGAATTTGATGAAACTAGTTTATAGATTGAGTCTTAGAGATAAGTAGGAACTTTTACTTATTGAATGGACCCATGTTTTATGGGAAATATTTTATCTAAAAATGTTTATTTCTGTCTGGATGTATGTGTGTCTGCCTACTAGTATTTGTATACTTTTAATAATAGTAATAAAGACCTGTTTTTTTTCTATTTTAGGAGAAGGATAGATCAACGCAAGTGTCTGAAGCATTAATCAAAATACTGGTGGCGCAGATATGCAAAGATTTACCGCAAGAGACCGCCAAAATGATTGTGAATCCTAATGAGGTTTGTTACATATAATATACCTGTTATTATACATATTTATAATAAACTAGTAGCTCCCCGCGGTTTCACCCGCGTAGTTCCCGTTCCCGTGGGATTACGGGGATAAAATATAGCCTATGTCACGCACTGATAAATTAGCTTTCCATTAGTGAAAGAATTTTTGAAATCGGTCCAGTAGTTTCGGAGCCTATTCATTACAAACAAACAAATCTTTCCTCTTCAAAATATTAGTATAGACAATCTAATTTTAAAGTTTTTACAAAATCATTATTATGAAAAGATTGTTTCCTTGTAATGATACAGTACTTCATTATTTACGTATTAGTAAAGAAAAAAAAACTTTGAATAGGCTCTGCTGCTTGGACCCTTTTCGGCTGCTTTCGTTTTAATAATATTCATACGCAAATTTTCGAAAACCAATAAATTTGGCCTGTACGAACTTCTACAAATTACGCTGTTACGTCACTTACGGCTGTTCCCAATATACGATCTATCTATGATCAGTCCCGGATTAACCCTTAATCAAATTAAGCAATTGCCTTGGGCACCACGTCTGGGGGGCACCAGAACACAAGGATGGTGGGCCCCCAGGGCCGTAGCTATGCTTGAAATGACAAATACCCTACCTTCTTGAATATGGCGAGCTCAGTGTTAGCTGACCTTTTTTTTTTTCATCGTCAAGTTTCACTCTAGCTACAGCCCTGGGGGCTTGGATTGCTTAGGGCATCATGAAGTCTTAATTCGTCACTGTCTATGATCCTGCTTGTTACAAATCTTTGTAATCTGTCATTTTACCACGCCAATAAAACAAGTCTTTATACCATATCAATGGTATATAAACATCAATTTTGTTTCGTGATTGTGTCCACCGTAGATAGAACGAGTATTAGGAACGGCCTAGAGACCAAAATAATCGAGTATCAAAGACTTGCCTAGCCTTGTATACAAAAAGCTTTAGTCATAGTTTTATTATAGATTTTAATATCCTGAACGATGCACGCTTTATTGTTCAAGTGTCATCCAAGACTATTAATTTTATTGCATTTAGCAAGAATAGTTGCATCATTTGTATTTTAACACATTCCTATGAGGATTAGTTCCTAATAAAATGATGTCAGACCATAGCTAATGTATTCATTTATTTTTTATGATGTATGTGTAATGGATATATTAAGAAATACATATACCAAATATGTATGATTAAACTGTTATAAACCAAAAATTTTAACAATGCTTATACTACTTTTTTTTTAATCTTTTTGGTTAGCAAAAAGAGTAAAATTTATATATAAAAGTGCTTCTCTCAGTTGCAGACTGTAAGTGATAAAAAAAAATGGAATCTCTTAATTTCATTTGTACGGGAATCGAACCCAATGTTTGTCAGTTCGACATTATGATCACAGTGCTATATTTTTGATGATGTTTATTTAGATAATGTTAACTTTATGAAACATGAAACTTAGTGACAACTATTTCCTAATTCCAGGACGACATATCAGACACACCATTAGCAGTACTATTCCTACAACTAGAGACCGTGGCCAACGTGTACTTGGACAATCGACGCAAAGTGCGTCGCGCGAAACGACAGAGGACATGCGAAGATGACTCAACTACACAGAACGATGAAGAAATAAACGTAAGAGCTTTGATAGAAAATCAAGCGAATAATTTAATCGAAGCTCCTCCTATATCCTCAGAGGAGTTAATAACGCTTCTAAAACAGAATATTAAACAGTTTATAAGTGCGGGCAGAGCAATGAAAGACGATGAAGTTGATGGCACAGTGACCAGTCTATGCCTCACTAAAGCGGTCATAGATGCATTCAGTCAAACAAACGTTATTGATCTCGTTAAGCAGAATCTATTCGCTAGGATTAGTTAGTATGATTTGTAGTGTTTTTAAGCTGCATACAGACATCGCGAGGCGTGCGTCGCGAATGGTTCGTCGCGCATGCCTCCAGCCTCAACCTGAGGCATACGACGGTACATTTATGCGTGCGTACCCAACGACACATACTCAAGCTGAGCACACAAACCATCCACGCACGGTGTTCGTCAGTAGAAAAATAGCTCCATGATCTGTGGTCCACACGGAGCGCACGGCTCGTACTGAGGTGGCGTTCGTAACGATCGTATGACGCGAATGCTCACTGTGAGCACACGTCCACAGCCCGAGGCATGCGAGACGAACCATTTGCGACGCACGCCACGCGATCTGTATGCGCCTTTAGATTTTTTATAGTGTTTCATAATGAGGTAATCTGTAAAATTGATTTTAAAATATACAATTTTTTAATTGGCTCCGCATGGATGGTTTCAAGTTCCATCTGATGTGAATTTTGAATGTTTAAAAGTTAATATTTTCAGTTTATAATATATTGTTCTCGATAATATCTATATGTATGTATGTATTATTGGTAAATACTTATTAAGTACAGTCGCAGTGAAAATTAAGTTTTGTTTTTAGAATTTGTGTTGACATTTTAATTTTCTATTTTGTTTAGGTATCTGTGATAATAAAATTGGTTTGCGATATGTGTGCGTTATAGCGGTCAGTAATAACGCGTTTTTGTTTAATTAGTAAATATCCTGGAAATGACATAAAATATAATATTACATAGGCCTTATCCTTTAGTAAAATATCTATTTTATTACAATTTAATTTTATTCTACAAAACGACGTTGCACAAGAATATTGCCCGATGACTTTAATACAAAAAAATTAAAAAACCCCCAACACAATTACATACTTTCAAACCCCCATAACTTTTACACGGGTCAACCGATTTTCATCAAACATGTCTAAGAACACTCGCACGTAATCTTTAATACAAAAAAAACTAAATTGAAATCGGTTCATCCGTTCGGGAGTTATGATGCCACAAACAGACAGATACACACACACACACACACAGACACGTCAAACTTATAACACCCCTCTTTTTGCGTCGGGGGTTAAAAATATAAAAACATTAAGTAATATCGTGACGCGGTACCGATATTTATAACGCACATATACCGCTAATAATTTATTCTTAAATTATATTGAATAATATTAAATATTGACTGGTATTTCTTTTTTTTTTATTTATAACAGTTAAGGTGCATATGGTAAACGCCAACAATAGTATGTAAGTTTAGTATTTAAAAAACTTGTAAGGTTTTAAGAAATAAAGGCAATATTTTTCAAATTATATTTTATTTGTTTTATTACGCTTGTTTAGGTTTTTTAATGTAGGATCTGTAGTAGAAATCACAGAACAGTATGACCATGAACAGGTTTTGTGGTATGAGTATGTAGGCTGGTTGTTGAGGGAAACCACAGTCTGGTGTTACCACTACTGATATGAAGTGGCATAGTAGTATCGAGAACTGGAACTGGAAAGAAAAAAATAATTAAAGACTATGTAAATATGTACTAGCTGTGCCCCGCAGATTTACCCGCGTTGAACCTTATTCCGTGGGAATTTTGAGTACTAAGTATGAGGAACATCTATACCAAATTTCATTAAATTCCATTCAGTAGTTTTTGCGTGAAAGAGGAACAAACATCCACACTCACAAACATTCGGCTTTATAATATTAGTAGGAAGTAGGATTTATAAATAGTAGCGCCCAGCTGTTTCACCCGCCTAGTACCCGCTCCCGCGAAAATGCGGGTATAAAACTGTACTTAAAAACCTTCCACTTGAATCGCACTAACTGTTAAAAAAAACGCATCAAAATCCGTTGCGTAAAAAGTAGTGATTTACGTGATCATTGAAAAAATGCTAAACGGATTTTAAGTCTCCTAAGGGCTTATTTCACGATCTTCAAGTAAAGTTAGTTTTGTCTCTTTCTTACTTTATATCAAGTGACAAAGACAAAACTTGTGAGTATGTACTCGCAACTTTACTTGAAGATCGTGAAATAGATTAAAACTGAATGAATAAATTGAAACGCATTAAAGTTGAGCAGTGGGGGCTTGTGACGTCAAATATGGTTAAAAGTGTACCGAGCTGTGACGTCACACGAGTTTTCTATGCACTGTATTTTTTTTGTTGCATCAAAAATGACCGTCGGACTAATTAGATTTTTCCAGTCGTCATCCCTATTTCCAGTTATCAAATTACATCAAATTGGTCCATTCGTTTTTGTGTGTTGCGTGTAGCTACATACATATCAACATACCTACTGTCAAAAATCTAATAAGTATGAAATAATAAATAGTGGTGTATGTATAGTTTTATACTTACGATTTGCACTTGAGTGACATATTTCTTCCACCAAATGGATTTCTTAAAGTTCTCGTCCCATATCGTGAGGAAATAATACGTGTACATAATGATATGTACCAACGAGTTTAACGTCACCAAAAAGGTGCCGTGCCCTCCTGAAAACAGTCGAATCATTCAACATAACACAGCACAAACAAAAGTTCAATGAATAATCAACCTTGTTAATTAAAGATTAACATATAATTTTGCATTTAATAATATGTAATAAACATAATTGATATTTATTTATGTAAGTAATTGGGTTAGCATTGTAATGTTCACACGTCACAGTTCAAGTTCAATAAAATCGTTTCGGGCGAACATTTCCTTATTCTCTTTTTGGATTACCGATGTTTTAAATTCAAAATCAATTTCAATACTTATGATTGTGTTAATGTTGTAGCACAGACAAAGGACTCAAACAGGAGAAGTCTAGTTGCGGAAAACTTCCCACTTAGAAGTACAATTACAATAATGATTGTATCATTATTTTTGGGAGCTACGGTTGAATATCTAAACATGATCCTGCTGCCCATGCGTAAGACGCAAATTATTGGGGCTCTTTGGTCTTACCAGGCCATACGCGCTAAGTTACAGTTCTACTGCATAAGGTGAAGCGAGTACCTTTGGTGCTAAACATACGCTTCTTTTTACTTTGGCAGAAGTACCTACAAACACTAGCTTGTATGGTCTACCTACTTCTACTTGATGGGACCAAAAACTAAAAAATACTCGAGTCATAATGGTGTTAGGAAGTCCAGTAACCCTACTGGACTTCCTAACACCAGTAACAAAAATGGCTAAGTATCAAAAAGAAAAACAAATACCTGGCACCCATTTGACGATCCCCCAAGACACGGCAACCATTCCCCAGTGATGATATACGTGCAGGAATGTCACTTGGTTATGTTTTTTTCTTAGAACGAAGAATACCTGAGGAATAATTTTATTTTGTAAGTAAGTACATATTATTCCATATTTGTTTTAGGTTTGATCACCAACACGCAAGTTAGCGTGGTGGTCAATATCATCATTGCGGATAATGCAGTGGCATGTTATTGCTGGGTGATTTTTAACTTTACTTTCTTAGGTATAAAGTACATTATTGAGTCAACTATTTGTCACAAACATTAAAAAAAAACATCTGTTTTTGAAATAATTGTTCTCGGAATCATTTTAATAACATCTTTGTAAAAAAAAGAACGAATGAATGATTCGAGTCAGTCGCAGTTCTAAATCTGAAACCTTAGTGCATAGAATGTTTTGGAATGTAAAGAATAGAAAAAGGCTTCTCTTTCACTGATGACATGGAACAGGCGTAATCACCACGCTTGTCTAATAAGTGTTGATGACCTCAAACCTATACAATGGACCGTTGTAAACATGCATCGTTCCACCCCGGAATCTAACGAAAACCCGACCTCTGGCCTGGCAGACTGCAGTCAATGCCAGTAGATCCGTTACTACTAAGGTTGCCTGGAAGAAATCGCTTTTAGCGATAAGGCCGCCCATTGTTCTTTCTATGTGTTATATTTTAGTTATTATTGTTACTGTATACATTTGTATACTTGGCTGTTTTATTTGTGAAAGGCAATAAAGAGTTATATCTATCTATCTACTAAACCGGTGTGCGGTTGCGTAGCCAAGGGGTAAACAAAATCTATAAAAGAATACGTCCATGGACAATAAAATGGACTCCTTTAATCTCATTTACTATAAAAAGATGATATAGTGATACTGCTTACTTAATGTAATATGAATGAGTACCTGCTTACTTATTGTACCTATTATGTTATTATACTAAGGGCCTATTTCACCATCTTCAAAATACGTTCCGAGTACCTATTCACATGTTTTGTTTTTCTCACTTGATATAAAGTACGAAAGAGACAAAACTAACTTGGTGAGTAATTCTTCTTGAAGGTCTTGAAATAGGCCCTAAGTATGATATAGTGATTGAGTATGTTTTTATACAATTACCGTATCAAAGAGATCCATAAGCTTCAACACGAAGTACCCATAGCAGACTCTCCACGCGTATTCCACGCCGTGCGGCCCTTTGTCTACCGGGTGACATATCATTGAGTAATGACTCAACCAGCCTAGGACGAGACTCTGAAATAAGTATTTTCTTATCAGTTAATCAGTAACTATCATATAAACAGGTTCAACAATACTCATATCCTTCTATTGATATAACCGTGGTCTAGCGATGGTATAGTTAGTCCACGTCTCCTCAATCAATCAATCTTGGGTATGAAAAAGGAAACATCGGTTAACTATATCATTGTTAATCCTCTGTGATTGTACTTTTTAATAAGAAAGTGGGATGAAGATAAAGACCCTGTGTATCACTATTAAATATGTAGGCAATCTATCTCAAATACTTATTAGGAATGTAATCACAGAGCTGACGGACTAGCTTTCAATTCTCTGTAATTTAAGACTTAGGGCTGATTTTTCCATCGCCAGATAACTTTAATCGACGAATAACTTTGAAATTTTGACAGTTATTTCATACAAAATCTGTCAAACGTCAATTTTATTCGTCGAATAAAAGTTATCTGGCGATGGAAAAATTGGCCCTTAGATTACTTACTTGATAAAAGACATAAGCACATCCAATTATTTGTATAATATTATAAGCTGATATTATCGTCCGCAGATCGTAGGCCGGTCTTTTCTCCATGTATTTTGGCAGCCATTTGATGACAGTCATCAGGTAAATACCCAATATGGTCAGCCCTAACCATGGGCTCCTGATTAAGAACCATTCTTGGGTTCTGGGATCTAAAATGGGACATTTCATGTTAGAACTTTAAAAGTTGGTTAATTAAAATAAGACATCACAATTCATTTTTTGATTAATAGAGATCTTAAAATTAACAATAGAAATCTCTTGGTCAATAAACTTTTACTAAAAAGTTATGATCTAGAAATAACGGAAAATTGTTACACAATATTTTAAATTAATATTTAATACCTACCTACCTACCATTATTATTATAAATCAAACTAAATGAAGTAACTGAAACCTCATAGTATAAAAACACAAACCATGAGTAGGTAATTTGAAATATTGGGTTTGGGAATAATTTTTACCTTTGGACACTAACTCAGATTATTTTAATAAGTACTAGCGGCGCCTCGCGGTATTACCCGCGTAGTTCCCGTTCCCGTAGGAATATGGAAATAAAATAAAATATGCTAAAAACCTTCCCACTGAATCACTCTATCTATTAAAACAAACCGCATCAAAATCTGTTGCGTAGTTTTAAAGATCTAAGCATACAAAGACACAGAGAAAGCGGCTTTGTTTTATAACTATGTAGTGATATATTAAAAGAAAATCTTACCAGCTATTTCATCATTTAGGTAGTAATATAATCTCACTGCCCCCTTGATAATGACGGACATTATGTCAGCTTATTGAACCCAATGGATCTTCAAACACGCTACCACCGACTGACCATTGTTAAAATAATGAATTGACTTGAATATTCAATCATACATATTGATTCCAATAACGGTGAATTCCGGATGCTAAATGTTTCGCGTGGCTTGGCTCGCATTTATAAAAGACCTGAAAAGCTTTCCTAATAGCAAATGCTAAAATCAAAAGTGTAATTTGCCCTTTCATCATACACTTTTAATATATTGCATGCCCGTGACGGGTAAAAACTGCTGTCCAATTGAACTAAGTAATTTTAAGACCTACATGTACCAGTTTTTTGAGCAATAAATTATTCTTATTCCCCACCATGGAGCTCAAGCATACTCTGAATAAGAGCAATCAGAATAATTGTGAAAAATTTAGATTTCAGACCTAATTACAAATTTCTCCATTTATTTCTACGTTTAGGATAAGATTCCATGCATTCAAATCCCTAGATTATTTCGGATGAAAAGGTAATGAAATTAAACATAAATACTGACCGACAAACATTTCCATTATGTACGTAGAACGCGTAATAATATGCATATATGGAAATAACAGGAGCAAAGGTTCGTATTTTAATACTTATAGTATTAAATACGAGACACTTTTTTAGGTAAAGTATTATGTTAATTAAGTTTTTTTTACTTACTGAATTACTTATATGAAACTAATAAATAAAACCTCGTTTTGCGTAAGTTTCATGTGCAAAATAACTTGGTTGGTTATAGGTAAATAAGTACTTACATAATAGGAGGATGTCGAATCAATGCCGAGTATGGCACTGCAAACTGATCATAATCATTGATTATACTTTCTTAATGGGAAGCCAAAAAAGGACTTTCAGAGGCAGGCCAGAGTTGTAGGAAATTCTGAAAAAAAGTAAGTACTTACTCGTATATTGCAATAGGTCATACTCATAACATAATTATGTGTGAATGAGCGTGTGCGTAGTTTCTGATACCCTAGATACAAGTTTCGAACTTAGTTAGGGGTTAGTTACTATAGTGAGATAATGTAGTGAATGATTATGTTATTGAGCAGGAACCGAACCTATGACCCACCCCACCGTTGAATAAGCGGTCGATCGTGAAATAAATAGTCGTCTATTGATATTAGCACAATATAAGAACTAGCTAGAGTACCTCGTAATATTACGACTGTGATATTAATCTATAATTACATTTTTTTTGTTTAAGAGCTGATTTTTCCATCGCTAGATAACTTTATTCGACGAATAACTTTGAAATGTTGACAGTTATTTCATACAAAATCTGTCAAACGTTAATTTTATTCGTCGAATAAAAGTTATCTGGCGATGGGAAAATCGGCCCTAAATCAAGTTAATAGGTACATTGTTAAACCTATGATCTTATTTTTTGTTCCAATTACCTACAATATTTAAAAAGTTTTTAACGTATCTATTAATTAACTTGATTTAAATAATGATTTGCGTAGGTGTAGAGACATGTAAAAATGACGTAGGTAAATAGTCCTTGGGAGTTAAAAAAATAAAATGAGTAAGTATTTGTGCAGTAAATAAATTTATTTCCAAATTGTGGCTATTATAATAGTCGGTGTATTTTGCTGTTATTGACGATTTTCACAATAATAGTTTGTTTTTTTTGTAAATTTGTCAAAATCACCCGAAGTAAAAGTTATTTTTTGAAGGGGAATTCATGATGTTTCTCTACTCCGAGGAAAAATGAGAAATCACAAATGCGGCCGTCCTCGCCCCTGTCTAACGCGGCTAGTTCCTTCATCTGCTGGTCACTTAGCTCAAAGTCCCATAGTGATATGTTCTGGAATGAAAAACCAAAGAAAATGTACACAATAAAAAAACCTTTCTCGAAAATGCTAAAAGGAAGGACTCTTAACAAGTCAGAGTTGGCGCAAAGATTTTTGAAGAAATTTTAGTTTTAAAACACCGAAAAAATATTTAAAAATGTCACTTCCCGCTATCGTCTGTCGCTTTACATGTAGGTATGTTCGCTAAGATCTCAAGTTTAATAAAACTGTGCAACGCAGTTTTCATCTATGCATACAGCGCAGTGTGGTTCGAAACAAAAGGTAGGTTTATACCTTTAAAACATTGAACGTGGGTCAAACAGCTAATATATCGTAAACTAGTATTGATCATCATCCTTATGAAATTATGTACCTGTTTAATACGTAATGGGTTGGTGCTCTTGGGGATGGCAGCGATGCCCCGCTGCAGGGTGTACCGGAGTAGTATCTGAGCCGGGGATCTCGCGTGAGTCTCGGCTATACGTTTCACTTCGGGCAATTGCAGCAGGTCAGGGTAGTCGCGGCTGGAAAGTTAACAGCATTCTAATAAAACTATTTAGTCTTTCGCACCTTAATCCCGTTTCTAATATACATACTTAGGTCTATTTTTAGTATAACGAGATTTACGTGAAGAGTTTGTCATCAGAATTCCACAACTCAGAAGGATATACGTAATTTTTTTGGTTAAAATAAATGTTAGGTTCTGACAGCAGTATCATAAGGACATTGAACAACATTGAAATTAAAAAGATTATTAAAAGTGATTGATGTTGTCTTTTGTTCTACTGACCCAGTTTTTTCAGCCAAAACCATGGCCAATCCCCTAGAGCCGAGCGGTGAATAGGCAACCACAGGAATCCCCAGTTTGTTAGCGGCTTCTATCAGCTTCGGTTGTTGGCATAGCAAGTGAACTTCTACTTGTAAACACGCGGGCTTGCTGACTCGAGTCACGCGTTCTAACTGTTCAGCATTCAAGTTTGACACGCCAACGTGACGGACACGGCCAGATTCTTTAAGTTTTAATATTGACTGAAACAATAAAACATATATTAAGCAAAGAAGAAACAAACCAAAGTAAGAGAGGATAGCGAATAAAACCGTTGAATACCTAATAAGTTAGTTTACACAACTTTCAGCAGACTATTTCTTCTTAAAATATATTTCCCCCGGACCACACAAGCTGTTTAACACACGATCAACGTGTTCCGCCGATTCCGACGTACATTCATCGTTAATAATTAGCGGTCTCTCGACTTTATTCGCCTTGTTTCGAGGAGGTGACGCAATACTCAATGTAGAAGTGTTACTGAACTTCTTAGGCACATGAAGCACCACCACGTTGTTCCTTTTGTTTCTCGATTTCGCTCTATTTTCATTCACCTTTTGTATTTTCCGCCCCAACAACATCATTATGAACTGTAATCCGGACGGTTTCTTTTTCGAACGGCGACGACGCCGCCATTTCATACTCATCACACTTTCAATAGACGAAAGTTGCGACGCTGATCGTGTTAAGACATGCGATATTATTTCGAGACTGTGATTAGACTTCAAACTGTACTGACACCCGAAATCAAACGTGGTACCGGTTATAGGGTTTACTTCTCGAGTTTCTATTTTAAGATTATTATTATTAAAGAGATAGTTTGTGCGCGGATTTTTTGCAAGGGGATTCAGAGTTTCACGGTTTGTATTCTTTTTGTTTCTATGTCGATACCATTTCCAACACGACCAGTTTGTAAAGAATTTTTTGTGCGTTTTATTTTCTGAATTTTCTGTGGGTACTTCCTTCAATGCAGTCATATAAGACTGACCAAAAGCACGAGGATTGTCATTCAGATACCATTTTTTCAAAGATTGATGAGTAGTGTTTGGTTTACTTTTGTGAGAGCTCTCCATTTTACAGTTTTGCTCTTTAATTATATCATGAAAAGTTTTGAATTTGCTATCCACTGAATTAATTGTTTGTACGTCTTCATGTTTATGTTCTACAAGTTTTGTGTCATTTTCTTCATGTGTATGTTCTAAAAGTTTTGGGGTGTTTTTAGTAATTTTTTGATAAAATATGCAAACTACGTTTGCTACATACTCGGATATCATGAGTTTTGAAGTGAATCTGTAGATTTTGGTCATGATGTTGATCGGATCTGTTTCTGTTTTGGTTGGACATCTATAAGCCTGGCGTTACTATTTATTGAATGGAAATTTACAAATAAGTATGTAAGATTTGCAAAAATGTTTAGGTTTTAGACCGTGTAGCCTTCCCTTTTGGAAATTCCGCATACTTATCTGTATTCAGTATGGTGTCCGGCGCCAGTCATGATGCCAACTATGTCCAAAAGATTGAGTGGACCCCGGAGGGTATTACGTAACGTTCTGCATTATTTGATCAACATTTTTCTTTTCATTTCACAAAATATTTTTGACATGTTTGAAGTTTTCTGTCACACTTTAGTTTTTTTTTGACACTTTTCTTTATAGAGGAGTTATGTGTTTATGCTACATTATGGTCATTAAGGTTAAGTATTTAATGCGTTCTTTTGATTGGTTCAAATAGACTGATAGCATTTTTGTAAGTGTTCTGAGCTAGAACTTTCATAAGATTTACGAAAGCCTTCGGTGTTTTTTTAGCCTTTAAGGTTCCATGGAGTTGTATTATACTCAATAAAGAGGCGTCTAAATCGAGAGCCGTGTAGCGTGTGTTTGATGGTTTCAGGTCGACGGTTTCATATTCTGCAACACTATCGCAAGCCTCGACTTGTTCTTCTACACCACAACAGCAGGGGCAAGCGAATCTTGGGAAACTAATTTTATGCCAAGTCAGGCTTCTTTTGAACTGGACGAACTTTGAAACTGAAACCTGTGGAGTCTCTACCGCCTTTTCCACTGCAACCGCAACAGGGTTATCAGTCAAGGTTTCGACCGTTTGGCTTTTAACAATATTGATTTTGTTCTCGCTGTCCTTTTTATGAATCAAACTAAGTATTCTGACTTCATCGTCGACAACACTAGGATTTATAATAATATTCTTATGTTCTTGTGTTTCTTCCTTCTTTCTGATAACAGGTGAGTTGTACACTTTAGACCAAGAAATATCGACGTTGTTATCTTTGGCTGATTTTATTGGTTTGGGTTTCAGGGGCGTTTTCATTGGTTTTATTTTGGTTGAATTTTTTTTCGTAGGTAAACGGTAACTGCATTCTTTGTAGACAAAATTGTTGTGGAAAATATTATCTTTATTTATGTAGTTGACATCCGTTTTCAATATATCGTAATGCTGACATTCCTTCTCTTCGTCAGAAGATGTAATGTTTTTGATGTATGTTACCACCATTTTGATAATTTATCCAAAATGCTCTATATCACTTCTACTTCGTCTAATTTCTTCTAATTATGTTGATAGCGAAACTATTGTGTGTTTACTGCATTTATAACGGTTTCCGAATTTTGCAAAACTGTGAATTTTCAAAGGACAGCAGATCGAAATGTCAATTTTATTTGGAGATATCATAAATTCCCATAGAGCAATTATGTTTTTAATGAAACCTTTTTTTAAGTTATTATTGTTGTCGTGTTGTTTTTTAAAGAGGTTCCCTTCACGGCATAGTACGAACAAAAGCTGGTTATTATTGTCCCCCATGAATTTACAATACAAATATTTAACTACTTACTCCTCAGAGTGAGTAAACACTTTGTAACTACAAACATTAGTAGGTAATAAATGTATTGGTCTGAATGTGCGTATGAATAAGTAACATAACATCATCTCATTATAGTAACTGACTCCTAACTAAGCTCGGAGCATTGTATTTAACTAAAGTATCAGAAACTACGCACACACTCAATCACACACACCCAGACCGAGCCAAACATTTGTGGTTCATAAGTGCTTGCGTAGTTTCTGATTCAGGTAGAGAAGAATAGCTTACATGAGCCAGATAAAGGATAAGGTCGCTGTCGTGTCGTATAAGGAGGTGAAGGAGGCGCCTTAGATAGGGTCAGATGGAGGGAGTTGCACTTGTTACACCGACAAGAGCGACGTTCTTAAATTATTGATGATGATATACAGGTGGCTGATTATGTTATGATATAAGTAAGTACTTAAAAATCTATAAATTAAAAAAAATAATAAGTGTTATTATAAACAAATACCTTCCAAACTGCAATCAAGTCAGTAGAATAGTCTACTTTCATGGAGCCATCAGGGTTCTTCGGATGGAGGTCTCCAGGCACGTGTTCGAAGGCAAAGGGAGTATGCATCAGGTACATGTCGACGTAATCCAAGCCGAGGTCCTTGAGGGAAGCGCTGAAGTATTCCTCGACTAGCTCGGGTCTGTTGCCTGGAAATAAGATGTGTAGATTATGGATAAAACTGTATTTATTTTTGGTAACAACTCAACGACATGATTATAGTTATTACTTAGACTTACTTAGGGGTCAGTTACCATAATGAGATGATGTAGTGACTGATTATGTTATGTTATTATTAGATATATTACAACTTAAATATATCGGTGTATGGTATGGTGGATATCTGTGTAATTAGTATCTGTACTTAGTAATTAGCTTAAACAGTTTTATTATGCAGGTTCGCCTTCGGGAGATTGAAACAAAAAAACATTTTTTGTACGCCTTTTAGTTTTATCACGCCTTTTAGAGCTATCTGCCAGTAAAAAATCCGTCAAAATCCATTCAGGCGTTGTTAGCCGGAACCAACGGAACACAAGTTTTTATGCTTGTTATTTAGATATTTGTTACAATTGTAAAGGCTAAACAGATCTCGAGGAAATTGGTGGTGGTTAATCCAAGTAAATGACTTATTATCTGAATTAAAATAACCGATGTTTTTTAACCACCAACAGATTTTTTGGAGTTGAAATCGAAGAGTACAGCTGGTACAAACAAATAACTAAGAAACTTACCTCCCGGCGGTAGCTTTGTGACTACAAACAGTTCCTTCCTCTTCTCCGGGCTGCCTCCAATCCACCGGTTTAGGGCCCGTCCTAGCGCTGCCTCATTCTCATACGCCCTCGCCGTGTCAAAGTGACGGTATCCAGCATCAAGAGCTGACTCCACTGCCTTCTCTAGAACTTCATCTGATGCCTAGTAATGGAAAAAGTCACTCGATACATTTAACATAACATAATCATTCACTACATCATCTCAATATAGTAACTGACCCCTTACTAGTTAGTGCAGTTTCTGATACCCTAGACTAGATACAAGTTAACTATAAAGAGATGATGTAGTGACTTGTGTTACGTTATATTAAATACCAAAATATGTTCCTGTGAGACAAGATCTAGAACTTTAATATTGATATGGTGGAAACCATTGAGTCGGTTGATAAATCTAACGGTCGCTAACGGTCCCCGATGATTCAGTTTATGATGCAATTATCACATGTTAAATCGTCAGATCAAGAAAGAACTTATTTGAACAACTTCTAAAAACAGAGATATTTTTTTCAATGTCAAAGTCAAAGTTATTGAAGCAATACAAACTGGCAATTTCCAACTCAAGTTGAAGTTCAATATCATGTTTATGTTTTAAAATCAATTGTATTATTTAGAAGTAATGTTATTTTAAATGCAAACGGAGTGAAATATTGTAATTAATCTAAAACAGGACTAAGTATAGTCCTGTTTTATAAACAGATAGACCAAATAATAAAAGTTGCAGTGAAAAACGTTTACAATAAAATGGGTTCTAAACGCAAAATATTATGTGTGACGAACAAGTAATCGAAAGTGAAAAAGATAAATTTAATAGTGATCCCAAAATTAGAGAGAGCAAATGGGCTTATGATACGGAAATTTGCCGAGCTTCAACTTCCCGTGGGCTTTCGCATTCCAGTGGTGATTTCGATCCTAGTGATGACTTCTCTATCTGCAGCGATAAGTGTTCCTGTGAATCCTTAGCTTACCCGAAAGGAAAACCTTGCACAATCGCAGATTCAAAAGCAAATATATCCAAATCGAAATGGAAATCATTCAAAAGGCTAATCAAAATAAGATTTAGAAAAAAGAGAAAGATCGATCCTAATAGAGACCAATGCACGTGTGAAAAAGAAGGTGTCAAAGAAATTCTAAGTGAAATTTCACAAGATGAACCTAATTAGCTTAAGTTATCATACAATTAAATTCTCACGGGTTTGTTGAACTTTTTTGTAAACTTTAAAAATATTTCAATGGTAATATTATTCCCTTCTATGTAAAAATATTATGGTTTGTATAATTTACACATTAACATAAACGAAACAGAAGAACAATGTAGTTTTTTTTATTAGTAGTTAATATTTTAAAATACTTATTTAGAGAGATTATACTTTGACTTGCATGTCTAGTTCAAGCAACATTAAAGTGTAATTATGCTCGAATATCATGGAAAAAAGAACTAGGCATCTCTTTAGGACGGAAGTCCAAAACTGACTCCATGATCTGTGTCTAATATAGCCAATAACTTCAGATGAATTTCATAAATTTAGTTGACAATTCAAATCCCTGTTTTCTCCATTAGATATGTATTTGCCTATACGATTATTGGACATCCGCTCGCCGCTTCGCCGGCGTAAAGTTATTTTATATCGGACTTGAAGGATTCTATGAAACTTCGTGGTTGGTGAAAAGATAACTTCTCTGAAGTATGAAATAAAGTTAATTTTAAAATTTCAACAGAATATAAACGCTAAACATTGAATTTAAACTATTTTTTTAACCCACATAAAAAACTAATTTAAACGGATTAAATTCGCGGTTAAAGCTTTTACATTTCTGGGTCACAGACTGAATTGTCGAAAAAAAACGTCCACAGCAAAATAAATAGAACTAATTTAAAGAATCTAAGCAAGGACGTTTGACCTAAATGTCTAGACAGGCAATAATTCGCATACGGATACGAGCAATCGAACAAAAGCTAAGTACAAATAGGTGCGGTAATACTTGAGGTAACGAATAAAAACAGGAAAAACACAATACACAGCAATTACACCACAGCACACGCTAAAACAAGACATGAACTTAATTATTAAAACAATTAGGAAGTAATTGCACTAACCTGCCATGTTCCAAAACCTATTCGCGGCATGCGATCACCTTCTATCTCAAAGTATTCCGGAATCGACATTTCTGTTCCTTATTATAAACTTTGTTATAATCAAAAATTGTTAAGTAATTGTTTGTTTACATGCGCTTTGCACAACATACAGTATCTGAATGACGGTGAGAGGCATTTGCAGGCGTTGAACGCTGCAGCCTTGTACAAATTCTGTGTGTATTACCTACCTATATTATGAGAGTAAGAGCTCGTTTGCTTGATAACGGTAATGCGAATACTCATTTTGAATTGTACTCGATTTTGGGTCGTTGTCAGTCAATACTCTTGTGGTTGATGGTGTATAAAAACAGATATTTTTTATGATACGGCCGAATTGTGAATGATGTTCATTTGTATAGGAATGGCTTGGATAAGGTACTTTTTAAATGTTTAAGTTATGTTTGAATGCGGAATATTATTAGGATTATGAATGATCTTCTATTTACCTGACGGTACTTATTAAATTAATAGTATTCCGAACATTTGTCGAGGAAGCCCAAAAACGCTACGACCAATAGGAACGGAGCTAATTCAGGTAAAACGCGGGGCACTATATTTTTTAGGTACTATATTTAGTGTGTGAAGTCGATCAACCCGCACTGGCCAGCGTGGTCGACTAAGGCCTAATCACCCTAATTCAGGGTAGGCTCGTGCCCCTCGGTGAGGATATTATATGAGCTAATGATGATGATATTTAGTCTTAAGACGACCGCGGAGCTTTACACAAAAAAAACGCAACTTAAAAAACTGGTATCCTAAATGAACCGGCTACAAAAACTAGGTCGTGTTTAAGGATAAAATGTGCGGATATTCGCATGACTACTCCCTTCACGAGAGTATAATTCTATTAACTGTACATCTGCAGAATTGGGGAATTGGAACTTTATCTGGGCGGTAGATCTTGAACTATATTGTTGGTATTTGTTACAAGTGGCCACATAACCGCATTATCTTTTGTTGTACAACCCCAACAGAAATACAATGCAAGTTCTATTGTGCAGCTAAATAAGTCGTATTTATCTGCGTAATCTGCCAACGACACCTTAGATGTGTACTTGTGATAATGTAACTATTACTAAATTGTTATCGTTTAATGCTTTTAGAATGACAATGTTATTGCTTGGGTAATTATAAGTATAAGGAATATTATATGATGTGTAATAGGATAATAGTATATAGCAATGGTTTTTAGAGCTAAGTTATAGGTGCTAAGCTAAAGGACTCTGTGGTCCATTAGAACACCTGCCAAGCCTGAGGTCCGATGTTTAATTCCAGGGTCAAGCGATGTAAGTATGTTTGCTTGTGATGAATTACACCTATTCCTTTCTAGTGCATATTTTCTGAGATGTAACGCATTGAAACAAATAAATAAACTGGCTCTTTATAAGTAATACATTAGTCTAGTTATTTTATAGATAAGACCCTAGCGAAAAGCAATTAAGAACATATCACATAACGATAGACATGTGCCGCTTTATACAAAACAAATCTAAATGAAATATTAATTAAATCTCCTTTGGGTGTATCAAATAACATAACCACATTATAATGCAACAATAATAACTTACAAATTAATTTTCCCACATACCCTTAAAGTAATAACATCCTTTTGTGTGCAAACAGTATCTATTTACAAATCTTTTCATCTCAAACGTATGAATGAATACGTCACAACACTCGTATACTCATTGGTGCGTGGTCCCCATTCAATACTACTAGAGATAATATCTTTAGGGATGTGCAAAACATCCCCTAAGCTCCCTCAATATAAGGCGGGGCTTAATTTCGGCCTTCCCACAGAGGGTAACATTTAATGCCAGCCAAAGTTTGACCATTGGTTATTTCGAAAATGGACGCGTCACAGTTACAGTCTAGTTCAAAGTGTAGTGCTACATCTGATTTTAGTATAGAAAGGTTGCTGAGTGATGATACGAAGAGACGAGAGGACCCGGTGGAAGTTCCAGAGTGGTTATGTTGTACAAGATATCGCCCGCCTCGGTTACCACGTTAGTAATTATTGGATATTTTAAAGTCACTTCTCGTGCGGTCATTTACCATCATCGGAGTCGGTTCAATTATTTGCTATTTTTCAAAAATGGTTCTGGGCCTGAGAGACTAAAGTCGAGACTCCACCAAAGCATATCCGTAAGGATTAAGGAGCCGAGTCATGGTTTTAAAGTAAAATCATACCCTTATTTAGTTGAGTTGTTTGGAGTGGAGAGTTCGAAGCGGAGACGAGAAGAGATATTTTCAACAAAGGAGTATCCAGTATCCTCCAAAGCTGAGCGGAGTTGCGTGCTGACTAGGCTCTAAAGTTGCAGAATTCTTTTTTGGTTTCCGTTTGATCCCATCAGACAATTTTTTCAGCCAATTTCACAGCTTTTTCTTAACACCATCAGGTGCAGCATCAGTATGTCGAGCTAGGAGAGCGGGCCGTCACGCGCGAGTTCCTTTCACGGCTGCGCAGGCGGCGGCGCTCGAGGCAGCATACGCGCGGGCGCCGTACCTAGCACCGCCTGCATTGAAGGCCCTCGCGGCGGCTTTACAGCTGAGAGATGATAGGGTAAAAACTAGAGTAACTACTTAATTTAAATTTAAGACGATCTAAATGACAGATTTGTCGCTACAGTGGGTTTCCAAACGATTGGGTTCGATTCCCGAGCGAGGTAATTAAGTGTGCGGTCCATCCACTAAGTTTATTTTGGTCTGGGTGTGTGTAGGATAACTTGATGTTTAGTTTCTGATACCTTGGATACAGTAAAGCTAGATAAGGGTTAATTGCCAGGGTAATTGAATAAGGGCCTATTTCACCATCTTCAAGTAACGTTCCGAGTAAGTACTCACAAGTTTTGTCTTTGTCACTTGACATAAAAAAAGAAAGAGACAAAACTAACGTTACTTGGTGAGTAACTGTACTTGAAGGTCGTGAAATAGGCCCTTAGTAGAATTAATTAAATTACACGACAGATATACTTACTTAAAAAAATTGGGAGAACGCTACTTTCTCATTAATTGTCTTATCATGAAAAACAATAGGCAGTTAATTACAATTGCACATTAAAGAAAATAAGAATGCTAATTAAAAAACTTAGGAAGTTTTGACCTTTATTAAAAACTTTTCTTATTATGAAAGAAAAGCCTATAAGTACGTAACTTTATTGTGTTAAAAAGATGATTTATTTCTGCGTAGCGTATGCGTCATGCGTTAAAGTTTGTGAAAGCTCTAATCTCACTATAATTCGATTTGTAAAATTATTTATCCACTAGCAGCGCCCCGCGGTTTCACCCGCGTAGTTCCCGTTCCCGTTGGAATTTCGGGATAAAAAGTATCGTATGTTCTTTTGCATTTATAATATTAGTTAGGATAGGTTAGAATTAGGATAAGTTAGGATAACATACCTATTGAAGAACGTAGGCTTACAAACGGTGCATGTTTGTTGAATGAAAATGAGTACTAATAAAATTTTAAATTTCAGATTAAAATCTGGTTCCAAAACCGAAGAGCAAGAGAACGAAGAGAGAAAAGCTCCACTATAACTCCACCACACGGCATCACGCTTCCTCCGACAAACATCAGTATAAATCATAGTATTTGCACATCAACAAACACATCTGACGTACAGAATAATATTAGTAGAGAAATATATGAAAATATTCAATTAGTTAACAATATTGTAAGCTATAATGATAGGTTTGTGCAAACTGCATCGGAATATAATTGTGATGAGGATGGTGATAGGATGAGGCCTGATACTCCTTTGGATATTGAAAGTGTTGATTGAAGGTTGAGAAGAAATAGAAATTATAATTACTTACCTATACATATGAAGCATTAGTTCGATAGAACAAGTGAGACTAGGGCTATGAACTTAAAAATCTATGTATGTGGAATATTTATTTAATTTAGATAGGTACGTAAATAAGTATAGTGAACTAGCGGCGACCCGCGGTTTCACCCGCGTAGTTCCCGTTCCCGTAGGAATATGGGGATAAAATTACGCTAAAAACCTTCCCACTGAATCACTCTATCTATTAAAACAAACAGCATCAAAATCCGTTGCGTAGTTTTAAAGATCTAAGCATACATAGGGACATAGAGACAGAGAAAGCGACTTTGTTTTATACTATGTAGTGATAATTAAGGCAGTCATTTTGTTAACAAATAGTATTACCAATATATTATACTGATTTTTTAAATGAAAATGTGTTTAATTTTCCTTACTTATCAGACAGACGATTGATATTGAAACAAATTTATATTATTTGTATGGTGATAGTCGTTAGTCACACAAAAACATTGAATAAACCATGACATTAGCAAACAGGAATTTTAGTTTTAAAATATCATGTGTAAAATTACTGGTTGAAAAAATTTGCGTAAGATAGCTAAGGTATATATGCACTACACTAAGTTCTACCCTCAATGTCAAACAGGTTCTAATAAAAAAAAACATTTCTTAGGGCCAGCTTCTTCAAAAAGACCCATTTCTGGGTGAAATACTAATTCTACTCCACTTAAACACGTCTCGAACAAATTTAAATTTTATTACTAACAATATTTACCAATAAATATTTAACAATCTCCCTGTTGCCAAGTGCCCAATAAGACACGCGTCACTGGTTCCTACCAAGGCGATAACACTTATTGTTTGTGCCCTTATGTACTTATTATAACCAGTGTTCACCGGTTATTTACTGATTACATAGATTTGTTTTTATTTGTTGTACTGCCGCTTGTATCTAAGTACTTAGAAGTCTTCCGCAACTAAAGGCCTTTCTTATTTGGGTCGATTTTATGTAGGTGTGTGTGTGTGTGTGAGTGTGTGTGTGTGGCGATATTTTTTGGTTAAGGCTGCTCGCTTACGTCCGACTTTTTGTAGGAAAAAATAAAAGGTACTGATAGAAATGGTGCAACGCACACGTCCTACAAAAATCGGTTATAAACTCATTACTAATGAAAGGACTATCGGTTCAAAAAGTTGGTCACTAAATCGGACGCGGGCGAGCAACCTTAACCACAGTGAAGAATTAAAAATGTTTAGTTAGAATCATCTCTCTTTCATTCTTAAGAATTACATACATCCATCTAAATGAGAAACGTGGGTCAGTTTAAACTGTACATTTATTTGTCTGCCATTTCTCATTTAATAATAAGAGAGGAGAGGGCTAGTTTTGAAGGGTTCTAACAATAAGGGATGTCGATGATTCTAAGATTATGGACAAATAGCGTGGTCGTAAATATTAGAACTTATTGTTAAGTGGTGGTAGGTACTTGTAGCTTATTGCCTTATCTATATATATAAAAATGAAACCCGTTTTCCTTGGTCACGGCATCACGCGTGAATGGCTGGACCGATTTCACTAATTCTTTTTTTGTTGTATTTGTTATTATTAGGAGAAGGTTCTTATGTAAAAAAATCTGGAAAATCATCGGGAAAATTGGACCCGTGCGAAGCCGGGGCGGGCCGCTAGTTAGTAATAAAATAGCACTTATTTTTCCAAAACACGTTTAATATTAATTTGTCATACAAAAGTACATAAAAACTGATATAAAATGCAGTAGTTAATTGAGGTTATCGAATAAAACAGAAAAAATCTTATTTGGCCGTCATTGGATGTCCCTGAGAACAATTTTGGCTCATTAATTTATTTATTGATATTTAAAATTGATATCTATCTGTGTTTAGGTAAAATCTGACAAGATAAGTAACATTTATTTAATATTTAACCTTAGGTACCTAGTTAGCAGATGGGTTTTATGGACCCTAAATATTTTAAGTATTTTTAAATTAAAATTGTCCCACTGCACTGCTGGGAATAGGATAGAAGTTTAGTACAAAAAAATAAAAAATCCACGTACTTTTACGTAATTTTTCGAAAACTAACTAACTTTTGTAATATGAAAACTTACAACTTAGGACAAACTATTACTAACTTTGTAATGACTATTTTATGTTACAAAACTAACAATATTTTTCTGAGAGAGAGAAACTACTTATGTCTACGTAAATTACAAAATGAAATATACAAAAAACAAATTATTGTATTCATGTAGTTTAACAATAAGAATATCTTTTACACAAGATTAAATATGTCAAAGGGCTTCCGTATGTTGGCTTTGGCCCCATACTAGCCTTCCAAAAGACCCTTAATAGTCCCGTGAAAGGAAAAGACATGACAAGAATTAATACAAAACCTTGGATAATGAGTAAATTAAACCTAAGTCGGATAGATCAGTAAATTTAAACGGTCACATTCTTCGTTGCTTAATTTTTCCTTATAAGTAGATAAGTACTTTCAAAATAGCGGCCTAAAACTTATTTAAATACAAAGTTAGATTTGTGACGTGGATACATGTCCAAAGAAGATATACTTACATAGTCTTTCTTTAGTTATTTTAATTATTTAATTGTATTAACTAAATTCAAACGAGATGTTACAATAATGTAGGTTTTTTAGTTTTTAATTAAGTCTGTAGCTAGGACCTGCCTAGCTTCCGGAATTCCGGAGACTATATGTGTATATGGTATATTTTTGTATAATTGTCCTATTTCTATGTATAGTATAAAAACATTTAAGTAACACATGAATATGTAAAAATATAAAATATATTATATATTCTTGTTTTCACAGTGTATTTCGAGTTATTGCTTATATACTAATTGTACTTAACTTTGCTATAGGAATTATATATTTTTCAACACACTTGCTCATAAAGGGGCTCTTATTTGTGCAAAAACAGTTGAATAATGACACGCTTGATTCACTAGTGAGTTATAGATTTTTTTTTAAATTGCTTTGGTTTTAAAAAGTTTCGATACCAAAAAAAATTGTGTCCATGCATTTTAAAAACAAACTTCAACTATGTTGCCTTACTTTTGGTAGGTCTATGGTCGATTTCATTCATTCGAATGTTTTTTTAATAAGTATTATATATTTTTCAACACACTTGCTCATAAAGGGGCTCTTATTTGTGCAAAAACAGTTGAATAATGACCTGCTTGATTCACTAGTGAGTTATAGATTATTTTTTTAAATTGTTTAGTTTTAAAAAAGTTTCGATACCAAAAAAAATCGTGTCCATACATTTTAAAAACAAACTTCAACTATGTTGCCTTACTTTTGGTAGGTCTATGGTCGATTCCATTCATTCATTTATTCGATTTTTTTTTAATAAGTATATTCTTTTAATCTATGGCCGATCACCATTGTTGTGTTGGATGCGCGCGAATAGAAAAACTGTTTATTTATTAGCGAGAAATGATAATTTCTTCGCAAATGTGTTGAAAAACGTTGTATGGTACACGCGAGTATTGATGATTACTATCCTCGGCTATCTTCAGACCCTCGCCTGACGGCTCGGGCCTCAATAGCGCCTCGGAAGTAATCACCAACTTACCTCGCTTGTACCATAAATAACTATTTTTAGTCTTTGGTTGATCACCATTGTTGTGTTGGATGCGCGCGAATAGAAAAACTGTTTATTTATTAGCGAAAAATGATATTTTATTATTAATTTCTTCGGAAGTGTGTTGAAAAACGTTGTATGGTACGCGCGTGTATTGATGATTACTACCTCGGCTATCTTCTGACCCTCGCCTGACGGCTCGGGCCTCAATAGCGCCTCGTAAGTAATCACCAACTTACCTCGCTTGTACCATAAATAACTATTAATTAATTGAATCCCATCTAGTTAACATCTGTAACTTAAATATCAATAATCAAAAGTTTTAAAATTAATACTTACATACATTCACTATAACCAGATAATCAAAATATATATTTTGTTCATCACCAAATGATTAAATAAATTAAAATATATTTTGTTCAACTGGCTGTACAACAATTACTAATCGACAATCACATACATTTAACTACCATTTAAAATAAGTTTAGACGTGAAACTGATTAATTAATTAAAGCCCAGAGCGAAATTGCAAAGAGTATGTCTATTGAGAAACTAATATTAAGATGCCATCACGCTAATACCGCGAACCCACCGCCACGGACGCTACGCCCACGGCCCACGGCAACGCACCTCAGTTACGTTGAGCTATAGCCAAGTCAGCCACGAATGTATCAAATGACGTCATTTTCGTGCGTAGCGTGTGTGTATACTTCGGTGTGTTTTACCTCATACATTTTCATAGAAAGCGAAGCTGAGTACACGTGCGTAGCGTGTGCGTGTACTTCGGTGGGTTTGCCTTAAAAACTGTCCCTATGTATGCTTAGATCTTCAAAACTACGCAACGGATTTTGATGCGGTTTCTTTTACTAGATAGATAGAGTGATTCAAGACGAAAGTTATTAGAACTTTATCCCCGCATTCTCACGGGAGCGGGAACTAAAAAACTGCGGGGCGCTAGTAACAAATAGTTTCACGTCTACATATATTTTTGTCTACATACAAATTGACAAACACTTACTTCTAAAAACCATAAATATAATCGATTATGGTGTATCTGTGTCCGCGATGACGTCCTCTGTCGACTTGCTGAGTATCTCGTAGTGCGCTGCCTGATCTTTGGGTGGGCTCGTTTCGTCTATACTGTAACTAATGGGAAACAAATTTTAATTTATTAAGTGGAAAAATACAAAGAACAATAATTACTAAGAATAGGAAAATAGTTATTTATGGTACAAGCGAGGTAAGTTGGTGATTACTTCCGAGGCGCTATTGGTCTGAAGATAGCCGAGGATAGTAATCATCAATACACGCGTGTACCATACAACGTTTTTTAACACACTCGTACATACCCGCAAGCTCTAAAGAACGCCTGCGCAGAAGGGTTGTGCGTTAGCGCCGTGAGTCTGACTGAACGCATTTTGGTCGCATGCGCAAGTCGCTCTAACACGCTTAGCACGCGCTGACCGAGACCCCGACGGCGACCACCCGCCTCTACTTGGACTTCGTAGCTGGAGAAAAAAATATTATGTTGAGTTTATATTAGATATGTGATAACTAGCTCCGCCTCGCGGTTTCACCCGCATAGTGTCCCCGATCCCGTGGGAATTTCAGGATAAAACATAGGCTATGTCCTCTCCCGGACTATAAGCTGGGGTAGCTTACCAAATTTTAAGTCAATCGGTTCAGTAGTTAAGCCGTGAGAAGGTAACAGACAGACAGTAACTCAGAAAACTTCTGTAATGAAGTAGCGTTTCGCTTGGTAGGGGATAGTCCCACTTCCAAAGATTTGTGACCTTTGCGAGTTGCTAGTGACCTGGTGACACGTCTGCAATTTTTTTCAAATTGAATTGGGAATTGATTTAGAAACCAAAATTCTAAAGTTTTTCTATTGATGTGCAGTTTTTTTGCTATCTAACACATGAAAATAATGATATAAAATTGAATTTATTGAAATTTTCCTGTAAACACCCGCCAAGTCGAGCGCGAAGCAAGCACTGCCGTACCATCCTTTACAGGAACTATTTCGCCGCATTTTCAGGCCTCTATTTGAGAACCTCTGGATAAGACCAGAACGCTGAAATTTCATCAGTAAGCTATACAATCACATACTTAAAATAAAATTTCAAGTCTGTAGGTCATTTAGTTCCGAAGTTAAGAGCCGTGATCTGGCGCGCGACAACTCAAATTTTCACTCACACAGACGCGCACGCGTGTCCGCATGCACACTGTCTATGTGGTGACGGCGCGCTCGCTCTGAATACTGCGGCCGAACGGTTTTGATCCATTGGAAATTATAAATTGTGTAAAAGTGATTGACAAAAGTATGAGTATATATAAAATCAAGTCTAAAGTATAAAATACATACTTATGTAAAAAAATCGTTGCGTAAGATATGATTAGATATAATTTACATTATACGTTTCGTTTCGGTATTTCATTATTGTATACAGAGTGTCCGGACTTCGATGTCGAATACTTTAGGAGGGTAAAATATGATGCATTTTTTATCGACAAATCACGATTCCAAATTTCTCTAGTCACTTCTACAAAATGGTAGCCATTTTGTTTTTCAACTCGACGTGCGGGTGCTTATACTGATTTAATCATTGCTACCCATGTAAACATAACAGAAGACGAAAGATATGTCATTTGGAAGTTAATAATGTACTTATATAATTATACAATGTCAGATTTTACACACATAGGATATTTTTGGAATAAGGTTCCGCGTGGGGTTTACCCACGAGTGAAGCACAGCTAGTTTAAGAATAAAACCAATAGTTTATGTAAATTAAAATGTATTTATGTACAAAAAAAATAACGTTACAAACTAGTTAATAAGTTGTTTCCCTTAATGGCATCGACCATTGTGTGTGAAGTTGTGTGAAATTCGAAGCTTTATTTTTAGCGACAGGACTCACGGCACGTAAAGTACTTATGTACCTACAAGTTAAATTGTGAAAAGTGAATGAAGTACCTACATATGCAAAATTAAAGCCTTAATTATTAGAGCTAGAATAGTGACCAGCAGCCTTTGTTTAATTTTTAGTGCTAAATTGGTCGAATTACTAGAATTGGAAGGCATGGAAGTTAATGCTAAACGTGAAATTCAGAAAACATATGTTCAGTTTTCTTGATATATTTTTTAAGTTTTCTGTATAATATTGTTTTTCTCAGAGTATTTCTTAGATGACAATATTTCCTTTAATTATTACCTAAAAGCATGTTTATAAAATACGCTTTTCATATAATATGACTAGATCAAAAAGTACGAAAACCGTCAATTATCGAGTGTAAAGTCTTAAGACTTTACACAGAACTTAAACAAACTTAAAGTCCTGATCCTTATTAAGGAAATACTCTGAGGAAAATTTAATTGTTATTATAATTATTATTGAAATCGAAAAAAAATATAAAGTTAAAATTTGTAAAAATCACACTCAAGAAAATCGTAATTTACGTTGATAAATGATGCTCAAAACGTTATTAAAATTACCTCATATAATAAAAGAACATTTTCTACAACGATTATACTAAAAAAAAATCTCTAAATCAATTTGTCTTTTTTTCTATAAATATTTTAAAATCATCATAAAACTACTATAAAATCGGACGCACGAAACAATTCAAATCAGTCTGCCGCGAGGCTTTTTAGAGAGAGGACGTATCGCTTGTACTCAGCGTTTCACCTTCGCGGCGCGTACGAATTTTATGCAAGTAACTCATAAACACATTTTGATACTTGGTACGTATTTTTTTTTTGTTATATTATTTGTTGTTTTTTTTTAAATATTAACATTGATGATTGTAAATATTTTAGACAGAATGGGTAGAAAAACAAAATTATTTTTAAACAAAAAAAGGAAAGGATGTAATTTAGAAAGTCTGGCTTTAGCAAGAGCTAAAAGGTTGGTACCGAAAATTTATATTATACTCATACGTAACAAATATTTTTCAATATTCTTCTTAATCTTGTAACTAATAATTATCATATCATTAATTATCTTAATTTTTAAGTTTTTACAATTTTTATCCTACTAGTTCTACTTATACAACGTGGAGATGAAAATACAATAAAAAATTAAAACACTAATAATATTAGTCCATATGTAGGAGTAACTTATTAGTCCTACATATATGGACTAATATTATAAGTGTTTTAATTTTTTATTGTATGCGTGTAATTTTTTAAAAATATTTTTAAAAAATCTAACAAAATAGCACGAAAATTATAACAAATCAGAACACCATTTGCAAATATCAGTTCACTAAACTGTATCATAATATAGTCCTGAAACAAAAGCGGTAACGGCGCGCGTGTGCTGAAATATTGTACCTATGTTTGTAATACGACGTGAATGGAGATTAGGTACCTAGGTCCTTTGTCGCTTTGTCGGCGCGCGGGCGGCGGCGCGGGCGCCCCGATTCGGCCGCGCGGCCGGGCGGCAACGTACCTACTCCGAGAAGCCGTGTAATGTAACGAGGCATTATAGATAATTTTAATTAATGACTACCTAGTATGCAGTTTTATGCATTTTCACCGCGTTAAAAAATAGATAAGGTCAACCGGGGCTGTTGCGTACCATTTTTCAATCACTCTAAATTAACATCATACCTATTATGAGCAAAATTATGACACTATGCACTTTTTTAAACTGTAGTCCATACTATGGCTTTTTTGTATAAAGTACCAGGGACGTTTTTTTGCCGGAGTTTTAAAAATATATTAAATTCACTGTTTCTTTTTAATTGTCTTTTTTGACGCATTTACCCCGTTTTGGGGTAAATGTATCTTTCTTAAATAAATACTTTATTAATAAACTTCGTGAGGAAAACATAGTAGTTTTATTCCGGTCAAGTATTTGTACCGAGGATTGACGGTTAAGCTTTAAACGGTTAAATTTGGGGAAAATGGGGCAAATGCGTCTAATTAAGACAGACGAATTAGCCCCTTAGTAGATCCAGATGTTGTCAACCTTTTACTTGGGTAGCTCGTGCTTACTATCCTTGCGGTCCTAAATGCGCTTTTTCTCAGTATCGGTACCAATTAGGGTTCAGAACCGGGAAATCCCGGAACCGAAAATCCCGGGATTTCCCGGTTCTTTAATAGTAGTCAAAGAACCGGTTCTCAATGAATAAGAACCGGGATTTTCGGTATTTTCGGGAAATAACGAATCATGTTAACTATATGATCATTTGTTTGATTTTAATCTTCTATTAACAGCATTTATTCTTTTTATACAAAATATTCAAGCTAAAACCATATTCTCATTAAAATGTTGTATCTGTAGGTACCTGGTAGATCATTATTCCATCATAAGACAAAATGTGGTACTTAAAAAGCTTACGAACACATTCTCACAATTCCAACTACTAGCGTGGAGCCAGAAAGAATTTTCTCCTCAGCTGGCCTTTTTTGTAACAAAATTAGATCTCGATTAGGTGATGCAACTTTAGATGCAATGATCTTTTTGAAGACACATTACCAAGAGAACAAGAATGTTTAATTATAAGGACCAAAATGAAGATACTATTTAGAAGAATCGGCCTACGATATACGTTGATGTGTTATATGTACAACTTTATCAAAAGTGAATTTATAACTGTATTTTAATAATCACCAGCCTGTTTGAGTCCACTACTGGACTTAGGCCTCTCCCAACTTGCGCCAATGTGCCCTGTCGGCGGCACGTCGCATCCACTCTCTCCCGGCTACCCTGCGCAGATCATCGCTCCATCTAGCCACAGCACGTCCAAACCTACTTTTGCCGAGTCACGGTGTCCACTCGAGTACTCTTCTGCTCCAACAACCATCGGTTCTCCTACAGATGTGGCCAGCCCACTGCCACTTCAGAGAGCTAATTCCTTGAGCTATGTCGGTGACTTTAGTTCTATATCTGATCACTTCATTGCGAATGCAATATTTCAGAGAAACTCCGAGCATAACCCTCTTCAAAACTCTTTGAGCGACTTTAAATTGGTGGACCAGCCACGTGAGTGTTCACGTCTTGGTACCGTAAGTCATCATTGGTAGGACGCACTGATAGAAAACTATTGTTTTTAAAGTTTAGAGTTTTGGGGATATAACGTCACCCTGTCTTACACCTCTGCGCAGATGGATAGACTTTAACTGTCGGCACTGAACTTGAACGGTCATTTCTGCGGCATCATACAGTCATCAACACCTCTACATAACGAGTATCGACCTGGCATTGCTGCAAAGATTCCAGAATAGCCCAGCCCTTCTCATAGTCCACAAATGCAAGACACAGAGGCTGATTATACTCTTAGGTCATCTGTATAATTTGTCTCAATGTGTGGATGTGGTCTGTGGTACCATAACCGCTTCGAAACCTGGTCTGTTCGAGGGGCTGAAATTCGTCGAGTCTTCTTGATAGACGAATTGAGACAACCTTCGAGAACAGCTTGTAAACATGGCTCAAAAGTGAGATGGGTCTATAGTTCTTCAGCAGGGCTTTATCCTTTTTTTTGAAGTAGAGCACCATCACGTTTCTGTTCCATGCTTTTGGAGTTCTCCCGTAGAGATGATTCCATCGTAAAACAGCTTTTGCAGTTTCCGCAACACTGGCCTGCCTCCTGTTTTAAGAGGCTCAGTCGTGATGCTATTTTAATATGTTAAAGCATTCAATGCTTATCTTGTCATGCCAGAATGCGCAATATGTGTTATTTAATATAAATAATATTTATTAGACTATATTTACCTCCAAAACTAAAAAGAAGAAAAAAATCCCGAAAGTACCGAAAATCCCGGGAAATCCCGGTTCTGATTAGTGCTGGTACCGAAAATCCCGGTTCTGTTATTTATACCGGTTCTCGATACCCTAGTACCAATAAATAGCCCCGGTTGACCTTATAACTAATTCACTATTCTAGCTCTAATAATTAAGGCTTTAATTTTGCATATGTAGGTACTTCATTCACTTTTCACAATTTAACTTGTAGGTACATAAGTACTTTACGTGCCGTGAGTCCTGTCGCTAAAAATAAAGCTTCGAATTTCACACAACTTCACACACAATGGTCGATGCCATTAAGGGAAACAACTTATTAACTAGTTTGTTACGTTATTTTTTTTGTACATAAATACATTTTAATTTACATAAACTATTGGTTTTATTCTTAAACTAGCTGTGCTTCACTCGTGGGTAAACCCCACGCGGAACCTTATTCCAAAAATATCCTATGTGTGTAAAATCTGACATTGTATAATTATATAAGTACATTATTAACTTCCAAATGACATATCTTTCGTCTTCTGTTATGTTTACATGGGTAGCAATGATTAAATCAGTATAAGCACCCGCACGTCGAGTTGAAAAACAAAATGGCTACCATTTTGTAGAAGTGACTAGAGAAATTTGGAATCGTGATTTGTCGATAAAAAATGCATCATATTTTACCCTCCTAAAGTATTCGACATCGAAGTCCGGACACTCTGTATACAATAATGAAATACCGAAACGAAACGTATAATGTAAATTATATCTAATCATATCTTACGCAACGATTTTTTTACATAAGTATGTATTTTATACTTTAGACTTGATTTTATATATACTCATACTTTTGTCAATCACTTTTACACAATTTATAATTTCCAATGGATCAAAACCGTTCGGCCGCAGTATTCAGAGCGAGCGCGCCGTCACCACATAGACAGTGTGCATGCGGACACGCGTGCGCGTCTGTGTGAGTGAAAATTTGAGTTGTCGCGCGCCAGATCACGGCTCTTAAGCGAAAGCAAAGTTTCGTATTTATGACAGACACTCACTCACTCACTCATGATCATCAAAATAGAACTAGTACTTCCCATAAACCTAGAGAGCTGAAATTTGGTACAGAGTTAGTGTTTAATGGCCACATAAAGGGAAAACTATAAAAAGTTGGATAATCGAACGGGAACGGGAATTATACGGGAACGGGAACGGGAATTGTAACTCAAGAACGGCTGAACTGATTTGGTTGAAAATTAGTGGGGAGGTAGCTTAGAACCAGGAGAAGGACATAGGATTTTAATCCCGAAATTCCCACGGGATTGGGAACGTGAATTTATAACTCAAGAACGGCTGAATTTATGTGGCTGAAAATTGATGGGGAGGTAGCTTAGTACCAGGATACTTTTTATCCCGAATTTCCCACGAGAACGGGAACTACGCGGGTGAAACCGCGGGGCGCTGCTAGTGTAATAATAAAATACTACTCCTAAAAAGAAAAAATGTGTTAAATAAGTAAATCTAATAAAATAATCAATATGAACACGTTTCAACAAAAATAAATTAATCCCACCAAAAACATTCTGAAAAAAACTAGCCAAGTCTCGATGGAGCTGCTTGTTCATCTCTAAAAATTAATGAAATCTAGACAAACTCGTACCAAGTCTAAGGTTCCCTACTGCGATTTCTTTATTATTATAGTTAATGTTATGTGACTTGGCCGTTGAAGGGTACACAAGGATACAAAACCAGGTGCTCCATGACACCATTGCACCAATCTGTCGCCAGAACCGATACCTATTGACGATGGAAAATTGCCACTTGGAAATCGTTGATTTAATGCTGAATGGAAGTGTCGTGTTTAGTTACAACAGTTATAACATTATGTAAACAAAATTAACTAGTACCCACTAACTAACGTTGTAAAGAATGTTCAACGGCCAAGTCACACAACATTAACTATAATAATAAAGAAATCCCAGTAAGGAACCTTAGACTTGGTACGAGTTTGTCTAGATTTCATTACTTTTTAGAGATAAACAAGCAGCGCCATTGAGACTTGGCTAGTTTTTTACAGAATGTTTTTGGTGGGATTTTATTATTACATTAAATACAAAAACGTCTAATGCCAATGATTTCACAAATATTGTTATAATGTAAGTATATAGGTATATCTATTAAATAATAACTTATAATAGGTTAATGTACTCCATAAAATCGAATGTGTGATCTTTGAACGCACCGAAATTATCAGCTGACCTTATGCAATCGTAATATTTATGTAGGTATAAAAAATGGTAGAAAACATTGAACGCTTCGTTTCTGACCTTGGCAAATATATAAAAACTTAAACAGATAAAGTCTGGTTTGGACGACCTTTTTTTAATTATAATGTTTTATTTGGACACTATATTTTGGTATATTCATTCATCGATCGTGTGGCATACGCATGTTAACATTAAGGTGCTTCTTCACCGGGAGTATTCGCGTGTAAAATGTAACGTTATTACGTTACAGATTTGAGCATTACATCAGTGAAGCAGGAGAACCGAGCATTACAATGCGCACCTTGTAATTTATTAATTGTAATTTGCAATTAGAACACGCGAATGCTCGTTAGTCAGGGAGGTATTATTGTAATGTAATGTTCAAAGACGAATCTGTAACGTTACTTACACGCGAATGCTCCCGGTGAAGGAGCATCTTTGTTTATCTAGAGCTTAGTTCTACGAGTTCACGACATACTTATTATAATAGTTCTATTAAATAGTATTTAAGATATCATATAGTATCTCATCTCTCGTTTTTAAACTAATTAGTGTAGCAACTGATCCCTAACTGGTCTTAATAAACCTGAAGCTAGTAATTAGTTAGGGCATTAGGAACTCGTGGTAGTAATCCCCCTCGGGATCCTACGTCACCCCAATGTAACGCAGACGGAAGTCGCTGTGTTTTTAGTGGGTACGCCCAGCCCTTCTGGCTGGGAGAGCCCCAGATAACCACAGTGAGTCCTCCCATTCTCGGCTCTCGGTGGTATGCATTAACACAGCGGAAAAAATGCATTAGGAACTACGCACACACCTTCATAGTCGTAGTTTTCTGTGATAAATATTTTCAGCATAGGTATTTACAAAACATTGTTCTTTATTCCTATTATATTAATTTAAGTTTCAACCGATCTTGGTTGTTCCTGACGCCAAAAGCAATCCCTTGCTTGCTCTAAGCATCAGGAACAAGCAATGGTGCCAGTTTTTTGAACACATTTATGCCGGGAACGATTAGGTGAGTTTATAAGATTACATTTCTTGTGTTTATATGAAAGTTTGTTGTTGTGATGTAATAATTAATTAAACATTTCCACGAATTCAAACACATTATACTTTATACCTCACACGTGTTTTATACAGATTAATCTTTATTACTATCCAATGAAAGTATGTTTTTCTTTAACGGCCATTAAACCAATTGTATTGTAGTAAGTAACAATAACTTTCATTATATTATCTATTTTTTACGTTAATTGGGCCGAGTGCAAGTTGATTATAACTTCATTATTTACTAGAAACATCAGCAATATGATAATAATTAAATATCAACAATTAGTAACTATCTGGTACCAACAACCTGACAGTGGGCATGTGAATGACGCACGCGCGGCACTCGTGAAACGAATGCACACTTACAACAAAAGGGATTTTAACGAAACATTGTTTTTTTCCGAACCTTCATCCCATGCAACGAGTAAAGTATAATATAATATGAAAGTCCCATGCCTATTTAGGGTTCTTCTTTTTCCGAACTTTTGTCCCACGTCTGATTGGATTGAGTTTTTAGCTAATCCGGATTTTGACGGCAATGTTTTAAGTGGAGCGACTGCCATCAAAATTCTACAATCCAGATGGCGCTAGGACATTTATCAAACCAAATGTTTGACTTTTGAGGGCTCTAACTATCCGGTAACCACAACGCGAAATAGGGTTACTAAGGTGACACAATATCTGTAGGTACTAATATTATAAAACTAAAGTTTGTTTGTTTGATCGCGCTAATCTCAAAAACTACTGGTACAGTTTGAAAATATATTTAAAACAATTTGAATTAGGACTTTTTTTACAGGACAGTAAGATAAAATCAATCTTCTCTAATTAAATAATTTGCCGTTCAAATTGGAACAAATTTTAATGTACACATTCTGGTTGCAGAATAATACGGTAATCTAGAAGAGTTGTAGAGAGAATTATTGAAATGAAGCGGACAATATGTTAATTTAAAATATAAAAAGAAACAATTAAATTACTAAAAACTACTTACAAAAAAATGAAGGCACGTTAATTCACTTGAATCCGTAATAGGTGTTTAAACATTTACATTTAATTGATTATTGTGTTCCATCTTTATTATGATATTGCATCATATTAATGACATAATTAAAACACACTTAAAGAAAATAAAAACACAAATCAACACTCTTTAATAGAATAATAAAGAAAAGCAAAACAGATTCTGTTTATTCTGTTTGGCTGGTGAGTGTTTGAGGTTAATTTTTCTTTTCGCAAAAGGCCTACAATTTTCCAGTTACCCCAAAATACTGTTAAATTTTTCCGCAAAAACATCATATAAAATCGCAATCCACATTACAGGACATCCAAACACATATCACAAACAACAAAAAAACTAGCAGGGAGTACATTAGATGCGAGCGACTAACACCGCCAAGACACTTGTAAACTGAAACGTATTTCGGTGAAAGTTAAACGTAGGTAAGTTGGAAAAGCTTATGTCGTGTTATCAATGAGTGTACGTCACAATGTTATCGGGTGGCAGGAGTGTGGTCGGCTGCGGCGGGTGGCATTGCGCACATCGAAACGAGCACCAGAGAGATGCAGGCGCGGCTGCTATGGGTCATGGTGATACTCGCGGTGGCCGACGCGGCGCGCCTCCTGGCCGTACTGCCCACCAACACCAAGAGCCACTATGCCATGTACGGCAAGCTCGTGGAAGCACTGGCTAGGAAACAACATCATATCACCCTCATCTCGCATTTTCCAATGGTGAGTACCTAAGTTTCAATATGATAGGTAATAAGTGATTAGGATATGAATTTGAGTTCTGTAGAAATATGAGTGCAATAAAATAGATTAATTTATAATAAGAATTCGCTATATCATCTCATTATTACTTAGTACTTAACTGATCCTTAAATGTTCTATGGAAATATGGAAGCATAAAGAGCTTATTTTATCCCTTTGTGGTGTAAATTAAATAAGAAGTTTAGGAAAACAATAATATTTTTTTTATGTTCCAAAGGCCAGTTTAAGGGAGAGGCCTTTGCCCAACTGTGGGACAGCTATGGCTAATATTATTATTGTTATAATAATATTTATACATTTCTAAATTATCTAAGTATAAACCAAAAATATCTATACGCAACCAATCTATCTAAATAAAACAAATCATTGACATTTAAATTAGTCGATTCCATTCTATACATACTTAAAACAGTTAATGTATTTAATAATATCGAGCTAAACATATGAAATTAACCCATTTAATAAATTACTTTTTAATCTTTAAAGCCATCAACTATTACACAACATAAAGCTATTGTTTTACCCAACTGCTACTGAAGGAGTGTAATGACTTTACCAAGTATGTAAATTATGTGTAATCTATACTAATATTATAAAGAGAAACAATTTGATTTTTTGTTTGTAACGAAGAAATAAAAAAATACTATTCACAAAATTATTTTAGTAATGGAACATCTTCCGAATAAATCCTACGGGGAAAAGGATTGAACCGCGGCATATGTTTAAAGTATTAAGATACAAATCAATAATACTATTACACAAGATTAAATATGTCAAAGGGCTTCCGTGTGTTGGTTTTGGCCCCATACCAGCCTTCCAAAAGACCGGGACTCCTTAATAGTCCCGTGAAAGGAAAAGATATTAATAATATTCATTTAAAGCATTATCTTATTAATTAGATTCGAATTTAGATATACTAAATTTACATTAATCTTGTGATTAAACATAACCCCTATTAATATGGACCCGCTAATCACAGAAGCTATGTAATATGATTTGAAAAAATATTTTAACATTATATGCTCGTTTCTTAAAGAAGGTTATAGGCTGGGTGTATATCAACACGGGCGAAACCGCGTATCATAGGTAGCTATATAAATCAGTGAAAAAGGGACAAACACACTCGGCGTTCTATAAAGGAGGCATGTGCAACGCAGTGGGATCTTACAGATCTAACTTTATCACCTGATTGTTTAAATTAATTTGAACACAAAATAATTATTAAATTATGGGGCATTGAACCAAAAGATACCGGATCTAAAGTGCAATAAAATTATAGGTGAACCTAAGGAGAGAGATAACAAACAATTTTGGAATAAACAAGATCAACCGGTCAACTATCTATATATTGATGACGACCGAAGGTACCTATACCTTTGTTATAAAAACATAAATATATTTTTAAAACATGCCTCGGGTATGAGATCACCAACACGCATTGAACAAGCGTGGTGATTACGCCTATACTTCCTCACTATACTATTATTATTAGTGAGACAGAGACCTTTGTCTGCAGGGGTAAATTACAGTAGCTAAG
This sequence comes from Timandra comae, assembly GCA_958496195.1. Lineage (NCBI taxonomy): Eukaryota > Metazoa > Arthropoda > Insecta > Lepidoptera > Geometridae > Timandra > Timandra comae. The sequence goes on from OY292370.1 coordinate 7,236,305, forward strand.
TTTATGTACTGGTGACAGTTCAAAGAAAATACTCTCTACGAGGTAGGCGAACCCTCGGGCAATAACAACCTTATCAATAAAAATCAATTTAAACACATTTTTGCCCGAGCATTTTTATAAAACGGTGCACTTTTTGTTCGTTGTCACAAGATTTTTGTCCAAAATTATTTTTGAAAAACGGGGACATTGCACCACCAAAACCAGATCAGGTAGCTTGTTTAATACAAAAATAACATCTAACTCAACATAAAAATGGCCTTTAAAATGTCGTTGAAAACAAAAGAACAAGTATCTAGTTGCGATACAAAAATCAATTTGAAGGGCGCGCAGTACGAACAGGTCATTTTGCTTATTATTTTTAAATTCACTTTGTAATTTATCTGCTCTTGTTATTATTTTAGTTTTTTACTGGAACTTTCTTTGGTAATAGGGTAGCAGAGTTAATTTTATTACTTGGCAATTTCGGGGTAATATGTAGGTAACCCAAATTCTTTTCTGGTGTGACTGTTAAATGTGCTAAATGCCAGGTAAAATCCTAAGAAAGTTGACTTTGGCAAGAGGTTAGTCGCGGATTTTATCCCGTGACCGTGATAACTTAGGTATAATAAGTAACACATATTTTTCTCTGCACCCATGATATTTTTGTTAAATTCCACGGTAAAAGCATAAGTAGAAAGCAGACGAATATCACGTTTATTATACGAGGAAGTTTAAATTCGCGTTAAAACTAAATCGAACCAGATTAGAGATTATCGTATTAGTAAGTTGCATTCATTCATTGTATACACAAGAACACTAATTGCGATAAATAATTGCAATCGCAGACGGCGCTATCTCCTCATGTTATCACAAGGCACGCGTTGGCCCGTCGACTTGTCTGGCCCGTGTAAAGAGGGTGTTACTCTTAATTTACGGTATTGCATAACTTTAATATTATTATGTCTGATAATTGATAGGTATATTTAATTCGAATGGCATTTGGATTTCAAAAGGTAAAAAATATTAACATTGACATTATCATAAAAGTCATTATCATCTTGCTACCCTTATCCCACTATGTGGGGGTAAAAACAACTTATTCATAAAATATGTTATTTTTTTGTTTCAGAAAAACCCACCACCAAACATAGAACAGATCAGTCTAGCCGGAACCATTCCCGAGATAACAAACAACTTAACCAGACAAAACCACTCATTGAAGCCGAACATGATCCGCAACCTCGAGCAGATAATGAAGGAATGCGTCGACGCGTGTAACGTAGTCTCACAGATTCCAGCTGTGACGTCACTCATCAGGTCCAACGCCACCTACGATCTAGTCATAGTAGAAGTCTTCGGCAGCGACTGCTTCCTACCACTAGGACATCGATTCAAAGCCCCAGTGGTTGGGTTCCTGTCAAGTGTTCCACTACCCTGGGTCAACGAACAGCTGGGAAACCCTGATTCACCCGCATATATACCATCCTACATGGTTGGGTACGGGCAACACATGACCCTTTGGCAAAGATTTATGAATACTGTTGCTGTGATCACGGCCAAATATCTATACAAATACAAGTCGGAGATACCTTCACAGGTCAGTTTTATTTTTAAATATATTTCCTGCCAGGTACATACATCCTTTAAACCTCTTTTTGAATCATTAAATTTTCAAAAGTATCTGTCCTTGTTATCGCTGGGAAAATGCATTATGATGGACGCCGCAGGATCGTGACTCTATTCCGACACTCAAGACAAGTCCCTGATGTAGCTATAAAACTGCTTAATACTAACTCAAAATACAAATATGTTACAGGTAATAGCAGACCGCCTTTTCGGACCCGGCCCTAAGCTAGATTCCCTGGCACACAACTACAGCTTAGTGCTATCAAACAGCCATTTTAGCATAAACGAAGTACGACCGTTAGTGCCAAATTTGATTGAAGTGGGAGGATTACATTTGGACAACTCACAAACATTACCAAAGGTATGTAGGATTAAAATTATCACTTTTGAAATATTTAAACAGTAAATCCACCGTATCATCATCATCAGATCAAATATCTTCCCATCGAGGGGCTCGAACCTACCCTGAATTAGGGTGCTCACAGCGCAGTCAAATGTAAACTTTTCTTTTTGACACAGCCTTTACTAAGCTCAATATATTTAATCAAAATTTACCTAGTTTTAAACATACTTTTTAATATATCAATTTTGTATAGCATTTATACGCTTATCTCCTTCTTAATTGGTAACAATAAAATAAAAATGAATGACGTGAGCGGTGCAAACTTGAAATAAACAACGAGATCTCAAGTGTGGTCCTTTGATTTATTTATCTGGGTGCATATCAGCGGTCGGCTTGCAGTCAGGGTAGCGTATCGTGTTCCCGAGTCAATGGGTCACGCACATACGATTCTGTCTCACTGTTCACCGACGCACTATTATTTGAATTTGTATATGTTATTGTCTTACGAAACTTATGGTTTTGGAAATTTTGAGACACAAAAAGAATATCAATTGGAGTTTTGACTATGTAAAATGTTATAATAACAATGTTTTATTACATGTCTTGTTACATAATCTATATGCACCCTAAGAAAAAAATAATAATGTTAAAGCCTTTTAACCCTACAACCTACAGCCCCTAACTACAAGTCGGTTCCGATTATCGTACTAACATCATAGCATGCATAGATAGACGGTCGTTATGGGTAGTACTGGCAGGCATCAAAAGTCCAACTAAAATACTGCAGCAGGCACAAAGGACCCGTTTTCTTTTGCAGAAAATTGTACCATAAATAAAAATATATGTCTAGATTATTTATATTCCTGTTTTCCTTGACATCAAAATCAAAATGAATAAAACCGCGGCGTGTGGCAAGATAAATAAACCAACTGGAAAATAAATATATATTTTATATAAAAGAGATATATTTTTCAAAGTTGTTTACAAGCTTACAAAAGATACATCATGTACCTAGACCATTAACCTACATAGCCCGGGGCACAATACAATAGGAAACCCGACTATCGCCCGACCCAAGCCCTTTTGACACTCCAGATAATGGCATATTGATCAACACTTAGTGCCAAATTACATATTAAATTACCATTCTAAACTTCTCGAATAGTCGTGAGTAATAGAAGGAAAATTAATAAAATTAAATTGTTAAAATTGAACTTTAGAATTATGACAATTTAACTAGGAAGGGTAAACTTGGATTTTTTTTTGTGGTTGGCGAAGGATATTCGCATGGCTGTGCTGTGATTTTACCGATTATACGTATTTAGATTTCGTTATCTTTTTGGGATAAAACATACCTAATGGAAGATTAATCGGTCCAAGATTATTGCATGTAGGAGTAACAAATATGCTTTTTTAACAATGTTAATTGTTAGTGTTTTGAGATAGAGAAAATAGTAATTGATTTTATGTTATGTAAATTATATTTCATAATCATAAAATATTCAATAATCATCATAATCATAACGTTATTTTTGTCAAAACACAGGAAATGAAAAAACTATTGGACTCGTCCACCGAGGGCGTTATCTACTGGAGTTTCGGTTCAATGTCGAGAATTGAGACGATATCGAGCGACAAGCTGTCTCAGATATTCGACGTGATATCGCGATTGCCGCAGACTGTTTTCGTAAAGATGGACCGCAAATTGCTATCTACGAACCTCACTGTGCCCGATAATGTTTATACCATGAACTGGATTCCGCAGTACGCTACTTTGTGTAAGTATGCTTGTGAATAGCTCATTTAATAGTTAATCCAACATAAAAAAACATCGACTCTAATCAAACATGGGAAATAATAAAATAGCAAATTACTGTTTTCTCAGAACAACTCTTCAAAAGCACTAAGCTCGATTGAATTATCTGACTAAAGCTCTTTACATTTTAAAATAAATTTCATCATTTGTTACGTTTTGGTTACGTAGAAGTCTTTAAAACGTAAAGGCTTTTATGTATATGACCATCTAACCGTACTTATTATAATTCTAGGCCACCCAAACGTAAAGCTATTCATAGCCCATGGAGGTTTACTAGGAACACAGGAGGCAGTAGCATGTGGAGTACCTATGTTGATGGTGCCTCTATACGCGGACCAGGCGCTCAACGCACAAGCTATGTCGGACCGCGGGGTCGCCAGAGTGGTTCAACTGAGGGACTTCGATAAGTATGAGTGGAGGGACTCGCTTCATGAGCTTTTGAGGGATCCAAAGTACGTATTTTTTATGTGTTTTTATAATAATTTCTTCGCATAGTGAGGTTCTGATCTCTGATCTACGCTACGCAGTATTAATGCCATATGCAATGATGATAATAATGAAGTTCTACTTGTAAATGGACCGCACCTATGTATTTTGTATTGCCCACTAGCCAGGATGTATTGCTCTCGTATTCTTTAAATGGCAATACTCCGCAATTAAACATTTCTAATTTGGGTCCTTTTTTGGAAAATAATTGTTTCACTAAGAGGTTGTTATTTTGAAACGTCCTTCTTGTTTCAGATACAAAGAAAATGCATTGAAACTACGTGACATATTCTTAGACCGGCCTATGCGTCCATTAGACCTGGGCGTTTACTGGATCGAGTATGTGTTAAGGCACAGAGGGGCACTGCACATGCGGTCTCCCGCGCTCGACCTCTCTGTGACACAGTACTTACTCCTAGACGTCACAGCAATCAGTATAGCTGCATCAATACTATTCACGTCTATACTACACATACTCTTTAGATATCTATGTACAAGGTGCATCAAATGGTGGCCCAGAGAAAAAGTTATATTCGAAAAAAGACTATTTAGAAAAAATATCAGTTTTATATTATGTCTATTATGGAGATATAAAATAAAAGCCAATTGACCAGTGCATTTATTAGAATGTATAAATTATTGTATTATATTTTAGGTGTACATAATAAATAATGAGTAAGATATTTATGAAATAAATTTCATTTTTAAGTGTTAATTTTTATTTGTCTAAGTAGCTGCACAAATTGTAGTCAAGTTTATTACTAATTAGAGTGAAATATCTCAGTTTTATGTCATAACAAATCAATGGTTTTAACATTTCATAGCAATTGACCTCTGCCTCTGTCTTGGGTTATCCGACACAGATTAAACATTGTTCTTTATAATTTGAATTGAAAGGGTTAGATAATTACATCATTATATCAAGTTTATTCAGAAACTATGGAGACTTGGACATGGCCTGATGGTAAGAAACAACTATAACCCAAAAACTGAATATTTTTAATTGTGAAGTCACTTTGGATTGCAGTTTTCTCCTATGGACAGACATCAGAGAATCCGCGCTCTGAATGTTGCTCTTATTTACTTAACATAATTAAACTCATTGATATCAAACACTCAAATGGAGCATTTTATGTAGGCAGTTTACTAACTACTAATATTAAGTAATATAAATATTTACCAATAAAGTACTGGAACTCCGAAGTCCATATCAAATCTGAAGTGTGAGAACGCCAAGAGTTTGCCATTGGTCTCCTTGGCGATCAGGTACCAGGCATCGGGGTCAGACATTTCTTCAACTTTACGCTCTTTGTTCCATCCCCAGGCGCATGTTTCGTAGCTGTAAATAGATATATAATATGTGTGTGATGATTGGCAGTATTATTGATAGGTGTGGTTTCTATTACACAACCTCTAAGATAAAAGAAGGCATTTTACAGGTACACCCTATATGCCAGACCTTATTTCTTATATTATACACCTTGTTATTATTATTAGAGACTCTTCAAAATTTACTATATAAGAATCTGGGAACAGTGAGATGGATTCTATGTCTTATGGAGTAGGATACCTATATGACTTTTACTTGTAGATACTCCTCACATTAGGAGTTATATTGGGACAAAATGTCCTGAACTTATTTTAATTAATAAAATTGTATTATTATGCCATATACTTACAGAGCCTTCATATTCCTCTCAGTAAGATCAATAGCCCATTGCAAAACATTCTTGTTTAGATCAGATACTTTTTGAATGTACATATCAACCTCCAAGTCAAGGTTTCGGTAGATAAGGAGTTCCTTACAAAGTGATGCCATATCGGACAGTTTGTTGGCTGAAGCTACATAAGCCATCCCATCAGCGATACGGTGTTGTTCCACCTTCCTAGCTTGGCGCTTCTCCTTGTTTTTGTTAGCAGTTGCGGCAGATTTCTTCTAAAAATGAAAAAGATTAAGTATTATTTGCGTCACGACAGTTTTGAATAAAAACTTTGAGACAAACATAATACGTACACCCATGATTAACGTGTATCTATTTTGTAACGTGTATCAAATACAAATTAATTAATCCGCGGGACGTTTTATAACCTATTTAATAAGTTCACAACACAAAACACCAACGCCAAAGGAAAATAGCAAACGTTCAAACAAAACATTAATCGACCGACACAAACAATTGCAATTTGACTTTGACTTTTTATACGTTATGACATTGACAGTGAAATATTTTTAGACAGTTTTTTAAAATAGAGTTTTCGAATTATTAGTTCCCTATTAGAGCCCTTATGGCTTATGAAGAAGGTGAGTAGTAGGTTTAAAGGAGGGCCATTATAAGAGGTGATACCTGCCAGACTAAGAAACTTCATGGGTGGGGTCCTTAGAGAATTTATCCATAGTGGGGTCACCGATAGAACCTTTAATAACATGTTTGTACTTCTTGGTGTTCCAAGACTTATATTATGATATTTAGCATTCATCACATCACCACCATCACCATGTTTTGCAAAATTGAAAACTTGATATTACTCATCTGTGATTGAAAATACACATAGTATTAAATATGACGTGATGGTTTTAATTTTGAAATTGTTCAATTCTTCAGTAGGCCAACAACAATCCCAAGTAAATTATGTAAAAATATCTCTCCATTGTTTAATAAATTAAATAAAGAACTACTGTGCCATGTCTCGCAACTTTACTCGTATGGAGCTGTTTTTAAGTTTGAAAATTCTTGCTTGGCTTGCAAAGGCTTGCTTGCAACAATTCGACATGTTTTTTTTCTCTAAGAACCCGCGAATTTTTAAAACCATTGACGTCACTAAAATCAATAGACACTACAAATACAAAATCAGAATTTGAATGAGGTATCTATCAATTTTCAAGAAGAAAAACATTTTTGGGTGTTTATCTGTAAATTGTGTAAAGTGCAATATAATTTGCATTACATTATTCAATAAACAAGCAGAGCTACATTGTTAAATCTGAAACAGTTACGGTAATTTTCTGCTATTTATAATTATTCTCGTATTTACTTTTTAGAAATCTCCGATAAATACGGATTGTTGTACTCCAAATAAATTAATATCATACTTGCCTTTCTTCATGTTTGCACTATAGATTCTGTGTTTTTTGGGTTTTGGCTGAACGCCAACAAATTATAGTCTGTTCATTTCAGAATTCGATGTTTGGCTGATGTACTGCGGAACACAGGTGCGCTATATTTTCAGAGCTTCTTTACGCTTATATCACAGTAATATCAAGAATATGGAGTTTGTTACTTTACCTCATACTGGTTATAAAATGCCCACATTGGGCTTAGGAACATGGCAAGTGAGTATTTTATTCAAACTCCTATATTTTTTCATAGAGCATTGTTCATTGAAAAAATAGGGCACATGTTTTTACAATTTATATTTACCAGGCACCTGCAGAAGTGATCGAGGACACCGTGTACAAAGCCTTGGATTTAGGGTACAGGCACATTGATACTGCTTTTAATTATAATAATGAAGAAGCGATTGGCAAAGCTATTAAGAAATGGGAAGAGGATGGAAAGGGTAAAAGGGAGGACTTATTTATTACTACGAAAGTAAGTTTTTCTAGTTATCATGGTTATTAGCACTCCAATTATTATAAACTCGAAATAAATAAGTACATGGTAAATATCCTGTTAATTATAATAATTTGAGTACGAAAGATAAGTGTTCGCATAAAAAACATTTCTGGCTTGTTTTATTTGTTTTACGTAATTTTATAATATTTTTTCAGCTACCACATATTGGTAATCGAGAGACTGAAGTGAAGAAATTTTTGGATATGCAACTGTCTCGTTTGGGGATGGAGTACATAGACTTATATCTGATCCACGTGCCTTTTGGGTTTATGTACGATCCCAAAACTTTGACTCCGAGCGTCACTGCCACGGGAGAATACGTACTGGACCATGATACAGATCATTTGAAAATTTGGGAGGTATTACTTTCGACATATTTTCTCTAACACATTGAATAAACTAATATAAAGTATCTGCATGTATCCCACCGTAGGGCAAATGCCTGTCACTGATGTTATTTAGCATATTAGTATCCTACTAATATTATAAATGCGAAAGTTTGATGTTTGTTTCTTTTGCACGCAAAAACTACTGTATCGATTTAGATTAAATTTGGTACAGATGTCTCTTATAACTAGGAATAACACAGGATACTTTTTATCCCAAAATTCCAATGGGATTGGGATTCGCGAGTAAAACCGCGGTGCACAGCTAGTTACGTATAAGTAAGAGAAAGAGAGAGAGTAGATATTTTATTTAATAAACCCCTGATATTTTCTAACTGCAATAATTGCGCATATTTTAGGTAATGGAAGAATGCCAGCAACAAGGGCTTGTCCGTAACATTGGAGTATCTAATTTCAACGAGATGCAGATATCGAGAATTATTGAAAAGGCCAGTTTACCGCCGCAAGTAGTGCAAGTTGAGTTACACGCGTATTTCCAACAAGTTAACTTGAGAAAGTTTTGCGAGGACAACAATATTGTCGTGACTGCTTACGCGCCCCTAGGCAGCCCTGGCGCTAAAGATCACTTCGTCAAGAAATATAACTATAAGTAAGTTTATTTTATAATTATCTTAAACTAGCTGTCCCCGCTCATTTTATACCGCCATATGTTTGTTTATACCTATATACCAACATTTTTGTCCCGACAATAAATAATACAAAAAAGAAGGTTATACAAATTTGGTGTTACATATATTCATTTTATTTATCAAGATTTTTTAATTATTGTAGGATTTAACGAATTAATTTCATTTCAGACCGGAAAAATTCCCCAATTTGCTGGGACATCCTGAGGTAACAGAAATGGCTGATCGTTACGGCAAGACGCCTGCTCAAATATTGTTACATTTCCTCGTGAGAGACAGAATCGTTGTCATTCCTAAAAGCACCAGTGAACAGCGATTAAAGGTATGAGTAACTTATTTAAAATTTCCCTCCCCTTCTCCCGAGATCATATTTAGCTTACGAGTATAGCTAAATTAGGTTAGGTTAGTTGTATATCATACTAGCAGCGCCTCGCGGTTTCACCCACGTTGTACCCGCTCCCGTGCGAATGCCTGGATAAAATTATGCTTAAAAAACCTCTTGAATCTAAGCATACATACGGACAGACAGCGACTTTGTTTTATACTATGTAGTACAGTCTGCAACAACCTAATACTTTATCTAAATTTTAGGAAAACATGAACATCTACGACTTCGAAATGCTGCAGCCTGACGTGAAACGTCTCCAGATGTTAGACAAGGGCGAGTACGGACGTATCTTCAACTTCCTATTCTGGAAGGGAGTCGATCAACATCCCGAGTATCCGTTCCCGATCCGTGAAGAATTAATTACTAAATGAATTGACTATATTTATTTGTGAACAGTACAAGTATGTGGTACTGAATCACAATATGTTATCTTCACAGCGACTCCGTATAACATGATAATAATTAATAATGTCTTGGGCAATCGAGTTATAAGCTTGATTGCTATAAGACGAAATTTTCGCACAATGCTTAAAAGCTAGCCAGTGAAACTGACCTTAGATTATTTATTTTGGGTTTGGAGTCTTGTGATATTGTTATAACTTTATTGAATAAAATTCAAAGTGAATTCACGTGTTTTTATTTTAATTTGTAGAAAAATGATTAGGTAACAAAATTAGTAGCAAATAATATAAAAGTAAGTTTTCAAGAGATTCGGTACAGCATTTTCCTTTGCAGTCTGTGTTGTAATTCGCCTCTCCTTATCATGGTGTGTATGACTTTAAGGATGGCTCTCTCAGGGTATTTCTGATGAAGAAAGTCATGTATGATGGTCTGTTCAGACACTTGAGAGCCGACAGCGAACCTGCGCTTCAGCTGCTTTTCAATACGAGATAGAATTTCGTGGTCTTCTTCTGATGTAAAACCTTCTGCGCCTGAAAGAAATAAGATATTTGAAATAGTTTCATATTGAAAACATGTCGCCATTGATGTGGACAATCACAGAGATATTTTTGTACAAAAATCCGCATTGCGAGAATTACGCGTTGAGGGCATTTCTAAATAATCAAAAAATAACATAATTATGACCACTTCGATTTTTTTTCTGTTTGAATGGCTGTGGCCAACCCTATTGGACAATTAAATAAAGGGTTGTGGGTTAGAATACCGTGTGAGGGATATATACAAAAATTAGTAGTAAATAATTTTGTGTGCATAGTATGTAATAAACTTAGTAAGGTTTCAGTGGCTTTAAGATGTTAGATAAATAAATATGTTTGTTTTAGAAACAATAGCTTTAGAAATGACTGGAACTAAGCAGACAATTTGTAGACATTCTCAATACAACTAAACATTCATGGTTGATATACATTTTTTTTTTGTTAACCTATATTGTCCCACTGTTGGGCAAAGGTCTCCCCCAAACACCTCCAACCATCCCTATCCTTCGCAGTCTCTCACCAACTACTGTCGAAGGTAGCTAGATCGGCCCGCCAACGCTTTCTCGGTCGACCCCGACGACGCCCCCCTTCGGGAACCCATTGAGTCATTATGTGGGCCCACTTCTCGGATGCCATCCGACTCACATGACATACACATGATATACATTATTAGTTATTTATGGTACAAGCGAGGTAAGTTGGTGATTACTTACGAGGCGCTATTGAGGCCCGAGCCGTCAGGCGAGGGTCAGAAGATTGCCGAGGTAGTAATCATCAATACACGCGCGTACCATACAACGTTTTTCAACACACTTGCGAAGAAATTAATAATAAAATATCATTTTTCGCTAATAAATAAACAGTTTTTCTATTCGCGCGCATCCAACACAACAATGGTGATCAACCAAAGGCTAAAAAAATATACTTATTAAGACCCTAAACTCGATAATTGACGGTTTTTGTACTTTTTGATCTAGTCATATTATATGAAAAGCGTATTTTATAAACATGCTTTTAGGTAATAATTAAAGGAAATATTGTCATCTAAAAAATACTCAGAGAAAAACAATATTATACAGAAAACTTAAAAAATATATCAAGAAAACTGAACATATGTTTTCTGAATTTCACTTTTAGCATTAACTTCCATGCCTTCGGATTCTAGTAATTCGACCAATTTAGCACTAAAAATTAAACAAACTTAAAGTCCAGATCCTTATTAAGGAAATACTCATAGGAAAATTTAATTGTTATTATAATTATTATTGAAATCGAAAAAAATATAAAGTTAGAATCTGTAAAAATCACACTCAAGAAAATCGTAATTTACGTTGATAAATGATGCTCAAAACGTTATTAAAATTACCTCAAATAATAAAAGAATATTTTCTACAACAATTATACTAAAAAAAAATCTCTAAAACAAATTGTCTTTTTTTCTACAAATATTTTAAAATCATCATAAAACTACTATAAAATCGGACGCACGAAACAATTCAAATCAGTCTGCCGCGAGGCTTTTTAGAGAGAGGACGTATCGCTCCTACCGAGCGTTTGACCTTTGCGGCGCGTACGAATTTTATACGATAACTCATCAACATGTTTTGATACTCGATAATAATTTTTGTTTTATAATTTGAATTATTTATTAAAAAAAAATATTAACATTTATGATAACAAATAATGTTTTAGAATGCAGGCATTTACCCACATTAGTAATGTAGGCATTTACCCACATTAGTAATGTAGGCATTTACCCACATTAGTAATGTAGGCATTTACCCACATTAGTAATGTAGGCATTTACCCACATTAGTAATGTCGGCATTTACCCACATTAGTAATGTAGGCATTTACCCACATTAGTAATGTAGGCATTTACCCACATTACTAATGTAGGCATTTACCCACATTAGTAATGTAGGCATTTACCCACATTAGTAATGTAGGCATTTACCCACATTACTAATGTAGGCATTTACCCACATTACTAATGTAGGCATTTACCCACATTAGTAATGTAGGCATTTACCCACATTACTAATGTAGGCATTTACCCACATTAGTAATGTAGGCATTTACCCACATTACTAATGTAGGCATTTACCCACATTAGTAATGTAGGCATTTACCCACATTACTAATGTAGGCATTTACCCACATTAGTAATGTAGGCATTTACCCACATTACTAATGTAGGCATTTATTTGTTTTATTCATTATTCCTTGTTGTGAATAATGGAATATCGAATCGAAAGTTATTACGTAAATTATATCTAATCATATACTACCTACTACGAATCGTAAAAAAAAATATACTCGTATTTTTACTTTTGTCAATAACTTTTACACAATTTATAATTTCCAATGGATCAAAACCATTCGGCCGGAGTATTCAGAGCGAGCGCGCCGTCACCACATAGACAGTGTGCATGCGGACACGCGTGCGCGTCTGTGTGAGTGAAAATTTGAGTTGTCGCGCGCCAGATCAACCCTCTTAAAAAAAAAATCGAATGAATGAATGAATGGAATCGACCATAGACCTACCAAAAGTAAGGCAACATAGTTGAAGTTTGTTTTTAAAATGCATGGACACAATTTTTTTTGGTATCGAAACTTTTTAAAACCAAAGCAATTTAAAAAAAAAATCTATAACTCACTAGTGAATCAAGCGTGTCATTATTCAACTGTTTTTGCACAAATAAGAGCCCCTTTATGAGCAAGTGTGTTGAAATAGTTATTTATGGTACAAGCGAGGTAAGTTGGTGATTACTTCCGAGGCGCTATTGAGGCCCGAGCCGTCAGGCGAGGGTCTGAAGATAGCCGAGGATAGTAATCATCAATACACACGTGTACCATACAACGTTTTTCAACACATTTGCGAAGAAATTATCATTTTCGCTAATAAATAAACAGTTTTTCTATTCGCGCGCATCCGACACAACAATGGTGATCGGCCATAGATTAAAAGAATATACTTACTTATTAAAAAAAAATCGAATGAATGAATGAATGGATTCGACCATAGACCTACCAAAAGTAAGGCAACATAGTTGAAGTTTGTTTTTAAAATGTATGGACACGATTTTTTTTGGTATCGAAACTTTTTTAATTTTAGCAATTTAAAAAAACAATCTATAACTCACTAGTGAATAAAACGTGTCATTATTCAACTGTTTTTGCACAAATAAGAGCCCCTTTATGAGCAAGTGTGTTGAAAAATATATTATTATGCTATGGCCTTTGTCTAATATTATTGCTACTGACAATGTAAGAAGTGTCTTTCAGTGCTTTCTTGAGCTGTGCTTTTGTGCTTTCTTGCACAACAGACCCCAATTAAGATTAAGCAGGTCTAATTGCGGAAAACTGCCTACTTAGAAATAAATACATACTTAATACATAATATACTACAATACTTAAACATATGGATAGACAGCATACATTTAAGTGTGTATAGATTCTGTACTAGTATTTATAATTATAGTAGCGCCCCGCGGTTTCACCCGCGTAGTTTCCGTTCCCGTGGGAATACGGGGATAAATTATAGCCTATGTCACGCACTGATAAATTAGCTTTCCATTAGTGAAAGAATTTTTTTAATCGGTTCAAGAGTTTCGGAGCCTATTTGTTGATTTGTTTGTTTGTAACAAACAATCAAATCTTTCCTCTTTATAATATTAGTGTAGATCAATCTGAAGAGTTTGTTTGAATGGGCTTATCTCAGGAACTACTGGTGCGATTTGAAAAAATATTTTAGTATTAGGTAGCCTATTTATTGAGGAAGGCTACGTTAAGATATAAGTACTGCGGGTTAAACCGCGGGGCGTCGCTAGTCTATAATATGCATATATTCCTCATTTACCTGCTAAACTCCCTGTCATAGCGGCATCCAGAGTAGAAACTTGGAATAGTCTGAGAGCTTCAGCGACGTGCGCCTCTGTGGCGAACGGTTGGAGTTGCATCTTCGCCAGCGACTCGGATATACGGACGATGGCTTCCAATTGTCTATAAAAGTATTTGAACAATAAAATATAAGAAAGGGAACAGTTGAAAATCAGGTTTTGAAAAACTGATTGCTTTGAGTAACGCAAATAAGTACTTAATTACATTTAACGATTTTCTTGCATTGCCAGTAGAATTCAAGATAATATAAACTCCGTACATAGACAAAAGAAACGCCTACGTATGATGTTTCAAATTAAAAATTGAAATATGGTACATTTGAACTAAATTGTAGAGGGCACATTGTTGCCAGTTGCTAGCTAGATTTCTGCGACACGTCAGAAATTCAAAGCAAAAAAAACAGCGAGACAATAAATCCGTTAAATTAGTTTTATTTCAATTTTTAAAAGATGCTTATTAGTGGAAAATACCTGAACAACATGAGCGTGGCATTTTTTTAATGTGACAACAATAAAGCTTCATAATATAGAATTAACAAGGTGACCGATTGTGACGTAAGTAAGGGGTCAGCCGTTACACACGTGATATTTTGTAACGATACAAGTTTAGAACATAGTTAGGGGTCAGTTACTATAATGAGATTATGTAGTGAATGATTAGTGAGAAACATTGATTGATACATTATATCTACTAATTAGTGACGAACATTTCATTATGATTTAGGTTAATAATTAAGCTATATTAATAGTTCTAGAGGGGTGGAAGTACACCTCCTCGCACTCCTAGGACTAAACCTTTAAAAAGCCCTTTCAAATAAAAGAAGTACTTATACAAATCATAACCAACCTGACAGTAATAGGTATAGACAGTCGTTTATCAGTCTCCCTCTCCTGTCGATGCACGCCACTCCTCATGAGCACGTACCGCGCGCGCAGTCGCTCGCCGGCCGCCGCCGACAGCCGCGGCCCGCAGCGCGCGCGGCAGTACGCCGCGAAGCGACGGAGCACGTTGAGAGGGAGCTCGCCCGCCGCGGCCTCGCGCTCTAGGGTGTCGCCGCCCGTGTGTACTGACATTATGTGCTTGGCTAGCGTCTAGGGGAGGGATATAAGATTATAAATAAAGTATTGTGAATGAGAACTGATACCCTAAATTCTAGGGTATCATCACTGACCCCTAACTAAGTTCGTAAAATAAGATACTATAGTGAGACAAAGACCTCTCTCATTGATATGATAATACAGTAGACAGGACAAATAATCGCATGTCTAATGCTTTTGAAGTACTTCCAATTCGAAGCTCATTTGAAGATGAAATGCAGAATTTGATTGTGTAATCTGTCTAGGTCAACTAGTGTTTATTATGAATGATCTTCAAAATATGTCAAATATAATAAAGCCTCGTTTTCATTTATAATTAGTATAATAATTAAATCCACCCACAATATCCCTATTCTGGTCGTGTTCATCCTTCACAATGAATATCATGTCGAATCTGGAGAGTATGGTGGGCATGAAGTCTATGTTGTCATCCGCCTTGGTGTCGTCCCAACGCCCGAATACCGAGTTAGCAGCGGCGAGGACTGAGCACCGGGAGTTTAGTGTTGTTGTTATACCCGCCTGGAGACAAACAAATAATAAAAATGACAGAGTTTGTTTACTTGAGGGTGTTAATCTTAGGAGTAATATTCCAGTTTGAAGTTATTTTTATAAGACATAGGTTCAGTTTATTGAGGCTGGTAATTTGGTAATATCAATATTATCAATAGGTAAAATCACAGAGAAATATGGAGTAAAATTCCGATGTTTCAATTAACTAGAAAAACATCTTGTTTTTTTGGTATAAAAAAATTTGTTACTAATTTTTTTAATCAACCTATGTAGTTCCAATGCTTCCAAAACATGTTTTCCCTAATTATATTTCCCGAAACTCATAACTATTCTAGTAATATAAATACCTTAGCAATAGATATAGTCTGCTGCTCCATCGCCTCGTGTATGGCGACCCTGTCATCCTCTCTCATCTTATCGAACTCGTCGATACACACCACTCCTCCGTCGGCGAGCACCATCGCGCCACCTTCCATTACGAAGTTGCGCTGTAAAAGAGTAATGGTATATTTTTCAAATCCGAAACTACTTATGTATAAGGAAGGATCTCAAAGGGCAATTTTGATAAAAAGTAAAACTGCATCATTGGATTTAATAAAAATCGATCCTCATAAACAGGACACAAAACAGTTGATTTTAAAAAATTACACCTTTATATGATGACTTGGACGATAGTAGATTTTATATGAAGTTAGAGGAAGGAGAGTTTTTATCCCGATTCTTACAAGGGATTATTGGAAATGAGAAAAATTCACAACTATTTGAGTATATGAATCCAAATGATTACTTACACTTCCAGGATCCCTTATAACAGAGGCAGTGAGTCCGGCAGCACTGGACCCTTTACCAGAAGTGTACACCCCGATCGGGGACACCTTCTCCACGAACTTGAGTAACTGAGACTTGGCAGTACCCGGGTCGCCCAGTAGGAGTATGTTGATGTCTCCACGACGGGTTAGACCATCGGGCAGGCGTTTGCGAGAGCCTGAGAAATAAATTGTTATGTTTAGTTGTATTCATGCTTTTTTGTTTTATGATTTATAGTTATTTGTTTGGTGCTATCCTGATGACTTAAATAGCAGAGTGGTCACCAAACCGGACAGTCTAATGGGATGCCCTTGTTAGGTAAATATTTGTAGGTCAATTGTTTATCTCAGTCTGGGTAATGATGTACCGCTTCGGCCATTTAGAGAACCGAAGAGTCTGAACTAGTTCTGTTAAGACTATACACAGATTAATATCACAAACACTTTTGCTACAATGGCCTATCTATCTTTATTAATAAAATAAAGCTGAACAGTTTGTTACTTTGGTTGAATGCTAATCTCAGAAGCTACTGGGTGTTAGATAGGCCATTTATCGAGGAAGGCGAGGCTATATATCATCACGCCAAGACCAACAAGAGGAGCTGACGCGGGTCAAACCGCGGGGCGCCGTTAGTGTCTTGACATAATTACTAGTTATTTTACATCAACAATTACCTCCAAACAACAAACAAGCAATAGCTTTCTTCATATCGACGACGCCGAACACACTGGGCGCTATAGACTTGGCTATTCTATCATAGATGTCCGGAGAGGCTGCCAGCCGGCGGAACTGTTCCTCCTCCTCGGCGGTGAAGGGGCGGAGCCCCCCGGTGACCCCCTCGTCGGCGGTGAGCCCGACGGCGCGCACGTAGGCCGCTCGCACTCCTACTGAGCCACGTTCTTTGCCTTCTCTCTGTAATGATAAGTGCTCTTCACATTACATGGAAAAATAAAAATCATATGGATAAGTACACACATTCATTTCTGGGTGTAAGCTTATGGACTATAAGCTGGATTCATAACCTGGACATTCAAATCTGATCCTCGCAGGATTAATGCAATATGCAATGATGATTCATTTCTGGGGATTATATGGAAATGTTTATGGTTTGACTGATACTACTAGTTAAATTAAAAAATATCTTTATGGTGTCAATATTTTAAAAAGCACCCCACGCTTTTTTTTATTTTCTATTTTTTAGTTCGGTTTTCTATAAAAAGCGTGTTTTTTAGTTTTTTTAAACTATAATTTATTTTCTACTTTTTAGTTTGGATTATTTATAATAGCTTGTTTTTTTAATTTGCAAATTGAAAAATGGAATAATTTTATCAAATTAGTGTATTGTCATCGGTCCTCAATAAATCTACAAAGTTTGAACGAAATCTGGCCGTTTGAAGTGGGTCAAAATAGCGCCCAAAGAAGTCGGTTACAAACAAACATACAAACATACAGGTGAAGCTAATAAAAAGCGTGTAAAAATATCTTTATCTATGTTTTTTATTTCACACACATTGAGCAAGTGTGATGATTACATTATACCCAGAAAACTGACTTTATTAGACCTACAAGCCCTTACTGTAGAATAGAATGTATTTCTTTAGGTAATCTTTCTAAATATTAAAAGAATCATACCAATTACAATTAAAAACAGCATTTTTTTCTTGTAGTTCTTTGAATTGAGATCAAAACAAAAATGTAGAAGTTCATATAAGTATGTATGTAGTTTAGTTAATAATAACAGAATACAAACCCCAACTTTAGATATCTTCTTAATGGAGTATATGCCGAGTATAGTGACTCGTGCACCCGGCGCCACTCGCTCGCACAACACGCGGTCGCAGTACACAGTCAGGTGGCGCGGCATTTCTCCTTGAGGGATACTTTCGGGAGCTTCTTGCAGTTTAAGTACCTGTATTAAAATGGAATATAAATATTTCTTCAGTTAGGGCTCAAAGAATTATTGGTGAATGTAATAGAGCTTAAAAGAAGAATGAATTATTAATAACTGCTGTGCCCCGCTGTTTCTCTCGCGCAGTTCCCATTTTTGTGGGAAGTTCGGGATCAAATTCATAATTCATAATTAATTCATAATTATAATTCATAATTCATAATTCATTTATTCACCATAAAATTATGTTACATAATAAAGGCATGTCATGTTACACATATCTATTGGAATTAAATTACATTATTATGCTTAATAAAAGTTAAAGTATACAATATATAAAATTCACAGTCATGTTTAAAAAAAAATATATATATAAATAGGTTCGAATTTAAAATGTAAGCATATAATCATTAAAATCAAAATATAAAAATAAAATGTCAAATCCCGTTTATATAAAATTAGTCATTCAAATCAAAAAATGAACACGTCATATATTCGGAAATATTATAAAATGGATTATTTGCAAAAAACATGCGTATTTTATTTCTAAATTCAATGTCAGGTAGTTTTGTTAATTGGAGAGGAAGTTTATTGTACATGTCAATTTTGTAACTAAAACCTAGACGGTATGTTTTGACGAGTCGTGTTCTCGGTGCCAGAAGTTTTTCCCTGTGTCTCGTGTAATAGTGGTGTTGGTTCATCCTCATTGGTAACTCATGTTTCCTACTATGTACTTCTAGAAGTGAGTTGTATATAAATAGTGAGACTACTGTCATTATTTTTGCTTTTTTGAAAAAAGCTCTTGCCGAGGTTAATCTAGGTAGACCATATATTATTCGTATCGATCTTTTTTGACAAACAAGTACTCTACTTATATGTGGAGAGTTTCCCCACACCGCAACAGCATAGTTTATTAAAGAGTGACAATAAGCATAGTATACTGATATAAGAGTTTTTCTGTCAATAGTAGTCCTTAATTTAAATAATACGTAGTTCGCGCTGTTTAATTTTTTGCAAAGTTTTTCTATTTGGGCTTCATACGTTAAGGTGGAATCTAGAACACACCCTAAGAAATTTACTTGGCTATCTAATTTATCATTATTATGATCTATTGAATTTGTTTTCTTACAACTATAGCTTAAAATATTTGTTTTCCTGTCATTTAATAAAATACCGTTTGCTTCAAACCAATATTTCAGTATATTTAAAATAATATCACTTTTGTTTGCTAGACCTTCTTTAGTTTTATCCTTAATACCTACATGCGTATCATCGGCAAAAAGGGTAATGATTGCCCAATCTGGAACACAATTTACTATATCATTAATATAGATTAAAAATAGCAATGGTCCTAATATAGAACCCTGTGGCACGCCTATATTGCTGATTAATTTATTTGAAATTGATTTCCCTATACTAACTACTTGGTATCTATTTTTTAAATAGGTCTCTAGCATGGAGAGTTCTTTACCTTCTAGTCCGTAGAACTTCAACTTCTGAATAAGAATTTCATGTCTTAAGCAGTCGAAAGCCTTAGATAAATCACAAAATATACTTTGTACCTTTTCCGATCCATCCAAGGCCTCAAGTACAAAATATATTGTTTTCTTAATAGCCATTTCCGTAGATTTATTTTTTCTGAATCCAAACTGGCTTGCAGTAAAAATATTATTGCATTCAAAGTAATTCAGCATTCTTGATTTAATAGCTGACTCAAGTAGTTTTGAAAAAACAGGTAAAATACATATAGGTCTATAATTTCCAATATCAAGATTTTCCCCTTTTTTAAATATTGGGACAATTTTACCTATCTTACCACCATGTTCAAAAATTGTTCTGTTATAGTAAGACGCAAGTATGTAGCCTTCAAGACTTATTGTTTCTAATTTAATGTCATTTGCCCAGGTTTCTGATAGACAAAGAATATCACAATTTGTGTATTCATTTAAAAGTTCAATTTCTAGATTTTTATTACCTAAACTTTGAATATTTGCATGCACTATGTTTATCTTGTTTGTATAATGTGGTTCATGTCTAAAAAATTTGAAACATTTGTGGTTTTAACAAATTGGAGACATGAAGAAGACTTGAAATGACCACTAGCATATATTCCTCCAATCTCATCTGCCAAGAAACATTTAACTTGTGACTTATCAATAAAATTACTATCCAAATATCTCACATTTTCCGTTGTTCTAGCCAGATGAGCGAATTCCTCATTTATTCTATATATTTTTTGGTTGTTGTGTCCATCATATGATAAACACCCTAGAATTACTTTGAATTTGCGATCATGATTATTTAGAAGATCTTTAACTAGTTTTATATAAGATAGCTCTTGTTTATTTTCATAGTAATTTCCTATTAGTATTACAGCTATATCTTCTTCTACTAAATGTTTTGTATTGTTGTTAAAGTTACTAAGAATGTGCTGACTGGTAGCTCCAGGTTTGCAATAATTGAAAACGTCTAAGGAGTTATTCCGTTTTAATACCATGCTTCCCAGTCCGCGACCTATGCTATCTGAAAAAATACATACACGCGGTTTTCTCCGAGTTTTGTCCATTTTATATTCTTGAATCACCGTTCGAGTTGTATCATTTGTTTTCTTTATTATCTGTTCTACTTCGTTCAATTTATGTGATATTTTATTTCTTTCGTTATCCAAGTTCCTCAGATTATTTTCAAGTTTTTTAATTTTTTTAGTCTGGGTCCTCAATTTCCTACAAAGATTTCTATTATGGCACTTGTTCTTTGTTTTCAAAATAAGTTTTATATTTCTATTTTTATTTCTCCCTGATTTTTTAGAATATATGTCAGCTTGCACAGCAACGTCTTTGGTTTTTGTAATAAATGTAACCTTCTTTCTCTCGTTTTGTTTGAGCTTAGGTGACTTAAAGCGTGCCGATTCAGGAACAGGCAGTTGTAATGTTTTTAGTGACTTTATGATTAAATTACAATTTTCTACCTCTTTCTTTAGGATATTGTTTTCCAACAACAAACTATCAACTTCTGCGTTAGCTGTGTTTATTTTCTGTGATAATTCTTCGATTTGCATTTCTAGATCAATTATTTTTGATTGATTACAAAGCGAAACATTAGGAAGACTTCGCATTGATGCATCAACAATCTCAGAATTATTTTCCATTGTACTATTATGTAAAGTAAATGTCAGGTCACTCTCTGAGTTAAATCGTCTTATTCTTCTCATTGTTATGTTATTAATATTGTTAATATTATCCATCTTGTGGTAAAATAATTGTTAAAAAAAAAAAAAAAAAAACAGAAAAAAAAATCATATATTGGTACTGAGATTCGAACTTGGAGTGCTACCTTTCAATCCGCTAGCATCGGCCGTTGGGCTAACTTGTCTTATCGTAAGTGGTCGAAATTTTAAGTTAGTTTCTAATGGAACAAAATATTTGCAAAATCAGGAGGGTATTTGTTGTTGATTAAAATGTTAAATTGTTACTGTTCAACGTAACACTTCTTCACTATTATTTACATTAATAATTCAGTTTTAAATAATTTGTTTCCACTATTTATGTCTTTTCACTATTCATTTACTTAGTTTTTATTTAATTTTAGTCCATATTATGTTGTTTCGTTGATATTATAACTTTTACGTGAATTGAATTTGTTTTAAGTTTTTGAGATGATTACGCAGTACTTTCACTCGATTTCAATAACACTTATAGTTCACACGGTAAGCATTAATATTTAACTGATTTTGTGTCTATTTTTAAATGAATTTATTTTTAAACACTTTTTAAACACGGAGACGATCACTTTGTATTGTTTACATGTCAAGCGCCATCTAGCGAAAAAAGTCCTAAATATCCATATAAGAAGTCAAAAATATCCTATGTCCTTCTGCTTCTTAGCTACCTCCCCACCAATTTTCAGCCAAATCAGTTCTGCTGTTCTCGAGTTATAAATAGTGTAACTAACACGACTTTCTTTTATATATATAGATATAGAGTTATGGAATTAAAACATACACAATTGCCTTAAATAACTAACAAAATTACGAAACAAATGTAAATACACTTATATTTGTGTTTCTTATCTATTGGATTTCTTTGGATTATAAAAAGTATTGTTCTATTTAATATTCCATACCTGGTAATCAATGCACTTGCACTTGTCTGGAATGATGAAGTATGGGTCCAGTGGACATTTTGGTCTTCCAGCTTGCTCTCTGCAACAAATTATCATATTGAAATAACCACACCTGTTTTAGATGTTCCATTATAGTTAATGTTTCAAGGATATTTATCATGATCAGTGGTAAAATTGTACAGCAAAATTCGTAATTATAGATTTCATGTATTTTTTTTTAGTTTTAAAATCTGTAATTTGTTTTCATTATGTATTAGAATTTTAAAACTATTTAAACCATCCTTACGTGTTGCATTTCCGAGGCATAACATATCCCTCTAACCCCGGCTTGACCGGTAGATTTGGTATAATGTTGCGACACGATCTGCACTGTATGGATATCTTTGTGGCTTTCGCTTTGATGGCAGATGCTGATATCACTATACCGGGGATCTTTACTAATCTGGATACTGTTTCTGACTGGAAATATATTAAAATTAGGTTTATAAATTGCAAATTTTATCATCAACATGACAATTTGATAGTAAGGTTTATAGAAGTTTGTTTTCGGTTTTACAAACAAGGCATGCTTATAAAAAACACACACAATACACACAAGTAGTGGGTATTGCTTTTGTGTGTTTGAATATTGAAAAATTAAATAAAGCTTTAATTTAGTTATTTATTGGCTTAAATATTGCAAGAATGCATTTTTGTTTGTAAACAAGTATTACAATGTTTCGAACAGACATGTAATATAGAACAGTTATTACAGGTACTTACTTTGAGCTCCCTGAGATCAGCAGCATGTGCATCTGATGAGAGTAACACCTGGATGTCTTCCACCTTTTCTTCACCTTCAGGTCTTGGGGCAGTTAGTTCATCGGCCAACTGTTACAAGAAAAAAACACATTAACAAAAAGGACATAATAATATATATTAATTTTTATAAAAACAGTCTGAACTTGAGTATGGAAAAAGGCTTCATCTGTATCAAACCCACTGCCATTGGTTTTTTATATTACAAGTTTTATTCCTGTAAGAAGCACATTTATACCAAATTTATTCCTGGCTGAAGCATCTGTACCAGACTACACCTAAAATAGTCTATTAGTTTCAGATCCTATTATTTTTATATTATGTTAAAGTGTAGAAATAAATTACCTCTTTAGCAGCCTCTTCAAGTATTGGTAAATGTTCCGAAGGTTTCTTGTATAGCTTTTCAGCGAGTACTTCATCGAAACTGGATAGATCTTCAATGTTTATTTCAACCCAATATTGTGCCAAGTTATAATTCCTCTTCAAAGCATCTCTGTCGAAAGGGTTGTAAGTTTTTAAAAGAAAATAAAACTATAAAAAGATTATAGTAAGTAACGTTTCAAGCATTTTACTAACCTGTATTTGTAATCAAAGTTTCCAGTATGAAATTGGCGGATAAATTCTTTAAACTTTTTCTTCACAGCTTGCAGGTTAATTTGATCTTGGGATTCATTCTCTTCGACACCAAAATTATCCGAAAAGAAAACTCCAGGATCATCAAACCCTTCCATTGTTTACACTATGTTATGAGTAAGAACGTTAATAATTTAATTTGAATTGAAAAACTGCAATTTTATTTATTTATTTGGATGCACTTTCACATGACTCCCCGACCGACCAACGACCAAACAAAAGTTTTGGCGCGTTTTTAGACAGATCTGACAATAGTGACAATTGACATTAGCATTCGTTTATGAAGACGTTAATAAATTCTTCTTTTCCGAACCTTTATCCCATGTCTATTTGGGGTCGGTTTTCAGTTTTAACCAGATTTGGCGGAATGTCAGTATTTTACGTAAAGCGACTGCCATCAGACCTTCACAACCCAGAGGGCTATACGACATTCTTGGTTAAACTGAATGTTAGACTTTTGAGGGCTCTAACTACCCGTAACGACTGTCGATGATGTTAGTACGACAACCGGGACCGACGGCTTTACGTGCCCTCCGAAGCACGGAAACGCTCATGAAATTAAAAGTCATTTTTAGTAATGACCCATCACAGTCATGACGGTGCCAGACGTTGCTTAACCGCACGGATCACAAGTGATCCGCGGGTAGCACTGGGCCATGAGCGCTTCTTAAGAAGACGTTAATAAATGTACACTCGTATTGTGTCAACGCGGCTTTAGTTCAAAAGACATGGTGTAAAACCGACATAAAATTTGGCTCGAAATTTAAAATAGCTCTTTGTGTCGTAACCCATAGCAACGCATCAAGTTATGACATTCGAATTGTTTATTCAAGTTTATTGATTGAAAAATAAAATTTAATTTATTTTGTTGTAAAACTTTTAATAATATCTAATAATTAATCATGTGTAATATAGATTTAGTTTAGGTAGTGAATATAGTTTTATATTATCATCATGGGTGATGTAAGTAAAAATCTCGTTATTTATATTTTATTGCCGTAATGACGCGTATTATTTTGTTATTTAATTTAGTAGCACTACTGGATTGCTGAGTTTTTGTATTCTTTACTTACAACGATAGAAACACCAATTACCTTCCTAGTCCATCATACCATTATAAGGGTGTTAAAGGTGTTGCACTAAACTAAACCATTTAAGACCATGGTCTTAAGCACTAGTATTTACCCGCAGATAAATTTCCACAGAAATAAAGTAATTTGTTGATTGTAAATGTGTTTTCAGAAAGAAGATGTTGATACTCGGTTGGAGTTCATAAGTGAATATTTACTGAGGGCACTCAAACAAAAAATAGACAAATGGGCTAAGTTCATCACTGGAGATGAACGGGTGAGAATCTAGACTACTAATCACAAATGTTTGTCTCGGTCTGGGTGTGTGTGAATGAGTATGTGCAGTAGTTTCTGATACCCTATACAAGTTTCGAACTTAGTTAGGGGTCAGTTATTATAATGAGATGATGGAGTAAATGATTGTTATGTTATGTTATTTATAACTTTGCTAACTTACTAACTTTTATGTTAATTTGTATCACAGAGTCTTAATACTGTGCCTGTATGTACAGAGATGATATTAGTGGCGTTTGCACATCAAAACGTTGCCCATATATTATTTTCAGGCGCTTAGGTAATATGTTTACTTAAAGGAATCGAAACTATATTAAATTCTTCAGTCTTAAATCTATACTAGTCTATACTAATATTATAAAGAAGTAAAGTTTGTGTGTTTGTTAAATTGTAAGGGGTAATCTCGGGATCTACTGAACCGAATTCAAAATTATTTTCACTCATGGAAAGCTAATTTATCAGTGTGTGCAATATTTTATCCCTGTTTTCACACGGGAACGGGAACTACGCAGGTGAAACCGCGGGGCGCTGCTAGTATTTTACAATTCTTATAGAACAATTATATTTTCAGCACGTATTATTCCGTTATTTCGACACCCCAAGGTTTGAGATCATCGTGTTCCGCATGAACACCGCCGGTTTGCTGACGTGCTCGTTGCAATTCCCGCCGATCAGCAGGGGGAAAATGGTGTACTTTCTCAGGAATTTGGACGACAAAATAACTCAGGCTAACTTTCGAAAGGTACTTATTGCAACCGTAACTCTATGTACCGAATTCTTACTTAACTAGTTCCTTACAATAGATAAGTACTTACCACTGACGGCTTAAGACTTCATGATGCCCTAAGCAATCCAAGGCTTCGGGCCCCCAGAGTGCTGTAGCTAGAGTGGAATTTGACGATGAAAAAAAAGGTCAGCCAGCACTGAGCTCGCTATGTTCAACAAGGTAGGGCATTTGTCATTTCAAGCATAGCTACGGCCCTGGGGCCCCCTATCCTTGTGTTCTGGTACCCTTTCTGGTGTTTTCTGGTGCCCCCCCCAGACGTGGTGCCCTAGGCAATTGCTTAATTTGATTAAGGGTTAATCCAGGACTGGTACTTACTTACCTAACGAACCCCCTACGACTTTGCACCAATATCTCAGTGAATTACGCAATATCTTAATTTCCCAGAAGCAAAATCGTTGCGGGAGGTTTTGAGATATTGATAAGTTCACCAGCCGCCTACAGTACTGATGGTGCCATTCCATGACTCAGTCTTTTCTCACTTATGTATTTTCCGTTAACATTTTCACTTTCTTATTCTTGTATATCAAAGTTATTTTATATCTTTCCAGTCAGTTATAATAGGTGAAATATCAGGTAATGTGTTGATGGACATATCTGTGATGGCAGATGAAGTAATAGGGCCGATGTTATGTAACCCTGAGAATCAGAAGGGATGGCCTCGAATCGTACAAAATGATATGAAGAGGCACGTCAATGAGCTGAGGAATTTGATGCACGAGGTGAGGATTCTATAGATATACGAGTTGAAATCAATATTTATAAAACTATAAGCTTTCTAAAAATATTTACTTTATCTGGATCCCCGACTGCGCCAAACAGTGGTGATGCCAATTGAGCCATTTTTGTTATATTTACAATTTCAGCTTAAAGGTGAAATGGCAAGTCAAGTAATGTTACCAATGCCAGCAGGAGTAGAAACCATCTATCATGCTGAAGCCAGACTTAGAGAGAGGTACACTACTTATAGTAATTATTAGATGCCATTTCGGCTTCCGATTCGTAATGATTTATGGGTCTATGAAAGAACTTTGGGTATATCTACCCGCGTAAATCTCAATCTTCTATCTATATTATATATATAAAACTCTTCCGTTACTGAGTGATGTACTGACTGACTGACAGACAACGCACAGCTGAAACTACTGGTCGTCCGGAGCTGAAATTTGGCATGTGTGTTTGTTAGGGGGAGTACCTACCTAAGAGAGGACCAGGCTACCACTAAGAGAGGATTTTTGGAAATTCCCCCCTAGGGTGAGAAAAGAGGGGTAAATTGAAAACTACGCGGGTGAAACCGCGAGGCGCTGCTAGTTTATATTTATGTAAAATCTACGTCAGCAAAGAAGTCCTAATACTTGTTGAGCTTCTGTTGTAAATTTAAGGAGTTAATTGGCTTTAAGTAAAGGTACTTCTCAAAAAAGATATTAAGTGGTATAATAAGTACATGACTTATGAATGAGGTACTACTTTCAGTGACGGAGAAGATGTCGATTTATATCTGAAAACAAATATTGAAGGCGCTATTATAAAATGGGCTCAACAAGTACACGATTTGTTGAAAGAAGATTCGTATCTTGGTAAGAAGCTTTTGCACTGCAGAGGCATACACTCAGTGTGACCATTTGTGGCAGATTTCTGCCATTTTGGCAGATTTCGCTCCAAAATTTTTGCTTTGGCAGATTAAGTTGACGATTCGAAAAAGTGGCAGAATTGGGCAGATTTCAAGGAAACCTTCAAAGTCTTCATTTTGTTCATTATTGTTCAAGTAAATCAATTTTAACATCTGTTTAATCATTCATTTCGTTGGTTTCTGTGATCATTTATACCGGGTGATTTTTATTGTTTGTATTTTTTTATAGTTTGAAAAATGTACCTACCTCCAAATGAATAACCCGTATCTACCTAACCTAACCTAACCTAATTTTATTGTAGTATTTACTGACTTCGAGATTATTAAAAATACTCATTAAGTGCAATTTTTTAAATAAGTTTTTGTAGGTAACATGTTTTTGACATTGATTGTACTTTTTATTGCGAAAGCGACAAAATAAATAAAAAATAAAATCATTTGCATACCTAAAATAGTGTTTTTATCCATGAATACACAGAAAAAAAGTTATGGCATGCTTTTGGCATTTTCTGGTGTTGGGTTTGGCAGATTTTGGCAGATTTTTAGTCAGTCTCGGGCAGATTCGCGATTTTTGAGATGGTCACCCTGCATACACTACACGTCTATTATGGGTCAAATATAACATACTTAATTTTTGTAACAAAATGTTTATAAATAAATTGATTTGATACATAAAATAACATTATCATTCACAACATCATCTCATTATAGTAACTGACCCCTAAGTTCGAAACTTGTATCTATGGTATCAGAAACTACGCACACACACACACGCCCAGACCGATACCACAGTATAATGAGTACTATGCTATGCCGATACGTTTTAAGTCTTTTGTATTAAATTCCAGCATTTAAAAGAACAAAGTTTCCGTTGCCCATTATGGATATTGAATTTTACGCGGCCAGACTGCGTAACTTGGAGGGCATTTACTCGCAGTTGAGGGACCCGAGAGTGAAGCGCATGGCACATTACATGGAGAACACGAACAGTGTCTACCTCAGCTGCTTTAAAACTATGCTGACTAATGTTGTTGCTGGTGAGACTGTTTTTTATCTCAGTCAGTGTGTATGAATGAATGAAATGGTATTGGTTTCGGACTTTCGGAAACTTACATTCTGTTAATATTATAAATGCGAAAGTTTGCATGTTTGTGAGAAACTACGAGTTTTACGCGGGTAAAACCGTGGGGCGCAGCTAGTTTTACTTATTTTAAACTTTCGCGATCGGAATCCACCTGTCTTCTCGTGACCACAATCGAAATAAACATTGATAAGCGATTGAAAACTGTAAATTATGTAAACATGAACTTACATTTTAGCTAGCGAGTGCTTAGAATTTAGGCAAAAAACGGGGATAGAGGAAATAATAGGGACAGGGGAAAATATTGTAATTATAGTCAAATTGGATATTTGCAGGTGATTAGGAGACGTGCTGAAACACGTTATTAGAATAGACAATGCGTTAGAAATTAATATACATACGTACCATAATAAAGCAGACTGTAGAAATACGTGTTGTGTGCTAGTATAAACTGCTAAGCACGGTAGTAATTCGCAGAGAATATCTCGACGCAGGTGACGCTATAACAGAAATGTTTAATTTCAGCGATAGTGGAATGCCGCGACATCTACGTTTACCAGAAGCCCTTGGTTCTACATTTTGAAACGTTTGAAGGCACAGACTTCGCCGATGCCAGGCAGCTGATCAGGCCAATGTTTCATTGCATCGGTCTGCTGTGGGGAAACTCGAGATATTTTTGTAATGTCGAGAAACTGATTCGTGAGTAACTTTATCTAGAGATATTTTCCTTATTTATAACTAACTTCTAAAAGAGGTTATTCAACTTCCTCATTTAGCTATCGTCTTTGTACCTTAAAACTCGGTAATTTATGAGCCGATTCGATTCGTTTGAGGAATTTTACTGCCTTATTTGCGTTGCATTTTAGTCTGGTTTAATAAAACCTGGTAGGCATTTGACACCTTGTCAGTCAAATCTGTCACTTAGACTCAAAATTGATTGTAAGACCTGGTTTAGTGCTAAATCAGACTAAAAATGCAACGCAAATAAGGCAGTTAAGGATTATAACTATCAGTAACGATACTCTGATGATGTAGTATATGACAGCCGGACTATCACAACATTTCCGGAGTCTACCCAGTGGCATCGAGACTGCAAATAACTAAGGATGGAGGCAATAAACTATTGAATATACCTTGTGGTCAGTTATCACTGACAGCAGCAGAGCAGATCAATTATGTTTTTTTTACTAACGCCCTACTTGTAACCGATGCTGCCCTGCCTCAAATTCGACTTTAGCTACAGCCCAGGTTATGGGTCAGTTAGGTAGGTACTATAATGAGATGATGTAGTACATTATTATGTTACTGCATAGCTCTTCTCCGCGAGGTGTGCAACTTAGTGATACAACAATGTACGAACTCGTCCGACCCGGCGTCCATATTCCAAGGAGATGCTGACGAACAGCTTATCAAGATCAGGAAGGCTCTTAGCAATTTGAATCATTTTATGTAAGTATCTTAGTGTCTAAGCTGTAGGTATAGTCAGTATTTAAAGTGGATTCATATAAATACTTACATGTATTTTATTATTAAACGAAACGTACGACATTATGTTTAATTAAATTAAAGTAACGGCATGTTCGTACATACTTATTTAAGTCGAATCCCTCGACTAGTTTCAGCCACATTCGGTGGCCTTCATCAGGAGTGCGATGCGCCCGCGACGGCGTCTCGATCTGCTAACTCACATAAATGTAGCAAAGTCAAAGTCAAAATTAAAATTTGTTCAGTTAAGGCCCCAATGAGGCACTTAATATGATGGTCAATGAATCCACCACCAATTCGGAATTAGCTTGTCCTTTCCCAAGCTCTAGTTTACCTCGGTACCAAACATTTAAATAAGTTCAGCAGTTTTTCCGTGAAAGTTTGACAGTTAGACAGACAGACAGAGAAAGAGTTGCTTTCGCATTTATAATATTAGTAAGGAGTAGACCTTGCCCGGGTCA
This sequence comes from Timandra comae, assembly GCA_958496195.1. NCBI lineage: Eukaryota > Metazoa > Arthropoda > Insecta > Lepidoptera > Geometridae > Timandra > Timandra comae. The sequence goes on from OY292370.1 coordinate 7,267,091, forward strand.
TACTTTGTACGTGGCTGATAAATAAAATAAAAACTACACTAATATTATAAAGAGGAAAGATTTGTTTGTTTGTTTGTTTGTAACAAATAGGCTCCGAAACTACTGAACCGATTTCAAAAATTCTTTCACCATTAGAATGCTACATTCAACCTGAGGTTATATTTTATCCCCGTATTCCCACGGGAACGGGAACCACGCGAGTGAAACCACGAGATGCCGCTAGTAATAAAATATTTTTTTAATAATAATCATTGGTCTCTTATTATTTCCAAAGTGAAACCTACGAGATGAACCGCGATAAAGTCCATACTTTCTTCCCGGCTGGCGTGATGCCGGTCCGCTGGTCTTTCGACTTCGATCGAGTCTTCATGAGGTTCAACATATACGTCAAAAGGCTCAAGATGATAGAGACTATATTGGACGCTACCGTAGAGATATTGAAGCTTGAAAAAGTCGAATTTTGTGGTCTCCGCGGAAAGACACTTAGCAATGAATGTATGAAGGTAATTCACTTACTAATTTATGTGATACTTTTGAATATTGTTCTCGAACAAATATGGAGAATAATATACAAAGGGCAATAAACGTTCCTTAACTGGGTATGAGGATCAATAGTAAGATCAATTTGTACATTGCTTCAATGAAAACTAAAAAAAAAAATAGTCGAAACAACGAAGCCCTTATTTTCCTTCGGTATATGCGTAAGAAAAAAAACAGTATTTTGGCTTCGGACAGTATCAACTCAAAGTTTCCACTATAACAATGTCCCTTTATATTAATTCAGGTTCTAGAAGAATACACGATAATATACCAAAACCTGGGCAATATTACTTACGACCCAGCAGACCCTGAGGATAACAGGTTCCTTCCAGACTATAAGAAGCATATGGGTGTGTTAGAAGACGTGGATAGGAGATTGGCATCGTTGTTCTCACAAGGACTCGATGAGTGCTATAACTTGGAACATTTCTTTAAGGTCTGTTTTTTAGGAAATTGTGGATATTTGGTAACAAGCTTTTTTAATTTAAGCAAAATTTGGACTAAATAGAGCTTTCGAAGATAATGTTGCTTTCTTGCTTAATGCAGAAATATTCACAAACACAGTATACACATTTTAAACTTTCGCGATCGGAATTCATTGTTTGCATAATTTACAGGTGTTAATCGCCTTCTTAACCGAATGTAATCGTAGTTAAACTCTCTAATAATAATATATGTCCAGTTATATTATTACTTATTATAAAGCTTAATAACGATTAGGCTCGGTTAAGATTTCAATAAAAATATCGAGAAATAGGTGCTAATTCTAATATTTTTCTGTAGTTCTTCCAAATAATCGGTGACTTATTCCATCGTGATATAATAAAGAAGGAACTGAAGCCGAAACTGCCTCGATTACTTGATATGATGCATTCAAACATGGATTGTGTTAAAGAAATATTTGACGAGGAGATGGCGGTGAGTAAAACTTATTATAGTTTAAATTAATGTTTGACTTATCGTCTGTCAGGTACCGACCAAACAAAAATTCGACGAATTGTGAATGCGACCAAATGAGAAGATGCTATCTATCTATATCTATAGATGTCGACTAGATAGTTTTGCTTAATACTAATGATATCCTAAATTTTGTATGTACGGTCAGCGTCATATGAAAGTTCAAAGTGAGCATTATCAAGGGAGGTACCTGACTGTACATGCTCTTTTACGCTCATGGTAAATACTATAAGAACCTATCACATTCTTCTGTTGACTTCTGCTCAAACAATCACAAGAAAAAATATCGCGTCAAATTGAGTATAGTAATACCCCGAATTACGTTACCCCGACTTACGCGGATACCTCTCGGCCCCACCTATCGCGTAACTTCGGGGTATTAATGGTCTCCTCCTTGTTTACGAAGTCTGTTAGAAATACTGTCGTTATAGAAACTAACGAAAGGCCCCGAGCGGCCGATGGTGGACTCGTACCTGCCGCCGGTGGCGGGCGTGCTGTGGTGGGTGTACAAGCTGCGCCGCCGGATACAGGCGCCCATGGAGGACTTCATCATGTTCGAGGACCCGTAAGTGAAACACGCTTTGTATTTGATGTCTTATTACCACTAGATACGTTTGAATTTCCTTTGGGTAAAGATACTGGAACTGGAAGAGCGTTGTTGGTCTAGGTTGTGGTTAAAGCATTTCAATTGGAAGGCGTTGCGATCTCTGCCACGTTGTAGGATTGAGTGTGAAAACAACTAACCCACGTTTGACCAGCGTAATTGAATATAGCCTTAATTCAGAGTAGACTCGACCCCCTCAGTGGGGACTATGAGCCGATGATGAAGAGCACTTCACATTTATTGACGGCCTCGTCACAACAACATTTTATTTTTATTCCAGCATAATAGAAACAGAATACGCTCTTTACATGAAACAGAAGCATAATGAAATGCTCGGGTTCCTAAATGTTCTTGAAGATAGACAGTTCAAACAATGGTGTACAACAGTACCTCCTACTTGCAAACTACATCTCGCCAAGAACCTCATTTATAGAGATCCGCCTTTTGTTAGAAATAACTTTAGTCCCGAGGTGAGTTGAATGCATAATATTAAGTTTTGTCTTAGAATAGTGGGTTAAGGGAATTTGTTATACAATTCAAGCTATTCAAGGGGATTTTCAGTTTAAGAGATCTCTGTGTCACTGTGCTGTCTAATAATGACGAAGGAAATTCGAGGACTGTTCTATATTTCTCTACATTGGTCTATTTTTTATCCTGCGCCGTTTTGTTTTTCAAAATATCTTATCCATTTCAACATTGCAGTTAGTAATGCTACTCCGAGAGATACGTTACATGAAGTATTTGGATAAGCAAGGCATCCCACCTGATGGCTTAGAACTTTATGGGCGGAATGAAAAGTTACAGGTGCGTATATTCTATGTTAATAAACTATTCGGAGTTATAAAACACCCTAATTCAGGGTAAGTTCGAGCTCCTTGTGTGGGAAATACTATCCTAATCCTAACTAATATTATAAATGCGAAAATAACTCTGTCTGTCTGTCTGTTACCTTTTCCCGGCTAAACTACTGAACCGATTGACTTGAAATTTGGTACAGGGGTAGCTTATGGTTCGGGAAAGAACATAGGATACTTTTTATCCTGAAATTCCCACGGAAACGGGAACTACGCGGGTGAAACCGCGGGGCGCTGCTAGTGAGCTGATAAAAAAACTGTAAAATAAGCGAAAAATCAATTATTACTAATCTATTTCTTATTCAGTATGATATGAATCGTCTGAACCGTGCAATTGCCTGGTACAACGCTATCCGTGAAGGCAGCCACGAGACTGAAGTAGCGCTGATTGAAAAGGAAATATCAGCCATTGATGACTTGCTCGGTCGAGGGGTCGAAGTGCTTACCTGGAACGATGATTGTAAGTTTTTAAAGACTAACATTTGTTTTTGGACTTTGATGTTTGTGATGGATATGTTCTTCTTCTTTGCGTGTCGAATCATATTTTAGAGGACCAGAACTCGGCCACCGATATGGCACTATCAGTGGCCTTGTAAAGGTCCACGCGTGTGCAGGTGTAGGGACACGCACGGCAAGTTAGATGTGAAATGTTTCATCAAGGCTAGGTTTTGGGATGCTAACCTAGGACCTTAGCTTAGCGCCTGATACTTAGTACAAGGTCTTTCGCACAACCAGCAGTTAAAAATTCTTGAATACCTTGACTTTTATGACAGCCATTTGTGATAGACAGCAAAAATTGAATCAATTACCATCATATGAACCATACCTAAATAAAAATGGTTTATCACTATAGTCGCAGAATGGATAGCAGAAGTATACGCAGCAATAAACACGCTGCAAGAACGTGTTTTGACCGCCCAGAACAACGTGAAGCGAGGTTTGGCCAACATAGCGGCGTGGGGTGACATACCGTTACACAATCGCAAGGAAAACCCTGATAAGATGGAGCTATTAGCAGTCAACGAAAGACACTATAGATTTGTTCAAAGGTATAATATAATAAATTATTTATTTCATAGACATTTCACAAAAGGTCAGCGTCAGATCCCCTGGTCGGCAATACCAAAGTGAACATTACCTATCTCTTTTTTTATTGTAAAAACGATATATAAACATTATTAATTCCCTTTTCAGACGCAACAAAATTCTGGAGAGTCATTCAGAATTCGAAGACATATTAGAAACTAATTACAAATTGTTCTTCAATATCCAGGATGACGCTGATGTATGAGACTTTTTTATTTTAACCAACTTAGTTTCTGCAGCTTTACTGATATATTTTGAAAGTAGTTTTTAAGCCAAAAAAATGGTTCAATAAAATATGTCTAGTTCTAGGCAAAAGTAGCTTCTCCGCAGCCTACAACAAGAAAAAAGACAAAGACAAGAAAAAAAAAAAAGAAATTATAATGTAGTAGATTAGATTGTAAACTACAGCCATATCGCTAATTAATGTAATAATATGTTTATTCATAACTTCAATAAACTATACTACAGGAAGAATCAGAAGAAGAAGAACTAGAAGAAGTTGACGAAGCTACACTAGACGACGATGAGAAAGCGGCTCGGGCCAAGAAGTTAATGGAAATTCTAGCAAGAAGGGAAGAGAAGCGAATAGAACGAGAAGAGAAGGAACAAATCAAAGCAGAGATTGCTCGAGTCAAATTTGAGAGAAGAGAAGTGAGACGCCTTAAAAGGGAAGCTAAAGAGGAGGAGAGAAAGGAACGGCAGGCGCGCAGGGACGCAGGTTTGTTGATTAGAGGCAGGGAATTAGGGAGATAAGTGTTGTTGGGATCTCTGCTTGATGATGTATTTTTTGACAGTTTTTGGTATCGTCTAATTAGAATCTTGCTTCAACACAGATTATGGCAGAATCACGTTTTGTATTACTGGTTTCGGTATATTTAATGTAATTTTTATAGTAATACTAGCTATGCCCCGCGGTTTCACACGCGTAGTTCCCGTTTCCGTGGGAATTTCGGGATGAAAAATAGATGTTGGCAGTTCTCAGACCTACTGAATATGCTCACATAATTTCATGAGAATCGGTCAAGCCGTTTCGGAGGAGTATGGCAACGAAAACTGTGACACGAGAATTTTATATATTAGATTATGTACTTATGTTAAATATTTGTGGGAGAAATCCTCAAACGTTCATTTCGCTTTGGCTCCGTGACTCAGTTGATATATGAAAATAAAATAGTACTTAATTATTTGAAAATTAGGTGAGGAAGTGGATTCTCCAGCTGAGGAAGAGGAAATTGTAGATGACCCTGAAGAGCTGGCAGACATTGAAGAGGAACGTAAAGAAATGGAGGAAGAAGCGTTCAGGGCTGAAAGGTGGCCGGCGTACGTCAAATATGTGGATGGGCTGGTTTGTTATTTCTTATTTAAAACATCGCAATGAATTGAGAACCTCCTCTGAAAGTCTGTTAAAAATAAAAAAGGTCTGATCCCTTTATAACATACTGCATACTTGGTAGAAACCTTCCTCGTGAATATCTATCTATCTATTTCTGAAAACGGCAGTAAAATTCTTAAAATGTCTAAGATATAGGTAACGGAAGCGACTTCATTTGATGCGATGTGAAGATCATGTCTTTCAGAAGTTACTGTTTAGCTGCTTCCTAAACAAAGTCTGCTTTTTCAGGTGTCGAGACAAGTAATGAAAGCAGTACAGTCTAGTTTAAATCTATTTGAGAAGCAAACTGACTTGGAAAAAGGACCGAGAGTCGCTTTCATGGAAATCATCAGCGAGTTGCGTGATCCAGGTTAGTAGATATTCGTGTTTTGTTATAAATATTCTAGTTGAAATATAACTACTTTAACAGATTTTCTTTTACATTTTCTGACGTTAATAATTTAGTTTTGTCTTTTTTTCATCTGCCTTCACTATTTTTACCTATTCCTTAGCCTCCTCTTGAAACAACTCTCTTCAATTAAATTTGAATTAAGCAGCTTCTGTTTTCATTTTCTTCCCGCATTATTCGATTCTCTTTCTTAAGCTAGATTATAGATATATTTATTTTTTTCGCTGAAAGATCGCATTCGCAATGAAGTGATCAGACAGAAAACTAGTCACCAACATAGCTCAAAGAACTAGCTCTCTGAAGTGGCAGAGTTGTCGAGTGGAGACCGCGACTCGACAAACGTAGTGTAGGACGTTGGCCCGAGATGGGAGAGGTTCGAGAGAGTTGTTCGTCCAGCAGTGCAGGCCGATGATGATGATTAATAGTCTTTTTACTGAATAAGTTTCAACCAAATTCTTATTTATTAGCGTATAAATTTAATGTTTCAGATATATACTTCTCGCCGTCTTTGGACATAGAAGACGAGGGTGGTCTCTACGATACACTCTGTGAAATGATGAAAGATATGTTCCTGCAATCAACACTGTTTCCTAGGATCGACCCGCTTATACCCATACCTACATATGAAGGTATTGTATTTATACTTATATAGGTACCTACTAAGTTTTTTTAGTGTTGTCGAAAACAGATCAGATAGGCAATGGAAAACCATTTCAATTTTATTTTGGTTAAAATTCCTCGAAAAATATGTTTTGCTTTCGGAAATATAAAGCAAAGAAGCTTTATGAATTCTCCAAATTTTCATAAATCAATCGTAAATCTTTAATGCTTCATATGTGTACAAAAAAAAAGATGACAAATAAATTGTATAGTACAACCCCGTCAGGGCACAGCAAAAAATTTCGATGAAGACATCGACTTTGCTTTGATTGTAGTTCCTTATAGAATTTTAGTTACTAATAGTTCTTTTTATGATACAGATGATTTGGTATACGAAGATGCAATGATTGATTTGTATCATGAAATATTACGTAGGGTCGAAAACAGTATCAATGATGTTGTTCAATATGCATCGGTAAGTTATTTAACTAATTAAGTTATTGCTAATACTGCTATTTATACTATCCCACTGCTGGTCTATGGTTTCCCTCAAACAAACAAACATCACGAACAAAAAACGGAATAAAATCGGAACATATGGAAATGATCTGATTTGTCCTGTTCCTGGTCTCTCTAATCACAATCATTTTTCAATTGTCCTTGCAATGGAAACTTGATAATAATTTACATGTTTCGGTGCTTCGGAGAGCACGTTTAAAGATTCAATCCGATTTGTCTTACTAATGTCATTGAATGAGAGTCATTACGAGTACAAAAATATTACAAAATGCAAAATGGATCCAAAGTAGAGAGATCTAATTGGTTAAAGTGCCCTTAATTGTCAAATGTTTTCACTAATTAGACTGCTGGCTCGTAAGAATAATAGTGTTACTGGAAAGACTTCCTTTAAATCTTCTGGTAGTGCTGATTAATGTCCTGGGCAATGAATACTTCATCATCAACTTAAGAGCTGTTGCTCTTGTCGGTGTAACAGGTGCTGCCTCCATCTGCCCCTATCTAAGGCCTCCTTCACCTCCCTATACGACTTACTTACGAGATCATAAATATTTTTTAGAAATATGAAGTATACACACCGCTATGGATGGAAGACAGACAAGAGGTTCTAGCTGGTTTCCTAAAGTATGGTCGAGTGATACCCCCGGAAGAGTTCGATAAGTATAAGTATGAGATGGGCTGTGATCCACCAGAGACTAAACCGAAGCTTGAGCAGTATCAGAAAGAGGTAAGGTGTTAATATTTTTTTTCCAAAGCAATACAAAGCAAAATTGATTTACTAACTGTACAGTTAATCTTTGGCTTATTTTGTTAAGATCTTCAATGTAATAAAAATCGGATTAACTGTGTCACGGTAATACTATCTACATTACCGTTACTGTGTTGAGTTGCTAGTTTTTAAATCCAATTCTATATTCCTAATCATGAGGACAAAGAGAATGTACTTTCAGCATGAAGATTTTCATAGAATATTTTTTCTTTCCTTTTTATTTTCTATGTTAATAAAAAATGGTTCTACATACAATGTTGATTCTCGACCAAATCAAATTAAATCCCCTCAACAGATCGATAAGTACAATAAAATGTATGACGAAGTGTCTGCGTTACCTGGACAGTATTTGTGCAACGGTTGGCTGAGATTAGACCTGCGGAGGCTTAACCACGCTATCATGAATATAATCTGTAAATGGAGCAATCTGTACAAGGAGAACTTGAAGGATCATGTACAGAAGAGGTGGGTTGCTAGAACTTTTTGTCAGGTAATAAGGAATGTTAAAAAGTGCTCCACATGTAATGCATAGTGTAATTTGCGTTTGCCTAAGTGTTCATCCCAATCTTTGTGATAGAGCTAATTTGGAAAAACTTTAGATGAAATGTTCACTTGTCTCCCAAACTGGAACTCCCAGATTCAACTCTTGGGTACACGTGCAAAACAATGCAAACATGGTTGTTACCCATAAGAAAGCGTTGTGGTTTCACCAATTCTTCCTCAATCTAATATTATCAATGATAGAACCAGATCATTTTCTCTGTAGTGTGATCTCGCAAGGAAAGTAGCTTATATATTAGGATGTAAAAGTTAACGATCTAATCTACGAGCGAACTTGTTCTAGTTAGCTAATGTCCTTTACCTTTATTGATATCAACAATAATATTCAGCTTGGACGATCTAGAAGCGTTTATAATATACGCTACAAAGGAGTTGTCTGTGGAGTTAACTGAAGACGACTACGAAGGTTTGTTGCAAGTGATGCGGGTCCTTAATGAGGTGAAGGCCAAACAGGACGCTGGTACTGATACGATGTTTGAACCGCTCAGGGATATCATTGATTGTCTCAAGGAGTATGGAGTCGACTTCCCTGAGGAAACTTATGAACAGGTATGATAACTTTAGGATCAGTCAGTTTTGTACGATGCAAACAGACAACTTGTGCATTTTAAGATTTCGTTCGCATAAAATAATTCTAGAAAAGTGTCATGCATAAGTTAAGATGTTGATTAAGTTTACTATTATTCACTTTTCACGCTTACCTTGGTAGTCTATAAAAGGAGATTATCGATGTCCGGCGTGGGTAGCGGTAAGAAATTATATTTTTAAATAAAAAACGTTGCTATGGTGACCGAAGTTAATGAAAAACGCACATAAGTTGGCTTTAGAATAACAATGAAAAAAAAACCAGCCTAATTCATTATGCTAAATAACAAGTCCTTTTCGCTATTTAGCTGGAACTTCTGCCTGAAAGATGGAGAAACGTAGTCAGGATGGCCACCGTTATGAAGAACAACGTTGCACCGTTGCAAGCTGCGCAGGCGGCGCTTATCGCCAAACGAGTCGCCCTCATCAACCTGCGCTTGACCATGTATAGGGAACAGTTCAAACTCAAAGAGGTTGGTCTTTAGTTTTTCGTCTCTCCATGATACATTAATTATTGATAGCGTAAGCATTTTTTTGTGGATTTAAGTGGAAACATAGTTTCTGAATAAAGTGTACTCATAGACAATTAGGCCTTTGTAATTTTATTTAACCAGAAAACGTGACTGAAATATACGGGTTTATTTGAGTTCGGGTATAGCCTTTAGTATTTTCCAATTCAAACATTTTTGTTTAATTACAGATGTTCTTAGAAGCGTGCAAAGAACCGTACAGGATGATAGACAAAGTGAATATAGAGCTACTAGGGTTTGAAGAAATCGTTGACAGTCTCAAGAAATCTTGTGCCCTATTTGATATACAACCACCCGATGAGAAGAACTTGAAGCAGTGTCGACGTGAATTGAAACTTATTAAGGTATCAATATGAATCATTTTACATAGTTTGCTTGTTAGAATTTCTATTTTATGTACTAACTGTGCCTCGCGGTTTTATCCACGTTTTGTCTTAGACGTTATAATAACATTGTGTGCCAAATTTTAGCGCAATTCGTTGTTTGGGCTGTGATTGTAATAGATCAGTATATAAACATAATATTGTATTATTAACAGCAACTGTGGGATTACTATAACCTCGTGATGGGTACCATTGAGTTCTGGAAGAAATCACCGTGGAAGAAGATCGACGCAGACGGAATGGACCAGGAGTGCAAGCGGTTTACGAAAGATATGCGACAACTGGATAAAGACATGAGAGTATGGTTAGCAATTGAAATTTCTTTTATTTTAGGAGATAAGTATAAATAAAAGATTTTTAGGTATTTTATTTAAGATTTTCAAAATGCAAAATCAATTTGAAACATTGTTTGACAAGATGGATTGTTCCAAATCGGTTTTTAAATCACGGAATTCTTAGACAAATTAAAAATGCAACTGACTTGATTTTTTCTTCAATTTGGCTAAGTATATTTCCTTAGAGACACAAAGTACAGAATCTTGTATTACCACAGGGAGCCATATTTGGCAATAGAAGCTATAATAAAGAATTTGATGACATCACTCCGTGCTGTCACTGAATTGCAGAACCCAGCTATCAAGGACAGACATTGGATTGAGTTGATGATGGCCACAAAGGTAAAACAGAGTATATTAGGGAAGGTTCATATCTGACGGAACATGCGTTGACTTGACCGTTCACACTCAACGCACTAACGTATAATCAATCGGTTGAGTGTGAACGGTCAAGTGTTTTTCTATACATTTGTCTGTTCTGGCGTTACGCGACCGATAATACGCGACGCATTTTCCGTCAGATATAAACCCTTATAGTATTAAGATTGATAGAAAACACGCTCGTTTTAGCTGAGTGGTCAAGTATTTGCGCTACTGCAGCGACATTTAATCGAGAAGAAATACTTGTTGAACATCGTTTCACATCTTAATATCTTAATCTTAGCTATGTTTTCTTTTCCCTTTAGTTAAAAGTAGCGTGATAAAAGCTTCGACTGTAAATATATCTACTTCATAGTTTTATTTAATATTTGTTATTTTATTACCCCTAGCTGTCACTTCATGCTCACCTCGCATCCATCGATACAAAACAAATCCATTATCGACCATTAAACAAACCTAACGCCATATCATTAGAGGAAATTTTAGAAGATTTCAAATCATTAGAAAACTTAGCTGTAACAGTAGAAATTAATAGCGATAACGATTCCAATATAGTTAATAAGGAATATGAAGATTATCTTCAAATAAATGACTATAGAAGACCAAAGTTTCAAGAGACAAGCGGCGGTGAAAAGTTTAGAAAACTAAACAGGTCGTATTCAATGCAAGAAATTAAAGAGAAAGGTCTAGAAATAAAACCTTTAAAAAGAGGAATGTCGCAGAAGTTTTCACATCAAGATTTAATATTAACGGAATTTGTATTATAATACTGTTGTTGTAAATAATTGTAGATAGTGTACAATAAACAAGTTTTATTAGACAGTATTATTTGTACAGATATTTAGTGAAGGTAAGTAGTATAATTTTATACATGATTTTAATACAACTAAATAATGATATTGTCTCTTGTGCATGAGATAAAATGTTTACTAAAGTCTTTTATGTAAATTTCCAATACCGTTGGTTCAAATCGCTGAATTTATTTCGTTTAAAACAAAAGTTGTCGATCAAAGTCTCCTTGGAAATCAGTATATCACTGTTTTAGACATAAAGTATTAGTTTTATTAGCAAACGTTTGACCTTCCAGGTTAAATTCAGCATAGATGACGACACTACGTTGGCTGATCTATTGGCACTCAACCTACACAAGTACGAAGAAGAAGTGAAAACTATTGTTGACAAGTCCGTCAAAGAGGCTGCTATGGAGAAAACGCTCAAGTAAATTTTTGTTTACATTCTAACGGCCGTTCCTAATATTCGATCTATCTACGATCTTACTTATCGACAGTTACAAAACTTTTATAAAGAACTAGCTGTGCCCCGCGTTTTTACCCGCGTGGAACCTTATCCCGTGGGAATTTTGGGATAAAAAGACCCTATGTGTTATTCCTAGGTATGAGGAACATCTGTACCAAATTTTATTAAAATCCATTCAGTAGTTTACCATACATCTAAACATCCACATTCACAAACATTCGGCTTTATAATATTAGTAGGATATTGGGAACGACCGTTAGTCTGCTTTGGTACTTCTTTCAACTACGTATTAAGTAATATTCTACACTTTTCAGGGAATTGGAAGCCACTTGGGCGGTTTTGGAATTCGATTACTCACCTCACGACCGAACTGGAATCAAGTTACCTAAAGCTAGTGAAGAAGTGGTCGAAACTCTGGAAGACAATCAGGTTACATATAAAAGCAATTATATTTACTTGATCTACATTGAATAATCCTTGGTATGATGTAGTTTCTGACTTACACAACATTTTAGAACCAAGTACAAAATATGATGTCATCCAAGTTCATTGGTTTCTACGAGACCGAAGTGACTGCATGGCAAAAGAAGCTCGGCACTGCGGACGCGGTAATCGCGGTGTGGTTCGAAGTGCAACGCAAATGGCAATATTTGGAGAGTATATTCGTCGGGTCGGACGATATCCGAGCTCAACTACCCGAGGATTCAAAGAGATTTGACAATATTGATAAGACTTTCAAGGTAACGTATGAAAATAAATCAAGATATTTGAACAAATCCAATAATACTAAAATCTAATTTGTAATATTTAAGGAACTGCTGAAAGATATAGGAAACACGCCTAACGTGGTCCAAGCTACAAACAAGCCTGGCCTTCTGGACAAACTGGAGGATTTGATGAAGGCTCTTAACCTTTGCGAGAAAGCGCTCAACGATTATTTGGAAACAAAGCGTCTTGCGTATCCTCGTTTCTACTTCGTTTCATCTGCCGACTTGCTTGGTAAATGATGAAATTATTTGGTCCAAAACAAATCTCAACTTTTACATTGTACCAAGAACTTATTTTCTAAAAATACAGATCACTGTTTTGAAAAATAGTCTTCACAATCCTATAATGCTTTGAAAGATCTCTCCAATGAAAACTAGTAGGAATGGTTGCTATAAAAAGAGTGATTTTTATAGCAACTTTATGTAAATTGAATCCAAGTCCAAGAAAAATAGAATTGAAATATTTCCAACAGATATTCTATCCAACGGCAACAACCCGCCGGCGGTGTGTCGTCACTTGACCAAGTTGTACGACAACCTGGCCAAACTGGTGTTCCCCAAGGGCGGCAGCAAACACGCCTTCGAGATGATCTCCAAGGAGAACGAGGAACATGTGCCTTTCAAAGCGCCTTGCTGTGATTGTTCTGGAAAGGTTTGAACTTAGTAGCAATGGTTTTACAGTTTAATTTGATGAGTTTAAAAAACTACGTTTATTTTAACTGGACTTTAATGTTTAAACGCGCTTAGATCTTTGGTGAAATTCAAATCGTATTTTTAGTCTCGGATACAGCGCGTAAACTGTTGCATGTATTTATTGAATTTAATTTCAACGGTGACATCAACCGTTACGAGCTTACACTTATGAGCTTATTAGAAGCCATACTAATTTTGTTATTTTTATTAATTTCGTCCCCTTTATTAAGGTGGAATTATGGTTGAACCGCGTAACGGAGTGCATGCGATATACTCTACGTGATATCTTCGAGCACAGTGTCAAGTCTTACGAAGACAAGGCTCGAGAGGAATGGGTGTTTGACTGGCCGGCGCAGCCCGCTCTGGTCGGCACACAAATCTGGTGGACCACTGAAACCAATCAGGCGTTTGAAAAACTTGAGGAAGGTCAGTTCACTAGGTTATAGAAAAGTGTGTTATTATTTGTTTCACTTACCTAATAGAGATAATAAGAGATAGGAATGCAATAATAACATTGGACTAAGTACTCTGCACAAAACAAGAAGTGCCTTATTACTTCACAAGAATGTATCCTTGAAGTTTAATAACTACTTCATATTCGTCAAAAAACGTATTAATTTTTGTGTATTTTTTAACATTTGTTTTCACACAATACTGTCTTTCTGTACACCAGGTTACGAGAATGCGTTAAAAGATTACCAGAAGAAACAAATCGCGCAACTGAACTCTCTAATTATTCTGCTGTTGGGTGATCTGACGGTGGGCGATCGACAGAAGATCATGACTATCTGTACCATTGATGTCCACTCGAGAGATGTTGTTGCAAAACTAATTATAGCCAAAGTAGAAACGTCTAATGCTTTCCAATGGCAGAGTCAGCTTAGGTTAGTGATTTGTATGTATTACTACTTCTTTGGTACTAGCGACACGACGAGAATTTCCACGGAGCGAACAAACATTTCGAAACTTTGAAACAAATCTGTTAACTGACGTAAATACAACTGTAGTCTTCATTATTTTTCTTCTTTGTAGTTTTATGGTATGCATTATGTCTATAAATAACCTAATTATCTCTAAGCCATTTAGAATAACATGATTTCAATTAACATTAAATATCATCGCATTAAAAACCAAACGCGTCTTTTACAGACATCGTTGGGATATGAATCTAAATAATTGTTTTGCCAATATTTGCGACGCCCAGTTCCTCTACGACTACGAATATCTGGGCAACACGCCTCGTCTCGTGATCACGCCGTTGACTGACAGATGTTATATTACTTTGACTCAGGTACTTATCTGATTGAATCTTGTATAATCAATATTTTCATATTTTTAGGTATCATGACATGACGTTAACTTAGTTTCTATCCAGCTCTTTAGAGAATCCTTAGCATACTGAAAACTTACAGACCGATTCTTACGTTACTTTCTTATGTTTATTAAGTGAGAAATATCCTTAATTCAGAGTAGGTTCGAGCCCCTTGGTGGGGATATGCATGAGCTGATACTTACGATGATGAAATGTGTGATGATGAAGTAAAATGCTCTTCTTCCAATCTTCTTCGAACAAAACATATCTACATTAAAAGTGTTTGTAGATTTTTGAAATTGTTTTATATTGAAAAGCAAATAGCATAAATAGTATACAAATATTAGATAATTACTTAAACTTTTTCAAACTTACCCTACTTTTTGCTTCCAACTAGCATGGGGACGGATTGTATTGTAGCTTACTCACTTGGAGGCGCGTGCAAATTTTTGTCTTATGCGCTCATTTGCCTGCCGTTTTTTAGTCTTAATTTTCATTAAATTGACCTAAATACATTACTTGATAATAATATTGTTAAATCCTCCGAATTTAATATAAATTTTAAATATTTCTTTCTTCCTTTGATGGATGCCGACATTGCCGATCGGCGCGAGCGGCGTCTTTTGATCTGATTGATTCAAGTTTAAATGGAATGTCACACATGATTGCTTGCTTGACGCTTGGCTTGACGCTTGACGGTCGGCTACTACTTAGTACTATAATACTAGTATTATTATTATTTTTTTAGTGATGTTTAGTAGTTTTTAGTTTTTTACGTTTATGTTTATATTACTATTTTATACCTATCTATTTTTATTTTTGTTTCAACACTTATTTTTGTATTCCGCGACGCCCCCTAGGGCACAACTGAAAATCAGTGCTGTAATCTTGGGCTTGCCCTTGATCACAGTTATTTGCTGAGTTGTGTCCTTTTGGGCATCACACTTTAAAACTTTTTATGAACCTACTGTGTTTTTAAATATTGTTATGTAGTTGTAAGTTTTTGTGTGAAGTCCAAATAAAACATTTTTCTTTCTTTCTTTCTTTCTTTCTTTACAAAAGTATTAAAACTGATTGAAATTGTCCATAGAGTCTTCACCTGATAATGGGCGGCGCACCCGCCGGGCCCGCCGGGACGGGCAAGACGGAGACTACCAAAGACTTGGGACGAGCTCTTGGAATCATGGTGTACGTGTTCAACTGTTCCGAGCAGATGGACTACAAGTCTTGCGGTAATATTTATAAAGGTAAGTACTTATATCTAGTTGTTAGGTCCTTTGTATCGTGAATGGCAAAACAGGACACTTTTTCTTTGGAATAAGGCCCTAAAGTCCAATGTTAAACACTGCAAAGAGAAATCCTTTTTATCCTTTTTGGTGCCTGGAGGTTGATCTCTAAACATTGCCTGAACCTAGCTTATTCTTTTTTAGCTTTTTTTCTTAACCTCCTTTTTCCTCGTCTTCCTACTAAGTAATTTTTCTTCTAGTATTGCGGTAACCTGTAATATATGCTATATTTTTATAATCTTAATTTAAATTTTCTTTATATTTACCAACCCAGGTCTAGCACAAACGGGTGCGTGGGGATGTTTCGACGAGTTCAATAGAATCTCAGTAGAAGTGCTGTCTGTAGTGTCAGTGCAGGTGAAGAGTGTCCTCGACGCCATCAAAACGAAGAAGAAGAAGTTCGACTTCATGGGAGAGATCATCAGTTTGATACCCACTATTGGCATGTTCATTACCATGAATCCAGGTTACGCTGGGAGAACTGAATTGCCTGAGAATTTGAAAGCTCTGTTTAGGTAAAGAACATTTTCATGCACACATAATTTTAAGTTTCGAAGAATTTCGACCAGTCGCTTTGAAGCCACGGTAGCTCAATTGGAAAGAGCGGTACTACGGTTCAGCATAGTTTCGCGTTCAAATCCTGGCTGTGGCGAAAATATTGAATGCATTTTTAAAAAAGCATACGCCTAGCCTTACAGTCAAGTGCATGCCTATTTAAAGTTAAAAAAATCACGTTCATGCTGGTTACTGTAATTGAGGAGGTCCCTGGTGGAGCCAACCTTAAAAAGTATAGAGTAAGCTTTATTGTCTCTTGCTTAATGAGAAAAATAAACAATTTGGCATTTGTCAACAGGCCATGCGCCATGGTGGTGCCAGATTTCGAGTTGATTTGCGAGATCATGTTGGTGGCGGAAGGGTTCCAGGAGGCGCGTCTGTTGGCCCGAAAGTTCATCACGCTGTACATGCTGTGCCGAGAACTGTTATCCAAACAAGATCACTATGATTGGGGTCTGAGGGCTATCAAGTCTGTGCTCGTCGTCGCTGGTTCTTTGAAAGTAAGATACTGTATTTATAAGCTGGTAGTTTTCTGCAACTAGACTTCTCCAGTTGGGGTCTTTTGTGCGTGCTGTTGATATTTTAAGCCACTGTCTCTGAATATATTAAATTATTATTTATCTGTGCTGCGGTTTTATCGGCATAAATCTTAATTGAATTAAGGACATTTATACTTTTTCTTCTTCTGGGTTGGATGGAAACTTACATTAGACAGGCTTAATGTAGGGCGCCAGCCGGGTAGATGGGAGCTTGCGGTCTTTGGGAGAGGCCTATTTTTAGCGATTACAGGCTAATCATGTGCCATTTTTTGAATGCAAATCCATTCAGCTTGAAGTTGAAGAACCAACAAACATTATAATATTTACAAAGTGTTCAGCGATATTAAATTATTTCCTTCTTATTCCAGCGAGGCGACCGTTTGAGACCAGAAGACCAAGTGCTCATGAGAGCGTTGAGAGATTTCAACATTCCCAAGATCGTAACAGACGACAGACCCGTGTTCATGGGGCTAATCGGGGATCTGTTCCCGGCGCTGGACGTCCCCAGGAAACGGGATTTAGATTTCGAGAAAAATTTGGTAGACGCGGCTATTTCTATGAGACTGCAGCCGGAGCCGGGCTTTATTTTGAAAGTTAGTTTTTAGTCTTTAGATAGATAGGTTTTCCAAATGGTTAAGAGTAGTAAGTAGAGACCTTATTCGAAATTTACTCATGTCAAGAGGTTAGTTTATAATAATAATGTTTAGAATATATGTTCCTAGAATTGAAGTCGTTTATTTTGTTGAATTCTTCTGAATATTGGCTTCTCTTAGTGGATCTATATAATTTTGTTAACAAATCCATTATTATTTGATTCAGATGGTACAGTTAGTCGAACTATTCGCTGTACGGCACTCCGTGTTCATCATCGGTTTCGCCGGCACTGGAAAGTCAATGGTGTGGCAATGTTTGAACAAGACATACCACATGTTGAAACTTAAACCTTATTACAACGACTTAGATCCCAAAGCCGTGACTAATGATGAGTTGTTCGGGATCATTAACCCGGCGACTCGTGAATGGAGGGATGGATTGTTCTCGACCATAATGCGAGACATGGCCAATATGCCTGGAGATGGGCCAAAGTGGATAGTGTTGGATGGTGATATTGACCCCATGTGGATCGAGAGTTTGAACACTCTCATGGATGATAATAAGGTAAGGTGACCAAGAGGTACACTTTGTAGAGCTATGCCAAAAATTACGGGTTCGATTCCTGAATCCTTCAAATCCTGGCATACAAAACTTCCTCAAGTCCCCTACCCCTTGTTTGACAACCCCATATTATGCCATTTGGGTCGCCTCATAAATAATTTAGTGACATTAGTATGTTACTCCAGGTATTAACGTTAGCAAGTAACGAACGTATTGCTCTCACGAAAATGATGCGATTGTTGTTCGAGATATCTAACTTGCGAACGGCTACCCCCGCGACGGTATCACGAGCTGGTATTCTGTATATCAACCCTCAGGACTTGGGGTGGAATCCGTAAGTTTAGACCTAATGTATACCAGATAACAGTTGTTTTGTTAATAACAATGCTGACGACATACTTCATAATTTTTGTTTATTGCTCTTTTCAATAACAGAAATCGTACAAAAATATAAATATAATATGGAAGAAGAAAATAGCCAGATGGACGCTGATATGAGTAGTTCTTGTTTTAGACCATATTATAAGCCTAATAAACTAAGAATGTAACATACCTATTAACACAGTTAGATTTTTTTCAAATTATACATCATATCTGAGTGTGTGGGTTAGTTTCTGATACCCTAGATACAAGTCACGAACTTAGTTAGGGGTCAGTTACTATAATGAGATGATGCGAATGATTATGTTGATATTTCAGTTTTGTAGATTAATTTACCAACATTTTTCGAATCCTCAATTCAGTAAATGATTCCAGTTTCGTAGCATCATGGATAGACACGACTCGTGACGATGAATCCGAGAAGGCGATGCTAACAGTGATGTTCGATAAATACATTCCCTCTTTATTGGAGTCCTGTAAGAAGTACAAGCGGATCACTCCCCTCACTGAGCTACAACAGATACAGCTTACGTGCTATCTACTCGAGTGCTTCTTGAATAAGAGCTTACTCCCCTCTGATTGTCCTAAAGAATGGTGAGTTTTAAGCTCTCGTAGATAGTTAATTCTTTGGTTATAAACTAAGTTCTTCTGTTTTTAGAAGTAGCGTAAACCATACTTTTTTGTTGGAAAGTGGTAATTAACTTAGTAATTTATGGTAAGTTTTTCTACTTCCTGCTATAATATTATAAACGCAAAAGTAATGTTTTTATATTACTGTTTTCAAGTGAAACTTGTAGTTCGATTTATAAAACTTCTAGGCTGACATCATGACCAGGATACTTTTTATCCCAAAATTACAACGAAACCGGGATAAAGTCGCGAAACAATCAATAAAATTTCGAATTAAAACGCCGTTATATCTGGACAAATTGCAAAAAATAAAGCCTAAAAATTTGTTGTAGGTACGAAACCTACTTCGTATTTTCAATAGTATGGGGTTTCGGGTCTGGCCTTTTCCAAGACCAGCTGGTGGACTGGCGTAATGAGTTCAGCAAGTGGTTCTGCAACGAGTTCAAGCAGATCAAGTTCCCTTCCTCGGGCAATGTGTTCAGCTTCTTCATCGACCCGGAGACTAAGAAGATGCTTCCCTGGTCAGAGAAGGTGGAATCTTTCGAGCTAGATCCCGATTTGCCGCTGCAAGTGAGTTTATCATAGTTATTGTTATAATGCTTCTTACTTTCTTAGCTTGATGACGAGTTTTAATGACCAAGTTGTGTTTAAATTATTATCTTATCATGATTTTACGAGGACGGAAGTCGTTGGGTTTTAGTAGGTAGGCCACCCACTAAACTCTTACAGGACTTACGGTGAAGGAAAACATCGTGAGGAAACCTGCACACACCTGGGAAGAAATTCTAAGGTTGTGTGTGAAGTCAAACAATCCGCACTTGGCCAGCGTGGTTGACTAAGGCCTAATCACCCTAATTTCAGGGTAGCCTACCCTACGAGTCCCTCGGTGGGGACATTATATGAGCTGATGATGATAAACTCTCACTAAAAACCCAACGACTTCCGTTCGCGCTACGGGGGATGCCACAGGATCTCGCAGGACCGAAGAATGTTGATTCTATAAATACTACATATATGTTAATAATACAAATCTTGCTGATAATGTGTGGTTTTATACGTTAGGATTGTTTTATACTATTAGCACTTTTTTCGTTTTCGTAATTTCAGTCTTGCTTAGTATCAACATCAGAGACGACTCGTATCAGGTTCTTCATGGACTTGCTACTAAACAAACAAAAGCCTGTGATGTTGGTCGGCAGTGCCGGCAGTGGCAAAACTGTCAGTGTCGCAGCCAAACTCAATTCATTACCCGATTCGTACGCCATCACCAATGTGCCTTTCAATTTCTATACTACTTCTGGTTAGTAAATTAAATTAACACCTAGTTATGTATATTTCATTTTCATTTCATTATGTATTATTCCACGACGAGTTGCACCCACATACGGAGTGAGATGCAAGAAAGACAGCGTCTCGCCCCGTAATGTAATCCCGCCGTAAACTTGGCGAGGATATCGACTAAAAAAAATGTTTATATCAGTAGAAATTTATTTACGCACATAACTTAATTTAACATTCTCTCAAAACGGTTTCAGAAATGATGCAAAAGGTGTTAGAAAAGCCTTTAGAGAAGAAATCAGGTCGTAACTTCGGTCCCCCTGGCAGCAAGTTCATGATATACTTCGTGGACGATCTGAATATGCCTGAGGTCGACACTTACGGTACCGTGCAACCACACACGCTGATCAGAGAGTTTATGGATTATAAACATTGGTTAGTGGACTAATTAGATTTATCATGAGCAGAGATATGTTCTTGGAGGCTAGCAACAATAGGAGTCATTACTATTTATTATCACTACATAGTATAAAACAAAGTCGCTTTCTCTGTCCCTATGTCCATATGCTTAGATCTTTAAAACTACGCAACGGATTTTGATGCGGTTTATTTTAATAGTTAGAGTGATTCAGTGGGAAGGTTTTTAGCAATTTTATCCCCATATTCCTACGGGTACGGGAACTACGCGTGTGAAACCGCGGGGCGCAGCTAGTATCATAATATATTAAAGGTAACCGTTACTGGGGACTGGTCTATCAACACCACTGAACGGATTGCACCAAAATGTCGCACGCTATTATAGTATTGGCGTCTGCTTAGTAAGAAACACGCAGACGCAGACAAAACTACGGGGCACACCTAGTTATTTATATTTTTCTTAATTTTCAAGGTACGACCGACAAAAGTTGTCATTGAAGGAAATATCAAACTGTATGTTCGTGGCGTGTATGAATCCCACGGCTGGGTCCTTCACGATCGATCCCAGGTTACAGAGACATTTCTGTACATTTGCTGTCAGGTAATTATATTTTTCAAACCTTTGAAAAGTAGTAGTAATTTGTTTAGAAACCACACTAGTATTATTTTAAAAGCGAATGTGTGTGTATGTGTGTTACTTCTTAATGGCTGGAGCGATTTATTTGTCAGGTACAGATGTCCCTTATATCTAGGAATAACACATAGGGTTCTTTTTACCCCAAAATAGGGATCTTTTTACCCCAAAATTCCCACGGGATAAGTTTCCGCGCGGGTAAATAAATATAACAAATCTAGTAAGGAATTTCTCTTACTAGCTGTGTTATATTGATTACTATCATAACTTTTTCTAGATTAAATACTAAACTCTATCTAATTTAGTATCGGCCACCATTTTTATTAAAACTATAATCATACACCAGTTTCCCGGCGCTGGACGCGTGTATCCACATCTACAAGCAGATCCTGAGCCAGCACCTCGCCAACCCGCTCAACAAGTTCGGCCTGGTCGTCCAGCGGTACGCCGACCCGCTGGTCAACGCGGCGCTGGCGCTGCACAACAAACTGTCCACGGCCTTCCTACCCACCGCCATCAAGTTCCATTACATATTCAACTTGAGGGATCTCTCTAATATCTTCCAGGTGAATGTTACACTCAAATATATCATCATCATCATTGGGTATAGGCCTACATCCTACATCTACATAAGATGATATAGGTGGGTCAGGTGATTGAACAATTCGTGATAGAACATTTTTGTTCATGGCCGCCCCAAAAGATTCACTACAAAAAATACTCAAATCTATACTGATAATAATGAAGAGGAAAGATTAGATTGTTGGTTTGTTTTTAAAGAATAGGCTCCGAAACTACTGGACCGATTTAGAGTTTTAGAAAGGATGATGCAAATTTTGGTATCCCCTCCAATAGCTACGTGTAATATATCATTGAATAGCCATAGCAGAACAAAAGTTACTATAGAGTCAAAGTCAAAATCTTAGTCCGATCAGAGTTATGCAGTATTAAACATATCAGTTTATCATAATATCATCCAAGTAAAAAAATCAGTGTAAGGATATTTCAGGTTGTTTATTGTTATAAAAAATGCATTTTCTTTATTTTGGGTCCACTAATACCTCATTTCAAACCTACTTTGTGCACGCAGGGCATTCTGTTTACAACTGGTGACGCCATCAAACAACAATCTGAACTGATCAGGCTTTGGATGCACGAAGCGACGCGAGTGTATTCAGACAAAATGGTCGACTCTACTGATAACGAAGCATTCTTGAAACTCATTACTGAAGTTATCAAGAAAAATTGTGAGGTATGATAAATAATTGTTATGATAATTGTGGTGCCATAGTAATAAATGCTGAAAAATGGTGTCTATTAAAAAAAATTGGAACTTATATAAGTAATGCAATAAATGACTGAGTATTAAAATTTAGTCGACACGCAAAACAGAAGAAACTTGAAAATCTTGAAATACCTAGAGTAAAACATAATATACTCTTTCAGGATTACGATGAAAACGTAGTGTTTGAGAAACCTCTGATCTATTGCCACTTCGCGGAAGGTATAGGTGACCCGAAGTACTTCCCTATCAAGGATTGGCCGCAGATCAAGAAGTTACTCGACGAGTCACTCTCCTCTTACAACGACCTCGTCGCCAGTATGAACTTGGTGCTCTTTGAGGACGCCATGTATCATATCTGTAGGTTAGTATTGCGATGGTGAACTAGTACCTATCTCTATAAAATATACAAAGGGGTGATGACAATTTAATGGTGAATTAATCTGATTGAAGTTATAGTCACATGTTTAACTTTAATAGACTGCAATACTTATTACCCGCTAGCCTGTATATGCGCTTTCGTTACCATATTCCTGTTTGTCCAAATTAACATTATTCGTTATCAATCATGTTATTACAATTCTTTGCTGCAGTTTTACTGCTGCAGCATATTCTTTATCCATTGTACAGTCAGCGTCAGATAAAGGCCCCCCCCTCCCACCGCTTAGGTCATGCTCCTTCCGTAGTAATACCCTTAGTATTGCCAACCAATGGGCCTTTTCTCTGACGCTGTCTGTACTCGTATATTAAAACCATTTTTTTTTTCAGGATTAACCGTATTCTAGAAGCGCCTCGAGGCAACGCCCTGTTGGTGGGGGTCGGTGGCTCCGGCAAACAGTCGCTGTCCCGGCTCAGCGCGTTCATATCCTCACTGGAAGTGTTCCAGATACAACTACGAAAGGGATACAGCATTAACGATCTTAAATTAGACTTAGGTATTCAGTCACTATGTGTATTATCAGAAATTGTCTAGAAAAATGACGTTGAAATTAAATAAAGTTTACCTTTCTCTTGTAGGTGTAATGGATGCGGTTTTCTCCACCCCCACATTTTTTCCCAACCTCTTTCAGTTCCTATATAACGCTACAGCCTAGGGACCTTTTGTTTGGCTCATGCAGCTTATTAATGGCTCACTACTAGTAAGAAAAATATGCTTACTATTTACATATGTAAAGCTGAAATTTGTATTTGCCGTTTAAAAAAAACTGGTTAAATTTGGATATATAACATCTGTGTCTTTACGCTATCGAAAAAAGGGGAAAACCGCGCATTGACAAAATGGCGATTGTCTTTTTTACTAGACCCAAAAATCGTTGTCATCTCAGATGTTATTTACTTGACTTTTACTATTTCAGCCGGCCTTTACATAAAAGCGGGTCTAAAGAACATTGGCAACGTTTTCCTAATGACTGACGGTCAGGTCGCCGAGGAAAGGTTCTTAGTGTTGATCAACGACTTGTTGGCTTCCGGTGAGATACCGGAGTTGCTCGCTGATGATGAGATTGAGAACATCATCAACGGAGTCAGGGGAGAGACTAAAGCCTCAGGAGTACCGGACACGAGAGAGAACTGTTGGAGGTTCTTCATCAACAGGGTCAGGACTATGTTGAAGGTATGGGCTTTTACTACGTGACTAAATTTATTATTGGCTGAAAATTGTAATATACTAGCAACTAGTAGATTTTCTAAAAGAATCTATAGCACAATGCTTGTCAACAAATAATATTTGGCCAAGTAGTGCAGTTCTCAAGTAGTTTTTGTCACATATGGGTGAAACGATCACCTGACAGATAGTAAGTATTCCGTCGCCCATGGACACCTGCTACTTAAAACAAGCATATTGCAAGGTCCTTAGGAGGTGAAAAAGGTGAACAAGGGGAAGAAGGTTAGGTTCATATTTCCCTGGTTCAGCCAGCCTCTGATCGAACTGATATACTTGAACTGACACTTGTCTGCTACTAGGAATGAATGAGCCTCATAGTTATTTAGAACATTCTTCTTGAAAGTTTGATTCCTGTTCCAGGTGGTATTATGTTTCTCGCCCGTGGGTGCCACCCTGCGTGTAAGAGCGAGAAAATTCCCGTCGTTAGTAAATTGTACAGCCATCAACTGGTTCCACGAATGGCCGCAAGAGGCGCTGCGTTCTGTGTCCAAACGATTCTTAACTGAAGTGGAATCACTGCCGGTTAGCATTTATATGTATATTGTTATAAGTCCACGTACTCACTATTAATATTAATTGTTGATTTTCTTACTACCGAGGCATGTTTGGAAAGTTGTTAGCATGCTTCGCTAGTTCCGTCTCCCAAAGACCTCTCGTAAGTCATAAGCACATTAGCCATTGCTTGTATAAGGCTCCAGACCTCTCACTTACCGAGAAGAGAAATAGAGTAGCTTTAGCTACTACTTGACGCCGATAGCTGATACACAATAATAGTTTTAAAATGCTGGTGGACAAAAAATTAGACCAGTTCCATTTTTATGCTTAAATCAAAACTATTTTCCAGCCTTTTTTGGTTGAACCAGTGGCGAACTTCATGTCCCACGTGCACCAGAGCGTGAACCAAATGTCTGCCGTGTACTTCCAAAACGAGCGGCGATATAACTACACCACGCCGAAGACTTTCCTCGAGCAGATATCACTGTACAGCAAACTGCTCAATGAAAAGACTAACAATCTAAAGATGATGATAACGAGACTGGAGAATGGTTTGGAGAAGCTGGCCTCGTGTGCTGGCGACGTCGCCGTGTTGAAGGTATACACTTAATAGCTAAATACTATTAATGATTTGAGAAAACGAACACTGGCTGTAAATATGTACAGCCTGAATGTACAATACTAGCTGTGACCTTTTACTCACGTAAAATCTCCATGCCGGGCATTTACGTACAGTATCATCATTACCTTAGTTATCACCTAATATACACTCCTATTTGGAAATTACAGGACAAATTAAAATGAAAATATCTTTAACAGTAACTGAATCCATATATCCAATAAAATATATCAAAATTGATAGTCGATTACTTATCTTTAAAAATACCAAATAAATGTCATACATATTACCAAACGGCACACTAGCTATCAAGTATTCTGTGACAATCACTATGCCGGCTCGGGTCGATGACCTCGCTCAGCTGTTCAACGCAGCGCCAGCGTTCGCCTGTTGTTCGGTGTAGAGTATCAATATAATTCGGCGGGATTTTGTAAAACTTTTACTTATCATAACTTTTTTTTAATAAAAGAAAAAGATAAAAACCTACTTCACTATTATATTGTCACCCGTCGTTTGCAATTAGCTGTATGATTTTGTCCGGTCATTTAACAGCTGTGTATACGTCACTGACGGCCTTTCCCTAACAATAACTGCCCACTGCATAAATAGCATACTACGCCATAATTAATGTAGGTGTCGGTCTCTGTAGGTGACGTTAGCTGAACAAGAGATAATACTGAAAGAGAAGAACCGAGCGGCCGAGGCTCTGATCGACGTCGTGGGCGCTGAGAGTGAGAAAGTGTCCAAAGAAAAGGCATTCGGTAATTTATATAATTTTATATAGTTTATGTTTAAGCTTCGTGTAAATATACATAATTGATTGTCTAGTTTTATGTAATGATTCTATTTTATTAAGTATCCCAACATTGCTAGTAAGCTTGCAATAAAAAACCAAATAGTTGTTTCGTGTTACACATATATGTATATCACTACATAGTATAAAACAAAGTCGCTTTCTCTGTCCCTATGTATGCTTAGATCTTTAAAACTACGCAACGGATTTTGATGCGATTTGTTTTAATAGATAGAGTGATTCAGTGGGAAGATCATTAGCATAATTATTTATGCAAAAAAATTATTTATCCCCATATTCCTACGGAAACGGGAACTATGCGGGTAAAACCGCGGGGCGCCGCTAGTTTATTTATAATTATAATCACGATTCTCACACTACCAACAGCCGCTGACGAGGAAAAGAAAGTAAAAGTAATTGAAGAGGACGTCACAATAAAGGCGAAGATTTGCGCCGACGACTTGGCGAAGGCCGAGCCGGCGCTGCTGGCGGCGCAGGAGGCGCTCAACACGCTCAACAAGAACAACCTGACGGAGCTGAAGTCGTTCGGCTCGCCGCCCGACGCCGTCGTCAACGTCACCGCCGCCGTGCTCGTCCTCTTCTCCAAGAAGGGGAAGATACCCAAAGACCGCTCGTGGAAGGCTTGCAAGGTACACCTCTTACAACATTCATCAATCCTTACTATAGTCCATTCATTTGGCCGTGAGACAAAATGTAAACAAACCATGTAAAAGGTAATTTTGTATGTCATGTTTTATCAATAATACATAGACTACTCCCTACTGACTACTTGATATTTAATTAATCTTTGAAATATAGAATATATAACATACTAGCTTTAGCCCTCAACTTCCTTCGCGTGTAATAATTATTTTGACACGCGACTTCATTTACGTAGAAGGTGAAAAAATTGTTATTCTGTGCCGCCGTGCACTAGCCGGGTCGCCTTGTCGTAGTAACTATTTAGTAATCTGCGGCCTTGATCATAATTTTGCTGTAATGTTATTTTAAAACTAAGATATCTTCTAAGATACTTATTGAAATCAAATCATGGAAAAGGCAAATGTCTTTTAGATTAAATACTTTTTCAATGTAAGCGCAAAAAATGTGTTTTTTACGACATCACATTAGAAACCCCTAGATTTATCAGTGTTTCTCTACAATATCATGCATGTATTATACATATAAACTTTCCTCTGGTATCACTCTATTAAAAAAACCGCTTCAAAATCCGTTGCGTAGTTTTAAAGATTTAAACATACATAGGGACGGACAGACAGCGACAGCGACTTTGTTTTATAATTACTATTTAGTAACCATAGATAAAAGATTGGTTGGATACCGCGATACCTGATGAGATGCATATATTATTAATAGTTACTCGCATGTTCACACTGCCAGCGAGTAACTATTATGATCACGGATGAACAGTTCAGTTCATCCGTGATCATGGCGCTTGCAAGAGCGTCGAAATATTGGAAACTAGAAATCACTACCTTTGAGCAATTGGTAGGGAATAAGACACTTTGGCCATAAAATACCTGGAAATTTAATGAAATACCGGTAATGCGTCTCGGAGATTCTGCGGCCTAATTTTGTACGTCTGCTTGGTGGTCTATGGCTGTGAATGACGTTGACATACGTTACGCGCGTTTTTTAAAATATGCAAAATTAAATGTATTTTTTTTATAATCTAACTGAGATATTTTTTAATTTTTTTGCGTAAGAACATTCTACAGAGTCTTAGAAAACTACAAAAGAAAAAGCCAAATCGGTCTAGCCGTTCTCAAGTTATAACGTGATAACGGGAAACGGGTTTCATTTTATATATGTAGACTAGCGGCGCCCTGCGGTTTCACCCGCGTAGTTCTCGTTCCCGTAAGAATATGGGGATAAAATATGCTAAAGACCTTCCCACTGAATCACTCTATATATTAAAATAAACTGCATCAAAATCCGTTGCGTAGTTATAAAGATCTAAGCGGATACGCCGGGTATGTACGTGTAGTATTTGTTGCCGCATTTGACTACGTCGGCGATACCTACCGAACACAGCGAAACCAATTCTTCATCTAAGGTAGTAATAGTAATGACGATGATAATTGACATTACTAAAACCTAAAAATGCTGTGGATCTCAAACTATGGATACATTTTAATACTACTAAATGAAGGTGAACAGTCATTTTAAGTAATGAAAGTAAAATTAATAGTTTTCGTATTTAGCCGGATTGTACCCGTCATTTTTACTCTTGATCAACTTGTTGACGTGTTGAGTGTTTTCTTCCCGATTATATAGTAAAGTATATAGTAATTTTTTGATAATTCTTTGTTTAAAGTAATTATTGTATTATGTTTTATATTCAGTTATCGTTAAATTTCTGTTATCTGAACGTTGATTTTGATGAAAATAAGTGAACCTGGTTCAAACAGCGCTTGCACTTTTACTTCGCCGAAGATCCAAACATACACCAAGGCGTTCTACGGATAAGGAGACTGTTCAATGTTATTAATATATTTAAATACGTAGAAGAGACTTGGCCCAAAGATTCGTATCCCTACAAAAATTATATTGTATATAACGCCTTCACGAGCCTCCGTTTACCGATTTGTAAAAGAAAAAAAGGAAAATCCATGTTGGAGCTCTTCTTCTTCTGAGGTTCACCAATAAATAGTTGTTTATTTATTTTGTAGTAAAACAATTCAGGTGCTTACATGAATTGTTTTTACTTGTACTCAACTCATCCTGTTTCTTACCTTTTTATTGATTTTTACACTAAACTAAATTACTTATAGACGACTTATCAAAGATGCCTACTTAGTCTTATTTTACTTTCATATTTATAACTCTAAAAAACAATATATTTTTCGCCTAAAAGAGCTAAAAGTTTGACAACCAGTATTTCTTTGTTTACATTTTGTCTCACGGCCAAATGAATGGACTATAATATTATACTCCTTACTAATATTTACTTTGTCTGTCTGTCTGTTACCTTTTCACAGCTAAACTACTGAACCGATTGACTAGAAATTTGGTACAGAGGTAGCTTATGGTCCGGGGAAGGACAGGCTATGTTTTATCCCGAAATTCCCACGGGATCGGGAACTACGCGGGTGAAACTGCAGGGCGCAGCTAGTTAAAACATAAAGTAGAATAACCACAAGCAAATTTTTATTTATTATAGTACAGAAAGCATAAAATATGGTATCCCATTTTTTATGCTTTCTATTTTATATAACACAAACTAATTAAAATAATAAAATATTTTTTTTTATCGGTCACAACACTCTCGAACTTCTTTACACAAAATAATAATGTTATTACTTTTCAGTTAATGATGAACAAAGTGGATCAGTTCTTATACGATTTGGTTTACTATGACAAAGAAAACATTCACCCGGATGTCATCAAGGTATTATTAGTTGTAGCTACGTAACATTACTAACTATATTTTGTTCTACTGTAGAACACAATTTTAAAATCGACTCTGTATATCCTACACTCTTAATAACTTTCGAAACACCTGCATATAAAATTATACTAACATAGTATGACTAGGTTCAAATAGGGTGCCTTACTTGAACAGCGTCTAGCGACTACGTGTCATTAACCCCCGACGCAAAAAGAGGGGTGTTATAAGTTTGAAGTGTCTGTGTGTGTGTGTGTGTGTGTGTGTATATCTGTCTGTTGTGGCATCATGGCTTCCGAACGGATGAACCGATTTCAATTAAGTTTTTTGTATTAAAGGGGACTTACGTGCGAGTGTCCTTAGACATGTTTGATGAAAATCGGTTGACCCGTTTAAAAGTTATGGGGGTTTCAAAGTAATTGTTTTGGGGGTTTTAATTTTTTATTTTTTTCAATTAGTAAAACAGATAATCGCTCATAGTGAGCAAATGAGAATAGGTTTAGAGACATGTTCTTACGTTGAGTACTAATCCGGTAACAGGCGGTCCAGCCGTACATCAAGAACCCGGAGTTCAACCAGGAGTTCATAATGTCGAAGTCGGCGGCGGCGGCCGGGCTGTGCGCGTGGGTCATCAACATCGTGAAGTTCTACGACGTGTACGTGGTCGTGGAGCCCAAGCGCCGCGCGCTCAACGCCGCCAACGCCGAGCTGCAGGCCGCCAGGGACAAACTCTCCTTCCTCACCGACCAGATTCACGTCAGTTGGATCATTATTGAAATCAACCAGATATTCATTCAATATATAGGTCAAACTACGATATTCACTTCAAACTGAATATCGTAAGTTTGAATTGAATATCTTAGTTATCAAGCTGAAGTTAAACTAAGATATTCACTCTGTAGACTGATTGATATAAACGAGGGTTGTGCTAGTCATTTTCAAAAAGAAGATATTCAGAATATTGACATTTCCTTTGCGATGTGCTCTCTTTAACCTAACACCTCTATCGGTGTGAAATTTGTATATCCCAGCTAAATATTTATTCAATTATTTGGATCTTTTGCAATCTTCTGCTTTTTAAAATATGTTAAGGCTATACCTTTCTCGATAAATGAGCTCAATGATTTAAAATCGAAGCAGAAATTCCTTGCGCTTTCGAAAACAAACGAATTTATAATATTAGTGTAGATAATATTGTTGGTACATATGATAGGAACTAGAAGAGAAACTAGGTGAGTTGATGAAAGCTTTCCAAGAGGCCGTCAATGAGAAGATGAAGTGTCAAGCGGAAGCCGACGCCACCAACGCCACCATTGATCTGGCCAATAGATTGGTCAACGGTTTGGCCTCGGAAAAAGTAAGGTATGTTATTGATTACAAACATTCGGATTTTCATATCCTTTTTAGGGTTCCGTTGTCATAAAAAAGAACCCTATTAACGTTGCTAGTGCTAGTCGCTCCAAAACGAGGAAAATCTGAATTTCAATAAGTACCCTGCTTCAATTTGTACCAGTATACTAAATGTCTGATCATTAAGCCGCGAACCCACCGCCACGCACGCTACGCCCACGGTCCACGGCCGCGCAGCTCAGCTACGTGAAGCTATAGCCGAGACAGCCACGAATGTATCAATGATGTCATTTTCGTACGTAGCGTGTGCGTGTACTTCGGTGGGTTTTACCTCATATATTTTCATAGAAATCGAAGCTGAGCACACGTGCGCAGCGTGTGCGTACTTCGGTGGGTTTGAGCCTTAATTATGTGTAATATTTAGTAGCAACACGTAATCACTTACGTAATTGAAAGCCCTTTTTTCGTCTTCAGTGACCACTGTACTGTGAAAAGTTGTTCCAATTCATGTTGGTACAGACCGTCAGAGAAAAGGTAACATAATAATGCTCACTTTGGTATTGCCAACCAAGGGAGGTACCTTTTATCTGACGCTGACTGCACTAGTATTAATAAGTATAAGGGCCTATTTCATGTTCTTCAAGTAGTACAGTTACTCACCAAGTAAAAAAACAAAAACATATCATGTGAGTAAATACTCGGAACTATACTTGAAGGTCGTGAAATAGGCCCTAACAAGTATAGATAACATAACATAATCAGTCACTACATGATCTCATTATTGTAACTGACCCCTAACTAAGTAGGTATATTTATGAAATAACATCCAGATGGTCAGCGACGGTGGTGAATCTCAAAGAGTCAGGCGTGATGCTGCCCGGTGACGTGCTGCTTATCACAGCATTTATTTCATACGTCGGGTGCTTCACTAGAAGGTACAGGCAGCAACTCATGGACGAGGACTGGGTACCTACGCTTGGGAAAACTAATGTAAGTCACACCACATACAAGAGATGTATAAAACATACTCAAATCAATTCTGGTCGACATATGTACGAGTATACATATGTATCACAGCCCACAAACATAAGATTCCTATTTCCATTAAGAAAAATCTGAATGATTAATACTACTTACGCAGCTTCGGATTTGATAGAAAATATTTTAAGTAGTAAGAGAAGTGTCTTGTAGAGCTTTTAATTATGAATCATACGTTTTTGTCATTAGATTCCTAGAATTTGAGAGTTAAAACTAATTTCCGTATGTATATCCAGCCCAAAATCGAAACTACCGAAGGGCTAGAGCCGTTGACAATGTTGACTGACGACGCACAAGTGGCGGGTTGGAACAACGAGGGTTTGCCCACTGACACGATGAGTACTGAGAACGCGACTATACTTACCAACTCGGCTCGTTGGCCACTCATGATCGACCCGCAATTGTGAGTACTATTTCACCATCATCACTAGCTCATATGTACCTACCGAGAGGTTCGAGCATACCTTGAATTAGGGTGATCAGGACACAAAACACAATTTAGTTATGTTCAATGACGTAAAGGGTTAAAAATAAGTCCATATCCTTTTTCAAGATGAAAAGTGGTTCAAAAACACAGTTTTGTTTCATCCTTAGTCATAATTTCAATAGTTTTAGTTTTTACTATTAAAATGCACTTGTTTTATTTAAGGCAAGGAATAAAATGGATTAAATCTAAATACGGCGAGGCATTGGTAATGATACGACTGACACAGCGTAACTACTTGGACCGTATTGAGCGCGCCGTCAGTAACGGCAATGTGGTGATTCTGGAGAACATCGGGGAGACAGTGGACGCAGTACTGGAACCGCTACTTGGACGAGTGCTCATACGGAAAGGGAAAGTGTTGAAGGTAAGGACGCTAAATGTATCTTGATAATTATCGTCACCCACTGTTTAACCCGCTTTAGCACAGTTTTTGGTCGTAGAGTGATGTTATATTGCATAAAGCCTTTCTGGGTAAATGAGTTTTCAAACACAGAATAATATTTCAAATTGAACTGGTTGTTTTTGAACTTATAAATAATATAATATTTCGCCTTTTTGTCTTCCTCATGACTAGCATAATATCATTTTACATTCAGATTGGTGACAGAGAAATAGATTACCATCCGAACTTCCGATTAATCATACAAACGAAACTGGCAAATCCACATTATCAGCCCGAGATGCAGGCGCAGTGCACTCTCATAAACTTCACTGTAACAAGAGATGGGTACGTTTATTATATTTATTTTACAAAACGAAATAAATTATCGTCATCGTCAGCCCGTTATTCATCCACTGCAACAGTTGCAACACTGCCTTTCCCATTTCGCGCCACAATATTATTTAATTAAACTAAACAATAACTTTAATGAACATTTATTTTACAGTCTAGAGGAACAGCTCTTAGGAGAAGTAGTGAAAGCAGAGAGACCAGATTTAGAAGCATTAAGGGCTGGCCTTACAAAGCAACAGAACGACTTCAAAATCACTCTAAAGACGTTAGAAGACGATCTACTGAAGCGATTGTCTTCAGCCGGACCTGATATCCTCAGTGACTCGGCTCTGGTGATCAATCTGGAGATCACCAAGAAAACGGCAGCAGATATTGAAGTGAAAGTCGAAGAAGGGAAAGTTACTTCCGTGAAAATTGATGATGCTCGTGAAAAATACAGGTACGATTAGTCTTCAACATTTACCCTATTAGTAGCGTTGCATTTTTAGTCTGGTTTAGCACTAAACCAGGTTTTACAACCTGTTAATTGGAATAATTTGGAACGATAGCACAGATTATATTATGGTTCATCGAATGAACAAAACCACAGACTAAATTAAGTTTTTTATTTAACTTTAGTTCTGAAACGCTAACTTCTACAACCAAGTCTAACCATAACCATAAAACCAGTTTTGTTAAACTAGGTTTAAGAAACTTAACGCAAATAAGACGGTTTATGAACAAATGAGCCCAGCGGTTTTACATTTCTCTCCAATCAATTAGATAGGATGAGTAGTTTAGATAAAAGATCTACCCAAACAGACAGCTGAAACGACTTCATTTAACACAATGTACATATCAAGTTTGTTCATATTAAATTCTAAAATGTTGCCTACTACGTTGTCAACAGACGCGCAGCTCAAAGAGCTTCTTTACTTTACTTCATCCTGAACGACCTGTATAAGATCAACCCGATGTACCAGTTCTCGTTGAAGGCGTACAGTGTAGTATTCAAAGACGCTCTCGCTAACGCCGATGTAGCTGACGACTTAGAGCATCGAGTCAAGAATCTACTCGATAGCATCACGTTTGCAGTCTTCGTGTACACTAGCAGGGGACTGTTTGAGAGGGACAAACTTGTGTTCCTGTTTCTTATTACGCTTCAGGTTAGTCAAAAAACTGTTAATTGCTTAAAACATCCGGCCAAGTGGGAGTTGCACTTACGCAAGATGGGTTCCATGCCTCGGCAAAATATCTCGTATTTTATGGGCCCATAATATTATATTCTGTTTGTAATAGTTTGTTTCTATACTGGCAAAAGAAATACATCATCTGTAATAATTTCGACTGTCTACTAGATATTTCACGGGTCATGAAATACAACCTGGTAACAAATAGACAGACGGACAAAGGAGTCTTAGTATTAGTAACAGGATCACGTTTTTTACCCTTTGGATTCGGAACTCTAAAGACAACAGAAAAAAATGATATATCTGATTGTATGATACAGATATTGCAATGCGAGGGCAAAGTAGACCCCCGCGAGCTGGACTTCCTGCTGAAGTACGCGGTGGCGCCCGAGGTGTCTCCCTACTCGTGGCTCTCCAACAACTCGTTCGGGGGTATCGTGGCGCTCGCCAAAATGGACGCCTTCGAGAACCTGGACAAGGATATCGAAGGGGCTGCTAAAAGGTAAACTAGGAACTCAATTTTCTTTTCGACTTTTAAGGTTCTTTGAAATGGCCACAAAAATCTAAGTAAACTTTTTTTCTACTCATGATTTGAGTGTGTTTGGCCTTAATGCCTGATGAAAAGCAATTAAAAGGTGGTACTTACATTTTGATTCAAATAAAGACTATTCATTAACTCTTGTTTTGAAAATCTCTTAACTAAAAACTGAATGAGATCCTCCCGATCCAAAAATCATCTAAATTACAACGACTTTAGTTGCCTTCATCCATATCCCTGGTATGGGTAAAATGAAACGTATCAAATGGAATGCCAGATTATTATTAGTCTTCGAGTCTTAAAAAGTAACTTCTTAATCTATTAGATGGCAGAAGTACGCAGACGGTGAAGCGCCCGAGAGAGACAAACTTCCCGGGGAGTGGAAGAACAAGAGTTCCCTACAGCGGTTGTGTATAATGCGCGCGCTTAGACCTGATAGAATGTCTTACGCCTCTGGGTAAGTTATAGTTTTTTTGTGATGTGATGGCACGAGGCCTAATCACTCTAATTCAGGGTAGGCTCGTGCCCCTCGGTGGGGAAATAATGAGCAAGGTGATACAAGCGCCTGCACATTACATAGACAGTATACAACTCTGTACTGCGCTTATCACTCCTAAGCTCCAGTTGGTGAGTCTCGCGGGCCAAGTAATTTCACTGACATTATAGCCCTTCAAACTGACACATTATTTTCGCTCTACTTTTTGGCAGCAGAATATCTGACAATGACAGACGGAATTGTGCAAGATTTCTACTACCTGGTACTAAAACGTTAGAGAATTGGATGTGCTTTTATTTAACTTAATCAATTAAAAACTTTTTTAGAGCTTTCTGTGAAGAGAATTTGGGTACAAAATACGTTGAAGCCCGAACGCCGCCCTTAGCTATATCTTATGAGGAGAGTAACTCTACGACAGCCATGTTCTTTATTCTGTCACCCGGAGTGGATCCCCTGAAGGTAACTTTTAAAATATTACAATTTTAAATATTCATAATCTCCACCCCAACTGTCATTTGAACCCAGGACCCTGTACTTAGCCCCGTTCTACATCACATCCCAGCTGTGGATAATCATGAATGCTAGGACTTTAACTTTACTCATATAATGGTAATGTTCAACAGGATCTAGAGAAACTGGGTCGCAAACTTGGTTTTTCGACGGATAAGAAGAATTTCCACATTGTATCTCTTGGCCAAGGTCAAGAGGTAGTGGCTGAAGCGGCCATGGGAGTAGCGTCAGTTAACGGCGATTGGGTCATCTTACAAAACATCCACTTGGTCGCCAAATGGCTGGCCACTCTGGAGAAGAAAATGGAAGAAACCTTTGAAAATCCGTTGCCTGAGTATAGGTATTGATAAGTTTTTTGTTTGAGATGGTAATCGCCTACTGTTTAGAGTAAATAATGAAAATAGATTTACCACGGCTATAAAAAATCTGATATTATGGCATAGACTTATTACACTGAAGAGTTAAAGGATTTCTGTTTTTAAGAATCCAGAGATTAAAATGTTAGATTCTGCTAATATTTATCTATAGAAGTGGTAGATGGGATATAGAAGTGATACAGGGCCGATGTACTAAGAGAATTTCTCACAATACATCTTTTATTCCCAAGGTTATATTTGAGCGCCGAGCCCGCAGGAGACCCGGCGTATCACATCATCCCACAAGGTATTCTGGAGTCGGCTATCAAGATCACTAACGAGCCGCCTATTGGAATGTGGGCTAACTTGCATAAGGTAATTGTTTTACTTATTTCTATAATGTAACTTTTAATTTCATGAGGGATTTCAAGCTTGGAAGGATGCGCTATACCGTTGGTCTCGGTTGTCGTATTAATTAATATCACAGTTCACAGACAATTATTACGGTGAATACAGGCTTCAAAAGTATAACAGTGGGTTTGACCCTAATATTGCAGCACGCATTAAGGACCCTAATTAGACAGATGCAATTACAAAAAACTACCCACTTACTCGTATACATTATGATATTACATGATGCGTAATTCGTTTCAGTCTCTAGATAATTTCAGTCAGGAAACGTTAGAAATGTGCAGTAAAGAAGCTGAGTTCAAATCAGTACTGTTCGCACTTTGCTACTTCCACGCCGTGGTGGCCGAGAGACGTAAGTTCGGCCCGCAGGGTTGGAACAGGTACGATTTAGTATACCTAATATGTATAAATTTGTATGAAGATTACTCAGTAATCGGTTTATTAACGCGCCTGTGTTACATTTTATATAGTAGGTCCATTGTTTGATTTCTGGTCCGAGCAAAGTGGGTTTGTTATTTTTGTAACCTATAGCTTTGCCTCGTACATATTTTAGCCCGCGTTATCAATGTTTCTCTTATGGAAATTGCAAAATATAAAGTTCCGGGTAATAAGGAAAAAGATAATAAAACTATTGTATTTATCTCGTTTCTTTAATACCTCAACACGTCATGATTAGTTTTGATAGAGAGTTTCTACAACTCGTTTCACGCTAAAACCAGGGTATACCCGTTCAACTTTGGCGACCTGACGATCTGCGTGTACGTGCTGTACAACTACCTGGAGGCCAACCCGCGCGTGCCGTGGGAGGACCTGCGCTACCTGTTCGGCGAGATCATGTACGGAGGGCACATTACTGATGATTGGGATAGGAGACTGTGCAGGACATTCCTTCTTGAGTATATGCAGCCGGAGCTGGTGAGTTTTACACTAGGTATATAGATAAAACACAAAGACACAAGTTAGGAATAATGTTTAGTGATAAGTCCGCCTATTGGTGCACTCATTGGGGGCTTGTTTCATAGTTTTGAGAAGGTCACGTTGTTGCACGTAATGGCGGTTACTTTCATTGCTTTGGCCGGGTCATGAAAGAGTGCGATTGGACTGTTGCGATCTTGGCCCAAAGTGTTGAGATCGCCTCGATATGGTCACTCCTGGTGGCGGCGAGTTTCACATACCCTGTCTCTTACGGCAGGGACTCGCATGACGTATACTGTTTGATGACAAGAATGATGTACTGTCTCACTTTCTCAGATTTACAACTACATCTTGCAGTAATTAGCATGCCGTTTCAATTCGATTGTAATTACTTAAGTACAGGGTGGCGCAATAGAACGTGCATATTGCATCATCTTTTTTTGCGTGGTAGAAGGGGCGTGGGCGGGGGGAGACCGATATCGTTGGGTAGCGCGGTTCATAAAGTTTTAGTCACTATGAGTCACTTCGACGGGAAGCGTCGCGCATTTTGCGTGCGCGCATTTTACGAAAACTCTCGTTCGTACGTAGTTGTCAGGCGACTATTTTGTTCTGAGTATGGTGTACGGCAAATTAGGGGCTCCGAGTGCTAATTTAATTAAAATCTGGATAAAGCGTTTTGAAGAGACTGGATCGACGTTTAAACCACACGCGAAAGGTCGTCCACGCACATCTAGGACCGAAGACAATATTGAGAGTGTTAAGCAGTCGGTACGAGAAGATCCACAAATGTCTACTCGCAAGAGATCGTCTGTCCTAAACATATCGCGACGAAGTTTGGAACGAATTTTAAACTTGGATCTTAAATTGCATCCATACAAGCTGCAATTAACTCAAGAATTGAAAGACTCTGACTTCATAGCACGGCTCACATTTGCTAATGAAATGCTCAATCGGTTTTCAAATTTTGAAAACATCCTTTTCTCTGATGAGGCACATTTTCATATGAATGGGTTCGTAAACCGCCAAAATTGTCGTTATTGGAATAGTGAAAATCCCAGACTCAAACATCAAAAACCGTTACATAGCCTTAAATTGACAGTTTGGGCCGCAATATCTGCCAAAGGAATAATTGGTCCTTATTTTTTTGAAAACGCACGGGGGCAAAACATCACTGTTAATACCGAACGCTATGTTGCGATGTTGGAAGGTTTTTTGGCCCCAGAACTTGAAAATTCAAGAATAAAGAACTCTAGGACTTGGTTCCAACAAGACGGAGCTACCAGTCACACATTGAAAATGGAAAGTGCAAAGCGAACGGACACTCTTCCCCGCGAGACCCTGTGCGATGTCGACCACAAGATCTTGCTGCAGGATTTTTCGTTGCTGAAGGCGGAAGTCTCTTTCTTACGAGCTAAGTTGGAGGTTTCAGAACGTGTGGTTGCTGATTTGAAAACCGAGCTCGCGGTATTGAGCAATAAATCAGTGACGTCGGTATCACCGCAGTCAGCACAAAATGTGTGTGTGCGACGCGGTGCGAGGAATGTGCAAACTTCGCCCGTCAGCATTTTTGCATACTCGACGAACAACAACAACGATGCACAGGTGAATGAACGCCCGGCTCCGATGACCTCGATCGCCGCGGCGTGTGCACCGACACCCGTGCCAGCTACGCCCTCTTCTGCTACACGTGTCTCCAAGCAGAAGAGCTACGCGCAAGTCTCGCGCCAGCTACTAATACATAATAAGAATGTGGCGGCCCCGAAGAAACCCGGCAATGGAGCGAGGAAAGTCGACGTGGATGGCTTCACCCTGGTGGAGAAGAAACGTCGACCTAAGCCGTCCCGCAATCGTCGTGGTACCGCCGACGCCGCAGCAACAGAGAGCACCCTCCGTGTTGTGGAGCCGTCCATTTCAATTTACATATCGCGGCTTGACTCCGACACTAAAGGTGAAGAGGTCCTGCGGTATGTCAAGCAGAGGGTCTGTTTCTGGACCAAGGAACATATACGGCTCAACCTGAGGCGCCTCGAGTCGGCGAGGGACACGTCCTTTAAATCGTATGTGCTTCAAGTACCTGCGATGTATAGGGACATGTTCTTCAATGCCGACTTTTGGCCTACAGGAGTCGTATATCGACGTTATAGGGAAGCGTTCCTGAAGAAAAGTCCCTAAACTGTAGTTGTAGTTTTATAATTTAATATGTATATTAGTATATAAGGTATTTATGTAAATTATTATATATAAGTATTTATGTGTTTGTTATAATATTTTATATGTGCTGTAATTTGAGAGGCCTTACCTTGCCGTAACACAGTTTCTAACTAGCCCGGGAGGTAATGTCTCGATAATTGCGTCAATGTATTATTATTGTAACAAAAAGTTATATAAATAAATTTGATTTGATTTGATTTGATTTGATTTGATTTGACATCAAATGACTCCATGGCGGTTGTGAAGCAGATGTTCCCTGGCAAACTGATTTCGAAAAGAGGTGATATCCCATGGCCTCCGCGCAGTCCAGACTTGACGCCTCCTGACTTTTTTTTGTGGGGATACCTCAAACACAAAGTCTACACCAATAATCCGAGAAACATCAGTCAGCTCAAGGAGAATATTCGTGGTGAAATGGCAGCAATCACACCAGCACTACTTAAGAAAGTTTTCGGTAATTTCCGTTTGCGGTTAGAGGAGTGCCAACGTAGAGAGGGTCATCATTTAGATGATGTTATTTTTAAAAAATAAACTTCAGTTATCACTTAATAATTGCTTAGTTTTATTTTAACTATACCTTTTGTATTTATTTTTTAATAATTATTTTAAAAATGCACGTTCTATTGCGCCACCCATTAGTGTAGATAATTATCTACACTTTTTTTTCAATAAATGTATGCTACACTCATAGGTGGACGGCGAATGCGTCCTGGCACAAGGGTTCGTGTCTCCCCCCAACTCTGACTATGTGGGCTACCATCAGTACATTGACGACTACCTACCAGACGAGACGCCATACTTGTATGGGTTGCATCCTAATGCCGAGATCGGATATCTGACTACAGTCTCTGAGAGATTGTTCAAGGTAAATAATGTGTTAAAAAATGCTATAATTCGCCCATTAGATCTATGGGACTGTGAGGCTATAAAACTGTGAGGTTATAGATCCATTGTCTCAGTAGTTCGATGATAGAAATATGGTAATCAAAATGGTAACAGTCCTTTTAGATTTTGTAAAACACACTCTTATCTATTTCACTAAGTAGACTTCAATCTTTCTGAACAGTTTTATTACATAGATCAATAAACATAAGTAGAGCTACCACACATATAAAACTCTCTCCCTTAACACTTTCATAATATGAAATATATGAATCCCTAGGTGGTGTTTGAGATGCAGCCACGAGACACTGGTGCGCAAGCCGGTGGTGGTGCGACCAAAGAAGAAACGGTATAATAAATAATTTCTATACACTCACGAAAATTTAATTCTTATTATAATAGCTATAGAGACCAAAATCTTCTTACCATTTGTATAGGTACGATACATATTAGACGATATAATGGACAGAGTGCCCGAGCCGTTCAACTTGCAAGAGTTGATGGGCAAAGTGGAGGAATTGACTCCATTCACGATCGTCGCTCTGCAAGAGTGCGAGCGGATGAACAGGCTCATGGGAGAGATTAGGAGGTCGCTAAAGGAACTCGAGTTGGGTCTCAAGGTAAGTTTCATTAGGCCCATGCCATATAGAGGGTGAGTATCCGTCGTGAATGTCAATTCGAAACGGTAAACAGTTTATGGTTCAAGAGATGATGTGCACTGCAAGCTGATCAAAGTATACAGAGTCTTTCAGTGTAAAATACTGTCATTCCGCGAAAACTTGGTTAAACTAAAAACCGACCTCAATTAGAAGGAACCTGGGATAGGTTCGAAAGAAGAATTGATGCACACACAGTCACATAAATTTCCTGCGTTGAATTCTGTACGATACAAATACGATTCGTGTATATTAATACTATACACAAATTGCGTAACATATTTGTTCCAAACATAACACCCTCCATATTCCAGGGAGAACTGACAATCAGCAGTGACATGGAGAAGCTAATGGAGTCATTATTCATGGACAAAGTACCAGACTCTTGGACGAAGCTCGCCTACCCCAGTCTGCTGGGATTGGCCGCGTGGTTCTCTGACTTGTGTCTCAGATTGACTGAATTGGAGAACTGGTCTGGTGATTTCAATGTAAGATGTGATACTACTTGTGCCTTAACTTATACATACGAAATCTCTATATTCTTCCATACCGACTAACTTACCACCCACCCAGATGTAAAAATAATATCGTGTCATAGTGATTTGAACCAAACTCCTTCGAAACTTGGTAGTTTTTAGGAAAGGTCGTAAGCAATTTTTAAAGCCATATATGTCAAGGGTGGTGTATCCTAAAAAAATATGCCAAAACGACGTTTCAGCTATTTCAATAATCAAAAAAGAAGAACAAGAATTTCGGTCTTAAACTTTAACGAAAACATTCTTCTCCTATGATAGCTACCCCCAGCAGTATGGCTGGCCGGGTTCTTCAACCCGCAGTCGTTCTTGACGGCCATCATGCAGCAGACGGCGCGTAAGAACGAGTGGCCGCTCGACAAGATGTGCCTCAACTGCGACGTCACCAAGAAGAACAGGGGCGACTTCAAGTGAGATTTGATATCATTAATTTTTTAGGAGTTTTATAAGGATTTGTTTTTGCGTAGTTGTGTTATAATCATTTGTTTTAAATAGTAAATCATTTTGTTAGCCAAATACGAGTAATTATTTGTATTCAGATGCAAATACATACTCGTATGGTCAAAAATAGTACTTAACTTTAGATAGCCCTATGCAAATGCCTGTTGCAGTTCAAGAGCTCGCATAGTTGACGTAGTTTTTCTTATTGTGAACATAGCTTGCAGTCTGCGTACTATTGAAAACTCCGTCAGCTATGCGGCGTGTTAAGCCAAACTAGCTTAGCTATTACTCGACAAACGGCATTAAGCTACCTTGATCAGTGAGTAACACGATTGTCGTGTGCAGTGCGCCGCCGCGCGAGGGCGCCAACATCCACGGGCTGTACATGGAGGGCGCGCGCTGGGACACGGCGTCGGGCGGCATCGTGGAGTCGCGCATGATGGAGCTGTTCCCCATGATGCCCGTCATCTTCGTCAAGGCCGTCACGCAGGACAAGCAGGACACGCGCAACGTCTACGAGTGCCCCGTCTACAAGATACGGTCAGGGAAATGCACTGTCTTTTTCACTAAGCTTCTTGTTTTAGGCTCTAGACAGACAGACCGCCTTTCAAATGCATCCGCAGATTGCAGTTCGGACACAGTTTGAATGCAGTTAACACGACTTCAGTAGAACTGCAAACCAAACGCGCAGTCCGATTGCGGTTCTATTGCTGAGTAACGGTTCCCCCAATACTTCCATTTGTTTTCTTCCAATTGTATTTAGCTTTACCCCACCAGCCCCAACCCAAGTTTTGTTTCTACAAAGGAATCTCGCCCAGGGCTCTAGATGTCCCCCACCAATCCCTTAATTCCTTGCTTGAAAAGATATGAGTAAGAATCTTGTTTCTAAGGCACGTTTATGTGCATGAATAATTATGTTTTTGTGTAAAATCATGGGATATAAAAACATGACGTAACCATTTACATTGTTGAGAAACTATTAATTTCACGGCAAATTATACTTTAACATTTGAGTTTTTATTTGGTTGTATTGTTTGAGAATGTAATTGGTATACAACTTGAGTTATAGCCCGTGTTTGATCCGGTTTTTTGTAGTATTTACCCTATTTAGACTTACGCGAATACTACACATTGAAAGAAAATAATACTAATAAGACAGAAAACAAACTTCGATGTGGACTGCTCTAAGGCCGTGGCCCCATGTCTACGGTGCGGCGCCGGCCACTGTCTGGTGGCAACCGTCATTTCAAAATAACAGTTTTTCTCTTATCATTTACCGCGAAAGACGCATTCTGCTCTTATTGCTGTTGAGACGACAAAAAAAGAAAACAAAATAAAAAAAAATGTTGGGTCAATCCATACCTAACTATAATGAACAACGATGGAGTTCATTTTAGGAGAAAATACGAATCGTGCGCATTATATAACAGCAAAACACAGAGATCAGAGAGAAACTTGTTCGTGATCCTTATATGGCACGTCGTGCACGGTGCGCCGTAGCGTGGCGCGGCGTGGCGCCCGTGCCGTCCCATGGCGGCTGGCGCCGCACCGTAGACATAGGGCCACGGCCTAAGCGGATTCCATGAAATTTTTGTCAATTTTCTTTGTTACATGAGGCAATTGAAAATTGACCTCAGGCATCCCCTGGGGTATTAGGGACTCATAAGCAAAGGACAGAGGGTAGTAGATTACGCACTAAAGCTCATGGATTCAACTCAGTACTTTTGGGTAGGATCGCGAGTGTGCGGTTTTATTTGTTTGCGACCAATCGTCACCAAATTCGATTATATCTCTGTTACCTACAAGATCGAAGATTTCTCTTACAATGTATTTTCATTTCAGCATGCGAGGCCCTACATTTGTATGGACATTCAATCTGAAAACCAAAGACAAGGCCACTCGATGGACTCTCGCCGGAGTAGCGTTGCTTCTCGGAGTCTGAACCCCTGACTCATCTTTATCTATACGTTTTGTTATTGTTTTAATTATGTCATATTATTATATTTTATTAGGTTAATAAATATAATTACATATCAATATACCATTGTTTTATTTACTACTAGCAGCGCCCCGCGGCTTCACCCGCGTAGTTCCCGTTCCCGTAGGAATTTTGGGATAAAAAGTATCCTATGTGTTATTCTGATGTATAAGCAAGATTATTGTAAAGTTTCATTAAAATCCATTCAGTAGTTTTTGCGTGAAAGAGTAACAAACATCCATACATACAAACTTTCGCCTTTATAATATTAGTAGGATAACCTCAGGCTATAAGTTCATAAACAGGAAAATAAAGAGGTAAATATATTTTATATAGTATATATTTATCTACACTGTTGAGTATTTCCATAACAATTATTATTCGTGCAGATAACAGCGTAATTATCATCGTAAGGTCAAAACACAAAACTGATACGATGTTACGTCTTGGAAATCCCAAAGATATATCGCACGTTTATTTACATGAGTCTCACTTTTTGAAGATTACAACATTTAAAACATCCATTTCGCATGAGTATATTATAAGAGAGTACTTACTCATTACCGTACAAAATAA
Organism: Timandra comae; assembly: GCA_958496195.1. NCBI lineage: Eukaryota > Metazoa > Arthropoda > Insecta > Lepidoptera > Geometridae > Timandra > Timandra comae. Next base: position 7,312,018 of record OY292370.1, read on the forward strand.
AATTATCAGAATAATTTAGCAGTTTTCTCCGAATTTGCATTTCAGTTTTGTGTTTTAGCCCATATTGAGTTTGTGCAAAAAATGTTAATAACACATCAACAGGAAGACTACACAATATCGCTCCATTCATATCATAGAAAAAATCGAATTTAACTAAATAAGGTTAGTTTATAAAAAATAGTATTTCTTGTAGTCGTTGGACGGCTTCCCTCAGTCTAACTAATCTCTTGCTAATACCATACATACAATGTGTACCTCTGGCAGTGATGGTTAATTACCTTCAGAATATCAGCCACTTTTAGTTTTAAGAGCTGCTTTAGGTGAAGAATTATCATTATCAGATGGTGGCTCCGAACCTTTGACTGTAAACGTGACGTAGTATCTCTTATTTTTATCCAATTTTTCAGCCGGTAGAGCGATTAACTGTTTCTCAGTGCCGTGTGACACTTCTAAAGTTACGTGAGCTTTTCCAGTTGGGGCTTTGGAATTGATTTTCGGCAAGAAACCTCTCGATTTAGTGCTTGGACCTGCTGTGGCTGGTTTAGGCATTGTATGGTGATCCCATTTGGATGGAACTGAAAATAACATAAAATTAATAAATAATAATTACACGAGCAGGAAAGGGCTTGAGAAAAAGTTAGAAAGTAATTAATTTGTCTATAGAAAATAAATATTATTGAAAATGTACTCACTGTATGCAGCACAAGGGACCCCAGTGTAAGCGTGTACAGCATGGAAACAACGATGTGTTTTGCTCGTGCACAGACAAGGATTGTCCGGAATGGCGCTCATCTTGTAAAGTTCACTCTCCCCATAATCGAAATCAATCGGCCTCTCCGGTAAATTGTCCAAATGCCTTTTGCCACTTTTTTGCAATTTCCTCAAATTGTCGTACAGAAACTTTTCAAAACTACTAAACGATAAATCTGGGTTGTTATAAGATCCTAAACCAACGCTGGCCAAACTGGACTTGTTGTATTCATCTATAGCACGTTTCACAAGAACAGCTTCATTTGCCTTGCTTGTCCGTATTTGCAATCTTTTCAACTCCAGTAAATGTTGAAATATTTTCCTTTCACAGTAATATCTAAAACAAAATATGTTTATTTAATTATGTCAAAGATGCAAATATCCTTTAAAAAAAACTGTGACTTACCGTCTCATGTTGGTCTGAATCCTTTGCGTTACAGATTTCATGTCAACAGCATATCGATCTCCTGGTTTCCGTACTGGTATCCGGCTATCAGATTTTCCAGAGAATCTTCCACTAGCATTTCTCTGTTGATAGTATGCCGCCAATCGTGGACTCACTATTCTTCTATGTAGAGCTCTTGGACTTGGTTCAAATCCCGAATCTATCAAAACACTAGACTCATACCCTCTCTCGGAATTCTCACTTTTAGATCTAATAGTAGAACGACTCTTTGTCCTACCTTTTTTACGAAATCGCTTCCTACGTCCGTTTGCTTCGGTATGGCTGTATAATTCATTGTCGCTTACACTAGGTATCCTGCTAAATGAATTGCCTTCTTTTTCAAATTGGTTTTCAGGAACATCTTCATTAAGTTCATCGTCCATCTTTGATTTTTTTAATATACCGGCTGTAGCTTCCCCGCTTGCAATATCCGAAAGAACCTTATAACTCTCAGTTTCATAAATACTACTTTTTCTACTGCTAGCACGACTATCTTTAGACGATTTGCGAGCTCGTAATGGTGTAGACTGTGAAAGTGATAAATTGATATCGTAATCTTCAGAAATATTTTCCATTAATACTTGTTGTACCGCACGATCATCAGAAGACACATTAGCATCAATAACAGATACTAAGCCTTTATCAATAACTTGCACATTTTCGGTACTGCTTCCAGAAGTCGATGCAAACTCCTTTCGCTTTTCTCCTGAACCTTCACTTGTTTCCTTCTTGCTCTGTTGATTTGCTTCACTGCCTTGTTCAGCATCTTCGGTATGGTGAACTTCTTCACCCATTAAATGATCAGACTGACTATCAATATCTTTACTTTCAAATATTTCGTCTTGATTCGCAAATGATACAACAGGAGAATTACTTTTTTCTGGCGATTCAGATTTTTCTATACTAGTAACATCTAGACTTGTTTTCATATTGTCAGGTGATATGTTTTGATTTTCTGTCAAAGTTTCCTCAGGGCCAGATAGTACTTGAAATGATCGTTTTCGTGTGGGTTCTAAGGTGGGACTTGGTGTTTTTGAAACATTCTCAGAAGATTTTTTTAATTCATTACTTTGAACGGACTCTACAGATTCTTTTTTTTCTTCCACTACTTGTGAAGGATCTGGTTTGGTTTCAGATTCCTCTGAAACAGCATTTGTGTCAATTTCTTTGGATTCAGACGCATTATTTTCATCTGATTCTTTTTTTTCTACTTCTTTATTTTGATTATCAGTTGTAGTATCGGTTTGTTCATTGCTACCGACTTCTGATTTGTCTTGGATTGCTTCAGACATAGGCTGCTGTTCAGAACTATGTTTTTCAGAATCAGATTTACTTTCGTCATTAATGCTTTTATGAACAACGGATACGTTCGCTGTTTCTATTGAAACATTATTATCGGCATCAAGGGTAACAGTTATTTCTGAATTACCTTGTTGGCTAGATTGACGTTCCATGTGTATTTGAGCTTCAGTAACTACCATGTTAGTTTTGACAGATAGAGTATCTGTTTCCGTTTCACTATGAGCCCTACTTTTTTCTGTTTGATTATCTTCTTTATCGGGTTCTAACTGTAATTCAGGTACAGTTGGCTCATCATTCGCTGATACATTTCCGACGTTCTCTGTGTGCTCAGTTTTGTCAGAGCTCTTATATTTAATTATGTTAACACTTTGCTTTTCATCATCGTTTTCAATGTGAATAGATGTTTTTTTACCTTTACGTTTAGTGCTTCTTCTTTCAGTAGATTCTGAACTACTACTCTCGGATATTGTGCTATTCTTTCTTTTACTTCGCTTACGATGTTTCTTACTTTTTCTTTTTTCTGAATAACTTTCAGAATCTGAAGAATATTCTGAATCTGATCGATAACGTCCACTTCGATGTTTAGCACTAGCTTTGTGTCGTTTTGCAGGTTCACTTCTAGATCTATTTTTCTTTGAACTTCTATATTTTCTTTCATTTGAACTAAATTTTTCATGATCATCCAATTCACTATCATAACCATCACTAAAACTTTTTTGCTTTTTGATTGATTTCTTTCTCCTTTCGCGATGTTTATCGGAATATTTGTTCCCCTGATGTCTTCTTGTTGCTTTTCTAGAATCAGAGGATGATTCGTTAGTAGATGCACTATTGTTTTTCATACGTCTCCTTTCAGCTATTGGACTAGAAATTTCTACTACCTCACGTTTTTCAATTCGTATACGATCACGAACATCTATTTTTGTGCTCGTTACTTTTCTTGTTGGGAGGGCTGTGATTGGGGCACCGTCTATTACAATTTGTGTATTCGATAACTTAGATGCTGGAAGTCCTCCATGCATTTGAAGGTATTTTGCTGTAGATCTATGACCGCGGCTTGTCGCACAGTCAAGAGGTGTAAGTGGTTCATTCTTTGAAGATCTCGCCACAAGATTGGCTTCTGCCCCCCGGTCGAGAAGTAATCGACAGAGGTCTGCATTATCTGTTGCAGCTGCTATATGTAACGGCGTCCGACCTTCATGATTTGTTGCATTGACTTGAGAAGGTCTACCATCTAATAACCATTTTACTAATTCCCTTCGTCCAGATGCGACTGCTTCATGGAGGGGTAGATCTCCTTTAGAATTTCTTAGCCATAAGTTTGCACCACGAGCTCCTATAATTAAAGTTTTATTAATATTGTACCTAGTAGTTTTAGGAAAATTTCTCTAAATATACCTACCGAGTATTCGAACGGTTTCAATTTGACCTTTAGCAGCGGCCGTATGAGCTGGACTTCTACCCCTTCTATCTTGTCGTTGTGAATCAGCGTCGTGGTCTAGTAGAGCAGCTGTGGCATCAGCGTGTCCTAACGCTGCGGCATAGTGTAAAGGAGTACATCCATGTGAGTCTGCCACGTCAACCCGAGCACCACAGAGTCCGACCAATGTTTCAAGAGCTTCGGTGTGGCCTCGCGCAGCAGCGCAATGCAGAGCAGTTAGTCCATCCCTTTAAAAATGTGTTTATAAATATGAACAATAGATTTGTTATGCACTTAATTACAAATATAATGTATACAAACCTGTCTGCATCATCAACTTTAGCACCAGCCTGATGAAGTGCCAATACCGCTGCAGCGGAACCAGCGGACGCTGCCCAAAGTAATGGAGTCCGTCCATCAGCGTCTCTCACGTCCACACTTGCTCCTCCTTCTTTGACTAGAGCTCGCAATACTTCTAAAGCTGCTCCTCTGGTCTGTTACAAAAATAATATGACTTTCATTATGTGTTATCAATTTAAGAATGAGCTATTTAAATACAAACTCTAACTATTCGAATCACATTGGTAGGTTAGTTTTTCGCATTTATCAGCTCGTGATATTAATGTTATAAATTAGAATATTTTGTCGTAATTTATAAATATTTAATCGTATGTCATTTATAATGTTGACCTGATGGTCAGTAGCGGCGGGCGCACCACACATTTGTGCCGCGTAATGCAGTGGATATCCTCCGTGCTGGTCTGCTGTCGCCGCGTCCGCCCCTGCCGCTAGCACCGCCCGCAGAGCTCCTACTTCACCACACACTGTAAACACACAGTAAAAAACCAATTCAGTATGATTAATGTCCTCAGCAAAATCCTAATTAATCATTCCAATCCAACTAACATTAGTTAAGTTAATTGTCGCCCGGACGTATATCACACATAACAAAGGTCAGTAGTTTGACATTCATAAATCATTAACTCTTGAATCCGATGGCCTTTACTCTAGTTCTAGACGAAGAAACAATGTGTTGTGTGGTGGAGTGGTGTAGTTCAAGGGCGCGACCTTGGTTGTCGCTCAATATGGTGGACGGTGGACGTCAGACCCCCTTCTACTACCCCCCGAATACGCGAGCCGGACTCTATCGTAACCACAACAAATCTTGATGGCTTATATTGCGGTATTCGTTGATTACGTACCGCAGTTTTTCATCTATACTTACCTACTTGTATGTAGGTACACAAAATAACATGCTATTCGACAATAATTATCATAATTAGTCTTTGTTTACATGTTGTTATTGCGTTATCGTAACCACAAGTTTCAGGCTTATTTATAAGTATTATACGGCAAAACAGGATACATACATAATAATGAAATACAAGATTATAATGTAATTTAATTATTATTTATTGAAAAGCAAACAATTATGATTTATCTGAATACATAGTTATTTGTTATACAAGAGTGCAAAGTTGCTTTTTAACCGGGGCTCCAGTTGAGGACCGAGCCAGCGAAGGATTCTAAAATTGAATCACGAGCGCAGCGAGGGATTCAAAATAAGAATCCTGAGCGTTAGCGAGAGAGTCAAAATAAGAATCTTGAGCGTTAGCGAGAGAGTCAAAAGAGCACAAGGTTAAACATTGTTTGCACTCGAGTGCAACAAATTATTTTTCATCCCACCTCAGCGAGGAAATTACTAAATGGGAACACAAAACTACTATCATATAAATATCTCTAAGTATCCCTAAGATATGTACTCAGTTGACCATAAAAACCATTCAAACGAACCTACCAGTAGACTAGAAGAAAGAAAGAAGGCCAAGGTTTATGGTCGGAAGTCGGTCAGATCATCACAAAGCAGCGGAAGCCGAGCGGATGTTGACACGGCCTCGTATGGGCCCGTGACATGTGACTGAACCATAATACACCATGAATACGTTATTTGTTTCGTCTTTCCTCTAATTTAATATTCCATTTTAATAAATATTAAATATGCATAAGTGAATGTGTTTATTTGTTTGTTTGGCCTTATTTGGATCAATGTCGGTTTTCTGTGATGGATTGATGTGGTTATTGATCCTTATTTTGACCTTAAGTGTGATAAAAGAGTTACATTAAAAGTCTGTCAGTCTGTTACATACGTTTTTATTTTTACGCTCAACTGCTTAACCAATTTAGATGAAATTTTGTGTAAGGATAGTTTTTATTCTAGAAATAGTCCCTTACCATACGAAACTAATATGGGTTGGAAATTTCTACTTTCTAGACTCGATAGATATCTATAATAAAACATACGAATTCGCGATACAAAGCTAGCATAAAACTAAACAATCCATAAATCGAACCAAAAATAACTCAAAACTCGTTCATCATAAACATAATTGACACAAAGTAGTAAACCAAGTAATTGGTGGCGTGTTCACCTCAGTCAACCACAGTTGATGCGATGTGGTTATACTCGTAGAGGAACTATCATACCGCACAGTGACACCCCTTAGATAACTCACTCCAATCTAATACCAGAACATTTAGGGCACGAGCTCGTTTACATGGATGAATTGTAAACACGACAGTGCAACCTTATTTACATTACCTACTGCTACCACGGAATAAGTAACAGTCCGCCACATATTTATGTACTTATTGAAATTAGAAACGGCCAGCGTTGGTATTCTTAATTCAAAATTTAATTTTAATAAATGAATAGTAAGTACGTAATAAAATTTTGTATCTGTACTTCATACCTAAATATTATGTTTAATTTTAAGAATATTATTTGTATAACAGTTTTTTAATGTGTATTATTTGTTTTTCATTCATTTTAAATGTTATGCAATATCATAATATTGTTTAATTGAATAGTGTTTACCATAATCGGTTGGTTTTTACGTTTTAATTTAACATTTTTTTATAACATTAGTATGTTTGTGAATGTGTGTTTACCTAATTAGTTGTTCTGACGACTTTTCGATATCCGGGAAAGATGCTTAAATGTTTGGCTTATAAAGTAAACAATTTTTATATCAGAGGATTAATTAATTTAAACTTATTTAGGTACAACAGTTTTTGTAGTTAAATTACGACCTTAACCTACGTACCACCTCAGTTTAAACAGCTTCAATTTACCTACAAGTAGTAGGTACATTGAACCTGTTTAAACTGAGGATAAAAAAAATATCTCTGTTATACAAATAACTACAATCAACGTGTTTTAAACAAAGCATAATGTACCTAAGTATTATTTTATAGGCACGGAATTACCAGCAATAGGCTATCGGTTTATTTATTGAGAGGAAAATCTGCAAGATCGGTTATCAATTATTTATTAAACAATTAAAATGCCAAGAAACCAGTTTGAGGCAGAAAACACTATTAATTATCCGCTAACTCGCAAACAGAATTACCGAGTGATTTAGTCAGTAATTAAATAAATGTCAAAAGTTAACTTTTATATTTTATTTAAACAAAATAAAGTTGTGTTCTACGAAATACCACTCAAATTACTGATAGAGTCATCACGACATTTTAAGGATTATAAAACCTTCCTACAAACTTCACCCTTCGTTTAGCATGTTATTGTGTTATGCAGATTTATAATTCGAGATGCTCTAAAAAGGATTTTATTGGGGGGAAACCTGCGCCCTCGTAAATGAAATGGGGGTCAAGGCGAGGAAAGTTACATATACTCGTAACAGTACTAGCCGTGCCCCGCGGTTTGATCCGCGTTAGCTTTGCTCACAGTGGTAGGCATGCCGGATATTAGCTTTTCTTCATAAATGGGCTTTCCAACTCTAAAAGAGTATTTCAAACCTTACCAGTATTTCTTGAGAATAGCCACCATCCACAATCTATTCATCGTCACAAACTTTCTTTACAATATTTAGTAAGAAGGATATAATCACCTGTGGCCCAATGTACTACAGTATGATGCTCATCATCTCTCGCATTGACATCAGCTCCGGCTGCAAGCAGCGTCTGCACTAGAGGCACATTCCCATGTACAACAGCTAGATGTAGTGGAGTAAGACCGTCGGCGTCGCGTGCGTCAGCTAGTGCAGCCGCAGCCATGAGCACGCGGTCTGCGCAGGCGGCGCGCGCAGCCTGGCTTGCGCCCGCGCCGCTCGATGCGCAGTAGTGGAGGGCGCAGCGCAGGCCCCGGTCACGGACGCGGACTGATGATGGCTGGTGGGAAATTATATGTATGTACAATTTCAATGTCAAAAAAACAAATTCTGAGGAGTTTTTTGTTCCCTTGTTTTTGAAAGAATTATAGATGTTCTCAATTTATCACAGTCGACCATCTAGAAGTAGAACTTTAACGGGATTATTGTCCAATTGGTGTCAGTTTTAACGAACCAAATTTGGTGGAAAGTCAGTTGGTATTTAGCGTGGAGCGACTGCCATCACACCTCCCAGAAAGAGAGAAATAGAGATAGTTTATGAACTACCGGCATCCATGGTCATTGGTCATACGGCAACTTGTTACTTGTTGACAGGCTCTTCTCCGCAATTAGACGACTCAGTTGCGTCCATTAACGTCATACGGCAATGATTATGATAAGTATAACAAAATATTGTAAATATTTACCAAAACCAAAAATGTTCGCGTTGCGGTTATTTTAAGATTATCTTCCTATTTAACCCAATGAACGTAAACGCAATATAAATACAATATCAATTAAATACGTAAAGATACTAATATAAAATTAATGTTCAATTTAATTAGAGAACATAGACCTACATACATACTGAAACATACGTTTTGTATATCTAATGTCAATGAACGATGAATAAAATAATGATGTCAATCGACATTTTTGTAATACTTTTGTTAATTTCGTGTTCGAATATTAGGGTGAAACCGTCGACCACCCTTTCTATAAATTTTTAACGAATGGAACAGGTTGTTGCGGTACACACAATACACATGGTATACTATGATATTGTAACGAGGAATCTATATTACAAGAACTTAATGCAAACCATTTTTATTAATATTTTTGTCTGTCCGTTGGATTTTATATAACTCGCATTACGCAAAAACCACTCGTCGGACTTTGATAAGATTCGGTACATGTGTTCCTTACAATCAAGAATAACACAAAACATTAGAAAATAGGGGATAACTATGGTAAAATCCGCCGAAACTAGTTTTTCGGCGGATTTTACCAGATTATAACAAGGTGGACTTTTCCAATATCCATCAAGTACACGTACAAGTTTCTCTATTGTGTGGTAGCCGTATCACCTATCGATTGACTTGTGCCCCTCGCGTCTCACCCCTTTAAAACCGAATGCATTTCCTCAAAGGCTTTCAGAAACACATGAACGATAGCTCCGACCGTTTCCAAACCGTTTAGCGTGCTGACAACAACAGTTTCATTCCAAAAGCATGTTTCTGTGCTACTGTAATAAAATTAATGTATGACATGTGTGTACTCGAAAGAGTTATAAATGATTATGAGGCACATGATATTTAATGACCATTTCTTTATGAACGCAAATGCCTTATTATTTTCAAAGAAGGAATAAGTTTCGTAATAAGCATGTTAATATTGTTTGTGCTCCTGGAAATTGTTTGGCGAAGTGTTTCAGTGCAGTTGTCGGCATCGGCATCAAGGCTCAACCGTTGTTTACAAGTTGTGTGATGGCTCTAATCGAATCGCGTCGTAACATCGCGTGTCGCGCCCGGCATTCAAACTACGCTTTTCTTATTTTCATAATCGCTACCTTCTTTGCTCAATACTTTAAAAGAGTTTTTAACTTGTTTTTCCTCAGCGAAACATGCACATAAACATTTTTGATGGATTGCTTAGCGGGTGTTGGCATTTTGCATGTCATACAATAGTGAAACTTGGCGTGCTGCGGTGAATAAACTCACATCTTTGTTGAGTATCTCGACGACGGATTTGTAGTCGGCCTGCTGGCACGCGTACATCAGCGGCGTGCAGCCCTGCGGGAGCGGCGCGGGCACATCCGACTTCTTGGAGCCCTCCACCTTCTCGCGTTTAATCTTAGATTTCTTGTCGAGGAGATCACCTTTGTGTCGATTCTTCGGCTTTTTGAGGATGCTCGGGATGGGCTCCCCTTTGCCGCTGGTGGCACGCTTGTCCATAACAGAGTCGGTTTGTGTTATAACGTGTCATGAGTCCGGCGCGGAGTGCCGTGGGGCGGGCGGGCGCGGAGGGCGCGGGCCGCCGACTGGCCCGCTGCCCGCTCGGACCGGCTCGCGCTGGGCGGCGCGACACGCAACGACGCCCAGCACCTAATCTATTACTCGCGTAAACCAGGTCACCGTCTTTAATACGTTTTACGAGTTACGGCTCCACAGATTGAATCGTAATACTTACACCTTTGTGCCACTGTTGAATGTCGAACCGATACAATGGCATACTTTAATGTAGGTTATTTATTTTGAAAATAATACATAAAGCTTTTATGATAAACTTCTTCTTTTGGTTAAAATCAATTTAACTATATTATTATCAATTGTTTACAAAATTATCATATTTTCATAATATTATATTAACCGTATTTTTTAAACATGGATTGGGTTTTAGATCACCATCATATGAGGCAAATTTGGTAAAAAAATACTTTCACTTCTTCTTCTTCTTACAAGAATAACCTATATCTGTACCAGTGAGAGGCAAGTTTTTAAGCTGTATTTAACATACTACAGAAGAATATATATTATACGAATAGGTAACCTACCTACATATTTAATAGCGACTCTTCCAACGGGATCCAGGCTAGGGGTAAACTAAATTATCCACTCTGACTGAAATGATGATATAGGTACTCCTCACGACATACATGTTACATTTGATTTTAATTTTAAAGTTACTAAAGATAACATTCACAACTTGCTAGCTAGAATTTAATTAAAAGATGATAAGAAGAGAGATATATTTATGTGAAACAATCGAAACACAGAAATTATTTATAAGTCTGATAAAAAACATATTAACGCTTCTCAAAAGACATAAAAATAGCACGTTATAGTTCATTTTTTAATTATATGTGCGGTGCGTACAGATCTTATTTCTTCCATTTACTCATAGTTTAGCGTAAGTATGTATATTTTTTGTAAACTTCGTTAACTCCATAATGTGAGTGACGGGCTGACGGGTGACGTAACCAAAGCACGGCGCGGCGCCCCTAGCACCCCACCAACCATCTGATTGTAATCATTCTAACATAATTTACTCGGCTACAGATGATTTCACTGCTGATTCAACTTTAGATACGGCCTTCCAAGGACGTTGGATATACTTACATTAATAATTCGTATTTCAAACTTCTATGCTCTTTTCATATTGATTTGATAAATTACTGTATAAAAACGGTTTATTATTCTTGCTCATTATTAACATTTTTTTCTAAAAATGTTAGAACATGTTTTTTCATTCGTTTGTGAGTTATTACACCACATACATAGTATTCCCAAGAATATTAGGGATACTAATAGAATAGAATGTTATATTTAATTTTAATGCTTTAGCAAATGTTCTGGTCTTCTCTATACTTACCTTTAGTAATACTTCTCAGTAATATCCCGTACCTAATAGTAGAAATGAGATAATTTTTATTTTCTTTTATATACATTTTCCATGTTTATAAACAATATTTAATATTATCAGTAGGTAAGACTAACTATATTACGTATTTATCCCTAGAACGTAGAGTTGCCATTATCAGTTATTTGTTCTTCTTGTGAACCTACCCAAAATGTAACCCATACAAAATATACCTAATAGGCCACTGCCACTTTTAAGCTGATTTCACGTCTCTGCTCTTTATAGAAAACTGGTATCTAGAGATGTCTATGGTTGATGAACCATTTAATTTTTCTTACATCAAATGTGATTCCCGCTTTCGACATTTTGGCATTACATCTGCCGCCTGCACTAAAACCTCCACGACTGTTGATTAGTACGACAATCAGCCGAACTACGCTCGAAAACTCTATGTAATTAAAAGCTACTTCGGTATAATAACAGCTTTTATTTAGTTAATTTACACACTAAACACAATTTCCTACAAATACCCTGGACAATTAAACCTACATAAACAAACAGTTAAATCTTACCAAAAAGGGGTGATATGTGAACTCTTTTTCCTTATTTAATTTATTTATGGCTGTTGCTAATCATCCGCCAGATTGGCTAATTTATTTATTTATTTCAATTGTAACGGTAAAAACTACTTACAATAATTGAAAAACTAAGAAAAAAAAACGACTACAAAAATAATAATTGATATAAGTACTTAATCTTATTTGTTCGTTATTCATCCGATTACTGGATGACTAAACACTTCGTTTATTTATATGTGAAAAGTATTTTAGTCGTAGTATTTTTTAAACCCTAAGATATTTCGGAAACTTGCTTAAGTTAATAACGTTCTATAATTTGGTTCACTGTGAAACCTCAAATCCAATAAAATCGTCTCCGACCAAGAGAGATAGTTCTTTTCTTTATTCCGTTTCTCCAACCACTAGCCAAGGATCTAGCTTCAAGTACTTAATTATTACTGGTCAGTTTTGAATGACTGGCCACCCCACTCATGTTGTCATCTGCCAACAGGTAGTGTGTTGTATCGGAGGCCTACGAGTATAATAGTGTATTTTCTCACGCAAACATTGCGTGGCCTACTTCAAAAGTAAACTCTCGTGTTTTTCCGTAATTCCCCTCAAATCTGAAGTAAAGCTGACCCACTGCCCTCGATAATACAGTACTTAAAAGAGCATAAAGGAGTTGCTGTTTTTATTTCTAATGTTCGTAACGTGCGATTTTGATGTACCTTTACTACCTAAGTCAGGCTAAAAAAGTTAAAGATATAATTGTTATATTTTTCAGATCTCAAGAGATAGGTAAGTAACTCATATTCTTCTTCTTTTTATCCCATATGGAAATGGGTCGAATCTTTAGTTTAACCTAATTTGTCTGCACTTCAGTATTTTAGGTGGAATGCCATCAAATATTCCCTATGTTCTAAAATTTTATTCGCACTGTTGTCTATCAATCACTCAAGGAGTCGCTCAACAAACATCACATTTTTAGTAGTACAATACCTCTTAAGGTACATATTTTTTAATTAATCATTCAAGTTTTTCATTCGTTTGTAACTGGTCACGATTGAGTATACTCACAGACATGATCTACTTATTATTGGTAATTCCAATATTCACTCATGGATTGGATTAATAAGTGTTTTCCAATGTACATAGTGTACAATGGGACTTCCCTGTTTTCTGTGAAGAGGTTTCGTCATAGGCTAAAAGTATTATTAATGGAAGATATCAGTTCAGTATTTTAGTAGGAAAAAGAGAGATGGGGAATTACTCATATCTAAATAAAAAAAACTATTGACTGCGATCCGCAGATGTACCCTTTTATATTGGCAAATTGGCAATCCTTTAATACAAACTTATATTTTGGGAAAACAGGGACAAATAGGGTTTTATGTATCACACACATAATATAAGGTACTTCATCATCTTTTTACAAATAAAACTAAAAAAAAACTTGAATAACTTAAATTAAAACATTTTATAAAAAACAATCGTAATAACAATTGTAAAATATATCATGCATAAAATAATTTGCAAGATTTGTCACGAAACTGTAATAGGTCCTCGAGACATACCTAACGGAACACATTTTTGTATAATAACTCCTTGCCTTGACGTTAATATATATTGTAAGCCCTTGTATTGTACCTAACTAAAATAAGAATATAAGTAACCTAGTCTATGAATCTTCACTAATATTTGTATTAATGCTGAGTATAGGTAGGTAATTTACATCAATCCTAACAAATTTGGAAATATCTTCTTCTCTACCTTCAAAATCTATTTTCCTTCTCATTGTCTTTTTAATTACAATCAAGAATACAAAATGTATGTATGCCAAATATAGAAATCCATTCAGCTATTTTTGCGTAAACAATAGAAAGTGCGATCACTAACATTCACACACATCCAGACTGAAATAAACATTTGTGAATCTACCAAACAATTGCGAAGCACTACACTTATAGCTTAAACTTTAAACGTGTTTCGTTGGATACATAAACATTGTACTTACTTATATCTGATTCTCAGAATTACACGTTTCTAATTACACCTGTACCCTACTTTTTTAATAATTTATGATGTCCGTACTCATTAGAGCTTTCACAATTTTAGATTGGCAGGAAATAAGGTCTTTCTTTTATGCACGTTGTAAAAAATCGGCGAAGGTCAGTCGTTTGATGGTCTCTGGTTTAATATGTATGGTCAAACAGAATGTGGGTCAGCGATCAATCTTGATAACCTGGGAAAGCTTGCCTGATCGCGATTATATGGAAATTAAACGATCAGCTACCGCAACGGTAGCGTACACCGCCAATGGTGACTCAAGTCTCAATTTTAAGCCACTATTTTTTGCACACTGTACTTATACTGTTACTTTTAATACATCTAAAGTAAAATCTATATGGTTTAACGCGTTAATCTCAAAAATTAATAGAATGAATTGAAAAATTATGTTCGTTTATTATTTTATAATCCATTTATCGAAACAGGCTATATCACGCGATCAATGTGAACAGAGCTAACGCGAGTAAAAACTTAGTTAAACGTTTTATACCGTATTAAACGGGGAAACACGTTTTAATAAGTAAGTATATAAATAAAAAATAATTATAATTTGTAACAAAAAAAACCATTTCATTGAAACAAATAAATCATGTCTAAGTATTTGTAATGTACCTACTTATGCCAATTGTATGCCAAGATCCTATTGACTTATTGGCGAGATAAACTGTGATCTTCCTCAGGTTGAGATAAGATGTGTTGTGATGTCGTGTTATTGTTTTATATAAATGATATACCTACTTCAATCTTATAAATATCATCCGTATCACTGTTTTAAAAAGTTCCATAAAAAGTACCTACTTAAAATGTAACTATTAGGTTAGGTGGTATTAGTCTACCTAAACAATCGTTCGCTTCAATTCAATTTAATCTACAATCACATAAAGTGCCAATCAAGACCCATTAAATATTTAAGGAATCGTGTTTTCTGAAGACAGACTTATTGAAAACAAAAACCTTTTAGTATTTACATTACAATTAAAATTAAATAGACAGCTGTTTCAATACATACAAGAGTTACTCATCTACATAAAGCACTTATGTTACTTTACGTAGGTAGATATATCCTTAGTTACTTTGTAATTTAAACTAAATAATATTAGTTAATATAAATAAAAAATCCTATAATAATGGAAAGAAGCTTTAAAATTTAATACTCCGAAATAAGTTATAAAACTTACCAAGAGAAAGTCGCCTTTTGAAGCTTATACTCGTAGAAGTATACACCATACACTTGTCGGATTTAAAACTTAGCAAATTTTTTCTAAACTTTTCCATGGAACTGTCAATCAGCACTTTAAAAAGGAACACCTTTACATCGACTAACCCACCCTGAATTTTAAAGGACGTTTGAATTAAAACTAAAGGTTCGTTCTAAAGGTTATTATTGCGTGTGGACAGTTATATCGATGTCCAATGTATTAATTGGTAAATAAACGCTGTATAAAGGGGTGTATTTGTAGTATGCGAGGCCGATTGGTCGCCATGGTTACCTCAGGGAAGCCGACGGTTGCTATAGTGGTAGCATACCGCGCGGTGCCACACAGTACAAGGTTGTCCAACGAACAACTTTGAAGGGTGTTGATCAATTTAACAAATTGATGTCGATTTGTCTATCCATAGATGTATAAGCTACTCAACAGTGTTTTGGGAACAAGCGTTATGAAAAGTGTAAGTATTAAACTTAATCTAGGGTGATAGAAATAATTAAGCCACCAGTATTTACTTAAAAAGTATATTTACTTATATTAATTCTCTTATATTAAACTTACAAATAAGCATGAAAGGAATGAATTATGAGGGCATAGGAACACATTTGCCGGCGATATTTCTCTTGCATCCTGGTGGACAGGACTCTTTAACAATTTCTCCGAACCTTGAGTCTACACTAAGTTTGACACAGCCGATGGCGAGAGTAGTCGCGTTGATTCCAACTACAGCAGGCATGGGAAGCATGTGGTTACACACTTGGCTGGATCCCAGTTTCTCACAGGTCTCGCCCCAAGGCACATAGCCGTCGATCCTGCAAGGGTTCTTCACGCAAGTAGGAACTGAGGTATCTTGGTCTGATGGCAGAACTAAATAATGCTCCACAGGGCAGGGACCACGTTGGTAAGCCGGCCAGCACATGTCTGAGCCTGGGTGGTACAGAAACGCTGTAACAAAACATTTAATTAGGAATAAGACAATATTATTGTATTGGACGTCCAAGTTAAAACTTTTGCAAACATTTTTCTAGGCTAACCGGTTTTCGTCTGTGCGTTGTTTGTCAATTACTTGGTCAGATTATAACTATGCAGTAGATTTTATCAAAACAGAAATATAAAAATACTTGCATTAAAATAAAGCTAAATAAATGGTACATGGCCAAAACTCGACTGTTTCCATAGATGTTTTTACTCTTTCATACACTAAAAACTACTGGACCGATTTAGGTGATTTTAACAGATATTCCTTAAAATCGTGATTAATAATAATACATAATAATGTTCCCGACCGTTATCGGCCTTGGCGACTGCTTGAAAACTCCACACGACTTTTATGCACTCGCATGTGGCTTATGTAGCCAATCTTAATCATGATTAACACAGAGTAGAATACTTCATATCCCAAATTTCTCAAGGGATTGCGACTTATACGGGAGAAACTAGGGACACTGCTATGTAGTAAATAATATCTGTGGTTCCTTACATGGTCTGCAGTCGCAAATCCAATCATCCTTTTGGTCTCCCGGGTAATATAGCTCGTTGATAGGACACACCGATGGCAGGTACACTGGTTTGCGGTTCTGAATATAAAACAATAAATTGAATTATAAAAATGTAACCATTTGTTTAATTTGAGAACCAATCCTTCTTCCTTAAAATTTTAAAGTAATTAATTATTTCCCTATCAGCCCTATATTTATATCACATAAATGATTTTTTACCAACGTTTAAATTCAGTAGGTAGTGGATTATTCAGTAGAGAGCTTGGTGGTCCAAAAGGGATTCCCCCTTTTCCATTACTAATAAAGACACAGCACCAAGGTGATAGAGATATAAGTAATTATAAGGATAACATTATTGGTTTTTGAAGGTCAAACGACGTAAAATCATCGGAAATGGTTAACGGGTTTTGATTTTGAAGATAACTGTAAAGTTTGTATCCTACTTTTAAACGCGAAAGTTTGTAAGAATTGATGTATGGATGTATGTTAGTTTCACAAAAACTATTGAACCGATTTAAATGAAAGATAAGTACAGATGTTCCCTAAAACAAGGAATAACACATTGCATATTTTTTACTCTATGGGAATGGGATTTACAGCTAGTGCGAATTTAAAAGCTGTGAGTGTTCCATATCCTACTAATATTATAAAGCCGAATGTTTGTGAGTGTGGATGTTTGGATATATATTCCTCTTTCACGCAAAAACTACTGAATGGATTTTTATGAAATTTGGTACAGATGTTCCGCATACCTAGGAATAACACATAGGATACTTTTTATCCCAAAATTCCCACGGGATAAGGTTCCACGCGGGGCACAGCTAGTTTAAATTAAAGTACAGAATATTAAAGTAAGGAATTCTCGAAGAACGGAACGTTGACCTACAACTTTCTTTATTATCAACAGAAATATAAAACGCTCGAAGGAGAGAGTTACAATGTAAGCAAATCAGAACTTGTTCATTTTGTGTTGAGTCAGGTGGGTTTTTTCCACGATGCAAAATTGTGTTTATACCTAAGCATTCCTTCTTAAATTTACCTACGTTTTACCCACGTGTTAAAATATTCGTAAAGGATACAGTTGTATAGTACCAATTAAAATACCAAGTTAACCGGCGTATATTTAATCAACTATAATTACAATTGCACGAAAATAGACAAACAATGATTTAACGCGAATTAAATAAATCGTATCAAAACTTAGATGCTCGCTTCTTCAACGCCAAATCAAAAGTGACCGTTTAAACGCGCCATCTTGTTTTTTTTCTTTTGTTCCGTTCCTCGTCGTTCGTTCACTCTCGGTAGCTTCACTCGGTGTTGCCAACACGGCCCTCCTGCGCCGTGCATGTCCCCAGGCACGTTCCCTCTTAATCCTATTCCGCGTGCTATAATAATCAGATCTGAAAGTTATACAACATATTAATAGGTAAGTAGTTAATTGATTATTGTACTTTTAATTATTCCCTAACCTGTGGATCCCACTCAAAATACCTCTATGCTCAGGTTTTTTTTTTTTTTTTTTTGGGATCCACTTCTTTCTTTTTTTTTTTTTTTTGGGGACTGCCGGACCCAGAACTGTTGCCTTTATTCTTAGACAAGTTCTGTCCACAACCGTCCACTCCTTTGGCCTAGAGTAGTGCCTGTTCCAGTACACACCTTTAGTCTTAGGAAGTGACTGTTTCAGCTCACTACTCATACCATGGGTAGTGAACTTTATATATTTTAATGCCAGTCCACATATTTTAACTTTATCTGTAACATTAACCTAGGAATAAATAAATCAGTGATTAGATCAATAAGTAATTGTACATAATAATATTACCTTGCCAACACGTCTTCCATCACTAAAATACGACTAAGTATATAAATTATATTAATTTAATTTTAATTGTATTACTCAATCAACCAGTTATCAATTTTAATCCACGGTTTCATATTCTCTGCAGCGGCCACTCCTTTATACTTTTTATTAGATCTCTCGCTTCCCCTCATATCTTCAATCTGATACCTGTCTTGTCCCAAACACTCCTTAACTTGGAACGGACCCTTGAACGTTGGTAATAATTTTTTACTTCGTCCATCATTGGTTTGGCTTTGTATTTTGACGAGTACTAAATCTCCCTCTTTATACGATTTGGCTTTGACGCGTGTCTGATCAAATCTTTCTTTCTGAGTTCTCGCGTTATCCATTATATTATCAGCTGCAACCTTACGCAATTTTGTAACGTCCGTAGTATGTTCATCAACTCTATCGTCCAGCTCAGTTCCTAATTTGTCAGCATCTGTACGCAATCTATACCCCAAAAACACTTCACACGGGACAGCTTTTATCGTTTTATGGTAAGTACTGTTAATTGCTTGTTGTAGCAGTGTTATGCACTCGTCCCAACGATCCTCTTCCAGATCGGCCCCCATGGTTTTCATAGCTTCCAAAATAGTTTTATTAAATCTTTCGGCTTGTCCGTTTGAACGGGGCATGCCTATGGTAACCGTATGAAGTCTAATATTTTTAGAAATACAATACTCTACAAATACTTTTGAGGTAAAGGCTGAACCAGCATCCGATATCACCCTTCGAGGGTTCCCGAATATTTTAGAAATATTTTCCAGTTCGTTAATTACATTATAAGAGTCTGTCGATTGTACAGGTGAGATAAACACAAATTTCGTAAACGCATCTACCATCACCAACAAATATTTATTATTATTTTGCGTTGTGACAAAAGGACCCAAATGATCTAAGTGTAAAGTGTGAAATGGTTTAGCATATTTTGTTATAGAATATAGTTCACCCTCCTTTGGTCCACCCTTATTCTTATAGTATACACAGTTGATGCAATTTTTAATATACTTTTTGACAATATGTCGCATGCGTGCGAACCAATATCTACTCGATATTCTTTCTACAGTCTTGTCAACCGAAAAGTGACCAAGATCGTCATGATTACTTTTGATTATTTGCCATATGCACATCTTAGGTACCACCCAACGACGACCTCGGCCAGTTCGACGATATACTTTGTTACCAAGAAGTTCATACTTGTCGAATGTGTCTTTATGTTTATGTACTTCCCCGGATGCAAGGACTTCTCTGATATTTACCAAGTTAGAGTCTTGCAACTGAACAGATAGTAACCAATCAGCTTCAGTAATAGACATAACTATTTCTATTTCTGATTTCTCGCCCGACTCTAAAGGATTTCTACTCAGCGCGTCTACATGTTGCATACGGCTGCCTTCTCTATGAATGATGTCGAATGAATATTCTTGAGTAGCTAGCACCCAGCGAGAAATCCGCGGAATTATATCTTTCTTGGTCAAAGCATACCGTACCGCGTTACAATCGGTCACTATACAAAAATGAGTACCCAGCACATAATGTCGAAACTTATCAAGAGACTGAATGATAGCTAGTAATTCAAGTTCGAACGAATGATATTTCTTTTCATCCTCAGTAGTTTGTCTACTATAGTAATGAACAGGCCTTTCACCTTGTTCGGTAACTTGCATCAAAATACCCGCAATCCCGTCTCTACTTGCATCGGTATATAATACAATATTTTTATTAGGATCAAATATTACAAGTATGGCGTCAGAGGAAAGAATTTCTTTAAGATTTTTGAAAGCTTTGTCATGCTCTCCTGTCCACTGCCAAGGAGATTCCTTTTTCAATAACTTAGTAAGTGGGCTAGAAAGCATGGCACAGTTTTTAATAAATTTTCGAAAATAGCTTATAAGACCAAGGAACTGACGAAGTTGATGTACTGTTGTGGGTGGTGGGAATTCCTTAACTGCTCTTATTTTATTTTCGTTAGGTTTAATACCTTCGCAATTTACCTTATAGCCTAAAAACTCAATTTCTCTTTTAAGAAAATGGCACTTTTTAAGATTAAGAGTAAGTCCATTTTCCTTAAAAATAAGTAGTACCTTTTCTAGAAGAGTTAAATTACCTTCTGCCGTTTTACTTACAATCAATATATCATCGAGATAAATAATAACATTACCAAATCTTAAGTTACCTATAACCTTATCCATCATTTGTTGAAAACATGACGGTGCATTAGCCAAACCGAATGGTAGTCGCAAGAATTCATAATGCCCGTCTTCAGTTATAAAGGCAGTCTTATGGATAGACTCCTGGGACATTTTAATTTGGTAGTAACCACTTTTTAAATCAAGACTCGTAAAATACGAGCACCCTTGAAGTCGATCAATCAGGTCCTCAATACGTGGCATCGGATACTTATCCTTTATTGTTATTTTATTTAGTGCTCGATAGTCAATGCATAATCTTTTTTCACCATCCTTTTTACTAACAAGCAAAGCCGGGCTTGCATATGCTGATTTGCTCTCTTGAATAATACCGTTCTCTAATAATTCGTTAACCATCTTCCTAACAATTAATCTATCGGAATTAGACGTTCGATATGGCCTAAACTGTACGGGTTTATCACTACTTAAATTAATAACCATATCGTGACCTTCTACTTTACCTACCTCTCCTATATTTGTCGCTATGCACTGTTTATATTTATATAAAAGTAACATTATTTCATCTCGATGTGAATCTGAATCAAAGTTTAGAGGTGTTTCATGTATCATGCTACAAAAGTTTTCGAAATTCACGACGCTTTGAAACGTTAACGTATCACCGATTCGTGAATACATCAAATCAGTTCGTTCTGTTACATTACGGCCAATTAACAAGTCACACCCTGATAATTCATCAAGAACATACATATCAACATCTTTAATGGTAACGGAATCAAGTTTGATGCTCACTTGAACCGTCTCCGTCACTGTCTTAATACTGTCTTTCGAAAACCCATGCAACACCACAGGAGGAAACAACTTGTGTATGTTGAGATTGCATTGTTTAGCAAAATAAGACGTTATTAAGGAGCAACTACTACCGGTGTCTATAAAAGCTTCATGAATGAAATTGTTGATGACTACCGGCTTAACAAATTTATCTCTAGTGTTTGTTTGTAGAACTAATTTAGTTTCCTGCTTATCCGATGTAAGACTGGATTTCTCAGACTTAGAATTCTTTTTATGGTAACATACGGATTCTGAGTGCCCACGTTTCCCGCAAAATTCGCATTTTATGGTACACTGAATTCGTTTGTGGTTACCACCACAATTATAACACTCGATAATTTTTCGTCCTTGTGTAATGTTTGTATTTGTCTGGTTAGATGAACTCGAGGACATGACCGCCGAAGATGATAATTGGGGTACTTGATTTTGGTTCAAGGTAGTCGTTTTAGTATTGACTTCACGATTACTAACATTACTTTGACTAACAGCTTGCCTACCTACTTTCGGTTTGTAAATACGACTATGTAAAAATCCCGCCAAATTATCACATGATTTAAAGTTACTGGCTTCCACAGAAGCAGTTATATTGCTATCGCCTATATTACCTAATATAATTGAGATTATATCAGTATCAGAAAAATTTAGGCACAAGCTATCAATTTTTGCTTTCTGTTCAAAGAAGAAATCGTATAAAGATTGGTTCTCGATAGGTTTTCGATCAATAATTTCTCGCAGTAGTTCGTACATGTTTCTTTTAACTTTAAATGTGTTAGCAAATCTTTCTTTCCAGTCTTTCCATAGCCAAGCCGTCCACATGTGATCATTCCGCAGTATAGACTCGTACCATGTCCTAGCAGAACCTTTAAGCTTATTAAGAGCTTGGTATCGAACCATACTATCGGACCATTTAAATGTTGACGCATAAGATTCTATAACATTTAGCCATGAAGTAATATTATCGTTTAAAGGGTCAAATTCTGGTATCATGTTGTGTAGGGAATTCAAATTTGTACTCACATTTTCATGGTTTACCCTTTTTCGGGCCACCAGTGGCGGCGTTGTAGTATCACGACTGCTGCTGCTTACCGTACTTGTACTACTGCTACTCGATGGGTACCGAGCGCGTTTTGCCTTACGTCGGTGCTTACCCTTACGCTTTTTACCCATTTTATCAAATTAATAATTGATTGTGGGTATGAGATACTGTTTGTCACTTCTGATGTTAAAATATTCGTAAAGGATACAGTTGTATAGTACCAATTAAAATACCAAGTTAACCGGCGTATATTTAATCAACTATAATTACAATTGCACGAAAATAGACAAACAATGATTTAACGCGAATTAAATAAATCGTATCAAAACTTAGATGCTCGCTTCTTCAACGCCAAATCAAAAGTGACCGTTTAAACGCGCCATCTTGTTTTTTTTCTTTTGTTCCGTTCCTCGTCGTTCGTTCACTCTCGGTAGCTTCACTCGGTGTTGCCAACACACGTGAATTCCAATCCTGTGGGAACTTTGGGTTCAAAATAATCATAAGCGTTATTCCTAGTTATAAGGAACATCTGCACCAAATTTTATCGAAATTGGATCTCTTTTCCGAACCTTTATCCCATGTCTATTTGGGGTCGGTTTTCAGTTTAACCAGATTTGGCGGAATGTCAGTATTTTACGTGAAGCGACTGCCATCAGACCTTCACAACCCTGAGGGCTATACGACATTCTTGGTTAAACTGAATGTTAGACTTTTGAGGGCTCTAACTACCCGTAACGACTGTCGAAGATGTTAGTACGACAACCGGGACCGACGGCTTTACGTGCCCTCCGAAGCACGGAAAAACGCTCATGAAATTAAAAGTCATTTTTAGTAAAGCCCCATCACAGTCATGACGGTGCCAGACGTTGCTTAACCGCACGGATCACAAGTGATCCGCGGGTAGCACTGGGCCATGAGCGCTTCTTTATCGAAATTTATCGAAAAAAAAATAAAAAAAAATTTATCGAAATTGGATAAGGGCCGATTTTTCCATCGCCAGATAACTTTTATTCGACGAATAAAATTGACGTTTGACAGATTTTGTATGAAGGAACTGTCAAAATTTAAGAGTTTTAAGAGTAACAAACATCCATGCACCCATCTAAACTTTCGGGTTTTTAATACCTAGGTAGTATGATTAATTAACTTAATATTTGCCTTGACTAAAACAATAAACCTCAAAGTATACTTAGGTATTTGTTTTGTTTTACCGCAGATCTAATGATATGTAAGTAGCTACTAAGAAGGATTTTATTAAGATTTATTTACTTAAATACTTATTTATTTCTAAGATTTTTTTTGAAATAACCAAATATTGGAAGAATTAAACCTGCAGCGTAATTAATCATAAGTACTTATATAGATACTTACAAATATTGTAAACATAATACAGATAACCACACGTTATTGGTAGTTTACAATCATCTGGTTATCTTTTAACTATCACGGGTCAATTAGGGTCATTTATTGTTAACTTCGACGTAAATAACACTTTATTTTTTTGTTATCGATGGTTATTCTTATTTCTATGACCAAAAAGTTTTTATGTTCTTGCAAACATGTTTTAACTTATGCGTTTTAATTGAATCAAAGGTTGTTTTTATTATTCCGTGTTCTGTTTTAAATGTGCCTTTCCTGTGTTCCATCGGGATCGATATTTTTATAAATTACTTAGTAGAACTGCAAGCGTGGTTAATTAATTTTAATTGTCCATTCTGTATTCTAGTTTGTTAATTATTCTTACGTAACATTTTAATTGATTATAGCAAAATATAAACGCGAGTTCTTATTTAAATATTAAGTAAGTACTTACATGATAAAGTAATAATGGAAAGTTACTCGCAGAAATGCACATCTACCTAGCTGGTGTAGACCAAAGCTCTAGAGTTTACTAGAACGTGGTAATCTCAGAAACTACTGGTTCGAATTCAAGATTGCTTCTAATGTTGGATAGTTCATTGAGCGAGAAAGGTCAAAGGCTACGACCAATAGGAGAGGAGCTGATGTGGATTAAACGGTGCTTCAAAGGTGTACTCACATCCTTATTTTTTATTTCCTTGTCTTCTTCCGATTCGGGAAAACTCACAACATCTTTTTTGTTAACTGGATCTTGTGCTCGACTCGCGCAAACAAAAAGTATAATTACACAAACACTTTTTGATAAATTCATTTTTGCGATTATTTGTTTGCACTTTGTTATATTGACGTTTCGCGAATTTCAACTCTAATTATTTGAGTTAAGTGTTAACCAAAATTAATTGCTAATATAAATGTATTTGACTAGATTAATGTTTATGTATAATCCGAAACAGCCTTCTTATAGTGCGGTCTCCGGACAACTAAATGATAAACGTCGCGGGATGCTGTTAAAAGTTGACCGGCATGCAGACGTCATCTTATTGAACCAAAACAAGTTTTTGATAAGCGTCACTCATTCGAGAGGTCGGTAATGGCAAATCGCACGTTTTCAATTTGTTTTGAGTTAAATATAACTGTACTTCAATGATACCTATCTATTCTTGAATAAGTACCTGTGTGCTAGTATTTATGTAAGCTATAAAGTTTAAGTAACTCTCATCATCTTTTAGCTAGCTAATTATGCTATTTTCTTTTGTCTTCCACCCACTTCAGAAGCCCCCCTAGCTTCTTGGGAAATTTTATGCATCCCTTGAACCAGGAATCCAGTATGACCTTCGCTTCGATTTGACAAGCAAGTGCACATTATACAATATATCCACAAGAGCGTAGTATTGTCTACGTTAATATGTATATACTAATATAAGTACTTATATTATGTTGTACATAAATACATATAAGTACCTACTTAATTTTAAAATTGTTGTACTTACATAAGTTTTATTAATTAGTATTTTTAATTTAATTAAGTACTTACATAACTCATTTATGGTACAAGCGAGGTAAGTTGGTGATTACTTCCGAGGCGCTATTGAGGCCCGAGCCGTCAGGCGAGGGTCTGAAGATAGCCGAGGATAGTAATCATCAATACACGCGTGCCTCAATAGCGCCTCGGAAGTAATCACCAACTTACCTCGCTTATACCATAAATAACTATTATTTATTTACATTTATAACTCTACAATACAGGGAATGAGTTTGGAAAAGCCGACTTATAAAACGGGATTCCACGTCGTCGTGCAAAACTATCGGGAATAACTGCGTTAAATTCCCAATCAATTAATTAAGATATTACTTATTGTAAATACCGTTAACGTATATTTAAGATAACATTTACTTTACTTATTTATACATATAATAAACTTATGATTAATTATTATGCCCTTATCATATAAAATTAGTAAGAGTGGTAGAGCAAAATTATGTTAATTAAACTTACTTACTTAGTTACGAATACGGGCTGGCTGGTTCGGCCAGGGAAGTACCTCGCTCCCACCAAACAGTACTAAGTACGTAGCTCAAACTTTCAAAGGCGGATAAACAAAGTAGGCAGAACTATTTTTTTTTTTGTTGTCTGATGGATAATACGCCTCTTAGGCCCGTCGGTGGGGGGAGGTATACCATATAGAGGTGTATAGATATGGGATTACATAAGTTATTAGGTAAGTACTTATATACTTACCTATATGACGGCGGTAGGGGAAAGACTACTCCCTACTGGGATATGGGAATACCTAAATAAATAGATTTCAGTTTTTTCGATTATTCGATAGCCTACTTAGGTACTACTAATTATAAGTACTTATACTTACCTTTAGGCTTTATGTAGTTATTAGCTATACTCTAAACATAGAATATAAATATTTAATCTTAGCGCTAGGTACGAGTATTCTTATATCTTTTCAATTATTACAAATAAGTAAGTTATTATACTTACTCTATCCCTTTTGTTTGTTTGGATAAGATAACTTAATTCAAAGAATCGTAGTTCTGGCAAAATTAGATAGATGCGTACTTCCAACGTACTGCGTAGTTAATGTAATTACATTCGTATTGTATTATGTACCTACAAATCGAAATATCTATGTCAACTAAAAAAATACAGAGTGTTTTTGTTTCAAAGCAACATTATAGGGCAACGGTTTGGGTGAAATCTATTTCCTACCTATACCCCAAAATTAGATAAGTAAATCATTCGGATTTCCCTTCCCTATTACCGTACAGGTATTTAAGTGCTAGATTAGACCTATTAGTTCCACTACTGGGCTGGGGGAGACCTTTTCCTTAAATCCCTCTATCTGTCCCTATCACCAGCCAGCTCCTTTTGATCTCTGACGAACCTTTCAAGGTCCTGATAAATATCTAACTTTATAAATTCATCCTAATTAAACCAGTTACATTTTAATAAAGTATACGTCGTCCAATTTGATTCAGTTAACCTAGTATTATTACGTTATGATAAAGGTTATTTTTTAAGAATAAAACCTTATAAAGTTATAGGTACGTACCAAAAGGTACTTACCTGATTAGTTTCCAGCAACCAGTCCAATTTATAGCTGCTAGCTAGCTTGGATAAAACTCGAAAATTAAAAACTACGATGTTCTTACCTCCATGTTAACTCACCAACGACGTTCGATATGTTTCGTGTTCTGTGGCTATATTTTTCTGTCATGACATTGACTTTGAAATTTAATAAATAAATGACATTTGCGGGCCCATTGTTACGCTAGTGTTTACGTCAACTGTGATTTTTGTGTGAAATTGTGAATGAAATGTCAAAAATGGGAGTGAAAACTTTTAAAAAACAATGTGAAATTACTACAAATTAATATAAAAGAAATGATTAAACCCTGCGTAATGATAGTATAAAATAGTTTTCGAAATGTTTACTAAGAAATCTCATCAAGATGTTAAGAAATCTACAGTTAAAATACAGGACTCCAAAAAGGACTCCGCGACCCGATTAAAACATTTAAAAATCGTTTTAGGTAAGTTTTTATCGATGTTTTATACATTTGCCGGGACATAACTCATCGTAGAACAAATAAAACTGCAAATTAAACAAGTTACGACGTAGTTTTGATGATACATTCCATACATGCTAATTAGATGAGAGTAACTGTATATTATGTACTTAGACAGATCGCAACTGTTTATTGTGTGAAGAAAGTCCGCTATTCGGTCCGGTGTATTGTTTCTGACACAAACCATAATCAGCCAGTTAAAATAACAATAAATAATAGAAATACACTAAGATACTACATATTTTATTAAGTGTTAAAGCTAAACCTACTTTAGTTATCTTTCATCAAATATACAATGATTTTATAGCCGTAAATACTAGTAAATAGCTTTAAAACTTTAGTTTATTCTGCATAATAGTTAGGTATCTCAAGAAAATAATAATATTAATGTCTTGTAATCTATAAATTAATGTAAGTGAAAATGTGGGGCACAGCTGGTTTAATTAATATAAATAAAAAAGTAATTTGGTTACTGTTTTAAGAACACAAATACTTTACCTATTTCCATGAAATTTTATTTATAAACTGTGAAGGGCACAGAAATAATATAGGATACTTTTCATCCTGAAATTGTTATGGAATTATCAAAAACGGTAGCTGTAATGTAATGGCAATAAACAATCTTTTGCTTTTTCACTGCCATACACAGTTCTTACAAATCTGAACTGTAATTAATACATTGTTGTTAAAGAGTAAACTTTTGAAATCTAGATCATGAAGACTTTATTTTTTATTCATTTGTATCGTTCCACTTCTGGGCAAAGGTCTCCCCAAATCCCTCCATCTGTCTCTTGAAGATTTTATTTAATTAAATTACATTTGAGACATAACAACCTTTGCCCAGCAGAGGGACGATGTGGGCTGAAATAAAAAAGAATTACATTATTATTTATCAATATAAACATGATAACTATTAATAATTGTTATTTATTTATTATCATAATAAAGTACTAATAAATTGATTATTAAATTAAATGACTAATTATAATTATCTCATTTACAGAACATTTTGATACGGATGAAGCGAAAACATATTTTGAAAACAATTTCAGTCATGTTTACTTCATATTGTACGACAACTTCATACAGGCTGAAAACAATTTACGACAAAGAGGTAACAAACATTTAAATAAATAAAAATTGAGGATTAATTTTTACTTATAGATGTTTTAAAATAGGATAAATTTTATTTTAGAGAACTTTTACTAATAGTACTTGTATAGAGATTAATATTATAATATTTTTTTGTTTATATATTGTATAGAATATCTATATTTACTTAAACTTTTCTGTTTGTTGCGGTACAGAACTTCCGTTTCATCTCGGTGAGTTATGGATGTGATGTCATTATTAATGCACTCTTTATTTTGGGCCATTATTTAATTTACCTGTACCAGTTGTTACCTGTATGTTGATAATAAGGATATGTGACTAATTAATTAATTGTGTTTGTCATAATATTTTTAAAAAAAATATGTGTCGATACACAAGGGTGTATTTTTCTCAGGTTTATCAAAAATCTTAACACAATCCATGTCTGAACAATTATATCTACAACAAAAGAGAATATTTCAAATGGCTCTGCATCAATATAAAAGAAAAATAGTTATAGTAAATAACATATCTAATATATAAAATTCTCGTGTCACAGTTTTCGTTGCCATACTCCTCCGAAACGGCTTGACCGATTCTCATGAAATTTTGTGACCATATTCAGTAGGTCTGAGAATCGGCCAACATCTATTTTATTTTTATCCCGAAATTCCCACGGGAACGGGAACGGGAACTACGCGTGTGAAACCGCGGGGCGAAGCTAGTTATTACTATAAAATGTCCATTTAAGTAAACTGCAATTTTATCTATACTAATATTATAAAGAAGTAAAGTTTGTGTGTTTGTTAAATTGTAAGGGGTAATCTCGGGATCTACTGAACCGATTTCAAAAATTCTTTCACTCATAGAAAGCTAATTTATCAGTGCGTGACATAGGCTTTTATCCCCGTTTTCCCACGGGAACGGGAACTACGCGGGTGAAACCGTGGGGCGCTGCTAGTATATCTATAACTTTAAGGAAAGAATATATAATATCCAAAGATACATTTAACATTCCAATACCACCTCTATTTTGATCAAAATTTTGTGTATTGATATCTTTGATTACAAAATACAACCACGACAAAAATCCGTTTAAGTGTTTTATTTCAAAATTTTGTATTTAGAATTATATAATTCTGATTTCAAAATCAACCACGACAAAAATCCGTGTATTGGTATCTTTGATTACAAAATACAACCGTTTTAAGTGTTTTATTTCAAAATTTTGTGTTTAGAATTATATAATTCTCTTATCAAACCTTAATATCAACATACAGTACCTACATTGTTATGAATCATCTGATTGAACCTCTCACTAATCTCAGTAGATGCTCTCATCATATCAGGACGTTATCATCGCTTAATCTGTGGAGTGCTATTAGATAGTAACATCAACATTTTAGTAAGATTTAACATTTGGTTTAGTTATTTAAGCATATCAATAAGCAAGGTCTAGTTTAGGTTTAAGACAATATGTAAAATGAGGTACAATACAACATTCCATTTTCATAAATGGCATTAATAATTATAAAGGCATAATTTCGAAAAATCCTCGGGCTTTAAAACCTTTGTAATGTATGTACTTCATTTTACTAAAAACTTGCTTTTAGTGATATCATCCGCATGAAGAAACAATAATTTTAAATAATACAATATGTATTGTAAAAGTTCACAAATCTGTATTTACGCTGTACAGCATTTTTATTGCCCAAAAATATTTTATCAACATTTAAAATTAGTCATTCAAACTTTGAACTAAATGCAATAAATATTTTAACAAACAACAAGATTCAATTACTGTATATACAGGAGTTATTGTAACTATAAACTAGAAATTGTTAACTGTAAATTACTAGTTTGTAATTTGTAATTACTACTCAAATTATATTAATTCATGAAGTTCTTTGCTTTTACCTTATTTACTACTAATGTAATGTTGCTAAGCTAACAGCTTGGGAAGGTTACCATAAAGGAAAATTAACCTTGCCTTGAAAACATGGACTGGTAAATAATTTACTAATTAAACATAGAATGATATCATTATAAAAATAAACTAACAAATTTAATAAAAAAAATTCGTTGATAAAATATAAATTTCTAAATTTTAGTCCACAAAGCTGGTCGCGAAGAATTGGAAGGTACCTTAGGTCTGTTAGAGAAAGTGCTGTGTCTTCTGCCAGAACTTATTGGAAAGAGATGGCAGCTACATTCATTGACGAGGATCTTCTCAAAACTCCTCCACAGCGGGAATTCGCAGAAACTGAGAGCGGAGTCTATAAGGTAAGTTTATTTTTAAGTATACTTTCTATTACGAAACTACTTCTAATTCTTGTAATAATAAACAAACAGCCTGGGTCATAGGTTTGCTTACTCGGAGGAGTTAACAAGACCACTGTCATATTATTGATAGTAAATTTAAAAAAAACACTTCTTCACACTGTAGTTATTGTGTGACAGCTCTTATGTCTCCTTTCTGTACTAAGAAGAACTACTGTTATAATGTTTTCAAATTATATATTTTTTCTTTTCCTCCCAAAGGTACTTCCTGTTGTGGTACCAAGCGCTAGGAGACAATGCACCAGTAGAAGTCCACAAAATGTTCGCCACACTCGTTCCTGGAATGCCGGAGCCCTGCATCACATCGACCGGATCGCCACTCAAACCGAAATCCTTCGAACTAGGATCAAACCCGAACCTCGAACCTGGAGACTTCAACTTAGAAGATATCATGCAACATCCAAATTTCTCCACAACAGTAGATAATGCGAAGAAAATTGTGGTCGAACAGACTCCTCAAGGCATTATGGGGAAGATTGTGAACGCATCTGCTTCTATATTCCATGATACAAACGCCTTGAACCCCGTACAGAGCGTGGATATTCAACCTCTATTACCGCCCAGTGCAAGCGAGAAGTCGGTCGAAAATGACACGAAATATTTCTTCGAGATCCTTCTAGAAGGCATGGCTTCGTCGGTCACGAAGATACAATGGCGGGATAGATCGCACGGGAAGGCGATGAGATGTTTCGCGTTCTTGCTGGAGAAGTTCAAGCTGTATTACTTGCCGATAATCTGTCCGCAGTTCAATGTGAAAAACTCATTGTATAAACCTAATCTCGGTAAGTAATTGTAATTATCGTTGCTTTGGTAATATAAAGTGGTTCATACACAGAGAGTGGAAGCGAAATGATTGTCGGATTTTTTGTTTGCTTTCATACTCTGTGTGTACCTTACATCAATAAAATTATACTGTGATCTAAAATAATACCAATTATTTTTCTATCCAGAACTACCAGTACAACACAACATACTAGAAGACGACTACGTGATATGTAGAGTGACTCTGATCAAGTGGGTGGCCAGTTACGCCCACTTCATGAAGAAGCAGGGCAGCGAGGGCGGGCAGCCGTCCTCCATCACCAGCTCGGGCTCGCACCCGCCGCACTCCAACACGCCCACTCCCGCCACCTCGCTGCATCACGAGGAGGAGACGTCTTTCACGGTTGGACTGCCTTCAGACTCCAGTCGGGCGTCTTCGCATGATTCTGCGTGTAACACGCCGCATCCTAGCTTGGAATCTGGTAAGTAGGATTCTGTTTTTTTACATTGGAGTGTGGTTTCGCCTGATGAATGATAGTCTAGAACTTAGATAAGAGCTAAAGGGGTACTGGAGATTACTTTATTTTCATCTTTTCGCCTATTTATTTTATATGACGAAATTGTACTCAACTTTTTGTATCAGTACCTGTTTTACCCGCGCATACATATCCTAATTATGTAGAAATTTTCAAATGTATAAGTTAACCTAAGCTTTTGCTACCAAAATTCCGTTTTTTCTGTTTCATGGCCAATTTTTGCATTTGTAGTACGATTCTAACATAACCTATCGTTCAGGTACATGTGTATACGAAGAGCTAAGTTCAGAGCAAGTAGTCCGCGACGTGCTGTGCTGCTCGTCGCGGGAACATGTCGACTTTACGATCGAGGTGCTGCGCCAGGCCTTCCTCCTGCCCTTCTCGCACGCCGCCGCCATCAGGCGCGTCATAGCGTTGTATAAGGACTGGATACAGATGAATGTACGTACATTTTAATATATTTATGTATATTTAAAATGAGATTCGTGGTTTCTGTCAATTCACTATCTATCAGTTCCGTGCCTATACCACATTTCAACATCTAGAAATCTTCAGAACTAAGTAATATATTTTTTTTTTTTAATTTAACTATATATAACGAAATATTTATCTACCTACACAACAATATTAATATGGACTAAGGCACACAGACTTGTTCATTAATCATTAATATAAATATGTCGCCCTACAGATACCACTAACCTAAACCAATATCCGTGATGTATCAGGTGACGGAAGTCCCCCCGTTCCTGGTGTCGTGCGGGGCGGAGCCCGAGCCCGTTCCGGCGCCGCGACGACTCCGGAACGACTCCTACCTCGGGGCCGTGGGCCGGGACCTCGGGATTGTGCGCGCGGGGATGCAGGTACGGATAATATCTCCTTTCAAACTCATATACGAAGGAAACAGACAACAATCTTGATAATGTGATATGATTTAATTTGTAACTTGTTATCATAAAATCAATAATTTTAGCAAAAGAGCGCCTCAAAGACTCGAACACGCGTATTGATTGAAAAATCTTTGCATATTATCATACATATTAATGGCCATATAGTAAAGTTTCAAAGACAAAAGAGAATTTAAGAAGTTTATGGTTATGGTCAATAACTCCTATACAACCACACACGGCAACTAAACACCAAATCCTTTTCCAGAACATCCTCCAAATATTCATGACGCAAGCGGCGAACGTGTTCCTAGCGTCGCCGTCGCCGGTGGCGCCGCCTGGCGGGCTCGGCCACCAACAGCTGTTAGAGGAACAAACTGACACCTGCAAGCGGGTGCTCAATATATACAGATACATGGTCATGCATGTGGCCATGGATGATAACTCTTGGTTAGTATGTTACATTTTATTAATCAACTACCGGCGCCCCGCAGTTTGTCCCGATTTAGCTCCTCTCCTATTGGACTAAATGTGATGATTATATAGCCTTCCTCGATGAATGCAATCAAAAGATTAGCGCGTTGAACCAAACCAACCAACAAACGAACTCATTATATAGCTAATATAATTTATTCCAATAAAAGTCCAACGACAAAATAATGTATGTAGTTTGCTATGTGCAAAGCCAAAAGCCACCCTTTGTGTGTAAAAAAACCTAATATTTATCTGCAGGGAACAACTGCTGTTAGTGTTACTTCAAATAACATCATTGGTCCTTACGAAAGTACCACCGAAGCGGAAACAAGACACATTAGGAGGGTTCCTAGCGCCGGCATTGTTCCAAACATTGATCGTGACGTGGATCAAGGCGAATCTCAACGTGGCCGTTAAACCAGAACTGTGGCAGAGCTTCATGGAGCTACTGACTCGATTGACTCATTGGGAGGATCTTATAAAGGAATGGGCGGTGAGTGCTGTTAATTTTTATATTTATTTGAATAATTTTCATCAACATATGCTCGCGCTAACATGTCCAGGCAGTTTGTCTCCGTAAAGATTACGTTTGATATGACTAGAGATCGTGTGTATGCATATAAGGGAAGCGTGTATGCTTAGTTCGGTATGTTGTCTAGAAAACGATGGAGACGCTGACGCGCGTGCTGGGGCGGCACGTGTACTCGCTGGAGCTGTGCGAGAGCGCGGGCGACGCGCGCCGCCGCCGCCCGCCCGCGCGCTCCCCGCCCGCGCCCGCGCCGCCCGCCCACCGCGCGCCCGCCGCAGGTACCGCGCCACTCGCACTCGGACATGTGGCTGGCCCGGCTAGCTCCCTCCCGGACGACCCTCGGTCCCGCGCGCGTGCGGAGCGCGGCCCAAATGTAACCGCGCGCGCTAACACGGGTCGCGCTCCGCACGCGCGCGAATGATTGCCGCCGAGCTCGGTCTTCAGCTCTCTCCAACTAATTCTCTTCTTTAACCTTACTCGCCACTTTACGCATGTCGTCTTACTTATATGTAGTAGCTATACCCCACTCTAAAGTAACATTGAAAAATAAACTGCTAACAATATGTGTTGTCGTTATTAACAACTAAGCCAATTGACGTAAACCTTCCGCATTTTATATACAAAGTACTTATAACGTTTGTATCTAAAATGCGGTAGGTTTACGTCGATATGGATGGGGCTCAAACTCACATCCTCTCGATCGCCGGCCGAAAATTCCCCCTTATTAATATTATTACATTTATATTTCTTCAGGAAAATCACCTAAATCACACGAGTCTCACCCGCGCAAGGAGCAGAGCACGCGAAGACAACTGACGAGGTGTCGGAGTGATCCGCACTTAACGAAACAGAACCGGCAGGCTAATAGTGGTAAGTCATTAAAAAAATCAATTCACTTATTACTTATCTGTTTTGTTTTCTAACACCATTAAATCTAAACCGCCATTGTTATGACGTCATATGGCTGTGTTAACTAAAAAGTTTCAACTGTCATACAAAATATCAGTGCATTTCTTGACATATGGCTGTGTTAACTAAAAAGTTTCAACTGTCATACAAAATATCAGTGCATTTTTTGACATATGGCTGTGTTAACTAAAAAGTTTCAACTGTCATACAAAATATCAGTGCATTTTTTGACATATGGCTGTGTTAACTAAAAAGTTTCAACTGTCATACAAAATATCAGTGCATTTTTTGACATATGGCTGTGTTAACTAAAAAGTTTCAACTGTCATACAAAATATCAGGACATTTCTTCAGCCAACGTAAATCTGAAATCATGACCTATATACCATATGGCGTATGATTTAACTTAACTGATGTATTTCACCAGATGGTATCCCTATAAGAAAATATAGGGAAATCCTTATTAACATTTCTTTTTTATCCGAAGGTGGTGAAACCAAAGAAACAGCCAGCAACAACAAACCAAGGAGGTGGTACTCTCTGGACTCCCTGAGGAATTCAACCACTCATGATGAGAGGGACTCAGCCAGCGGGTCTAGGTCGCCTTCGCCGGCTCCCTCCAGTGGCGTCGAGAGTAGTTCCATCAAAGATTCTCCATTGCAAATTGACTTGGCATCGGATGGAGGGAATGTTGGTAAGTAGTGTAGAAAAATATTTATTTCAAATACAAAATGGATTATGTGACTGATTTTAACCTCAGGATAAAGTTTGTCTAGCTCGTCACCCTGTATATAAAGTGTGTCAGTTTATGTGCCTGCGCCGCTATCTTGGTCAGTGCTTGTCAAGTGACTTGACCAAGATAGGCGAAGGCTTAAGCTTTAATACACTACTATCCCATAAGTAAAAACCCAAAGAAAGATGATCATCATGTAAAATAAAAAATAAAATAAATGTGCCAGGCTACAATTGGGTCTCGCCGGGGCCTCTGCCGGGGGAGAGGATTAGGGTGAGGTTGAAATCCTGTCGACCATTGCAGTTATCCTCCGTGGAGAAAACGGAGGCCCTTCTTTTCCACGGCTCG
This sequence comes from Timandra comae, assembly GCA_958496195.1. Classification (NCBI taxonomy): domain Eukaryota; kingdom Metazoa; phylum Arthropoda; class Insecta; order Lepidoptera; family Geometridae; genus Timandra; species Timandra comae. The sequence continues at coordinate 7,348,200 of OY292370.1, forward strand.
AGGAAGAAGCCACCAAAAGGACGGCGATAGTTTTCTTTGTGTAGACGGCGGTGAAGGCCAGATAAAATATCTATGCCTGTTTTACATGGTAGGTTTCCCTACCGTTCGTGAGCCCCGAAAGTACTTTGCGCAGTTGGCCTTGAAGATGGTCGCAGCCACTTGCTTGCTTGCAAGGCAAAGACCAGTAACGGTGGGATTCAACTGAGCTATCATTGCAGAGTGGACGGAGAGCGATTCCATGGAGGTGGGCGTGGGCAGTGTGGGTGGCGGGGGTGGGGCGGGCGGCGCGGGCGCGGGCGTGGTGATGGGCGGGCGCGCGCGCGGCTGGCTGCCGGACGTGGCGGCGGCCCTGTGGCGCCGCATGCTGGCCGCGCTCGGCGACCCCAACCACCTGCGGGACCCCACCGCGCACAGGCACTTCTTCAACTACCTGCTGCACCTCAACGACACGCTGCTCAAGGTACGGACGTACACACGAACACACCACACACGGCGTGCGCGTGTATACACGCATACATACACACACATATACGAATACGCACGCATAACGTACAGACAGACACACGCTCGCAAATACAGTGTGCAAACACACATATACGCATACGCACGCATAAAAAATAGACGTGCGCGCACGCAAACGCTAGTCACGCTACACACACGGTATTTTTCAATACTATTGGAATTTCAGGATTAACTTAGCATAATAAATCATTCTATAAACTCTCATCTAACTGAAAGCTATGTTTCTAACTTGAATTAAATGTATCTAGAAAGCACACACTCATTCATAAAACTGTTTGTTTCGTACAAGAACATCTGTACAATCGGTTCAATGACCAATCAATCTGTCAAATTCCTTATTGTTTCCTTATCTTGGCAATAACGAACATAACAAACAAATGATTAGCCATACATGTGATAAAATACGTTTGATTTTTATTTAAATAACGAAAATATGTGTCATTTAAATTAACTAAACAATTATGGTTTTGTAATCTAATACTACGGGGCCGGGGGCGTAACCGATTGTTATAAAACTAATAAACTATATCATAGTACATGCTATTATTGATAGAAGAAATTAATTATGTTTATGGACCGCTATATAGTAACCCAAGCTGTATATTTAGTCGTGTGTATATGAATAAATCACGCTGCAACTATTCGTAGTAGAATTAAACTTCTTTGGTCCCGAAGAGCATCACTACATAGTATAAAACAAAGTCGCTTTCTCTGTCCCTATATTCTTATGTCCCTATGTATGCTTAGATCTATAAAACTAGGCAACGTATTTTGATGCGGTTTGTTTTAATAGATAGAGTGATTCAGTGGGAAGGTTTTTAGCATAATTTTATTCCCATATTCCTACGGGAACGCGGGTGAAACCGCGGGTTGCCGCTAGTTATTTATAAAATTCTGATCACCTATCTTTGAAAAAGAAACGTATTATTTACGCAAGCAAAACCGCGTTAAATGTAAAGTATTTATTCAACAGTTAAAACAAAGAAAACCAATAAACAATACCATATTTAAAGCTATTATTGCAATACAATGCCGTAATTTGTTAATGTGACCAAATGTTCGTCTCTAACGTAACCAAGTTCATTTACCTACCGATAGAACAAACATTTACATAAATAATTGTACATATTTCGTACTTTGAATTAAACCGGTACCTCGAATAAACACTTACGCAACGATATCGTGTCATATTTAACGTGGCATATTGAACCTTATGTGTATAGAAATAAGGCGTCACGATTCAACAGATTTCAAAAAACCATATGTTATTTATCACAAATAATGTATGAAAAAAATTATCAGTCGATATCTTAATGTATGACAGATGGTTTTATTACACGGATTTATCTCGATTGAGTCAAATGTTTATGTTTTCATTATAAATAGGGCTTTGTGAGTTAACAATTGCAGTAAAATAAATTACTATCTCAAGTTATAGTACACCTATGAATGGTGTTATTGAAATTGTGCACGCTGTTGTCAAACTCGAAAGTGTTTAAAGAATGTCAGTGCGAAAGAGGAGCAGGAAAAAGGAGATTGTTGAGGAGATTCTTACGGAAACGAGTTAGTTTTTTTACATAACTTTTTCTGAGGGTATTTGTAAATAAGTTTGAAGTGAAAACAATAATGGCGGTGTTTTAGTATTCATAAGTTTAAGTGGTTGTTTTTTTATTTAATTTTTTTATTAGTTATGAATATGGTAGGTAGTGTTTTTGTGATTGTTTTTAAGTTGAAATGAATTATTATCTAAGTGAATCTCTTCTTTATGATGAACATTTGTGGTTGTTGAGCGAGGAATACGATTCAGATGAGTCCAGTGACGGATATGTGGTATTTAATGACGTTAGTAGAATAACATTAAAATAATATTTTGTAAATGTTTCTCTTTGTTTACTTGATTTTTTTGTAGTTGTTAACCCTTTGTCTTCTTCTTTGGTAACATTGAATTTTGTTTATTTTGAACCTTTTGTGTTTTTAATAGAAACGTAGTATTTGTGTGATCTCTTTGTGAACTATAACCATAATATTCTGTAAAGACTTGAAAAAGCTTTTAAAATACTAATTGTATACCCACGAATTTGTTTAGTTTTATAATAATTCAAATTCAAAATTATTTCTTGTTTAGTGTAGGTACATAGGTGTTACAATAATAGGAACTTAAGATTTAGCACCTTTTACAGGCATATATAGCTTCATATCGTTTTAATAGTTTATTTCACTATACTTTATATTTAAAATAAGGAAAATAGATAAACACTGGATCGAAGAATGGGGCAGAGCAGGCACAGATCCTTTGTCCCACGGTTTAAAGGACTAACGAAAGCAAAACTATCAATATAATCAAGTCGGGTTTGTAGATAAACGCAATCAAATAATTTTGTAATGTAATGGATCCTTTGATATCTAAATAAAGAAATAAATCTAATATATAAAATTCTCGTGTCACAGTTTTCGTTGCCGTACTCCTCCGAAACGGCTTGACCGATTCTCATGAAATTTTGTGAGCATATTCAGTAGGTCTGAGAATCGGCCAACATCTATTTTTCATCCCGAAATTCCTACGGGAACGGGAACTACGCGTGTGAAACCGCGGGGTGCAGCTAACAAACAATGCCTCCGATATAAGTCTATGAAAGAAAGTGTTATCAATTTCAATCCTAAACAAGAAAGCGTTTTTATTTCAATACCAGCAGCGCCCCGCGGTTTCACCCGCGTACTTCCCGTTCCCGTGGGAATTTCGGGATAAAAAGTATCCTATGTTCCAGTGGCGAGGGGTCCATACAAGACGATTCCTACCGTCTTCCCTTTTGAAAACAGACCAACTTACACTACTAAACTCTAAATTATCTAACACTCATACTTCAACTATATATTAACGACACCTACTTACTTATAATCACATAAAATATCTATTTTTAATAAATCAAATTAAAATAATAATTCACGAAAAGAATACATAGCGTAATATTCATCGCATAAGAAACGATCTAACTACCTCATACTGAAACAAAATCATAATAATCATTAAGCACTAAAAGTTACGGTTCAAAATCGCTTGGAAGCACCTAGCGCTATACAAAGTTACAATACACCTACATCGTATAAGAAACGATCTAACTACCTCATACTGAAACAAAATCATTATAATCATTAAAAACTATGAGTTACGGTTCAAAATCGCTTGAAAATAAAACGTTTTCCCTTGCAGGTCTAGCGCCATACAAAAGCGTATTCACAACTACATACAATGAACCGTTCCGATACAAAATTCACGCACACATTGACACATATTCGCACAAATTCACGCCCAAAAATAAGACGCTCGGCCACCGTCTTGCTTCTTGATACTATTAATTATTCTGTGCCAGCCAAGGATCAGACCAGAGAAAGAGAGAGAAAGAGAACACGGCTGTTGACGTTTTGCAAAGCGTATTCGCGTATGTCAAGTGTCATGCCATTTAAGTTTTCGCGCGTTGTAACAGTTTGTTTTTGTTTTGTTGATTTTTACGATTTTACATGATAATATTATTTACGCGACTTATTGTTTTATGTAGTATTTGTAGAATTATTATTACGTAAACCTCAATTGTAAATTTGATATAATTAGTGAGTCAAATACCTAAATTCGAAATTATTGGTTTTCGTGTTGTGAAGTGTGAAAGTTAAAATAAAACAAAACAAAAGTTTATTGCATATTGAGCAACTGTTGCTTAATGGATAATCTGCTAGGTGAGAATAATTTATTTAGTAAATTGGACTTAAAATACTACTTGAAAGTAGGGTGATTTCTTGATAAGTAATAATATAATCTTTTTAGATTGATTTCAACTAAAGGTTATCAAACGACCTGTATGAAAGTATACTCGTATTGTTTTTAAAACTGCACAGTTTTTTAAAATTGAATAGGTTAGTCTATTGAAATAGGTTCAACTTCTACAACTGAACTTTTATACCAAATTGCATGCATAATTATGATGATTGCAACATATTTTTTTGTTGCATTTTTTAGTTTAAATTTAAATTACATCATAACTATTACACACATAAAAATATGAATGAATTAAATGTTATTTTGTTATTTTTTTTGTTATGTTATTTATTTAAATAATAAAATAACTTTAGAGGCAGAATTAAATCTAATAAATGAAACATATTTCTTTGCACCTCCAGTGCAACCCATAAGTAGAAGTTAGTTAAATTAGTTATTAATAGTTAGTTCTGTTATATAAAGGAGGCAGCAACTTCAGAAAGTATACAAATTACCTAATTGTATAATTTTATGAGATCTGTCTCCGGTAAAAATTTTTAAATCTCTTTTTTATATTTAAATGATAACGGGGTATATAGCATAAAGTGTTTTGTTTCCTGTGTTTGTTATTTTAGATTCAAAAGTATATAAATCCGTTAGAATTTGTGTGTCTATCTTTATGTAAGCAAACAAATAACAATACAGCTGAACCGATTTTGATGGGCTTTTTACATAGCAAATGGTCAATATAATAAACAGTAACTTTTATGTTAAAATTAACATAGATCAGCAAGAAATGTATTTCTTGAGTCGCGGAAAAAAGTTTGTCATCAGTCTCATCCAAAATTATGTAGGCGTCGTTTTTTTTTTGGATCGTCTTCCCTTTCGGAAAATATCACCCCTCGCCACTGCTATGTTCTTTCCTAGACCATAAGCTACCCCTGTACCAAATTTCAAGTCAATCGGTTCAGTAGTTTAGCCGTGAAAAGGTAACAGACAGACAGAGTTACTTATTTATAATATTAGTTAGGATTAGGATTTTTCTGGTATACAAGCACATAAAATAAAAAAACAATTCTATTTACATTTTCCATGTATTTGTGTAAATATTTTATTTAAAATCAATTGAAAGTGTCGTAAACGTGAATGACTGATATTAAAAATAAAACATGATGTTAAACTTACGTCATTTCTTTTAGCTAACCACTCTGATTTGACTCTGAAGTGTACATTACCTTATTTAGATGTAGCTTACATTGATATTTTTAAATACAAGTAAATTATGTACTTTGTTATTGTATAACATGTGTTTTTTTAGAATATGTAAATAATGAATCATTTCTTATGATTAGATTTTATTTTAAAAGCATACTTACGCTCTTATGTGTGCCTGACAATGAATACTTTTTGAAAACTACTAAAGGATGGAACATTGGGAATATTCCCAGATATACATATGTATATCTAACTATACTGCGTTAGCTCCTCTCCTATTAATCTTAGAGTGATGATAGAAAGATTTCAAATCGGACCAGTAGTTCCTTAGATTAGCGCGTTCAACCAAACAAACTCATAATATCCGCTTTATAATATTGATATAGATTAAATAATAATATTAATATTGTTCCCAGATAAGCGCCAACCAGACTCTCCACGGCAACACTGAGATCCACGTGCCGTTCAACTTGGTGGCGGGATGGTGTCTCGAAGCAGAGGCTTTGCCGCCATCGCACAGGTACACTCCCTTTTTACATTTCCTATATTATGTTTGATGTGTCATCTAATGTTGATTTATATTCCCTGTTGGTATGTATGAGTGGAACAAATCTTGCAATTAATTGAGTTAATTTTAAATATAAGATTAGTATGAATGACAATCCAATATGGCGATTTATTAAAGATGGCGGACTGGTTTATTTTAGACTGGTTCAGACACAAATATGATATGCTCAGCTCGTATCATGAGGGTGTTTAGGATATAAAAAATTATGAAGATGAAGATAAAGTTTATTACTATGTTTATCTACTGTGTTTGTGTCCAGAGCGGGCAAGTTGCTGGCCCTGCGACTGCTGTGCGAGTCGACGCAGGCGCAGGGCCCGGGCGCGCCGTCCTCCTGCAACAACCGCCTGCACCTCGCGCATCTACACCTCTACCAGCGGGCGCTGCATCACGGTATGTGCTGTTTGAAATGTGTACAGTATAGTTGATTGAGTAATTACAAGGGAAAATACGGTCGTAGTAGATTCAAAAGGAAAGAAATTGAGATAGGAACATGTTGGTCATTAGCTGACGTCCCGTCGCCATTGCATCCGTTCGAGCGGGACGCATTATTTGTCGCAGGTGCGACAGAGACAGATAACCTACAGGTCAACGTACGATATTTCATGTGAATTACGATTACACCACATAAGCTAATCGAATATTCTCATTCATCAGGTCTAACGGGCGAGGACCGGTCGGTAGTCGACGTGTTAGTAGAATATGCTGCCCCGCACTACCTCTCACTGGCTCTAGATGGATACTCGTTACTACTGCTGGACTTCGTACACGCCTCTACTGTCGTACTCAACTCCTCGGACATTGGGCCTTCGGTATGAATATAATTATTATCTTGAGTCGTCGATTTTTTCTCCTTATGTTACTTGCAACTACGGTCCTTGTAATAACGAACGTTTGAATGACTGCGCGGTTTTATGATCACTTTTCGGTATTTTTAACTGCAAAGGCCCGTGACTAAGCAGCTTATCTAAAAGCATGACGTTCTTAATGTAAGGTAGTGTGCATTCCCCCCTAAGAGAAGAAAGTTCAGCCTTTAAAACAGATCATTGACTGCCTTATTTTCGTTGCATTTTAGTCCGGTTTAACAAAACCTGGTAAACATTTGACACCTTGTCAGTCAAATCTGTCACTTTGACAGTATTCAAAATTGATTGTAAAACCTGGTTTAGTGCTAAACCAAACTAAAAATGCAACGCGAATAAGGCAGTTAAAGTCTTCTTCTTCGTAATTATTACACTGTGTTATCCATAAATCAGTGTTAAGAGTGCCACAGCCTTACTTTACGATGAGCTGATCCATTATTTTAATGGCACATTTTATATATCATTAACTACATACATCTCCCGTTCATTCCCAGTGCCCGCGAACAGCAGCCGTGTCGTTCCTGGGCTCGCTGCTGTCGCTCCCGGACGAGCTGATGACCGCGCCCATGTTGCAGCCCTACCCGCACCAGTACAACACCGTCTCGTGTCCTGATCTCAAGGTTAGTATTGATAGAGAAATTTTATTTTTAATGGTAACAAAATTTAAAAAATATGGCTCCGTTAAAAATTCCGATATATGATTACCCAATGACAATTAGACTTCGGAAAACATTGTTAGTAAAATTGATAATTATTTAGTTACTTCCTACTAATATTATAAAGCCGAACGTTTGTGAGTATGGATGTTTAGATGTATGGATGTGTGGATGTTTGTCTTTGTTCCTCATTCACGCAAAAACTGCTAGTATTTGTTTAAAAAAGAGATTTAATTTTTGATACCCAATTTCCATCTGGCATTCATGGGGTCATTATCATTAACGACTCAGTCAGAGTCCATCCATCTTTAATCTCCCCATTCTCCTACAGGAGCACGTACTAAACATCCTAGTGCGCGTGTGTCGGCGCGAGCTGTCAGCCGCCGCTAGATGCGCGGGCGCGTGCGTGCTCACGGCACACGTGGCCGCCGTGCTCGCAGACAGGGAGCACAGACCGAGATTACCCGACTATGTCACGTGTCTGCTGCAGATGTTAATGGTATGGAGATAATACTGTTATATTGTAGTTGGTAGTATACTCCGGTCGTAATTCACACTGCCAACACTTTCAACCGCTCGCTATTGCATCTATGCGAGCGGGACGCATTATAATTTACGCAGGTGTGACAGATATTGATAGCTACAAATCAACGTACAATGTTCTCTGTGAATTACGACCAGACTTTAGTAGTAGTCTTTGATACTTACTAAGGCTGGTAATAGCGCTATGCGGTTGACTGGGCCAGTTAACCAATGCGGTTGAATATATCTATGCCGATATATGAAGCCCTGCAAAGCTAAACGGCTAACGTTGTGAATCACGGTTACGGTTGTACACAACGACAGTATAGGTGTGTTTCAATTGTGATCTGTTGGAGTAGTCGAGTACTGTGATTGGCCGAACATTGTCAAAAGAAATGCACCCTAATAGAGAGAAACATTTACAAAATTCAACAGATAAACTGACATTTGACGTTTTCAGATGAAAAACAAAACAATAGCTAAAGTGGTGAGCGATTGTATATTAGTACTGGCTGATTACACGGATCGGATCATAGAAATGTACCCAGGATTGGCCGGTAAGATTTAAATGTATTCTAAATTCAAATAATTTATATTTTTTTACTTTTTTACCTCAAACAATCGCTTATAAGAAGTTGTTGATACAATTGTGATATTTAAATTTTACTTTATATTCTAAAGATACCTACCAAAAGCACATCATTTTTTTTTCTATTTGTCATATTATGTATAGAGTCACCAAGTTTTCTGTGTCGGTGACAGCGTCGCTGTAATCGCATCTTTTGGTTGTCAGTTTATTGAAAATCCAAATGACATTAGAATAAAGATGACAATAGTAGCTTCCACTTTTGGCAGCCGGCACAGAAAACTTGGTGACTCTATAAGCTAATGTGTACTATGCGTCAGAACCTTTTTCGATGAGACTTTCACTAGCAAGTTCAAAGAGAAATTTCAGTACGCAAATCACCATTATTAAAAAGAATATATTTTTCCCAGGTAAAATAATAAGATGGATATGCGCCTGTCTCGCTCAAATATCGAGTACTAGCGGTCGCGATTCAATAAAGCCACTAGCCGGCTCGCTGTTACTCTGTTTGGCGGAATTCGCGGTACGATGTGGACCCGCTTACTTGATGGAGGAGAAAGATGGAGAACAAACGTTGTTACTTATGATATTTAAGGTAAGATTATATTATTTTCATTAGATTTTAGAGTTATCATGGTTATGAGCACCAAAATCTATATCAATAAAATTGAGTCGTCGAAACGTATGTAAGCGTACAGATGAAAGCGCGCGGGTTGCGACCTGCCCAGCTACGATAACAGTTAACATTACAATGGTTGTTAAAATATGAATACATGTACGAAGAAGAATGGAGTGTATACCGATAAAATGGCTTGGCATATCTCATTAGTAGGATAAAAGCAGGAAGAAATTTAAAACTCATAATTTTTCAACAAAATATGATTTATTTAAACAATATCACATTAAAAAAGATATAAAAACAATAACAAAAAAATAACAAGTGTAGTAAAACCTACACGTTTTCAAAATGTACATAAAGTATTGGTTTTTGCTCCCTCGTTATAATTGAGGTGTATCCTTGGACTATAGGAATAGGATAATATTTGGAAGTTAGGATAAAATTTGCTGTTAGGATAACATTTGGAAGTTAGGATAAAATTAGCTATTTAGGATAAAATTTGCGAAGTAGGAGTGCTTTGTAGGATGAAATTAGGTAAGTAGAATAAACATTGTTATTTAGGATAAGATTGGCTATTTAGGATAAAATTAGCTACCAACATTAGAAAACATTAGGAAGATAGGATACAGTTGAATAGTCCAAGTCTACATCCCATGAGTATTACTGTTGGTGGTACTGCTCTTGTTGAGGATGGTCCAAGTGCTCCTGAGGTTGGAAGCCATTCTCGTCCGCGGTGAAGGTTACGGTGTAAACGAGTCCATCGGTACCGACGTATTTGTATGAGCCAGTCACTTCGATAGCTTTGTGGTCCTCGCTGATCTGTTTCAATGTGCCTTTCTCTTGACGCGCTGTGCCGTCGCTTGTTTCAAAGCTATGGAAAAAAATATTTGAAATCTCACTCTGTTTCTATACCTAATCTATACTAATAATAATTATAAAAGAGAAAATATTTGTTTGTTTGTAACGAACAGGCTCCGAAACTACTGAACCGATTTAAAAAAATCTTTCACTAATGGAAATCTAATAACTATATAATCTGCGAGTGACACAGGCTATATTTTATCCCTGTATTCCCACGGGAATGGGAACTACGCGGGTGAAACGCGGCGCTGCTAGTAAGTATTATAATACTTAATTACTTTTTCAAATTTATAAAATCAAAAGAATTTTGGTTGGACGGGCTAATTTTGTAAACGATTGGTACCGGAATGTTGGAAAGCCCATTTATTGAGATACTATACATATAAAATCACGTTACAACTAATAGCAACAGAGTAGTAATTAACGCAAGTAAAACCGCGGTACACAGTATAGTATATAGATGGTATTTTAAGCTCGAAGCGTCTGACCCTCTGTCTATCTATATGATAGTGCTAATTGATTTGCATGCGTTTTTACTTTGAGTTAGACATTAAAATGCAAATATACTTTACTAATTCAAAGCGGGACACATTCAGTTCTCTTAATATAAATCAAATGTTACACTCTTTACATTTTGGTTTACGCTAATATTTTTTATACCGTAACGAATCGATAAGTATTTTGCTTTGATGATACATAGCAAAACCGCTTTCTCTAGCTATGTCATTCGCTTTTATATATAGAGCCTTCCTCATTAAAAAGACTATTTAAAGCAAAATAAGATCAGCTAGGCTAGCATGACTTCGAAAACGCGATAGATACAGCGATTTATTGACATCCAACTGTCAAAATTTGATAAAAATACCATATTGAATTTTACCACGTGATTAATTTTATGACATTTGGTCATGCTCGCGAAATCGATATTATTTCGTGGTGTCTGTATATTTTATCACGCACAGTCATGCTAGGGGGGCTGTAGCTCTTGATATTACCGCGTACAAACAATTTCTAAGTCATGTTACAGTATTAAGATAAGATTAACTTGAATATAATTTAAATTATCTCAAATATTTATCACCAAAACCACACTCAGTCATAAATATCACTACTTATTGCACCAAACATAAGTACTTACGCGAAATCGTAACCATCGGGGCTGATGTTAGAGTCCTGTTTCAATATATAAACGGGATGCTCTTCTTGGTGTTGAGGGGCCGCCAGAGACACGGCGAATAGGGCGAGGGATACCAATACCTGGGGACACGAAATAGTACTTTAGTGGGGTTGGAATAGAGGTTATAATTGATTGTACAAACAATGAAAACAGCAAAAGTAATTTTAATAAGAAATAAGTAATTTATTGTTTAACTTTAAAGTTTAAAAATATCTAATATTAAAAAATATGACAATGATGGATAACTTTAACATTTAAAAGAAGTATAAATTAAATAATTACTAATATGATTTTATATACTTGGATGTAATGTCAAAAACAATAATTTAAATAAGAACTAGAATTAGTGGGTATTAGATAACAAATCTATATAATTCTGGTCATTAGTCTCCCAAAATGTGAAATTGGCTTGTACTGATTTAAATACTCAATGATGGATTTATTTATTTATTTTAAGAACATCAACAACATGTATATTAAACATTGACAGTCACAGAGGATGGATTGTTTAAAAAATACAATCAGACCTTATTATAAAGGAAACAACAGATAAAACAACAAAATTCAACTATACAAATTAAAATACCAAAATATAACTTACAATTTTATGCATTTTGAATGTGTGTGTGAGGTAGGTCTACTACTTGAGAGTCTGGTGTTGACTGTACCGCCTTCAGCAGACGCCGCCCGTTATAAATACAAACAGTAATTGATGACAACACTCACATTCTAATACGTAATGTATAGTGCTAATAAAGAGAGTCGAATGTCCCACAAAAATAACATTTGCCACTTACTTACATATTGCGTTAATATTTGTTTTATTGCAAACTTTGTCTTGTATTTTACTAGGTATGTCCTGGGGTTTTGGTCGCGTTGCAGGTTATGTTAGTAATCGTTACATGTTGTAAAACTTAGTTGCTTGTCGCTACAAGTATGTAATATTTAAACTAGGCATGTTAATGTGGTATTCATCAATAGAGTTATTCAATGGGGAGGTTATTATGTCATATATGTTAAAATTTAATACGGGTAAAACGCATTTTTTCCAATAAAATTAAACATATCCTGAAAAATAAAGACAATCAAACAAACACACTTTCATATTTATCCTATACTCAGAATCACAATGTGTACATTCAGAATCAAAAGTATGTTAACACATTCAAATATACAAACCATTTATGACCTTCCTGAAACAAGCTGTGCATGTTTATTGCTTGTAATTTATCTAAAAGAGAATCTATTAATTAAAATAAAGTTTAAAAAATTGTAACTGTTTGGGATGTCATAAAAATGTTTTAATATATGAATGTGTTTACATATTTTTGATGCTAACTGTACATGATCTGTTAAGTAAAATTTAAAATTAAGCTTACGGTCAAGGTTCATTTTGTCCTTAGTTCTAAATATTCCTACATTCATTTTATCCCTTGAGAAATTTTGTATAAACGTAGCCTATATCCTTTTCCAAGCTCTAATCTATCTCTGTACCAAATTTCATTGAAATCGGTTCTGTAGATTTGGCGCGAAACCGCGAACGACAGAATGACCGACAAGAATTATTTTCTCATTTATAATATTAGTAAGGAAGTAAGGATCTTGTAGATCAATTGGTTTTTTTTGCCGTAACAAATTCTTAGCACAATAATTCAAATTCAGTTTGGAGTTTGGACCTCAAAAAAGCATTTTCAAAGGCCAAAATATTAACATTTATTTATTTGTTTCAGGTACTACACGCGGTGATGAAAGGGACCAACGGATCTGATATAGAGGGTCTCTCATTACCCGTGGACGAGGATTTCGACCCCAACATCCAGCTCGATAACTTGGGGCCTAAGACGTCGCCGGCCTCTACTATTGATGTTAAGCTTTGGGCTCAGACGGTAATTATAAAATTAGTATTTTTTATAGACAGTCTTTATTCTGATATTTCCATTGGATTAAGTAGAAATGAGATTCCCTAAAATATTACTCAATAATTATTAGTTTGCTTAGGAAAGGCTACGATGTATTTTTTTCCTTTCACGGGACTAGGAGTCCCGGTCTTTTGGAAGGCTAGTATGGGGCCAAAGCCAACACACGGAAGCCCTTTGACATATTTAATCTTTTGTAAAGGACGCACAATCCGGCGACTATCCCTGTATAACACTATAAAATGCATCCAAGGACAGTCCCCGGTTCTGCTGGGAATATTGCTAATATATGGAAAACTACGACTGGGTTATGGGAATGGGATGTTTAATGGACTGGATATAGGGGAACTATGGGGACTATGATTATTATTATATGATTTTACTAAAATAATTGTCGTCCTTAGTTCAACTTGTATGTATTCTAGATATATTTTCTCCTATTTGAGTTCATAAGTTTAGGCTGTTTACTGTGACTCAGTAAGTCACACACATAGTAAAATAGTTTGTTTTAAATTGGTCATAGTAATACAATTTTCCATATGACCTTGTTACACCATTGCACAATTTGCCTGAAGAAATTATGCGTGACACTTTTCAATGTAATTTTCTAATCATTTACATACAAAAGGCTAGTTGAAAATGTTATGTGAAAGCAAACAGAATTCTTAATTGTTTAACTTTTTTTGTAAAAGATATTTTCAAAAACATTGTCTTGCATACATTGGTTATCAAATCTCGTTCGAGAACGAAATTAATTCATCCAAAAAGCATAGTAATTTCAATATTTTTACTATTCCTTAATACTACTTGCTGGCACATAGCATCTATAATTATTATTATACACATAAACGATTGAAAAGTAAATAGTATATTCCCAAATCCCGATCACCTAGTGACCTTTTTACTGACGCCGGGAAACATTGTTGTTTATTAAAATAAGCTAAAAGTTATGCAACTTTATTGCATATTTTAAACTTTCGCGATCGGAATTCATCGTTGCATAGTTTACAGGTCTTAATCGCGTATAACATAATTATTATTTATCTCGACGTTTCGACCGGGTTACACCGATCGTGGTCACGAGAAGTCTTCTAGAACGTAGAATAGAGTATTGAAAAATCTGTTAATTACACACATCATTTCTTTGAACGTTTCCACAGATATGCAGCCAACTAGTAATATTCATGGGCCAATGGCCGCTGTGGGCGGGCTGCCAGCTGTCGTCGAGTGTGTGCGAGCAGCACGACAGCCCGGCGCTGGGCGCCGAGCTCGGCCCGCCCGTGCTCTCCGCGCCCAACATACAGCTCATGAGGTTCAGTGACACCACACTGGCCTCGCTTATAGAACTACCCGCGTTGGACATGCCGCCCGCTGCCGGTGGAACTACGCCTGGTTAGTTTGAGATTTAGTATTACTTTTGTTGGTGCATTATTGTATAGTCTTGTAAGTGACGCAGATCTGTGTTTCGAAAGATTTGTTAAATTGTTGGTACTTGTTTAAAGCGCAATGCCGCCTTCCTGTTGATACTAAAATTAATATCAACTGAATAAAGATTCCAAAGTCCAAGTCGGCAGCATAATATCGACGACTCAGTTTAGGCAGTTTTATAGACACTGGTTTTATACATACTGATACAAGTATAATTTGCTACTGTATCAAATTTCGCCTAAATCGGACAACGAAAAGAGCAACAAACATCCATACAAATTTTTATATTTATAACATCTAGCCAAAACAAACTTATTATTTTCACGTATCCAGGTCTATCAACATCAGACCGGCTAGTACGCGTCCTACTGCGTGACGGCGTGGGCAAGTCGTGCTGGGACGCGTCCGCGCTGTACTACGAGCCGGCCGAGTGCGGGCTCACGCCGCCCGAACCGCTACCCGTCTCGCAATGGTAACTAACGCTTTATTAATGAGTTTCTTTTAAATGTTGAGCTGACCTTAGGATGTTCGGGCACAAGGTTAATACGGTTATTTAAGGTGCACGTTACCCGGCCCCATACACAAGCCATTTGTTTCTCGGTACATGTAGGGGGCAAATTGTTGCTTGAAACATTTTTGGTCTGAAACAATTAGTTGCTTCGGTGAGTAGCCCCAACAAGCCCCAACTAAATCGGATCAGTAGAGTTGGACAGACTTATCACTATACGTATGCAGTGTAACGTTATTTTACGCATTCACATACACTACAAAAGTCTTAGGTCAAGTGTTGAACGTGCCAGCTTTGAATAAACTACCTATACTACACAAGTGTGACATGTCAATGTGTTGATGCCAACCTTAGTTAATCTATCTATAGCTGCCTATATTTTCAACATCATAATAATGTCATTTTCAGTATCGACAGTCCCCGTGACGACACCCTATCGTCGCTCCCACCGCCTCTCCCGCCGGATTTGTTGCCAGACTACAAAAACTCACCGCCCGATAAACATCAACTGGATCACGTAAGGATTGTCATGATTCTAAGTATTTAATATCATTACTTTATATTATTTTTTTCATACAAAGATAAGATGAGTAATGTTTCAAATGAAGACATTTCGCTAAGACAAAATTCCATCTTGTTCACAATGATCATTAGGAAAGTTACCTAATATCATTATTTCTCAGAACTTTTCTATAAGCGACTCCATCCGATGGTGTGGTGATATAGGGTGGCAATATTTCGCGCAGCTGATTCCTTACTATGTTTATTGTCCAAAAATCCAATAATTCTCTTTTCCTCACTTTTAGCAATAGTTAAAAGGAATACCTCTGGATTTGGTCTACTACGCATCTACTTGAAAAATTCACCCCTATTTTTATATGAATAACACTTGTCGTCGTATCCGCAGGTGCTGTCGTACATCGGGCACACGTCGCCCGAGGTGTCGTGCGGGCGGCGGCTGGACGAGGCGGGCGCGTCCCCGCTGGCCCCGGGACACGAGGACCAGCTCGTCGCCGCGCTCGTCGCACACGCTAATGCGCACAGGAATTATCTGAAGCAGCAGCAACATACGTAAGGATATATTTTTTCATTATAAAAACACAAAATAATTCATTTCATCAAACCAATTTCGCATTACGAGTCAACAAACTGTCCCCTTTTTCCTCCTTGCCCCCCTCCCTCTTTAGGTCTTATTACCCTTTTATTAGTCGGAGTAAAGAAAATTCAAACAATTTATACATAGACACCTCCTCTCCAAATACTTAAAGTCCAATTACTTAAGTGTCTCCAATTACTTAAGTGTCCATACGCGACAGTAACCTAATAACATATCATCGGGTAACCTAATTCCTCTAAAAAAAACTTGAACCATCCACTTCTACAATCTAGCTTGTACTTTTTCTAGCCCCGAAGAAGAAGAGCTAACCAGCGAGTCGTCGGGCGGTAATGCCGGCGGGGCGTGCGAGCCGTTCGCGCAATGCCGGCGGTTCGCCGCGCAGCTCGGCGTGCTGGCGCCGGCACGACGGAACCACGCGCAGCTACTGGCACGGACTGACCGGCTGTTGAGAGATCTTAAGAACTTGGATGCGCATAGGTAAGTCTAACTTGCTTCATCGTGTCAACTAAACTGACCTATTATACACTCAAAACAATCACCGTATCATCTTCACATAGAAACTAACCCCCAATCAGACTTTCTATCTTACTTTTATAGTAAAATTTTTGCTCACTTGACAAACATGCTTGATTTTCGTCAAGCCTCGTCAAACAAGCTTGATCCTCAATTCCAGCAATTTTATCCTTTACACATATTCATACCATTCACCCCTCTAAATTTATCACCTCTCTATAGCAATCAGTGCTCCGATTCTACAAAGACATTTGAAACTGGACCCCATTTAACCCCGATTATAATATAATTAATAACCCCTTTAAGGATTTAAAAGAACGAATTATAAATAAACAACTCTATTTCAGATGTCGCGAAACCCATAAAATAGCAGTGATATACGTGGCCAAAGGTCAGGAGACCCGGAATGAAATATTATCAAATCGTTGCGGCAGTCCCGCTTATGAAGCTTTTCTCGCCGCTTTGGCTTGGGAGGTAAGTGTACATTATCAATAATTTTTATTTCTCTCTAGAACAGATACACTCATCACTTATGAAGCAGCATAAAGCCTCCGACTTGGTAAGTTGAGACTTTGAGTCTCAGGTTTTATTTCGAGTTCGAATGATGCATGTATGCAAATTGATAAAAAATAATACAAATAGCTGTGATTGCCGCTATTCATCCTCACTGTACTACGGACTTCGCGGACGATATATCCGTGAAAGAGAGATCTTTGTTTTTGTAGGGGCATGTTATACTTATTGAGTTTTGTTTCCGTAGGTGGAGTTGGAGTCGCACGTGGGGTTCACGGGCGGTCTGCGCGGCGGCTGCGGCGGCGTCAGCGCGCCCTACGTCGCCACGCTCACCGTCGAGATGCTGTTCCACGTCGCCACGCGCATGCCCGCCGACACGCCCGACGCCATACTCAACAAGGTGACACACACCTCCCTACTTACGTGTCTCACGAGACGACTCGCTTCAACAGGAGCTCATTAATAAACGCCACGACCTACACTTGTTACAGACCCGGCACCTGGGCAACGACGAGGTGCACGTGGTGTGGAGCGAGCACTGGCGCGCGTACAAGCGCGAGACGCTGCCGACGCAGTTCTGCGACGTGCTGATCGTGGTGTACCCGCTGGGCGGCGGGCTGCTGCGCGTGTGCGTGCGCCGCAAGCCCGACGTGGGCGCCAGCGGGCCGCTGTGGGAGGCCGGCGTGCTGCGCGCCGGCGCCGCCGCGCGCCTCGTGCGCGCCGCCGCCGCCGCCGCCGGCCGCGCCGTGCGCGCCACGCTGCCGCTCTACCAGCACGCCTACAGCGAGCGGCCAAGGGCGCGCGACGCGCTCGTCGCCAACCACACGCTGCCCGCCACCTACGAGCAGTTCCTCGACGCCGTCAGGGACCCCGTGCCCGCCGCCGCCACGCCCGGTAACACGTTAATCCACCACTAGTAATATAAATCTGTATCCGCAATCCATAAATAGTACTTTAAAGTATTAAAATAAACTATCGACCTAAAAGACATGACGTGATAAAACGTTACAATTATATTTATGATTTTTTTCTGATCACAGATCAAAGCAGCGGCCGCTTAGCAGCCGCTCTGCTTGACCACGGCGCGAACTCGTGGAGTTCGACGTCCGACTCGCACAGCGTGTCTCCGCGGCCGAGCAAGCGCCTCGGGCCGTTCAAGCGGCCGCTCCCGCTGCACACGCACGCGGCGCACGCGCCGGCGGCGCCGCACACCGCGCCCGTCACCAACACGCCGCCCAACATGCACCCCACGCCCGCGCCCCGCAAGAACCGGTGAGACACGCAGCATACACATCACACACACTGTTTACAAAATATAACGTTATTTTACTAAGGCCTGATTTTTCCATCGCCAGATAACTTTATTCGAGGAATAACTTTGAAATTTTGACAGATATTTCATACAAAAACTGTCAAACGTCAATTTTATTCATCGAATAAAAGTTATCTGGCGATGGAAAAATCGGCCCTAAATATATAAATATTTAACTGTTAAACTACCGATGAAAACAGCCGTTGACAAAATTAAACTTTTTACATTGCAAAATATTATATTTTTATGTTAAACTGTAATAAAGATTATATTTTAAATATAAACGCATGTCTAAGTAACTACAGTATATTTTGTTGCTTAAATTTCTTTTGATTTCAAAATGGAATTTTAATACATACACAAATTTATTAAAGATAGATATTTTTTTCTATCCATACAAAACAGTTCAACTGATGATTAGCCCGCAGCGAATCGATCAGTATAGATGGGTTTATATCATCATCATAATCATGTAACTATATTTTATGTGTAATTAATCCTTTCATACTGATTCACCGCTGGCTAATCATCGGTTGAACTCGATGAAATTTTGTACATATTAAAATTCGTTCAACTTATAGAATAAATACAGGCCAAGTTCAGTATAAAATGTTGTTTAAGTATATACTTATTCGATAATGTAATTATGTGAAAACAATATAAACACAGGCCTATAAGTTTATTTTAGATGCAAATGTCTACCGTTGATTTTGTAAAGTAACTATTAATGACTTTATCACTAACATGTACTAAAATCCAATCGCAAAATAAGAAAATTTCATTCAATCTGTCTTTATCGCACGCGAACATATTTTGTACAGCCGTCACCCTCACACGAAGAGTGCTATTTGTAAAACGGTCTAGTATTAATGAAACCACTAATTTATGTTTAAGATAATTTCTTTTATATTCTACATAATAATATATTATAAATAAATGTATGTACCTAATCGTAACCAACAATATTGGTTAAATATCTGACAAATTCGTCCAAAAATGAGATTAAACTCGGACTTTGTACTTAATAATTTATAAGCTTCTCAAACGTGTGTTTGCTTAACGCATTGATATGAATTATATTTAAAAATAATTTTAAAATTAAATAATAATAATTGGTGCTTTGTGCAGAAACGTCATAATTGCATTTGTGTTCTGTACATAATGTAATTTAGATTGTAGAGCTTTAACTGTTGTAGGTTAATTATATAAATATTATGTAATTAATTATGGCATTCTCAATTTCCTGTTCATTTTTATTGAAACGCTGGAAGGTTGAATATAAAGCCAAACGTACTGAGGCGGTACCGATAGTCTGTATGACATATTACATATCATACCAGCCACGGTACAGTCAGCGTCAGACAAAACGTACCCCCCCCCTTGGTAATACTTGGTCACTTTGGTATTGCCAACTGTTCGGGGTATGGTTGGACGTTTGATGATTAAATGATAGTCTCAGTTTGATAATAATTATAAATGTTTAATAAATCCCGAGTTGTATAAAAATATATAATGATACAAAAATGATATGAGACGGTATCTTTTATATGACGCTGACTGTACATTCAGCAACAAAATTAAATTAACACATTCAAATATTTTTACTTTTTTCAATTAAATATAATTACATAAGAAGTAATAGAGATATGACAACGGCCAAAACAGAAACTATATTTTGCTTTTAAATAGTCATATTTAAAAGCAAAATATAGCAAATATATATATAAATATATATTCAACTGAATATTTGAATCTGTTAATTTACTTTAATTGCTAAAAAGCTTTTTAGTCGTTCATCCAACTTTGTCAAAAGTTATATTTAAATAATAGTATTATTCGTTATCCCTCCATTTTTATAATGCACTTGTTTTATTATTTATATACTTACTTCTAGTTATTCAAAATTCAACATTCCAAACATTATTTTGTTAAATTGCTTCCATTTGAGATTATTTATTATTTTTGCATTTATTTTGTATTGTATTCAGCTCTACGAATATTAATACATTCCATAAACTGAAGGATCTGTATTATATCAGTATAATTATATTTATTCATTTAATTTTAATCAGTATTTAGTAGATATTAAGACTGACACACTAAAATACATTTATTAAAATCACGTTTTAGTATTTAAATGATAATTCTGTATTTTATAAAATGTGGTGGTATTATTTATAATTTATTTGTGCTAATTTATTAATTGTTGATCGATATACATTATGTTACAGTTTCTAAAGTACTACAATGTTGTAACTAGTAACATGGTTATTAACCCACGGACATATGTAATGTAACCAAAATTATATATTTAAATAAAAAATAAAGTTGATAAACTTTTCATTATGTTGTTTCTTTTCATTTCTAATTTATATAAATCAGTAGTTCTACATAATACCGACCCCAATGACAGGATCTAAGTTCGGAAGAAGAGATTCACTATTTGAGAAAAAACTATTCCAAAGATTGGAAAAAATGTTTTTAACCTACCTAATAGGATATAAATAGACTAAAATAATATAATATAATAGGGATGTCGACTAAAAGTGTCTAATATTTATTCGAAATCTATCTAACGGACTAATTAGAATTTCATTTTATTTACCCAGTCGACATCCCTATTAGGGAGTTTAATTAAATAATAATACCAAGTTATTACAAGTACGTAGATTTATTTAATTTCATAGATATTACAAGTCAGTTTTTAGGTAGTTTATACATTCCACCCTGCAATATTAACTGATGAGTTCTCACTTTAGTATCTAAAAACTGTCTCAATTCTTGTAGACTGCATTCTGTGCCGGGAGCTTGGGATGCAAACATTTTTAGCATCTGGTGAATTCTGTCTAGAGGTAAACAGTCTAAGTTAGTCAACATCCCAACTATGTATGACCAAAAGACTTGAAGTTCCCCTTCTCTCTGATCATGAGCCGATGCCATCGCACTTTCAGCTTCGTCATCTTCGCAAATCATTTCCTGAACCTGGTTCGAAGGCACAGCCCCTTTATGGGAATCAGAACCTTCAACTAACACGAAATAATCAGGACTCTTCTCAGTAATTATCCCCATTGATTGCCAATAAGTAATTTTCCGCCGTAATATCGTTACTGGCACTTTCATTGTCTGGTGTAGCTCTTCTATAGACCATTCTGGCTTTCTTTCGAAATGCATTATTAGTGTAGCATTAAATGGTGATACAGTTAAGTCTAACTTCTTGTCTCCTATTTCTATTTCAATATTAACATTCCCAAGATGAGGTTTCCAGCTTAATGTTCTATTTCCTTTTAGAGCTTCAAAAGACTTTGTATATGCTTCCAGATGCGTCTTTATAGCCTCAGGCAATTCTAAGCTCTCATCTTTGAATGGCGGCCAAAACTGAGCCGAAAGAATCATGGCATTGGATACAAATATCTTATTTAAATCCTCAATTTCCTTATCTTGATGTATAAGAGCGTTAATTCTCTTAGAATCTGATATATCTTTCAGCATCACCTCGCAGAAGTGTAATTGAGATTCACCGAACCTTAATTTTAGCAGTTCTAGGTATCTGATTTCTTTTTCTGTATTTATAGCAGTTTGGGCCAGCAGTCTGTCGGCTAATAGTGTTCTGTATTCATTTACAAACAGCTCCTTGCTGCCGTATACATTGACAAGCATTGAAATTATATCGCTGGTTCTTCTGTCTGAGGAGTTAACTTTGGGATCAGCGTCTACTGGGTCGGGGACCCATTCATCCCAAGCTTCGT
Source organism: Timandra comae (assembly GCA_958496195.1). Taxonomy (NCBI): domain Eukaryota; kingdom Metazoa; phylum Arthropoda; class Insecta; order Lepidoptera; family Geometridae; genus Timandra; species Timandra comae. The sequence goes on from OY292370.1 coordinate 7,370,587, forward strand.
CTTTATCTTCGTCCCCATCTGGTTCTGATGCAAACTTTGCCAATTCTTCAGCAAGTTCACTACCAGCACTGTCTTCTGTAAGACTGCTAACCACACTCCTTACAGTATCTTCTCTATTCCTCAAATAATTTTTAACTGGTTTTGTAACAGTCTCAATTATTACTCCAGAAGGATCCAGATGTCTTAAAGCCCTGATGGTTGAAATATATGCAGTCAATATATCAGGTGTGTTTACGCCGGGATGAAGTAGTCTTGTCTCTAATGCCGATTGCAGCTTTTTACACAAAGTAGGTCTTAAATCTGTTCTCTCTAAACATACTCTTATATCATCAATGGCTGGCTGTGAATCAGGATATTCAATAATTATATTAAACAACTGATCTATCCTTAATTTTGTATAACTATAATACAAAAAATAGCTCAGTTTTTGTTTAAATTTACCAATAGCGATTTGAATGGCCTTGTCGTCTGCTGGAGGCTTTGACGAGCCAGAACAATAAATTCTTGTTAACCAAGACACTACTGTGGTGTCGAGCCAGCTTTCTAGAAACCTTATATGTGAAACATCAAATGTTCCAGTGCACAACTTTTGTATATGAGATTCTATTTTTACTTCAATGAAAGAAGTCAATACTTGTCCAGCGAGTCTTTCTAGAAGATGTAGCTCTACTAACTTCCTATTGGTGTCATGAAACACTTTAACAATATAAGCGCAGTTACAATCTGAGACTTCGTTCCAACATCCAGCACACATCACATCTTCACCCACATCAGGGTTCTCGAATTCATTATCGAATACATTAAAAGATACTTTGTAAAAATGATTGATGATTACAAAGTAATCTAAAGGGAGTGATGCTATAAGCGAGGCTCTAATAAGCTGTTTGAACCCCAAAACAACTTCTTTCTCTCCATAAATAGGTTTATTATCATTACAGGTACTGTTCAGTAATGTTAGTTTCCTCATCATAGGCCCGAAACTTGATACAGATTCATATAATTCGTTCACAGCAGTCTTGAACAACTGAAACCCTTTAATTTCTTCCTCTACTTTGGTAAACTTCGACCAAAACAGTGGTATTACATGTTGGCGAAGATGTTTCTCGATATGAAGAAGCACCAAATCACGTACTTTCACTTGAATACCAAGACCGATGATTATTTGCTGTATCTCTTCATATTCTGCTGAACTACAGTCCGTGAAGATAGAATCGTGTAGGATTGGATAAGCGTAGTTAATTTTGTTCCAATATACTTTCAAGTCTTCCTTACTGAGCGCCATGATTTTCTATAGTAGTAATATTATTTACTTCTGGTACAATTTTATTTTCTGTGATTTATTTTGGTTTGAAACGAAGGTAAAGCTTTTATGAACTTTTAATTTGAATCAAAATTGATTCTGTCCATATTTCTTTTTCTTTGAGTTTGTTTTATTATCAGCGGTGTATTCTTCTTTATTATACGGATAAAACACAATAAAACAATATTAATCAATACAATATTTACAATTTCAACAAATAGGTATTACGACTAGGTAACCGTCCGTCCGCACTCCGCAGTTCATTTAAGATTGGTATGTTCCATTAAGCACCATCCCATCCATGGACATGGTGAGAGTCCCTTCTATAACGCAACACATCAAAACAATATTTATTTATACACCTTTGTGGGTTTTTTTTCAGATAAACTACAATACCTGCAGATTTGATATATAACTGTATGTAAATAAATGTATATTTCCCAAATGAATAAAAATAAAACAAAATAACAAAGTTAAATATTTCAATCCACGGGTCGGGTATGTGTGTATGTGTGTGTGACTGTTGTGTAAGTATGCAAATCATTTATATTTGTATGTCATTTTCACTGCAACCGAATCGACCGTAGGTCGTCAACATGAAGTTAAAGGTAAAAATGGAGTCCACACTTCGAATCAGGGTGACCATCTCAAAAATCGCGAATCTGCCCGAGACTGACTAAAAATCTGCCAAACCCAACACCAGAAAATGCCAAAAGCATGCCATAACTTTTTTTCTGTGTATTCATGGATAAAAACACTATTTTAGGTATGCAAATGATTTTATTTTTTATTTTTTTTGTCGCTTTCGCAATAAAAAGTACAATCAATGTCAACAACATGTTACTTACAAAAACTTATTTAAAAAATTGCACTTAATGAGTATTTTTAATAATCTCGAAGTCAGTAAATACTACAATAAAATTAGGTTAGGTTAGGTTAGGTAGATACGGGTTATTCATTTGGAGGTAGGTACATTTTTCAAACTATAAAAAAATACAAACAATAAAAATCACCCGGTATAAATGATCATAGAAACCAACGAAATGAATGATTAAACAGATGTTAAAATTGATTTACTTGAACAATAATGAACAAAATGAAGACTTTGAAGGTTTCCTTGAAATCTGCCCAATTCTGCCACTTTTTCGAATCGTCAACTTAATCTGCCAAAGCTAAAATTTTGGAGCGAAATCTGCCAAAATGGCAGAAATCTGCCACAAATGGTCACACTGCTTCGAATACCTACTTGAAGCATACCTATATTTATCACTATCGCGCTCTCTGTGGGCTTTCTTTCTAACTAAGATAACCTCTAGAAACAGAGAGTCTGACTAAAAAGAGAGATCGGCCCACAGAGACGTAGGTATTTGACTCAAGCTATTGTTCCAAGTGTGGGCTCCATTTTTACCTACAACTTCGTGGTCGTCAAGCGCCATGTGGAACGTACCCTATCCATGGCATCACAGTGACAGTGACACTAACTCAATCGTTACCGTTTGACTTCGACAAACATTGCAAAACTTTGTTTCTGTTTTGAACCAGATTCACGACCACGGAGCCATAATATCCATTCAGAGAAGCATACTGACCATTGGCGCAATTTTCCATCAAGTACTTAGCAGCTTTTCATTGGCGTTTTTGAAAATAGGTATTTATTTATGACATTTTCCCCAAAGCTTTGACCTTTAATAATAAAAGCCCATCTGGTGGAAATTACGGAATACAATAAACTATTTATAATACCTATTTACTTATCTATCGATTTCATACAAATCTGTTTATACAGGAAGATAACAAACACAAAACTTTTGTTTATTCACTATTCCAAGACGAAGGATTGCTATCGAGAGACAATTTTTTGGCGATAATTCTAAGTTTAAAATACTGTTTGGCGCACTTATTCTCTTGTTTGAATCGAATGTCAGTTTTGAAAGCACTTTGAAAGGCTTTTTATTTTACACAAAAGGTCCAATTTTGGAGAAAAAATGTTTCGTATACAGCAAATATCTCGTTTTTATTTAAAAAATAGGAGATCATACTCCCGTTCATCAATAAATTATGCAAAAGAAGTTAGATTTGGTCCCGATGTTCGATCTCTAATGCTTCAAGGAGTGGATATTTTAGCAGATGCAGTGGCAGTCACAATGGGCCCCAAAGGACGAAATGTCATTCTAGAACAATCCTTTGGTCCTCCAAAAATAACCAAAGATGGAGTAACCGTAGCGAAAGGTATTGAACTTAAAGATAGATTTCAAAATATTGGTGCCAAATTAGTTCAAAACGTAGCTAATAAAACCAACGAAGAAGCTGGGGATGGAACTACCACCGCTACAGTTTTAGCTAGAGCTATTGCTAAAGAAGGATTTGAAAATATTTCTAAAGGAGCTAACCCTATTGAAATAAGAAAAGGAATTATGACGGCGGTAGACACTGTTAAAAACAAACTTAAGGAATTGTCTAAACCTGTAAGTACTTCAGAAGAAATAGAACAAGTAGCTACAATATCAGCGAATGGTGACAAAGCTATAGGGAAATTAATAGCTGCAGCCATGAACAGAGTGGGTAAAAATGGAGTTATTACTGTAAAAGATGGTAAAACTTTAGAAGATGATTTGGAAGTTATTGAAGGCATGAAATTTGAGCGAGGTTTTGTGTCTCCATACTTTATAAATTCGTCGAAAAGTCCGAAAGTTGAATATAATAATGCTTTGGTTTTGTTTAGTGAAAAGAAAATCTTCACGGCCCAACAAATTCTTCCAGCACTAGAAATTGCAAATACTCATAAGAGACCACTAGTCATCATTGCTGAAGAATTTGATGGCGAACCATTATCGGTTCTAGTAGTAAACAAATTAAAGATCGGTCTTCCTGTTGTCGCAATCAAAGCTCCAGGATTTGGAGATTATCGAAAGAATTGTTTGGCTGACTTAGCAACTGCGACTGGAGGTGTTATATTTGAAGACGATAATAATTTAATAAGACTTGAAGATTGTCAACTCTCAAGCTTAGGCAAAGTTGCGGAGGTAGTGGTTACTAAAGATTCTACTCTATTACTAAAAGGTGAAGGTGATAAGGCTGAGATAGAACAAAGGATTGATCAAATTAGAAGTGAATTAGAAGAATGTTCTAATGAATATGATAGAGACAGACTACAAGAACGCCTTGCAAGATTGCAGTCTGGGGTTGCAGTATTACGTATTGGTGGTTGCAGTGAAGTAGAAGTGAATGAAAAGAAAGACCGAGTCAATGATGCTTTAAATGCAACCCGAGCTGCAATCGCTGAAGGGATTGTGCCAGGTGGAGGTGCAGCATTATTAAGATGTATTCCATGTCTCGAAAAGCTTGTGCCAGCTAATATAGATCAAGCTATAGGAATCGAAATAGTTAAAAAGGCTCTCCGTACTCCGTGCCTCACTATTGCCAGCAATGCAGGTTATGACGGATCTGTTGTAGTTTCAAGGGTTGAAAGTATGGACACTAGTTACGGCTACGATGCTTTGAATAATGAATATGTAGATATGATTGAAAAAGGTATTATAGATCCGACCAAGGTGGTGAGAAGAGCGTTGACTGATGCTAGTGGAGTAGCCTCGCTTTTAACTACTGCTGAAGCAGTAATTTGTGAGATTCCGAAACAATCTGAAATTACTACACCTCCCTTACCAGAACTTGACTAATTTATTGTATTTTTTGTTTGAATAATAAAATTAATTAGTGTGCTTGTTTAAAATTATTTAAGTATTTTTGTTTGTATCATTGAAAAATATAACAGACTTGAGAGTTTTTTAATTACGCGAATAGGTAACACGTAGTAGAAAGTAATTAATATAAGTACTCAAGACTACTTGGAGATGGTGAACGAGGCCCTAATTGTATTTTTTTAACATATCTCCACCGTCTTACTTTACATGTGTATAATGATACGTAGAATATTTTTATATATCCTTATCTACATCCTAATACATCACAATGAGGTATGCAATTAAAAAAAACACGAAAAGAAAAAAAGTGGAAACGGTGATGGGACAAAATCTCGAGAAGACTTGCTGTCTTCCGTGGTGCAGGTGATCTACTTTTTATTATTTATAGATGTCTGACGTTTTGGTTGGCTATGGTATGGTATGACAGTCTATGGTTAAGAAATTTTGGCGCGAAATTGTCCACACAAACAGCTGGCGTGTGATCTTTTGTTTGTTAGTTCTGTTTTGTATTTATTTATCGTAGAAATTCTGCTACAATTCATTATTCTCTTTTGCTATTAACTGTAGTTTCAACAATGGGTTCTGATAAAATTAATTTGATTTATAACTATTATGGTTAAACTAAAACTTACCGCAAAATATTTTATGACAAAGAGTTACTTATAAGTAGTTACAAAATGGAAAATCCTATCAATGAAATAGCTACTGAACCGTTGATTAGTGAAGTAATTGCTGAACAAAATGAAGAAAGTGAAGACGAAACTAATAACCTCAATAATATAAGTGATGACGAAGATACACCAAGAATTCGATCTAAAAAGCTTGTTCAGCGTTTCTCCGACTCGGAAAGTGATTCTAAAGAAACTAGTGCAGTAATTACGCAATCCGATAGTGATAATGAGTCCACTATACTGAAAAGTGTGCCTCAGAAATCTAGAATACAAAAGTTAAAAGACAGTTCAGATTCTGACTCCTCAAAAAGTGATGATGGTTCAAAAAATACAGAACAACAGCTAAGAATGAAGAATAAAAGGGATAAACTAAGATCTAAGTTCAAGAATCTGGTTAGTTCAAGAGATAAAGGCTCGAATGAAACTAATGGACAAGTTAATTCGGAAAGTAATGGTTCAGAAAATTCTAATGATGAAGAGTCTTCTATAGAGAATATCAAAAAGGTAAGACTTTTATATAATACAAACGGCCCGCCCCGGCTTCGCATGGGTCCAATTTTCCCGTTGATTTCCAGTTTTTTTTACATAAGAACCTTCTACAGAATATTAGAAAACTACAAAAGAAAAAAATTGCCAAATCGGTCTAGCTGTTCTCAAGTTACAGCGTCAGGAAGGAAAACCCGACTTATTTTTATATATCTAGTAGATGTAGAATATTGTCGGCAATGCTAAGATCACACAAGGCATATGCATGCCTGGACGATACTGTCAATCCCATATTAGTAGACACAGTATGAATTGTTACTCAGTGTCACCACACACTGCTTGTATAATGAATGTTGATGTTTATAATGTAAGAATGTAGTATGCAAGAACTAGCTGTATCCCGTGGTTTTGCACACATTAATCCCAATCACATAGGAATTTTGAACAAAAAGCCTATGTGTAATTCCTAGTTATAAAGATCATCTTACCAAATATAGCTTGTCTTTCACACATCAGCATACTCCATCCTGTTATTATATACTAGAGGTGTCTCGCGGTTTCACCCGCGTAGTTGCAGTTCCCGTAGGAATATGGGGATAAAATTATGCTAAAAACCTTCCCACTGAATCACACTATCTATTAAAACAAACCGCATCAAAATCCATGCGTAGTTTTAGAGATCTAAGCGTACGTAGGGACAGAGAAAGTGACTTTGTTTTATACTATGTAGTGAAGTAAATAATTAACAACTATGTACAACCAAACATTTCAAAGTTTGTTACTTATTTCAGAAAATAAAAGAGAGAATGTCCTCATTCAAGTCGTCAGTGTGTGATCCGGACACTTCAGATGAGGAAGGGGAACAGCAGAAACTGGTCTACAAACCAAAGAAGGTGAAGAAAACTAAACCAATGTCACCTAAACCTCAAAGGGTAAGTTAAATACATTAATATCTCATTATATCAGTTATCCTTCTATTTAATAGAGACAAAAAGAAACACACTATTCTATCATACTGGTTGTGTCCTCCAGTTTCACCTACAGTGATATCATCTTCCAAAGTCAAATTAGTTCTTGAGTTTGTTAAAAAAAAGCTTATGATAACAGTGTAAATTTTATTGATTTTTGGTTGTAAGTTAATATCTAAAATCTTAACATAAAATAAATATAATTAGAGGTTACTTAATCTTACTCGTACTCCTCCGAAACGCCTTGACCGATCCTCATGAAATTTTGTGAGCATATTTAGTAGGTCTGAGAATCGGCAAACATCAATTTTTCATCCAGAAATGTGAACGGGAACTACGCGTGTAAAATCGCGGGGCACAGCTAGTAAGAACATAGAATCTTTGAGTAAGTTATGTTATTATACCCAAAGATCATCCAATAATCTCCAAAAAACAATGTTCACAGATGTCAGCAAAACAAGCAATGGAAAACATGAACAAAATCAAGAGTGAATCAAACAGAATGCTGAGAGAGAAAGAAGTATCTCTCCCGTACCACCGTCCCAAGGCTTTGTTGTTGAAGGACATCATGAGCAGACGACAACCAGCCCTCTCGGCTGACGGCAAGAGTTTACCCATCAAGATGAATGAGAATCAACTTAAGGAATACGCGTAAGACACACATTTAATTTCACAATAATTTTCGAAAAAAAGTAATCCATCACTACATTATTTTCAATTATAACTTCTAGCAATTTGTATAAAATTAAATTACCTACTTTAGATTTTTTATAACTTGTCTCTTTTCCGAACCTTTATCCCATGTCTATTTGGGGTCGGTTTTCAGTTTAACCAGATTTGGCGGAATGTCAGTATTTTACGTGAAGCGACTGCCATCAGACCTTCACAACCCAGAGGGCTATACGACATTCTTGGTTAAACTGAATGTTAGACTTTTGAGGGCTCTAACTACCCGTAACGACTGTCGAAGATGTTAGTACGACAACCGGGACCGACGGCTTTACGTGCCCTCCGAAGCACGGAAACGCTCATGAAATTAAAAGTCATTTTTAGTAATGACCCATCACAGTCATGACGGTGCCAGACGTTGCTTAACCGCACGGATCACAAGTGATCCGCGGGTAGCACTGGGCCATGAGCGCTTCATTTTTTATAACTTGTATTTAACATATAAATTGGATATATCATACTATACTTCTAGTTTACTAGCTGTGCCCCGTGGTTTCATACGCGTAGTTCCCGTTCCCGTGGGAATTTCTGGAGGAAAAATTGATGTTGGCCGATTCTCAGACCTGAATATGCTCACAAAATTCCATGAGAATCGGTCAAGCCGTTTCGGAGTACGGGAAGGAACATTGTGACACGAGAATTTTATATATAAGACTAGTAATATATGGTGTGTGGCTTTATAACACAACTTTTCTCCAAATAGGAAAGTTCACTAATTATTATTTTTAAATTACAGTCAAATGTTAGAAGAGCGTCAGAAAAAGATGATGGAACTATTACAAAGTGACTCGGATGATGATGAAAATGAACAGACACCTGAAAATGGTGATAAAACAGTTGAAAATGACGTAAATAATACTAAAATTGACACTAGTGATATTAATACTAAAAAAAATGATGAAATACCTGCTACAGAAGTTGTTACAGCAGAATCAAATACTAAGGACATATTCAATGATAGCGACAGAAATTTTGATGAGATTATGGAAGCTCATTATAATGGAAATACTGTAAAAAATACTGAAAACAACGAATCGTCTGAAAATATTGAAAACACTGCTGAAAATAAAGATTCAGCTGAACATATAGAAGAACTAGATGAATTGAAGGAACAAGACTCTGAAACTAATATAACATTACATTATAATGAATCTGAGACATCAATAACTGATGATAAAAATAATTCAACTACAGAAACTACTGCTGAAACTACAAATACAGCTACAAATGTAGATGAAAATGACAAATCAAAGGATCCAAAACCAAATGCAACTAACATAGAATGTCCACCTGAATCTTTCACAGAAAAAGACAGTCAATTTATAAGTCTACATTTTGATACAGAAGTTACTACTAATGATATTTCTGAAGTCCATAAAAATATTAATATTTCTGAAGAATGTGAGGCAATAGAAACTAGTACAACAAATAATATAATTGAAAACAATATAGTTGAAGAAGAAAGTATTAATGAAGTTTCTAAAACAAGTAATATTGAAAATGAAAATGCTGAGATTATAGAAGCTGAAAATAAAGAAAGCAATGGAGATGAGGCAATGGATGTGGATAGCTTTTCTGATGATGACATTAATATGGACGATATTGACAATATTATAGAGAATGCTGAAATTTTTAAAGGTAAGGATGAATTTAACTTTTGACTTCAAGCATATTTTTTATTTTATTTCTTTCTTTTGATGGGAGAGTTATCACTACATAGTATAAACAAAGTCGCTTTCTCTGTCCCTATGTTCCTATGTATGCTTAGATCTTTAAAACTACGCAACGGATTGTGATGCAGTTTGTTTTAATAGATAGACTGATTCAGTGGGAAGGTTTTTAGCATAATTTTATCCCCATATTCCTACGGGAACGGGAACTACACGGGTGAAAACGCGGGGCGCCGCTAGTTTTATATAAAAAATGCGCTCCAAATGAAAGATCTTGGTGACGTATAGACCGAAACATTTTGGTGGCCTATAGACATTTAAATAGATGGACATTTGTTATTTTAATAGGTACTTCATATTGTGTGTGTTCTCGTTTTTCGAAAAAAAAAAACTTTTTAAACTTGAAGTTGTCATGCTTTTATAGTTAGTCAAAATCTTAATCTAATTACTTACAGAGATAGAAGACAAAATAAATTCTCCATTACTGATCAGAGACAGACCACTAAACGTTAAACCGACGCTCACTGGAGCACCAGGAATGATAATCGACCTGGATGGCAGTAACGCATCAGCACCAAGGAAATCAGGAGTACAACTGCTAAAGGAAAGATTCACGTTCTTTGCGAAATTGAAAACTCCGGAGGAAATGGAGCGAGAGAGGGAAAAGAGGTAAGATTGTAATAGTTTTAATTTGGATTTTCAACTAGGCGCTCATGGCCCAGTGCTACCCGCGGATCACTTGTGATCCGTGCGGTTAAGCAACGTCTGGCACCGTCATGACTGTGATGGGTCATTACTAAAAATGACTTTTAATTTCATGAGCGTTTCCGTGCTTCGGAGGGCACGTAAAGCCGTCGGTCCCGGTTGTCGTACTAACATCATCGACAGTCGTTACGGGTAGTTAGAGCCCTCAAAAGTCTAACATTCAGTTTAACCAAAAAATGTCGTATAGCCCTCTGGGTTGTGAAGGTCTGATGGCAGTCGCTTCACATAAAATACTAACATTCCGCCAAATCTGTTTAAACTGAAAACCGACCCCAAAATAGACATGGGATAAAGGTTCGGAAAAGAAGAAGTAGTTTCCTAGTTACAAATAGGAGTTGATGGGGGATGTTTCCATTGGTACTATGATCTAGTATTGGACGTCAAATATCGGCTGATATGATGTTGATGTTTCAGGTGACTGAAAAAGATTTTTTTTAATTTTAACAATTAATATTTTTGCTACACAATCTTGGTGTGTGTTGTCACAGTTTATTACCTGCATCTCATTCCACGCAGCATTAAAATTTGTTAATTACTTCAACATATTCGAACTCATTAATTTCAGAACCATACCAGGCACATTACATTTAAAACTCAAGCAAGAACTTGAAGACAAAATAGCGGAACAAAGATCTCTAGAATGGAATAAACGTTTAGAAGAAGAAAAGCAACAACAAAATGAGCTAAAAGAGTTAAGAGGTGAAGTCTCTGATGATGAAAATGACATTGACAAGCTTGAAGCCAAGTTGGAAGGAGAGGAAGTTACCAAAGAGGCTGCAGAGAGTGAAAGAGAGGCTTCAGAAAGTGAAAGTGAAGAGGAATTGATTGAAAACGATTGTGATATGACAGATAAGCCGCGGTCTAATAATCCTATGATAGCTGATGAAGCTGAAGAATCGGACTGTGAAGAAGATGGTGATGGAATTGTGCAAGATGGTGATGAAAATGAACTAGATGATAACGAAAAAGATGATGATGATGATGAGTCATCGGAAAGTGATGAAAGTGAATCATCAGATGAAGAAGAACAACCTAAAGAAAGGAAACATAGAATTTTAAAGGCGTTTGAAGATTCTGATGACGAAACTGATATTAACAAAGTAGAGCTGGAAATTGAGACGGTTAAATCTAAGGAGATTTCTGGAAGTGTTGAGAATATTCTGGAAAGTCAAGGTTGTTCTCAAGGTAACATAAAATATTTTTTCTTTCACATTTTTTGATATGGTTGAGTTTGTATTGTAGAGGAAGTAGATAAACATAATAAGTAAGTGCCTATATAAGTACATTTTCTAATAGTTAGTGCCATTTCCAAGTTTCATTAAATATTCATTTTTGTTGCATATCCCCAGGTGTTTTTCTCATTACAGACAAAACGCATTTTTCATAAGAGTTGCTAAACAATTTAATAAACTACATGATAGCATTGATATCAATATGTTTAATACAGCCCCTTGTAAAGCTAAGGCACTTTTGAGCATAAATTGGTTGGCATCCGATAATTGACAATTTAATACGTGGACTAAGTTGAAATAACAATAATAATAACATTTATCTAATTAAAAAACACATTGTAACACATACCTAGATTTAAGCAAGTGTATTTTTTGCTAACTATATGCGAAAACATGTAAATGGTGTATATCTAACTAATTTGTATTTTATTTAGTTGTATTACTGTTTGTTTTCCGAATAAAAAAAAATAAATAAAAATAAAAAAAATACAGGGGGGGGGTATTAGCTCTAAACATGTCCACGGTTTAGACTTACAATTAGTTGTTCCTGAAATTATCTCTTTCTAAAATATACGTATAGGATTAATTTTCTGAAAATATAGCATTGACCATGCATTGTTTACTTATTTAAGTAAGTATAAGAATGTTTTTCATATTATAACATTAAGTTCAATATGCAAAATTCCAGATGACGTAATCCAATTAGCTCAGCGCCACAAATCAGCGTCAGACGATCTATTCACAACACAAGAATCAACTTCTCAAGTTAAAGATACACCAAAAGACATGGAAAGTTCCGGAAACGACATAGATATTGGTACTCAGTCGTTTTCAATAATGGACTCGACAAAGGAGTCGAATGTTGGACTGGGCTTGAGTAGTTCGGGTACGCTTGTTGAAGATGATGATGGGATTTGTAAAGAGGTTAGTAAATATCTTATTATATCAGTTGTGCGTCGCGATCACTACCGCGTTATAGGAGAAAATAATGGACCTTCCTGATGCGAAAATATAATTTCAAATGCCATTAATAGTTCCTTATTTTATTGAGTTCAAACAAAGTAACTGCCTCTTACTAATAGATATTAGTTTAAAATTATAATTGAATAACAATCATTTTGTTTCCCTTTTCATGTTAAAATTGAATTATTTACATAATATTTTGCATGGATACGACTTGCTATATAATTAAACCTTAGGCCACACTGTGGTTTTATTGCTGCCGTTTTTTTTTCGCGAGCAATTTTGTAACATCTCACGGTTTTAAAATCAGTCGCGGTTAAAAACCGCTAATGCTGCCAGTTGTATGGGCTTACTTGAATCACAAAATCCAGCGGTTAAAACCGCAGCAATAAAACCGCAGTACGGCCTAAGGCTTAAGATACATCATATTTTCATCAATAGAAACCTAGAAACCATTACAATCAAATCTCTATTTAACTTTCCAGGATAACTTAGAAGCAATAGGCTCAGTTTGCTACGAAAACCTTACCCAAAACTTGCCACCGCTGCCTATACCGACCACACAGGGTTCGCAATCACAAGTTATTGGGGAGGACCTACTGGCACTGTGTACAGGAAACTTCTACGATAACCAGTTCGTGTCACAGAGTGATATAAATATACCTCCTAGTGAACCTTCACAAGATTCCTTTGACGATGAGAGTCAGAAAGAACTAGAATCTTCGGTAGATAAAGACGTTCTAGAACATTCGAAAGACAAAGAAGTTCTAGAAACATCTAAAGGCACAGAAACTGAGGAAAAAGACGAAGAAATAAGCAACACTATAGAGCTTAAGAAAATTGTACCAAAAGAGGTTGTTGATGATAATCTAAAATCGATTCTAGACGAACTAAATGACCCCGAATTTGAAAGTACGAAGCCTAACAAGTTTTTCCCTAGTAAAGAGCAAGGAGATAGTTTGAAAAAGAAGTTTGTAATTGAATCTGATGATGAGAGTAATGATTATGTATCGGAGCAAAAGAAAAAGAAGAGGGTTAAGAAGAAAAAGCTTGAGAAAAGAGCGCTGCAGATATCCGGTAAGTTAATTTTGGTATAGGTTGGGCCTTGGCAGTTTTGTTCGACAGTATCTTTTCTGCTTCTATCTATGGGCCGATGCCCATTGTCTCGCAAAATAGATTTATAGGTGGCTCTGCCTGTTGTACGTGTACTTTCCATCCAAGCTAGAGGACCCGGGAGTGATTCCTGGATCAAATGTCATGTTGCATGGTCCATTTTTTATGGCGCTAAGAAAATTTGTCTTCAAAATTCTGTATCAGTATGTGTTTGTACTTTTATAATATCTTCAGAAAAACACAGTAACAATGTATTAAAAATATCAATAACACAACTATTTAACAAAACATTTTCAGATGATGAAGAAGAAGAAGAATTAGACCAAGTGGAAGAGGAATATGAATCTGAAATTGAAGACGACACGGAGAGAATAGTCGAATACGATTCTGAAGAGAATGAGGTATGTTTTAAATACAGTAAAGTAAAATGTCTTATCACTTTAAGCTTACCTTACCGTAACCCAGTTTATAACTATCACGGGTGATAAAGTCTCGATAATCATGTTAAATTATAATCTTTTGTAATTTGGACCATTCTAATTTGGGTCCTCTGTGTTTCGATATTTATTAGTGCCGATTTGAGATCTTTGTATGTGTAGCGATATTATATGTGCTGATGATCAATGTTTTGGAGGACATGTTAAACCGTTCGATTCGGTTGTCGTGTTAACGCCCTCGAATCGAAAGTCGTACCAAAAATATCGCAACACTTGCAAAGGACCGAAATAAACGAGCTCTATTTGCCCACTTACGAGTACATACCCATATACAATACTCAAGTTTATATAAACTGTACAATATACATATATACATACGAGTAAATTTCATAAATTACATCCAATCAAATCCCCAGATCGAACACAAACCGACCTCGAAGAAGAAGCCTAAAATCGCCGGTTTCTTTGAAAACGAGGCGGAGTTAACATCTGAAGACGAATGGGTGGGATCTGGTGATGAGGACGAGGCGGGCCTGGACCGTATGGAGCGCGAGGCGGGGGATGATGATACGTTCCACCAGGGGAAGCTGCAGAGGGAGCTGGGCCAGATACATATGTGAGATTGATTGGTTTATTTTATTATAATAGAAATCTGTCTGTGTATCACTATCGTCCTATACAAAGCTTGTTACCGGTATTTAAGGTTTCAAAAACTACACAAACTCATTCATTTTTACATAATGACAAACATTTACTTTGCAAAGGAATTTACCGACCAACTTTTTGACGATGGTTAAATATACTTATGAAAACTCGTTTTCTTTTATATAACACAGTAGCCACTATAATGTCCGTAACCACGTCGGGTCAGTGTATCCTGTCGAGGTAATATTTTTTTATAGTTTAACACCTCTGACGTATTAATTCAACAATACCTTGTGTTTTAAAAACCCTTTAAAAACATTTATAAGAAACTTATCGTTTTACATTACAGGCGAGACGTCCTAGACCAAGACAAACGTGAAGTGCGAATAATACAAGAGCTGCTGTTCGAAGACGGAGACCTCGGGGACGGGAGTCGGCAGAGGAAGTTCAGGTGGAGGAATAATGGTTGGTAATATTTTAGTGTTTGGTAAAGTATTTCTTCGGCATGTCACGGAAAATTTAAGTTCAAAAAGATCTTTTACGATTTCTGATGAATAAAAGCGTTATAAGTTTGATGTGTCAGGAAAATAGTCTCACATTGTTGTGAGACTGAGTTTAGACTTCTCTAATTCCATAAATTCCGAACCAGTGTGCGGAATGTTTTATCATACAATGGTAAACTATATCCACTTTTTGGCAGAAGTGCTTGCTTTACATTTTTCGATCTAAAAGGAGTAGTTTTGGAAAATTCCACAACTACATTGTTTATAATATTATACATATACATATTTCAGACGGTGATGAAGAAAGTGGCGCTAACTTTGACGGGTTTATGGACACGCAGGAGGATGAATTCGAATCGGAGGAGCAGTGGAGGAAACAGAGGCACGAGCGGGAGACCTTCCTCAGGGAAATGGTATAGGGACATTGTATTTATATTATAAGTTATTTATATTATACTAGCAGCGCCCCGCGGCTTCACCCGCGTGGTTCCCGTTCCCGTGGGAATTTTGGGATAAAAAGTATCCTATGTGTTATTCTGATGTATAAGCAAGATTATTGTAAAATTTCATTAAAATCCATTCAGTAGTTTTTGCGTGAAAGAGTAACAAACATCCATACATACAAACTTTCGCCTTTATAATATTAGTAGGAAGTACAGTCAGCGTCAGATAAAAGGTACCGTCCCTTGGTTGGCAATACCAAAGTGAGCATTAATAAGGGGGACCTTTTATCTAACGCTGACTGTACTATGAAAATGGTGGACGTTTGTTGATTTTACCGATAGATAGTTACCGAAAATACTACTTTACCGATAAGTATAACTTTTTACTTGGATTAACACAGATGGTAATTTTGAACTAAACATATCTATCATCAGCTCATATGATGTCCCCACCGAGGGGCTCGAGCCTACCCTGCATGAAGGCGATTTGGCCTTAGTCTAAACAACTAAACATATAAAAACAAAGAACTTTTGGATCTTATATATTCCCCGTGTTAAACATACATGTTTTCTAAAAATCTGTTTAAGTTTAACAAAAAATGGTTTTGGCAACAGATAAAGATCTAATTTTATTTCAATGTTTAAAACAATATACTTACTACTTATTGTTTCTCTTCCTTTCTTACAGCAAAAGAAGGAAGACCCCAACGACATACTCAACGTCAGTGTCAGTAGAACGAGTATTATCAAAGCTAATCTCAACTCTAAGACAATGTCCAGTTTACTATTCGAGTTGAACCACACCAAGACTGAAAACAAGACTATCAGCCCTGTAACGGCTGAAAAGAAGACTGCAAATGACATACCTAGTCCGAAGAAACCTTTTGGAGTTTTACAGGTATCTAAATAAAAATTAACTCTATTGTGTTATGTGTAAAGGTGGTATTTGATTGAGGCGGAAAGCTAAAGTGCATGTTTGTTAAGTTCAAAATGTTTCGAATTTGAAATCACCTTTACGCATACTTGATGATTACCTCTATCCGTTCTCTTTCTACTAAATTCATTAATGAGAAAGAAACCTTAGCCGTGCAATGGGAGTCACACGCCCAAAACTTTGGATTCAAATTATGTCTCAACGTTCGGATATTTAGTTAGAACTTTGAGGGTTCTTATTTTCATTAACCGTTAGTTATCCAAATAAAATATCGATGCTCGCACTCAGAACCCAAAACCAGAGAGGTCTAATTACAATAAAATGTTGACACTATACGATACATTATTGCGACCACTGTTCACTCACACACAATGAACTGTCCACTCACTACTACAATCAGAGTCTTTCAAGTCGCGAGTGAATCTTCTAGGGAATCTAGGGGTTTCTATTAGGCGAGCACGCTTCATCTTAGGCTGTATCATCGCTTTCCATCAGGCGAATTACAGTCAAGTGCAAGCCTATTCTGGGTTAAAAAAATCCAATACAAATAACTATAATATTTGTTTTCCAGCCAAATTACCAAGGCTCGTTACTAAGCAGAGGGCAGGGAGCGTTAGCGCGGCTGGCTGCGATCGCCACACCGCTAGCAGTGGACGACGACGCGCCTAAAGTGGGTTCACTAGCGCCCACAAGTAAGAGGAACTTCGTGTTCGCTACGCTAACACCCAATGAGAAAGGGCCTAAGGTAATACAAGGTTATAGCTAAGCTAGACTACGGATAAGCTAAGGTTTTAAGGCTACAGGATCAATACATACCTCACCTGAAATCTATATTTTACAACAACATTCTATGTAAATGCAATCCTTACTAATATTATAAATGCGAAAGTAACTTTGTCTGTCTGTTACCTTTTCACGGCTAAACTACTGAACGGATTGACTTAAAATTTGGTACAGGGGTAGCTTATGGTCCGGGGAAGGACATAGGACATAGGCTACGTTTTATCCCGAAATTCCCACAGGATCAAGAACTACGCGGGTGAAACCGCGGGGCACAGCTAGTGGTAATATAATAATTAAGTCTAACATTTGGTTTAACCAAAAATGTCGTATCGCCCTCTGGGTTGTGTAGGTCTGGTGGCAGTCGCTTCACGTAAAATAATGACATTTCGTCAAATCTGGTCAAACAAATTTTTATGGATAAAAAATATTGTATTTCTAAAAAAAAGACCGACTGCGCTTTATAGAATATTCAAAGCAATTTAACATAAAAAAATATAATTTTTCAGGTAACGAAAAGAAAAGCTGAAAGCAATCCCAGTACACCGAAACTCGTGAAGAAAATGAAGACTGAAGAAAAACAAAATGTATCTAAAAACAGTTTATTAGATCATTTGAAAGTGTAAATAATTTATAAAACCCTCATGTTGCTGTAATTTTATTAACTTAAGACTTTTTTCTAAGTGCCTTATCTGTTCATTCTAATATTAAATGCGACATAAAGCCGAAAAGAAGAAAATTGTTAATGAACTAACGGCAGGAGACATCAGGTACATAGTATTTTATCATAATTTAAATAAGTGTATTAATATTAGTGACTTTCTTAAGAATAAGGATACATATTTTTATAAACTTGATGTAAAATAAAACTATTATTCATAAATATGCTGTTTTTTTTCCTAAACAATAATGCAGAATACCTAAATATTAGTAGTAGCAGGTTATTGGAAATATGGTAGTTGAATAAATTTAAAAACTTGACTTCCTCACGATACTGATGAGGAGACATTTGGTACCCTCATCATGGGTCTAGGAACTAGTCCGCCATATTAGATAAAAAATGACGTCACGTAGATAATATTTCATCGTCACATGAAACTAAGCGCTTTGCAAAATTACCGCTAAATCAATAAGGGATATAAAATATATTTTGTAATTTAATAAAATTAATCCGTGGAGCTTACAAAATACTTGAACTTACTACTTCCATGGTCAAGAATTTATTCATGGGACAACTTATATTAAAAAATGAAAATAATTGCAGTAAAATTGAGTTATCTTATCATGATTGAAGGCTACGTATTTCGAAAACCTAATGAAATCTCGTCCAAGTAATTCTTATCTAGATAAGACCTAGATGAGCCTAGGCCTAGGCACATAAATTACAATAACTGAGAGATTGAAACATAGTTCATGTTTTATCTGTTTAAAAATTAATTTCATTATGATCTGTGCCTCTTTGGTACAGCTCATAAATCAGTTCGAAATTTCGCGCAATTTATATGACCAACATCATAAAAAATACCCCCCATTGATGTGCCTAATTAAAAACCCATTTTCCTATTTTTTACAAACTACCAAATAGTGAGATGAAACCTATATCACAGTATGTATAAAAATGAGTACTAGCGCCTATATGTAAATTAAGTTGTATGTCATCTGGTGGTTGATGACATACAATACAATACATTAATTGCTATAATTATTTTGTACATTTTCGTAATATCTATCATGTGACATTGAACCCTTATAATAATCTTAGATATTTTATTTTTATATGGGTTCCTATTCAATTCAGCAGTTTATTCAAGACAAAAATTTAGTTTCCCAAATAAAATATTTTGCATTTTATTTCGGGAAAAACGTTGAAACTTGTAACATTTCTATTTTTGCTGAATGTTGTTTCCCGATAAAAGGAGATGCATCCTTCCGGTTCTCGTCTCGAGATTCTCTCATCTCTCTTGCTCGTTTGTAAATCGTTCTATCTCGGTTGCTCTTTGGTCAGCTCAGCTGTTTTCGAGCATCTGTCTCTCTCGTATTCACCCCGTTTCGTCTGTCTGGCGATCGGCTCGGCGTTCCCCGTTTGCATCGTCGTTCGTTCAATCAATGCTTTTTTCTTGTGGCGGTGTGGGGTAGTGAGTAGCGTGGAATTTCTAGTCAAGTAAAATCAGTGAATATTTATAAAAGTACTCCTGCAAAAGGAAGTACTAATTAATCAAAATGGCAAATGAAAACAATGATATTTGCGACATAGTCAAGAAGTGCAAAATTCTTCTTTTGGATATTGAAGGAACAACAACATCGATCAGCTTTGTTAAGGTAGGTCTAATGATTGACCGGCCGGTGTTTAGTTTGATTGTGTGTTTGCGTGAATTATTGTTATCAGGATGAATTTTTTATTTATATTTTCATCCCCGAGTTCGAATCCCGATAATTCTGCGTGCAAAACGTTTTGTTTTTCGGTTTCGCAACATGGTGGACGAAATCAAAATGGTACCCTTTTACATGCCGCTTTCATTGTCGGATTTACCACGTGTTATTTTAGTTTCAGCTGTAATAATCTTCCCAGAGCATTGTTATCGTGAAGATTTAGCTAATTGTCAATATCAGCTGTAGTTTTGGGGCTATTACGCAGTTTTGATCGGTATTTTATGATACTCAGGATTATCGATATTTCATCAAATAATTTCTTGTTGTCTAGCTCAAAATAGTGGCGATGAAAATAACGGATATTTTCTAAAAAATAATGTCTAAATTCATGTGAATTGCCGTTCATTTGTGTAGGTAAAAATCTGCCGGTATAACAGCTGTTCGAAGCAGCTGGCTTGTAAAAAAATGTGGAACAGTTATCTGTCCTGTTTCAAAAGGTAGCAAGTTATATGCTCTATCCTTTTCGCACTCGTGATGATTGAGGGAAAAGTGACAGAGAAAACAAATTGAATATTCATTGTCTTATCATTATCGTGCGTGAGTAGGTTTTGTATTGTACAATCAGCTTTATTACATACTTCGAAGGTTTTGAAAGTTTTTACGAAATGTTTTGGAATTGTTGGTTCGAAATTTTTTTTTTAATTACTCTTAAAAGTTTGGTTTTTACAGAGGATAATAATTTTGAATTTCACACTTATGTTACCTCCCAGTCACTAAAAAATATAAAATAAAATATTTTACCAATTTTTATCCTCTGTGTGCCAAATATCATACTAATCGAAATGCTGCTGTTTGTGTGTTATGGTATCTAAACATACAAACTTTGCTCCGCTTCACACTGGTGCAATCAAATATTCTAATGGTCTTACCTTATATTATGATAATAGGTAAATTGAAAGGATAATATGTTTTTTTTTAAATGAGAGTTTACAAGGCAAATATTCTTTTGATTTTACCAATTTAAGATACTACGTGTGAGCAAGCGGTCAGTTTTTGCAATCAAACCTTTTCAGATTCCTTTGTTCAAGCTACCTATTTGTAAGAATCAAATTTTATCATTTATGTTTTTTACAAGCTTGTATTTAGTTCCTTCCACTGTCTCGTTGACTATAATCAAATCTTGCAAGCCATTTTTCGACCACTTCTGGTTATCCAATTAAGCTAAACTTGACAATTCAATAACAGCTAAAAAAAGCTTGTTTTATATGGTATTTCCTTGTTAATGTTTATTAAACTCTTAACTCTGATGAGTACTTTTTTGAGGCCTTAACTGAATATTTTATACTTGAATTTAAATTGGCTACTACTGGGCAAGCTTATTCTATTTAGGTTCAGTTATTACCTATTCCATATCTCGAGTATTAGGATGAATGAGACCAAGAATAAGCACATATTTATATACCTACTATAACCTGTCTTATTGATAAACATGGTTTGTCATTTCTTAAAATGGATACTCCTACTTAGGATTAGGGTATATTTTAAATATGAAACATATAAGTTGTATTATTTTCTTTGGTTTAACTCGCTCTAGCTCAGTCTAGTTGTAGTATGACCTTTTTCGATAAATAGGCTTTACAATACCAGAATATTTTTTCCAAGCTTTAAAGTAAACCAAACAAACAAACTCTAGCTTCATAATAATAGTATAGATATTTGATATCCTTCTGCCCAATGTGCCAAGAATTTAAATTACACAAGGCCATCAATAAATGCACTAGCACAACACATAGTTGGGAGTAAATATGCAAATTAATACAAGACTCCGGCTGGCTGATTGCAATGTTGTTAATAACACTACAAGATTCTTATGTTGTACTTCTAAGTTCAATGAACTCTATTTAAATATACTCCACCATATATGTAGGTGCTTATAATCTATTATCATCATATCGGTCTTATCATGCTCCATTCTTGAAGATATGCCTCTTCCCTTTTCCATTCCTGGTGGTCTTGTGACGTCTCATCCAGTCATGACCTCTGTGTTGTCTGATATCATCCACCCAGCATATGGACGGTCTTCCTCGCCCATGGGTGTTCGCTCTGGGTCTCCACTCCAGGACTCTTCTGGTCCAGCGTGTCTATTATAGGTATTATAATGAATAAATTATTTATTGGTACCTACTAATAGTTCACAATTTCTAGAATTACAATAACAAATTAATAACTAGCTTAAATGAATGGCTAATACCAGCTAAACTAGACTGTGCCTGTACCTTACCTGATAGTCCCTTTCGAGTTTACATAAAAGCAAACATCATTATCAGCGCATAAATGTCCCCACCGCAAACATAATAGTTATTTTCATCCCACTAGCTCGGAAAGTATGTTTTTAATCGTCGATATCTGGGGGTAAAAGTCGATTTTAATCTCAAGAGTGGAAAGTATCGGGGTCGCTGTGACAGGCCGTGCAGGACCCAAGGCATTTTCGATAACTGGGAGTAAAAGTCGTTTTTGCGCTCTAGAGGTTAAAGTAAATTTGAATTTAGAACATCGTGTGCACTAAATGTGACGATGTTTTTAATTCACAAACTATCATACAACTTTTTTTTTATTTAATATTCAAACTCGGAACCTTCTTGGTGTACAAGACGTACTTATTTTTTAATTTGCCTTGCGCGTGATATTTTCTTTTCATTTAATATTGAGGGGGGATGAAAAATAATGTGTTGCACTCGAGTGCAAACAATTTTTAACCTTGTGCTCCTTTGAGTCCCTCGCTAACGCTCAGGATTCTTATTTTGAATCCCTCGCTGCGCTCGTGATTCAATTTTAGAATCCTTCGCTGGCTCGGTCCTCTTTTCGAACTAAATGACTAAACTGAACAGATTTCAATGGAAAAACCAATCACTATCTCTATAAATGATATTTAAAGGGAACCGCTACACCACGAAGGACTACTTCATTGGGATTTAAGAGAGTCGCCATAATACGATTGGTGTACCTGACCAGAATCATGTCTTTTGCTGTGAACGAATGCCAAGTTCGCTGTTTCTCCGGCAAAATGTAGGAAGTCCATAAATTCCAATCCAGTGTCGCAAGCTGGCTAAATAACCTGGATGTAGAAATGTGATCGACGTAGAATTAATGATATCGCAATAACGATGATGCTGTATGAATCTTATTATTCAAAGAGGGATCTTTTACAAACTTTAAAAGTATAGGAATTTTGATACACAAAAATATTTTTAACAATTGATATCAGATTATACGATACATGGTCATTATAACTGCTATATCTAGCCCTCTTAAATTGTTGTGTAATTCAAAAACTGTCCCCCCCAAAAACAAATATTCTACTCAAATTATTGACCGTTACAAAAGTTTTGTTTGTTAGATCTAAAAGTTACCCCTTTAATATGTTACCCTACAATATGGCAAACTTGTTCCACTCGGCTATTTGAATAATTTGAGACCTTATTTGCATGCATATCGGACCAATCCCGACCTGCGTCTCCTTTCTGCGTGCGCTAAATAAAACGGAATGATAAAATCTATTTGCCAACGTTTAATTTTGCAACTTTAATATCTTTTAGTTTTATAATATAAATATTTTTCAACACACTTGCTCATAAAGGGGCTCTTATTTGTGCAAAAACAGTTGAATAATGACACGTTTTATTCACTAGTGAGTTATAGATTGTTTTTTTAAATGGCTTTGTTTTTAAAAAAGTTTCGACACCAAAAAAATGGTGTCCATACATTTTAAAAACAAACTTCAACTATGTTGCCTTACTTTTGGTAGGTCTATGGTCGATTCCATTCATTCATTCATTCGATTTTTTTTTAATAAGTATATTATTTTAGTCTTTGGCGATCACCATTGTTGTGTTGGATGCGCGCGAATAGAAAAACTGTTTATTTATTAGCGAAAAATGATATATTATTATGAATTTCTTCGCAAATGTGTTGAAAAACGTTGTATGGTACACGCGAGTATTGATGATTACTATCCTCGGCTATCTTCAGACCCTCGCCTGACGGCTCGGGCCTCAATAGCGCCTCGGAAGTAATCACCAACTTACCTCGCTTGTACCATAAATAACTATTGTTGATTGGATATGAAGGGTCCATTAGTGCTTGTTTCTTTAGGAAGGAAGAAACATTCGCACAATGGGTTATCTTCACTGTTACGAAAAGTTTTTTATACCATAGCGAAGTTAATAGTGTAGGTGTAGATAATAAGGCCTTCGTTCCCAAAACAATAGAACATCGAATTGAAGTATTTTTGGCGTATAACAGAGGAAAGTGATGCCTCTCCCTTTTCCCTCATCCATTTTTGTTTTTCTTTCTCCTCCTGACGTCCTGTTATGGGCAGGTAATGCGCTTGTCTGACTCTTCTGAGTTGCGGGTAGTAATCATCATCACCGGACCCTTTGATTTGATTCCACTCGTTTGCCTCTTTTATCCTTAAAAATGTCTTTAATATTATCATTAATCCCAAAGATACAGCTCTGACATTTAATCAGTAAGTTTTAATTGAAATAATTTGTAACAAAGACGGGATTCTGTTGTAGACTTGAAGTTAGATACGTAATTCTGAGAAACTCCGTTATAATGGGAGAAATATCTCTTTGTTTCATGTGGTCTTTTAAACAATGTAATGTTTTTGAGAGGATATTTAATGGATACCAAATTGTAACTATACTTTGAGAGAGATCAATTTATGAGATCATTATAGACAAATAAACCCCGAAACAGGACTATACGCCCGTGATTTGTGGAATTATAACATAAGTCCAGATAGTGAAGGATTTTTGCTCCAAATTTTGAGCGAAACAACCGATGGGCATAAAACTATGTGATTAGGATCTTTTTACCATCTAGGTACATTTGGAGATGGAAAATTATATCTGTCATCTCATATGTGTTTTCTTCCAAGGGATGTATGCTAGCCACCCTTTCTATGGTATGAAAATTAAAAAAGTTGTGATCCCAAAAATGAACTCTCAACCCTTTGTTGAACGCCTGTAATGTCCCTTGATCATCTGATTTGTTCGACTCGCAATATTAAATCTTGTACATTTTGATACGGAGAGTTTAATGATACCGCAATTTTGACCTTAAAACATTAATTACCTCTTCCGTATCAATTATGGATATGTTTCCGTACGCATATCTGCACAAACTTACATTAAACTTATTATTTATAGTAACTCGCTTTACTTCATTATAGTTTTGGGTATCGTTGATTCTGGTAAGGTAAAGGTTGTAAAATATGTCGCAACTAGCGTCTGGCCCTTTGTCTAGAATCACCACGATATTCTTGAGAATTGTATTGAACTTGAGAATTTTTTAATATTTCGCGTTTGGTGAAACTAATGAAACGTCATTGTTTGGTCTGCATTTCTTCAGGAATTTGTTATAGAAATTGAGCTCAAAATGACTAGATCGCTAATGCCGATTAGCAACCAGGGTTTCCTGGAGTCAAGGTATTCCAAAGTAGTAGTAGTTTGTTTGAATGCACGTATTTCAAGAGTTAGGTATAAATCCGAAAGTTTATTTATGCTTTAGATACTTAGCAATTTAATTGAGGAAAAC
Source organism: Timandra comae (assembly GCA_958496195.1). Lineage (NCBI taxonomy): Eukaryota > Metazoa > Arthropoda > Insecta > Lepidoptera > Geometridae > Timandra > Timandra comae. Next base: position 7,395,898 of record OY292370.1, read on the forward strand.
CATAAGCTATAAAAAAGCGCGCGCAAAAATGCAGACACAGGTAGTTGATAATAAAGTATGTTACCTAGTTAAGGACCTTTATTAACTTAGTAAGTAGATGCTAAATTTAGATGCGTCCGTTCTACATTATGGGTAGTTGGAGCACCCTAAGGCGCGGTGGGTTAGGTAGGCTCGCCTTGCTATCCGGTTTGGACACGACGCTCGAACAGAGTTCGTTCACCTTTGCCGCATATTGTAGAAAATGCAGTTTCAACAGGATCACGTTATGCTAAAAAGACCCCATTTTTAAAACCTACCTACCTTGTGCTTTTTGTTTTTTCTGTGTTGGATACTTCAAGTAACGAAAGAAACTGGCTGACCGTTTCACTGACTAACTGATCTTCGCATAGTTATGGCTGGCTCTAGAAGCATGGATTTTTGGCACATAAATGCTCCTTCAATGTCGTAACAGAGGAGGAATTTTTCGAAATTCATACCTCAAAGTTTTAAGAGGGGATTGAAACTATGTATGAAACTTATTGTATCTTTACTAGGTATGTCTTACTTATCCCGATATTCCCACAGAATCAGCACAAATCAGAACTAAGCAGTTAAAACCGCGGGGCATATAGCCACGCCACATACATATATAAATGCGCTCACTTTTCCAATAATTGCGCGGTGTTTTCGCGGAGTCTTCGTCTCGTTTGATGATTTCACTTTCCCTTGTCCGCGAAACTTCAGTTTTGATCCGCTTCAGCTAATTTTAATGGATTTGATTAGTACTTTCCCCGTAAAACTTTGAAACCGAAATTAGAAGAAGTATACATTTCATTTGATTATTTAAGTTTTGTAACTGTTCATTAATTGAATTAAGTTATTCTATACCGATAGTCACATTATAACTGCGAAACTTTGAAGATATGTGTCATTATCATCAGCTTTTCTCAGTTCATTGCTGGACTGGACATAGTCCCCTCCCAATATTCGCCTTTCTCGCCACCGTGTCCTTCTGAATATCTTTGATATGAGGAAAATGATTTTTAAACAACTCCGAGACATACTCTTCCGAGACCAAGGTTTAGTTTTAGTTCTTGACTGCGGCATAAACTTATAACTTGGCGTTTTTGAAGTTGTACCTACCTATGCACTCCATGTTTCTAATAGCGGGTCCTCACGACACCGAGTTTAGTCTGCGCAAACTGTTGCACAAACTAAAGCTGGCGCTAATTTACCTGGTGGACGTAAAGTTTGTGTTATTTTAAAGATTGCGCGAAAGTTTGTGCTAATTTGTATTTTGTATTATAAAGTCGCTGCAAACATTGGCTGCCCACAATGAAATGACTAGTTTGTGTCGTTGGACGATCATCCACACATGTTGTTTGTTCGAGCGAGATCTCGCATTTCGCTCGCACAAACATTTGTTTGCGCAAGTCTGCGCAGACTAAAGTTGGTGTACCATATTTCCATGCAAATCCTGACTTTCAGCATAAATCAAATGTTTTACAAAAAGTATCTACTTGTATACTCGTCACTGTGAAAATTCATCATACCTAGTATAGTAAACTTTTCGTGATTCATTGACTTATCAAATTCAATTTTGTTCTAGGACAAATTGTTCCCGTACGCTGAAGAGAATGTGAAAGAGTTCCTGGACAAACAATGGGACAACGACGAGGTAAAGGAGACTGTCGCTGCTCTGAGGAAGCTCGCCCTTGAAGACCAGGAGAACAAGGTGGAAGGAGCTGTCGTTATTCCTGGAGAGGTAATATTTTGGCATATTTTAGGGGTATTGTACATGAGAGTGGGCAGGTTTTAGCAACTAGACATCTCTAGTTTGAGTTCTTTGTGCGTGCTCCATACCTATACCTATTTTTAGTTACTTATACCAACTGTTGGGCTTTAAATCATAAAAGTTCATGAAATCAACAAACTTTGATTAAGAGAATATTTTAAAAATACATATTTAATTTGCGCTATTTCATCTATCATCTTCCTATTCCATCCTACATTCCATCTGGGTACAGTGTAGTTAATACTGAAGGCATTATTTCAATTATGTTATGGTTTCTCAAACTATCACCTGTTACGAGAGTAGGTTGCTTTCTCTGTGTTCATTATATGCCACCTATATCTATGAATAACTTTCAGTCTAAACCTAGCCTTGTTACTTGTTCATAAGATTGCATTTAACTTTGAAAAGGGTGTTTAGTTAGATGTCCTAGGGTATTCTTCTTTCGAAATAGTATTAGGAAAGACCAGGAGTGGCTGTTTAGATCTGTGGTCTAGACTTGAAGACAGTTTTGACCATATCTACTTATAAACAGTCTTTGAAAACTCATCAGTGATCTATAAAAATAACGATGGATAGAATATAACACAACATTGATAAATTATTAATGATAATGATATTTTGTCGGGTTATCAGGGGGTCATAAAACCTACATACAAAAATATTAGAGAAGTCGTTTCATTTCGACATAATACGACTTATCATATCAATACATATAATAATAGTCACAATATCCATAACCATACGGTATATTTTCCAGGACACCGGCAAGGATGAGCAAATCGAAGGTCTGGTGAAGAACGTGAAATGGCAGATGTCGGCTGACCGCAAAGTGGGGCCGCTGAAACAACTGCAGGGACTCATCTGGAAGATGGGATACGACAAGGGAGACATTAAGGGACAGTGAGTGTCTGATTGACTGCTTTTATGCTATTGCTTTGCCTCCAATGAATGAGTATTTTTTACTGTGCAGTTAATGATAATATTATATCTTCAACCCACTTAAAAAAGAGGAGTTTCTAAATTGGGGATTTAGTTACTTACCTCCGAACTTCTTCATTTTTGAACATACATATTGGGAAAATCGATGTACTTAATAATTTATTATGCATATTGCATACCATTTTTAAACTTAAACATTAATATATATTTTTTGTAATATGTACTACTGTGTGGGTATATATTATTCTTTTAAAGTTCATGTTTTAAATCTAATAAAAAAATATCATTACGTACTTTTATAACCTAACCTAACCACATCTCAACCAATTTCCAGTGTATTCGAAGACGTCTCAGCAGCTCTAGAACAATGGCGTTCCGTTGAAGGTCAGAAAGTCTACATCTATTCATCGGGCTCTGTCCAAGCCCAAAAGCTGTTGTTCGGCCAGTCAGTCGCTGGAGACCTGCTGCCCATGATCGAGGGACACTTTGATACAGCCGTTGGGGCCAAGCAAGAGGCAGCCAGCTATGTGTCTATCGCTGAGAAGATTGGGTGCAAGCCCGAAGAGATATTGTTCTTGACTGATGTTGTTAAAGGTAAATAAAGTATATTATGTAATTGTTGGTGGGCAGTTTTCAGCAAATAGATTTCTCTAATTTTGGTCCTTTGTGTGAACTCCATAATTTTTATTTTGGGTTTGTTTGGTTAATCATACAAATCATCTTTTGGTTAGACTTATTTGCGTTGCATTTTTAATCTGGTTTAACAAAACCTGGTAAGCATTTGACACCTTGTCAGCCAAATCTGTCACTTGGACAGTATTCAAAATTAATTGTAAAATCTGGTTTAGTGCTAAACCAAACTTAAAATGCAACGCAAAAGGCAGTTGACGTCTAATCAATAAATTACTTCGTTCGAATTGAAAAAATATTTTAGTATTGGAAAATTGAGGAAAGCTATATAACATCGCGCTACGCGTAAATATAAATAAATACTTCACATACCTACACTTTGTTCTATGTAAATATATGTGCATATTTATGTTATGATTATACAATATATATTGTTTTTGCACTGATATCTGACGATAAATAGGTGCCGAAAACCCGGAAGAAGACTATTTTTTCAAGTAATTTTAATACTACAAATACAAAAAGTTTATTTGTGATCAAGTTTAGTTTATACATTACATAAATTAAATGGTAGCAGTCACAAATCGGTTACAACTCAATACAAACTGTATTTAGCATGTGGCAAAAGTTAGACTGTGTAACAAACTTTACATATCAATACCAATATCAATATATTTAGTATTTCGCCGTTTAGCGATCGCTGAGAATTGTAGTACTAGGAACATTTGAGGATTAGACTAGGATTGACCAGTATCCATCATAACAGACAGGATTTCAATACCAACTATAACACACCCAAAAACTCAATACCAACCTTCCATTGAACGTTTTCTTTCTTTCTTTCATTACAGAAGCCGAAGCGGCCCGCGCATCGGGCCTGCAGGCGGCGCTAGTGAGTCGCGAGGGCAACGCGCCGCTTCCCGCCGACGCTGCATCCGCCTTCCCCGTCGTACACAGCTTCGAACAGCTCACTGTCTCCAACAAACGCAAGCCAGAACATCAGGTGCTGTGATATTGTGATATAGATGTATATGATATAGTCACATGTGTATATGATATGATATACTAACATATGTATTATGATATGATATAATCACATGTGTATATGATATGGTCACGCTTGAGCATGCACTTTGTAGTTAATCTAGTGGTGGAAGGTTGTAGTTCGGCTTAATTTGTAGTGTGAAAAGCAAAAATCTATATTATTTTATAATTCATAGGGGCTTTGTTAATTACGCAAGTATTTCTGCACACTGGCTGTTCAATATACAGGGTGGCCCAAATAGATAAGTTAGTATGGACACTTGCCCATAATAACAGATCTTTGATTTAAAATTTGAAAAAAGAACTATTTTGCATTAGTTGGACAGTCCAACTGATTCTCTAATTTAAAAAAACGTGTGGCACTCGGGGACTGCCGCGGTAACGCTATTGCATAGCAATTTTATCAACTAATTGTTTTTTTATTTTTGTATTGCTATCCTAACCTTAGAAATTTTAATGTCGTACTTGGGACTTCATACAATAAAAACTTTGTCTACATTACTATAAAAACTTTTTGGAAAATTTACAAAAAAAAAAGTTTTCGATAAAAAAATAATAAAAACGTGAGGTTTTTTTTCGTTACGGAATTTCTGGATTCGGTCCCCGCGCTCAAGGCCCTCGATATAAGCTATGCAATAGCTTAAAAAAATATAGTCTCGTAGTAGTTTCAATAATTTGTTAGTCAAGCAGTCGCCAAGGCCGATAACGGTCAGGAACATTATGTATCCTTAAAACTTGTTCCATGTTGCATTTTGCTTTTTATATCTACTATTAGTTTGTGTTTAGTGTTACTGTGTTACATATTTAGTATTACTCATACTGTGTTTAGTGTGGTTCGGTGGTGATATATTAATACATATTGTAAAATATTAACAAAGACAAACACAGCTATGATAAACTGATTTTCACTTTATTATTACTTTAAATTTCTAGAAAATTTTAATGTTTTTACCTTACAAATTGCAATCATAGCTGTATTTTAACCAATATTTTTTTATAAGCTTGCCTATTAGATTGTAGAAAATGAATAAATTTATAATAAAATGTTATGCCTTTTTAATTTCTTTTATTATATCCTTTTATCTTGCGTAGTCCTGCAAGGCGAAGTTCATTACTAACCTAAATTAATCCTAGATCCTTAAATCTAATTAACAAAGAAGCCTATATAACTGTAGTTTCGTAATTATCTATGGATAAAAATATATACAGTTTATGGCTTAAAAAGCTTATTTACGGTAAACGGTTATTAACATTTTCACTCATATTACTTAGAGTTGAATACACAAGCTTAAACATTATAAAGTTGTAAATTGTTATTGGTGAAGGTTTCTATCATATATTTTTGTTTGATATTTGTGATGTAGACGCATCCTTTGCAGGCTATGTTATCTATGTATCGCATTAGTAACACATAAGTCGTTACGTAAAAGCGGTAATATGTACTCCAAATCTAATATATAAAATTCTCGTGTCACAGTTTTCGTTGCCATACTCCTCCGAAACGGCTTGACCGATTCTCATGAAATTTTGTGAGCATATTCAGTAGGTCTGAGAATCGGCCAACATCTATTTTTCATCCCGAAATTCCTACGGGAACGGGAACGGGAACTACGCGTGTGAAACCGCGGGGCGCAGCTAGTAACTTTATAATAAAAATAAAATATGTCTGAAGTTCTTAAGTGTCTCAAGATCTCTTTCCGTAAATGACATTGAAATATAATAAATTCGAAATTAACGTAATATAACCATATTAACCTTTTTAACTTTAGCGAATTTAATAATATTTTTCTACTTGATCAAGATTTGTGTTAGTATTAAACTATAACATATTGCAAGAAATAACTTATTTTATTATTGAAAACTTATTTCAGGATGAGGAAGAAGTACCTGCCAAAGTACCAAAGACTGATATTGAAGATAATGTTAAATCCGCCTCCGATGAGGCTGAAGCAACTCCAGTCGTTGAATCCAATGAAACTGCTGAAAAACCCACCACCATGGAGACCAATGACGCTCCTGCTACCGATGCAGCACAACCCACGGAGACCCCTGTTGCTCCTGAAAAACCAGCTGAAACTCCCGCTTCTACAGAAACAGCTGAACCCGAAAAAATGGAAGTCGAAGAAGAAACTCCAATCGTAGCCGAAGCTAAAGAACAAATTCAAAAGCCAGCTGAGAAACCAGCTGAAAAGGAAGAAGCTGCCCCTGTGCGCGTTGAAACTATCGTCGAAGAAATAACGGACACAAAAGATGTTGTAGAAGAATGCGAGATGGAACCTATCGTAGAGGAGAGTGCAGAAAAGACTGAACAGACTGAGACTGAAAAGATGGACGCTGAACCAGTAGCAGTGGCCGACACTGCTGCTAAAGAGCCAAAGGAACCCACCGCCAAAACGAACGAAAAAACTGTTGTAGCCGAAGAGACTCCGCCTACTGTTATCACAGAAATCGAAGAAGTTACTAACGAACAAGATACACTCAATGAAGTGATAGAAGATTTAGTGCCAGTCGTAGAGGAACCAATCAACGAAGATCTGGAGGTATTGCAAAATGTTGGAGAAGTACTCGAAAAAGAATGCGACGAAATACTATCGAAAGTGCAAGACGTCACAAACTTGGACAGCATTCCGATCAAACCTTTGCTAAACACGATCGTTGAAGAAACAATGGAAACTGAAAACACTGATACAAACGATATCGTTGAAAGGATATTAGATACTGAAATGGAACTCGGAATGAAGCCTTGCGACGATATCGACCTTAACACCGTTCAAGAAATAACCGACGAGAAAATTGAGACCCCCGAGGAAACGACCGAGAAAGTTAGCGCTGAAGAAAAAGTAGATGTACCTGAAAATAATACAGAAAATGTTGTAAAAGATGACACGAAAGACAAAATTGAAGAAAGCCCCGCTCCAGAGAAAACGGAAGAAAAGGCAAATGAAACTAAAGTAGAAGCAGTGAGCAATGGGGACGCGAAAGTAGAAACGCCCGCACCCGTAGAAGAAACGAAGGAAAGCACTAAAATGGACATTGGCGCTGCAGGAGATACTAAACCAGACGTAACTGAAAAGCAAGAATCATCAGAGACAAAAGAAAGTGCAGCTGAAAAAGTAATGGAAATACCGAAAATCGAAATCACTGAGTGTAAAGTCGAAGAGAACGGTACCGCTAAAGCCGAAGAACCAGCTACCGAAGTCGCTACCGAGAAAGTAGCTGAAGAAGTAAAGGAAAAGGAAAATAAAGTAAACGGTAAAGCGACAAACGGTGATGTGGAGGTAAATCTTAATGGAAACGCAAGTAAAGACGAAGAGTTGAACGCTAGATTGTCAGTGGAGAATGGCAAGGAGCCAGTGAACGGTGCCAATGGAGACTCGGCTGAAGAGAAGGGCCAGGGCGACAGCAAGATCGACACAGAAGCATCAGACATCAAAGTGAAGACAGTCGCTGTGGACGAACCGCGCACCGATCCCATAGAACAACCTACTGAGGCATAAATTCATTTGGTGAGATTTTAAAATTTTTTGTATTAGTTGTTTTAAAGAAAGTTCCTAAGTAGTGCAGCAGTCAATTTAGAATATGGAGGTACAATACCAAAATATTCGACACCCAAAAGGTTTCAATATTTTGACGGATTGTCAGTATTATTGTTGCGAAGCGACTGCTATCAAACCTTCACAACGTCTGATGTTCTCTAATTAACCTGTGTTCCTCTTCGGACCACGAAAAAACTAGAAAATGAATAAAAAAAATAAATGCTGCATTTTATAATTATGATTTCAGTATGGAGGGTTCGCAGGCTGGCGTATAATGGTGGTTGGTTTACATCGGAAGATAGACAAGACTGAGGTTGGTTCCACAATAAAACTCATCACTAACTAGTTTATACATGTATTGAGATATACATCTGTGTACCGCGCGCTGCGGTCGACACACGGCGCTCGCAAACTGTATCGACTATCGACCACAGAACTCGACTGTTAGTTTAATCTGTTGATTGTAATCTGTTGAATGCAACCTCTTTGAATCTCCTCTCTTTTGAAGCAATTTTTTTATTTGCTCAACAGATTAACTCAACATTGTTCTTTGTAGATACTTTTAAGGTTGTCCACCGGCACTTGAACATGTGCGAAACAAACAGAATACTGAAGACATCAAATAATGCTATTTTACAATATTACGACGGATTTAAAACATTTCTCTATTGGAAATTTGACGACAGTGCCATTTATAAGCTTCCACAAATGTTCCAGTATCGGTAGACTGGTAATTTTAACATTATATTGATCTAAGTAAAAATAAAAATAAACAGTTAGTGCGTATAGTTGTAAGAGCTGTAGACATTCCTGTAAGTATTATAACATAGTTTTTAGCTGTGGATGAAATATTTCGCTGATAAATGCATACGTTTTGTATGTGTAAACCTATGTGGTGTTATGGACGCCACGTTTGGTGCTTTCGAGCCGGTGTTTAAGACGGGAAAATATTAAGACGCCATAGTCCAATTAATTTGTGATGAATATGAAATATCAAAGCGAAAAAGCGCTTGAGAACCACTGCGCTAGAAATGTCTTCATTTTTAATAACAGTATTTTAATAAATCAACATTATTAAGACAGTTTTGAATGTGAAAATGGACGAAGATTATCTCGCATATTAAACACTAGCTCTAACACTTTGTATACGTACGATTTTTAAATAAAACTATGAGCCAATTGACCGGTGTCGTGTGTCGAGCGCAGTCTACATCGACATTAGTTTATTATAATTATTAAATGTATTGTGATTCGTAATTATCTTGTAATCGTTAAGGGTTTATATTCATACTACTGCCAAACTCTGTGGCACGGGAATTTGGTTTCAAAAATGGTTTTAATGTGATATAAGATTTGACAAGACTGTGTTAGTTGATTGTAGGGTTGCTGGCGCTATCTGCGGTTTGATTTTGCGCACAATACGGTTGCATTTATTTATTCTGCCTTTTATTTATTAATTTTAAGTTTTTTTTTGTACGTTTGTGCTATTCGCTATTTGGTTTTTTAGTGTAGGACCTTATTGCCGACTTGCAAAGTTAAAACGACTACTTATTAAGGAATATTTCGCGTGAATTTGTTTTTTCTACCTCTTTGTATGTATATAATGTCTTCCGAAGTATTTATGGAATAATAACAATCTTATGAACAATAAAATAGTCAAAAATCATTAATATTTTTAGTGTGTGGTCGTTTTACATTGCATCGACAAGTATTCTGGACTTGGTATTATTTTATAATTATTATTTTACTGTTAAGATTGCCTACTTCGCTGTTTATTGTTTTGGCGGTACTATACCTATATATTTAATTAGCCTGCTTTAAAATCTAGTCGAATCGTGTTCGAACAGAGTGCCCATTTTGACTGAATTGTATTTAATTTAATAATTATTGGTATTTTTATTATTTAAGCTGTAAACTTTGGTTCCTGTATTAGTTAGCTGTAAGTTTAAAGTGTTGCGGAAGGCAATGGATGATGTTTTGAGACCAATTTCTCGTGCGCACATGAGCCTCTTTTCCTTTGGACTGATTTTTCTACGGTTGTTCATACGATGCTACATTTTACGTGTTATTTAGATCAGATATAACACTGGAATTCAATTTATATTTTTTATTTTAATTCCTTTTTTATTGTATAAATAAACAAGAAATCTCGCTAATGAAACTTAATTTTAATTGTCACTACTAATGACGTTAAAATATAATGGATGTAGAATTTTAAATGGTGTTTTTATTTTTCCCTTTATCTATGCATAAATATATTTATATGTAGTAGGTATGTACGTACATATTCCCGAGTGTTCACGTATAAAAAGCAAGTACATATAAGTATCAAGATATACTCCACACAAATTCGCTTCAAAATCAACAGATCTGAAATCAGACTTGTACACAACTTTGCATATCATCAACATCAGTCTGTATATGTTGCTCGGAGCCTACTCTGATAAGGGAAATTAATTATATTTTTTGATATAATGTAATTATATTTGATATACTTAATGTGTTTATTAAAAAACAATGTGAAACGGTTATACTTATGTAGTTCATATCTAATTTCAAATTTCGAATGTTACGGTATACTTTTGTTACGGAGACCAGAGAATCTCGTCTCGTGATGCTTATTCAAGGATCTCCATAGTAGGCCGTAACATCACATATTTAGCAGCCATCAGGCGAGTTGTAATCAAACTCAAATCTATCTTAAAAAAATATAAATACAGCTTTTATAAGAGCGTAAACTATAACAAGGAAGTCCGTCGAATTGTAACGCACACCAATTGTTGGTAATTGTTTCATCAATCGTATCACAATTTTACGATTATTAAAGTGACGTTCGTTTGGGCGCCTGCGACTGAATTCGGCACAAGAAGGCGATGATGTGGAGGTTTGGTACGAATGGGACTCAATTCTGATGTGTTTGGATTAAAGGTGGTATTGTCTTTACCTATTTTGTTAATGGATTGTACTAGATTTATATAATACATAAGTAAATAAATATCAGTCACTTTATCATCTGATTTATATCAATTTGATACCTAACTGATATCAGAAACTACGAACACGTACACATAGATGGAAATATTTATCAATCGCACATAATTCCTTAGCACCGGAATCGAACCAGCGAACTGACAGTCCCATACTAAATACTAGCGGCGCCCCGCGGTTTCACACGCGTAGTTCCCGTTCCCGTAGGAATATGTGGATAAAATTATGCTAAAAACCTTCCCACTGAATCACTCATCAAAATCCGTTGCGTAGTTTTAAAGATCTAAGCATACATAGGAACAGAGAAAGCGACTTTGTTTTATACTATGTAGTGAAGAGAAGGTAGGTTCTATTATCTACTTACACTTCAAATTCGAACCAGATTAATGTTAATTTATCATCAACTTGCTTGATTGAGATAATGCCTTTCTATGCATTTAAAAACGTGTACTTCAAGTCAATTTCATAAATATTACAAGTCTTTTATTATTACAAAGAGTTAGTGCATACTAAGGGAGACTAACATTAGTTTAATATTACTGTAATTGGCGCCCTGTTATGTAGAGAAAGAGAGACTGGCTCATTGCGGTCGTGAACGGAACGCGCGGACTTGAACATCAGAGGGTCCTATTCTATAATACAACCGATATGATAAACCACGCGATATTTTAGAAGTGGTTGTTTGTCACGTACGTTAAAGGTTTTTGGAGTTAAATATTAAGTAAAGGATGTTGTAGATTGTAGTAGAAGAAATCACGGTATTAATGTGAAATAAGCTCGTGACTGTTATTGCTATGAAAAGTGTTCGTGTTGATGATGAAAGATGATGATTATGAATTAGGCTGTAGGTAAGTATATTTTCGTTTATGAAAAGGTAAAAAAATCCTATAGGTAGGTTCCATTCCACAATTTCCATAAATTAAAACAGTTAAATATTGACCAAAATTTTTATTATTGAAAAATTCATAATACCAAAGTAAAATTACAGATTGTTAATCGCAAATTGAATTAATCTAAGGAACAACATATTCACAAAAACATCACCATGCAATCATATTAAATAAAAAATATCAACCAAAACAAACGGTAAACCTAAAAACATTTCCTAAATAGCTTCCAAGACAACAACAATAAACTTTCCGTGCGACTTGGATAATAGTCGCCGGACGCGCCGGTGACGTCACAGATTCTTGCGCACGCACACCATTCGCTGTGAATCACCCAGTATGTGTCACCACTGAACGTTGGAGCGAGCCTCGGCCTGTTTACGAACAGAGAATGATATTAGGAACTTCTTGGAAGCGAAAATAATACTTAATATTGCTTGTAACTTGAGGTCATTAAAGCAATAGTGAATAGGTATCTCATAGGTAAACGTGCTCCACCGTAGACCACATACCATCAGATGAGATCGTGGTCCATTTGACCTATAGTGCCTATACACCATAAAAAAAACTGGGCCCTGATTCTCTAAACTATTAAGCTGTGATAATGCTAATCAAATGTGTTTTAATATCAACATTAAGGCCGTTTTTTTGGCATTTGTTGTCATTTTGGTATTCTCTTAGTGACAACTATTCCGCGGAGTCAATAGCTCCATAAAACTTAGATGGTTGTCATGGAAACAGTATTCTGACGTTTATTTGTCAAAATTTTTATATGCAACAAAGACCACTGAGACACCATAGCCATATGAATAAATTTAAGCAGAATACCAAATTTCTGACACTCTCGTTATGGTGCCACAATATCACTATATGTCTGATCAATAATGTCAAATTGCAGATTTAGGCCCCTGGTAGGTATGAAAGGTACTATCAAGAAGGGAACTCGGCAAGTACTTAGGGTACAAAATTCTATACGGTGCTCTTTTAGTGTCTAAGGGGATTCTATAGTCTGATGAGCTGAACAGGTAAGCAAAAATAACCGTTAGCGTTCGATTGCTGTTTTCTTCGACCTTAGGTCTAAATTAAATTCAAAAATCAACGGCGGATACTATTGAAGATACTAGTGAAGTAAGTATTTTACTGTCCTTGGCGTAACTTTTAAATTTATTAAATACTAGCTGTGCCCCGCGGTTTCACCCGCGTAGTTCCCGATCCCGTGGGAATTTCGGGATAAAACGTAGCCTATGTTCTTTCCCGGACCATAAGCTACCCCTGTATCAAATTTCAAGTCAATCGGTTTAGTAGTTTAGCCGTGAAAAGGTAACAGATAGACAGACAGACAGAGTTACTTTCGCATTAATAATATTAGTTAGGGTTCCCGAAAATGTAAAGAAACCCTCATATGTAGGTCTAGGTATGTCCTTCATCTACCTTTCTTATAGCCTTTATTTTTTTCTTTCAAATTAGTACTTAAGTATACCAATACCTAAGTACTAATTTGAAAGAGAAAAACCTAAGATGAGCAAACGTTTAAACAAGCAAACTTTACTTCTTTACATCATTGGAATAAAACTACTTCAACTTACTTCTACTTCTTTATTTTAACAAGTAAGTAACTATAAGACAACTGCAGTAGGCAGCAGACACCAAATCTTTGAAGTTCCCTTTCAATAGGTAGGTATTCGTAAGTATCTACCGAAGTAGAGAATGAACGTAACGGATATCCGGTCCCATTCTTATAACTCCGACCTTCCATCTGAAATACTGATTCATAGTAAGTTAGTAAGCTAAGCTTATTGTAATAATAAGTACTTAAGTAAGTACTTATAAGAAATAACTAAGTACATTATTGTTTAAATCGTAGTAGGGCGTAGGTCATTTACCGTTTATTCCTTAAGAAACCTGGGAGAAAAATAGCCAAAAGCAAACATACCTTACCTATATAATTAACTACCTAATTACTTAATATTTCGATGATAAGCAAGTACTTAATTTGAATATATGGAATACACCTGACTATGACAAACAATATATATTCACGCACACAAATATTGTCTAGAGTGGAAACCGAACCCGTAACCTTGCAGGCAGGGTACAACTACACAAATAATTGTCTAGAGCGAGAATCAAACTCCTACATAACCTGGCATTTCAGGCAGGATACAACTACGCCACTTGGTTGTCCTTTTACTAGTGTAAACCCGCATACGAAAGGTTAATTGTGAACGAAACCAGGACTATCCAGTAAAGATCCAAATCAGAGTAATTTAGTATTGAAATTATTATCGTATCCCTAAAGCGAGAACAAAAAAAACTCTTACGACAATCTAGAGTAACCGGTGTCGAGTCGACTTGTATTTTTATGTAACTCGTTCGAGTTGGACGTAGGTACCGATTGCGTACTGTATCGATACATTCGTTCAATAAATCGATACAATTTAATCGGAAAACACTGTTTTTTGTATTATTATGTTTATTTTTTATAAAAAATCACACAAATACAAAAAAAACTCACAAAGATCACGTTTTGAAGATCATTGGGGCGGCGATAAATAGTTACATAATTAAGCCACCCTTTTTAGACTGTTGTTAGACTTGTGTGTGACGACTCTTCGACTATATTTGTGTCTAGAGCTGGTTCACTTCCATAGTGTAAATGGTGTGGATCAAACTCACGATCTCTTCATTGCTAGGCCGACACTTTGTCAGTGGGCTATAGATACTTTAATAGATGAATAAGTATTATGGTGTCTTCTCTAGATAAAAATCCTTTTTCCAACCTTACATGGCAAATCTGTACAACATTCCATCAAAATCGGCCCAATAGTTTCGGAGCATATTCAATACACACCTAAAATAATATTTTCTTCTTTATAAATAACATTTGATAAGAATAGATAACACAAAAAACATTAAGAAAAATAAAAATACTATGCAGTCGGTGTTACCTGCAGTTGCTAAATAAATAATTATTGTTTTCGATTGGCCGGTTGGAAAACAAATTCCTTTGGTCGGAGCGGGCGCTGGCGAGCGCCGGTGTGCGACTACAGTAAACATGTTTATAAACTCTCAAACACTCTTTGACATACTATTCGACACCACTGTTTGTTTTTCGGTTTATTTTTTGCTAATTAATATGTTACAGTGGCCAATTTAAATCTATTTTTCAATGTAGATTGCAAAATAAGTAGGTGGTGTCATTATTATTAGTCGTAATGTAATAAATGTTTTGAACAGTTTGTTTATTTTAATGTGTTATTCACATAAACTATTGATACAATAATCCAATTTCAAAATTTCTTTTTACATCCCGTTTATTGAGAAAATGTAGTCGTCTTCGCGAGTAAAACCGCACGGCACTTATAGCAATATTATAAAACAGTTTAAAAATGCTTATCTCTAGAACTATAGGCACTAAGAAAAAAATCATTCTATCGTTAAATATCCCTTTTAAGATAAGCTATAAGTATATGCTAAATTAAATATAAATATTATTGTCACAAAATCGCGGAAAAACCACCAGGCAATCTAGTTTTTCATATAAGTACTTACTTGTTTCAGTATAAATACCTGAGTATTTTATACACCCCCTGGCCTCACTACAATAGATAGAATCGAATAACATCCCCATTGAGATGGAAAAATAACGAACAAATATAATTAATTAAATATCGTAGTGATATCTCTCATATCCTGTCTCCTACAGAGAACCCAGTGAGGCTTGGCTTACTATTAATTAGGAATATATGTATTTTTATTAAAAAGTAATACAGGAATAAGAAATAACAGGAATATATTAATAATATTTGTTCTTAAATATCTTACATGTAAGTAGGTACTTAAATTTTTCTATCACTAAATGCATATAACATAATAATTCTACATCATCTCGTTATACTAACTGACCCCTAACTAAGTTCTAAGCTTGTATCTAGGGTATCAGAAACTACGCACACACTCATTCACACACACACCGAGACCGTAATGAACCGTACCGTATATTTGGTACCTATCTTATATGTAAGTAAGTAAGTATAAAAAAGCAGATTTTGTATTTTAGCTAAAATTTTTGTCTGTTCGTTTGCTCAGTTGCTGAAACAGATGAACGGATTTTGACGGTACTTTCAGTAGTAGATAGTTATTGTGAAAAAGAGTAAATTACTAATTTTATAGTAGAAATTCCCAGGTGATCGTAACGCGGATGAAACTGCGGGGCACAATCATCATCACTACATAGTATAAAACAAAGTCGCTGTTGCTGTCTGTCCATCCCTACACTGTGTATGCTTAAATCTTTAAAACTACGCAACGGATTTTGAAACGTTTTGAGTGATTCAAGGAAAGAATTTATTAGAATAATTTAATCCCTGCAGTGTTACGGGAGCGGGAACAACGCGAGTGAAACTGCGGAGCGCTGCTAGTAGATTGATGATTAGTAAATTATTTACAACTAGCGGTACCCCGCGGTTTCAACCGCGTAGTTCCCGTTCCCGTAGGAATATGGGAATAAAATTATGCTAAAAACCTTCCTATTGAATCACTCTATCTATTAAAACAAACCAAATCAAAATCCGTTGCGTAGTTTTAAAGATCTAAGCATACATAGGGACAGAGAAAGCGACTTTGTTTTATACTATGTAGTGATGAAGAAAATATAAATAGCACTCTCTGTAAATAAATCTTCTCTAATGTTATAAATCCGAAAGTAAGTTTGTTTGTTTGTTAGATGTACTTTTGAACGTTTATAATTTTTAAGGCCTAAACGACACCCCACGCGGCCATCAATGTAAAAAAAATATTTTTATTTCCCTGTTTGTGGCTTCATGTGACAATGTTTTGTATTCCTTTTTTCCCATTTTCTCAGGAAATACTGCTTTAAATATTAAAGTACCTACTTAAGTAAAACTTCATTTTCGACTTTATTTTAATTTAGTTAAGGCTAAGTAATTAATATCTTTTTACGGGATATTTATACGTACCTATAAGTCGAATCCCTCGACTAGTTTCAGCTCCTGATGAAGGCCACCGAATATGGCTGAAGCTAGTCGAGGGATTCGACTTATAGGTACGTGCAAATATCCCGTAAAGATATTAATTATAAGTCTAAGACATTGACATATAACATGGACATCGCATGTTTGACTATAGAAAAAATAGTTATAGAAGTATGAGGCTTATCGACGCCAAAGTTATAAAAATATAGCCGTCTCTTTTTAACGTTCATAATTTTGCGTAAGGGAAAAAGGACAACAGTATTTCTGACAGTTACTATAATAGCCATCTGTCATTCTTAGTCTCATTGAAATACCTACTCGTGGCCATATTCGCCATATTATTTTCTAGCTATAACAAAAGGATTTACAACTTACTTAGTGATGGGCAATGAAACATCGTGACCACAGACTATAAACTATCGATATTTTAAATAAAACGTTATTTAAACACTTATTCAAGTACGTTTTAATTTTGGTGTTTATTTTTATTTCATAAACTTTATTTACATTTTGTGCATATATGATCTTAAATAATAGTGAGTAAGTATATAAAGTCCAATTTTCAGATTCTCATGTAGTATACCATAAGAAACCATGGATTTGAGGTTTGCTCTTGAGAATATCTGTATTCATATTGAAATATTCGTTTAATTGAATGCCTAACGTTTGTAATTAAATAAAACCCAATTAAATGTTACATCAGTATCGATTATAGTACGAAACGTCGATAATTTCTATCGTCATTTTTATATCCCGGCAACTAGAGTATAATGAATAAAAGTTTGATATATAGGGTGGCCCAAATAAAACAGTCAGTGGGGGGAAGTATAAAACTATAAGAGATACAAAGATTTGTTCTTAGGAACCATGTCATCCATTTTAGTTAAAATGAAAATTGCATTCAAAGATTTAGAAAAATACTATAACTCACTAAAGGAATCGAACCCGGAAGTTTTGAAAAAAATATTTTTAATTATTTGTAACTAGAACGAACGGCCGTATATACAAACTATTGCATTTTGTATCTTGAAATGGTGAATTTGTGTTGAAATGGGATATTAACTGGGAAGGAACTTTAATGATGTCTTGGCGAGTTTTGTACCAAACTATTTCATTTAAAAACAATGCATTTTAATGAATTTAGATATGATGTTTCTTAGTAACATTTACTTACTGCTAAAGATGTACACAATCCATTTCTAGTTTAAAATAATGAACATTAAATTTTTTAAAATTTCCGGGTTCGATTCTCAAAGAGAGTAATAGTTTTTTTTTCTAAATCTATGAATGCACTTTTTTTTTACTAAAATCGAGGACATGGATCCTAAAAACAAATCTTTGTATATCTTATAGTTTTATACTTCCCCTTACTGAGCGTTCTATTTGGGCCACTCTGTATGTCACAATGATCAAGCTATATTTTACAAACTATCTATAATGTTCTTTTACAGTAAGACCTATTTATAAAACTTAAAATTAATCAAAGTAAGAAAACATACTTACAATCTATTATCGATGTTATTTTTCAGACATATCGATAGGGACTGCACTATTAGCCGCCATTTTTCGCTCTCAGTGAAGTATAGGTATACACGTTTTTTTCGTAGGTATGCCCCGTCCATGTTATATGTCAATGGTCTAAGAAGTTTAGTAGAGCATATTTCTTTCTTTCTCTAATCGTTAGTTAGAGCCGTTTTTAACCCCCGACGCAAAAGAAGGGGTGTTATAAGTTTGACGTGTCTGTGTGTGTGTGTGTATCTGTCTGTCTGTGGCATCATAGCTCCCGAACGGATGAACCGATTTAAATTTAGTTGTTTTATATTAAAGGGGACTTACGTGCGAGTGTTCTTAGACATGTTAGATGAAAATCGGTTGACCCGTTTAAAAGTTATGGGGGTTTGAAAGTAATTGTGTTGGGGGTTTTTTTAATTTTTAATTTAATGTTATGATCTACTAATTTTATGTATATAGGGTGTGACAGGATGGCAACGACACTATAACGATAAATGAAACCACTGGAAGTAGTTCATAGAATGAAATCTTCAGAAAGAATCTATCACAAATACCCTTTTAAAACATAAATCAAAGGCACTTTCATAAACTGGAACTTCGAGCATTCTCATTAACAGATTATCGGCATAATTTCATAAAATTTAATTTCAATTTCACAATTTTCTTGTTAAATTCAACCATATAGGTACATAGTTTGAAACCAAAAAGGTTTGTAATACACGGTCGGATGGACAAGGGATCATAATAAGGGTCTGTTTACGCCACTCTGAATGCGATACCTAAAAAGTTTGAAATATTTCATAATAAACTTACGCATGCATCCATTCATAAAACAATTTACGGATATATTAATATGAAATTCGTCGCATTTTCATCTGTTGTCATTAAAATGGCTGTACCATTTTTTTAGAATAGTAAAATAATACATTGATTTTATTAATTTACTTATTTCATTTCCGCAAACACAAATGTTTGTTTTATATTACTGATACTAGATTTGCCCCGCGGTTTTACCCGTGTGGAACCTTATACCGTGGGAATTTTGGGATAAAAAGTATCCTATTTGTTATTCCTAGGTATGAGGAACATCTGTACCAAATTTAATTAAAATCCATTCAGTAGTTTTTGCGTAAAATAAGAACAAACATCCATACACAAACATTCGGCTTTATAATATGTATTAGTAGGATTAAAATGTAAACTAACTTTTTAAAACGTCAATGCAGGGTATAGGCTTCCAACTGATGATTTAAAGAGTATGGATATAATACAGTCCGCTACAAGTTACATATCGCCATCTAGACCCGCACTAAGCAAAGATTGGTATATGGATACTTAACTACTGATGAACATATTTCAACAAATTATTAAATAAACAAAAAATAACTAGAAATCACCGTAGTTTCAAAAAACTAAAATTTAAGATCTCAAAACGAAACCATTCATAAAACAGTATCTATTATATTTGTATACACTAGAGATCACGAGGTTTCTTCCTCAATATTACGTCAAAGATTATTTCATGAATGAATTAGAAATAAGATTGTTCAAGGTATTGTAATCAATGTGTAAAACAAAGCAACCACGCGCTGTCTGAGAAGCCCATTATAGATGTTTACCTACATCTCGCCTACAGGAAACCGGGAAAATTGTGAAATATTCCTACCTGATTCGTTACGAAGGAAATCTGTATTTTTTATCCGGTTTTACAGCTATTTTTAACTCCCATTTATGTAGGTGTACCTTTAAATGTTTTTACATTTTCTTTGTAATTTTGTTTAAGTTAAAATATTTTTTTTAAATATATTTACATTTGCTTTTTCTTTGTCGTTTTCTGAAGTTAAAAACATGTAATTTAAGTATTTTTATTTTTAATCTTTTATGTCAAAGGTCCTAGGTACAATCCGTGGACGGAACATGTTTGTTATTTTCCAAACATGGCTCGGTTTTCAGATTACCAACACGCATTAGGCAAGTGTGATGAAAATATATTTTCTATCATCTTCTTATGCTAGACCACTGCTGGACATAGGCTTATATTTCCAGTGGGAACGGACGATTGCAATCTCCATCCAACGGTTTCCGGCAACCTTTAAGGTCGTCTGTCCATCGGGAGGCGGTCGTCCCACACTACGCTTCCCAGTATGTGGTCTCCATTGGAGAACCTGCCCCATCGGCCGTCAGATCTATACTTACTAATAATATAATTATGAAGCTAAAGGTGAAGAATTTATCGAAGAAGATTGTCAGTTGGCAAAACAACACACCAATAGGAGCTCAGCTAACGCGGGTCAAACCGCGGGACATGGCTATGTTTCTTTGTTATTTATTTCGTCCTAGTTAAAACAGAAATGAATGAAATAAGCGATGTTTTCCATTTTACCTTTGTCAAAGCGGCTTCCTCCTGAAACTGTTTTATATTTTTCGTTTCTCTATTCGTGTGTATAACTAGTCCAACGTTGATCTAGTTTTCAATGTTCGCAAAGGATTTTCACCTTTTCAGTTTTCTTCCTAATTTATCAACAAATGTGCTTTGCAGTATTTTTTGCGTATATTTTTAAATGTATAATGTCATATATAATATAATATCAATATTTTTTAAACTTTTTTTATTAAATTACCAGCTGTGCCCCACGGTTTCTCCCGCATAGTTCCCGATTCCTTAAGAATTTCGGTATAAAACATAGCCTAGGTCTTTCCCCGGACCATAGGGTAGCTTATGTACCAAATTGCAAGTCAATCGGATTAATGGTTTAGTTGTGAAAATGTCAAAGACAGACAGAGTTACTTTCGCATTTTAAATGTTAGGATTGGGGGATATCACAAATCAATATAATGTCAAACTAAGGTAATTTTTTAACTTTTTGTTAAATTAGTTCCGTTCTCAGTTAGAAATAAGTTGGAGATGAGCGAGGTAGTCACCTGATGGTAAGGAACACGCCTGCCCATTATAGAAATATAAAGCTGCAAAGCTAAAGGCAGGCTATGTGAGTAGAATGGACTCAGATAGGTGGGCTAAATTGTCCACGGACTGGGAACTCAACGAGCGTAGGCCCCCGGGTCGCCCCCCGACACGATGGAGGCAAGATCTTGAGAGGTTCGACAGAGAAAGGAGCTGGCTAGAGACAGAGACATATGGACAGATTTGGGGGGGAGACCTTTGCCCAGGAGTGAGACAATATAGGTTGATTAAAAAAAGTAAAATTGGGTACACTATAGTTATGTGCACATCACCCCGAGACATCAGTTGGTGAGTCTCGTGTGCAGCCATTTTACTGGCAAATATTTTCGCAGATTCCTCACTACTGTTTGACAGTGGCATATCTGACAATGCAGTACCCACTCAGACGAAACCGTGCAATATTCCTACCATCTGGAAAATCAGTAGTTTTAATGATATTGTATTAGTAGTAGCACCCCGCGGTTTAACCCGTGTAGTGCCCGTTCCCGTGGGAATACGGGGATAAAACAGCCCTATGTTACGCACTGATAAATTAGCTTTCCATTAGTGAAAGATTTTTTGAAATCGGTACAGTAGTTTCAGGCCCTTACAAACAAACAAATCTTTCCTCTTTATAATATTAGTATAGTGTTTGCGTAAATCAATGAAATTAGAACATAGTTTCTTGACTTCGTCATTTAGATGACTTCAATAGACGATAACTAATATTAACTTAAGGTTCCGGGTTCGATGTGTAATAGTTTTAACACTGAAACAAATGCTACATCAACGCTTTTCAAAACTAAATACTGTACTAAGAACTAACATTAGTTCAATATAATGTTTGGACAATACTGGAAATTCGTTCAAATTAACAACTTAATATAAACTTTAGTTGAAAACTTTCGTTTTACTTTGAAATTATTATGTAATCTTAATATACTTACATTAATTTAATACAACTATGAAAGGACGTTTTGGCATTTATTACTGTATCACATAAAGACACGACCGGAATTAAATTAATATCTATGTATCATATTTTTTCGCCTATTACCTGGATTAATAAAAACGTTTTCATCCCAAATTAAGTATAAAAAACATGAAATTAACTGCATATATCGCGAAGTTTATTTTGTACGAAAATTGGTATCAAATCTAGTTCTTGCTGTAATTATTATACACTAGCTGTGCCCCGCGATTTTACCCGCGTGGAACCGTATCCCGTGGGAATCTTGGGATAAAAAGTATCATATGTGTTATTCCTAGGTATGAGGAACATCTGTACCAAATTTCATTAAAATCCATTCAGTAGTTTTTGCATGAAAGAGGAACAATCATCCACACATTCAAACATCCACACTCACAAACATTCAGCTTTGTAATATTAGTAGGATTATTGTATTTAAAACTAAATAAAATACCTTTTAAAAGTCAAGAGATCTGTAATTCTAAGACGCTAAGTAACAGACAAGAGTCAAACACTAATTACCTAAGTACAGTACTGAGTAGTGTATTATGTCTGGACGACCACGTCAAAACACATATCATACGCACAGTGGTGCATAAAATAGGTGCTAACTACTCGATGATAAGGTGTCTTGTAAGCTATCGCTTTACGATTTGTAATCAATATACTTAGCTAGTATCCTAGCTAAGTATATTGATTACAAATCGTATAATATAAGTAATTAAATAATAACTGTATATATAACTAGTAGCGCCCCGCGGTTTTACTCGCGTAGTTCCCATTCCCGTTGGAATACAGGGATAAACTATAGCCTATGTCACTCGCTGAAAATATACTTAGCTTCCCATTAGTGAAAGAATTTTTGAAATCGGTTCAGTAGGACCTGAGATTACCCCTTACAATTTAACAAACACACAAGCTTTACTTCTTTATAATATTAGTACCTATAGAAGTATAGATAGGCAACCTTTACAGATTAGTAATTAGTAACTTAGGGCCTATTTCACGAACTTCAAGTAAAGTACCTCACCAAGTAAAGTTAGTTTTGTTTCTTTCTTACTTTATATCAAGTGACAAATACAAAACTTGTGAGTTACGGAACGTTACTTGAAGGTCGTGAAATAGGCCCTAACTGATATATTCGACACACAGCTCAAACAAGATACCTACGAATTGCGCTGAAATGCAAGGACTACTTGACAAACGATCTGCGTGCAAACAGCCTTTTTTTGTTAATCCATTCCTCCCATTGCTAGGCAAAGGTCTACCCCAAATTGTAGCTAAGAAAGAAAGTGACCAAAACCGCGTTGCAGAGCTACTAAATAATAAAGTGAGGTGCATTCGTTAACGGGTTTTGGCGGCGCGGGGCGCGGGCGGACGGTACCCTTGGGCGCGAGTGCCCTGCCGCCCTCGGCGCGACCGTGGCGCCCTCTCGCCCTCACGTCCTTGCACACCCTTGCGACTAACGACGGCTTCACACTCTCATCCAACCATCCAACTTTTCATCCAACCTTCACAAAATTAAATAAAAACTAATTCATTTATTCAGGTTATGCCTCTAAGAAGCACTTATGTACATATATGGAATGTAAATCTACCTCCGACTCCGAAATTATATCAGTTGAGAAGATTCGGCAAGACACTTTTACGTGTAGATTGGTAGAAGTGTATGTTTGACAATGTTTGAGTCATGTTGGGACGTACCCAAATCAAAGGAGTTGGCCAAGTTTATAGTGAATAACGATGACCGTGAACTATTGGAGAGTCAGTTTTGATCTACCGTGAGTTGGGACTAGACTAAAGTCATGTTGGAGTATTGGACGTTAGTGTGGAGCCAGCATTAAAGCTATTGTACCCTTCGCTATCACTTACTGCTATACTCCAAACGTTGCACGCTGAATTTTCATGAAAATATATAGTATAGTACATATCAAATTAAGTTTTGTTTTGGTTTAGTTTCAACGAGTTGTTTTAAATTATATGTTTAGGTAATGTTTGTTTCTGTTTTGTTAGGTAAGGTGAATTGTGGACGATAGTTTATTTATACTTATATGTATATATGTTGATAAGTGTACCTTCATATATTTATTGTGACCGTGTTCTATCAAACTGATTTGGTACTTGTAAAACTATCGGCCATACTTAGAACAAAGGACTCATTTTAGTAAATACATACTATGTAGTTAATTTAGGACGTTATTAGAGATTTAAGATGATATTTGTACAGTGAAGAGGTACAAGGTTTTTTTAAGTGAGCGTGGTACACCAAATTTGAAACAATACTTAAAATTATAAAAATAATAATATCGAAACCAATTTTTAAAAACTATCATAACCCTTTTTGAAAACTCACCTAGCCAGGAATCGAACCAGTCAACATACGTAATCCACAGCAATGGCGGCTCTACCTTTCTCCTCGTGTTATGATTCGCTTGCGCCCGCGTCGGCCGGGTCCGCCTATTCCCACGCAGCTTTCTAATTTTTTCGGTTATTTGACCCGATTATACTTATTTCTATCTTGATAATTGAACTTATGTTAGGGTTAGGATTTAGGATTGATTTTTAGGTTAGGATTTGATTGGAGGTCAGGTTTTATGTTACATTAAGGATTGGCTGTGTTTGTAGTTTGTGATACCCTAGTCCTAGATACAGGTGATGAATGAACTTAGTTCGGTGTCAATTAATGTATGACGATGATAGAGTGATTAAGTTATGTTATACTTTAATAGTTAGTGACGAAAATACAAAAGTACTTTAATTTAATAACGTGTGAAGTAAAATAAAAATTGGTGCAGATGTTCCATAACTACTAAACACAATAATATAAAATATAATTAAAACAAATAGATTATTACATGATAAAGTGCCTTAAAAAATTGTGAAAACAATTTATAAGTCTCGAAATTTCCACATAAGTACTACACGTAATCTACAAAAAACATGAACTTACAGATTTCTTTGAGCCAAAATAATCTGGAGAAATTGAGCTAAGTGTAACTGTAAAGCGTATAGAAATCTGTTCAGTAGTTCTCATTTGAGGTCATACGGAATAAAGACGGGTATGCATTATCACTGGGTAAGTCCCCCTCTTTGTAACCAAAATAAAGACCTTTGATATTTAATTAGAATAGCTCTACATCATTTATTACGTCCGTAATTCTTTCTTGTTCAAAATTACGTTAAAATAAAATCTTATTCGAGCACATTATCACATAGAAATCAAGTGCCAAACTAAGCATGACTTGTAGTCTTGTAAATACAATGGGTACTAGACGACAGATCCGAATACATACCGATATACTTTTTGTAGAAATACATAGACAACAACCAGACCAAAACGAACAATTTTCATCCACGCTTTTTTTCTTGATCGGGAAACGAATCCGTATCCTTTGGTAGAGCAGTCAGGGTGACTACTGACTATGCCATTGTTTATCTGCCAGTATTACTGAACATTTTTAGGTCCACCCATCGAAATAGTGACGGAATAAACGTTGCTTAGCCGGAGATCGCTCGCAATTTATCTGTCTTGTCAGAGATTGCTACATAAAAATATGAAATAGAATACGGGACGCAGGACACTTTGATTTGTTATTTGGCAGCGTAGCTGTTTTACTAATTGTTCCAAATTGCACTTTCATCCACCCGTTGTTTAATACAAGACGAAAACTTCGTTGCATTTTGATATAAACAAGTGACGGCGCAATAATGCGTGGTTACATAAAAAAAATCGACTTCGAAATTGTGGTAGTAAAGTATCGCGCAAGTCGGCCACCCCTTACCACGTTAAGACATGTATTCTTTTCCAATTGCCTTTCTCATTATAAGTGAAGTCGCTTGGTACGGAGGTAGGTGTTTTTCTGATGCGATCACAAACCGGTTGACCATCGTAATGACGAGCTCGCGGCCCTGGTACGCTGTATCGGTATGGCTAAATGTCGAATACCTACTTTGCATTAGTTGAAATAGATATAACAATTGTGTGTAGCAAAAAGAAATTTGCATTACATAGGAAAATGTGAACTTTGGAACGTGCGAATTCAAAAGTCAAGGTTTTTGACCGATGACACTGGCCACTGTGAAATATTAATGCGATTATGACACTTGACACGGTCGCTTCTTCTAATAGACAATACTGGAATATTACTGAATAGGTATTAGAATTAGTACCAGGAGAAGACCTAAAATAATAACAAAATTTGTAATTAGAGAAAACAGACTTCCTTTTAAGAAAACTATGGGACTAATGGGATCCTTTTAGATAAAAAGTACAATTACATTAAATAATTACAAAAATGTTAAACACAAAGAAAATTGACTTCCATTAGCAAATCTATGAGACTAATTGGAAAGTAAAAAAAAAAAAAAAAGACAGATTTAAGAAGTAACAAACAAAAACATTGTCACCTCCTTCATTTGTTTCTGGCCTAATTAAATAAAGAATTATAAAAAGAACTCTACCGTACTTTAAAATCCATGTTTTAAGTGTATGTAATGAAATGACTTAAAAGTAAAAAAGGTTTCCTAAATAACTTAACATCATACCTAAGTACCTAAGTAAGTACTAAGTATCCCATAATTAATCGATACTTATAAGTACTTACATAATTATTTCGTATTATAATTAATAACTACTTTACTACATAGTCAAAGCATTATGTACATACGAGTAAGTCACTCCAAGAAACATCAAGGTACGTAGGTATGTCCTGTCTCGATATTTGATCCTGTCTGACATATCTCGATAGCAAAGGTAATTAGTGGCCAGTAATGAACCTATTATGAACGACAACCAATAAAAACAGGATTATGACATGTATTACGTCACCGTTATGACAGGTATAGAATAAGGATCACGACCAAGATTCTCTCTGGTCTCTGATGATAGGTATTATTCGACAAAGTAATATTTTTTTAAAATCCTTTATCAATAAGTTACCTAAAAACAACGCAGTAAGGCCTAAGAACTAAGTCTATCGGCGACGAAATAAAAGAAGTTAAATATCCCGCCAATTTTATTTGTGCCTCGATAAGCGGTCATATTTCACCTCATCCCAGGATGAACGTTCAGAATCTAATAACTTTGTCTATGACAATATTCCGGAGTGAGACCAAAATAGATAGGCCCGACTTGTTCTTTGTATCAGCCCCTAAATAGAGTGCGTAATATGAAGGGGAGGCCGCGCCGAGCCGGGAGGGTGACCCTCGCCCCGCGCATGCGCCCGGACGACACACGCTTAATACTCTCCCAGCTTTTATTACAAACTGTTTTGTTGTTTTCTCGCATTAATTTCAACTGAAAAACATTAGTTAGTTTGAAATGAATTAAATCAAATACAAAAATGTATTTTAAGTTCCTAGTTTGCATTTAATGAGGATACAAAATAGTCCTAATATTGTTTTAAGCTGAGTCAAAATTAACTCGGCTAGATTCAAAAATCAATAGAGCTGCTTGCTTTTGCTCTTTTATTTGGACAATGACATCATTTAGGAAGCGGGTGTTAGGAGCTACGTTTTTAGTTTTAAAATGTTGCTTGATAGATATGAAATGGAACGTAACTGGGAGTAACAGTTTAAGAAGGGTGTCCTGTGCTCCCGTCGCTCGGCAGATGTGCCATGCACGTGGCAAGACTCGCGACTCGCACAACTGCTGCGCACAATGGAACGCAATTCCAATTCAATATGGCCGCCCTACTAGGGAACTTTCCCGCTCTTTTCAAAGCCGATTATTATGCCAAAATAACTACCCGCATCGAGTTTGTTTGTTTTTATTTTGAATACTTTTAACGTTCTCAAATCTAGTACATACCTACGTAATGTTGTTTTATATATATGATGTTAGTTTCAATAACACTAAAAAACATAACCTATCTATTTTTGATTAATTTTTTTGAGTTAAATTACATTAACACAGTAATGTTGCCACTATTGTCCTAATTTAAAACTTTGACATTCAAATAAGGGCATTTGACATTTCTTAAAATTTAAAAAAAAACCTATAACAAATTGAAATAAGTAATGTTGTATTTTAAAACGTACCGAGAGTGCCGGACTGAGTCGAACCTTCGAAGGGGTCGAGGGGGTTTCCAATTACATGTTTGATTAAAAAATTTCATTCACCGGAATTTACAGGGCAACATTGCAAGGACCTTAGGATGGGATACGTTTCGAGGTATTTAATTTATAGTTTAACCTACTTTGTTGGAAGTTAAAGGGCATGTTTATAGATTAAGTTATAATTTGTTTATTTTTGGTATGTATTTTATTGTTTTTCAAAAATATAAGAATACAAAGACCAAGCGTGATGCTACAACTTTGACGATAGCTAGCACGCAGTACATATAGGTTATGATTTTCATTTGGTTTTAAAAAAAATTGGTATTTAACCCATTATGGAAACGCAGTCACATAGAAAGAACCATAATTAAGTGTGAAAATGACTATAGTTTTATTAAAAATAGGTTCTATTTCGGCGATGTGTTAGGCAACCTAACATAGCTTGTCCAGCACATCGCATCGCATCGAATCAAAGGTCCAATGCTGTTCTACCAATTCGCCTAATACCAAAATACTTATCTCAAAAAACCTAAATAGATGTAGATCACTAGAGAAATTGAATTGTGGATATTCGGTATCAGTAATTATGACGGGCTGTGTGCGGAGGCGGGCGGAAGCGACGGGCGGGCGGCCGCCGGAAACAGGGCTCTGGCCGAGGGTTCACGAGGAAAGGTCGCCTCAACTACTCACGCTGACAAATTAATTATTTATACATGACAATTTCTGATCATTACTATTGAATTATTCGCACCATCTTCTTCTTCGTCCGAAACTTTATCCCATTTGTATGGCCTCACTGCTGGGGTCTCTCCTAAATATTTCCATATTTTTATACATTACTAGCAGCGCCCCGCGGTTTCACGCGCGTAGTTCCCGTTCCCGTGGGAATACGGGGATAAAATATAGCCTATGTTATTCAGGGTGAATGTAGCTTTCTAATGGTGAAAGAATTATTGAAATCGGTTCAGTAGTTTCGGAGCCTATTCGTTACATACAAACAAACAAACAAACAAACAAATCTTTCCTCTTTATAATATTAGTATAGATTACCCATATAGGTTGACAAAAAAAAATGATGTCCAAGTGGTTTCCAAGCCTTTTTGTTTCTCTACTATCGCTGGGAAAACTCATTGCTGTGTACCACCGGGAATCGAAGGGGAGATCCCGGTGATTATGTGGGGCTCTCCCTGCCAGTAATAGCTTATCCCGGCCTGCTATTCCTGCTACGATCAAGCCGTTTTTTGCCTAATAGGATGTTCTACGTTTAATTCTCTATTTATAACCACCATTATTGTTTTCCAAAAAGTCTTAAATAAAAGGAACTCTGTAAAGTTTTACGAGTCTAGACCTATAAATTTTGGTTGTGCGTTCCTCAGTCAGCGTGTTAAAGTTAAGAGTTTTATTAATGTCAGATAGCTTTGTTTAAAATAGATTTAACCCTTATCGGGTGGGAGTAAGAAACCGATTTTGCTATAAATACTGTCTGTCTGTGAGCCTGAAGTCTGCGGTGAAGGCTAGTTTACGTTAGAAGTCGAGGGGTTTTAAATGATTAAACACATCTTATTTGTGGCAAAAAGACGTCACCAGGCGTTTTCAAGGTACAATATACAGATTGCGTATTCATTCTCGTTGTACTTACTTATTTATTAATCAGTAAGAGAGTGGTTTTTAACTCTACATTGAGATCCTACAAGCTGATTTAACAATAATTTATTTTAACAATATAAGTACCTATTGAAGGTTTGAACTTTGAAAAAGAGCAGACCTTTTGAGCCCAGTAATGCCTGACTTTATGCGTGATTTTCCGGTAACTTACTGATTTCAGGATATAAAATATTCAATTACTTATTGCTATTTGTTTTTAACAACTGTACCTTTGATTACAGACGTTCCGGTATTTACGCGACTCTTTCAAGTTAGGTAAGTATATTATTTAGGAAAGTACTGTAAGTAGTAAATTATGTAAACCTTGCGGAAAAGTGGCAATGTCTTACCCTGTGTATAATAAGAACTTCCTAAAACGAAACCCATACCTATTATATTATAAATAAAGAAATATATAAGAAAAGTTTTGCCACCAAAACTGATTAATTTACGCGATAGATGGATCCCGAAAATAACTTTATAAGCACAGAATTAACGGACGCCATAGTAGAGGCCGCGCACAAAACAATGCGGCACGAAATTACTATTTATATTTGGTAAAGTTGGAAATTCAGTGACATTATTTACCCCGTGAGTGTGTCGGTCAGCCATCGATACCAAATTAGCTGCTAATTTTAATAAATTCTGTTTTTCCGCATTTGTCCACGCGCTGCTAAATTAAATTAATCCGTCGATACAAACTGGGACACGCAAAATGGCGGTACTATCTCAAAATAGATGAAAGCTTTTCCAGATTCCAGTCTTATTTATTTTAAATTAAAGAGAGTTTTGGATGGTGGCTGTCTGCTTAGTGCGAGCATTACAATTAACTCTAATCTACATTTTCCTTTTGCGAGATTCGGTTTCCAATTTATTTATATAACGTTTGTCATTTGTTATTTTATAATAGTTACGGGGAATTGAAAGTAAATAAACAATTTGGAAAGTACTACTTTAGTACTACAATTTCGAATTCTTTGTTCCTTTAATGGCTAATTCAAATGTTATTTAAACATTTTGTCTTAAATAACAACAAAATGAATTATTTATTGAAGGTTATGTTTACGATTTAGGCTTCTAAGAAACTTTGTTACTACTCATGTAAGAAATAAGAATTATTTTTACTTTATTTTGTTATTTTATTATTAATATCTCCACGTGCTTCTAATTTAATTCTTTGTCCAAATATATACACAAAAATCCAGTAGGTGTTTATTAGTCAAAAGTTCCTGACTAACATATCGAAATTAGCCAGTAATTTGGCTCACCAAGATTGGTAGTTTCACTAATAAGGCTGGGAAATAAATGGAAATAGAAAAAGGAAAGTGGGAATAGCCCGGCGTGGTGTTTTATCTTATGTAGCAACGGCGCCATTGATCGGGCTCCCAGTTATACCTACTACTAATTTCAGTTCAGATAAACACGAGAATACACGATGAATTTTTCCAGTAAATTTTCCGGGATAGCAACAAAATTATAAACATTTTAATTGGGTTTTAAGTGGATTTTGAAACTCGTCAAAATCTCATTGTTGAGACCACTAACTTTGGTTTTTAAGAGTGATCTCGTATTGTAATTTAATTACTTATGTTTTGATAATTAGTAACTTTAATAATTTTTAAAAAGTAAGTTACGTTAAACTCTTGCACTGAACCTTTTAAATCAAGCCATAATTTAAATACGACTGAACTAAATTGGATATTATTTTATGAGTACGGGACAAAAATATTGTAAACGAAAATTCTATGAGAATATTGAACCCGAACAAAGCCGGTGTGGGCAGCCAGTTACTTGTTTAAAAAAGCCTTATATGAGTAAAATAAAACAAACGAAAAAGATTGCTCTTTAAAAATCTAGAAAGAAAAGCCATGTGTGGCTTCTCTCCATCAGGAATTTTAACAACCATTTTAAAAGAATCAGTAAAAATCTCTATAGAAACCGACAAGAAGAAAGTCGAGAGTTCTTTGTTTGTCGCGGTTTTATTCACATTATTTTATATTTTACCTTAGGATCGGTACATGAAATAAAATAATTGGAAAAATTTAAGGAGGATGAATTCTTCACCATCACTACATAGTATAAAACAAAGTCGCTTTCTCTGTCCCTATGTAGGTATGCTTAGATCTTTCAAAATACGCAACGGATTTTGATGCGGTTTGTTTTAATAGATAGAGTGATTCAGTGGGAAGGTTTTTAGCATGATTTGATCCCTATATTCTTACGGGAACGGGAACTACGCGGGTGAAACCGCGGAGCGCCGCTAGTAATGTAATAAATATAAATTACTAAATTTCTTTTTTTTTATAAAAATCCCTATCGTCAAGTATTGGACCTATTTGTAAATCATACGAAGCATGTGTGGAAAACAATATTTTCCTAAATTTTGAAATCACCAACATGCATCACGTGAGCGCGTGCTGAGTACACCTATTCCTCATTGTGTTAATACTTATCATCAGTGAGAAAAAGCCCTATGCCTAGTGTGATGGATACTTTAAACATTTCATAAAAATAAGTAAATCAAAAACAAGTCACAGCGCGAAGACTGAACTGGTAATAACAATTTGTTTGACAGGCCATTATAATAATTACCACAGATAATAAACGTCCGCAAAGAATGGCGATAATCACCCCGTTCAACAACTAGGTGATATTATTTAAATAACTAGAGACTTGGTTTTTTTTAATTATGTCTCTTATGGCAGATTTCTCCATCGCCAGATAACTTTTATTCGAGGAATAATGTTGACGTTTGACAGTTTTTGTATGGAATAACTGTCAAAATTATTCCAATTATTTAGTGTAAATTATCTGGCGATGGAAAAATCAGCCTTATACTCGTATAAGTTGTTTTTGTATATCTTTCTCTTGTACGCGACCAATGCATAACAGACTTAAACAGACACTCCAATTTGGTTGAAACTAAACAAAATAAAAGTCCTATAGGTATGCTAAGTATTCCTAGATAAAACATTAAATTAAACACTTAAAAAACCCCCAACACAATTACTTTCAAACCCCCATAACTTTTAAACAGGTCAACCGATTTTCATCAAACATGTCTAAGAACACTCGCACGTAAGTAAACCGATTTTAATTTAGTTTTTTTGTATTAAAGGGTAATACAAAAAAACTAAATTAAAATCGGTTTATCCGTTTGGGAGCTATGATGCCACAGACACGTCAAACTTATAACACCCCTCTTTTTCGGTCGGGGGTTAAAAAGGGATTGTAATACTATTTTTTTTTAATTAAAAACACAAAAATATTAAGGAAAAATTTAATATAGATAATAATAATTAAAAACAATTAGATGTTTAGAACATTATTATTAATTAACTATTAAAGATGATCGAGTTAAAACAATTTAGTACTTTGTCCATAATTCAAATTAAAATTTTAACGTTTACCTTAAACTTACTTAACTTATATCTACTTAATTATAACAGTTTGTCCTAAGTATATAAAAAAAAACATGAAAAAGCTTAAAAAAAATAAATTAAAACTAAAAAATATTTATAAAAAAAATGTAAATGACATTTGAAAGATGTTATGTTACTTTATGTTTAATATTTAGAGAAGATCAGAAGAAATTCAACGACCTGTAGGACAAGATTTAAAAAAAAATGTAGTACCTATTCTACATTGATATTAAAAAAAACGAACGTAGCAATAATTAATTAAGTTCATTTTTTTAATAACTTTTTTGTAAAATCTTTAAGTTATTTTATTTAACAACTAGGTACGTTTGGAATGCAATAAATTATTTAATTTAGTATGAAAAATATAAAATAAAAATTAGACAATCAAAGAGTCAGTAACATTATTAATTATCTTGTGTATTAAAATTTGCGCCTGAAACCATGAGGCACATACATTCAGTATAAAATTAAATAGTTTTTTTTAAATATTATTCAGTTTCACCCAAATCGGGCTTATAATCAGTACAGTACATAGCCTTTATCCTCTGCCTCCTTAGCACAGACAGCAGTAATTCTTCTGTCTCCAGAGCAAGTTCTAGAGGTAACTGCATCAACTGTTCAGTGACTATTTGTCCAAACAGTTCAAATTCTTGACGGCTTCCTGTATTCTGTATATGCTTCTCACCTTCTTCTTCGAATGTGATACGACGTTTCTTCTCTGGAGGTGATGACGTGGCTGCTGCCTCATTAAAGTCACCGGCGTTCCCATCAGATGACGACTCGTCATTACTTATTCTGAACTGAAAATAATGGGTTAAATGTTAATCTAATATTTATGTTAATCGAATCCCACCAAAAACATTCTGTAAAAAACTAGCCAAGTCTCGATGGAGCTGCTTGTTTATCTCTAAAAAGTAATGAAATCTAGACAAAGTCGTGCCAAGTGTAAGGTTCCTTACTGCGATTTCTTTATTATTATAGTTAATGTTGTGTGACTTGGCCGTTGAAGGATACACTGTACACAAGTACACAACTGTACACAAGGGTACAAAACTAGATGCTCCATGACACTATTGCACCAATCTGTCGCCAGAACCACTACCCATTGACGATAGAAAATTGCCACTTGAAAAACGTTGATTCAATGTCCAGTCAATTGTAGGCTTGATGAAGCTGCGTATTTTAATAATGTTTTAATATTACGTGTAAACAAAATTGACTTGTACCCACTACTAACGTTTTAAACAATGTTCAACGGCCAAGTCACACAACATTAACTATAATAATAAAGAAATCGCAGTAAGGAACCTTACACTTGGCACGACTTTGTCTAGATTTCATTACTTTTTAGAGATAAACAAGCAGCTCCATCGAGACTTGGCTAGTTTTTTACAGAATGTTTTTGGTGGGATTTCATTTATTTTTGTTGAAACGTGTTTATATTGTTTTTTTTTTATTAGATTTTCTTATGTGACACATTTTTTTCTTTTTAAGAGTAGTATTTTATTACTAAGCGCCCCGCAATTTCACCCGCGTAGTTCCCGTTCACGTTTCCGTGGGAATTTCGGGATAAAAAGTATCCTATGTGCTTCTCCTGGTTCTAAGCTACCTCTACACCAATTTTCAGCCAAATCAATTTAGCCGTTCTTGAGCTATAAATTCCCGTTCCCAATCCTGTGGGAATTTCGGGATTAAAAGTATTTTATGTTCTTCTCAAGGTTTTAAGCTACCTCCCCACCAATTTTCAGCCAAATCAGTTGAGCCATTCTTGAGTTATAAATTCCCGTTCCCCATCCCGTGGGAATTTCGGGATTATACGTATCCTACGTCCTTTTCCTGGTTTTAAGCTACCAACCCACCAATTTTCAGCTAAATCAGTTGAGCCGTTCTTGAGTTATAAATTCCCGTTCCCAATCCCGTGGTAATTTCGGGATTAAAGGTATCCTACGTCCATTTCTTGGTTCTAAGCTACCACCTCATTAATTTTCAGCCAAATCAGTTGAGCCGTTCTTGAGTTATAAATTCCCGTTCCCAATCCCGTGGGAATTTCGGGATTAAAGGTATCCTACGTCCTTTTCCTGGTTCTAAGCTACCACTCCACCAATTTTCAGTCAAATCAATTCTGCCGTTCTTGATTTTTAAATTCCCGTTCCCAATCCCGTGGGAATTTCGGGATTAAAGGTATCCTTTGTCCTTTTCCTGGTTCTAAGCTACCTCCCCACCAATTTCCAGCCAAATCAGTTCAGCCGTTCTTGAGTTACAATTCCCGTTCCCGTTCCTGTATAATTCCCGTTCCCGTTCGATTATCCTAGTTTTTATAGTTTTCCCTTTATGTGGCCATTAAACCCTAACTCTGTACCAAATTTCAGCTCTCTAGGTTTATGGGAAGTACTAGTTCTATTTTGATGATCATGAGTGAGTGAGTGAGTGAGTGAGTGAGTGAGTGAGTGTCTGTCATAAATACGAAACTTTGCATTCGCTTAACTTCGGAACTATATGACCTACAGACTTGAAATTTTATTTTAAGTATGTGATTGTATAGCTTACTGGATGACGAAAATTTCAGCGTTCTGGGCTTATCCAGAGGTTCTCAAATAGGGGCCTGAAAATGCGGCGAAATGGTTCCTGTAAAGGATGGTACGGCAGTGTTTGCTTCGCGCTCGACTTGGCGGGGGGCACTGCCGTGCCCCCAGATATTTATATCCTTTTTTTGAGGTCCCTAACATCCATTGAACATATTGATTTCTTTGATTTACACAAACATTGAAATAAAACTACTTTTAGTAAAGGTGGTCATTGACGAGTCAGTTGAACTGATCAGTCCAGATACAAAACTGAGGCGGCTCGCTCCAAAAGTTTTTGGCCAACTAGATTTCCCCACTCGAATCTGGAGTCGCTCCGGTTCAACTGATCAGTTAAACTGACTCATTAATGGCCACCTTAAATAATCCGAAACGTCAGAATTTTATTTTTATACACTTTCATACTTTAATTGTACATACATATATGGTACCTACCTATAGTTTTGCAAAGCATTGTTAAGCTACTCATATATAAATAAACGATCTAATAATAAATAAGTTACATAAGTGATAAGAAAACTTCAGAAAAAAATAGGTAAGTACCTACTTACATATAGGTACTTACTTAGGTATGACAGTCATACAAAAACGCGGCACATAAAGAAAAACCCAATTAGCGTTATCCCAAAGTGATTATTCGACGCGGACGAAGTCGCGGGTAAAAGCTAGTAGTGTTGTGATATAAAACTAATAATTGTATGCGTCTAAACAAATTTTTACACAGAATTGTGTAGTTACAAATTTAATTCACAAGAAAATACTTAGTAAATTCATATCACAAAATGAAAAAAAAAAAAAAAACTTTAATCAAAATTCGAATTGCGCGCGGTTAAAAACGTTCGGTCAGTTCTGCGACCAGTCTGTTCGTTCAGTTAGCTAGCATCAATAACATCAACAAGCGTTTGAGCATGTTTCAAGGTTGCTTGCTCATTTCATATTTAGATAGGTACTACGTGTCAAAACATAGGTGCATTCTATTGTTAATTTTGATATAAGTAAATAAATAAGTATAAACAACTTACCTCCTCTTCAACAATAGGCCTGTTATGATACGGTAGAAACGATAATGCTTTATAAGCAAACCACATCGGCTCGCACTCTTCTACACCACCAAGCCGAGCGGCCGCGTCGTACTTTTTTTTCTCTCTCTGATAATGACAAGTCAGATTTTTCAACTTCCTTTCCACTTCTGATACGTCAGAAATATTCAATTGTTTTGCTATATCAGTTAGTGCCATCCTTCTAGCATTTCTTTTCTTGTAACATGGATGTTCTTTTTTCCATAACACTTTTTTTTGCTTGTATATTTCTATTAGTCTCAATACGTCTGTTTTTTCCCATTTGAATGGGCCGAATTCTTCTTCTTTCTTTATGCGATCATCTTTTTGGTCGGCCATGGTGAGCGGTGTGCGGCACGTTGTGTGTAATGGCAGATTACCGGCGGCTCGCGGCTGGGCGCGGACTGAGGAATGCGGCCGAGCGCGCGATGCCAGCTCACCGCCCGGCGGCGCTATAAAATGGCCGCCAGCCTGTCGCCGCGGTTCCCGCCCGGCCCGCCCGGCCCGCCGCCGGCCCTCCGCGCGCTGCCGCCATTATACTCTCTGCTATAACACGCGTTGCGCGGCATTGTAGTTGCGTTACTAACTTCTGATAAAAATATCTGAAATATTTAGATGCTACTTTTGATTAAGCTATAAGTATTTACTGATTTTTTTATAAGAGTATTTAATATACTTGCTTACTTAATTATGTACTTAAGTACTTACCTATTTACTTTACTAAGGATGCGATGTAGTCCAATTTTTTATGTAGGTAGGTAAGTACTTAAATATTTTTTTAAAAGGTACTTACGTATATACCTATGTAGGTATCTGTTGCTTATTATAAGTAGTAGGTACTAAACTTAAGTAACTTTGTAATAATGGCTGCTGGACAACTGTCACCGCGGTCAACCCTTGCCTTATTCAACCACTAAACTTATTTTTTTTTTGCAATATCTAGGTAGGTAAGTATACCTTCTTATCGATATTTCTTTTGGCAAAAACAATACTCTACAATTACCTATGCGTTTGTGGTAAAAATATTTTGTTTAATTATTATTTTAGTTAAGTAGGTAAGTACTTACCATATTCAGTATAGGTACTTACTACTTCAAGAAGTAGGTACACTGAATAAGGTTTAATCAAAACTTTAAAAAAAATAGAGCTGAGTCCACACTTCCACAGATAATAATATGACGTAACATCACGCTATATCATTCAACAAGTGTCCATCATACATCCATGATCCTGCAAACTCCTGAATTGATTTTTATACATACAGCAGCGACCCGCGGATTTACCCGCGTAGTTTCAGTTCTAGTGAGAATACAGGGATATAAAAAATTGCCTATGTTACTCGGTAAAGCTTGCTAATTGCTTAACTAGGTATAAAAAATAATTATAATACCTACTAGCTGTGCCCCGCAGTTTTACCTGCGTGAAGCCTTATCCCGTGGGAATTTCGGGATAAAAAGTGTCATATGTGTTATTCCTAGATATGAGGAACATCTGTACCAAATTTCATTAAAATCCATTCAGTAGTTTTTACGTGAAAGAGGAACAAACATCCACACATCCACACTCGCAAACATTCAGCTTTATAATACATACCTACCTACCTATTAGTAGGATTGTACCTATGTAGCTCTATAACTGTGTTTTTTTTTTAAATCGGTCAAGTACTTACTTATTTCTGAGTGTATCGTAACAAACAATCAAATTTTTCTTCTTTATTATTACAAAGACAGAGTTTATCAGCCTTACTAATAAAAAATACCCACTGTGTATATTCTTGATATACCTAACGAGTGTGAAGCATATTAATAATTCTTTATATCAAGAATATAGGTACACAGTGGGTATTTTTTATTAGTAAGGCTGTATATGTACTTATATTTGATGATGATGGTGACATGTTGTACGTATATTTGTACCATTTTTTTGTATTTAAAAGAGTCTGTATCAAAGTCGGGGTCAGGTCGCTAACATTTATTCAACCAATATTTTGTTTCATGGAATTCTGCAAGTAAATAAATTATGTCTATTTGTATAGGATAACCCTCAAGTGAATCGTAACATTTGATTCCCATGTCATTTACCCATTATCATGTATTTTTAATATTAAGTATAAAATAATGTGAATGTTTGTTGGTTTGTTGTGTTAGAGATGTAGCTTTCTTTTTTTTGTCAAATAAACGTCAGAATACTGTTTCCATGACAACCATCTAAGTTTTATGGAGCTATTGCGTCAGCTGAGTAGTTTTCACTAAGAGAATACCAAAATGACAACAAATGACAAAAAAACGGCCATAATGTTGATATTAAAATTCATTTGAGTAGCATTATCACAGCTTAATAGTTTAGAGAATCAGGGCCCTGATATGGATCTAAAAGTGGCCATTGAACTGATCAGTTGAACTAGCATCCATCCAAATATCGTCAATCACCGGAGCGATTCCAGATTCCAGTGGGAAAATCTTTGGTCTAAAACTTTTAGAGGACATTTACAAGGCCACTGATAGCGCTATATCGGTGGCCGAGTTTTGGTCCTCAAAAATTTGAGTCGATACGCAAAGAAGAAGAAGAAGTGACGCCTCAGTTTTACGTCTGGACTGATCAGTTCAACTGACTCATCATTAGATGCTGATACTTCACTTAACTGTTTCAGTTAATGTTACAGAAACAATAGGACTTAACAAATTATTAAAATAATATATTGTAGGTAAGCTGTGAATGAATACCTTTTTTTCCCGCTGTTTTACCTGCGACCCGCGAAAGTTACCTTTTCCAGATTTACAGGAAATTCAGTCCGTAAAAATTACATGTTTTCTTTATTTTGATTCCAAAATGTCCCACTATTATTGTAAAAGCAGGTGCAACCGCGGGCACCATATTATATATTAAAATTTGAAATATTGTATGCGTATGTGTATTTAGGAACATTTTACGCTTCAAATAAAACAAATAATTGGGTGTCCTTAGATAAAAACAAATAATTAATGGAATAATTTTGTATATACATTTTCTTTTTAGTGACTCTCATCAAAAATCTTCTTCATATAGCAACTGACCCTAACTAGGCTTATACCTGTATCTAGGTCCTAGATACAGGTACCCTAGATTCTAGGGTATCAGAAACTACGTCAACACTCATTCATACACAAACCCAGTTCGAGATAAACATTTACCTATGTACCACACCTTGGAGTTTACACCTTATACCTTGCGCGGAAATCGAATCCACAACCCTTTGTTTGGCAGACCGACATGGTGACTACTGCGCCATTTGGGCCGTCACAAAACTAAATCGGCCTGTAACATTCCACTGCATTGCAAAGGCCTCTCTCACTAATCATATTACTGTGACAATCACAATGCTTA
Organism: Timandra comae; assembly: GCA_958496195.1. Taxonomy (NCBI): domain Eukaryota; kingdom Metazoa; phylum Arthropoda; class Insecta; order Lepidoptera; family Geometridae; genus Timandra; species Timandra comae. The sequence continues at coordinate 7,436,239 of OY292370.1, forward strand.
CCTAACACGTGTTATTAATTTTAAACTTATTTTTGTGAAAATAACACCATCTTATCAAGATTTCCGTGCGGGGTGAATATTTGTGTGAACCACAAATGTTTGTGTCGGTCTGTGTGTGAATGAGTGTGTGCGTAGTTTCTGATACCCTAAATACAAGTTTTGAACTTAGTTAGGGGTTAGTTACTATAATGAGATAAAGTAGTGAATGATTATGTTATATTATCTAGACTTAGGAATCGAATTAGGGACCTTCGATTTATAAGTCAAGCACGAAAAGCACTAGATTGCTGACACATTAATTTTTTTTGTTATAGAATTTTCCTTCAACACCGTCTAAAGTTATATTGGCCTGTAATCCCATTTAAGATTTGTAAGGTCCATTGCAGACCAAGATCATCTCTCTCATTGATAATATTAGTACAGTGAGGACCAATATGCGACCCCATAGTCAGATATTTGTATTTTTCCAGACAAATTTAGTCTCTAAGCCCTTAGAAAAATCATAACCTACGCGACAGGTTTCAGACTTAGGTTGTAAAATATGTCAGTTTACAGGTCTCCGATATATCTATCATATGAAATGGTAATACCGGTTTGGTAACCTCTCACGGCCCCCTTCAGGGGTCTTATGAGACCTTTGTGATTGAGGGTTGGGGCTATTTACCACCGAATATTAAAGATTTACAGTTATATAACACTTGCGTAATATGAAATGAACATAGATCGAGTATCTTGTTTCGATGAAGTGAATTTAGTACTTTATACATTACTACTATTTGTGTTCCTCGGTTTTACACGCAGAGAGAGAATGAAGATTAAGTATTAATCTTTACACACGATTTTTTAGGTAGCGTTGGGTAGTGCTTGGGAATATTGTTAGTGTATGAATAAGCAGAATGTTGGTAATTACCTTCCTTTTATGTTTTCATTTTAGTGGGCTGCCAACACATTTATTGTTCATTATATTTCGTTGGTATGATGTTTGTTTAAAAAAACATCGACTGACTGCGTTTTTATGGTAAGTGTCTTTATTTTCTCGCTTTTCCTCCGTAAGTCTAAGAATGTATTTGAAACTCTTCTTTAAAAAAAAAATATACACGTCGCATAGAGAACCTCCTCCTGTATTTTTGGAAGTCGGTTAAAAACTAATTTTGATTTCAATTTAGTTTTCAGAATAAGAGAAAGATTTATAAGCTTAGTACCTAAATTAACGCGGCAGAAACCGCGAGGCACAACTAGTATTGCATTACACATGATACATTATACATATGTACAACTAGATATACCCCAAACCAAACACGTTACCTGGGGGTATATGTATATATTATGTGTACTATTGCTACTTATGTACATGTGATGTGTATTATGTACTACTCGTCTATGTAATTACATGTTAATGTTACTTAATTGTTAAAATACAGATTTTACTTAAATCACTACATAGTATAAAACAAAGTCGCTTTCTCTGTCCCTATGTCCCCATGTCCCTATGTATACTTAGATTCAACGGATTTTGATGCGGTTTGTTTTAACAGATAGAGTGATTCAGTGGGAAGGTTTTTAGCCCCATATTCCTACGGGAACGGGAACTACGCGGGTGAAACCGCGAGGCGCTGCTAGTAGATAGATAAATACAACTCTTATTTGCTTTTCACAGATAACACAGGTATACAAATAACATAATTATTCACTACATCATCTCATTATAGTAACTGATCCCTAACTAAGTTCGAAACTTGTATCTAGGCTTTTTTTACGCGGTGAAAATGCATAGAACTGCCTCCCAATCTCGATTGGGATGACCCCCAGTGGCAAGTAGCGCTCTCCCAGCCAGAAGGGCTGGGCCTACCCACTAAACACACAGCGACCTCCGTCCGCGTTACATTGGGGTGCCGTAGGATCCCGAGGGGGATTTCTACCACGGCAAGAATCGGTGATCTAGGGTATCAGAAACTACGCACACACTCATTCACACACACCCAGACCGAGACAAACATTGTAAAAAATGTACAAAACAATAATTAAAATATTACATAGGTATAGAAAGAACAATGGGCGGCCTTATCGCTGAAAGCGATTTCTTCCAGGTGACCTTAGGATGAAACAGTATCTGGTTAAAGTTTAAACTAGGCAACAACGAAATAAGAAAAGAAAAAGAAGAAAAAAAAAACACTTAATGTTTTAGTTTTGTATAAGTATGTATGAAAATTAAATAAGATGAGGTCGTTCACCTAATATTAGGTAATTACATATTGTCTAGTACTAAATAGAGTATCTGTATAATATTCTTTACTAGCAGTGCCCCCCGGTTTCACCCGTAGTTCCCGCTCCTGTAAGAATGCAGGGATAAAATTATGCTAAAAACCTTCCTCTATCTATTAAAAAAATCGCATCAAAATCCGTTGCGTAGTTTTAAAGATTTAGGGGGGAAGCGACTTTATAGTGACTAAGTATCTATCATCCCTAATTAGGTTCATTACACTTGTGTTCAGGGTTTCAAAAACTAAGCATACCCAGACCGCAATAAAGAATTACTTATTTATGAATTATATAAAAAATACCTCACACGGGTATCGAACCCGCAACGCTTCATTTAGCGGCCCGGAATGGTGACCATTCTGCTACTTAGGTTCTCAAATAAGTAAAGTAGGTATCATAAACTTACAATATTCAGTATTACAAAGGTTTTAAACTAAAATAAAACGACTTCACAATGCATGGTCCGACTTTCCATTTTTTCCAAAATTTTCTTTTAAACAAATCTTGTTAAACACATTTTCCATAATTTTCCCAAAATTTTCTTTAAAAAAAAGTAACAAAACAGACACAAACAAATACTGCCATTTTAGAGTCATGTACCTGCGTGCCCACGTATACGTACAAAATGTACATACAAACCTACATACATTCGGTAATTGATTTCATATAGATATATCTACGAGGAATAAAACAATCTATTAAAATCCTGTTGATAGGCACCCGTAACGCAACAGGCAGATTTATTTCCACATTTTTTACTTCTTTGTACTACGTGTCGAAGTGTTTACGTAAATATATAGATGGCGCCACAAGTTACTGTTAGCGGCTGTTGTTGATGATACTCGTATTAGAAGTTCTTTTCCAATCATTTGTATTAAGAAAAGGTATGAACTTATTGTATAAATATCGAAGATAAAATAAATTTGTTTTTATGATAAAATAGCAAAATTAACTTACGTAATAGTTAAAGAATTAAATTAATACAGTATTTAGATAAGTACTTATATATTATATTAAAATAAGATACCAAAATCATATGCTACGTGAATCATATTTATAGGTTGACATTAAACCCAGTTTCACTATATAAACTAAAGTTTTAATTTAAACAACATCACAGCACTCATAAATTGCTACGAAACGCTACGAATCATACACAATTCTAGTTGTAAAACGCGTGTGAAAGTTGTTTCCCGCGCATTGTACTTTTGGCGGGAACGTTCGGTTCTATTTCTATCGTAAACTAGAGGCAGTCACACACGACTCGACTCGCATGACGCATGCACATACACGCACCGCCACCTAGCGGCCGGCCCCCGCAACAACACCTCTTTGTTCTTAAAACAATTTTATTTTTCCTTTAAATATTTTCGAACAATACCTATATTTATATTTCTTTGTTCTTTTTTTAAATTCGAAATTCCATACTTATCCAGTAGTCGTAACCGGCCACTAAACACTTCGGTATTCAGTTTGAACAGAAACTTCGGACGAGCTCTGATCTTTAGCTAATAGTTTGACGAAACAAATACCTGAACTAACCTAAATACTAAATATTCATCAGAGTCAGGAGGAACTATAAATATTATTGCCGAGTTGGCTTTACAGAGACTAATAAAATAATTATAGTTGGTAGTAAATGAGTACAAAGGCCGGCGGCACAGCGCGCGGGTGTATTTCACTCAGTGAACCATCATTGTGTCGACATTACGGTCACGTCATGTTCACTGGAACCCTGAAAAACTTAATTCGCGGCCGACTGCGAATCGCACTCGAAAGCGCGACATCTATCGACGAAAAGACAAACTTCAGCGTCTGAAATGCGTTTGCGATCTTTATTATCGGCCGTCATAATGCTACAAATTTAGTTGTTGCCCTACAAAAAGCGTTTCTCCTTTCTTAATAATAAGAATACGTGGAGTCGGTAGTCGGTGGCGGGTGGCGCGCTCGCTGGCTCGATACACACGGACGAGGCGCGCCGTGCGCCCGTGTGCGTGGGAGGCGCGCGTGTGGGTGCCCCCCGCGCCCCCCGCCCCGCGCCCCCGCCCGCCTCGCGCCCGGCCGTGGCCGCGCGAACCAACCTAGCTTTCTGTTCACTTACATAACAACATACACGTACATAACCCTGGTAAATTATATACGCTGCGAATGTCGAGCTGTGGTGCCACCTAGCGGCCTCAGCTGGTCCCATGCCATCGCTTAGGTCTGTGTTTCAGATTTTTCCTTTCCCGCCATAACGTTTTCTTGCAACATTCTCATAGTTTTCACTTGATTTGTTACTGGGTTATGGTTTTATTGTTTTTGACCGGGTTTTTTGAAGTCTAGTTTTGTTAATTTATGATTACGTGTGCCTTGATTGTGTTGGCTGTCTATAATTTGTTCGGTAATTGCAGTGATCTAGTGTCTAGATTGTTACAAGATAACGAGTTAGGTAATAAACAAATTAAATGACGTACAATGGACCTCAGACCGTAGCGGTTGTCGTAGTCGTAGCAGAGCTCTCGTTGATGTCTTTTCCAAAATAAAACCGCATCGAGAAAATCGCAATCTCACCGCGGGAACAAATCAACGTTTTTATCTGTGTGACGTCATTGTGTACAAATACCGTCAGCGCGGCACACTATCGTGCACTCATTATCCTTATAATTATCCGTATATTCAGTTCCACAGTTTCAGTACTGCGGTAATGAACACAAAATATCAACAAAAATCGAATTTTGTGTTAGCTGGTATCTTCTATGGATTTTCATTGAAATATTTGTACCTCGATTGAATTTCGACTCTGTTCCGTTGGTGTTACGATCGAGTATTGTATGGCGGTGATTAATAATTTTAATCAGAATTTGAGCACAATGCACGGACATCGCCGGTGACGTAGCGCGAGTGCGGACGACTACAATACAGCGGTAACGGGTTCGATGGTGTGATTAATGCGAGTCTAAAGGAGTTACACTTGGTTTTTTGCTAACTTTGAAAAGGAGGTTGGCAATGTTTGGTATATACTTAGTTAAATAAATTGGATATATAATGTATGTTGCTGTTTTTAAAGAAATTTAGATTATTTTTTATATAAAGATACTTATAAGTATAGTTTTTAGTTAAGTTTGTTATGTTTCGTTTAAGTGTGCATATTCGTAGTTTCTGATACTTTATTTAGGAGTTAATAATGAAAATGGTAGTTATTTAAATAGTTAAGTGTTTATAGTTTTTATAATTATAGTACCGAAATTAAAAGCTGTTGTTTTTTTATTCTGAGTATCCTATGAATAGGGAAATTAGTAATATATTTTATCCCGAATTTTTTGTGGGATAAATAACAATTGCCAAGGGTAATTTGCAATTGCCAAATAAACACTGGATCTTATAAAAAGAACTTTAAAAATTAAAAACTAATTAAGTAACAGTATATTATTGTATAAAATAAAATATTATATCGTATTTCCAAAGCAAATGGAAAAATAATAAAATTAATAGCAAGATTTTGGTTTTTAATTATTTATCTATTATACACAAAATTTTATCAACAACGATTCAACAATTTTGTGTTGAATACTTTCGCATGTTTAATATAAGTTATATATGTAGTATGTAAAGAAATATTTCTTACTATTACTAACGATAAAATTTAACTTCGTAATCTAATTATTAAAACATGTTTTTTAATAAGCTGTCATTTTTATGTTCCAAGGTCGTTGAGTTTGACGTAACTTGACAGCTTCTTATGCCAACGTCAGAAGTGTCAAAAAAGGTTCACTCCTGTTTATTATACTCGTAACGAGGTAATAATAAACTAGGAATAACAATGGTTTAGCGCGTTTTAACTCATGTTATCTCTCTTTCATTCTTAAGAGACATTACACGTGTGTGAAAGAGAGGAAACGTGGTCTAACTATACCGTTGTTAGATCACGTTTATTAATAACAGAAAAAGAATATTTATTTATTTATTTACTAGCTATGCACCGCCGTTTTACCCGATCCCGTGGGAATTTCGGGATAAAATATGTCATATATATATATATACCTATTAGGGTTCAGAACCGGGAAATCCCGGAACCGAAAATCCCGGGATTTCCCGGTTCTTTAATAGTAGTCAAAGAACCGGTTCTCAATGAATAAGAACCGGGATTTTCGGTATTTTCGGGAAATAACGAATCATGTTAACTATATAATCATTTGTTTGATTTTAATCTTCTATTAACAGCATTTATTCTTTTTATACAAAATATTCAAGCTAAAACCATATTCTCATTAAAATGTTGTATCTGTAGGTACGTGGTAGATCATTATTCCATCATAAGACAAAATGTGGTACTTAAAAAGCTTACGAACACCTTCTTACAATTGCAACTACTAGCGTGGAGCCAGAAAAAAAATTCTCCTCAGCTGGCCTTTTTTGTAACAGAATTAGATCTTGATTAGGTGATGCAACTATAGATGCATTGATCTTTTTGAAGACACATTACCAAGAGAACAAGAAAGTTTAATTATAAGGTCTTATGTGTACAACTTTATCAAAAGTGAATTTATAACTGTATTTTAATCATCAACAGCCTGTTTACGTCCACTGGACTTAGGCCTCTCCCAACTTGCGCCAATGTGCCCGTCGGCGGCACGTCGCATCCACTCTCTCCCGGCTACCCTTCGCAGATCATCGCTCCATCTAGCCATAGGACGTCCAACACTACTTTTGCCGGGTCGCGATGTCCACTCGAGAACTTTTTTGCTCCAACAACCATCGGTTCTCCTACAGATGTGGTCAGCCCACTGCCACTTCAGAGAGCTAATTCCTTGAGCTATGTCGGTGACTTTAGTTCTCTGTCTGATCACTTCATTGCGAATGCGATATTTCAGAGAAACTCCGAGCATAACCCTCTTCAGAACCCTTTGAGTGAATTTAAATTGGTGGTCCAGCCACGTGAGTGTCCAGTCCACGTCTCGGCACCGTAGGTCATCATTGGTAGGACGCACTGATTGAAAACTATTGTTTTTAGGCACTGTGAAATATGCGATGAGAAAACAAATTCGAAACCCGGCTTGATCGAGGGGCTGAAATTCGTCGAGTCTTCTTGATAGACCTAGAATTGAGACAACCCTCGAGAACAGCTTGTAAACATGGCTCAAAAGCGAGATGGGTCTATAGTTCTTCAGCAGGGTTTTATCCCTTTTTTTGAAGTAGAGCACCATCACGCTTCTGTTCCATGCTTTTGGAGTTCTCCCGGAGAGATGACATCGTAAAACAGCTTTTGCAGTTTCCGCAGCACTGGCCTGCCTCCTGGTTTAAGAGGCACCGTCGTGATGCTATTTTAATGCGTTAAAGCAATCAATGCTTATCTTGTCATGCCAGAATGCGCAATATGTGTTATTTAATATAAATAATATTTTTAGACTATATTTACCTCCAAAACTAAAGAGAAGAAAAAAATCCCGAAAGTACCGAAAATCCCGGGAAATCCCGGTTCTGATTAGTACTGGTACCGAAAATCCCGGTTCTGATATTTATACCGGTTCTCGATACCCTAATACCTATGTCTTTATACCAAGGGAAATAGGGATTAATTTCTATATGTACCTATATGAACACAAAATACAAAAAATGTATACTTATATTTAACTAAACTATATTTAACATAACCAACTGGTAAAGTTTCTAACTTTGGATGCAGTAGGCTATTTTTTATCCAGTTGTCATATCGCCGCGGGTTTTACCCGCGTATTTACCCGCTGTGACATTACTCGAAGTACACAATAATATACTTACAGTCATATCAAGGAATAAATATTGTAAATAAAGAAATATTTATAATTAAAACTGATAAACAAACTAAAAAAAATATTATTATCAGTTCTGAAAATTCCCTCTGTTGAGACAAGAGAAAGAGACACATTTAAAAAACGCCAAAAAACACGTTTGTTGTATGGGAGCCCCCTTAAATATTTATTTTATTTTTAGTATTTGTTGTTTCAGCGGCTATACATCATCTGTGAAAATTTCAACTGTCTAGCTATCACCGTTCTTGAGATATAGCCTGGTGGCAGACGGACGGACGGACGGTCGGACAGCGAAGTCTTAGTTATAGGGTTTTTAACCCTTTTGGGTACGCAGCTCTAAAAAGAAAATGTTTTCACAAGATTGACAAGTAACATTTAAATCACACTAAACTGCAAATCATTTTCTTAAACGAAATTAAAACCATTTGATTATGCTATGTAACATTGAAATCATACCCACACCATAGTCCCATAAATCCTAGACTAAGTGTGGTCTAAGTTACGCACAGAGGTCAGTAGTAGAGAAAGCGGTCTGGGAAAAACCCTGCGGGATGCAAAAGTCCATGACCGGGCTCTATATGACATGGGGTTCCCATTGATCACCAAAAGGACTGATTCAGAGCCTTGAGATAATTAAAAATAATGTGTTTGTCTGGCAGTGGACTTATGTAGACTGGTGATGATGATGAACTTATTAATAGATATATTAGTAAGTAAGAGTTTTTGGTACTATATTAGTTGGTCTTTTTATAATAACAGGGAAAAACGAGCAGTTAATATCCAGCAGTGGACTGAGGTAGTCTGATGATGATGATAAGGAAGTACTTATGTAATTAATAGAAATATAAGTAACTAGTAGCGCCCCGCGGTTTCACTCGCGTAGTTCCCATTCCCGTGGGAATACAGGGATAAAATATATGTCAATGATAAAATAGCTTTTCATTAGTGAAATATTTTCGGATATTCATTACAAACAGCAAACTAACAATCAAATATTTCCTCTTTATAATATTAGTAAGTACTTATATATACTTAAATATTTTGTATACTTAAAAAGAGAGAAAAATACAAATCATCTGATGGCAAGTAATTACCGTTGCCCATAGACTAGACACCGTCAACTCAAAAAGAGTCACAATCATCGTGGTTACTTGAAAGGATAACAGGATATTTGGAAGCGCAGGATGAAGAAAAGAAAGAAGGAGAACTGTTTAAGCCACGGACCTCTCACTCAACATGCGAAGCGCAGCTAGATTTACTACTTTACACGGATATCGATATTCTGTGAGTACTTCCCCGCTCGAGTCATCCATGTTCGAACTGTGATAATAATCTCTCTCTCTACCACTAAAACAAACTAATTATAATTAAAATATACACATATCTTATCAATATTATCTTGATGCACAAGAATATCTCATTCATTCATGTCACCTATCGAACAATACCTCAATCAAAATCGGTCCATTCACTCACTAACTACGATGCCACAGACAAACAAAAACACTAACATAACTTTTGACCTTTTTCTCTTACCCCTCTTTTCACGTGTGGGGGTATATATTAAAAAAATAAGGTATATTTAATAGTCAGTACATAATTGAGGTGTTAAAAACAAGTGCAAATAGTTTGCGGGAAGATCCCAGTACACCAGCATTGTGTAGAATAGAAAAAACAAGATTTCACAAGCGGCAGAGCGTGACGCGCGGGCGCCCCTACCGCGGCCATTTTGGATTTATTTAACCGACTATAACGTAACGGTGGGTTCTGTGTCAAATGGAGCTTTTAAGCTTGTTTTAATTATAATATAGTTTCTTATACTTGTAGTGAGATGGAATATATTTTTTTTATTTATAAAATACATTTTGACTGCATAGAATAATTATGACAAAAATAAATATTTTACTGACCCTCTATTTTTTATTATGATTTATAGAAATAAACTATAAGTAAAGTAAAAAATGATTTTGTATGAAAAATGTTTTTGGTGTTATTATTATTGCTAATTATAACTTCAATTAGAAGTAAGTACTTATAATGTATGTTTTCATAATATGCGCTGTATTTAGTATCCGAAAGATATATTTATTTTATTTATTTCGTTTCTCTATAATTAATTCAGTGTTTGGTTGATAATTGTTGATTCAGTGTTGGTTTTTGGGCGACTCTACCCCTTACTATTGTAACTCTAACCAACTCGAACTCTACTCGAAGTGAAAGAAGTGACTTTACCTCATGTTAAGGTATGGTAGAGCATGATCTATCATACCTCAATAACATATTATTGGGTTATTGTTTAATTACTTATATAAGATAATAAAAATAAAAATATTAATAATTAAGGTATTAAGATAGAAATTAGTTGCACAATAATTTTAAATTGAAGTTAGAGCAAGAAAGTTAAAGGTAGAGTCAAAACTCTACATGTAATAAAACGGAATTATTTGACGTTCATCATATTTTGATTTTAAATGATAAAATATTCACTTTATTAATATCTAAGGTCACCATAAAACTTCTCGAAGACAAAACAAAAGTTACGAATCGAGTTTAACACGATAGTCATTAGTAAAAGAGTTACAAAGAACTCGAAGGCGAGTGAGTATCGAGTTGTGTGACGGTAGTAGTGTGTTGTTTTGTTATTCGAGCGCGGGAACAGAGGCCGTATCGAAGTGTCGACTTGAATGATAGTCCGCCGCGACCGAACCAAGGGGAATGACACCTTTTCGGTCCACTCACATGCTGGTGCCAGATGCTCGACACACTCTCAGCCGTACATCGAACGCTGCACACCACACTGTCCCCACACACCACAACATACCCGAAAATGTACGACAAACAATACGATAACGTCCAAGAAAAATAGGCTACTCAAATACCGCTAGATACAAGTACTATCACCCTGACCTGCAGACCCCCGCGTGGTCACCATTCGATTCACTAACCATGGACTTGTTTCGCTATTGGCAAGCCATCCTACAGCGTCTCTCTAACGCGCCATTCTAAACCTTATGTCAGCACCCAAAGGCGTTATTTGCATTGTTATCACGCCGCATTGATAACGCACAAACGTCGAGTACGGCCATAAATGAGAACATGTGTCTGGTATCGCACGTCCTGACCGAGAGCGGGAACGGTTCTGAGACGTTTCGACACTTAGATATGGGCTAATGAAATAAATGTAGAGCACGGCTCACACGTTAGTTAATATCGTTAATAAGAATATATGTCAAAGTGTCGGTGACGAAAAAGAGGCGTTATTTCAAAATACCTATTTCGGAATTTCAGGACTGAAATCAACTTCATAACAATTAACGATACGACCCCCGCCTCTAAATTCCTCGCCCCGAGCGTGCCCGCTATACGTGGCGGTACGATACGACGCCTTCGCATAGATAGAATAGAGAGCGGTTTCGGAACGCACCCGTACATTGGGGCGCGCGCGTGTGTGAGTGCGCGCGCGGCAGTGTGCGCGCGGCGTGTCGCGACGCGCGCACACACCCGCGCCGCCGGTGAGCGCTGTTCACCGCACTCTGTGAGCGCAAACAACCATCTATAAGGCCACGCTATAGCTGACGGAGGAGCGGGCCGCGCCACACGAACGTTCACAACAACGCATTTTCTTTGTTCAATATTTTCACAGTTTTCATATGAAAATTTTGGGAAAGTGGTCGAATTAGGAATTTTTAAATGATTTAAAGATGGTTAGTTTTGTTTAAAATTGGGTTGGCTCAGTATTTAATTACAAAAAAAAAAATACTTGTTTTTTACAAGTAATCTGTATAAATAAGTATGCTTAGATATTGTTAAGTAAACCATTATTAGACGTGTTCATACCCACGTAAATTTTATTCTATTTACTTTTAACTATACTCTCTCACTGGTAATATTAGTTGTATGCCACACTGTGTAACATTAAACAATTTCTTCGAAACATTCCTCAATTGCACTTTACGTATTGAACAAATTTATTAAAATTTAAAATCACCAACGAAGAAGTTTGCTTATTAGTAAGATCTTCTAAGACGATACTTATATACTGTTTTATAATCAGTCTATCATTTTATTTGCTACTGAATCTATAATGATTGTTAACAAACAAGTTAAAACTTTAACATCTTAATTTTAATTATTTAGTGTTGATATAGATAGAATAACAAATAAACTGTGTCTTGAAATTATTATCAATTTAAAAAGCACTATGTATAAAATATGTGGATGAATTTCAATTTTGGTTTTCTAAACTGACTTACCATAATTAACTTAAAAATTTAATTATTGTTATTTAACTCCCTAACAATATTAATTTCATATGAAATATTTATGTTTACTATGACTTTTTTTTTGATAATTTTTGTATGGAAGTTTTTAATCATAAGTATAAAATGATTGTATTTAATGCCATTTTACTTATTAACTTATCGAATACTGATTATTTTTTTTCGCATATTTTATTTTATTTAATATTTGTGATATAAAATTTTGTGAAATAATGATAAATTATTATTTTAATGGAGCTCTGGATATTTTATTTTGTATGTGTAGTAATTAAAAAAGTTAAGAAAATGGTATTCATATAAATTTTTTTCATGGAATATTTTTGATATCGAAAATTATTAAATTTATTTATGAAAATACATGTATGGTATTTAATGATTATTTTAGTATAATTTAATTGGAAAAGAGCGACTATAAAGGTATTTTTGATTTTCATAAATCGTAAAAATTCAAAAGGTTTGCCAAACCCCATATAGCCTTAAGGAAGGCTTACCTCACACTTTATATTTTAGCAAAAGAAATAATTCAATAACTCTTTCTAGTACTTTAAAAAATCAAAATTAAACTCCCCATACAAAGTAAATGGCAAAACGGTGAACCGGCTTGAGGCGCGGCCCGCCCGGTATATTTCCGACATAATACCGCTGCGTCGAGCGATTACTACTATATATTCTATATACATTTAATAGCTATACAGGCGCGCATAGAACTGGCCGTACTTATGTGAGCGCTGCCTCGTGAACACACCCAGCGCTGTAGCGCTTCGGAGCCCGTTCCCGTCTAACAGTATGAAGTATCGCAGCGCTTTAGCGCGTCGCTTTCTAGGTAGTCGGCTTATTATTATCGTAGATTGGCGTCGGCGCAACTACACGGCGTTAGAAGGACGTTCCGTTTTAAATATCAGGTTTTATTATTATGAAGAGCGGCGCAGCGGAGTGCGGACGGCGCGCGGTGGACGGTTGCGTGCGATAACATTTGACATTCGTAATTATTCGAGCGCAGAGCGCGGCGCAGGCGAGGCCGGCTGAGCGCGCGGACATTCCGTCACCGCTCCGCGCTCGCCGCCGGCCGCCATCGCGCGGACAAAGAGGTCGCGCGGTTGCGTCAGCTCGACCGCCTGCCGCTGCCGCCGACACCGCGCACCGCGCACCGCCAGCGCCCGCCGCTGGTCGCTGGCCGCTGCCGCCTCCTCCGCTCCACGCCCGCATTTCGCAGTTCGCACACACTGCCGAAATACTCTAGCCTTGACTGCCATTGCCGACTATTTCCAAACTTACGTTTCCGTATTCTAGTATCTGCGCGACTCTGACTCTACCATTATCATGTCATTAGCATGCGACTATCAAAACGAAACACTAGAATAAATAAAATAGTCATCGATATAATAAAATAATTAAATAGGTACAAAACATCGGGCGAAATTCTGTTCTAATTTGTAGCGTTCTCTAAAATTTTGTTTACTAAATTCGCATTTTCCCAATGACGGTTAATGAGTCCAAAATTCGGTAGAGCAGGGTCTGTCGGGCTGGCGGGCTGGCGGGCTGGTCGCGGAGTAGGGGCCTTAACGCGAGGGAGTAAGGTCGGCTGGTGGAGCTGAGGTCGGCTGCGTCACCCGGTGTCAAAGAGCACACAGCCAGAGAGAGATAACGCGCTCGAGGAAAACATCGAGACGCCATCCGACTCGACTCGACTCGATATAAAAACACGTGAAATTATAACGAGATGGGACAGGCGCGGGCTGTTTCGTCGTAGGGGGCTACTTTCGATATCGCTGTAGGTTGCTGGCTCGTTACTTACAGATATAACGTTGGTATTCAAATGAAGCAATGAATTAGGCTTTGTTCACGCCTCTAAAGAATGCGATTTTGCCTGTACGGATCACAGTCGGTACTACGGTGTCTACTCGATAGTGATTCGATATCATCTGTGGACGGTTTCGGGAGTTTTCTTTGTTATTAAAAGTTTGACACTGCAATGCAGCGCATTGTTTTTGTTAATAATAAAGCATTTAAAATGTCGTATTTATAATACTTAATTGTTCCTTGTCGATTAAAAAGTTAATTCTAAATTGGGTTTCCATTACAAAAACACGATTTAAAAATATCTATAATTAAAGTTCTTATATTATCTAAGTAAATAAATTGTGGTCAATAAAATATACTTAGCTACTATTTTTAGTAATACTTACTTATTATTAGACATTTTAGAAGCATCACTAGTTGCGCCCACAAGCTTTACTCGCATAACTCTGTTCATTCTAATAAGACGCGTAAAATGGACAAATAAATAAATAAACACATTCACATTACATTTATTGTCTTATTATTAATTAATTAATTATTATTTTAATTATAAAATTATTTAGTTTTCAATTTTCAATAATATCTAAGGATTGCTATCATTGCCTCGCGGTTTACCCGCGTCGTAATTCCCATTTCTTAAAATTTTCCTAATTTACTTTTTTTAACTTACCTTCCTAATTGCTTACTTGTAAGTAGTTTTCCGCAATTAAACCTCTTCAGATTGGGACCTTACACTGACATTCCAGATTAGGTCTTAGTTAAACCAACGTGATATGTTTTGGTTAAACCAAACTACCCGTAACGACTGGTTTTATATCACCTTTATAGATTATATTATATAGAGATAATTATACTGTGATTAGGGCTAATTGAAAAAAGAAAATATCTGAAATTCGGTCGAGCTGTTTTGGAGTTTTCGGGAGAATGAAAGTAATGAACAACAATTGATTTTTATTGATAAGAACATAAATTCTAAATTCCTTTTCTCAGTCTGTTTATTTTTAACTTATTATAACTAAATGGTACATGTAGGTATGTATGTACATAACATATCTATGTACATACATACCTACATGTGCCATTGTATGTACCAAGTATCTACTTGTAGTAGCATATAAGTATGAAATTAATAAAAGTAAGTAAACCGAAATAGGAATATTATAAATAATTATAGTAGCTACTATTTCAATATATTTTACCCTAATAAATAACCTTGAAAGCTGAATATCAAAGCCGTACTCTTAACCACTACGCTTCGGGAGCCCACACAGCGACATATAAACAATAGCTTACACTCAAACATTCAACGATTCTTCTTGTATATACATATAATTAATACCTGGAATGGTTTATTAGTAAGTATATAATATAAGTATATATGTAATAACTTGGTATATGTATAACAATTATACGTACTTTACTTATCAGTTGAACGGATGGTACTGAGTTCGAGTCCCGTATGGTGTACAATTGGAATGTTTTTGATTGACTGATTGAGGTTTTATTTAAAAATAAGGAAAATAAACTAATTTTGTAATAAAACTAAGAACTTGTACTTAGGTAAAATTAACTTAAAAATCTTAGAATATATGAAAACCTAGACTCTAAGACAAACAGACATATTCATGAAAAAAATGTTTGTCATAAAGGGGAATCGAATCCGTACCTATAGTATGGCAGACAGGGTCACTTTTCAAAACACCATCTTGTTATCTTATTGAAAATAAATAACATTTTCAACACACTTGCTCATAAAGGGCCTCTTATTTGTGCAAAAACAGTTGAACAATGACACGTTTTATTCACTAGTGAGTTATTGAGACTGACGGCTCGGGCCTCAATAGCGCCTCGGAAGTAATCACCAACTTACCTCGCTTGTACCATAAATAACTATTCCATATAAATGTATTAAGGTCCAGTATTTTGGAACCTATTTTATTAAATAATGTATTTGTTCTCATAAATGAGTACTTTTTACCTGCACACGCGAGGACCTTTACAAGGCCACTGATAGTGCCATATCGGTGGCCGAGTTCTGGTCCTCAAAAATATGAGTCGACACGCTAAGATGAAGAAGCAGTTTTTGATTTTTGATAGATATTTACAATAAGACCTCCTAATTTGGGTCCTTTATGCGTAATGTGATATTTTTTGGTTAAACTTTTGAGAGCTCTCTGTTAGCTCTATCCTAATCCTAACTAATATTATAAATGTGAAAGTAACTCTGTCTGTCTGTCTGTTACCTTTTCACGGCTAAACTACTGAACCGATTGACTTAAAATTTGGTACAGGGTAGCTTCTGGTCCGGGAAAGAACATAGGATACTTTTTATCCCGAAATTCCCACGGGAACGGGAACTATGTGGGTGAAACCGCGGGGCGCTGCTTAAGTATTAATACCTATTATAAAGGCGAATGTTTGTGAGTGTGAATGTTTGTTCCTCTTTCACGCAAAAACTACTGAATGGATTTTAATGAAATTTGGTACAGATGTTCCTCATACATAGGAATAACACATAGGATACTTTTTATCCCAAAATTCCTACGGGAACGGGAACTACGCGGGTGAAACCGCGGGCCGCCGCTAGTAGATTATATTTAGGTCATAGGCTTAAACATGTACGTATATAAATACCTAAGTGAAATATAATGTTTATATACATATATACTATAGTGGTGTGAGTAGGTATTGATGACGTCACTGATGGACATTGCGTGTCATATTGCTCTGTCTTTACGTTGTCAAATTTCATCTAAATATGTTCAGTCATTTGAATGTGAAGGAGTAACAAACATAAACAAAAATATATTTAAATGAAACTAACGGATTTATTACAAGTTTCAAACTTAGTTAGTGGTCAGTTACTAGGTATAATGAGATGATGTAGTGAATGATTATGTTATGATATTTTTGTTTTATAGATTTATTTGTTCTAACTCTGGTCATCGCCATTAGGATTAACCGGGATCATAATTCGAGTAACACCGCGGAGTATAGCTAGTATTATTCACAAGTTTAAGTAAATATATTTGAAGCGAAATAAATATTCATGATTTTAGTTTGAAAGTTATTCAGACAAAAAATATCCGGTTAGTGAAAGTTTTATCGAAAATCTAAAACTGTTTTATGAAAAAAATGTTTACAAACTATCCTACAATACATCTAAGTTAAGTAAACAAATAAATTTATAATAAATTTAAATAATTAGGAAAAGTTGCGGGTTCGATTCCCGTGCGGGATGAATATTTGTGTGAACCACAAATGTTTGTCGGTGTGTGTGTGAATGAGTGTGTGCGTAGTTTCTGATACCCTAAATACAAGCTTCGAGCTTAGTTAGGGGTCAGTTACTATAATGAGATGATGTAGTGAACTATTATTAAATACAGTTACCTAAACCAGCAAACATAAAAACAAAAAAATACGTTCGTAAACGTTTGTTATCAATTGTTTTATCAAAAACAGATCAGCCCATTCATTCACTCCCAAAAACTCCAGTATATTTTATACTTTAATTAAGGAAAAAATAAAGAATCTCGTAATACGTATTTCTCACAGACCGAGTTTTATATGAATTCCAAACCAGTTTCTTCTAGCTGTATGTTCTATACAGTTACCAAATAATTATTTTGAACTCTACATCGTATATTATAAAGTAGAGAATCGAATACAGATTTTGGTATTAGAACAGCCAAAATTATATAATTCCAACGTCCAAGATTTAATGCACAAACAACATATATAATATGTATGTGTATATAAGTCTGTAGATAAAGTAATACAGTGGAAATTCCCGTTTTTTTGTTTAAAAAAACATATCCCGGGTAATAGAGAAAGTCTATCTATTATATACACAATTATATATCTAAATGTATATATTTTCAACTATACATATTTATAATTTAACATAACACAATCATTCACTACATCATCTCATTATAGTAACTGACCCCTAACTAAGTTCGAAACTTGTATCTAGGGTATCAGAAACAACTCACACACTCATTCACACACACCCAGACCGAGACAAATATTTGTGGTTCACACAATATATAAGTATACACGGGAATCGAATCTGCAACCTTAAAAAAAAAATTGAAAAACAAATTTACTTAATTTTGGTAGACAAAAAAATAATATAAGTTATTAATACTCTGTTATAATTATAACATGGAATAATCCTTATCCCAAAATTCCTATGGGATAGAAAAGAACGGGAATCGGGCGAGTAAAACTGCAGGACACAGTGTACAGTCAGCGTCAGATAATAGTTATTAATTTTGTTACTTTTCTATTAATTAATATTGTTTAATTTGCCTACTTACTTATGTATATAAATATTTATATAAGTACCTAAAACATATTGCATGCCTCATGTAAGGTAGAGTAAAGAGATTCTTAATTTAAGTATTAACTGTAACACCATATTGTAACCTTTATCTATACTTCTATACTAATATTATAAAGAGGAAATATTTGTTTGTTTGTTTGTAACGAATAGGCTCCGAAACTACTGAACCGATTTCAATAATTCTTTCACCATTAGAAAGCTACATTCACCCTGAATTACATAGGCTATATTTTATCCCCGTATTCCCACGGGAAAGGGAACCACGCGGGTGAAACCGCGGGGCACAGCTAGTTCTCAATAAATACATTTGAATTTGATTTTGAGTTACCCATTGGTAACGCTCACTTTGGCATTGCCAACCAAGGGAGGTTTATCTGACGCTGACCTTACAAAATATGAGAATAAATCAATTCTCGAATTTAGGAGCACACTTATTTAGCCAACTAGCAGCGCCCTGCGGTTTCACCCGCGTAAATTTAATATAGCCTATGACACTCCGGGATAATGTGGCTTTCCAATAGTGTAAGAATTTTTGAAATCGGACTGAATGAAGTATTTTCCGTAGTTTCGGAGAATATTCGTTACAAACAAACTTTCCTCTTTATAATATTAGTTTATCTCTATATTAGTTTAGATTATATGTCTGTTGTGTTTGTAATTGTCAGGACTAGATAAAAATAGTGTTTTTTTTAATCTTCTGGAAAATTTCACCCCCGTAAAGCCATGGTTGTTTGTTGGTATAATAACAAAAGCATTCTACGATTCTTCACTACATAGTATAAAACAAAGTCGCTTTCTCTGTCCCTATGTACCCATGTCCTTATGTATGCTTAGATCTTTAAAACTACGCAACGGATTTTAATGCGGTTTATTTTAATAGATAGAGTGATTCAGTGGGAAGGTTTTTAGCATAATTTTATCCCCATATTCCTACGGGAACGGGAACTACGCGCGTGAAACCGCGGGGCGCCGCTAGTAGTAAATAATAAACGTTTTCTATTCCCTTTCCCTACTTGGAATTTGGATACATGAGAACAAACTACTTCTTATGAAATGCTTAAAACAGGGATAGAACCTGAGACCTCTTCAAGGCAGGGTGGTGGCGTGGTTGCCACTTGATCGCAGTATTGCAGAGATGTTCTTTTGGCATAGTGCTTAGAAGTCTACAGGAAACTATCTACTTTAAAAAAATCTATTATATATATTATACTAGCTGTACCCAGTGATTTACCCGCGCGGAACCTTATCCCGAGGGAATTTTAGGATAAAAAGTATATTATTCCTAGTTACGGAACCTTTCATATAAATCGTTTCTGCTGTTTAGACGTGAAGAAGTAACAAACATACACACACACTGACAAACTTTCGCATTTATATTAGTAGGATTATATAGAAGCTCAAACAAATACTAAATGTTATTTACAAATTGTTCCCTAATTTCCCTTATTCAGGCTATAAAATTAAAGAAAAACTTATCCAAATTCGACAATTATTTTATTTCGCCGAGACAAAGTATTTAGGAAAAAGAAAATCGGAAAATATTCGGGAAATTGCGCCAAAAATTTTTATTGGAGAATCCGCGGGTAGAAAAAAAAAACCGGAGAAAAAATATTTTTTTAGAAAATTATAAATACTTATAAATACTATCCCCATGCAAAGTCAGGGCGGGTTCTCTAGTTCTATTATAAGTATAAAACTGCATAAATTAAAACCTGCATTCATATGACAAGGGGGTGTGTCGTGTAATACGCTAAGTGGTTACAGTTTATTAACTGAGTTTGATAATAGAATAGTTTATACAACTGACGGGAAAACCCTTTGGTTATGACAAAATAACTTTCATCCTTTTTTAACCCCCGACGCAAAAAGAGGGGTGTTATAAGTTTGACGTGTCTGTGTGTGTGTGTGTTTGTGTATCTGTCTGTCTGTCTGTGGCATCATAGCTCCCGAACGGATTAACCGATTTCATTTAATTTCTTTTGTATTAAAGGGGACTTACGTGCGAGTGTTCTTTGACATGTTTGATGAAAATCGGTGGACCGATTCAAAAGTTCTGTGGGTTTGAAAGTAATTGTGTTGGGGGTTTTTTAAATTTTCAATTTAATTTAACTATTTATGATACGAAAATGAAAAATATATTGACGTGTATTATTGGAAAGGCTTTAAGACTATTTGATATGCTTAGATCAGCAGTTCATCTCCTACAAAACCTATATCAAGGATATCAGTCATTTCTCATATACTAGATACAGGTTTTGTTTTGTTCCAATCGTTCATACACGCCCTGACAAAAAAAAAATTGTGATTCATACAAATATTTATCGCACAGGGGTATCAAACCCGCAACTCTTCGACAGTCAAGTACTGTCATCAGTTTATGATTCACACAAATATTTATGTCACGGGAATCGAACCCGCTCTCCCACAACCAACTATGGTGACTGCCATTTTTGTCGCCAAAAGATTCAAACTCACAAGTCGTAAGATTAATTCGTACAAGTGGTTTAACCACACAGGTACGCAAAAACTCCCATAAAAATATAACGAAAATAATAATTATGTTCCATAATGACCTCACAATTTTTTCCTCGTTGTTAAGATTGAAACAAAGTGAGCTATTTGTAGACAAGAGTCGTATCAAGAGTGGTCTAATCAACGGTAATCAGACGAGTGACGACAGAGGAGAATTAACGTGACGGCATAGACTAGGTCGTAATGTGTAGACGGAACATTTGATTGCAAAATTAGAGGAAGAGAAGAAGTTTAGAAAATGTACTACGAATAATACATAGATGAAATCTTACACAAAGACATTGTTTGATGATAACAAACTGACGGTAACCTGATCGTAAGTGACTACAACAATTGGGCTACGCACCTCGCACTCATCAAGCGTAAAGCAGTAGCTTGAGCTTAAGGTGTGGTCCACGTAATGTTTCTTTTTGTCAATCAAAAAACCAAGAAAAATTGTCAAAACCTTTGATATTTTTTAACATTGCCATCGTCATTATAGAGGTAGACATTATAGATGGTAATGTCAAAAATACTAGTTAAAACTATTTATATAGCTAGTAAAATTAACCGATTCAAAAAACTGTTACAATCAAAGGTTAATTTACTATCAGTTTAGAATGTATCTCAATAGATTTTTTGTGTTAAACCTAATCCAAAAGTTGTACAAATAAACCGTTCCGTCTACTCCTTTTAACTCATACGACACACTTGATAGTTTTCTTAGTTGAGTGGCAAAAGTTTGGGATCAATTGTTAGCTTGGACACTTAAAAAGTAGTTTTTTTTCGTTCTCATATTCAAAGTCACTTTAGTTTCTTTATCATTAATTATGTGCTAAGTTTTTAGTTTACTGACAATATTTTTTATGAATTACGTTTCGAGTTGAGATCACCAACACGCGTGCAAGCATGTTGATCTCTATAACAGTTCAGTTTGTGCTGGATGAGACTGACACATATTGTCATTGTCTTAAGCGGGAATAGAATCCATACCCTTTAGTATAGCAGGTAGGGTCACTACCCCACTAGGCTGTCTATGTTCAGCAGTAGATGTCAAATTGCTGATATGGTGATAATAAAGCGTCCTATTTACACTTCATACTCCTAAAATCCTTAAGAAGTTGTCACACTTTTACTAAAAATTCAAATTATCCATAAGTTTTCAAACAAATTCGCGCGTAAAGTTAATGATCATTATTTTCCCTTTCAAGTCCATATCATGGCTGTACTATAATATACGAATAATATACCTACGCTGTAATATACGCTTTATATAACTCTATGTACTGCATGACGTAATGATTTCAGTTGGAACTTGGAATATATAATATTCTATGTATTAATAGACATGACTGTAATACTACATATGAGAGGGAAAATATTATTTAAGTAGTGTTTGTTTGTGTTATATGGTGTTGATTGGGTAAAAATAATTGTTTTCGTTCATTTAGTGTTTTTTCAAAAAAAGTCTTATTTCTTTTAGTATTTTATATAAAAAAGGAGTTTTTGACGAAAAAAGGTTATAATCAAGGTTAAGTAATTTAAGAGACTATTACGTAGCTTAGAAAAATGTGTTATATTTTGAAACACACAACTTTCATATTGGGAGAGATAGTAGAGTATTAACTAGCTGTGCCCCGCGGTTTCACACGCCTAGTTCCCGTTCCCGTTGGAATTTCGGGATGAAAAATAGATATTGGCCGATTCTCAGACCTACTTACTATATGTTCACAAAATTTCATGAGAATCAGTCAAGCCGTTTCGGAGAAGTATGGGACCGAACATTGTGACACGAGAATTTTATATACCTATAAGATAAGGTTAGGGACTGTGAACAAACATGACTTGGGTTTGGGATCACTAACATGCATGAGACAAGCGTGGAGATTATTCTTATTTCTTACTATATTTTGCCCACGACTTCGTCCGCAATAATGACTACCGGCAGAATAAAGTGATTTCCAAAAATCGTCTTAGTGGTAGCCTACTCCCCCTAACAAACACACATACCAAATTTCAGCTCTCTACGACCAGTACTTTCGGCTGTGCGTTGTCTATCAGTCAGTCAGTCAGTACGTCACTCAGTAACGGAAGAGTTTTATACATAATTCTTATTGTATCAACATGTATTAAACAAGCGTCGTGATTACGCCTCACTATACTAGAAAGAGGCCTTTACATGCTGTGGGATCTTACAGAAATATCATCATCATTTTATGTCCCCACCGAGGGGCTCGAGCCTACCCTGAATTGGAGCGTTATCCAGAAATATGCAACTACTGATTGACTTGAAATTTGGTACAGGGGTACCTTATGCCTGTTTCATCCTAAGGTTACCCAGAAGAAATCGCTTTTAGCGATAAGGCCGCCCATTGTTCTTTCTATGTGGTATATTTTAGTTATTATAGTTACTGTATACACTTGTACACTTACCTGTTTTATTTGTGAAAGGCAATAAAGAGTTATATTTATCTATATATCTTATGGTCCGAGGAAGGATATAGGCTATGTTCTATCCCGAAATTCCCACGGGATCGGGAACTGAGTGGGTAAAACCGCGATACAAACACTTGAACAGAAAATATCTTGATTTTTAGAGGGAAATAAACACGGGTTAAATACAGCTTGTAAATAAATGTAGAACTTAAACTGGATTATTTTAAAGCTAAGAACGAGTACCGTAATAAAAGCACGCCTATTGTCTTCGGAATGTCATTCAAATAATAATATAATTATCTCTGGAAATCTAATAAAGGATTACGAGTATTGTCCGTTTGTGTTATTGTTTGATTTAAATAGAATTTTTCATTAAATTTTTCTCGTATCTATCATTTTTCTGAGATCACTTATTGCAAGCTTAAACATATGAAAAGCTACATAACTTTATGCATGGTGATTGTGGTTTTCGTGAGAAGTTCCGTGTTCAATTTTTGTTTAATCGAAAACAAAATTTGACATAACATAATTATGTTATTCATAACTCTATCATTTTCATTTAGACAACAGACATACTTCCCCCTACCCTTACTAGGTCCATTACGTTGCTTATCTAGGACATTAGAAAGAAACTACGCACTAAATCATATCACACTCAGATCCAAGGGGCAAACAAGTTGGGGATAAAAAACATTTTCCATGTACGGGAATCGAACCCATCACCCATCACCATCTTATTTGACAGTCCAGCAATGTGACAGCTATTTAGTTCGCCAAATCACTACATAGTATAAAACAAACTCGCTTTCTCTGTCCCTATGTATGCTTAGATCTTTAAAACTAGGCAACGAATTTTGATTCGGTTTGGTTTAATAGATAGAGTGATTCAGTGGGAAGGTTTTTAGCATAATTTTATCCCCATATTAATCTACGGGAACGGGAACTACGCAGGTAAAACCGCGGGGCGCCCCGCTAATAAGTCGATAAAGTAAAATTCAAGTATTTGTTTTTACGTTTTATGTTTATAAGTGATGAACGATGATCTCTCAGTACTTACATGTCCATTCTTGGTGTGAAGTGTATGTAAGAAATAATATTTATCCATTATTCCATAATTATGTGTTTTATTATGATTTCATTATTATGGGTTCGCGGATAGAGATTCATACTTCTGCATAATAAAGATAATAGTCATAGGGCCTATTTCACGATCTTCAAGTAACGTTACTCACCAAGTAAAGTTAGTTTTGCTCTTTCTTACTTTATATCAAGTGACAAAAACAAAACTTGTGAGTACCTACTCGGAATTTTACTTGGAAATCGTGAAATAGGCCCTTAGGATAATAAAAAATGCTGCTTTCGAAAGTGTTACCAAGTAAATAAGTATTGGTTTAAGTAGTTTTATTAGTGATAATTGGACTAAGTATATGACGAGGTATCATTTTTAACAAACTTAAAAAATAACAGATAATTCGTCAATTGTTTATATTCGTATGTTCGTGTATACATAATTGCTTTTCTGTTGTTATTTTTTTATCACAATCGGGTTAGACGTTTTTTTAGCTAATTTTCAGAGGACTGATTTGATGAGAAAACAGAGAAAAAGCTGAAAGTCACTTCACTATCACTAGATAGTATAAAACAAAGTCGCTTTCTCTGTCCCTATGTCCCTATGTATGCTTAGATCTTTAAAACTACGCAACGGATTTTGATGCGGGTATGACCACACTATTTGTTGGACAATTTATATATCCAGCCTTATACGAATACACGGAGAACTTATTGACGACCTCGATGGCAGAGTGGTCACCATGCCGAACTGCCAACCGTAAGGTTGCGGGTTCGATTCCCGTGCGGGGTGAATATTTGTGTGAATCACAAATGTTTGTTTCGGTCTGGGTGTGTGTGTGAATGAGTGCGTGCGTAGTTTCTGATACCCTAGATACAAGTTACGGACTAAGTTAGGGGTCAGTTACTATAATGAGATGATGTAGTGAATGATTATGTTATGTTATTAAAATAATATTATAGGAGAAAACATTTAAAATGGGCACATAACACACGCTATCTAGTCCCAAGTGCATCTAATAGAACTAAATAATGGAAATCATACTTATTTATGTTGATTTCTTTGATTGACACAAACAAATCCGAAACGTCAGAAAATGAAAAACAAAATACAACCACGACAAAAATCCGTTTAAGTGTTTTATTTCAATGAAAAAAATATATAACCACGACTAAAATCCGTTAAAATAGTTTAATTTCAAAACTTATATAATTTTGATTTCGTGAATACATACTTAGGATATATATAAATCACACAAACTAGGCCAAGACCAACAAACATGTTCATGAACACAAATCTTCTGCAGAACTCGAACCAGTAACCTTTGGCATAGCAGGTAGGGTCGTCACCATACTACTTGGTCATCATTTAAAAAGGCTATGTGTTATGATGATCGTCGGATGATATATGGGTGTTGAGTCCTGGAATCACCAAACGCCCCCGTGTTTGGAGTCTGCGCGTTTGGTTCGAAAACTCCTCCTCTTAGTGAGTTCTTCTTAGTTGAGATGATGTGATTTTTTTATTTTTGTTTTGTTTTAAATCCATTCAAAATATAAATTATCTAAATAGATAAGTACATATTTATTTAAATATATATCTATTTAGGTACTTTCAGTAAAAAGTCATCATATTTAGGTAAGTACATTAAACCAGTAATCATAATCTAATCATAATTATAATCACGCGCGCACTCAAAATAATTTAATATATGGGATCAATTCTAAAAACTATTTGTAGGAAATAGATAAACATACAAAGCCAGGTCATTGTAAAAGAAAATTTCCTAAAATTATATATATTTTTTTATACTAATTTAATTATTTCCCGAATAAACTCTTAATTAGTAACAAAATTTAAAGAATACTTTATCTATAAAACAGAAAATATCAACTCGCCCTTCGTACTTAACACAGCCTTAAGGTAAACGTTAAAAATAGCGATTCCTTACAGAATCACAACAAGAAAAGTAACGAAGCTTTTTGTTCGGAACTTTTGAGTTATCTCGTAAATTAACTCGTTTATTTTAAATTGTAATTATTTTATTTAGGTCTCTTTTTAATTAAAGTTGTAGAAGTAATAATGGTATAGTTTTGTCGATAAAACGAATTTTAAAAGACGAAAATCTAATTCAATTCAATAGTTTTGAGGTTATTCTTTACAAACAAACAAATATATCTTATCTGTCCCTTTATTAATGATTAGTTTATTTATAATATTAGTAATAAACTTTCTATCCCAAAATCACCTTCTTTCGAAATTTTATCCCACATTTTATTGGAGTCCGTTTTCAGTAATATAACATAACATAATAATTCACTACATGATATCATTATAGTAACTGACCCCTAACTAAGTTCGAAACTCGTATCTAGGGTATCAGAAACTACGCACACACACCCAGACCGAGACAAACATTTGTGGTTCACACAAATATTCACTTGGCACGGGAATCGAACCCGCAACCTTACGGATGGCAGTCCGGCATGGTGACCACTCTGCCATCAATATCCCGAAATAACGACAAAACCGAAAAAAAATGAATATTACATATTAAATATTAACAACATATTACAAAATTATGCAAGTAAAACAGCGGATTAAAGTTAGTATTATTATACATAATATACAAAATGCATTCGACATCAAAACTTATTGACGGTCAATGACGGAATTCCGTGAAATACATTCGGTCAGAATGGATTTCACCATCAATATTATATTTACAAAAGTAAAGTACATTTATGAAGTACTTATTATAATTTGTTTGATGGTATTAATTGAATGAAGTAGGTACCTGGACTGGACAGAGAGTTTAGCGGGTCATTTTTGGATGATTACTTTTTATTCAGAAGAAACAAATATACATATGTATATGAATTTGAACAAAATTGAAAAAACTTTTTATAAAATCAAAATTTTATCCAAATAGATTCAGCCGTTTTTGACATTTAAGCTAAAGAGTTATGATTGAACGAAGACTCAGAAACAACTAGTTAGAAATCACAAAATATTTTAATGTTGGTTAGTCCGTCTATGTATAAGTTATGTATTGGTTATTTCGTACATGCATTAAATATAATATCTCCTTTCCAAAAACCTAAAATAAATAATTTGTCTAATAATTGACTAATAATTAGTTACTATACCAGGAATCAAATCTGAGACATCTTTCCACTTTACCTGAGGCGATGTTATAAGAATCTAACATTACATAACAACATACATAAATTATGCAATTTAGTTTTATACGAATCAACACAAATTATACTTGAAGTTTTATATGTATTTGATTACACAGTCCTAACATATTATACTAGCTGCGCCCCGCGGTTTCACACGCGTAGTTCCCATTCCCGTGGGAATTTCGGGATGAAAAATGTTGGCCGATTCTCAGACCTACTGAATATGCTCACAAAATTTCATGAGAATCGGTCAAGTCGTTTCGGAGGAGTATGGCAACGAAAACTGTGACACGAGAATTTTATATAAGTACTAGCTGCGCCCTGCGGTTTCACACTCGTAGTTCCCGTTCCCGTTC
This sequence comes from Timandra comae, assembly GCA_958496195.1. NCBI lineage: Eukaryota > Metazoa > Arthropoda > Insecta > Lepidoptera > Geometridae > Timandra > Timandra comae. The sequence goes on from OY292370.1 coordinate 7,464,251, forward strand.
CCGTAGTAATTTCGGGATGAAAAATAGATGTTGGCCGATTCTCAGACCTACTGAATATGCTCACAAAATTTTTTGAGAATCGGTCAAGCCGTTTCGGAGGAGTATGGCAACGAAAACTGTGACACGAGAATTTTATATATTAGAAGATATATAAGATGTATGTATAGTTTCAACAAAACGTTTATAACTTAGCGTGAAAATAAAACAATAATTTGCAATAAGAAGTATTAGAAAAACAATCAAATTAGCCTTTTTCAAATATCATTTGCAATAAATAAATATGAATATAATTATTACAATAAGTCATAGTATCGATCTCTATCATCTCTATGGCGATTATTGGGGGAGGCCTATTTTCAGTTTGACAGCGACTTTGTTTTATACTATGTAGTGATTGTCTGCACTCTGTACCATACTGGTGGCTGAGTTCTGATCCTCAAAAATGTGAGTCGATACGCTAAAATGAAGTATTACAAACAAAGATAGGCGCGAAAAACATAACCCTTTCCTTGAATTCGGGTAAAAAGTACTTTAAAACTTACTACAAATAATAAAATATGTTTTTAATTAACAATTCCAATACATATAAATCGGCATAAACAATGTCAATTTTTGTAATGACGTAGTAAAACAACACCCATTACTGCATCAGCGTTTGAAGGATCGACACAAAAATGCATATGCAGCGAAATGTGGCTCTTTGGCTGCGCGGGCGCACGAGGCGCGATTACGTCACTGCGAATATCACTCTTAGTACTTCAAGATAAGGTTAAAAATCGTGTGTTTGTCAGAGTATTTGCAGCTTGGCACACACGTACACCTTGCGCATAAAATATATGTTTATGGCACAAGTTTTTATCCTGTCATGGAACTAGTACTCGGGCTGGACTCAGCATAAATAAATAGTATAATATTATTGGGCCCGTTTTAAATATTGTTTATGCGTAAACATTTAAAGTAGTAAAAGTATTTTCTAGCTAAATCTCACTGAAGAGCAACTCCAACTGGTTATCAGATTCCATGAAATATTTTAGTAACTATAAAACTACACTACCACCGATATACATCTATGTATATACGTATTTACGTAAAGCCCATAGGACTCGAACTCAGGACCTCGGTCTCGACCCAGACTTGGCAAGTAGAAGGACGTACTGCATGACTGCCGTTGCGAGGCATTTTCCAAAGTTGACTATTTTCGGAAGTTTTCAACGAGAAATCAATAATCCTATAAAATGATTGTGTTCAACCTCTGCGCAGATGTTTTCTCAATTTCCTAGAAAACTTTGGTCCATGAATACTGAGAGTTCTGCATCGAGATGCAGCATTATGTTTAGTGCCTCACTTTACGACACCTTCCTCCAGGTTTTATATTAAACTTAAATAGAATTCTCTAATGAAGATCACCACTCCAGAAACAGGAAGCCGACGTCCAATTTTGATTTAATTAAATATTTTCAACAAATAAAACAATCCAGTTTCCATTGTCCAAATGCTCGTATTTTTAGATACAAAATTAAAGCGCTGAGTGTTCAAAATTGCCGCCTAATGAATTTTCCCGACGCTAGTCGTGATGTCGACAGCAATGATATTGATCGGCGCACTCCCCATTGCTGCGATGCAACCGAGACCGTCCAACTCGCCTCATACACCACCAGAAATGTAACGCGAGATCCGTCGCCGCTTTTCTCATAACATCTCTCGCCAACCCTACACCTAAACACAGTAAGGGCGTAGTTAGAAGGCAGCCAAGTGGCGCACTCTCGTGACAGATAAACGAACAGATAAATCTGAGAGCCGGTAATATCACAACGGTTTAACAAACGCTTGTACATTGCTGGCTCGGTTCGACCACGTTGGTATAGTGTCGGTACTGGCGGCGCAGTGGTCACGGCGGTGGGCGTGCGGTCGCGTGGTGCGTGATAGCGGCGCGCGCGTGGTGGGGGGCGCAGGGTCGCGCAGCTAGTTCGTCCTCCGGCCCTCTCTTTGCCGCAACGCAAATCGTTGAAATCAAAACTTTCACGCTACGAGATCGCTACGAAGTTTTACTGCTACGAACTTCCTGCTACGTCGGTCGTAGCGCGCCGCACTCAAAACTTTGTTGAAAAGCTTTTTTATTTGTCACTTTCTGTTATCAGCCAACTAAAAACATAAGTTCTTTATGTGTATGAGTTATAAGAGTCAGATTTCAATATGAGCGGTCGCGTTATCGGCACGCTGTTTGTTGTGATACTGCTCTGGGGCAACGCAGATATCTTCGTAATTATTAAACATATTAAGAATTTGCATTCTTTATATAAACAAATACATCATCTTATAATTTTAATTTCTAGAAATTACGAGCGGACTGAAAAGTTCAACAAAAAAAATTGAACCTAAAATCCATAAAACAGAAACTAATTTCATAAATATATGTGTATGGAAAACATGGGTATTTCCAGGTATGATGAGCAGCGCTGGGTACCGGTACTGGGTAGTGTACTGGGTACTGGGTATGGGTAGATAGAGGCATTGTGAGCGGCGAGTGGTCGGTCTTGTTGTTCGTGGAACCGAGTCGCAGGTGGGCCGAGTACGCGAGCCGAGCGCGCCCGAAGCCCCCCGACCGAGGACGGCGCGCCGCTCGGCTCAGTCTGCGTTCGACCTCCGTACTGATTGCATGTCGCGCTGACGCACACCGCTGACACATTTTGACAGTTGTTATCGTGATCGTGTGATGTTTTCATATCGGAACTATGGTGAATCCCAATGAAAATGTGGAGTGATTTTCAGGTGAGTGATACGAAATAATGACTAGAATAATCTCTGTTATTGTCGTTTATTTGTAAAATGATTTCACCACTATTGTTTCCAACTTGTGTTCGGAGTTTGAAGTCAGTTCTATATTTAAAAAGTTAATATTTTGTAATACTTGGAACTTTTTCTTGAGGTTTGTTTTTAATTTCGTTTCTGATTTTTTTTTGGAGATTACCAGTGTTTTGAAACAATTTTTTTCTTACTTTTGGATTGTGGGTAGAAGTTTGATAGAAGATGTTTTATTTGGGAAAATAATTCAATGTCAAATTATTGAAAAAAGGTTTTAGTTAAGTTTGTTTTTTTTTTGATAATTTTAACATAGAATTAAACTTTTAAGCGATGTTCAGTATTATGTCTGGAAAGTGTGAATTGTACCAAAACGGGTTTTGTATCAATTCGTGTAGATACATAACTTGTACAAAACTTATTCGATACTTTATAAATGTCCGTTTCTTTATAATTATGCAACACAGAACGATTGCTTACGTGCCGTCATAGATATTTCCTAAGCTTTTGTGCAATTACAAATTCATGGAACTTGGGAAAATATTTTCAAAGTATGTGCGCGCCTTTTTTCGAATGTGACAGCTTAGCGCGTTTCCGCCGACCTGTCAAACGCCATGTGATAGATAGAAGGGCGCATTCGGTCGAGTTTTAAATCAAAGCGCGGTATTCGAGTTGAATCTCGATAACTGCGCGACGCTCGAGGCGAGCGAGAACCGACCGACTCGTCACAGAAATACGTAGGTGCAGTCGTCTCGCTCTGGCACGTAGGTCCGTCCCGCTCTTTCACTGGGTGTTTTTGTGTCGAAGCTGGTTTTTTGTGTGCGCGAGGTCGGTGCGGGGCGCCGCTCGCTCGACTCCACATTAATTATCGGCGAGTTGGCTCGCACTCGCCACGGACGCACTTTACTTTCTATCACTTATTATTTCGTAGATATTTTTAATATAACTAGACTGTTATTGTTATGAAATATTTAGAACTTTAAATGGGTTTAATTTAGGTCATTTTTGGACACTCGAAACAAAGACAGAAGGGTTTTAACCATCACCTTTAAATCTTTAACAATTAGCATTTTATAAAACCAATAACAACCACCAAAAACTATGTCGCATCTGTATCTAAACATATCTATCCAAAGACTCAAAAATAAGTAATTAAACAATAACTAATTCATTATAAAACTTTGTATAATAAAGAGTTATCAAAGTTGTGAGTTGAAGCGAGAGAGCGGAGCTAGCGGGGTTGGGGCGGCGAGCGTTGCCATGGCGACCGCTGGGGCGCCCCGCCCAGCCCGGGACCTCCTACCCACAACTTATTGAGATTTACTCCTCGACTGGCAACCACCGCTGATGCTCCACTTTATTTGATCACTCACGTACACACAATTATTGGAATAACTATATTATTATTAAGAATACAAAATGTAGGAATATTGGGGCATATGTATATCACATTGATATCTGATCCCAAATTAATCAAAGCTTGGGATATTAGACAACGGATGAACATACTATAATTTTTCATACTTCATACTTATTACACTTTTTCTCGTTTTCGATTTTATAATACTCGTAGGTAGGATGTATGAGTACCGAAAATGAGCAAGTCAAAAATTACAATTAAATAACATAATTATAATTTAGAAAAAATAAAACATTAAATAGTAATAATGGTATAAGATTTTCGATTCGTTAGAAAACGGATAGCGAGTCATTTAACTATTTTGGGGTCAGTTACCGCTACGAACTTGACTACGATTTTTTAAAGAACCAAAAGACATCGACGCAATCACTTTTTGTAACACATTTTTAATATAATTTTAAACCCATATTTTGAAGTAAATATTACTTATAGTTAAAGAAATTTTATAAAATTAACATGTAATATGAAATTATGTATAAAGTATACAAATATATGGTTAATTTAAGGAAACATTGCGAATGTAAAACAGTATCTTTTAAATTATTTTGATAAAATTATATCGGTACCTTGAGGATATAGGGTAATTTATACAGATTTTACTCAAGATAAACAAAAATAAGGAAAAGAATGACATTGCTATATATTTAAACTCGTATTTTTATAAACTTTCCAACGGAAGGTGTCTTTAAGTAGCTGCAATGATATATTATATATTGCAATATACATACATACATTTAACTTCTTTGTTTAATAAATTTAATAAAATAAGTACAAACTTCATATAAGTTCACTCATACTTTAATTATATAAATTTGAGACTTTTATTATAGGACATCAAAATTCTACCATTCTTAATTCTTCTCTAAGCTTTTATCTTGAATTTAGATTATTTTCATTGTGACCTTTTCACTATATACCTCTCCAAATATAAAATACATACCTCATATCATGTACATAGTTCGCAATCTATACAAGACAACTAAACTAACTTATTCACACAAATTACTATACATAGATATCCAACAAAATTTGTACTATCCGAACTTAAGTTAAACTCAACTCAGTGCATAGTTTTTGTTATACATTTCTTCTAAAGAGGGAGACTTGTTGCAATCACTTGTATCCGGTATGGAACTATCTTCCGCCCTTATCTACCCTTATGGTAACTATTTAGTAATCTACCCTTAGGGTTGTATGTATGTCTTATAGTTTATTGTATTTTATGATAGTTGATAACGAAACAGGTGACTTATGGTTGTTGAATTTCATTTGTTGTTTTGTTGCTGCGTCAGCTGGTTTTATTTGTATTGTTCATTGAAATTTTTAATACAAAAAACTAGATCTGCTTATCATAGTAGAGGGTTGGGTACAACTACTGGTACTACTAACAACTACTAACAACTACTATACTACTTAATATCTACGAAAAAAAATATTTTAGATTTGCTCTTTATAAAATGGGCCTTAGAATTAAAACCTTATCTATATACAAAATTTGATCTTTAGAGCGAGATAGGTAAAAAAAAAGATGAAGATTGAGAAATTATAAGATTTATAAGAAGAATTATAATACGCTGTACAGTAAAAAAAACATAAATTCATGATGGTTGTCTTAGGAAAATCAAGTTAGTTCTTTTAATATCTAAAATGTCAATTTGTTTAAAAATAAATCACTATATTTAAAGAAAACGTTTCCGTCGGTCACTCGATAGCAACAAACAATAAACAAATTAACAACTTTGCACACCAATAAAGTTTTTGTCGCGTTTTTTATTACAAACTTAAGTATTTGTTATGAATCTATCCAATGAGGTTTAATGGTGTTATTAACCTTTATGGCGAGTGAATGATTGAACAATTAATTTAACTGTTTAATAAAGGTAACAATTATTAAGAGTCATCATGATTTAGCGGTTTCGATGCATGAACTAAGCAAGAAAGTTAAGTTTTGTCCTAAATATGTTACAAGGTTATTCGTGTAGGAACTTTTTGGCATATATTTTCTGTTAATATATGTTAAATAAGTATATATTTTAGCATACAATAAAATATATGGCATGTATATTCAAGTAGTTCTATTTATATTTTTAAGAATGACAAATAAGTCGCAGAAATGAAGTATTTTGTTAGCATTGATAAAGACGAAAATATTATTATTTTTAAGTACGAATATGCTTCGTAAATATTGATAAACAATTTTTAATGTAAGTATAGATAAAACCAATTTCGCTATCACGTTAACAGTGTGAGTCAGCGCGGTTGCAATTACCTTCAAACACTCACGTAATAAAGATGTTTATTACACATTTGCCTTTAAATTCACGGTCGCGATGTAAACAATCGACCACGTGTAGTAAAAGTAATAGTAAACTCATAAACAAATGAATGAATTAGCCATAGAGCGCGGTACGTCATCGGCGAAGACACGCATAATAATCGCTTATGCAAACGAGCCTAATTATGTAAAGCATTATGAACCGTGCCGGCGTGTTTTGACATACAATAACGACCAATTATATACCCATTGTGTGACTCAGTGAACTTGAAAGACATTACAATAATATAGGGCATCGACACTCGAACGCGATTGAATGACGCGTGGTGTGCCACTACCACTACACCTGTTTAGGAAAATATATGTACGAATAACAGGTGCACCGAATTCTATACACGCGAACAATATATTTATAGCATTGTATGATCGGATCGAGTGGTCGTGCCGAGACCGACACGTTTTTTTATTCCAAATAATTGTTAACGTTATTCATTGTACGGTTATGTCATAATCTTACAACTTATTTACTTAATAGTAGTTTTTTTGTTGAGACAAATGTTTTCCGATTGAGTAATTTTTTTGTTTCATTCATAACTTTTTTTCAATATGATAATTTTTTGTGTACGTAATAAATTATTCATGCTTAATTGATAATGTTTTGAAAAGAATACATTTTTGTTTCAAATGTAGTGTTAAATGTGGTTGAAGGTATAATAAATTATACTCCTACGTATGTTTAGAAATTGAGACCGGAGCGTAGTATAATAATAATCTTTGGCATTCGCGAAGTGTCTCTGTGTTCGCACCGTACTATATATATTTCCCATGGCCTGAATATCGTGAAGCGACCCAATTACGTGAGGCAATAAAACAATATGTGTGTCGTTGAACCCTCCAGCCCGATGGGTACGTAAACATTGCATTTGGGCGGAACACCGCGTCACCGAGACAAACAGACGCCAATAATTTATGGAAATACGTGTCATTGTACAAGAGTTATGTTTTTATTGCAATCTCCCTTTGACGGTCAAGTTCGAACTCGGTGAAAGTTTACATAGAACGTTCAAAGTTCCATATTTTCACTGGGATCGTTTGTCAAACGCGACTACTTGATGGAAAACTTTTATTTGTCATTGTCCTTGTTTCTTTTCGTATTGATATGAATGAGTTTTCAATTTGTTTCGGCGTTTGATGTCGAATAAAACATGTATTGAACTTACTTTTAGAATAAAACGATACGCCATTTATATCGGTTACTGTATTAATAATGTGTTACTAAAAATAGCCCTAATCAAAACACCGCAGGCAACGTGAAATATCTATAATTGTTTTCTACGAATGGTAATGTTTATAAATAGTTTTACTACGACCGGCATTTAGCGTAAAATCGTGTTTATAATTATGATAATAACTTTATTTAATACAAATCTATTTGGCTGGCAGTCATTAATCACTTATGAATGAATGAGTGTTTATTATTATACGGCGCGTCTAGCAACTGGTCAGCGATATCATAATGTCGTAAACGTCATTTTATAATCATAAGCTCATAAATAAACAATGTGACGTATCGCGATCACGGGTGATCTCCGATCGGAAGTGCGGTGCGTCGGCGGCGCGTGCGCGCACCGCGCAGACAGACACTATGTAAACGATGATAATGATGTAACAAATAACGTTTTGACATTCAACAACAACGACACATTTAGCGCGCGGACATTAAGTGGATCAATGAACTTGAGCCGTTTGTACTGCTGTTACGCAACGATCGGCGTTTGAGTGAGATTAATGTGCGCGGATTATGGCACGCGATACATTTCAATTTACGTTCCGTTTCATTCATGAGCCGAGATAATGACGTACTCTTACCGGTGTTTGTTGATTTCGTTTGTCTCCCTATCGCATTCGCATTCCTTTACTCTGCTTTGACAATAACACGTTCTCGGCACTCCGGCATTCTTGTCATACATCTCGCGTCGGGACAGATCATCGCATTATTTTAATGATTATATTACTTCAAAGAGGTATTCCTAAGAAAATATTCGACCAAGTTAGATCGTGAAACACGAACCGAGTGTCCCAAGAAAGTTTGTGTTTGTTTGCAGATAGTAAAGTTACCTCTGATACGTATGTGTAGTGTAGGTAGAGGGAATGCCGCGGAAGATCGTACTATTAGCTACAAGTTTGAGCACAAGACGGAGGGGTGAAGGGTGTACGTCTTCACCCATTGACGGTTGAAGCGCCCCGCGACACTTTCACTGCTCCGTTATTGCAGTTACTACGCGCCTACTGTGCACCGGGGTAGCGCCCGGCCACCCCATTGCATTCACCCCTCAGCCGACGCCACCCCGCGTACCACACTTACATGAGGGAGCACCGCACACAAAATTCAGAATAGAACCCGGCACAGAATCTTCTATTTGTTAGAAACGGCGAGGGAGCCGACGGAATGATTAGTTGCGTCGATACAATAGTCGGAATGTAGTGAGAGGTGATTCCTATCCGCGATCGCATCTCTAGTCTAGACGGGCAAGCAGTCGGTCGGCGGCCGTCTCGAAGTGGGACAATGTCAACGGAGGGCTCGCCATTATTTGCGTAGAGACGTGTGCGCCGCGGAGCTCGGGCCGAGTGACAAGTGGCGGTGAGCCGTGACGGAAGTTTGTAAACACAAGCGTCCTTGGTCCCGGACGCACGCTGCACCGCGCCCGCACCTCACCACTCACCACTCACGCACAATCTAATGCCCCGTGCCGCCGCGGCCTGTTCCGATATCGAATTTCTCCATTCTATAAATCATGAATGAAAACGATAATGCGTTCCCGATCGAGCGTGACAATCGATTCGATACATATCTGTGTGTTCTAAACACAGGTGTATAATTAATAGTGGACAATAACAAACTATTATGTCACGCGTAATTATCGCGAGATCGACATGAGTTAGTGGTATCGGTGCATGCGGTTTGGATACGAGTGTTGTTTTTGTTTAGTTGTGCGAGGTTAGTGGGCGGCGGGGCGCGGCGCGCGGGCGGCGCGCGGCGCGGCGGGATATCAGCCGCTGATTGATGGCCGATAGATAGTCGACATTGAACCCGTCGCGGTGCACCGACACACAGTATACATATAGCGGACTTCCGCCCGTGACGTCGCCCCTGTGACGTCCGCCCGCCTTCCTTCTGTGACGTACCCGCGCGACGTAACACATTTATTATATTATGTTTATACTATAAAACTCAATTTACATTGTTATTGTTTCGCGGGGTCGTCGTCTTATCTCTTTATTGCTTTATGGCTCGTTTGCGTTAATGGCCTACCTGTCTCTCGAGACATCGGAATGATTCGTGTCGTCACCGCATTACAATTGTGAATTAATTAGCGCGTGATTGTAACCGCGATGATGGCAATCGATACCAAGATGTGTACTGTACGGTGTACCTACATGTCGGATGTTGGGACTAATTAAGCAGATAGCAGAGTGTAGTGTACCATTAGTAAAGTAGGTATTTGGTAGGGAATTGATAATGTTCGTTGTCAGTTAACCGGTGCGCTCCCGGGACTAATCTTCTAAGTGCGTAGCGGCGGCGGCGGGGAGGGAGGCGGGGTGCGCGCCCTGCCAGGGAGGGTTCATTAAAAATTCATTCTTATTTCGTAGCTCGCACCGTAATCAGCCGCAAGTGGGGTGAGCTCTACACGTACTACAATATCTACTGATTTATTACTGACTAGTTACTTCCAATATATTTATTACCTCTAACCGATCTAACAACAAATTCATGTTACGTAAAATATGCACATGACTATCGATACAGTCAGGTCTTATGAAAAAGAAAAAACTGTTACGTACAAAAAACGTTCATAAAAGTCTTTATTTATAGGACACTTTTTAATCATAATGGAATGCGATGTTGTCATAGTTTTTTTCTTTTCTATAAATGGATAATTACAGTAATGTAGATGAGAGTGTGTGTCTCGACATATCTCCCTGCGTGGAGGCGGGCGGCCACCCCCGCCCGCCCCACACCTCGGCTCTTTCGCATCCCCTACCATGTTATACGTTTAACTATACCTACTCGAAAATAACTCTCGTTTCTCATTATAAATTTAGGTGATACTTTACTTTATGTTCATAATGAATAACGATAGAGTAAGATTCTGCTGTAGCGCTAGGGCTTCTGCCTCACTGAAGATTTTTTTTGTATATTATGGAGGAAAAGGTGTAATTACCACGCTTGACTCATACGTTGGCTATAAAAAATCAAAACCAAATGTCTCTTTTATAAAGAAATAGCAGATTATATGTATTTTCATAATAAATAAAGTGGAACAGGTCTATTTTTTGTTAAAAGGGGGTGAAAATATACTACAACTAAATATACTCGTAAATCACAAAACTAACATGGTCAAAAAAGTTTTGTACGTCACCTTTATGTTTTTCTCAGCTACGAGTTTCGTAACCATTTCAATTTGGATTCCTTATCGACTAAAAAATGTATTAAGAGAATATAATGAGTTATCTGATTTTTTTGAAGTTTTTAAATAAATTAAAACAATTTTGAAAGCGAGAACGAATCGAGTATTTCGAAGTAGGTACAGCGAGTCCTCGTTATTTTATTTGGATCGAGTTGTGTGTTCTGGTGGTAGGGGCCGGGCGGCGAGGAGGGTCCTCCCCGCTTACACAAGGCTTCCCCCTCATCCTAATCTCCTTTAGCCCTCCCGGCGAACTCGAGTCCGTGACGTCACCACTTATAGGTTTTTTTGATAATGAAAAAAGCGAAGTTTTTAGATTTACATTTATTGCACATTTTCCTCCAAGTAATTTAATGTTTCTGTGTTACAAGGTCGCTGCATAATTTGACTTAGATGTTCAATGGTTGTTTTATTAAGATATGCTTTATTTATGTTTGTACGCGATCTCAGGAATGTTGTATTTTCGGTCGTAAACTCAATCACATTATGACGTATGACGACGTGTGGTTTCGTTCGGAACTTGTTATCGAGTGAACTTTAATTGATATGCTCATAATCGTATTTAAACAAGACAACATTTTATAGTGTCGCTCCTAAACCAGTTTGTAAATAAGATGCGTGAAGTGGTTGTTGCACGCATCAATCAGAAATCAGCTGATAGGCGCCGGTCATTTTCCTTTTCATCTGGCAGTTTATTTAATTAATCGGTCGCCGCGGGCGTCCGCCGCGCTATGCACACTCGGTGCTCGCTGCTCGCTCCACGCCACTTACCGTTAAACTAAACACTATAACTTACTTCATTTATCGCGATCGTGATCGGATTATGAATGAGCAACGTTTGATCTCGCCTTAATCTAGTTCCGAGTCTCGTTGTCGAGTCGTCGCCCGCGTGCGTCCTCCACAAATATTTATATTTGTTTATCTCTCGCATCGCAACGATGATCACTCTTTCTTTATTTGTTTTTGTACATCGGTTGTGTGAGCAATCGCGTGGGCACGAGCCGAGTTATGTCATGGGCCAGTAACAATGGCGATTTTCACCCGTAACCAATTGTCAATGACAACTGCAATGGACCGCAATAAAGAATTGTGTTTGTGGCTCACCGACAAGTCCTTTGTTCGGTTATCCACGCGCTCCTACGTAAACAGGTGCCACCTTTGACGGGGCATTATTTCGCACTCGATTGAATTTTACCGTCAAAAGATCATAAATAAACAAGCCGACCTCACAACAAGTGATAGTGACCCGCATTTAACGACGAGGCGCCCGTATAGGAGTCAATTATCGGGCGGCCGGGGAACGCCCATAATCCTTCGTTTCGTCTCCTATGGATGGAGAATGTGTCGTATCGAGTGAGTGTGCCTGGTGGGAGCCGAGCCGTTTTCTAAAGTAGTGTTGTGTAAGAGAACGTGGTGCGCGGGGCCGGTGCGTATCGGTGGACGCACTCGGAGGCGTATTTCTCATGCAGAGCGCGGTGTTGCAAGAGCCGCGGCGTCGTGTAGCAAGACGGTGTATCGGGCACAGAGAGCGGCTGGCACGTCGCCGTCACCCGCTCGCATCGCCACGCATGTGGTGCCTGCGCGTGTGTGGGTGACGTCAACGCGCCACTTTCTCCATACTTTCGTCGCTGCTGGTGCGCTAAAAAACTGAGCTCGACTAGTAGACGAGGACCATTAATATATACGATGCGACGTCGCATGTTCTGTCGCGCGAAACGATACGGAATTATTATTTTCTATGCGAACACGAGTTGCGTGCGGGCCGATGTCCAGTGACGCTCGACTCTCCCTCGCGCACCTCGCGCGTAACGCTCATGCCAGCTATCGGTGCGACAAGTTTCTACGAACACACATTATTGTACCTAAACGGTCCGCAAACTGATATCTGCTAAGTGGCCGTAGCGGTGCGCAGGTGATAATCTCAACGGCAAATACTCCACGTCAACTCGACGCTCACGCTGAAAATTCGGCACGGCTCCGATTATAATTACCCTCTCGGACTCGTATAAATCGGCCTTTATTTTAAAATGAAACATTGAACAAGTAAAATCCATTCGGAGCCTTCTCGCGGCTGTCTAATTAAGCTCTGTCATAGACTCTTCGAAGGCTCTATTACGAACCGCCTCCAAACTTGGAGTAGACTATAACGCATTTGGTATTCAATCAGAAAGTTTGCCAAAGGAGAGCGGGTTTTATGCGGGGGTAGTAAGGTCGATAGCGTGAGGGTGGAATGAAATTCAGCTCGCTCGGTGTGACAATTACGGGTATGCGGCCCGCCCCGCGCCGCCGCAATCGATAGGCCTACGGGGCGCGCGCGGGGCGGGCGGGGCGCCGCCGAGGCGCGGGGGGCGCTCATTATTTATGCAAAACAGCATCGGCTCTGGCGCGACCAGCCACCACCGCACCAACGGTCACCATCATCCACGGCGCTGCTCGCTCGCCCTCCACCACCGACCTTTGGCTCATATTGATTTATCGAACGCCGACCCTAAAATATTCCTACACTTTAATAATTCTGATGTATCCATAAAACCTATTGTAAAAAGTGGTATATGAAGAAACTAAGAGTTAGCAGTCAGCACAAACCGACTCATACACTCAGTAATATTATAAAGCTGGGGATTGAAAGGGTTTTGTGCGATCCCTTCATGCCGGTCCCGGTCCCTCTCGCCTACTCCCATACAAAAGGTCTCCCCCTGACATTCTATAAAAGCAAATAGCGACAATGGTATCTCAATTTTTCTCTATACGAAATTAAAAGCATTATGACCAAATGACCATCGGAGAACCTTTAGTAAGTAATTATAACTTTTAATAAACCAAAAGAACTTTAAAATCATTATCAATGTAAAGTAAAAACATCACAAAACCCGAGATTAAATATTATATTAACTATGAACGTTATTAAAATCTACATATTCTGTAAATAAGTATAAAATTTGAGTGTTATCTTAAGCGAAGATGTCGCTCTAAGCTGAGCTCATGAAAAGCCTCGTCCTTACTCAGCGAGAGCTTTCGCGATAAAGTTTGCGCGCGAAAACTCATTCCCGCGCTTTATAACCTGTGAGTTTTCGTCGAAAGGAGGGGCTTTATGTAACTCCCTTCCCCGCAACCTTCGCCGGCATTGGTACATAATGTAATAGGCACTGTTCAAGTTTCAACATTGAGAACGCGAGTCTCGCTCTTGGTACACGCTACCCACCGAAATGAACCAACTACACAATACATCGCGCACCACATTAATACAACAAATAAACACAACAATCTCACGATTATCCTATTCAATCGGTCGCTATCACATAAAATCAGAACCATACCTTGACTGATAATAACATGCAAATGATTATAGAAAATATCTATTTAAAACCAATTAAGAATTTAAATCAATTCATATTTGTTTCGGAAATAGATATTTGATGTGTCATTAATTTGAATTTTCTTTGACTTATCGTCTTAATTTTGGTATTAATCGTCAATAATATTTTATTGTAGAGAAATATATGTACGTTTATTGCAAGCAAGTGTTCAGTATCGGCGCTTATCACTCGTTATCAGACTTCAAGGTGACGGCGGCTTGATGTAATGTAACCGATTGCACGCCGCCATAGATAATAGAAACAATTATACGTTTCGACTCCTGAACAGTTTCATAATTTTTGTACGAGATAATGAGATTTAGAGTGAAATTGTTACTCTTGTATAAGTTAGTTTAAGTTTTAAAGGCAATCAATGTATTGCTCAATGCTGTTCAGGCAAACTTTAGTGCAAGATAGCGTCAAAAATTCTTTAAGAAAGTCCATATGAAGAATTGGATACAGCGATAAACTGATTAAAGAAAACTTGCCCGCAAATCTAACAGCTTAGTTAGAAAAATATAACATTGGGTCTCCTAAACATAAACTTTTACCATATATGAAAACCTAGCACTACTAAAAACGTAAGCAACACCGTATCTTCAAACAATGCAGTAAAAGATACACAGTGGAGTAAAGTTTTCACGTGTTGATCGTTCCTTGTGCAATTATGTACCGTATGTTAGCAAGGCCACGTGCTCGCTTGACGTTAACAAAGTTTTCCGATGCGGAGAAAACTTTGTGACATGTGAGTGGTAGATACTTACAATATGTGCTCGCCCCCGGCGCCGCCGGCTCGACGGCGTGACTCAGCGGCGCCCTCGCGCGACGTCGCCCCGTCTGCCCCCTTGGAAAATTTATACCCACCCCCCTCGCAAGATCATTACCGACACACCACACCGAACCAAACCTTATTACGCTCCCTCTAAGGCTCATTTTGCTACCCTCCTCTTTAGCAAGACAAAGGAGATCACCAATTTTGCCGAAAACAAACTCTAACTCCAGGGGGATATAGTTTGTAATTTATGTGACGATACGGCTCACGTGCTTTGAAAACGCAGCGGTGACGTCATGAAATTGTGGGTGGCGTACGGAGGTCCTCATCAACGTATTCCTCATAAAGTAATTACTTCTATTCTAGAATTTAGTGTAATGAAAAAGGAAAATAGTTGTGTTTCAAGACCTAGATCATGGTATTTCATTTTATAATCAAAGTAAAAAAATTACCACCAAAAATAATAATTGCATACGTTGATAATGAAACTTCTAATGGGACTACATTTCTTTTTCATTTTTTCATTTGGTGTATGTACACTAATGGTACAAATTCGCAGCCCCTCAGCTCTGGTTGTAAATAAAACGAAATATAAAAGATGTAGCAGTGACAAGAGCTGAGCTCTCCGGTCTCTCTCCCTTAATTCCCTGGCTGGCGCGAGGTGGCGTGTCTAGAGAGCGTGTGCTCTCTCATCTCCTTAATTCGTCCTTCGCCGCAGCCCCCTCGATTCTCCCTGTAGCAATGCCGAAAGGGAGCTCGCTCGCTCTCCCACTAACCCGAGTCACCCCCCTTATTTATGCCCGGCGCGTGGAGGCGGGCGGGCTCCGAAGCGAGGGCGGCGCGCGGGCGGTCGGGGGGTATCGACGTCCGTACACGCTGCCTCTATGTACTGGTGAATTAAGAGCGAGTCGGCTTTCATTTTGCTAAAGGTTCCACGCTCGTGTGCTCGCCTTTCAAGCCCGCTGTGGCTGTGTGCGCCTCCTACGCGAGCGGCTCTCGACTCTAAGACGGGTGGCTAAGGTCACAAGCCTCGCAGCCCCGCCCGCCTTCACTGTTTTATAACTTCACAGGGCGAGGTGGAGGTACAGTTTTTGTGGAAGGACTTTTTTGACATGCGTTTTTTTATGTTTTAGTCTGTTAGGGTTCTCTAAGATAACGACGACATCTCATAGAGGAGGGTAAAATGCGCTCTGGCTGAAGACACGCAGAGCGTTGCCACTGAAATGAAGAGGTTCGCGCTTCAAAACTTAAATTAATTTGGATAATACCTAGGACAGAACAAATCTGAGTACTATTAGGAGAAAGTTAAAACTTAGTTTGAAGTAGGATCTGTCAAAACTATTTTGTCAAGTTTGTGAGGGGATGGAGGCGAGCGGGTGGCTAAGTCTACGCACAACGTCTTGAGAGAAAGTGAAATTTAGTACAAGTTCGGAGAAATACAACTGTGCTAGCGCCTCCCTCGCCCTCGGAGGCTTCGGGGGTGGGAGTCAGCAAACGCGGCTTTTAACAATTAAGTTTATTCGCTCGCAGGTTTTCTATTTGCTTCTATAAGAACAGAGAGAGAGTTGAGCAATAATATTCTATTGTACGTAGTTTGTAATAAAATTTAAATTTGCTGAGCATAGACTCGTCAGGAAATAAATTAAGGCAGTAGTTTTTGCTTTTAGCCAAAGAAGCGAAATTGAAATAATTCGGTGTGGCTACTTATTGTCGTGCATAATGTGTTCAGGTGTATAGGTGCAGGTCTAAAACCTCATGTGAGAAGTGAGTGACGGTTGAACGACCTTTAGTAAGGTGTCGGTTTCGGGCAGGTTATTTAGTGCGGAGGTGGCGGGCGGTGGTGGTGGTGTGGGGCGGGTGGGACGCGGGCCGCAGCCCCGGGTCGCCAGGCAACGGCAACTGGGTCACTCCGGGCCGGCCCCCGCCGCCCACCAATTATGTACACGCTCGTTACCGGACACGCGTTTTTCAATCACATCCATATTTAATTGGGCATCACGAAGCTGGAAAATGTGTTTGAACCACCATGTTTTACGAGAACTTTATTTGAATTGGGTTATGTATAATCGGGTGCGTATGGTCGATCGATTAATGCAAATATTTCGCTATTGGCCAATAATCACAAATTCACATTTGTTTTATTCCTATATTATTATGGACAGAACGTCGCGCGCAAATACAAACTCTTTATTAAACATTTTTGAAAATGCATTTCGCTTATGAAGTATTTATTAATTAGTTACTCATTAAACGTAGTTTTCTGGTGAATATGTTAACGACACGGAGCGCAACAAGTCTGTTATTGAAAGTAAGGGTTGTTCAGTTGCAGCGCAGTTTGAAGAGGCAGTTCGCGAGGTAAACTAACTTGTCTTGGGAACTTCTTAGAAGACAGAGCTGTGCCCTAACTTGTTGCATGGATGCACCGCATAGGGTGCGGGGGTGGCATAGGGGGGTGCGGTGCGCGCGGGGGCTGGCGGGGTCGGCGTGCGGTCCGCGGGGGGCGTCTTCATAGTGAATGGGCGCGAGATGTCGTGGCCGGCCGCCACGTGCGCGTATGGAGATGCCTCCATTGATAACCGTGACCTCGCCCTTATCGCCGCCTGTCGATGACGCTCGACGCTCTCTGCCGAGCCTCCATCCTACACCTATATGCAAACACATCGTTTACGGGCCTTTTTGCCACAGTTACTTACAACTTCTTATTACACGATGAACGCACTTGCTGATTCTTAATTTTATGCATATTTGTAATGCACATCTCCAGTCTTCTTGGAGTTGTTTGATAATAAAAGTTGCTCAAGATAAATGTTCAATATTGGAAGTGCATTGTATCAAATCACCACTTCTTAATTGATATTTGATTCATAATCTGAGATCATCATAAGACTGATCATCAGCCTTAAATTTCCCTCTGTTAGGATACCGAACACAAACAAAACTGCACCAACTTATACGCACGTTGAAATGTTACTGTAATATGTACGTGTTAGGAGAAGAGTAGAATAGCGAGTGAGGCAGGCCGCAGGGTAACAGTGTTGCAAGTAGTAATAACGGTGTCGTTTGTGTTCGTAGGCAATT
The DNA here is from genome assembly GCA_958496195.1 of Timandra comae. NCBI lineage: Eukaryota > Metazoa > Arthropoda > Insecta > Lepidoptera > Geometridae > Timandra > Timandra comae. The sequence continues at coordinate 7,482,417 of OY292370.1, forward strand.
AGCATTTAGTGCGAGGTGGCGCGGGCGCGGGCGCGGGCGGGCGGCGCATACCAAGTGCAGCCTTGACATTGGCCGTGTCGCCCTAATGTCGTCGCATCGATTGTCCCACCGAACAAAACCATCTCGGAGCACATAATAGTGTCGAACCGATGAATGAGCACATTAGCGAGCGAGGCGGGCGGCGGCTGCGGCCGGCGCGCGGAGCCGAGTCATTACGCGCCCCCATTAATCACTGCAACAATCGGCCGATATCTCGCTATTTACAAACGCGGGAGCACGTGTTCACCGCTCGTACTACGCAGAGTGTATTGACCCATTTAGATAGCTCGACCTTCGCGCGGCCATTGTGAGCGAAAAACATAAAAATAAGTTTTATTGCGGCGTCGTTATGCGTATCGCTGCGGCTCCGGCCCGCCCGTCACGCTCACGCCGCCCGCGCCGCCCAACAGCTGATCGCTACGTGACATTTTTATTTTATTCCCTCTCTTCCGGGGATTCTCCGAGATACGTGCCAGTGACGTCATTATCTGCCCGCGTACGCCCGCGGCATCTGATTTATTATCTTAAACGCGCTCCGTGTAAACTCTACCCTGTGGAATGGTGTAATTTATGTGGCAATACAGTATGCACGCCCGTCTACCAATGTCAGTGTTAAGTGTATGGGAGATGCCGCGTTACGCTACAATGTCGCATCTCTGATACCACTACTTACAACACACAACACACGTAATACGCGCGTCAACTGCACTTTTCCTTCGATGAGATAATGAGTGATGTGATTACATCGAGGCGAAACCGCTTCGTTTTTATACGTAGAATCGGAGTGTTAGCATTTTTCACGATGACTTTAGAATAACCTATGTGAGTCGACTGTTCGAAAGTTCATTCGCCTCAACGAAAATATAAAAACGACGATATTTTTGTGCGAGGACATAGTTTACAAAGTCGTGTTGATCAATTACAGTTTCAGTATTAACGTTCGAGATTTTAACATTTGCTTCTTAATTGTGACTTTGTTTATAACTATTTCAAGTGTAATATTACGTTATCGAACAGAACATAACAAATATGTTTCATAAACGTTTTAAATGATAAGAATAACTCTATATTAAAACTAACATATCACAAAGTATAGCAGTTCATACTCAACATAAAAGCATCCCAACCTGACTGGATTTTATTCGGGTAAAAGACAATGAACAGTTATCCATACATCGAGTCGGAGGCGAGGCGGTGAGCGCGCAACGCACGGCGAGGAGGAAATCTCGCCGCCTGGCATTCCGAGCGTTCAGTGGGCGAACGGAGTGACTTCGGCGAACCGAGTGCGTCATCAGAGCCAACTTGGTGCGGTGCTATATCAACAAAAACTGCATCAATTTTCCCTTTCAATGCAACCTGCTAATCATACAAGACATGTCACCGGCACGCGTTCGCACACCGTAAACAATGCGTTTCGGGAATTCCCTTGCTTTTTATGCGGGATCGCATTCCTTAGGGATTCCTTTTGTTTGCTTAAACAACACATTTCGAATACTATTCGAGGTGTGTAATGGAACGTATTCTAATGTTTACGGTAGTTTTGATGAGTTAATAATAATGTGTTGAAATAAGATTTTTAGGCTCATATTTATTCAATCTATAGAGTTGTACTCAAGTAACTCAGTACAAATTAAATCTGGAGCCGAGAGATAGAGACTCAATTAAATTTAAAAGAAGATTTAGAAAATATTTTTCATTGACACTAAAGCTCAATATAAAATAAACAATTATCTCAAACTATCAATCTTATAATTGTCAAATATAACAAAAATCTATTTCACAATAAACGCAACAAACACCTAAACGAAGTCTAAATGAAAAAATATAATAATTGAAAACTTGTACGAGTATAGATATATCAGTAGCTAAAGGCGTGAAATAAAAAGCTCACAGAAGCACGGCGCGAAGCTGGTCTCGCGAGACGGGCCACCAAACAGGATGTGGGACTGGTTGCGAGCGCACACACACACTCGTACACCGGCGCGTGCGCATACACGCACACGAGCGCGCGCGGCCTCGCCGCTCGCCGCCGCTCACGGAAATGTGCGTGCCACCCGACCAGGGTTGCCAAACATCCATTATTCAGCTGCGCATTACGATATACACAATTATATAAAGCCGTGTGCGCAACTCTATGCTATGCATCTCCTTGGTACATATTTGAACTTAGTTTGAGCTTTTGGCTTGAAAAGCTATCTTCAAAAACATTTTAGGTCAATTTAAATAACTTTTGATACGTTTTTTAGTAGTAATTTGTTGCTAATTTATTAACAAATGCATTAAAAATCTGTAATTTTTAAAAAGTATTTTGTGCAGAAATAATTAATTATAATAACGATCACTTGATTATTGTTGGGCAACCCTCGCCGCTAGCTGCGCGGCGCGGGCGAGGCGACCGCTCTGCCTTGGCGCTTGCTTTGCTCGCTTTGCGAATACCCAACCCGTTCCAATCCGACTCTACCCAACACTTACGTATACGTATCATAATATATTTTTTGCCTCAATATTATTTGGCATTTAGAAACCAATGTTAAGTTAAAAATATTTGAGATAGAGTCGACTCTACATTTTCTTTTATGCGTTAAATAACGAAATTGAAATATATAAATAATTCAACTTACTAGATTTTAAAGTTTTTTTTATGAATTAATACTTTCTAAGGAAAAATACTTAACTTTTAAATATTATTCGCACATACGACTAAAAATACAGTTGAAATAATACGTACGTACGGTAGAGAACGTGTAGTGTAGAGTGACTGTAACAGAAAATGTATTGTTGGTACAAAGTACCGTTGCAGCGTAGAGTCGAAGTTAGAAGGTATAGTCGAGTGGGAACAACCCTTCAAGTGTTTGAATGAAGTCACCTGGGCGCGGTCACGTGGTCTATTGTACTGAAAACGAGCGCTAATGGTTTAATCGGGTATTCGATCGCATCTCGACGATTCACCAAACGCAACCTCCTCACAGTTTTGTTTCATGAATGGAAAGCAAAAAATGAAATAAAACTCTACTACGGTGTTATGATCGTAAACAAACCACGTTATTTACACAATTTTACAGCTGAGACGAGACAGGTACTAAATTGCGTGGTTGACGTTTCCAATTTTATAACGGCGTAAGGTTATATTTTATTTGATAACATTTTGTTTACTTTATACATGATTTGATATGTTTAAGTTTTTTTACGAGATATTCAATGAAAACAGTTACAATATAAAGTTTAAATAACATTTTTGATACTTATTAATAACTTAAGTATAGAATTTATACTAGAAGTAAGTATATTTTTTAAATGTAGAGTTCAACATTAAAATAACAATTTCGATTAAAGCAATGGTTTTGTCCAAAATAAGTATATTTATCCAAGTTTATAGAGCTCTACGTTATATTAAATGTATAGTTGTATCGTGTGGCGCGCCATCGGCATCCAGTGTAGAGCGCGCGCGGGTAGGTGTAGCGAGTGCTAGATAGAAGCGGCCGCTACGCGATGTTGTTGTCCTGGTGTGTGTATGTGTGCACTGTGTGTGTGTGTGTGTGTCGCCCCGCCCGCCCCCCGAGCCCCGCGCCCTCTCCTCACCTCGACAAGGCTTTAGCGCGCTGTGAGGCAATGCCGTTGCTGCGCCACCATCTATTCGGGCTCCACAATGCCATAGAAAGTCTCCGAACGACTCGCCTCGTCGACGAACTTTTCCTACCTACCTTCTCGAGCAAGAGAGGGGCTATTATAGCACCGCTCTACCTCGACTTAGTGAATACGACTTTAGCGCATATTATACTACGATTCTTTATGGCTGTTATTTTGAATAAGCACTAACTCTTCGGGTTTTGCACTACAGCAAACGGTACGGTTATAAAATGCCGCATATCCGAGACTAGTGATAAAATAAACGTCTGACGTTCCCAAGTTTTAAACGGAGAGAAGCAGAGACGCGTTGCGCATCAGAAAAAGAACTTTACGACAAGATTAGAAAGAGCGTTCGGAGCGGCAACGTTGCGCAGTGGCGCGTTCCAGAGGCGCAGAGCGGCAACGTGCACGATGAACGTCATTTACTAAATTTATTTTCATGAGCGCTCGCGCTGGCGAGCGTCGGCGCGGCGACGACACGGTCCAAGTCGTCGGGCGCCGCGCGTGATACCCACCAACATATCCTCGTGAATATTGTCTATTTTTGCATATTGGATGGAATGGAACTAGTTGCGCGGGCTTATTATTTTTTCAACATAAAGTTGAGCGAACACCACACCATGTAGCAATAGCCTGTACAATGGAACGGCACGTTTTCCGCAGAGCGATAAAGAGGTGACGCAAAGTGATTATTTGCAGCGTTGCGATGAGTGGTCGACTGATCGTCGAGTGAGTCAACTCACAACGCCGCTGCATGCCGCGATACTTTATACAATGAATAACCCCCAACTGTCATTATAATATTATACTGTTTTTAGCCGCGGATAACTTTCAACGGACATATTTTTGTAACAAAATTAAGCTATGAAAACAAATGAATTTTAATAGAAGCTATAAATAGTATTGATCCATTAGTTTTTCGTTAATTATTTACTAAAAATAATTACTTTAACAAGCGTAATTTAAGACTCTACCATAGGTACAGCCAATATTTAACAAATTTTCAGTAGCGCTAAGTATTTTTAGATATCTTTTATGAGCTGTGTTGGTGTTAAAATTCTAAAACCTAAAAATGTACTTAGTAAATTAATTCGCCAGTGAATTAAACCGTGAATATAATTTATTTAAAGTAGCTTATTTGTATTATTCGGTGAATATTACATATTTATATTTGGTATTCTTCGCTCGTAATAGTTTATGATTACATTTGTAAAAGAACAATAAACATATTTTTATTTTATTTTATTTTAATGAGTGGATATATTGTCCAGTAGACACTCGGGACCTGACGTTCTTCGAAGACGCGTGTGCCACCTAATTGCAGAGACAGGTGCAGGTGCATCTGCCGGGCCTGGACTTGCCCTTTACTATTTTATTTTTAATCCACGTTCATATCGCTTTAAAAACACGACGGCGAGTTCCATCGATGCGAAACGTTCCCGTCTTCTTGCGAACAAGCAATGTATTACATGTAAAACAATAAAAACGGCTCGCGTATGCACGTCCATCATTTAAAAACAGCTGCTCCCTACCGCGATAGCTAGTTATAACTAGTTTGTGTACAGGATTAACTGACCACCAACACCTGAGAGCTGGATTTGTCTGCTATCGTATTAACCATAGATCGGATACAAAAACTGCAAGAAAGAATGCGCTTTGTAGGGTGTTCATATCCCCAAACGGTGCGAGCGCTCACGACGAGGGCGATGTATTCTACCTGAGCGAGCCCCACAGTTGGGGCTGCGCTGCGGGACCGTATTGTGTTCCGAAAAAAATATGAGAAGGGTCGGATCGAGGATAATAGAGCGGTGCCGGCACCCAGCTCCCTTCCTTCCCAGGTATACTCCATATGCCACAATATCACCAAGTTTTTTTATCATACTCTGGTAGTATTTTGTCTCTAAAATAAAAGAACGTGACAGGTACCAAATAGGTGTATTTAATCGATTAAGTAGGTAGTATAAAGTTTTAATTCGTGCATTTAATTATGTGATTCAGTATTTAGAGTTATCGTAAATAATATTCGAATAAAGAAGCAGATAAGGGCTTGACCTACAACGTTAAATTCTCAGCTAGTTTTCCCATCGTTTTCCGGCGTCCAGTGGAGGCGGCGCGGCGCGAGGCGCGCGGTGCCCGTGCCGCGGCTTACGGTACTTTCGACTGACGACCGACCAACCGAACGACACTCGCCGCGAACACACACACTTATTTTACTCATTTCACTCCGAATTATTTTGGTATTTCTCAACCCACACGACTCGCTTAGCGCGAGATTTATATTTACTCTATTCTGAAAGCAATAAATGAAAATCTTCTATCCACTATGATGAAAAGTTTAAAACCATAGAGAGAACAAAGTCGCTAATTGAAAAGGTTCCAAGTTTATACAATTTGATAAATTCGAAATGAGGTGACATTTCTGTTATATTTGACAGTGACGCTCGTGATTTGACTCGTGATTGTTAAAGAATTGAACCAAATTATTGAAATGGTTAATTATTAAACATGAATGAAATATGTGTAATTAATGTGTTATATTATGTGTGAAGCGTATGTCGATATGTTATATTAACTGGTGTGTGTTGTGGTTGCAGGGGTCGGGCGGCGGGTGCGGCGGCAAGCGGCGCGCCGGCTCCCCGTGCGAGGGCGGCGGCAAGGTCGCGCGGTGGGAGGACTCGATCGCGCGGCTGGAGGCCGTGGCCGCGGGCGCCGGCGGCGGGGACTGCTGGCGAGCCGGGGCCGAGGATGACGAGCGGCGCGCGTGCCGCCGGAGGTGGTGCGGCGGCTGGTGCGGCGCTCACGACACCATCCGCGCCGAGAACGGCAAGTCCTACCTGGAGCTGGGCGGCGCCGCGGCGCGCGCCTGCTGCGACGGCCGCGCCGCCGGCCGCTGTGCCTCGCGGCGTTGTTACCGCGAGCGGCGGTTTAAGATGATGAACTTGTGTGCTTTGAAACTCGCGCGATTGCGCCAGACCGCGGACCCTTCGCTGAGACGGTCGGTGCTAGTGTGTAACACGTTGCGCGGCATCGAGCGCGAGATGGAGCGGGAGAGCGCCGAGGAGGCGCCGATGGAGGGTAGCGCGTGCGTGGGCGGCGCGGCGCGGTGCGAGCTGCTGGGCGCGCGGGACCCGGCGGCGGGGCGCGCGACGCCGTTCCCCGCGCCGCCGCCGCCCGATCGCGACTCGGGCTACGGCGACGAGGAGCAGCGCACCATCGACTGGGGCTCGGTGCTGAGCCTGTCGTCGCGGTCGGCGCTCGACCCGCCCGAGGACGCGTGGCCCGACGACTGGGGCTGGAGCGAGGACAGCTTCGTGCGGCTGCTGGTGCCGACGAGTTAGTGCAGTGCGCGCGGGCCCGAGTCGCCCGCGCCCCTGTGAGCGCCTGTGATACGCGCGGGCGGCGCCGCGGCACCCGGCCGCCGCCCGCGCATCTAGTCGGAGCGCCGCGCCGCCCGCCCGCCCGCCCGCGCCGCGCCCGCGACACACGGCGACGCGACGCACACAAGCAGTCAGTAGTTAGTATTATGTAATTGCTAAAGGGAAGGTGCTAGCTTCGGACGTGACGCAGGACTTATACGCGAGCCGAGTTATTTTTGATAGTTTTTATTTCTTTAAGTGAATTCCAAACCGAAACTGAAGTGACTTAGCTAATGACGTTATTATCGTTTAATTAAAACATGGGTGTTTGAAATTTTGTTGAAATTAATATTATGTAAATGATTAGGTAAAAGAACTATTATATTTATTAATTTCGTTGATACAGAAAAGTGATACTTTGAAATTATTTCTGTCTTGCTATTTTCTTCTGAATGTATATGAACAACGAGATGTATTTGATTTTTATTTAATTAATTTAAAATGTATGATAAATTGGAATCTGATCGGCGGCGGTGTGTGTTCCTCGACTCTGTTTTATTTAAATATTTCTATTGTGAATTTACGTTGAACCGTGAGAGCGGCACACGCCCCGTAGTGCAGATTCCGTTTATGTAAAGTACTAATGATCGTGTGGACATGTGCCGATAATGAAGCGCATTATAAATGACTACTGCCGAACCCTATTGACGAGTGAAGTTGACACGAACAAACGTAGTACATATTGTAGCGAGTACTTAATGTTAGTGATGAACTTTCAATAGTTCTACAGCCGCCAGTTCGCTCACACACACCGACTACTGGATGTCAATTATACGAGCCTTAACAACTGGGACTATGAAAGTTTCATTGTAATAAAGCGTGCATTTAAAAATTGGTATTTGTAACGACTGACCCCTGGCTGTAGGTACTTAATTCACCTTTACGGAATTGAAAGCTCTGTCCATAGACGTTCGGATGTCTTCCAACGATCTTTCTAACTGATAGTCTCTAAGGAAAAATAATAATGAAAGCAAACTCTCAACGAATAATTTATTTATTAATATTAACAGTGAATTACAGTTCCTATAAGTAATGACAGTAACTATTAGCAAAAAACGGTAATTTATTTGGATTTTTTAATCAAACTTAGTTTTTGTACAACTTGTTGGAAGACGTCCGATACAAAGAATTAGATTTTTCAATGGAATTTAAATTACGGATAAAACTGGGAATGCGTTGAGATTTGAATTGAATATGAACGATAAAAATAGTGAAAATATCCGGATTACACATTGTAATCATAACCCGTGTTTGTTAATGGGAGAGGGAGAGAGAGATTCGACGGAGGAATCCATCGAAATAGTCATAGATAATGTTAATGAACATCTCTCATTAATGACATCGGGTTGTGAGCGCCTTTGACCCCGAGACCACAGGACTGTGACGTCATAATGAGGTCTAAACTTAATTGAAATACTTATTTTCTCCAATAGAATTTTATTAATTGACTTATGAATGAGATGTGCTATTATTTTTTAATATATTGTTTATTATTTTTAATTTATTGACCTCAATCCCGATGTACATAATGTGGTGATCGGTTTCAAGGCGCCTACATGTCTCAATTGGAACTGCATGGACCAAACATACCTAGCGCGACATTAAATAGAGCAAAGTACAAATTTCCATAAGAAGCAAAGTGCTGCGGCTCATGTTTGTCCACCGTTGTCAATTACTCAAATATTTAAATTGTGATTCGGTAGCTAATGAGAGAAAACTATCTTAAATCTAGTGTACATATTATGGAGATGGGCATTATGGCGTTGTTTGCGCCCCTTGTAAATATATAATGTAAAGTAATTTTATTGATATTGATTGATGTGAATTGTCGGGTAGCTCAACACTGAGGTGTTGCGTCGCTGCGGTGCGCACGCGGCTCATGGCTCGCGGCTCGCGGCTCGCGACACAACACCGCCTCTATTCTGTCCAATACACTCACAAGTACAGATATAATGTTACATAAAATAACGCATTCTATTGTAATATATAAGTGTCACAAAATTATATTGCCAGTACAGACCAATTAATACAATGTTTTAGTTTATAATTTTGGGTTCTGAACTCATAAGTGATGCACTGAGTAAATGTTACGATCAGCTCAATATTTTGTTTTTATTTCGCGTGGATGTTTTGTTGAAGATGTCCGTATGGTTGGTTGTGATGGTTTACTTAAATAAGTTAACGACTCTTCGGCAAATAATGTTTCACGTAGGTATACCTACATTTATGTATTTACTATAATATTTGTACTAACAAATTTATCTTGAACTCTTCTAAGTCTGCCGTACGTGTTGGAAGCTACCTCACTTATTTAAGTACTTAATTAATGTTCTCTATTTCTATTCCGAACTCGCGTTTCAAACACGTACGTTAGAATTAAAAGATCCTGATGCTTGCAGTAATATGTATAAGCCATGTCGGAGTTCCGTGTTGTATCCTCAAAACTGGTTTATAACTGATGAAATCAATTTACTTTAGTTCGCCAACTTTAGATAGACAAAGGAAATTATTTTTTCGACAAAATTTATAGCAATAATTGAGGATCAACATTGAATTATTTCGACCGCATCTGTACAAAAACCCTCTAATCCTGTCATTTTCGTAAGAAAACCAAGTAGATTAATGTATGTATGTATTTTCAAAGACATTTTGAGCTCAATATAGAAGTGTATTGCGACTTGTTGTGTACAATACAAACGTATGTGGTGGGCACTGTTGTATTGTATGTATTACTGTATATGATTAGTTGGTTTCGTTGATGTAATCTCGTGTGTAAAGCTCCCTCGCGGGGCACGCGGCCCGGCCTGCCTGGGCCTGCCTGTGCCCAGTGCAGTGCCCAGTGGCTGCGCCGGCGCCGGCGCCCCGCGGAATGTGTTGTGACCGTCAGCAATAAAATTGTTAACACTTTAGTCTTGTTCACATCCGTCTTCTCGCTGCGATATTTTCAAAGAAAGTCTCGCGGCATCAACATATGTACGTAACTTAAATATGTCTGTGTAAGTGTATCTTTTAGTTTTCAATGCCATTGGTTACCAAAAAATGACAGGATGTTTTTATTAACACAATTGTGGATATATTTTAGAATGGAAAATACTCTCGTTAGAAAATTGTGAAACCAATTTTGAACTCATTTTGCACATCGAATTGTTAATACGTTCCTCCAGTTTGGAGTTTCAAAATTGTTTCCTAATTGTCTAATGATATAATTATTGTAATATATTATTGTTTAAGCCGTTGTATCGAAAATAACAAGAACAGGAATAATTTTGTGAAACAATGGCACAAAGAATAAACATAAATATTATTATATATTATAGAAACAGAAATGTGTCTATAAGAGCAATTTTTATAATAAATATTTACTGTTGAAGAATTCCAGTTTTTTTATTTTTATTATAAGTAAATAAAACTACCCTTTGAAGGCAGACATCGACGAGCGTCAAGAAGGAATGCAGGTGCTAAAATTAATTCTTGATTTAGCGAAGCGTAAATTATATTCTTATCTTGGTATAAAATATCTATAAAATGCATAAAAATGGCTGCATTTTTCTTATCAGGCTAACGTAACCGACTTTTATGTGCTATTTTATTTACTTCAAATGCATGGGAAATGGAGTCTATTAGGTTTAGAGCCACCATTATAAACGTAAGTAGTTCAGCAAACAGGTGATAAAAAAGGTAGGTGTTTATATAATGAGCGTTTCCGTACTTCGGAGGGTTTGTTGCAATTAATGTTAATCAGTCCTTAAGTCGAGTTCGAATATCATTAACTCAACTACTTGTCTCAAGAATTACTAGTGTGATTCGAAACATTCTTTCAATATTAGATAGCCTGATGAAGAAGACTAATAGGCTATATTATAACCAACGGCGGATCCAGGGGGTGGGTCATGGGGGTCATGACCCCCCCCTGAGCCGGTCTCAGGACTTAGGTGGACCACTAATTGAACATAATGATTTTATTTATAAAAAAGTTTGTCACCATACAGAGGCGCCAAGAGGTGGTCACATAGTCGTGGTCACGTCAAGAACTTATAATTTAATTTTGATAACAATATACCAGTTGTTCGGTAGAGGGTTAACTAAACGTGGTGAGCGTGTACCTGGGCCTATTTGGGAGATACACTTCGGCCAAAAATAAAAATTTCCTTGTTGTTAAAATTAAAAAAATATCGCTAGAATTGTCAATTTTTTTCGAAATTGCGTCTATTTATCTCTACAGCTTTTTTGAGCTGGTTTCCAGTCAAATTTTTTGATTGGTTATGGTCTCAGATATGACCTGGTTTGCTTACAGCATTTTCAGACCCCTCTTTTCTTATCCGAACCTTTATTCCATATTTTACGTGAAGCGACTGCCATCAGACCTTTACAACCCACTTTTATGGTTAAACCAAATGTTAGACTTTTGAGGGCTCTAACTACCCGTAACGATTGTCGATGATGTTAGTGAGATGCTGTAGTGCAGAGTTCCGTGCTGCAGAATAATTTTGTAACATCAAATAATCAAATCATGCATGAATCTCTTTTAGTACGTAATCTAGGTAGAACATTTCGCCAGCATAGTAAAAATAATGAAAAAAAAAGCATCTGCCACAACACTGAATGTATTCTTAACCCTTTAAGGGATTGCCAGAGCGAAATCTTGATTTGGGAGCAATATCGTCCTGTCATTGAGATAGACCATTGTACTTGTTTTAAGACTAATTATTTTCTGACAAAGTCACTACAGCATCTCAGTATTTTCAGAAGACCTCAGGAAAATTCAAATTTATTCATACTGTGGCGTATTTAAACCAAACTTGGAATTTGTTTTTAACGGAATTCTATTATTTTTCGTCTATTTCCACTTTACACCACATTTTTTAACAAGTTCTTTTGTAATACATGTAGTGTACTGTTGAAATAAGGAATAAACAGATGAGTTTTTAAATTCTCGGTTCCACTTAGTTTTCGTTTTAATTGAGTTGAAAGATCCTCTATAAGATTTCCTTTTTCATTGTCGTAGCATTAAGTGGTCATAACAAATTATTTAGAACTTGTAGGGGTCTGAAAATGCTGTGAGCAGACCAGGTGATACCTGAGACTATGAGCGCAGTCCGATTTATGAAAACGTTACAAACGGTACCAATAGTGCACACGCGTGAACCAAATTGAAATGTGCTTTATGTGCACTGTTTGCGCGCTATCAAATAGTATTGTATGCGTACGTGTGCGCAAATGTCAAAATTAGAGTTTCGTATTTGGCATTTCGAATGTAAGATGCAGAAAATAGTTGTTGTAATTAGTAATTGATGAGAATGCAATATTTCATAAATATATTAAGTTTTAAGCCATTGTAAACACACATGTATGTACAATGGCTTAAAACTTAATATTTAAAAAAAACCTAAAACAAATTAAATTCTAAAACGTCAAATTTTGAGTTTGACATTTGCGCACACATTGCACAACCTATTTTCCATGAGCAGCGTTTGCATGGCTTAATGATGTCACTGATGACGTCCCATTACTTTCGTTGGTGCGAATACGCTCAATTCGGTTAGCGCGCTATCGGTACCAAATGCGCGAAAAAGCGCATTTAGGACCGCACGGTATATAATCAATTAAAAAATCAAAAAGCTATAGGGATAAAAGGTCGCAATTTGGAAAAAAATATTTAAAAAAATACAATTTTGACGATATTTTTTTAATTTTAACAACTAGGAAATTGTTGGCCAAAGTTTATCACCCAAATAGGCCTAGGTACACGCCCACCACATTTGGTTAACCCTCTACCAAACACCTGGTAAGTATATATATTGTTATCAAAACTAAATTATAAGGTCTTACTCCTTGACCACGACTATGTGACCCCCCCCCCTGGCGCGAAAGCTGGATCCGCCCTTGATTATAACATTACGCTGCGACCAATAGGAAGGGAGCTTACGCGGTTTAACGCGGGGCATTACTAGTCTCTAACTAATATTATAAATGCGAAAGTAACTCTGTCTGTTGCCTTTTCACGGCTAAACTACTGAACTGATTGACTTGAAATTTGGTACAGGGGTAGCTTTTGTTCCGGGGAAGTTTTGTCACGAAATTCCTACAGGAACGGAAACTACGAGGGTGAAATCGTGGGGCACTACTAGTATATATAAGGAAAATAAAATAAAATACTCTACCTGTACTTACTGAAAACTATATAAGAATTATTATCAACTAAAAAATAAAAATGATTCTAATCAACAAAAATATGTATAAAGCGTAGCGAAGGCAATAGAACGATAAAAACTGCTGAAATTAAATCTAGTTCATAGGATCAATTTAGTGCTGGCACAAAAACATTAAGACCAAATAAAACTTAGGTAAGTACTTATTTCTATGAACCCAAAATATAATATATTTATATGAACTTCTAGGCAGTTCATATTATAGACACCACCCTTACAACAAGTATATGCTGCTTACTACCCTATTAAATCAACGCCTAAGATTAATATTATGTCTAGTCTATTAGTCTAGGATATCAAAAAGTAACATAACATAATCATTCACTACATCATCTCATAGTAACTGACCCCTAATTAAGTTCGTAACTTGTATCTAGGGTATCAGAAACTACGCACATACACAATTACACATCCTTACTAGTCCTTACTAATACTATAAATGCGAAAGTAACTCTGTCTGTTTGTCTGTTACCTTTTCACGGCTAAACGACTGAACCTATTGACTAAAAATTTGGTACAAGAGTAGCTTATAGTCCGAGAGAGAACATAGCCTATGTTTAATCCCAAAATTGCAACGGGGTAGGGAACGATGCGGGTATAACCGCGGGGCACAGCTAGTAGGTAAATAATCTTTCAAATCCATAATAATAATAATAATAATAATAATAATAATGCCCGCAGGGCACCTTTGAGGCGGGGTGTCGGGGAGTAGCGACCCCGCGGACCTGACGCGCTCCCGGGGGAGGTCACCATTCCTCACCTCCGCTCGCCTTCACTGGCCGGCGGAGTGAACACTGACGGGGAACAGGTCCCCCACCTCCGTGCTTGCCTTCATTGGCCGGCCGGAGTGGAGCCCGCAAGAGCACTTTGGTGCTCGGAGAGTGAGGGGCGTTGCGTAAGTGGTGAGTGGGCTTAGCATGAAGCTGGACCCTCGGGCTCAGTGGATCGCGGTTTAAAACCCAGGGCGTCTGCTCCACTCTCAAAGCCGCTCGTTTCATGTTGCCCCCATGTTGCGACTCGAGCGACTTGTTTGGGGGGCCCAGTTATAGAGCTGGCAAGTCTCCATCCGCCACTTCGTACATGTTTATAGCATTGTATCGGCGGGTGTCATAGTCCCCATAGTTCCCCAATATCCAGTCCATTAACATCCCATTCCCATAACCCAGTCGTAGTTTTCCATATATTTGCAATAGTCCCAGCAGAACCGGGGACTGTCCTTGGATGCATTTTATAGTGTTATACAGGGATAGTCGCCGGATTGTGCATCCTTTACACAAGATTAAATATGTCAAAGGGCTTCCGTGTGTTGACTTTGGCCCCATACTAGCCTTCCAAAAGACCGGGACTTCTTAATAGTCCCGTGAATGGAAAAGACATAACAAATAATAATAATAATAATAAATCTTTATTTCAGTCCAGTTTACAATGAGTATCTAATTAACAGTGACTGCCTCACTAGGCAATTTATATAAAATATAAAATACTTTAAAACCCTTGACAGGTTCACAACTATAATATCACAGATTGATACATCGATGCTGTTGAATTTGATCTAACTAGACACGTTTGCGAGACTAACATTTGCATAATTACCAAAAATATCTTCTATCATAACAAGTTTCAGGGTCACTTGCTATAATTCCTTTGGTACGAAACTAAACTAGTGTTAGATTCGATATAATATTCCATTAGGTAAAAGATAACGCCTTCCTATAGTATTTAATAGTGATTCGCCCTAGAACATTTTCTCTGGAAAGAGCATTAAGGTAAATAAATATGGACACACAGTGGTCACCATGTTGAACTGCTAAATACGGGGATGCGAGTAAGACTCCCGTGTGAAGAAAATAATTGTGTCATTTAATTGAAATAATATTTTACTCCTAGATAGCGCATAATTCGGGAAAGGCGAAAATAGGCTATATTGCGGTACAACCCATAAACGCTTTACCGAAACTGGGGGGCATAGTTTTAAACTTAGATAAAAAAGTATACGAGTACAATAATTGACAAATTAAAGTTCCTATAGATTAGTTTTGTAGGCTTGCTGACAACTCGGACACAACATATTCGGACACAGTGTCCGAATTATAGTTTGACGAAAGTTCGTTTTGTATTTTTTTGTCTCATAGGTACCTACTACCTAAAATTTTGAAGGATTTGCCTACACAAGAGGTAATAAAACCTAAGCGTAATGGTACAGACAATAAGTACTTATACTAAACACCTAGACGACATAGTCTTAGTTTACAATATCATGATGAAATAAAACACATTATGATCTAAATAGAAGATTATGTTCTCAAAAGAAAATAATCTGAAATCAGAGATAGCACGTTATACTGGCGAAGATATAAAGGCAAGCTTATACAATTTAGAAGAGTATTAACTATACAAATCAACAGTGAGGTGTAGTGTTATTACTTCTTTATATAAGCTACGTGTTTCATATACATATGACACAGAAGTTACGTGGACTTGAAGAAATCTAGTTATTAAAACTCTATAGCGTAATATTAGCTGTTAAGGTGGGTACTGACCAACATTACACCTCGTAACATAATGTAACATCGAGCATGTTACGCTGTTTTAAAATCGGTGTAACATGCTCGTTAATATTCAAACAGTCAAAGGTTGAAGCACTCAAAGCGAGCAACGAGAAGCTCGTTGCTCGCTGCGAACGCCTTGTTTTCCCGTACCGACACTGCATGAATGCTCGCTGTGTTAAGGTGCTCCTTCACCGGGAGCATTTGCGTGTAATGTAACGTTACAGATTTGAGCAATACAACAGTGAAGGAGGAGAACCGAGCATTACAATGCGCACTTTGTAATTTGTAATTATTACACGCGAATGCTCGTTAGTCAGGGGGATATTATTGTAATGTAATGCTCAAAGACGAATCTGTAACGTTAGGTACATTACACGCGAATGCTCCCGGTGAAGGAGCACCTTTAGAAGTTACATTACGCCGTGTAAGTACCCACCTTTAAGATTAGCGTTGCAAAATGTTGTATAGAAGTGCTTGGCTGTAAATTCAAAGTTTTGATGATTTCAAACATACTCAAAATATAATTCTCAATATTATACATACCTTCACGCTAATCTTTGCCGTATAATAACTGCTGTAGCAAGTTTGAGAAAACTCTATTTATTAAGAAAATTATGATAATTATGTATTATACTAATAAGGTCCTGTGGATTTACACGTATTTAATTATTGCCCTGGTGGGATCTTCGAAATTCAGATACGTCAACAATAGGAACAATTGGGATAAATAAAACAACAGCTTTTCGTAGAAAAATATTAAATTCAGCTTCACAAACTTATAATTATTACAATATAAATAATGAGATCAAATAATAAGAAGTTAAAGGAAGACAATAAATTACGATACTCCATGGAGTGTTCTTTTGTGTTTCCACATATCACCTGATCGTCTGAAAATTATGAAAGAAGGAATAAAATTAAAAACTCATAATCCAGTAAATGCTATCGATCCTTACGGTACGGTGAAGCAACGTCTAGCACCGTCATAAAAGGGATGGGTGACCATCACCAAAATGGCTTTCAAAATTATAAACGTGGTTTGAAGAGGGCGTCAGAGACTCTCAAAAGATTATACATACAAGTTGGTTTAAACAAAAAGTTACGCACATAAAAACTGACTTTATAGCTTAAGCCTAGGCTTAAGCCTAGGCCTTAAGTACCTAGGAACCGGACCCTCATACTTCAGTTGATAGGTACGCATGGCAGTAGACCATCGAAACCTTTGCCTCATCTTATCCTGGAGTCCATTCAAAATAAGCATTGGTAAATACAACCTTTGCCTCATCCTATCCTGAAGTCCATTCAAAATAAGCAGTAGAAAATACCTAATTAGATAGAGAATCTCACCTAAAAGCAGTCCCACAAATATCACACTCATGAGGTTTCTCTCCGGTGTGTATGAGAGTGTGAACAGTTCGGGCGTACGGTCTTCTGAACGCAGCACCGCACACATCGCATTTGTAAGGTCTGTGAAAACGTATTGATAATATAAGGTAGATTCAGCATCATCTTGTATCTCTTTGTGCTGTGACCTGTGACCACATTAAAAATTATCTATGTGTGACCACTTTAAAAATAGTTGACTACTTTTTTGTGACCACGTCAAAAATAAATTACTTGATACATTTTGGGTTCAGTATGCATTTATTAGTCTAATATTAAGGTGGTCATTGACGAGTCAGTTGAACTGATCAGTCCGGACATAAAACTGTGCGTCACTCCAAAAGTTTTAACCAACTAGATTTCCCTACTGAAATCTGGAATCGTTCCATTTTTGGATGGACGCCAGTTTTAACTGCTTAGTTGAACTAACTCGTCGATGGTCACCTATAAAGCTACTGAACAGATTTTAATAAGGTTTTCATTAATATGCAGATTTTATTTTTATGATTAGCGTCAATAAACGAACAGACAGAAAGACAGATTTTCTAAGGACGATCTTTTCTACAATGTAGTGATAGGTACTTAGTTGAGAAAGAAGAAGGAAACAGGCAGTAATCCCTTCGTTACTTATTACTTGATTATTGCAAACGATTTTCAACCTTGTTCACTTAACAATAAAACTGTTATTCGTTCTGCTAAAATTTTGTGTTTTCCTCCTTCACACTCGTGTTGTAGTCATTATTTCTATTTATTGAAAATATTTTATGATGAGGATAATGAAACTCTATATAAAATTGGATATAGTTATTAAGAAAGAGTTAAGCTTAAAATTTAAAGAAGTGAAAGAAGCTAGGAGGCAAGATAGGATCTTCAAAGAACATTGGTCAAAACCTTTGAGGAAAATGTCTGGGTTAAAACGGCGGTTGAACTCACCTGTGTTGGAACTGTTATAATCTTAGTTCTGGTAGAGCATATCACTAGCACCGTCCATTTAAAAATATTGAATAACTAGCAGCGCCCCGCGGCTTCACCCGCGTAGTTCCCGTTCCCGTGGGAATTTTGGGATAAAAAGTATCCTATGTGTTATTCTGATGTATAAGCAAGATTATTGTAAAGTTTCATTAAAATCCATTCAGTAGTTTTTGCGTGAAAGAGTAACAAACATCCATACATACAAACTTTCGCCTTTATAATATTAGTAGGATTAAATAATTAGTTAGCCCATTTGTCACCCTACTCAGGGCTTAATTTACGGCCTTCAAGTAATGTTACTCACCAAGTAAAGTTAGTTTTGTCTCTTTCTTACTTTATTTCAAGTGACAAAGACAAAACATGTAAGTAACTACTCGGAACGTTACTTGAAGATAGTGTAATAGGCCCTTAGTCTGCATTGTTATTCCACTACTGATCTGATTCTATTTAGTATTTAAATAGTTTGTGTATTTAAAAAGCTACTTTAGTATCATTAAAATAGTCTTCAAAAATAATAAAAAAATAAATGTTCCCAAACAAAAGATTTCACTCGTAAACAAACTTTCGTTTTACTTCTATATCAATGTATGTGGCGCCATCTATGCAAGAGGTAAGGCAACATAGTTTTAGAATGTTTCCGCTAGAGGCGCTGGCTTATTTGGGGCATTCTGATTACTCGTAGTACATTGCTAAATGTTATCAAATATACCTAACAGAATGCAAAAGTTGATTGTGAATAATTTGATTAAATTTAAATTATTTGCATTGTTTTGTTTGTTACCCAATTCTAAATGTTTATACTATCTTTTAATTACATAATTAAGGTTTATTTTGAATTCCAATTAAAGTTTCTTTCCAATGTCTATTTGAAGTAGCGAACTGTATTAATAAGTTAGAATATTTATAAGTTTAGTTAAAAATAGAACTTATTATCTAAAATTGAGAATGGATAACGTTCTCACTTCGTTTAAGTGACTTAGTTAATAACAACGCCATCTAGCGGTAGACCCAAAAATTAATTTGTAAGTGGGCTGAGACAGTCAACCGACTATTTATAGCTGTTCCCACCTAATTCTCTTTTAGCCGATCCCGTGGGAATTTCGAAATAAGTGTTTTATGTGCTATTCCTGTTCATGAGGCGTTCTAATCAGGATCGTATTTTGAAGTAAGTTTTTGTATTGTAGTTACTATCACAAATACGCCACCTACGCTGTCCCAATCTCCAGCCTAAATTGGCTATTAGTCAATCCGCCATAGTTAAAATAGATGTCCAAAATCTATTAACAATTATGAGGATCTATATAATACTTACCTAACTTACCTATATCTCCAGCTATTGATTAGATCACGATTATAACCAATTATAAAAGTCATGACCCCCGGTCCTATGTAACTAAGTCCCGCTAGTACCGTTGGTATTTTTTTATGGAATCAAGTGACAAGACGATCACGCTACAGGCCACGCTGGCCCATAACAGACACAGTGTACTGCGCTCATCACTCCGAGACATCAGTTGGTGAGTCTCGTGTGCCCAGTCATTTTACTGACTACATTGCCCTTCAAACTGGCGCACAGGAATATATAATATCTGACAATGCGATAGTACCGCAAGATGATAGATGCAAGATTCCTAGTACCTGGTACAAAGATGCAAATTGTTATACAGGGTGTCGGGGCATCGATGTCGGATACTTTAGGGAGGTAAAATATGGTGTTTTTCATCGACCTCCATTAGGACATGGCACAGGAGAGAAAATCGGAAACGTGATGTCTCCATGAAAAACACCATAGCTCGCTAACCTCTGGTCGGTGTGTATGCGCGCGTGTTCCCGGAGACGCGCGGCCGCGGTGAACGTCTTGGGGCAGGCGGCGCACGCGAACGGCCGCTCGCCAGTGTGCGTGCGCCGGTGGTCGTCACGCTCCACCTAGTGGGTTACAGGGGTTACTGGTAGGAATAGATCTATAATAATTAAAAATAGTCATATAAAACAAGGATAATAGGGATATCGGCTGGGTAAACAAAATGAAATTAAAATTAGTCCGTCAGATAGATTTGGAAAAAATATTAGACACGTATTTTTTCGTTTTATCAAATTAATAAAACTGACTTACTTATAACGCATTAAAGTTCAGGAGTGGGGGCTTGTGACGATAATTCTTGGTAAAAAATGAACGTAGGTATGACGTCACACGAGTTTTCTAAGCACTATATCGTTTTAATTATTTGTTTGTATCAAAAAAGAGAAAATACGTGTCCAATATTTTTGCGAAATCTATCTGACGGACTAATTAGATTTCTTAGTCGACATCCCTATTAGGTATAACTTAAAAATATTGGTTTAGAATGTCCCAGGTAAGACTGCAGCACGAGTTGACTGATAGTAAGCAGACCATCATCACCCATGGACACAGAGTTGCTGATGTGTTACTGGCATTAAAGATTTCAAACCTTCCGTTTAATAACGGAACGAGCCCAAGTGGGACTTTAGCTCGTCCGCTGAATTCAACTCACAGTAGAAGATACGACTTCAATTTTTTCATACCTGACAGATCTCATAATTTTTTTAAAGTCATTGAACCATTTGCTTTTCATAATAGCTTGACCTGGTCATAAATCGAACCCCAAACCTCTAGCACACAAAACAGCGTCCTACTACTAGACCACAGAGGTGATTCGTAATCTAAAGAATGTCTCTCTGGCTCTAGGTCAGTGGTAACCATCGAGCATATAAGGTCAAGGTGACGTAATGAGAGTCGTATCATAGACCTTTATAAACGTTTAGATAATGATAATTGTACAGTGATTAAAGAAACTAGAGAGAATCTCGTGATGCATATTCAAGGGGTCCAAATTACTCGAATGTATGAGGTATTGTCATTGGTGATGTGAAGTGGTAATTTTGATTCAAGTGCAAAAAGTTCAGTTCGATTCCCAGCTGGATCAACCGTTTGTTTCAAATATGACAAATATCCGGCTGAATTAAAACAGTCGGTTAAAAAATGGTTCCTATGTTTCTTAATACAATTTTTGGGTAAAATTTCACGGGAAACATGTTCGAAAGTCGCTTACCATCAGATGACCAGTCTGCTCTTTATGCCCCATATAATACAAAAAAGTGAAAGTTTGTGAGCAATTACTAACTGTGCCCTGCGGTTTAACTCGCGACTGCTTTGTTTTTACGTAGCCTTTCAGAAAGACCTTTTCTCGATAAATAGATTATCCAACACTAAAAAAAAACAATACGAACCAGTAGTTCCGGCTTAGGTGACATCCCGCCGGTAAAATATCTCGCCTAGTGACGAATTGACACTTTTACAAATCGATAGGAGCTATTTTATAAGATTAGGTAGCGCGTTTAATTTAACCTCTTCAATGTTCCATCCAACCATATGTATGCCTGTGTCTGAAGTGGGTTCACATCAAATGGTACGAGTAGGTCCAGTGGGTTGGGATTACCTTAGCTGTTGGACTTTCTGCATTTTATTTTATTTAAAAAAATACCAGCACGAGTTCCTTGCCGTTTCTTCTCGGCTGATGTAATTTCCGATGCGGTGATAGAATCAATTTAGATGTTCATAAGTGCCTCATTGAGGCCTTAATTGAATAAATGATTTTGAATTTGGAATAGAATTTTGATTATTTAATACTATAGTTTAAAAGTATAGAATATATACAAGCTTCGAACTTAGTTAGGGGCCAGTTACTATAATGAGATGATGGAGTGAATGATTATGTTATGTTATATAGATTACCTTAACTTTAAAAGCCTTGGGACACAGATCACAGGGATATGGTCTCTCTCCGGTGTGCATGCGCATGTGGATCGCGAGGTGACCCGATTGGTTGAACCGACGGCCGCAGATACGACATGGGTAACCCTGTCATATAGAATTTATATTAGAAACTTTAGAAAGATGAATTTTGTATGATGTGATGTACATTCTAAACTTGTTCGGTTTTAAGTAAGTGGGGAAAAGTATGGCCTTTCTTTTTCAAAGAATAGGAGCATTCTGTCTCTAAGGGCCGATTTTTCCATCGCCAGATAACTTTATTCGAGGAATAACTTTGAAATTTTGACAGTTATTCCATACAAAAACTGTCAAACGTCAATTTTATTCGTCGAATAAAAGTTATCTGGCGATGGACATATCACCCCTAAGTTAACAAACAGATAAATTCTCTCTTATTTACAATTTTTTCAACCTTTCAATCAAATTGGGTTCAGTTTTTAGTTTAACCCGATTATGCACACATCATTTGGGTAACTAATAGATAAACTATCATAATTAAATGCAGTACCATGTAATGCAACAGGCCTATTCAGCAACAACAACTTGCTAAAGTAGAAGAAGAAACTATCAGACAGATTATTCTTTCAATTTTATACCTTACTAGCTGCGCCCCGCGGTTTCACACGCGTAGTTCCCGTTCCCGTAGGAATTTCGGGATGAAAAAAAGATGTTGGCCGATTCTCAGACCTACTGAATATGCTCACAAAATTTCATGAGAATCGGTCAAGCCGTTTCGGAGGAGTATGGCAACGAAAACTGTGACACGAGAATTTTATTTTATACTATATGTACACGCCGAACAGGCTTAACATGCTGTTACTTATACACCCCTATTTTGAAAATATGGGACTTATTAAAATCAGAATATCTTTAGCAGTAACTGAATCCATATATCCAATAAAAATATCAAAAATGATAGTCGATTACTTATCTTTAAAAAATACAAAATTAATGTCGTATTACCAGACGGCACACTAGCTATCAAGTATTCTGTGACGGCTCGGGTCGATGACCGCGCTCAGCTGTGTATCGCAGCGTTCGGTGTAGAATAACAATAAAAATCGGCGGAATTTTGAAAATCTTTAACTTATCATAACTTTTTAAATAAAAGCAAAAGAAAAAAACTAACTTCACTATGATATTGTCACCCGTCGTTTACATTAAGAGTGAGATAAGGTATCGCAATTTCAAAATAAGGGTGTATAATGTATATCTACCACCTAACTTACTCATGTTAATACTAATAACTAATGATAAATGATTTGATTTGATTTTAAAACCTTGCCCTTAACAAAAACTGTACAAATCATCAGTTAAACTAATTACGTAAGATATCTTACCGGTTTGGATGTCCTATGCATTTTCTTGTGCGTGTGTAAAGCGCACATACTGCCTAGGACCTTGTCACATTCGTCGCACACGTACGCCGTGAGGGGAGAGCCTTCAGGACGGTCTTCGCCGCGCTTGTGACGGTATAACTCTCTATTTGAAATAGAACTAATTTCAATGTGTAGTGTTCGTGTAATCAATATCTTTGATTTGTTAAATTCGACTTTTGTCGTGATTATAATTATTATAAGTACATATATTTATTCAAAAACGTGTAACGTAAGAAATTGAAAAGGAAATTAATGGGAAATTATAATCACGACAAAAATCCGTTACTTTTATTTCAATGTTTACATATGTAAAATAAACATTTACTTAAGTATACATAAATATAATCAAAACACGTTTCAAATAAATAAGTATGTATCATTTTTAAAAATTACAATTTGTTATAAAATCAATATCTTAATTTTTTTGCAACTATTTCATGTTGTTTTAAAAAGACATCAACGCGCATTCAATGTGATACGATAGATCAAGTTTTCTTTTCTTGCATACAAATTCAAATCTTCTGCAGAAACGCAAAGGAGCACGATACTATGTAATGTATGTAACTAAGAAAACCTAAAATCCTAAGGGCCTATTTCACGATCTTCAAGTAAAATTACTGACCAAGTAAAAGTGAATCTTGTCTCTTTCTTACTTTATATCAAGTGACACAGACAAAACTTGTGAGTAGCTACTCGGAACTTTACTTGAAGACCGTAAAGTAGGCCCTAGTGTGTTATAATTTAAACACGTTAAATTTTACACTACATCATCGTGCTTTCGAGTACCGACCGCTTGCAGTTGAAATAGGTTTTACAAGGGGGACAGCGCGTACGCAGTCCCCACTACCAAAAATTACGCGCCCGAGTTATCCGCATTAGGGATAATCGCAGAGGTCAACCCATATCGCAGTGCAATGATAGAGTCTCGCTCTGGGGGAACCGCCTACTTGATCACGGTATCCCCTGCGCCAGGTAAGTATGAGTTCGTAACGTCGAGTCCGCGGTAGTCATTCAAACTCGGTATAAAACGATAGCGCGATCTAACTTTATACACCGCCATCTATTGGTGGCGTTTGGTAAACTTTTTTTATTAATATTATTTTAGTGTTTATTTGCGAATTTATTGTGTTTGCTTACGATTTTTTTGTGGATAATTATTTTAAAAAAGTATGTTTATTATTTTTTGTATCATTTGGTTAATTTTAAATGGTTATGGCTTGCGTACAAACATGAATTCACATACATTGCTCTGTACGGAAACTATAGTTTATTATAACATCGTATTTAGACTATATTTATGTATAATAATGTAATGTATAGTTTTTAACTGTAGTTATTTATTTCGAAAACAACGTCTTCGATTCTTAGCTATCTCGAGACTTTTAATCATTGATTGTAAGTAAGACTAGTTGCAGTCTTGCCTGATGGTGATGATTGTTACTCTAAAAGCTAGTTAATATTAAAAATTTACATACCTAGCCGTAGTAAATAGCTGGTTACAAGATCCACAGTTCCACATCTTGTTACTATTAGCAGTGGTATAGGTTCTGCTGCGTCGAGCAGTCTTCAACTGCCTTTGAGAAGCTACCAGATTAGCTAATTCTTCAGGACGTTGTTCATTATTATAACAAGCATCGGAGTAACCTGCCTCATTGCTATTTATGAATGTTTCTGGACCCTAGAAGACATAATTTGTATAAGTACTCAAGTACTTGTTTATCAAATGCCGCGGTTGCATGTGATAATTACTACTGATTCGATTAGGTATATTGGTAACAGTGTGATTTTATATAGCATATTAAATGGTAGAGTTCTATGTTAATTACAATGGCTGTTAATAAAACTATTTCACTATGTACAGAAATTAACTCCTTTAAAAATTGCCATAGCAAGTGTACAAAAGACTAAAAAAATATAATAAGGCATGTCTCTATTTAATATGAAATTAAGATTTTTTATGGATAAAAAACTTACAGAAACATCATAAAAAGTATTATCGTCAACAAAACAAGACAATCTGTGTTTGTCAAGAGCATCTCCGTCGGCGAACAGTCCACTGCAAATATCGCAAACGAACATCGTATGCAATCTGCGTGTGAAAACTGCACATTTTCCATTCGCGTCGATACAGCATAGTTGTTCTGAAATCAACAAATATAAGTTAAATAAAGATTAATAAGTTCAAACTATTAAAAATTAATTATTTTTTCATTTAAAATTATTGGCGGGAAAATAGACCTAATTCCATGACATCCATGATGAGAAGATGAATGAAGTGAGTCGTGACTCGTGAGTCATTGTGAAGATGAAGAAGAAAAAAGAAAATTAAAGTTTCAAGGACAAACATAGTGTTGTCTTTTGTTTTTCTTAAAAGTTTTTTTAATAAAGTTTTCACTTGTTCCAAAAACAAATAGTGCTTAGACGGTTAATTAGAACAAAAGACGTTTCACGGTTTTTTTTAGAATATTTTTGTATCTTACCCGTTGGTTCAACTTCCAAAGATGTTGATAAAACACGTTGGCATAAACGGCAGACCAGCCAATCGGTTTCAAAACTAGCATTGGAACTTGTGCCATTTGACACTGTAAATTGTAAAATATATTCTACTATTAACTAATAAATTTTAGAGGAACATTAATACTACTGTAATTATATAATATGGAACATACCTTCCACAGGTTTGCTGACATTTTCTTCTGTTCTAATAGAGTTTTCTTCAGGTACATTATTAGAAGCGTGAAATGCTATAGTGTGGTCTAAGAGGTCAGCTTCAGTTGTGAAAATATCGTGACAAATTACACACGAATGCAATGCCAATAAATCTGGACCATTATTGCCGATATCCTGGAATGTAAAGTAAACAATTTTATACAGTATCATCAGTCATCACCTAAGACAATTTAACCTAGGGTCATCACTTCACCGACCAAACCCTATAGCGTTTCTTTATTATTGAAGTAAGTACATTTTTGTACAGTGATAAAACTATCGTTCTTGTTGCATACAAAAACGAATCCTGAGAGGGAAGTGTCCAAAAATATAAGTAGAGATAATAAGATTGTAAAAATACCGTATTGCTTTTAGTAGACTCTTGAAGTGGTAGCAAGAATTCATTAACGGTACTTTCATCCAATAATGTCGGTTCATAATTATTAAATATATTATCTGATTGAATAACGTATAACTCTGTGCTTTGAGTGA
Source organism: Timandra comae (assembly GCA_958496195.1). Classification (NCBI taxonomy): domain Eukaryota; kingdom Metazoa; phylum Arthropoda; class Insecta; order Lepidoptera; family Geometridae; genus Timandra; species Timandra comae. Next base: position 7,508,985 of record OY292370.1, read on the forward strand.
GGTCTGGTAATGTGTTATCTTGTAAAAATGTATTTTCTGTATTGAAATATCTTCCTGAATCATTAGATTGAAATGCTAGTTGATTATTTGCCCCGGTAATGATAGTCTCATCAACAGCATCAGGGACGTCCGAGCATATATTTTTGTTGAGAAGTAAATCATCATAAGTTTCAGAGAGTTCTTTATAAGGGTAGTCAGGAGGATCGAACATCATATTTTTCTATTCTGCAATGTTTCAAAATGAAATTGTTATTCCTTGTATCGTAATGCATGTAATCTGTCAAAATAATTGTTTGTCAATGTCAAATGTATTTGTGAATCATTCGTTTTTGTCTCTCTCTGTCTGTTTCGCATTATTTTGTTTTGCGGTGTATTTTGAAGATTCAAGTTGTTTTCAATTTATATAAATTGTTTATCTTGACTAAAATACTGTAAAATGAAGGTGGATTCTGTACCAGCACCTACGGATAATCCCAAAATTCCATTACCGACACTATCGCAAATAAATTCAGATAGAATTACTCAAGTAAGTGAGGTTACTTCAATTTCACAACAATATGAAAATTGGTTCGAAATAACATTTATCTTTAGTTTTAATCATTTATTCTGCTATAGAAAATTACATTATGCTAGCCCTTATAAATTAAATATAGGTGTACTCTCTAAATGGGTGATATTGCTAATATTTTGTGACTATCAATGTTATCCTAATTTGGCGGTTAAGTGTTGTTTTTACCTCTAAAACCCCTAAATTAACCCTATCCATATTATATAGAGGTAAACTAACAATTTCTTAAAATTGTTAAATTAATAGTGCATATGTATTACTAATGTTTTTATTATCAAATCCTAATACACTAATATGATTTATGTACTTATAACATAAAAACAATAAAAGTAACAATGAGTTTCTTATTTAAAAAAGCTAAGCCTAAACTTGATTAACTGTCTGTATCTTAATCCTCAACTTCATAAATCTATAAAAACATTAACATGAAAAATTAAGTATTCTGTAAACATTTAAAAAGTTCTAAAAACTTCGAAACAGTTGCTCAAAAATATTCAAAAGAGATTACACATACAATGCCTTTCATCATACCATCACATCATACATACAAACATACAAATACCATATCATTCAAACTACAAAAAAACATACCATATCATTAAAGCTACAATTTCAAAAGCCTACTGGTAAATAATACAAAACATACTCTTAACCCTCAATAAATAGGTTAACAAAATCTATACACAACACCTCATTGAATTAAATCCACATGGTCTCATTGCAGCTCGCTAACCAGTACTGGTCACCGCAGACTAAAGACAACCACTTACCTTACGATGCCTCGATTGTGGATTCCATATATCAAGCAGAAATCCTTGGATCCAAGTAAGTATTCAAGAAAATAACATAAGAATAATCAAAACTAAGTCTCCCTTTCAGCAGTCAGAGCCTAACTGATTTTTTCAAATAACAAATGAATATCCAGGGTCAACGGCCTTATAGATTGGGGACATTGACCTTTTTTATTCATAATTTTTTGAAAATAACTGGCCTATTTTTTTCTGTTGAGGTGTAAGGTTGTTTGGGAGTGTTGCTGTTTTGTAGTGATTATTTTTTAGAAATTATATTTTTGTTGGTTTTTTTATTAAATATATTTTATTTTTTGATAATAAATGCATTGTAAATTATTTTCATACATATAATAATGCTACATAGTTCAAACATTTCATTCATAATACATGGAATGTTTGCTTGTTTAGTTCTTTGTCATTTATACTCAACCACAAAAAAATGGCTGAACAAATTTTGATGAAATTTGGACAGAATTGTTAATTTAAAATTATTATATTTTTAAATAAATTAATGCCTCTGGTCTTGGGAGTAATGTGTCCACAGATTGTAACTAACAAAGCCTACAAGTACTATAATTATTACTAAAAACATCAGTAGTTATGTATAAAAGTATGTTTGCTACTCAATCACACAAAAATAGCTAAACCATTTTGGGTGAATTTTGCTCACAGATAGATATGAATTTACATTGGGATACTTTTAATCCTGAGATAATGACATGATGTACTGAATTATTGTTAGGGAAAGTGATGTGAAAACAAAATTATGGACAAAGAACCTAATTGTGAGAGGTCTGTTAGTTTGTCTGTTTATATATTTCAGGACAAAATGTCCAAAAATTGCCCCTAATATATACTTATTATTTTCCAGTTTTTCAGTCCGACGCATCATGATGCTAGAATTCTCTCAGTATTTAGAGAACTACCTATGGCCGTACTACGAGGCCGGGAAGGCGTCGCATGCGCACATGATGTCTATCATTGTAATGATCAATGAGAAGTTTAGAGAGAGAGTGCCCGCTTGGCAGGTGAGGGAAATAACTATATATTGTATACTAATATTATAAAATAAAACTGTTAAAAATTAAGTTTGTCTGGTTGAACGCACTAATCTCAGGAACTACTGGTCCAATTTTAAGAATTCTTTCAGATTTAGATAGCCCATATAACAGCAATACAATAGGAAAGGAGCTAACACAGGTTAAATTGTTGGGCGTCGTTAGTTATTCATGAAGCTTAAAATTATAGTTGTTCAAAAACTGTATGTATAATATAATAGTTATGTGGACGACCTTGCTCTGTTCGTATTAAAATAGAGATAACGAATTACCTAACAATATCGATTTTGCGCTTCTGTCAACGCCTCCTGAATAATGCTTGTAAAAATTACTGTTAAAGGCTTTTAAAGTATTTATTTTTTTATTTTATTTATTTATTTAATTAACTTATACTATCATTCTTTAGAGTTCAGAGTAGTTGCTTTGTTTAAAATCTCATACGTTTATTACCACATTACTGGTTCAAATTAAAAAAAAATAGTTTTGGTAATTTCCCATTTATCAAGGAAGGCTATAGGATAGGCATAGGCTAAAAACATAACACTACTGGCCGAGTTATCGCTGGTTAAACCACAGAGTCCCCAGTTAATCATAATCCCTTTATTACTTTCAGCCATTCCTCAAAAAACCGGAACATTTCCCTGCGTTTTTCGAGCAAGTGTTACGCGCGAGCATAGCCGAGGATCACACGTCTCGGAACATGCGCGAACAGACTGGTCTGCTGCTGTTCCTGAACCACTGCTTCGGCAGTATGGAGGTGCAGCTGTGCAGGGACCAGGTCAAGAGACTGGTGTCGCTTAGCATGTGGATCAGTTTGCAGGAAGGTTAGTTGGTTATTGTAGTAAACATTATATATCTCTCCAATGTGAGCTATTGTCGTCCAGGCCTAGAATCATGCATGGCGTAATCTAAACTGCTTCATATAGAGTGAATTTAAATCCGTGCCCTGTCCAGGCCACATACAAGACATTTGGGCACAGCCTGTTCTTATATAAATCATCCCTAACCGTTTTCCATGTATAGGATGATATCGGAATGATATTTTCCTATTTAAAAATAAAAAGAAAAGCCAAGAGAGCTATATTACCTTTTGTCTATCTGTATGGGTGTCTTTCTGTATACAGTACAGAGATGTGTACTGTTACCACCCCCATACTACGACGTTCAAACAGTTTTTGAGAAGTCAATCCAAATATTTCTTTTAATACTGTAAAAATAACAGCAATATTTATTCAATAATATCTACTAACAGGAAGAAGAAACCAAGAGTTCAAAGTGGTGCCTAAATGGAAGAAGTACTGGCGCGCGATACAAAAGAAAGACAAAGCCGAACTGTTGGACAAGTTGAATTGGGAACGGCGATATCTACAGAAACTCATGATCAAGTTTATGGGAATACTGGAGTCTATTCCCGAGACTGGAGACGTAGATCCTTATACTGTCAGGTGAGATTTCTTTGATCTTATTACTGATATGGTAAATAAGAAATGTTTGTTTTAAACTAATAAATCAATTAAGAAACTATTTCACTTATAGAAAACGACATTATCGGAACGGGAATGACATTTTCATAGATACAATCGCAGGGCGCTGCTAGTAGTTTATATGTTTATCTTGATGGTCTCAATGTGTGTTTGATTAAGATACATTTTTACGATGTAAAAATGTTGTTTTATGTGTTAGTTCAAATCCTCCATTTCAAGTTGTTATTGTCATTACTTAGTAAGTTTTGTGAATGTATACTAAAATATACTGTTCATTACAGGTACTGTGAACGATTCCTGGAGCTGATGATTGATTTGGAAGCCCTACTGCCTACACGGAGGTTCTTCAACACAGTGATGGACGACTGCCACCTGGTAGTGAGGTGTCAGCTGGCAGCGCTAGCTGACAGACCGGAGGGACAGCTGTTTTCTCAGGTAAGTTGTAGATGTAATAAAGCGCAATGAGGGCATTGATCGGTTTCTTGGAGAAACTTTACTGGTACTAGATGCCCACCTCACGCAAAACCGACGCAACTGAGTCGTTTTATTGGTGAAAAGAGTCAGTCTAAAAGTAACTAAAGCGCAATATAGATTAGTCGCCATGCCGTCGGCACAACTAGGCGATTTATATGAAAGGAATAATGTTGACAACGTTCCATTTAGTGCTCACTGACATGTAGGCTTGCATGAGCAAGTGCTTAGTAAGCACAATACACAGTGAGCCCGCCGGCCGCCCGCGCCGTCATATATCGGCAACTTTTTGTCGGGGGGTAGTTGGCGGCTTTACAATTATTGTAATTGGCTTTATGGTGTCTTGCGCTACACTTGAGTCTCGACGTTTTACGTATTTTTCATTTGATTTATTTTCTTTACTTTATTTTGTGTATTAAACATTCGTAACTGGTGGCCATGAGTGTAGTGCGATACAAATAAGTATGTAAATGTTCAAGCGATTTTGTTGGGCGGAATGATTCTTTAAAAATTTTTAAGGCTTAAAGGACTATAAATATGTGAGAAGGTATTTATACAAAAATATAATAAAACAACAATCACTTATTTAAATTATTTAATTGTTAAAAATTATAAAAATAAATGCTGAGTTAAAACTTATATTGGAACGTAATAAAATTCATACAATGATAAAGTTGTATAGTTGAAATTCATTATTAATACATGTTATAAATTGTTACTATAAAGAGAGCTAATTCGTTTATGTTTTGTGCTGGACGGATAATATTGAAAACGTTTTATTTCATCTTACATAGAAAGTAATGTGACTTCATATAATATTTTTTAAATATCTATAAACTTAGGTCAATCACAAAATGTTTTATTTATTGATTTTTTATAATGTACTTAATTACTTTTTTTCGCAGTTGTCGAATAAATAGGTACAGCTGTCATGCGACTATGGCTTAAAAATACTTTTCTTATCAAAAAAGTGTAAATACAGTAAAAATGTGTTCTCATAATACTCGTATAAGCTGCCATCTTTACATTTTACAACTAGTAGCTTCAAATCATACATTTTTTTTTTATGAAACTGTGGAATTAGTTTCATTGAGGAACTACAAAATTGCAAAAAAAACATATTTTGTCTTTCTCCAACCTTCCGGTCACCATTAATATTCATTTCACAAATTAATATTTTCCTAAAAATAAAATAATCGATTGAAAAAATCTTGGTGACACTTAATTTAACATAGACAAAAAATATGTCTCCATAAAAACAAATCATTATTCTTAGCACATTTTATAGAACAGACTAATATAGTACACAGATATACAGATTTTTAATAATATTGTTCCATAGATAGAAGATCAAAAGTACTTACAAAAAACATGATTAACAATTTAAATAATACTTCAAATATTACAATGATATGATTAAAAATGTCATCCAATTTGCTTATAAACTCTTAGTAATAATTTTAAGTATCTTTAGTGAGCTTACAGCTTAATAACTAAATAAAATGTATAATAAAATCCTTAGCAATTAAAAATATTATATACATTTTGGTATTTATGTCAAGTTTTCTTAGAATAAAGGCACTAGTTAATACAATTTCAAGGCACTGGAAATTTTAAAATTGCCTAACAATTAATTTTAGTCAACCCGAGATTCAATTAGCACAAAAAATCGAAAATAAACCTTATTGCTATTATTATAAGACATAATGGCGGCTTAATATTTGGTTCTCAACTTAATTAATTAAACCTATTTGATTCTCAAATAAAATTCGATATTTTGTCCGATTACTTATCATGACTGATATTTATGACGTAATTTGTTTGCCACCCAGCAATCACTTACATAGGCCGGTCCTAACATAAAAAAAGCAAAGTTAAACTTTTTCTCAGACACATCAAACCTCTTCATTTTTTTTAAACTTTAAATAGGCTTGTACTTGACTGTATCTCACTAGTTGGAAAGCGATGATACAGCCTAAGATTTAACATGCTTAGAATATACCTGTGTCTGTTCTGTCCGTTGTTAACAGGATTCTAATTATAATAATTCCCGCCATTCATATGAGTCATCTCGTCGCCCCATTCACCTGTAGGCACCGGTTCTGCGTAACAGCAACTCTTGCGCAACAGAAACGTCACATGTGACTGCCGCATCACACACACGTAGAATATCAATACGGCTTGGAATAGGTTCACAAATACGTGCGCGTATAGCAACTCGTTGAAGTTTAACCATGATAATAATAGGAATAGCCACGCTATTGTCATTATCAGGAACAGTTGGAGGAATAGGTTGAAACTGAAATGAGAAATAATAGGTTTTTGAATAATGAATTTCTATTAGTTTAATTTTATTGGTATTCTAGCGAAATTCTTCTTATATAACTGTAAGATTGTAAGGTTAGTGCAAGCACGTCAAAATTATAGTTAAGGTAGCCAAAATTTTAATTAAGGCTTAATCAAGGATTAATGTATGAATACTCGATAAGTTGTGTGATTTGGTTCCAATGGGGATCAATGAGGGAGGGCTAAATTTAGCTGCTTAAGACAAGCATAGATTATTAAGATAGAAAGACTAACTGTTTAACTTACCATCCTCTGAGCTTATGATGTATCCGCCCATAAATATTGATCCTCTTTATTATTTTCAATGTTGTTACATAAAAGAAAATGTTGAACAAGATCGTGAAGGCTATTGGTGTGAAGAATAGCGCTATACCGAGAAGTCCTGAAAAATAATATTAATTTTCATTGAAAAATCTAATAATATCTGATCAGCAGTAGTGAAATAATTGAGGGTATTGAACCCGTCACTATTTGTCCTTGTCACTCTCATACTACGTCAATATAGAATGGCAAAAGGTCATTGCTATTATAAAATATTTTTTCAATGATTTTACAAATAGCTCGCATACTTATTTATATTAAAATTTCGCCTAAGGCTTGTTAAAGGCTAAACCATACTGAGTCAATATTTTTTTATTAGTGTTCAATAATAACATCCTGTTACCATGAAATATGGATAAAGTTGACCGTTTTAATTATAACAGTAAATGAAGTTTAAATTTTAGGTTTTATGCAAAATCTTTCGTAACACACAGATTGTTTTACGATGTATTCAAATACAAATAACTTAAACTTATCTTACCAATAGTTTCTTGTTCAGTATTATTTTCAAATATAGAAGTAGGTGATTCTTTTTGCACCTTCCTGTCAGGACTTGTTCCTGTGTCGAGTAGGAAATGTGCGCAAATCGCCATCGCAGTCATGGTGACCACACACGTCCATACCACGCTTGAATAGTAACAGTATTTACGGACATCTGTTACTCTTAAAAATACATTTCGTGATCTGAAAATGGGAATAGAACGTTATTTTATGAATAAACATTATATTACATTATATGTATGTGTGTACAGTACTCGTAAGCGGACAGTTTTCCGCGATTAGACTTATCTAATATAGGTCCTTTGTGCTCACATCTTTTGATGGCTCTTAACGTGTCGATGATATACGACAACAGGCACAGACGGCATAACATTATAATTTTACTTAATAAATAACAATGTATTGTGGTTCGCACTTTATTACTACTAGAAAACTTCTTAGACATAATGAGGGTAATGAAATTACATTTTAAAGACAAATAATACTTACTTAAAAGTTTTCCAAATGTAGAATCCAAAACCGTTTAACCAGAAGAAGGCACTCAATAGGCTGATGTATAATACAACATCTGTAAACAGTAAAATAAATATCTATTTAGTTACAATCTAAAACAAAACTCCAAAGTTAAGGACTCGATGCTTTATTATCAGTAATGACTTTCTTGGTCAAGTAATGTCAATATAAAGATAAGATATTGTATATAAAGATGCATTGTTAAGAAGCCAAAGCTCACTAATTTTTAAACTATTTGACATTGTGTTTATGTATATATGTATGTATGTTACTAGTCAGTGGACAAAATTCCATAATGAATCCTTTCTAATTAAATCCTTTTGTGTGTCCTGTGATATTATTTCGCTTAGGATTGCGCTGACATTTAGATCGTAGCGCAGGTACTAGGCATCCGCTCAAAAAAAAGGAAAATATGTGAATAAAGCTGCGGGGCATAATATATACGTACGGAAGTAATAATGGCTATAGAGATTACAATCAAACAAAAATATGAACTATTCCAATTTAACGAACACACACACAGCTAGGAATTTATTAATGAGTTTTTATAATAAGCATATTTGAGTATAAAGAGGGTTGATTGTTATATTGAAATTTTGTGACTTAAGAATTAAAATTTATTTTATTATTAAAAAAAATAGATAAACACTCACCTGCTAACATAAAACTAACATGATTGCTGTACTCGGGAAATATTCTAACCAGATCAGCGGCTTGGCTCACGATCAGACACACCATTATTGTTGTTATAATATTCCCGGCCAAATCTCTTAATGTCGGCAGAACAAAGTATATAATAGCCACAATCAGGTACAAAATCATGGATATAGCATGAAATAGTGGATTCATTACTTTCTTCATTAGAAACGAGGTGTCTTTCCAATCAATTTTCACTTTTGGGATACAAATAAATGCATATAAGTCACTTGTATTCGCGTTTGGGTTATATGCCTGTGAATGAAGATGAGATTATTAATTTATCTTCTTATCAATTGCCTTTGTCTTTTGTCGGTTGTTGAACTTGAAAGGGGTCAATTTTTGACATAGAATTTGTAAAATGACAAGGTTCATTGTGTTTAAATGATATAACTTTATCATCGAAGTTTTTTTTTTAATGATTTTATTTAAGACCCTTTCAACTGATTTGTATTTGCTCTTTGTATTGCTGTATTTGGAAATAGAGGTTTCCAAGTTTAACCACTCTAGTTTGAGTCTTTTTTGCATCATGCAATATTTTCTAAGTAGAAATCTTTACTAAAAACATCAAAATGTCCTATAATATTACTTACCTTATCTAAACAATATTTATTTTGTTCATATATGTAATAAGCGGGTTTCTTTTCCACTGGTATTGGGATGCTCTGATGTAAATTGAATGAGTTGCTGACTGGGTTCTCCTTGATTGTGTCTGGTGCATGCTCATGGTCTATGAGGTGACGCATTCTACCATCTGTCAGTAAGGTTAACCTGGAATATATTTTAATTTTATTTACCAATGTTCATCATCATCATTGGCATTACATCTACTTAAGATGATTTAGGTGGTGTTAGGTGATTGTAGTTCAATCACCTAACACCACCTAAATCTAAGTAAGTATGATCCATGTTCAGCTGAATAGCTAATGGTTATTAAATAATATAATGGCTTGGACCAGCTTATGGGACAATTATTATTTATAACTAGAAACATAATCAAATAAAGCACAGGTTAATATGCAGTTATTATTACAAGCTGTGCATTTTTTAATTCTTAATTTATTCCTAATTTATTGTGAGCTTACAATTTAAATAAAAAAAAAGATATCTTTAGCCACTATTTGGCAATGTAGGTTCTTTTTAGTAAAATATTTTTAGATACTTACTCATCTTCAGTTTTGTATTTATCTAATATGATTATAGGTCTTGTTTGTGTACCCTCACAATCAGGAAAACCGTTAACAAATCTATAATATTTCACTTGTGCATCTTTACCATCTTCCGACTTGAATTGTGGTATCCAGGTAGCTACAACATAATAAGAACTATCTTTAGTTGGTCTGGGTGTGTGTGAATAAGAGTGTGCATAGTTTCTGATACCCTAGATAGTTTAGAACTTAGAAGCAGTTACTATAATGAGATGATGTCGTGAATGATTATGTTATGTTATAAAATAAAACAGCATATTTCCATTTTCTTGTGTGGTGTTTTTTGTATAATATAGTATTGATGTATTAACAATGTATTACAAATGCACTACTATAATATTACCTTCAATTCAACAACAGATGTATTACATACAAACTACTCAAGTTTCAGACATTGATACTTATACCAACACAAGTATACAAGTAACTACCCGAAGGTACGTTAACTGTTAGATTTATTGTCAGCACTTACTCTGATTGTATTGTTCGGCTAATCGACAAACGCCATCGACCAACAACTCGTTCCATTCACAGCATTTATTTATCTTCACAGCATTCTGTTTCTCAGATACTTCGTTCAAATCCGTGTCTCCTACTTCAGCACGTGAATAGAGCACGGTCAACAGTAAATACAAGATTCCTACAGCGGAATACATTATTCTTTGTGCTAAAGAAACTTGTTCTCAGAAAGATTAGGTTTATGATGAATATGTAATGTTATAAAAGAACTTTAGTTACCACATCGCAAATTAATGTCGTTTCATGGATTTTTTGTTAATGTCACGAGTATTTAAATAGTAAAAACATTATAATTTATTTTGTAAAACTATTAACCGCCCGCGTTACTTGTTTGCGATGCGATGCGATTGCGGATGCGGAATGCGGATTGACTTGACGTTTGTTTGACATTAGAAAACGAGTGTCAAATTTTGACAGTTGACAATTTTGACTTAATGCTTTCATTCAACTGTCATTGACAAGTAGAGGTTAGTAGATTGAAGTCTTTTTAGCCACTACAATCAATCCCTCTTCCTGGCCACATAGAAACCATTTTAATGGGACTATTGTCTAAGATGTTAATGAAAATAACTGGTTCATAAAAAAAATTACTTACTACTCCCCTAAACCGGTTTTGACCTATTTACTGTAAATATTTTCATGAAGAACTCTGTTCTAACTCTATTCTACATCTTGAAATAAAACACGGATTTTTGTCGTGGTTGTATTTTGTTTTACAACCACGACAAAAATCCGTTTAAGTGTTTTATTTCAATGTTTAGTGTTCGTGTAAATCAAAGATATTAATATTCTACATCTGCTGTGGTGTAAGGTTGCAAATATAATAGCTTATTCAAATACATACATGCATTTATTGAAAATAATTTCAGGAAAGGTAGGAACTTAATAGATATTTACACAGAGTAAATTCTAAAAATTAAATAAATATAAAATTATGGCACTTTACATTTACAATACATTAAATAAATGATATTAGGTACAAAATAATTAAAATTAACGTGTGTAAGTATAATTATTTTTATAAATACATTTACTTACTTAAACTTTCTCAATCATAAACAAAGAATAACAATGATGAGTATTCTAAACCTGTTTCCTCTTTTATGTTCTTGTGAAATGCAATGAAAGAGAGAAAACGTGTATTACCTTTATCTTTGTTAAACTTTGTTTATTAACACAGCATGGAATAACCGCGTCCCGCGCGGGCTAAGAACCCGTCTGCGGGGCTAAATAACTTTGAATAACTGCGGGTCGCAGCGCGGGCCAAAAACCCGTGCGTCTACACCGAGATTTCCCGCTTTGTGATATTAGAGATTACGTTTTATTCTACTTAGCAGAGCATTTGAGATTATAAAATTAGATCCATTAATTAATAGGTACACGAATTTACATAAAATAAATATTTGATATACTTAAAATACTTATGTTTTCATTAGTGATAACATTAATGACATTAATGATTAATTTCATTATTTACATTCATATACGATAGCACTTCATATGGACCGACAATTTGATACCCTGACAAGATAACACTGTCTCGTTACCATAACATAGTATCTGTACATAAAATAACAATACATTAATTACATAATTAACAATAACATTTCATATAGGTAATATTGAGATTCTTTTTGATATTCAAAAATATCTCTTTTATAAATATCTATTTTTTTTATTGAGCTATTGCTAAACTAGCACGTTTGTAAGGCCAAAACTTTTGTGCGGTGTAAACAAACGTATAGATATGTATGGACTTAGCCACAGATGCGCGCGCGGCCGCGCAGCCGACAAACATGTCCGCGGGGCGATATCCCTACTTTGTGAGTGTAGCAATAGCTTTGACATATTTTGTTCTTAGAACTCTATATAAAATTAAATATATTTTTGGTTCATTATTCATAAGAATTAATTGAATAAAAATGAGTTTAGTTTCAATAAACAAAATAAAATTTAAAATGTAATGATACAATTTAAGAGAGAACAATCTAGCCTTAAAACATATTTAAACTTATTATTAAAACATTATTTTATCTTAATTTAACTTCGAACTTTGTCAGAAGTTAAAGTATGAGAAAAATGTTAGGTACTATCGAATAAAAGACTTAGAATTTTTAGTATACTTAGAATGTCTTAGGCTTATACTTACAACTGGACTAAGATATAATAACGCCTCGCAACTTTACGAGTACATTTCCCTCTAATTTAATCTGACTTCGGCCGTATCATCAGCCAAGATCTGTTGTTCATCAGCATCATCATCCGGGCTCAGCTTATCAGCCAAAGGTCTGGTTACAAGCAAACAACAGTTTTCTCTGGCCAGACCCTGGATAGCGCGCTTCCTGAGAACTACGAGCAGGATAAATATCACGACTCCTTGGAGGCAGTTGAATGTGTCCATTATTTTCCTGGAAATAGAGATAAAACATCTGATGTTAATACATAATTAAAACAAAAATTTATACAGTCTGTTTCTTAAATTTTAAGTACATAACAAACGCATTGGTTAAATATTTAAATTAAATAATTTTATTTTATAAAACTGAGTCTCTAAGTTTCGATATTTAAATTAACTTCTGTACAGAAATATCAAGAAAAAGGCTTCTAAATGTTATTTCAAACTCACCATATGATATGCGACTGTCCATGTGCGAAACTTGCGATTTCAAATATCCACGAAATACCCATCACCAGGAAGAGCTTCAATGACAATAAGAATCTGAAACAAAAGACTCGTAAGTTAAAAAGCCAGCCCAGCTATAAGATAAAACCACACATTCTTATAAAGTTCTGATAAATCTGACAAAGTCTTATCACTACATACTACATAGTATAAGACAAAGTCGCTTTCTCTGTCCTTATGTATGCTTAGGATGTTCGTACGTACTTATTAAAGTCGAAATCCTCGACTAGTTTCAGCCACGTCCAGTGGCCTTCATCAGGAGGAGTGCGATACGCCCGCGCCGTCGGCGTCTATCTTTAAATCTACGCAACGGATTTTGATGCGATTTGTTTTAATAGATAGAGTGATTCAGTGGGAAGGTTTTTAGCTATGCAAAAAAGCAATTTTATCCCCATATTCCTACGGGAACGGGAATTACGCGGGTGAAACCGCGGGGCGCCGCTAGTATGATAATAAAGTTCTCGGGTTAACTAACAAACCGAAATACTTCATCTAAAGTCAAGGCCTTGTGATGGTACATTCACCCATAGGATAAGAGCGGTACCTTCTCCTATGTATCGTCAGTGGAAGCGTATATAACTGATAAGAGAAACTACAAATACGGATGTATTAGTACCACCCACCATTTTCCCATACAATATACGAGTATTACGCATTATTTTTTATTGTTATTTTGTTGAGGAAGGAAGACATGTTCAAAGGGACAAATATAAAAAAATTGGGGAGACCTTTGCCGATCTGTAGGACAAAATTATAACCAAAAATGTCGCATGACACAAAAGCCAAAACCGTAGTCTAATTGCGGCAACCTTTTTTTTTTCTGCCCACTGGTAAATACTATTTATAGGATAAGTCTCGCCTGTGGTTTCTAAAAAGGGGAGTGCCATTTTTATTTTGCTACTGACAGATCAGTATTAGCCACCGCAAAATTATAAAGCTACTAGCAGCGCCCCGCGGTTTCACCCGCGTAGTTCCCGTTCCCGTGGAAATTTCGGGATAAAAAGTATCCTATGTTCTTTCCCGGACCATAAGCTACCCCTGTACCAAATTTCAAGTCAATCGGTTCAATAGTTTAGCCGTGAAAAGGTGACAGACAGACAGACAGAGTTACTTTCGCATTTATAATATTAGTTAGGATAGTTAGGATACTGCTATTAATTTTATCAATATTCGTAAACTTGGCAATGTTAAGTATACGAGAATTATTTAGTTATTAACCAACATATTAAGCCACTAAGGCGTTCAATTTGCATACAATTGTAAGCTTTGTTTCTTTGAGGCCTAAACAGATTAAAATTCTAATTAAATAATTCGCAATACTAACTTGTGCTTGAGATTGTTCAGCTTGTTGACTTCATATTTGATCGTGTTTCGCCAGAGTGCTAATGATGACAAGAGGAACAACACTACGTTGGCTGTAATCAGGATTGCAATCGGTCCGTAGAAGAAGATCCAGGTTTCTGTTCTTCCTGTAATTGTAACCAGAATATTAGTCACAATTTTGCTATCATTGAACATCTTTTAATTTAAGTACTTTGGCAAATATCAGTCCAAGTGTCTAGACTTAAAAATGGAACAGATATACAGGTTTTTTTTAATGTTCTTGAACTGAATTCATACTTTATTAAGACAAACTGTAACTACTTACAAAACAGTAAACAGTAGAGATATTGACACTACTAGAAAGATAAGAACTTCAATCACTATTCTCAATTCAAATTAATGAAAATCCATCGTACCATTGAACCAGCAACTGCCATCACCAATGCCGGGCTTCCAGTGGTTTCCTTCAGCGAAGTTGGCAATTAGGGTGACGATGAGGAACAGAATCGGACCGCCCCAACCGTAGCAGCTGTACCAGAAGTACTGCTGTCTTTCAGTCTTTCTGATGTAGCTTGAGTCTCTGCAATTATAATATTAAATCAATTAGTTGTATCTAAATGTGCTCCTTCACCAGGAACATTCGCGTGTAATATAACGTTACAGATTCGTCTTTGAGCATTACATTACAATAATACCTTCCTGACTAACGAGCATTCGCGTGTAATAATTACAAATTACAATTAATAAATTACAAGGTGCGCATTGTAATGCTCGGTTCTCCTACTGGGTTAGTCCCATTTTACTCCACCAAAAAGTCCCAAGTTACTCCAAACAAAAATATTATTTTTTAAAAATTTCAAAATAAGTTTCATTTTACTCCAAACTGTCAAACACTTTTGTTTATCAATATTTGGAACTGCCATACTTTCAGTTTCACTTTACTCCACGCGTAATGTCACTTATGGATGAGATACAGTCAGACACAAAAATCAAAAAGAAAAATAATACAAAGTTATAGATTTCCCATAGGCCGTGTTATTATTAAATGTAAACACATATTTATCTAATATAGAAATATTAAATCAGAGGATATATTTTCTGTGTTTATTTTAAAATCAAGATGACTATTCAAGATGTCATTTCTTTCCTTTTGAGTGACACTGTAACTCAATAACATGCTATGTTCAAGTTAAATAACACCTTGCGGTAGAATCATTGTTCATAAAACAGTACTATGTGGACAAAAGTACCAGGCAAACATGGGTTATTAGGAGTTTTACCTACAAATAGTCCTACTGCTGGTGAGGGTGGTACAGCCAAACAAAAAAGAAACGAAATTGCTCTGTTCAAATAAACATTATGTACAAGAAATTTTATAATAACCAATTTTAATTACCAGGAGAACAGAAATGTAGAAGAGGTCTTTACAATAAACTTTATTAAATTGATTCACAAAAGTAAATATTGGAGAATTTATTATTAGAAGTACCAGGAGAGCATATTCGCGCAAATTCTTACGAAAACCAAACACTCCAAACAGGTAATATGTTTCATGGGCGGGACTGTACTTTAGAAGTAAGAAATTCTTATTAAATTATATCTGGGTGCCGAAATGGGAACTAATCGCACTTAAATTTCCCATTTCGGCATCTTCCTGGAATTTGGAATAAACCGCATAAAATGTTTTGTTAACTTTTCTATCCGACTGTACTTCTCTTTTTGGAGTATCTTGGGACATAAAAATAAAAATCAATAAAATTATTCAAGTATCGATTGGAGTAAAGTGGGATATGAAAAATAATATATTATTTTTAATATTATTCTCTGGAGCAAACTGGGACTGCATGTATGCATTTTTTCATTTTCGATTTCAAAGGAATGGAGTAAAATGGGACTAACCCCTCCTACTTTACTGATGTAATGCTCAAATCTGTAACGTTACATTACACGCGAATGCTCCCGGTGAAGGAGCACCTTTTGAGTACCTAGCCATAGTATTTTTTGGATAGAATTAGCGTCTGTTATTGCTGGTTCCAAAAATCTATATTATAGTGGACGTGAATCGGTCTAGTAGTTTATATGTGAAGGAGTAACAATCATCTTTTCATCTATTTTTCCATGCTCCTGCACAAATCTTCATATTTAAACATTTATTACTTAGCATTACATTTTTAATAGCTTGTTTACTAGTTAATTTGTGAGTAATAAATGGTCAAAGCTGATAAAATAATAAGTAAATACTTATAGTGGTTGTGTTATCTGTTTAAGTACTTATGTGTTTATAAGTACGGCACTTACTTCACCGATCTGAACATGTTTATGCAGATCACGTTCATCCAAAAGAATGTCGCCATCATCCACGAATAGACTAGGAATCCTGTAATTAATAGATTTAGTATTAAAATAAAGTTAAATAACAATGAATAAATATACATAATTTAATAGTATGATGTCGCTACGAATGAGCGTTACTAATTATAACATCAAGCGGATATACCCACGCATAACGTGTACAACACAACATATTTGAGTCCTGGATTCGCATGGTTATCGAGATAATCAGCTACACTTCCTTCACGTCTTCCTAGACTTTTTCTATTGGTAAAATTTCATGGAAATACAGTAGTTTCGATAAGCCTCAACAAGCTTCTTGCTCCGTTTGCTTAGCTAAGCCGTCGGTCCCGATTCGGTCATCGTTCCAAACCAACACACCCGTTAAAGGAAGTAAGACTCCTCAAAATTGCAATAAAAATATCGGAGCACACACAATAAGCCCAAACTGGAGTGGTCTAGTTTGCTCATTTACAAAAGTATGGTTTGATTTAAATTTATGAAAACGAAGGACGTACCTGTCACTGTGCATATTTCGCCTCTAAAGCCCGGGCTGAGTTGCAATATACCGAGAGATAGGAATCCTAACGCCATGCTGATACACATACACATGTAGCACAGGCCTTGGAGATCTCTGAAATAAAAATAATAATAAAAGATCAGATAACCTTCTCCAGAAAAGTTTACTTAAAGACACATTGACTATCTGCTATTTTTTGTAGGGAGAAATCGGGATAAACATAGAATAAACTATACTTATTACCAATAGTTCTCATAAAACGGCGAAATTTTAAAATGGAGACTTTAGTACTTTTTATTCTTCTTCATTTTTAACAGAATGTCTAATCTACTACAAAAATATATTTCAATTCGATTTAGTATGTAGTTTCTGAGATGAGCGAGTTCAAACAAATAAACTGCCTCTTCTTCTTCTTCTTTGCGTATCGACTCAAATTTTTGAGGACCAAAACTCGGCCACCGATATAGCGCTATCAGTGGCCTTGTAAAGGTCCTCGCGTGTGCAGGTGTAGGGACACGCATGGCAAGTCAAAAGATGGGCCATTGTTTGGGGAGAAATGCCACATAGACATGCATTTTCCGAGCTGAAACCCCATCTGTGCATGTTCTTCTTGCTTCGGCCTACTTGTGTCCGCAGTCTGTTTAAGGACTTCCAAGTTGCCCAAGGTAGATCATGTCCAGGGGGAGTTGCTCCAATTGCGCAATAGATGAGTCCATGGGGTATTTCTCCTTCCATAACTGGCTCTTTAATACGAACCTTATAATAACTACAAAATAGAAAAGTTTATTTACCTCAATTCCGGCAAAAACGTATAAATAGCCAATGTTGCGACCAAGAAGAACACAGATATCACTGTCAGTATCCCACTGGTTTCCAGTTCTGAATTCCGGGATATGTTCTCGAAGCAAACCAGGGCTACCGGTATGGTTCCCAAGTCCTTCTGACTCTCGTTACGGTACATACTTCCTATGCAGTATCTGGGGACAATTTGCACATAAGTACAGGTACATTAATAGAAAAGAAAAAATCGACAAATAGTAGAAGTCGGGTAAAAAAATAAAAACAAAAAAGAGTAAATCAAGTTATATATAAGAAATGTGTAATAGTTTTATCACCATTTACATAAACATAATTAAGAGAAATAATGCTTCAAATTGTTACATAAAATACATTGTATTTGGAACTAAGGAACTATTCCATGCTAATCTATACGGATTCCAAAACACCCTAGATTTTTAATAAAACTACCAGGTTTATATCAAAACGCCAATTATAAACTCACTGTGACACATCTTCAGCGAAAGTGAAGCCAGGCGAGTCTTCTGTGGAGAGCTTATCGCCGTTTATGATGATATCCTTGAGCAGCATCCTTCCGTTGGTGCAGTTCATTGCCACCAAAGTCTGTTCCCCACACCGCCGCTTCCGATTTATAATCTCACCATTGGCACAACAGTGCTGCTTCTCCGTACAAGAGATGACGGTTATACACGTCATTAGCAGGAATAGGATTAACTTCTGGAACAAGAAAATTGATTTTCTTTAGATCTAGGAATAATAATTAATATCAGTAAAACCTGGTTAGATTAGGTTAATCAAATCGGTCTAGTCTAGTAGCTTTTGCGTGAGAAATTACTAAACATCCATTCATATTATTCATCCTTACCAATAAGTACTTAGGTACGTGTATATGTCATCCGATGTCGCACTAACATATTCGACAGTGGTAATTCGGATACCACAAAAGTCTTAGCAATTGGGTTAACTAAAAACATCACAGCTTGCGCAAAGAACCCATTTCGACAGATCTAATCGAAAACATGTAATACAATAATAAGAATAGTTTAATAATCAGGGAAAACCAAAGAAGTTTTATCAGAACCAGAAGTAGTTACTTACAAAGTTATTATCTAACTAAGTAATAGGTTATTTTATACGACCTAAGTGTTAATGTAAACATAAACACCATGTTAATGTATGTATAGTGAATCACAATTTGCAATAAGCATAATATTATTCGATTGGAGAACTAGGTCGGGCACCAATCAATGATCATTTGATGATATGTAAAGGGGCTAATGTGATTACAATTTTACTTGTTAGGTCAATGCTAAATATCTGAACTATATACAATTGTTGTAACTGATTTAAATCGCAATTGGTGAAGGTTTTTAAATACTATTGTCACGTTTTGTGTAACTTAAAATTTTGTACTTATATCGAAAGTCAAAAGTCAAAAATCATTTATTCAATTAACGCCTCAATGAGGCACTTATGAAGGTCAATGAATCTACCACCGATTCGGAATTACATCAGCCGAGAAGAATCGGCTAGAAACTCGGGCTGGATTTTTTTTTAATAAAATGAAATACAAATGTCACTTCTAACTAATGTCAAAAAAATTATCTATAAATATAGAAATAAAATTAGTATAATGTCAAAAACTACATAAGTATACTTAAACCTTAACTTAAACAAAAAATAGCATACTACTGAGGTAATTTATTGCCAAACATCTGTGAAAGTAAGCAAAATAAACAATTCTTGCCATTCTCTTTACGAACAGCATACGCAACAGAACTCAGCCTTCCTGAAAGACCGTCGATGGGTGATCCCCATTGTAACTTAGAATCTAACACTATACCTAGAAACTTAGTACTACTTTCTATTTCTTCTAAGTTTCCTTCCAAAAAAAACATTGGATTCAATGGCTCGGCCATTGGGTTCTGACAATTTAATACACTTAGGGCCGATTTTTCCATCGCCAGATATCTTTATTCGACGAATAACTTTGAATTTTTGACAGTTATTCCATACAAAATCTGTCAAACGTCAATTTTATTCATCGAATAAAAGTTATCTGGCGATGGAAAAATCGGCCCTTAGTTTTAGACGCATTGAGGAGCAAATTATTGGCAGAAAACCAGTCTGAAACTAGAGCGAAACACCTATTTACTTCTACCAAACCAAATCAAATAATTGGGAAGAAAATAACTTATTTGAAAGAAAAAAATATTTAGAAGAAATTAACAATGAGACAAGAGAACCAACCTCACAAAACTTGAAAAACCTCATTTAACTTTGCACTAACCCTTTACACACACATAATAAAATACATTTTTATATAGATAAACATGTTTACTAAAAAAATTGCGTATTATTTGGATGTTTCATCATTAGGAAGTACAATTTATTGGAATCAAATGTTTGGTTCTAATCTAATATGTTTTCTACGTTTGTTTTGTGATGACGATGATTAATTTGTTTTTCCTTTATCCGTTCCACGAATCCTATGATTGTTGATATAGGTACTTGGTTATGATTTTGAAAACGGTTTTTCCCTGATACTATTTACTTTCGATTTTACAAGATGGGATTTTCTATAAGCTAAATAAATATTAATAAATGCGTAGATGCACTTACGTTTTATAGGGGAGTCTGTGGAAAATGTGATTAAAATTATTTTAATACCAATATAATTACAAATATGGCTCATGCCCACGAGTAGTATAGGTTGGATAGATCATAGTAGACCTAATCATCCTATCCTACTAATATTATAAATGCGAAAGTTTGTATGTTTGTGAGTTTGGATGTTTGTTACTCTTTCACGCAAAAACTGCTGAACCGATTTAAATCAAATTTGGTACAGATGTTCCTTATAACTGGGAATGACACATAGGACTTTTTATTTCGAAATACCCACGGGATTGGGATTTACGCGGGCCGCCGCATAGCTAGTAATGTAAACACTACATAGTATAAAACAAAGTCGTTTTCTCTTTCCCTATGTCCTTATGTATGGTTAGTTCTTTAAAACCACGCAACAGATTTTGATGCGGTTTGTTTTAATAGATAGAGTGATTCAGTGGGAAGGTTTTTTTTGCATAACTTTATATATATTCCTACGGGAACGGGACCTACGCGGGTGAAATCGCGGGGCGCCGCTAGTATATTATAAAAAAAATAGGTTTGATTACTTATCATACATTTCTCAACCAAAAATTATCGTAATTTTCTACAAAGATAAAAGAAACTGACACAGCTAAGTTCAAACTATTTAGTCAACAATTATAACCACGATAAGAGTAATTAGTAAAAGATTTGTCATATTATATTTACATAAAAAAGTTCAAATACCATTTAGTGTCGTTGTAATTATGAAATATAATAGATAACACAATTATATTATGTAGATACATATATATTTTATGTATGTATTATTTGTTGGTTGTCTTTGTGTTGTCGTGCATGGCAGTGAGGTCACAGCGTTATCAGAAACACACAAACAGACACTTCGATTACAATACCCCGATAACTCCATTATACCCCGTACAATAGTGATTATACCTGAATCAATATATTACTATGGGATTAAATACCCTTTTCAGAGATACCTTAGGTTTAGATATTTCTTTTATTATTTATTTTATTTTTATTTGGGAAACAAACAGTACAATATCAATTAATAAAAATACTTATACATACTAACTTTAACCAGTGAAGATTAAATAACATTATATACTTTGTATCTATCTATCTAACATTATTAAATAACAGCAGGATCAAGATTCATGATCAGATGAAATTGGTTTTGTATGAATAGTTGACCTTATTGAACCATTTTATTATTTACAAGCTGTGAAATTCGGTTTCTCCCGCGTTTTATATAACCTTTAACCTTCCTTGATACAATGAGCTATCTAAAATAAATGGTTATGCTCATGGCCCAGTGCTACCCGCGGATCACTTGTGATCAGTGCGGTTAAGCAACGACTGGCACCGTCATGACTGTGATGAGTGACAAAAATGACTTTTAATTTCATGAGCGTTTCCGTGCTTCGGAGTGCACGTTAAGCCGTCGGTCCCGGCTGTCGTACTAACATCATCGACGGTCGTTACGGGTAGTTAAAACCCTCAAAAGTCTAACGTTTGGTTTAACCAAAAAATGTCGTATAGCCCTGGGTTGGGTTGGTCTGGGATGTGAAGGTCTGATGGCAGTCGCTTCACATAAAATACTGAGATTCCGCCAAATCTGGTTAAACTGACTCCAAAATAGTCATGGGATAAAGGTTCGGAAAAATGAGAGTAATAAGATTAGCGCGTTCAAACAAACGTTTCGCCTTTATAACATTAGTATCTTTTCACTGATAAGGTACTATTAAACACGTTACTGTATGAAACTTAGTAATTATATACTTAAGTGCAAGTGCTATTAATATACTGTAACTGGGATTGAGAATAAACAGTGCCGCAGCCGGGTCAGCGAGTTATCAATCACAAGTCCTTCCCCGGAATATAATCTACCCCCGTACCAAAATTTCAAGTCAATATGTTCTGTAGTTAAGCCGTGAAAAATTAACAGACAAACAGAGTTACTTTCGTATTTATAATAGTACTAGCTGTGCCCCGCGGTTTTACTCGCATAGTTCCCGAATCCGTGAGTATTTCGGGATAAAACATAATCTAATTCCTTCCCCGGAACATAAGCTACCCCTGTACCAAAATTTCAAGTCAATATGTTCTGTAGTTTACCCGTAAAAAGGTAACAGACAGAGTTACTTTCGCATTTATAATAGTACTAGCGGCGCCCCGCGGTTTTACCCGCGTAGTTCCCGTTCCTGTAGGAATTTCGGGATAAAACATAGCATGTGTTCTTCCCCGGAACATAAGCTACCCCTGTACCAAAATTTCAAGTCAATCGGTACTGTAGTTTAGCCGTGAATAATTAACAGACTAACAGAGTTACTTTTGCATTTATAATATTAGTAAGGATTCGTATGCATGTACTATATAATAATAAAGTTTGTTTCGTGAAAAGATTTCAAGACACGAAAATAATTGTGTGAAAGAAATGTTTACATTTGAGTCAACATTGTCAATTAACATTTGCATTCAATAAGTAGGTTGACTAAAGAAACTACATCTGCGTTATTTGCGTTGCATTTTTAGTCTGGTTCATAGAATAAGGATCACGACCAGGATTCTCTCTAGTCTCTGGTCTGGTTTAACAAAACCTGGTAAGCATTTGACACCTTGTCAGTCAAATCTGTCACTTTGACAGTATTCAAAATTGATTGTAAAACCTGGTTTAGTGCTAAACCAGACTAAAAATGGAACGCAAATAAGGCAGCATATGTTTAAGAACAAACTTGTGATTGTGAACTTGTAAACCAACTAGTAGCTCCCCGCGGTTTCACCCGCATAGTTCCCGTTCCCGTGGGATTACGGGGATAAAATATAGCCTATGTCACGCACTGATAAATTAGCTTTCCATTAGTGAAAGAATTTTTGAAATCGGTCCAGTAGTTTCGGAGCCTATTCATTACAAACAAACAAATCTTACCTCTTTATAATATTAGTATAGGTTAAAAACTTATTAGGGCAATAACTAGTGTATAAATCTAAATCACGATATAAACAAATGTTATAACTTATAACAGATACTTTTACTACACTATAGGTAGATACAGTCCATCACATGTTATTTTTCGGTGTCAATTACAACTGATATTAAACAGGATCATTGACCAGAGTTAATAAACGGACTAAGTTGGTCAATTAAACGTTATATTTACATACGGGCTCGAGTGTTTTTCTCACTAATTGTGAACATTGTTTATCCTTTTTGATCTAATAATGAATGATATGTCTAAAAGCAGGAAGCTTGTGAATCTGCAATGTACTCTTATGAATCCATTAGAAAAAGACATAATACACTTTAACTAAGAGATATGATAGGCTTCTGAGATTGATTGATAAAGAGATGGTACAATCCTGGTACCTAAGCTATCTAAACTAGGAAAAATGGCCTGCGTCTCAACATACGCCTAGCTTCAGTGTGTGTAAGTTGCTGTACAGATATGGAGATTGGTGGGAGTAAAACCGCAGAGCAGTTGTTTTATTATGATTTAAATATTTCTAGACTTTTCAAATGTGACCATGTATATTTTTCGTATTGTTTTTATTATGGAGAATGCACTTGATACATACACTGCGCTTAAACGCTATTCACAACAAATAAAAGGTTTTGTCCTATATCGTTTATAGTTTCCGTGTTTATATTGATTGAATATTATATTATTGTTACCAATAGTAAAAATAAACCATTTTTATTGCACAATAAATCAATCACTGTTTGACGATTGTCAAGTAATTATAAACATGTTCTTGTTGTTTTTAACATAATTATTTCTGTGTTGTTAACACGAACATCATATAATTTGCTCTCCGGTTTTACTTACAATAATTCCCATTTTTGTTTATATTGTAGGAATTTCAGGATCGTCTATGTTACTCCTCATAATATAAACTATAAGCCAGTGAAAGTCACGTAAAAATCGGTTTAGCCGTTTTAGAGATAAGTCAGTGTAGAGACAGACATTTTTTTAAAGTTATTCAAAATACTTTTCGTTTGTATTTTGTACAAAAACTAATTTCGACATAAACAAACAATTCTATTTGATTCATATGTATGGATAATAAATATTAATAAGCAGATGTGATGTGCAAGAGAAAACAGGCATTTAACCGTGTCTAATTGCAACATGATAGATTGTTTACATTTTGATTTACATCGAAACTAACTTACTGGTATTCAGTTATATCTCGTTCACTACAATATTTCGAATTTCGGGAATAAATGTAACATAGGGCCCGTTCCGGGATACAATATAGTTGCTTGCCTAATTTTGTTGGAAGGTTAGTCCTTTGATCCTTATGACATAATAATGAAGCTATCTTTTGAATTTTTATTAATATTAAGATTACACAATTACACATACAAATACATACGCTTGGATAAACGTAAAATAACATAACATAATCATTCACTACATCATCTCATTATAGTAACTGAACCCTAACTAAGTTCGAAACTTGTATAAAAAAAACTTGTAAATTTAAGAAAGATGAAGACAAGACCTGTTGTATCTCACTGCAGTGCAAAGACCTCTCTTCCACTGATAGTACTCGTATAGTAGGTACCTAAGAAGAAATATGCGTAATCACGACACCTGCCTAACGCGTGTTAGTGACCTCTAACCCGACCCATGTTTATGATAACCATAGCCTAAACAAAATAACCTAGACATCATCAACAAAAATATTTAAAAACAAAGATAAAATCGTCTTTCATTGACATTAAATGCGGTCATTGATTTTATTGTTTTTTAAATAATATTATTTATATGTTTACTAAACTAGGTGACCTTTTTACTCCTATGTATCGTACCTTAGTTACATAAACCAAAGGGTTCGATGTACATAAACATCTTCATTTACCTGACGTTTATGTTATTAGTAAAAGCCCTCCGCGATTTTACAAGAAAGAGAAATAAACATCCATACAAACAAGAAAAGTGCAACTGTAAGATGCAAGCAGTTTCCCAATTACGTACTTATTAAAATAATGAATTAACTAAAACAAACAAACCTGCATTTATAACATTTAGTAAAGGTTAAATTTAAAACTAAATGCACTTAAATAACTAAAAGATAGTTTCGTAAAACTAAAAATATTAGTAAACTACCCCCAGTTTTAACATAATTTTAACATTGAATAACTTTGAGTAACAATTTTGAAAAGTATAGTAACAATTTTGTTGTTTGTTTCATTAAAATTTGATTTTTATTATCACAGCTGCGATTTATTTAATAGATTTACATAAACATGTGGTTTAATGGAATATGTAAAAGATAAATAATAACCCTGTATTACGAACGTTATCAAACAATTATTATTCTCTTAGTCCTAGTCTAGGGTTTCGACTTAAATAAGTACGTACGTACATCCCGTTGCTTTATATACTTATCAATTATTATTAGTTCATATTATAATTTAGTTACGTAATTATTCAGTTTTACGATATGAATACTATTAAATTAAAATGAACAGGAAGGTAGTATCAAAAAGTACTGCAATATGAGATGATTGGTGATAAAATACACATTTTAATCGTGTTATTTACTTTGTATAATATGTATTTACATCATTCGTATTTATATTGATGTTCTTTACTTTTTAATCCCCTTCAAAATGGAATAATAAAACAGTTTCTACTTATATCGTAGATATTTATAAAAACACGTTTATATTTGGATTTTTACATAATTTCTATTATTATTATTTTAATTTATTTGTATAAACGAGTTTTATAAACATTAATTCTGCATACGTAAGAAAGTGACAATGCATTTTGAAACAAACACTTTTACCCGGCTATAAATAAATATCACTACGAAAAGGGTTCAGCGTCCGAATTTAACGTAAAACATTAATAAAATCGGAATAAATACAAATAAAATATCCAAAAAAGTGCATTTTGAAAGTAACTAAAGTTAAATATAAAAAGAAAGCGATAATTGTTTCGAATCTACCCCCAAGATTTGGACAAAAAAACACGCTACATTTTTTTAAATTTGGAACGTATTAACTATAA
This sequence comes from Timandra comae, assembly GCA_958496195.1. Lineage (NCBI taxonomy): Eukaryota > Metazoa > Arthropoda > Insecta > Lepidoptera > Geometridae > Timandra > Timandra comae. The sequence goes on from OY292370.1 coordinate 7,535,755, forward strand.
TAATATAAATATAAGTTCACTCACCTTCATTTTTACTGAGTGATTTATTTAAACAGTGAAATTGTAATTGACGAGTAAATGTAGATTGTCTGGACTGCGATCGCCACCGGTTCAACACTACGACTGAGAGACAAGTGAATTATGCTTGTTGCCATTGATGATATTTACTTGAATGTATTTTTAATTGTTGACCTGTGTTGCCAACTTTTAATAAACAATTATCTATGGATTATATCATGTATGTTTTTTTTCTCAATAATATTTATTGTGTACTGATAGATAGTTTGTGTAAAATTGTGATGGTTTTAATAGTATCTTACGCGGTACTTGTAGAATTTAGTTTTTAATTCAGTTTATCATTTGCAGGCGAAAAATAAAACTTACTTGTACAAATATTTGATAATAGTCGTCCGTAACGAAAAATGGCAAAGTATCGACCTGTAAGATCCCGCTGCAGGGCTAAAGCCTCCCTTTCACGGACTTTTTTAGTACAGTGAGGACGAAATAGTTAAAATACTAAATAAAAGAAGTAATATGAAATGAAAAAGACAAAAAGTAAATGATGAAATTAAGCATTAGAATAAAGAAAACTGTCGAAATATTTTGATACAGCATTATAGGTATTATGATCTTTGTTTTGATTTATTTTTATGGGCATTGTGGTACGTATTTACTATTTTCTATTAGTAAATAAGCACATACCTATTTACACATACATAGGTGTACAAAGCCATGTGCGTTTGTTGCTAACAATCTTTATTTACTGCGCAAAACAATTTATGTTATGATTTGATAAATTTAAATTACCATATTCAAATGTCACCTGCTTGTTGACGTTTGATGGTTCTTAGAACATCTACGAGTGTTTTAGAGAAAAAGTAATTTAAATTTTATATTAAAGTAAATTATCATATTAATTTAAGGATGACTTGCAGTAACTGCGCAAAGTGCGAAGGATTTTTATTGGGTTCTTTCCTAGAATATTTGTGTTGTTTTTCTTGAATGTTTGAGGAGTTTGTGTGTTTTTGGCACTCTGGAGGGTATAATGAAGGTGTCTGTTTGTGGGTTAATGGAGTGTTATTGTGAAAGATGGGTGAGATTAAACGTAAACTTCTACCAAATTCATTTGAGTAGGTTTTTTTAACGTACTTAAATCTGTGCGCTGAATTTCGTATTAACGTTTAAAGTTATTTTTTAAGAGAATAGAGTAGGAAAATGTCTAGATTTTTTAAAGATAAGTAGGCTAGGAAAGTATCTATGATATGTATATCTTGTGTATGTGTATATATTTAAGAATCCAAATATAAGGCACATCATATCTATATATCATGATCCCACATCTCCTGTAACAAACATTCCTTAATTGTTTTAAAACTTTCACTTAGTATACATTCCCTAGAGCCTACACAAAACTGACAATGATTTACTTATACTTTATTTTGCTACAACATTTTGATCAGGTGTTAGTTTACTTATTAAAAATCTGACAAACTGTAAAAGTAAATATTTATTTTAAAGCGTGAATGATGTACTTAGGATTGCAATAATATAATACTTTTTAATCTACCATCTTAGAAAATACTTTGCCAAGAAAAGCTATAGATTTATTTGTTACCGAAAAAATCCTCTTCTAATATTTTTATTTAAGTAAATTACTTTTAACACTTTTTTAAACACGAATAACTTGATGAAATAAAACAACATTTTTTAATCAATATATAAATCATTTTATTATTAAATGACTCTTACGACATAGACATTTAAACCTATTTTACTAGTACATAATAATAAGGATTAAGCTATGCTTATCCATACAAAAAAGATAAAGACATATTAAAACCTTTCATATTTGATATAATATTAAAAAAGCTTTTTAGATACATTAATTAAGGTGTATACAATCTTTATCAATAAATATTTACACTTAAAAGTACATGATATTAATATTTTTTGATGCGTTACTGACTAGAATTAATAATATTAGGTTAGGTTCTTGTCTCATAATTTTATAAATATTTTTCTTCGACCTCGGCAATTGTACATTCTTTACCGGTTTTTGTACAGTCACGGAATGAAAAGGTTCGTCACCTTAGACTTGGTTTTCACTTGCACTAGTATTGCAAGAAACAATTATGCCAACATACAAGTGTAAGAAACAGTGATGCTAACATTTAAATAATAGTTTCAAAAGGTAGTAAGTTTTCGCGACACATTATACGAATCAATTTGAAAATTGACGAACCTTTTCATTCCGAGACTGTACTATCTATTCATCATCGAGTCTGCGGGTAGTAAGAGCATTCAGAAGTAGCACAATATAAATAACTCGGAATCCACAGTAATATGAAAAACATTTCAAAAGTACTTAATTAAAATAATTGTGCTAATCTAATTTAGTTTGTATTATTTCAATCCATACAGAAGTTTACAGAACTAATATTTGCTGTAAGTGTTGATGGAGATATAAGTCGTTTAGTACTTGTTGACACAATTGTGCCAATGATATCGTGATATTTATATTATTATATTTACATATTTTTAAATTAAAATGGTTATATAAAAGACCTAAAACTAGGCAGGTCTAATTATCGAAAACTAACAAATGCAACTGACATATCCATATAGATTCTATTCTTTATTAGAATTTCTCAAGCCACTTTTACAATTATATTTGAACTAGCAGCGCCCCACGGTTTCGCACGCGTGGTTCCCGTTCCCGTGGGAATTTCGGGATAAAAAGTATCCTATGTGTTATTCTGATGTATAAGCTAAATTATTGTAAAGTTTCATTAAAATCCATTCAGTAGTTTTTGCGTGAAAGAGGAACAAACATCCACACTCACAAACAATCGGCTTTATAATATTAGTAGGATATCATATGTAATACATAAAACCTAATCGACTAATTCAGCTTTCAGTCCAAGCTTAACAAAACTTCCAACTTTTTCAAAACATCTCCACCCTTTCACGTACTTATATAAATGCTGACATATTTTGTACTAGCTCTGTCCCGCCGTTTTATCCGCATAGTTCCTGATCCCGTAGGAATTTCGGTATAAAATATAGCCTGTGTCCTTCCCCGGACCATAAGCTACTCCTGTACCAAATTTCAAGTCAATCGGTTCAGTAGTTTTGCCGTGAAAAGGTAACATACAGACAGAGTTACTTTCACATTTATAATATAAGTAAGGATAAATACTCAGGCTAATCGTAGCCTACATTATAGTTCTATCGTTCATTGGCACATCAGTGTGTTGTACGACATTCTCTTCAGCATCGTCTCCAACTGCTAGATGCCTCTCCACCGGTCCTGATATGCAGTTTAACCAACCATGGTTGTACATCGCTCTGATCACTCGCTTTCTGAATACTACCAGCAGAAGGAATATCAATATTCCTTGTAGTGTGTTGAATATGTCCAGTATTGTCCTGTAAATAACAACATAACATAACATAATCATTCACTACATCGTCTTATTATAGTAACTGACCCCTAACTAAGCTCGAAGCTTGTATCTAGGGTATCAGAAACTACGCACACACTCATTCAAACACACACCCAGACCGAGACAAACATTTGTGGATCACACAAATATTCACCCCGCACGGGAATGGAACCCGCAACCTTACGGATGGCAGTCCGGCATGGTGACCACTCTGCTATCGAGGTCGTCGTCAAATATAACGTAACATAATAATTTGGGGTCGGCTCATTGGCAACATAATCAATCTCTCCATAATCTTATAGAACATCTGTGATAATATTATAGTCATGAAATTCAAATCCGAAAGGATTTGAATTTCATGACCAGTAGCTTTTGAATAGCAGTTGAAAGAATTAAGGAGGTAGCGATATATCTTTTTGGACAATATCTTAAATATCTTTTTAACTGAACTATTTAACATACACCAAACAAATTCAAAGCAAGTAACAATACTTATACAAACCATATAATATGTTTTCCCGTCAAAGAACTGATCATCTCAAACGCCCAGGGTAATCCCATTAAGATAATCAATCGAACGATCATAGCTAGTCTGAAAAAGATACATAATTATTATAACTATCTGATACTAGTAGCGTCCCGCGGTTCAGGCGTGAGTCCCGTTCCCGTGGGAATACGGAGATAAAATATAACCTATGTCACGCACTGATAAATTAGTTTTCCATTAATGAAAGCATTTTTGAAATCGGTTCAGTAGTTTCGGAGCCTATTCGTTACAAACAAAGAATAAAATCTTTCCTCTTTATAATATTAGTGTAGATGAAAAAAAGGTAGCACTCCGGGAGTGCCGGCAGAAGTGAAAACTTCAATATTAACGTTGTGTTTAATTATAAGTATAAAAGTACTATGATTTATGAGGTAGAATACAATGTTTATTTATTGCGCTATCGTACACAAATATGACAATTTATATGTTGTTATTTATAATATTATATCGTTATTTATATATGGATCTTACGCTTTTTCGATCAGCATCACGTGACCCTGACGCGAGTTTGAAAGTTTTTACCCATACAAAAAAAGTGCTCAGCGCCGCTAAAGAAGTTTTCACTTCAAAAACTGCGAATATGATCCGTCGAAAGTAGTTGTGTATCAACACATGTCATATGATTAATGAGTTCATTATAGGTGCGAAATATAATACGCGACACATGTTCACAGATTAAAACACTATAAACTCTGACGCATTTACGATAAAAGACATATTCTATTACTTGGGAAACGCCCTATTGAATAAGCATTGATACATGTGCCGTATATTTATAAAAATACTTAGAAAAAATAGACATGTTTCTGTACCAAAATGTTTGAGAACAAATCATATCAGACAGGGTGACTACCAATATAAAAATACTGGTTTTTAATTTGTATCCTGACTGTACTTATTAACTAAAATCGCCGTAATGGTATTAGAAATATTTTGGAAGAACAAAACACTCTCGGGCTCGACGTAAAGGGACTCGACATAAAGGGAATATATCCTATCCTATAATACTCATCAAAGTACGACCAGCATCAGAGAAAAAGTTGGTATATAAAAGCTCACTTTGGTATGCCAACCAAGGGACCTTTTATCTGACACTGACCGTACATATAATCTTCTAGTTCTAGACTTTTCCTTAAAAAAAGCTGATTAAAATGACTTACTTAAACCTAACAGCCTTTATGTGGCTGGAGGCGAATGAGTTACGCCAAACAACAGTGGCTGCGTAAATGAATATACCGAAATTGATAGCCATCAATATAGACATCACAGCGTACATGTAGATCCATTGTTGTTGTCTATCTGAAATTATGTTAAAGTATTAATATGTATACATATACACCCCTATTTTGAAAATACGGGACTTATTGAAATCAGAATATCTGTAGCAGTAACTGAATCCATATATCCAATAAAAATATCAAAAATGATAGTCGATTACTTATCTTTAAAAAATACAACAAATATGCGCGTGAGTAAAGGAAAGGTACATATTGTGTGAATATGTGATTGAAAGGTACAAATTATTACTATACATACATTATGTGAAAGTATAGTTGTTTATCCTTCTTTCTCTTCAAAACGGATGGATCGATATAATTTTTAATGGAGAAAGTTTGCGCCTGTAGACTGATTTGTACTACGTTGTGTCGAAATTTAAGTGTTTTTAAGGAAGTTCAATGTTTTTTCAAATTGAACGCTTCATGTTAAAAAAACATTCCAAACTTCTTTTTATTCTTATCAATGATCATAAAAAATATTTTAATAAATATAAACTTTAACGGACCTACAGTAAGTAGAATATACATCTATAGTGTATTTATTAGTAATTCAAAATTTTGTGAACTGAATTCAGTCATATTTTAGTTTCTGTAAACTAATATCAATTAAAATAAAACACTTAAACGGATTTTTGTCGTGGTTGTATTTTGTTTAATAAAATACACCCACGACAAAAATCAGTTTAAGTGTTTTATTTCAATGTGTAGTGTTCGTGTAAATCAAAGATATTAATATCAATTAAATTTGTTTAACAATTACCTAGGTACATTAAAAGGTATATTTAATACTTACTTTGAAACCAACAATGCACGATTCCAATGTTAGGTCTCCGATGGTTTCCTGGGTGGTAGTTGACGATGATAACTATCATTGTTAAGAGAGCAGGACTTCCCCAGGAAAATAGGGCATACCAGGAATACTCCTTCCATCCTCTATCGCACGTGGCCATAGGTTTTCTGGAAGAGTCATTAAAAATAAAAGTGTTTTATTTTGTACTTTTATGTCACATAAACAAAGAATTAGAAGATATTTTTACCTTGTTATCTTCAGAACTTGAATAGATATAGCCGTTGTCCAAAAGAAAGCAGAGATCACAAAGAAGTATGCTAGAAACCCTGAAATCAAATACACGGAAATAATTGTTATTAATACATTCATCATCAGCTCCTATATAGCCCAAATAGAACGGTTAGTGAGGGGAAGATTAAAACTATAAGAGATACAAAGATTTGTTCTTAGGAACCACGTCATCTATTTTAGAGAGCCTACCCTGAATAAAGTCAACTGCGCTAGCCAAGTGCGGGTTGATTCAACTTATAAAAAAAAAATGAAAAAATCATGCTCGTGTCGTTCGAAAATTTGCGGTGAACTACGTATCCAATTTTAATGCAGTTTTCATCAATAAATCGAGTGAAATATTTACTTTTCAACACACTTGCTCATAAAGGGGCTCTTATTTGTGCAAAAACAGTTGAATAATGACACGCTTGATTCACTAGTGAGTTATAGATAGTTTTTTTAAATTGCTTTGTTTTTAAAAAGTTTCAATACCAAAAAAATTGTGTCCATACATTTTAAAAACAAACTTCATCTATATTGCCTTACTTTCGGTAGGTCTATGGTCGATTCCATTCATTCATTCATTCGTTTTTAGTCTTTGGCCGATCACCATTGTTGTGTTGGATGCGCGCGAATAGAAAAACTGTTTATTTATTAGCGAAAAATGATAATTTCTTCGCAAATGTGTTGATAAACGTTGTATGGTACACGCGGTGTATTGATGATTACTACCTCGGCTATCTTCTGACCCTCGCCTGACGGCTCGGGCCTCAATAGCGCCTCGGAAGTAATCACCAACTTACCTCGCTTGTACCATAAATAACTATTATTTGTAACTAGAGGCGCACCGCGGTTTCACCCGCGTAGTTCCCGTTTAAAATTATCCTAAAAACCTTCACTGAATCACTCTATCTATTAAAACAAACCGCATCAAATGCCGTTGCGTAGTTTTAATAATCTAAGCATACATAGGGACAGAGAAAGCGACTTTGTTTTATACTATGTAGTGATATGTATTTATTTACCTCTGACTGCACAAAGAGTCATGTCGCTCCAACCTTCGTACAGCTTCAAAAAGGACAAAATACCAAATCCTATGGCCAAACTGGCACAAAAACTAATATAACTTTTTCCTTGGAGATCTCTGAAACAATTAAATTAAAGATTAATATATTGGCACACGTTGTAAAAGAAACATAATTATAACTTAAAACTAGACCTAGGTGATTTATTAATCCAAACTAATATTATAAATGCGAAAGTAACTCTGTCTGTCTGTCTGTCTGTTACCTTTTCACGGCTAAACTACTGAACCGATTGATATATAATTGGGAACAGGGGTAGCTTATGATTCGGGAAAGAACATAGGCTATGATTTATAACGAAATTCCCACGAGAACGGGAACTACGCGAGTGAAACCGCGGGGCACAGCTAGTAATGCCATAAACATATAACATAACATAATCATTCACTACATCATCTCATTATAGTAACTGACCCCTAACTGAGCTCGAAGCTTGTATGTATCTAGGAAAATAATATTTTACTGTTTCGCTTAAACAATGAACTAACTTGTCTAACATGCTCTAACATACTGCACTTAGTTTGTGCATTGTCTCGCTGCAATAACCATGAATAAGTCGTAGTTTCATCCTACAGTGATTGCTTTAAAAATTTTATCCGAATGGAAAAAAAAGTTTTTAATAACCTAAAAACAAAATTTAACTAAAGCCTGTTAATTCTGAAATGTTACCAGAAAAATCTAGCAAACATAAATTAATATGGTCTTATTGTAGAAAACTGAACACTAACGAGTATTTATCAGAAAAATCGGTATGAGAAAAATGTACTTACAAATAGTTCCCATAACGTTAATCACTGATATGATAACTTTATTGATTTTATGTACTTTACTTAGTGCTACGTATATACTTTATGTACTTTTATTAGGGCCTATTTCACCATCTTCAAGTAACGTTCCGAGTAGATACTCACATGTTTTGTCTTTGTCACTTGATATAAAGTAAGAAAGAGACAATACTAACTTTACTTCGTGAGTAGCTTTACTTAAGGGTCGTGAAATAGGTCCTTAGTGGTACGTAGGAACCGTAAAGTGACTTGTTTACAAACCATCTGTGTGCCATTTTCATTCGCAGTTCCATTAACCCCGAAATCGTGACCTAGTGGTACCAATATCTAATGCATCTAGCAGTATAATTCATGTAATAGTTCTAAAATTTGACCTATAAATAAATGTTTGGACACATTTCATACGTCCGCGTCTGTCCCAAACAAAGCTTGCGCTATGGATACTAGACGATGGATATATATACTCATAACCTTTTTGTAAATATCATGTATAGAATATGGAAATAAAATATATGTATGTCACTCGCAGATAATGCAGCTTTCCACAGTGAAACCATTAATTAAATCGGTAGAATAGTTTTGAGTTAAACAGCAGCAAACAAAAAATAAAATATTTCCTCTTTATAATACTACTTTAGAAAACATACCTCAATTCGGGTAACAGACTATAAATGATGGCAGTCAATGCTAAGAACACGACGGACACGACTATACAATATCCCAATATTTTGTCGTCTATTATTGCCGGTTCATCTTCAGGGATACACAACACGGTTGCATTTCTCGATCTTGATGGATTTTTAACTGTGGTTCTAATGCCGACGCAATACCTGGAAAGTATAAATTGTTTTATTTATAAGTTTATGAACTTGTCGGAAAATTTCATAAGTATATTTTCATTCACAAAACATCAGGATAACTGCAGTTACATACATCATGATATATGTATTCACTGGATTAAAATATAGACGCATCGACGCAGAAAAAGAAAATGCAGAAACCAAATAATTCTCTTTAATAAACAGTTATTTCAAAAATAGTTCACGCTAATATATTTCCAGTTCGCTAAAGAAAAGATAATACAAAACTTCTTACGAATACGTAGAATTCCTAAACACCTCGGACATAAATAAAAATAACGCCAAAGTTATTTATGGGTCGAAGATATTTATTTTCTTTTCACGTTGCTTTATTGTAATGAAATAAGATTCATAATGTTTATTGTGGTTTAACTTTGTGTTAAAATATTTGTGTATAAGTACTTAAATAATTCTGGAAAAAAACTTGGAAAACTTGAATCCGTGCGAACCGGGACGGGTCGCTAGTTATTAATTGTGCTAATTTTCCTATCTACACAATAATGTTTGAACCAATTTTAGTGAAATATTATTCATTTTAAACCGGGGGATTTCCGACCCCGTGGGAAAATTGATGTAAAAATTTCTAATTTCTATTTTCATTCGGAAATCAACCGGTTAAAACTGCGGAACAAAACTAGCACTCAATAAAAACCTATTTGATTTTTCTGTACGGGTAACGTTGAACGTTTGTTTACATAAAAATGTGTGATAAAATGATTCATAGTGGTTTAACTATTTACTTTATCAGATCGAATACAAAAACATACATTTATTGTTATCACATATGTCCTTATGTCCTTTTTTGTTTTCCTAATCTTGAGTGCGTGTTGTGGCATTTAAAGCATGCATGCATTAATATATGTATAGGTACTTGGTTGATTGTCAATTATGTTTTTAACATCATAGTTATGGGTCTAAAAAGTTTAACAAAAAAATCGTAGCGTATATAAAAGATCCAAACTGAAGAAATCTAGGAAAACTACTCTCACTCTCTCTTTTTCTCTCTCCCTCTCTCTATTCTTCTTCCATACTTTTGTCCCACGTCTAACTGGAATCAGTTTTTGGTTTCCGGAATTGGCAGAATGCCATTTCTTGAACGTGAAGTGACTGCCTTCAGACCTTCACGCAGAAGGCGATACGACATACTTAATACAAATAAAGTATTGCTAATTAATAATAGTTGTCCTTTAATGAAAAAAACTATTTCATATGGAACAAAGACTGATTATTTGCACCCGATATAACTCGAGGATCGATTTGGACTATATGAGACTTATGATCCCTGATCTTATGATACAGATCTCTCTTATAACCAGGCTTATCTCATAAGACACTTTTTATTTCGAAATTCTTACGGGATCGGTAAAAACATGGAGCAATTAGTATTTGGTATTTCTTTACATATTATAAAACAAACTCGCTTCCGCTGTGTACGCTTAGATCTTTTAAACTACATAACGTATTTTAATGTAGTTTTCAATAACGGATATAATGATTTTAGACGAAGTTTTATATGTACGTAATATTTAAAGTAAATAAGCAATGAACTCACATATTCGGCTCGAATGTTTCAGTATACAAATCGTGAACTTTGTATTCCAATTGATCGTTCTCATTGACTGTGTAATTACTATGCAATATCAGTGGAGATTCACAGGGTAAACTTAAAGCTTGTGTCTTATTAGTAGAAGGATCCCAGCACTTGTAACTTTTGTACACAATGTAATAATTTGGCGGGCAACAAGTCACGTTATCACTGTATCCTTTTATGTAAGATATATTAATAAAAAGTAAAATTAAACTTGTATATTTCGCACCCATTTTTGTATTGATAAACAAAAAACTTGAATTTATTCACTCATATTTATCGTAATGTTTTACGACGCGATCACCGTGCGCTGTAGACGTATGCGCTGCCGTTCGTCTCGAGAGTGACCGTAGTACTGATATTTAGCTCAGATAGCATCGTAGCTGAGGTGTAGGCGTGTAAGGAAAGGTATCGTTGAGTCGTACCGCGGAAATTCTTACAGCGAACTTGGAACTATTACCGCAGTGATAACAGATTTTGTTGAAAAATCGTTCGCGTATCTAGAAAATAGTTATTTATGGTACAAGCGAGGTAAGTTGGTGATTACTACCGAGGCGCTATTGAGGCCCGAGCCGTCAGGCGAGGGTCTGAAGATAGCCGAGGATAGTAATCATCAATACTCGCGTGTACCATACAACGTTTTTCAACACATTTGCGAAGAAATTATCATATTTCGCTAATAAATAAACAGTTTTTCTATTCGCGCGCATCCAACACAACAATGGTGATCGCCAAAGACTAAAAGAATATACTTATTAAAAAAAATATCGAATGAATGAATGAATGGAATCGACCATAGACCTACCAAAAGCAAGGCAACATAGTTGAAGTTTGTTTTTAAAATGTAAGGACACCATTTTTTTGGTGTCGAAACTTTTTTTAAAACAAAGCAATTTAAAAAAAACAATCTATAACTCACTAGTGAATAAAACGTGTCATTATTCAACTGTTTTTGCACAAATAAGAGCCCCTTTATGAGCAAGTGTGTTGAAAAGTGATTTCCTTTTACAATTGCTTGGTGACAATGACTGATTTAGTCTCGATAATGTCTCACCGTTACAGAAGCTCAAGTTAATTTTTACTTTAACAGTTAACAGTTAATTTTTGAATCTAGATTGATGAGTCTACAAAGTTCTACTTCTAGGTTGCAAATGGTCCCCAATTGACGCGACTATTTTTTGTTTAATGATTTTTAAATAAAAAAAGTGAGGTCGATCATTCCGCCCTTCATTTTGATGCAGACGATAATAAAATAGTACTTTTACAAAAAACATTAAATTAAAAATATAAAAAACCCCCATCGCAATTACTTTCAAACCCCCATAACTTTAAAACGGGTTAACCGATTTTCATCAAACAGGTCTAAGAACACTCGCACGTAAGTCCCCTTTAATACAAAAAAAACTAAATTGAAATCGGTCCATCCGTTCGGGAGCTATGATGCCACAGACAGACAGATACACACACACACACACAGACACGTCAAACTTATAACACCCCTCTTTTTGCGTCGGGGGTTAAAAAGCAGCAAATTAATTTATGTTTGAAATCATTTTTTCTTTGCAGCTCTTGAACATGTTAAAATTCTACGCAAGGTTTGAAATAAGTGATGAAACGGGAGACCCTATGACTGACCGGGATATGACACTCCTTCATTATTCAAGAATTACATCTCTACAGGTACTTTTACATTTACATCATAATCTGCAGAATTTAATATTGTATGGAAGAATCTAAGTTTGTTCAGAAGACGCGGCAGATTTGCTTCATCGTCCCGCGTTTCATCGCATTGCTTGGAACAGTTCGAGAACTGCTTAAATAGATTATTATCAACTAAAGGTTTTATATCATTTGCTTCTAATTCAAAAACATATATGACCATTGTGTGCCAAATATTCTCCAAATTGCTTTTATATTATGTAAATTCTGTCCAAAGCTTTCTGATTTACCCTCTAATGTGTCGTTGTCATTATAAATCTGTTTTTTTAGAAAGCGGCATTTTCAAACTTTCCCGATTTACGTTTGTTCGCCCTAGCAAATGTTGCTAGCGTAGATACAAGAGAATCTCTGCAGAAACATTTCGGCAATCTCAGGTAAAAATACCTTCTATTTTCGAAACATAATTATACACCCCTATTTTGAAAATATGGGACTTATTAAAATCAGAATATCTGTAGCAGTAACTGAATCCATATATCCAATAAAAATATCAAAAATGATAGTCGATTACTTATCTTTAAAAAATACCAAATAAATGTCGTATTAACAGACGGCACACTAGCTATCAAGTATTCTGTGACGGCTCGGGTCGATGACCGCGCTCAGCTGTGTATCGCAGCGTTCGGTGTAGAATAACAATAAAATTCGGCGGGATTTTAAAAATCTTTGACTTATCATAACTTTTTAAATAAAAGCAAGAGAAAAAAACTAACTTCACTATGATATTGTCACCCGTCGTTTACATTAGCTGTGAGATAAGTTATCGCAATTTCAAAATAAGGGTGTATATAATTATAATTATATACCATTTTATTAACCAAGTCCATAATGCTTATTATTTCTCTCCGTAGTGACAAAGCTCTAAGAGCAATAGCAACATACTTAAACCTAATCCCACCTGAAGGCAAAGAAGATGAAGCACCCTGGCATCGGCTAGACAAGACATTTCTAAAAGAATTACTGGTACGTACAAATCTTAGCATAAGTAAGAAAATTACAGAGTAAAGCCTTAAATCATCAAAATATGTAATCACTACATAGTATAAAACAAAGTCGCTTTCTCTGTCCCTATGTATGCTTAGATCTTTAAAACTACGCAACGGATTTTGATGCGGTTTGTTTTAATAGATAGAGTGATTCAGTGGGAAGGTTTTTAGCATAATTTCATCCCCATATTCCTACGGAAACGCAAACTACGCGGGTGAAACCGCGGGGCGATACTAGTAGTAAATAAATCATAATCGTCATTGACCTTATCATCTTTTCAAGAACAGTTACTAAAGCTTTATTAGTTCTGCAATAAATGAAAGTAAAATATAGACTTCTTAGATCCCACTGCATGACAGTCTCTCTCACTGAAGTAACGGGTGATTTTTTAAGAGCTTGAGAACTTTTTTAAACAATAAAACGCATAAAATTTGCAAAATCTCATCGGTTCTTTATTTTAAACGTTAGATTGGTACATGACATTTACTTTTTGAAGATAATTTCATTTAAATGTTGACCGCGGCTGCGTCTTAGGTGGTCCATTCGGAAAGTCCAATTTTGGGCAACTTTTTCGAGCATTTCGGCCGGAATAGCCCGAATTTCTTCGGAAATGTTGTCTTCCAAAGCTGGAATAGTTACTGGCTTATTTCTGTAGACTTTAGACTTGACGTAGCCCCACAAAAAATAGTCTAAAGGCGTCAAATCGCATGATCTTGGTGGCCAACTTACCGGTCCATTTCTTGAGATGAATTGTTCTCCGAAGTTTTCCCTCAAAATGGCCATAGAATCGCGAGCTGTGTGGCATGTAGCGCCATCTTGTTGAAACCACATGTCAACCAAGTTCAGTTCTTCCATTTTTGGCAACAAAAAGTTTGTTAGCATCGAACGATAGCGATCGCCATTCACTGTAACGTTGCGTCCAACAGCATCTTTGAAAAAATACGGTCCAATGATTCCACCAGCGTACAAACCACACCAAACAGTGCATTTTTCGGGATGCATGGGCAGTTCTTGAACGGCTTCTGGTTGCTCTTCACTCCAAATGCGGCAATTTTGCTTATTTACGTAGCCATTCAACCAGAAATGAGCCTCATCGCTGAACAAAATTTGTCGATAAAAAAGCGGATTTTCTGCCAACTTTTCTAGGGCCCATTCACTGAAAATTCGACGTTGTGGCAGATCGTTCGGCTTCAGTTCTTGCAGGAGCTGTATTTTATACGGTTTTACACCAAGATCTTTGCGTAAAATCTTCCATGTGGTCGAATAACACAAACCCAATTGCTGCGAACGGCGACGAATAGACATTTCACGGTCTTCAGCAACACTCTCAGAAACAGACGCAATATTCTCTTCTGTACGCACTGTACGCATTCGTGTGGTTGGTTTAATGTCCAATAAAGTAAACTGAGTGCGAAACTTGGTCACAATCGCATTAATTGTTTGCTCACTTGGTCGATTATGTAGACCATAAATCGGGCGTAAAGCGCGAAACACATTTCGAACCGAACACTGATTTTGGTAATAAAATTCAATGATTTGCAAGCGTTGCTCGTTAGTAAGTCTATTCATGATGAAATGTCAAAGCATACTGAGCAAATAATAATGCATGAAAATCATAACCTCAAAAAATCTGAGCAAATACTAATGCATGAAAATCCTAACCTCAAAAAAATCACCCATTATTAGTACAGTGACGAGGAATAGACATGCGTTACATGTTGGTGATCTCAGACCCGAACCATGTTTGTAAAATTGCAATGAATAACATTAAATATTTCTAATTTAGATATCAAGACACGAAAGAAGAATATCACAACTAGAAGAATTAAATCTAATGCCCCTATATCCTACAGAGGAAGTGATATGGGATGAAAATGTGGTCCCAACCGAGATTTACAGTGGGGAAAACTGTCTCGCTTTGCCAAAGTTAAATCTACAGTTTCTCACTCTACATGACTATTTATTGAGGAACTTTAATCTGTTCCGATTGGAGAGTACTTGTAAGTATTGTGTAGCAATATTTGTTGATAAATTGTTTCTTAGAAAGAGTTCTTTAACAATTTAGCCTAAATAAATCATATTGATATCTTTGATTTACACGAACACTACACATTGAAATAAAACACTTAGAAAATGTAAAACAAAATACAATCACGACAAAAATCCGTTTAAGTGTTTCTTTAAAATCCTTCGAAAGCAGTTATCTCTAGTGTAGCTTGAATGTGTTCAGAACATTGTTTTTTAGTTTCTTTTAAAAACTTGAGAAAATTTAGTTTTCAAAAATGACCATGTTATTTTTTTTTTCCTTATTTTTGACCAATTTACTTATACAGTATCGTATTACGAATGCCGTCATTGCATTAGTTATTCAAAACTTAAACTACTCAATGTCACATAGATTTATGTTCCTCTCAATTTTGTACTATGTTTGTTATTTACGTTGGCTCCATAATTTTATCGTAGGCATGAATTATTTATAAATTCGCATAATTTAGCAATGTTATAATTTTTATTACCCTTTTTTAAATTCTTGTCATATCGAATATATTTCCGAGAATAAATGTAAATAGTAATAACATTTTTTTATCCACAGATGAAATTAGACAAGATATAGAAGATGCAGTGTATAGATTGGCCCCTTGGTAAGAAACATGATTCAAAAGTTGCTTTTGATGAGTAAACCTTATTTATTACACTAACGTTCTAAGCATAACCTAACATTCTCGTGGAGTTGCTTTAACAAGTACCACTTGATTTTTCTACCTCCAGATAACTTTATTCGGGCAATAAATTTAAAATGTTGACAGTTACTTCATACATAAACTGTCAAACGTCGATTTTTTTCTCCAATAAAAATTATCTGTCGATGGAAAAAACAACCTTAATAAAAATACATTTATTTAGGCTTACAGAAGAACGCGACGTATATTTCGGTGGCTGGGCTCGTATGGCTCATCCTATAAAGAGTTTCGCAGTAGTAGAAGTGGCCAAACCAAATATTGGAGAGAAAGCACCTTCTAGAGTCAGGGCTGATGTCTCAGTTACTCTAAGCGTAAGGAACGAAATCAAAAATGAATGGGAAAGTTTGAGAAAGCATGACGTTTGCTTTTTGATAACTGTTAGACCTACCCAAGGAGTTGGTAAGTGTCACCAAGAAAAATACATTTTGAAAATAGAATTCAGTCAGAATTGACTCAATTTCAACTCAGTATTGACTCAATTTTGAAAATAGAATGAGAAATTACACACACTTGACCACAGAATAAATATTAGTACTGGCCTTGATGCAATTTTGAAAATAGAACGGGGAGGAATTGCTGACGTAAAATTTCTCTTTCAGGCACAAAATACGATTATAGAAAAAGTATGGTAGACCAAGCTGGTATAGTCTATGTAAGGGGCTGTGAAGTTGAGGGTATGTTGGATGCGTCAGGGAGAGTCATAGAGGAAGGTCCCGATCCACGGCCGGAACTGGACGGAGATACACGAACGTTCCGTCTGCTTTTGGACCCTAACCAATATAGACTGGACCTTGATCGGGCTAGCAAGGGGACTGAGGTATAGTATATTGTGTTTATGATGCATGTTTAAAACAGTGTATTAACTGACTTAATGGCAAGCAAAGCGCAAAGTAAATCTATAGACCCCAGAGAATTAAGAAAAGTCTCTTGACGCCCATTGAATAAGCCAAAATCTATCTTAACTTTAAAAACCTTTTATTAGCTATTAACTAATACTTAATTTGCAGTTTCTCTTCTTTCATTTCAGTTCTAATGTCCATCTTTAATTATTATTGAAATACCTCAAACCACCTTCTCCCCAACAGGATGTATACGAGACCTTCAACATAGTGATGCGTCGTAAGCCAAAAGAGAACAACTTCAAAGCTGTACTGGAAACTATCAGAGAGCTGATGAACACTGAATGCGTGGTACCGGACTGGCTTCACGATATCGTCCTTGGTTATGGCGACCCTGGACAGGCGCATTATACCAGGTAATTTGAAAAATGGTGCAAATTTTAAAGTATTTTTATCATCCATGGTACAAATTTTGTAGTAGGTTTATTATTATCATCATCAGCTCATGTGTGTTTCTACCGAGGGGCTGGACTCTATATAACATAACATAATCATTAACTACATCACCTTTGGTGGTTTTATCATCGTCAGCTCATATAATCATGTCCCCTCCTAGCGGCTTGAAGTCTACCCTGAATTTGAGTGGTCAGGTCTTAGGTTTATTATGATGCGAGAAAAAATACTTTCGTGTATAGATTTCTCTTCTTCTACACCATTTGCGTAAGATGTTTCTAAATTAATCTATATCTTATTCATGTAGCATCTATTTATGTACTTCACTCGCCTTTTTATGAAGTCTGGATATAAAATCTAATTATATTTGGTCAAATTTTCAACCGGAACCATTAATGCTAATTAATACTCCTTAAATTGCTTCGCCAAAAATGTCCTAACATCCGCCAAATGGTATGACGAAACGGTAATTTAAAATAGAGCAATTTGAACCAAATGAGTCATGTAATTCAAGCAGTGCTAATTTTTCGCGCAAATAGCTGTTACTGGTTAATTTGGTTATTTGGACTTTCCTCTGAAGTCTATGACTGGCTTAAGCGATTAACGCAATTCTTTAGTATTTAATTTTTCTTTAGGTTATTTTCTTTGTGTTAGCGATGATTTTATTTTTTAACCCCCGACGCAAAAAGAGGGGTGTTATAAGTTTGACGTGTCTGTGTGTGTGTGTGTGTTGGACGAAGTGGGCCTATACCCTGGCCAGCCAGAAGTCCGGACTTAACCCCCATGGATTTTTATGCGTGGGGGTAAATAAAGAGTCTCATGTACAGTGAGCTCAACCCAATTTCATCAATTGAAGTACTGAGAGACAGAATCCTTAATGCGGCCAATGAAATAAGAACAAAATTACTACTGGTGTAGTGAAAACTGGTCTTCGCAAAATAATGCGAAGATGTGTGCAATGCAGGGGCCGACATGTCGAACATGAAATTTAGACTCAAAAATGGTGTGTGTAGTACTTAAAAGTTTAATAAGTTTAGTAACTTGTTCTGTATGCTGACCTATTGTTTTATTTAACCTCCCCGGTAGCCTATAAAACTACATGTTTTGTACAAAATTTCGATAAAACCCTAGGTTGTTATAGCTCGTTGCATAGCCGATGAAACGTAGATATTTTTAGGCATATCTGCCAAACAGGTGCCATATCTTTTTTTCTAGATATCTTTAAAAGAAAAATAAACTTTCCGATTGTTATTATTTTTTAAAAGTTTTAATCGTCTACAACTACTTATTTATTTATTTTAGGTACAATATTGGTTATTGGAGTCACAAAACACCTTATTATAAACGTAAAAATCAAGTAATAATAATAATAAGACATGCGCATTTGAAAATATCCAAGCTTATAGCCGCGAAGATCCGGTGATTTTTATAAAAACAAATAAATTGAAATATCTCTTAAACGGTTAGGTTTAGGGTAGGGTGTTTCATGGTGAAATCAGTCGGAAACGATGTAAACTACACGCCCTTGACGGGAATAGGTCGACTTAACCAATAACCCTGTATATGCACGTAAGTCAAATATACCCTTTTTTATTAAAGGGGACTTACGTGCGAGTGTTCTTAGACATGTTTGATGAAAATCGGTTGACCCGTTTTTATGGGGGATTGAAAGTAATTGTGTTGGGGGTTTTTTAATTTTTTTTATACCTACGCTCGCCGATATTTCAGTTTAGATATAATTTATCATTCGCTTAAAACGCTGGAAGATCTGAATTAGCAGTGTGAATATTAAAGAAAGCGACTTTTTCACTAATACTTGCTTATTGTTGTATTATAACTAGGATGCCAAACGAAATAGCCACATTGGACTTCAACGATACTTTCCTGGACATGGAACACCTACGGAAGAGCTTCCCAGGACATGAAATCAAGGTGCAAACTGATGATCCAAGGAAACTTGTTCGGCCTTTCAAGTAAGTATTACCTACTTTTATAAAATGATTATAAGTAGTACATAGATCCTTTATCCTACTAATATTTTGAATGTAAAAATCATAGTACAAACTGTAATTTAAATGATTCTTACTTCTTCTTCGTAGCGTGTCGACTCATATTTTTGAGGATATAATATATGATATACTCATATGATTCTTACATACCATGATATGGTAACCCTAGTAATATTATAAATGTGAAAATCACAATTTAAATTATTCTTCCTCAATTACGATGATAATGAATAAGCTACTTTTTTGTGTAAGTCTACATTTTATAAATAGAAATACGGTTTAAATCGCCAGTTACAATGAGTTCCTGATAAATTAGATGTGCCCCGCGGTTTGACCCGCATTAGATCCGCTCCTATTGATTGAAGCGTGATGTTAGATTGCCAATAGTTTTATTTTTCGATATCTACGCCAACTACCTCACACTAAAAGATTTAATAAGAGTATATAAATGCAAAAGTTTGTGAGTGTGTATGTTTGTAACTTCTTCACGTCTAAACGGCTGGATCAATCTATATGAAATTTGGTACAGATGTCCCTTATAACTAACTAGTTTTATATCTAAAAGAATATCCGAAGCTAGTAGTTCCTATGATTCAACCAAATAAACGAATTCTTTAGCTATACTAGTATAAAGATTGGGCTAAAAATAAATTTTACGTAGACTGCATACAATATATAAGTAATATGACGTTAAAGCGATTTATCAAAAGAAAAATATTTGTACAAGAACGTCTGTCTCAATGAGGTCAAAGAATGCAAAAGATAACGATTGATAGCTACTTTTTGCAAAAATACCAATGTTTATTAATTAATGAACTTTGAAAGGGATTTCCAGCAAATATTAATATGTTCGTGAAGTTAAACAAATTTTTATTTTTATGATGTGACGTCATTTGACACTTGAAAAGTCAAACTCAAATGTCAACATTGATTGGATTGAAATTAATTGTCTAGTTGTACCAATTTATACCTGTCGAATTTGTAAAGCTTTTTCTATTGTTTATCTTCTTATATATAAAATTCTCGTGTCACAGTTTTCGTTGCCATACTCCTCCGAAACGGCTTGACCGATTCTCATGAAATTTTGTGAGCATATTCAGTAGGTCTGAGAATCGGCCAACATCTATTTTTCATCCCGAAATTTCTACGGGAACGGGAACTACGCGTGAAACCGCGGGGCGCAGCTTATATAT
This sequence comes from Timandra comae, assembly GCA_958496195.1. Taxonomy (NCBI): domain Eukaryota; kingdom Metazoa; phylum Arthropoda; class Insecta; order Lepidoptera; family Geometridae; genus Timandra; species Timandra comae. The sequence goes on from OY292370.1 coordinate 7,556,344, forward strand.
TATAATTGGATGCTGAACTAAGCAAACTATACACATCAAAAGTGTCTAGGGATCAACATATATTTTTGCAATAACTTTTCTCCTGATTGATATTAATTAAAATTTTCTTTAAGGATTCATCAAATAAAGTGTTTTCGTTTGTCACAGTAACGATAAACCAAGTCACCTTTGCATTAATAAAGAAATTTGCCATTTTCCTAATAAAGGGATTTTTGACATTTGAACCACTAACATTAAAGTTCGAAAAAAAGACTGAAATAACAGTTTTCTTTAAAATTTTATTGGGTAACTTAAACAATTAATAATCCGTGTTTCTACCGCGAACACTAACAACACAAGAACATCGGTTTGGCATACTCAAAATGAGTTCATCCAAATCACGCTGTGGAATGGCCGCCCATGTTCGTTGCAACAACAAAAAAAGGTCTTCTTGCGACTGGATACCCTCCATATTCGGCAGAGCTCTTCTCTGTAGCATATCCCATGCATGCTCAATCGGGTTCAAGTCTGGCGACTGAGCAGGCCAGGGCAGGACATTGATGTTAGCTGCGGCGAGAGTCTGTCTTACAACTCTTGCGGTGTGCGGTCGTGCATTATCATGCATTAACTGAAATAAGGGACCGATTTGCACTTGTAGAGGAACGATGACGTCTGATACAATCGTCTCAGCATAAATTTGAGCGTTGAGGTTGCCTCTGATCCAAATCAACTCAGTTCTTCCGCCGATCCAAATACCCGCCCATACCATGATGGTTCCACCACTATAAGGATGGACTTCCTGGCAGGATTTTAATCGCTGTTGGCGTCCAGGGGTTCTCCAGTGTCGTATACGTCTTGTATCCGGTCTCATACCAAAACGAGACTCATCAGAAAAGCACACGAAACGCCATTGTTCTTCTGCCCAATTTCTGTGTTCAAGAGCCCATTGATATCGAATCCTACGATTGTGCATTGCTATAGGTGGTACCCGTAGCGGTCTTCGGGAATGAAGGTTCACTTCATGCAAGCGGTTTCTGACTGTTTGGTCGCTAATTAAGTTCCCTGAAGAGTGATGAAGCCGCACGGCTAACATCATGGCGGTTATTGTTGGAGCTCTTCGAGTTAAGATTTGAATGTATCGGTCTTGTCTCCGTGTGGTGCAGCGATACCGTCCTCCATGGCGCTCAGCCACGGTACCAGTGCTTCGGTAACGTGTCCAAAGTCGACTGATAACACTCTGACTTGTATTCAGAGCTAAAGCCACAGTACGTTGCCGGGAACCAGCTTCTATCATTCCCACGGCTCTGAGCATTTCTTCCCTGCTTAAATGACGTCGCCGCTCCATAATAACGTTGGTTTTAATCAGTAGTAGGGAAACAGTAGCACTAATAATGTCTTCAATGCGTTGTATGTTTTTATAGGGAAAATATTAACAGCTGATTTTCATCTTTTACTCGAATTTGATTCACAGTTCCTGATTCAAATTATGAAATGCACCAAAAAGGATCCATATAAATTTATAAAATCATAAATTTATTACAAAGCCACATCTCAATCTCAAGAAATCCGCATAAAAATGCTTGATCCCTAGACACTTTTGATGTGTGTACTTTTGAAACGGTTGATTTTTTATTTATAAATTTTGACAGTTTTCATACAAAATCAGTCAACCGTCAATTTTATTCCTCGAATAAGAGTTATCTGGCAAAAATCAGCCCTAAATGGTACAGTTAGCATCAAAAGTAGGTTTATACGTTCTAATATCTGATGAAATAAATGGATGGAAAACGTTTAAATAAAAGAATACAAATATAAAAAATAGATATTAAATATTAATGACACATTAAAGTGTCTCTCACCTATAATAAATCATCACATACTGTATAACTTTTATTTTATTTGAATTTATTCAAGAATGTATCACATTTGCGTAGCGCGTAGTAATAGATTCACGTGCTATTTTAGAATGTGTTAATATATTATGCCAGATTTTTATTTTCCTTAAAACTAAGTATACTCCATAAATTTTGATAATGCTTTCATAGCCCCGTTTGTGCGACCGAAAATAACTTTTTATATTGTTATTTTTTTATTTTCGATCACATGAACCTAATCTAAAATAATCTTTTTCTCCTTCTTGTATTTTAAATAATTAATTTATATATGAATCAAATATCTGATTCTATTTTCAGGGAAGGCAAAAATTGTCTTAAACAAATATTTGACTGTGTTTGTGTGTATAGGTTTTCTGATCCTAGAGTAATTGATTCCTTACAATTCTTATTTTATTCTACCCCCTCGTCTAGGTTAACATTCGAGAACGTTCTCCGTAAACAGAAGCTGGGCGATAATGCGATGGATGAAGATGAGCCGTGTAAAGTTATAACAGTTGAACCTCACGTCCAGCCGAAGAGAGGACCCTATCTCTACAATGAGCCGAAGAAGTAAGATTTATCAATCTATTTCTTTCATATTTTTAACATTAATTTATATTTACAATATTATATAAGTTATATTGTTTATTTACATATTAATAGTCTCGTCCCTCTCGTCCCGCCAACGCTTATAGAACAAGATTTATAAATGATTTTTTTTTAATAAATCCGATTGTAAATAACAATAAAATTTCAATAAACTTTTCCCAACAGAAACAACATATTGTTCACTCCGACCCAAGTGGAAGCCATCAGGTCGGGCATGCAGCCAGGGCTTACATTAGTGGTCGGCCCGCCTGGGACTGGTAAGTACTCGTAATGAAACCATATGTACTGTCACAGTAGAAAAACCTTCGTCAGTTCTCTTTATTTTATTTTTGTCGTAATCTCTTAGTACAGTAGGCAACTGCTAATAAAATTATACTGACAAAGTATGACAACTGTGTTCAATAAACACCATTTGAACCACGTCTAGCGTTGCAATATGTCATACTCAATCGGTAAAATCGCTCCTACTGAGCATAAGAAAATAGATCTTAAGGTGACGAACCTTTTTTACCATGACTGTACTTAAAATTATTTATATCATTTATGTTCAAATGGCGTCACCTAAAAATATAAACAGTTTTCCAATCGTAACTAATCTTGTGTGTATGTACTCGTAAGTAGATAGTTCTGCAAATATATCGCTTTGTTAAGATATTATCATTTGGTTAGACTTTGTTTTTTATTCAGAACTTGAAAATACAAACAAAAAGTGTAAATCTGGGGGCACGGCAGTGCCCCCCGCCAAGTCGAGCGCGAAGCAAACACTGCCGTACCATCCTTTACAGGAACCCTTTCGCCGCATTTTCAGGCCCCTATTTGACAACCTCTGGATAAGTCTAGAACGCTGAAATTTTCGTCATCCAGTAAGCTATACAATCACATACTTAAAATAAAATTTCAAGTCTGTAGGTCATTTAGTTCCGAAGTTAAGCGAAAGCAAAGTTTCGTATTTATGACAGACACTCACTCACTCACTCACTCACTCACTCACTCACTCATGATCATCAAAATAGAACTAGTACTTCCCATAAACCTAGAGAGCTGAAATTTGGTACAGAGTTAGGGTTTAATGGCCACATAAAGGGAAAACTATAAAAACTAGGATAATCGAACGGGAACGGGAATTATACGGGAATGGGAACGGGAATTGTAACTCAAGAACGGCTGAACTGATTTGGCTGAAAATTGGTGGGGAGGTAGCTTAGAACCAGGAAAAGGACATAGAATACCTTTGATCCCGAAATTCCCACGGGATTGAGAACGGGAATTTAAAAATCATGAACGGCTGAATTGATTTGGCTGAAAATTGGTGGAGAGGTAGCTTAGAACCAGGACAAGAACATAGAATACTTCAATCCCGAAATTCCCACGGGAATGGGAACGGGAATTTATTACTCAAGAACGGCTGAACTGATTTGGCTGCAAATTGGTGGGGAGGTAGCTTAAAACCAGGAAAAGCACATAGAATACTTTTAATCCCGAAATTCCCACGGGAATGGGAACGGGAATTATAATTCTAGAACAGCTGAACTGATTTGGCTGACAATTTGTGGGGAGGTAGCTTAGAACCAGGAGAGGGACATAAGATACTTTTAATCCCGAAATTCCCACGGGAATGGGAACGGGAATTTATAACTCAAGAACGGCTGAACTGATTTGGCTGAAAATTGGTGGGGAGGTAGCTTAGAACCAGGAGAGAGACATAAGATACTTTTAATCCCGAAATTCCCACGGGAATGGGAACGGGAATTTATAACTCAAGAACAGCTGAACTGATTTGGCTGAAAATTGGTGGGGAGGTAGCTTAGAACCAGGAGAGGGACATAAGATACTTTTAATCCCGAAATTCCCACGGGAATGGGAACGGGAATTTATAACTAAAGAACGGCTGAACTGATTTGGCTGAAAATTGGTGGGGAGGTAGCTTAGAACCAGAAGAGGGACATAAGATACTTTTAATCCCGAAATTTCCACGGGAATGGGAACGGGAATGATAATTCTAAAACAGCTGAACTGATTTAGCTGACAATTTGTGGGGAGGTAGCTTAAAACCAGGAGAAGCACATAGGATACTTTTTATCCCGAAATCCCCACGGAAACGCGAACGGGAACTACGTGTGTGAAACCGCAGGGCGCTTAATAATAAAATACTACTCCTAAAGAAAAAAATGTGTCAAATCAGAAAATCTAATAAAATAAATCCATATAAACACGTTTCAACAAAAATAAATGAAATCCCACCAAAAACATTCTGTAAAAAACTAGCCAAGTCTCGATGGAGCTGCTTGTTTATCTCTAAAAAGTAATGAAATCTAGACAAACTGGTACCAAGTCTAAGGTTCCTTACTGCGATTTCTTTATTATTATAGTTAATGTTGTGTGACTTGGCCGTTGAACATTGTTTAAAACGTTAGTAGTGGGTACAAGTCAATTTTGTTTACACGTAATGTTATAACATTATTAAAATACGCAGCTTTATCAAGCCTACAATTGACTGGATATTGAATTAACGTTTTTCAAGTGGCAATATTCTATCGTCAATGGGTAGCGGTTCTGGCGACACATTGGTGCAATAGTGTCATGGAGCACCTAGTTTTGTACCCTTGTGTACATGGGTACACATGTACAACGGCCAAGTCACACAACATTAACTATAATAATAAAGAAATCGCAGTAAGGAACCTTAGACTTGGTACCAGTTTGTCTAGATTTCATTACTTTTTAGAGATAAACAAGCAGCTCCATCGAGACTTGGCTAGTTTTTTACAGAATGTTTTTGGTGGGATTATATTTTCTTTTAAACTGTTTAATCTGTTGGTACCCGTACATAATATAAACATAAATATTTAAAATTCATGTCACCAAAACCTTGACACGTTCTACGTATAATATAAAACGTTACTATATATGAAGATGACATATCACCTTGGACAAATTTACTGATATGGACATAAATATCATCATTGTTTAAGGCAAACTCGTTTTAACGGAAAAAGTTAATAAAAGTGAATAACTACTCACTCAGTTATAATGGAATTTAAAAACTATGTAAATTATTGTCTTTTGTGACCAGTCGTAAAAGGCCTTATTTCCCTTAAGTTTTAGATATCTTATCTTTATACTATGGTGATTCATTGTATTCACTTTACTATGTAATGGATCAATATTCGAACACGGGCTAGCATGACCGGGGAATCACTACACTCACGGAATATCGGCGTGCAGTAGTAGCTAATGCCATATACAATACTTTTTGCATGGAAAGTGAGTGGTCCGTAGCCCAACTTATATCCCGTTATCTCTTCGAATAATATAATATAACTAGCTGTGCCCCGCGGTTTCACACGCGTAGTTCCCGTTCGTGTTCGCGTGGGAATTTCGGGGTGAAAAATAGATGTTGGCCGATTCTCAGACCTACTGAATATGCTCACAAAATTTCATGAGAATCGGTGAAGCCGTTTCGGAGGAGTATGGCAACGAAAACTGTGACACGAGAATTTTATATATTAGATAGAAACCTAAAATATTTGCCAAATACTACACTGCTGAAAAACAATAGCCACTTTCATTTCATATGTGGAAGTACAGTACAATAATCCACTACACCTTGTCAGTGTGTAGAACCTACCTGAACCATAAACCTAAACCAAACCTTCATTCATAGGTAAAACCGACGTAGCAGTGCAAATAATATCGAACATATACCACAACTTCCCGTGGCAACGCACCCTGGTAGTGACGCACAGTAACCAGGCGCTCAACCAGCTGTTCGAGAAGGTCGCAGAGCTGGACGTGGATGAGCGACATTTGTTGCGTCTCGGACACGGGGAGGAGGCACTCCAGACTGACAAGGACTTCTCAAGGTGAGTGCCCAGAGTAGTTCCACATTGACCCACAGTAACTAGGCCCTCAACCAGCTGTTCGAGAAAGTGGCAGAGCTGGACGTGGATGAGCGACATCTGCTGCGTCTCGGACACGGGGAGGAGGCACTCCAGACTGACAAGGACTTCTCAAGGTGAGTGCCCAGAGTAGTTCCACATTGACCCACAGTAACTAGGCCCTCAACCAGCTGTTCGAGAAGGTCGCAGAGCTGGACGTGGATGAGCGACATCTGCTGCGTCTCGGACACGGGGAGGAGGCACTCCAGACTGACAAGGACTTCTCAAGGTGAGTGCCCAGAGTAGTTCCACATTGACCCACAGTAACTAGGCCCTCAACCAGCTGTTCGAGAAGGTCGCAGAGCTGGACGTGGATGAGCGACATCTGCTGCGTCTCGGACACGGGGAGGAGGCACTCCAGACTGACAAGGACTTCTCAAGGTAAGTGCCCAGAGTAGGTCCACATTGACCCACAGGCCCTCAACCAATTGTTCGACAAGGTCGCAGAGCTGGACGTGGATGAATGACATCTGCTGGAGGCACTCCAGACTGACAAGGACTTCTCAAGGTGAGTGCCCAGAGTAGGTTCACATTAACCCACAGGCCCTCAACCAACTGTTCGACAAGGTCGCAGAGCTGGACGTGGATAAATGGCATCTGCTGGAGGCACTCCAGACTGACAAGGACTTCTCAAGGTGAGTGCCCAGAGTAGGTCCACATTAACCCACAGGCCCTCAACCAACTGTTCGACAAGGTCGCAGAGCTGGACGTGGATAAATGGCATCTGCTGGAGGCACTCCAGACTGACAAGGACTTCTCAAGGTGAGTGCCCAGAGTAGGTCCACATTAACCCACAGGCCCTCAACCAACTGTTCGACAAGGTCGCAGAGCTGGACGTGGATAAATGGCATCTGCTGGAGGCACTCCAGACTGACAAGGACTTCTCAAGGTGAGTGCTAAGAGTAGTTCCATATAAAATTATCTGGCAATCAATTGAAATGTTGGACCATATCTTATGTAGGAATCAATTTAATTGATATATGTTGATTACTTTGCCCTTATAATAACTCATTTTCGTTTAATAGTCTAGTTTTATGCTTTTATTAATTAACTTATTCCTTATTTGTTAGATTGGATGGTGTAATAAAACAATGTCTATTATAATAGAGATTTATTCTTCCTTGATTTTATCATTATCATTACTATATATCATTTGTACCCTATCTGTTTCTTTTTTCTAAAAGAACTGGTTTATTTCCTGGTTAAAAAAATGTTTTTATTAAAATCGGCATCAAGACTCCTTCCAGCAGTTTTCGTTACTTATAGTTTCAGATATGGTCACGCCCACTTAAAAAATCCTCTGTACTGTATACTCTACCAAATTTCAGAATTTGTTTAGGTTTGGAGCAGCAGTGAACTGGAATATCATTTCCAGCAAACAAACAAAAAAGGAAAATGTAACATTTATGTATAGCCACACCATCAGGGAAGTTGCGGGTCATTCCCAACACAGGTGCCTGTGACTTACTGGGAAGACTCTCGTGATTAATTATGTTATGTAATCTTTATCAATAAACTATTTTTTTCATGTTTTCATATTAGTCTGCCACGTTCACATATAAATGTCCCTGTATACTACCAAGAAGTTTTCCAGAATATTTAACCCAACATTTTAGCTTTAAAAAGCAGAATCCTTCCCTCTAACAAAATGATACCTATCCATCTAGTAAAATTGACTCATAAAACTACCCCACACAGGTACGGCCGAGTAAACTACGTGCTCTCCAAACGTCTAGAACTTCTCGACGCTGTGTCTCGTCTCCAATCGTCGCTGGGGGCGGGCGGCGACGCTGGCGCCACCTGCGAACTGGCGCATCACTTCTACGTGTACCATGTACGGGCCAGGTGGCAGGCGTTTTGTGATACTTGTGCGAAGGAAGAGGTAAGTTATTATACTTACTTCTCTGGATCAGTTGAAGGAAATCTCGGCCTACGATACCAAACGCCCTTCATCATCATTTCCCTGCCCTTGTCCCACTTAAGTGGGGTCGGCACAATATGTTTTCCTCTTCCACTCGCTTCTATCACAGATGTATTCTATGATATTAAACACCCATTTTGTAGAACTTATTTTAAGTTTTAAGCACTAATTAGGCGAAAATATAAAGGCAAAGATTGTATGTGTGTGCACGCGTGTGTGTGTTTATGAGTGTATATATTTGTTACTGTTTCATACTCAAACAGCTAAACGGATTTAGATGAAATTTAGTACCAGTAGCATATATTGTACTGAATTACATAGGATATTTTACCCGCAATTTAGAATTTCATGGGAACAGATATTTTTCCGGTAAAAGTACATGACTCCTCTAGTAATTTATATAAGAAATAAATGGACTCTTTCACTAACTATAACTATTATCTTTTCCATGGTATTTTCAAGGGTTCTAAGTAAAATTACTATCGCACACGAGTGTGGCGATAAGGCACCCTTATTACCCACTTGACAGCCTCAATTCAAAGGAATTTAATCCTTAAAAATACTGCCAGTAAAGTGCTTATTCATAATTGTTGTTATTAATTAAATTATTTCTAATAATATACATGTAAAAGTAACTCTGTTTGCGTGAATCGCTTTGCGCCTTAACCGATTTTGATAAAATTTGGTACTTACATAAATGAGAGCTTAGAATAGACCTATGTCGTGGGAAATCCGGCACAAAAGTCTATGTTTTGTTCTGGAAAAGCTCAAGCAAAACCACTAGTCGTCACTACTATTAGTTTATGATCCGTGCTACTGTACTATACTAATAATCCTCGTTTCTTGTAGACAAAGTCGGTGGCGACAATCAGCAAAGAGTTTCCGTTCCACGAGTTCTTCAAGGACGCACCGAAACCACTGTTCCCGGGGAAGTCGTACGAGGAGGATATGGAAATAGCTAACAGCTGCAACAGGTATGTTTAATCAATGTAACAGTTTTGAACCGATTACTTTAAGTAATATAGTTTTAGAAATATAGTATATGATTCGGGGTGTTCCAGAAACCGATACCAAACTCAAAACGACTGAAAGGTCAAGTCATAAAAATATATAAAAAATCCTGGGACAACCTGTATATATTTTAATTTGTTTCAAAATAGTTAATATATCCCAGAAAGAAAAGTGAAAAATACATCAAGTTAACAAATTCGAGATTTGAGTGGTCAGTTCAACATCTATTCCCTACAAAAAGCAAACGAACTCAACTGACCTGAATAAACCACATTGTTTCAACTATAGCAAAAATCTACATCCTTACACCCCAATATAAGCCTTATCTTCTCACCAATTAAGTTCATTATTCCACGCAGGTACATCGACCATATATTCGAAGAGTTGGAGGAATTTAGAGCGTTTGAGCTCCTGAGGTCTGGAGTGGATCGTTCCAAGTATCTGTTAGTGAAGGAAGCGAAAATCATCGCAATGACGTGTACACACGCTGCGTTGAAACGCTCGGAGCTTGTACAAATGGGTAAGAATGGTCTTTCTTTTACTAAATTAAAAAAAGTTTATTTAATTTGACGACCTCGATGGCAGAGTGGACACTATGCCGGACTGCCATCCGTAAGGTTGCGGGTTCTATTCCCGTGCGGGGTGAGTATTTGTGTGAACCACAAATGTTTATCTGGGTGTGTGTATGAATTTGTGTGTGCGTAGTTTCTGATACCCTAGAAACAAGCTTCAGACTTAGTTAGGGGTCAGTTGCTATTATGAGATGATGTAGTGAATGATTATGTTATGTTAATACACTACTTGAAAAATATTAGTTATGTTAGGTAAGGTTATTCATAAAAAACGTAGGATACTATTTATCCCAAAAATCCCATCGGGATTTATGCGGGTTCAAACCACGGGCGCTGCTAGTACAAGATAAAACAAAACTCGAATTTATCCAGGGTTGTATCCAGATCGGGGAACTCCACTATTCTTGGCAGCAGACGCGAATTCTTGTAAAGGCGTTTATTATCTATAAAATATTGTTTAAAAAATAGTTTATTTTACTATTCATTTATCACATTTCTCCGTATTCCCAACTAATGACGTCATTGGGAATCACAAAGATATTTTTTGTGTCCCACTTAATTTAAAATGATATAGTTTGGTGACTTGCAAGTTCATAGTTTTTAGAAGATACTAATCGAATACGCTATGAATTATTGAGCAACTGTAGCGTATAATTTATTTTATTTTAATGCTAAAAATAGATTATAAAATATTCCACCATACTAAGAAAAAACTATCGACTTCTTACTATTATTTATTACCTATGTTTTAACCAGCTCTGTTTTGTTATAGTCGAAGTTAGAACAATTTTTCAAACATTACATAAAAATATGGACTTGAATAGTGAAAGCCACCCACCCCTTCAACAAAACTATATTTAAAAAAAACATCACAATTTCATTCCTATCCATTTTATTAACCACCAAACCATCCCCAGGATTCAAATACGACAACATCCTTATGGAAGAATCAGCCCAAATCCTCGAAATAGAAACCTTCATACCTTTACTACTGCAAAACCCACAAGATGGCCGCTCGAGGCTCAAACGATGGATCATGATCGGTGATCATCACCAGCTGCCCCCGGTGGTGAAGAACATGGCGTTCCAGAAGTACTGCAATATGGAACAGAGTCTGTTCACCAGGATGATCAGACTGGGAGTGCCTTATGTGGAGCTGGATGCTCAAGGACGTGCCAGGCCCAGGTGAGTTGTGTTTTGGACATTAAATTTGGAATATTCTTCTTTATAATCAGCTTCTCTATAATCAACCTTTGACGAAAATGTGTACATATCTCTTATCTCGCGAACTGCTGAGTTAACTTGTTTTTAAACTTTTGTTGTTACAATTCCTTTACTTTTTGCAACTTTGCTCAAATATGGGTTTTTGTTTTCAAAGAGATTAAAAGACCTAAGAAAATTTCCAAGTTCCATACAGTAAATTGGAGTTTTATAGTTTCGTCGATATTATCAATTTAAAATTATATTCCAAAGCCAAACAGCCCTAGGTACCGAGAATTAAAAAAATACACAATGTAATAAATTAGGAACTTGATAAAATCTTCTAGTCTATCTTAATTTAAGTATGAAATCATCTTTATCGAATTTATGTCACAATACACAGTTCAATACACTCTGTCAAGGTGAACAACTACTTATACAATATTAACCGATCGAGTTCCTGCTTTGCGATTCCTTTATCCATATTAATGGTCCCCGGAATAACGGGAGATTTGTCTTTTTGTCATTCGCTCTAGATTCGATAACAAGGCATTTACGGTTTGGTTTATATGTTTTTGCTTTTTTGGAATGCATTGACCCTTATTTAACCTCGCTAGTCACACTGCTAGGCTAGCATGACTTCGAAAACGCGATAGATACAGCGATTTATTGACATCCAACTGTCAAAATTTGATAAAAATGCCCGCCATATTGAATTTTACCACATGATTTATGACATTTGGTCATGCTCCCGAAATCGATATAGCTATTTATTGACATCCAACTGTCAAAATATAATAAATATAACTGCTATATTTAATTTTATCAAATCGTACTACGCCATATTCATTTGGACATGCTCGTGAAATCGATATTATTTCGTGGTGTCTATATCATTTATCACGCACAGTCATGCTAGACAGGCTGAAATTAGAAAGATAAAAGTTAGTATGCGGATGTATGTTTATTAGTTTACTCCCAAAGACTATACGTCATCAATATTATCATCATATGCCGCCATTAGTGGTCCACTGCTGGACATAGGCTTTCTCCATGGACTTCCAGCCTGCCTTGCATGACTGTGCGTGAAAATATAAAATTTAAAAAACCCCCAACACAATTACTTTCAAACCTCCATAAACGGGACCGATTTTCATCAAACATGTCTAAGAACACTCGTACGTAAGTCCCCTTTAATACAAAAAAAACTAAATTGAAATCGGTTCATCCGCTCGGGAGCTATGATGCCACAGATAGACAGTTACACACACAGACACGTCAAACTTATAACACCCCTCTTTTTGCGTCAGGGGTTAATAATATATAGACACCACGAAATAATATCGATTTCGCTAGCATGACCAAATGAATATGGCGTGGAACGATTTGATAAAATTAAATATGGCGGCTATATTTATTATATTTTGACAGTTGGATGTCGTTATATAGCTATATCGATTTCGCGAGCATGACTAAGTGTCATAAAATTTATTACGTGGTAAAATTAAATATGGCGGACATTTTGGACAGTTGGATGTTGATAAATTGCTTTATCTATCGCGTTTTCGAAGTCATGCTAGCCCGGCAGTATCTATATACTGAAATACAATTTGACACACATATAGTTAGTGTGGATTAAACACAGGATTTTTTATCCCAAAATTCCAACAAAATCGAGATTTTTGCATGTAAAATCGCGAATCACAGTTGATTTAAGATAACATTTCATCGTTATCGTATGTTTGTTTACTAGTACAATACACAATGTATGCATAACCTTGTTTCACGACGCGCTGTGTCATCATTATGCATGTCTTATGTAATGACCTTCCTAAATGTCCGACTTTTTGAACAAACTCCTTTGTGTTAAAGGACGAGTATATTTTATTGTTTTTTGTAAATTCATTTTGGGATTTTTTTAAGAAAAATATCGTATGCGCCAAGCTTGAGGTCTCGAGTTCAATTTCTGGGTCAAGGGATTTCTGGGTCATTCTATTACCTAAAATGCTCCATTAGGCAAGCGTGGTATTAACGCGTATTCTTTCTTATTCTAACAATATCATCAGCCTAAGGCAGTGGTTTTTCGTTTACACGGAATATACTCTACTGTCCTTTTCTCGGGTGAGAAACTCGCTGATAGATCATCGCTCACTCGCCCGCTGTGGGAACACTGCCTTAGTGCCCTGTCGTAGAATCTTACAGATCAATACTTCATACTTACTTTTCCCTGTCAAAGGATCTTACCAATACTTTATACATTCTTATTACTTGTACAGTATATGCAACCTATACCGGTGGCGGTACCGCGCGCTGGGCGACCTGGCCCACGTGACGCGCCTGCCCGAGTACCGCGCGGCCAACGCGGGCCTGCTGCACGACTTCCAGCTCATCAACGTGGACGACTTCAACGGGGCCGGCGAGACGGAGCCCAGCCCCTACTTCTATCAGGTGAGGTTTGATTTATTGCTGCAATGTAGTGGTACCTTTTATCTGACGCTGACCGTACTTATATTGCAAACTAGCAACGCCCCGCGGTTTCACCCGCGTAGTTCCCGACCCCGTGGGAATTTCGGGATAAAACATAGCCTATATCCGTTCCCAGACCATAAGCTACCCCTGTACTAAATTTCAAGTCAATCGGTTCAGTAGTTTAGACGTGAAAAGGTAAGACAGAGAAAGGACAGACAGAGTTACTTTCGCATTTATAATATTAGTTAGGATAAGTATATAAGTAAGGATTTGGTTATGACGATGGATGGATGTATAACCTTCCATACACAAACTTTCAAGGATTAAAATGAAATTTGCTGTATGTGTTCCTAGCAATCAGGAATATAGGAATGCTAATATGTTAATTTTTATCCCAGTTTTATAGGAATATAAGATGGACTTTTAATCAATATCTCACGATTATCCGGGTTTACGCGGTATTAAAACTAACACAACATTTTATTTGTTATCACTATTTTTCCAAAAGATTTTGAGTATTTTTGAAATTGACGTAAGATTTTGTTGTTATTACAAATTAACGAGTTCTACGAAATCACATCATCTTATAAGATGAAATCAACATCCCACCAAAAACATTCTGTAAAAAACTAGCCAAGTCTCGATGGAGCTGCTTGTTTATCTCTAAAAAGTAATGAAATCTAGACAAAGTCGTGCCAAGACTTCCAAGAGTTCCTTACTGCGATTTCTTTATTATTATAGTTAATGTTGTGTGACTTGGCCGTTCAAGGGTACACATGTACACGAGGGTACAAAACTAGGTGCTCCATGACACTATTGCACCAATCTGTCGCCAGAACCGCTACCCATTGACGATAGAAAATTGCCACTTAAATAACGTTGATTCAATATCCAGTCCATTGTAGGCTTGATAAAGCTGCGTATTTCAATAATGTTATAACATTACGTGTAACATAATTTATTTGTACCCACTACTAACGTTTTAAACAATGTTCAACGGCCAAGTCACACAACATTAACTATAATAATAAAGAAATCGCAGTAAGGAACTCTTGGAAGTCTTGGCACGACTTTGTCTAGATTTCATTACTTTTTAGAGATAAACAAGCAGCTCCATCGAGACTTGGCTAGTTTTTTACAGAATGTTTTTGGTGGGATTTCATTTATTTTTGTTGAAACGTGTTTATATTGATTTATTTTATTAGATTTTCTTATTTGACACGTTTTTTCTTTTTAGGAGTAGTATTTTATTATTAAGCGCCCCGCGGTTTCATCCGCGTAGTTCCCGTTCGCGTTTCGGTGGGAATTTCGGGATAAAAAGTATCCTATGTTATTCTCCTGGCTCTAAGCTACCTCCTAACCAATTGTCAGCCAAATCAGTACAGCTTTTCTAGAATTATAATTCCCGTTCCCATTCCCGTGGGAATTTCGGGATTAAAAGTATTATATGTGCTTCTCCTGGTTCTAAGCTACCTCCGCACCAATTTTCAGCCAAATCAATTCAGCCGTTCTTGAGTTATAAATTCCTGTTCCTAATCCCGTGGGAATTTCGGGATTAAAAGTATTCTATGTTCTTCTCCTGGTTTTAAGCTACCTTCCCACCAATTTTCAGCCAAATCAGTTCAGCCATTCTTGAGTTATAAATTCCCGTTCCCATTCCCGTGGGAATTTCGGGATTCAAATTATTTTATGTTCTTCTCCTGGTTCTAAGCTACCTTCCCACCAATTTTCAGACAAATCAATACAGCCGTTCTTGATTTTTAAATTCCCGTTCCCAATCCCGTGGGAATTTCGGGATTAAAGGTATCTTATGTTCTTTTCCTAGTTCTAAGCTACCTCCCCACCAATTTTCAGCCAAATCAGTTCAGTCGTTCTTGAGTTACAATTCCCGTTCCCGATCCCGTATAACTCCCGTTCCCGTTCGATTATCCTAGTTTTTATAGTTTTCCCTTTATGTGGCCATTAAACCCTAACTCTGTACCAAATTTCAGTTCTCTAAGTTTATGGGAAGTACTAGTTCTATTTTGATGATCATGAGTGAGTGAGTGAGTGAGTGAGTGAGTGAGTGAGTGTCTGTCATAAATACGAAACTTTGCTTTCGCATAACTTCGGAACTAAATGACCTACAGACTTGAAATTTTATTTTAAGTATGTGATTGTATAGCTTACTGGATGACGAAAATTTCAGCGTTCTGGGCTTAGCCAGAGGTTCTTAAATAGGGGCCTGAAAATGCGGCGAAAGGGTTCCTGTAAAGGATGGTACGGCAGTGT
This sequence comes from Timandra comae, assembly GCA_958496195.1. Taxonomy (NCBI): domain Eukaryota; kingdom Metazoa; phylum Arthropoda; class Insecta; order Lepidoptera; family Geometridae; genus Timandra; species Timandra comae. The sequence continues at coordinate 7,572,188 of OY292370.1, forward strand.
TTGCTTCGCGCTCGACTTGGCGGGGGGCACTGCCGTGCCCCCAGATACAATGAGTATGACCCTCGATAATAGAATTGTTACTCAACGTTAATATTGTGACCTCATGCAGGATTATTTAATCGCATCAGACACGTCACAGACACGACTACGTTACGTCGACGACATTTGCTTTTGCAAATAACATTATTATACTTTAAAAGTTAATGATATTTTTTAAATTAGCATTAGGATCTGCCCCTAGCATGACTGTGCGTGATAAAATATATAGACACCACGAAATAATATCGATTTCACGATTATGACCAAATGAATTATGGCGTGGTACGATATGACAAATTAAATACATATGGCGGCTATATTTATTATATTTTGACAGTTGGATATCATTATATAGCTATATCGATTTCGCGAGCATGACCAAATGTCATAAAATTAATCACGTGGTAAAATTCAATATGGCGGGTATTTTTATCAAATTTTGACAGTTGGATGTCTATAAATCGCTGTATCTATCGCGTTTTCGAAGTCACGGATGTGATTATGGTTTCTAATATTTCTGATTTTCTGCTGTTGCACCAAGAAGACATTAAGTGATTAGTCGTCCCCGGTTCAATTCATGCTATGTATGTATGCTATTTTCCAAACCCGGGTCAGGTATGAATTCACCAAAACGCATCATAGCAAATTATACTACAAAATACCTACACATAAGAATTTTATGCGTTTTTCCGCCCATAAAATACGAAGGGCGTTCGCTGCGATAAGCGGGTGCCCGCAACGGGTCTGTTTCATGTAATTTCTCATTTGTAATTTATTATTATTATAGCAGATGTAATATATCGATTACTAGAAGACTAGAACAATTTTCTGATCGTTGACTATTCAAATGCATTACAACTACATAGAACTTATATTAAAATGTTAATTACAGTACAAACAGACCGACTAATGGACCGTACATAATGTAAAATGAATGGCCCATTGAAACAATACTGAGTACATATTATCTTGATTACTACAAGTACTACCCGCGATTTACGTTGAACTATAGACATTTATAAGTAGTATTTATTAGGATTATTTTTTATAGTGTTTCATATAGTTACTTAATTATTCCGAAAATTGTATACTTTTAAAATTCTTTCGCGACTGAGGTGAATAACAAAGTGTATAAAGAGTCATCTATCTATAGGTACTAATATTATAAAGCTAAAGAGTTTGTGTTAAGAACAACTTAGTTCGATTGAAAAATTCGTAAAAATATGCTTTTTATTGAGAAAGGCCATAACCAAATAAGCTAAGACAATATTGTCATGTCGTATAGCCCTTTGGGTTGTGAAGGTCTGATGGCAGTCGCTTCACGTAAAATCTGACATTCCGCCAAATCTGGTTAAACTGAAAACCGACCCCAAACAGATGGGGTGTGGTTCATGGGTTAAAGGTTCGGAAAAGAGAATATTGCCATGAGCAGACCAGACAACATTACTATGCTTTGTGTGTTGCATATTACTAAGACATTATTTTATGTAAGTACCTAATGTAGAACATTTTGCGATTAGCTCCGCCGATGAACGCATAGATTGAAATATATTATTACGGAATTAATAACTAATACCTAAAAAAGTAAATAAATTAATAATAAAGTATTACAAATTTATGATAATGCTATTAAGAACAATGACTAAACGTTGTATTATAACTAGGTTTCGAACCGTGACTTCGCCCGCTTTTATATCAGATGAAAATTAATACCTATTATACATGCGATAGTTTGTAAGGATGGATGTTGTTTGTTTGTTACTCTTTCCGGGTTTTTAAACAAACAATAGCTTTCTATCAAGTAGCTTTCCTATTAAGGGCTGATTTTTTCATCGCTAGATAACTTTATTCGATGAATAAATTTTGAAATTGTGACAGTTATTCCATACAAAATCTGTCAAAAGTCAGTTTTATTCCTCGAATAAAAGTTATCTGGCGATGGAAAAATCAGCCCTAAACCAATTAAAATAAATTTTCTTATTCCTAAGATACTTTTAATACCGATATTCCCACAAAATTTACGCGGATAAATCCTCTTTGCGCAGCTTTTAAAATTAACCTGAACTATTTTACAGCACTTTTTGCTACCATAAAAACTCCGCGATGAATGATGAAATCATTCAATTTCAGAGTTAAATATAGATGTTGTTTGTGTTATTCACCTTTGCATCTGTGGACCTTGAATACCCGATAACTGTGAAGTATATTTAATACATGGGGTTTGAGTGCGGGGGTTATTTTGGGAGATTGATTTATTTTTTTAGATGCGAAATGGATTTGATTGTTTTGTTTACTTTTCTAGAGTTTATTTTATATTATCTAGGATTTACACCAAAACTAACGACGCCCCGGTGTTTCACCCGCGTAGTTTCACCTGCGGGGATAAATTTATGCTAAAATACTCTTGAATCACTTCCTACTAACCTTCCTATTAAAAAAAACACTTCAAAATCCGTTGCGTAGTTTTAAAGATTTGTAGTGATAATGGATATTAGAATTTTATTATGAGCTAGTTTATGTTTGCCTGTTACTTTTACTTAAAATAGCATATATAATGTAGGTAATTAGGTAGGTACGAAATTATTTGAGAGAAAATATCTCACAGTGGGAACGAACACAATATAGAATGGTTGATATTCTAACTAAGTACTTATTAATTTATTTACAGAATCTAGCCGAAGCAGAGTACGTAGTGGCTGTGTTCATGTACATGCGTCTAATAGGCTGGCCCGCAGAGCGCATCTCAATACTGACTACATACAACGGACAGAAACATCTGATACGGGATGTGATTGACAAGAGATGTGCCGACAACCCGCTCATTGGGCGGCCGCATAAGGTAACATTTTCACAAACTTTTTAAGGAAATTTTATCATTTTTTATAATATGTCAGATCAATCTACATTCTAATGTGACTATTCTGTTTTTTGTGAAACTTACCAGCTATGTGGGCACATTTATTAGTAACTAGCGGCGCCCCGCGGTTTCACCCGCGTAGTTTCCGTTCCCGTAGGAATATGGGGATAAAACTATGCTAATAACCTTCCCACTGAATTACTCTATCTATTAAAACAAACCGCATCAAAATCCGTTGCGTAGTTTTAAAGATGTAAGCTACATAGGGACAGAGAAAGCGACTTTGTTTTATACTATGTAGTGATTATGTAAGTTAAGTTGTGTTAAGTAATTAAAGTACTTATGCTTGCGTCTGAACTGAAGTGGGTTCACGTCAATAGTGCAATGAGAGACGATCTAACAAACATCCTTCCGATCACCAGGCCTTCATCTTAGCTATAAGGCCGTTGCCGTTTTTAACAACTACTTCAATACTTTTTGAAAGCTATTAAAGAACTGTCCTTACAAGAATCAGTAGTGTCTTTTAAAACAAAAAGTCCCTTCTTGCTACCGGTGTCTATCGGTGTGTCTATATTCTAGTTAATAGGTCTGTTACTTTGAAACAAACCAACATGCTAAACAGAAAACTAAACACAGGTATTAATCAAAGCAAACACGTCTGGTGCATAGACAAGGTGTATATTGTTGCTTCGAGCACGATTTAAATATTTGGAACGTAAATATTTAAACTTCTAGTTTGTGATTTGTTAGTTGCCGAAATTAGCTAAACTTACACTAGGTTTATAGATTACTAGCTGCGCCCTGCGGTTTCAGACGCGTAGTTCCCGTTCCCGTTCCCGTAGGAATTTCGGGATGAAAAATAGATGTTGGCCGATTCTCAGACCTACTGAATATGCTCACAAAATTTCATCAAAATCGATCAAGCCGTTTCGGAGGAGTATGGCAACGAAAACTGTGACACGAGAATTTTATATATTAGATGTATTAATATTATATTATTTTCTGAGATAGTATGGAATGGATAGAATATTTTCAAATGCGTAGTAGTATCACATGACGCCATTTTAACTAAGATCAAAAAAGGAAGAAGTTCTCAACTCTCTACTTTTTTACTTATTTGGTACAGTCAGCGCCTGATAAAGCCCTCCCCCCTTGGTAATGCTTGGTACTTTTGCCAACCAGGGGAGGTACCATTTATCTGACGCTGACCGTACCTCAAATTCCGACAGTTTAATATCATCATCATCATCATCATTGGCCTATACATCTACATAAGATGATTTAGGTGGTGTCAGGTGATTGAACAATTCGTGATAGAACATTTCTAAGTTTAATATGAACTAATCACTAATCTAATCAGACTTTTAGCAGGTTTTTCCTTTTCCAAATTTTAGGTACGTGTGTGCTATGAGTTTTAAATCTTAATTGCAATTCCTACTAGGTGACAACAGTAGACAAGTACCAAGGCCAGCAGAACGACATAGCCCTGGTGTCCCTGGTCCGGTCGCGCGCGGTGGGCCACGTGCGGGACCTGCGGCGGCTGATCGTGGCGGCGTCTCGGGCCAGGCTGGGACTCTATATCTTCGCCAGGGCCAATCTCTTCAGGAACTGCTTCGAGTTGCAACCTACTTTTAATCAGGTAAATGTTCTTATTTCAAATGTTTGTCTTTGATAACTTAAGTCTTAGGCTGTATCATCACTTTCCATCAGGTGAGTTACAGTCAAGTGCAAGCTTATTCTAGGTAAAAAAACTTTAAACTTAAGGGCAGAAGCGTCTTATCGAGAAGAAAGACCTGGGGGGTCATGATAGCAAGTCACTTCTGCCGCCTATGGTCATTTGCAATTGTGACCCAAGAGTTACAGAGAGATATCTAGAGAGCATGAATCTCACGTCTAATGGTTTAATCCAATCCAAAAGACATACTTATATATCGTGCACGTTGAGCCCTTCCACTTGCATGCGACAATATCCGATGAAGGTATTTAGTGGTGTATGAGTATATAGTTTCTGTATAGGATATGATAATGTATATGTTTAATTTAATTGTTTCTAATTTGTCGTCACTGACACCAAGAAGTAAACCGAACTATTTGATCCCCAGCTCGTGGAGCGCCCGCTCCAGCTGCAGCTGGTGCCGGGCGAGCGCTTCCCGGCGCAGCGCGGCGCGCAGGCGGCCGTGCCGGGCGAGCTCGTGCGCGCCGTCACCGACATGCCGCACATGGCGCGCTACGTCTACGACATGTACCTCGACCGCGTCGCGCACGCCAAGGAGATGCAGGTTAGTCGGGTTATACAGAGTATTATTGTGTAATTTTTGTAGTATTGATACGTTAATGTTGACAGTCTGACAGTTGACTCAAATGGCACAGTGGTTATTATGACTACCAAATAGGGTTTCGAACGAAGATGTCATATTTGCTTTTTGGCACTGATTGCACCTAATCTCCCAACACATGTGGTCTTAAATCTACCGATTTCTTTTTTAATATTTGTGTGATCCACAAAAAAATTAAAATGACCTGGGTGTGTGTACAGTTTGTTTCCGATATCCAATATACAGGTAGGTAAGGTGGGGTCAATTGTTAATTCAGGGTATGCTCAAGCTTCTGTGCAGGAGATAATTTTTATCTGATAATGAAATAATAATTTTCAGGCGAAAAAAGAGTGGTCAGCGCCGGGCAGCGCGGCGGCGGCGCGGCCCCAACACCCGGAGCACTTCGTGCCCACACACCCCGGGGCCGACGACGAGGGGGATGCGCCCGCATTCACACCCACACAGATCGTCAACGAGGTGCCCGATATGGAAGAATAAAGATACAAGATAAAAAGCAGTGAAATTAATATACAGTACTGAACAGTGAAATACTTAGTTAATATCGAAATTAATAAATAAGGATACAGTTAAGAGTAATGTTTGTTTGATTTACAAACCCTAAGGGCGCGAACCCACTGCCACGTACGCTACACATGGCCACGCGGCGCTGCCATACAATTGAAATCTCATCTCTATGGCAGAGCCGTGTGCAGCGTGCGTGGCGGTGGTTTGCGACCTAAATATCAATATTCATTCCCCTAAAAATATTAGTCATATAATCATCATTGCGTATAGCAACAGTCCTTGAAGATTTCTAGATCCAGTTTAATATAGATCGGTATAAATAAAAACAAAAACCTCATATACAAATTTTATTCAACTCAATATAAAACATATATTCTTTACAATCAATATTCCTCTCTCAATCAGAAGAAATATACATTCTTTACAATATTCTGTCCAATCTGTGAATCAGAAGAGTCCCTCGATCTCCCCGGTGTGGGTGTTGAGGTCGATGTCGTAGATGCTGGGCCGCGTGGGCAGTCCGGGCATCTTGGAGATCTCGCCCACCATGGGGACCACGAACCCGGCGCCCACTGACGTCATCACGCCCGTGATCTTGAGCGTGAATCCCGTCGGCGCGCCCTTTATACTCGGGTCGCCGGTCAAAGAGTTAGAGGTCTTGGCCATGCAGATTGGGAATTTGTCGTAGCCCTGGATTAAATGAAATTGTTTGTTGAAAAAGTAGTTGTACTCTAGAAAAAAAGTGAACTTGGTACTATTCATTAGGGACCACCGAAATATATTTAATATGTACAATATTGTATACACTTGTATCTGCGGCACATGGCTCAATATTTGAAGCTCATGAGCACATTTGGTGCAAACATAAACTTTGTTTAGATCTAAGTACTAACGAGTATCATCCTTGAACAACATAAATACCAATCAAAAATATCAACTTAATAACCCCCAACGTACCTTCTCAGTATAAACCCTAATCTTTTCCAAGACATCGTCCGTATATTCAATATTCCCTGCGCCGTACATCTCGGTGGCTATGATCTTGATCTTCTCTTGTATGGACAAGTTGAGCGGGTAGAGGTATTTAAAGCTGGATGGCTGGTCGCATGCGGCGATGACGGCGTCGGCGAGGTCGAGTGCGCCCGCGCCGCCGCGCGCCCAGTGCGCACACACTACTGCGCGGAATGCGCCCTGCGACGCCGCGAACTGCTTGATGAGCTCTAGTTCCGCTTCTGAGTCGTATCTGGGTAGATAGAAAGGTATTTTTGTTAATACTAACTGTGCGAAATATCCGCGTTTCCCGGTAATCTCGAGATGAAAGGTATCCTTATAGCTTCGTAATAAATAGTTTCTGTACCTGTGTCTGTTGATAGCAACCACGACTGGGACTCCAAACTTGTTGCCGTTGCTGATGTGTTTGCCCAAATTGCACAGACCATTCTTCAAAAGGTCCAGATTTTCCTGTAAATATACAAAATATTGACAACAATTAAGGATCAAATCACACAGAGATGGCAGCAATCAGTAGCGGAGCAACGAGCAGCTTCTGTGTCATATATGCAGCGTGTTCGTAGAAATAACAAGTCTTTGATAATGTGCAGTCCTCACCTTCAAGTACACATCATTGAGCGGCTGTCCGGGCGAGACGGGCGGGCCGCCGCCGTGCATCTTGAGCGCGCGGACAGTCGCCACCACCACCGCGCAGTGCGGCCGGTCGCCGCTCGCACGGCACTTTATGTCGAAGAACTTCTCCATACCTGGGTGGAAAAGTATAGTAAAAAGCTTACAAACTTTACTGGGGCGGGGCATGTATGTCGAATATTCTGCGGTCTTTAGATAGTAACCACGAGTGGTCGACTGCAGACGAAGGTGGCGTGATGATCTCATAACCAACATTGGGTCACCAAAGCTGAAGACCGAACTTTCTGGATAGAAGAAAGGAATGCCTAGCAGAAGAGACCATAGATTGTTAATAATATTATTCAATCACCTATATCAGATCCAAAGCCAGCCTCAGTGGCAACATATCCATTCCCTTTAGCCAGCTTCATGGCGATCTTGTCGGCGATGATGGAGGAGCAGCCGTGCGCGATGTTGGCGAAGGGCCCGGTGTGCACGAGCACGGGCGTGCCCTCCAGCGACTGCATCAGCGTCGGTTCCAGTGCGTCCTTCAGCAGGACGAGCAGGGCGCCCGTCATGCCCTGGGGGAGGTAGCATGAAGATAGTGATAGGTAGGTAGGTAAATAGGTGGGAAGGTAGGCAGGTAGGTAGGTAAGTAGGTGGGTAGATAGTCTAGATAGGTAGGTGGGTAGGTAGGTAGGTGGGTGGGTAGGTAGGTGGGTGGGTAGGTAGCTAGGTAGATAGGTGGGTAGGTAGGTCGGTGGATACTGGTAGGTAGATAGATACGATAACGCTCACACATATGTACATAAAAGTACATACACTAATCTAAACTCAACAATTCTTACCAAATCATCAGCAGTGACCGGGTTTCCGCTCTTGTCTAAAGCCACGACCATGCTAGCGAGTCTCTCCTTGATATCTTCCACGTCCTTACCCAGTGCTAATATGGCCATAATCTCTGAAGCTACCGAGATGTCGAAGCTAGTCTCACGAGTAAAACCTTTCTCAGTAGGCGATTGGCCAACGGTGATCTTACGAAGATATCTGTCATTCAAATCGACCACTGCGAACAATGAAAGGTAACATGGTTAAGTTTACCAAACAAAAGGAACTGATTTTCAATAACGTGATTCAGAGATGGACTTTTTCTGTAAATAAAATTACTATTTCCGCAATTTTGTATGTCTGCACATCACTACAAAGCAGTTTTTCGGAATACCACAAATATTCTCATTCAGAAATATTAATACGTGACAGCCTTACGAAAACGGAAACAAACATAAAAATACAACCGAATCAAGAACCTCCTATTAGAAGTCCGTAAAATCCATCATTGAATTAAAACAGTTAAACAATTTCAAAAAAGTAGTTAAAACGCTACCTCTGTTCCACATAATCTTGGAAGTGTCGATGTTCAATCTTGCAAACTTGACTCTCTCTTCTTCCGTCAATTTATCAGGGTCGGTTTCAGTGATGCCCAGTCTCTGAAGCCTTCTCAGTTGTATCGGGGAGAACTTCCTAACCCCCTTGATCTTTGGGACCAGTCTGTCGTACAAAGGACCGTCTTTTTGGGTCAACTCATGGAATATTCTAGCATCCATCTGTGCCGCGAGAAGATTGTTCGCTGCAGTGACCGCGTGGATGTCTCCCGTTAAATGCAGGTTGAAATCTTCCATTGGGATTACCTGGTGTGATGGGATTGGATTGTTTGAAATTATTTGATTAAGACTGCGTACTTTAAACTACCTACTTCAAACTTTATAAAGACGTCTTTACACCTCAAGAATGTAATTGATCAAGGTAGCAATAACATTTTTCATACTTTTTCTTTTTAATAATAAAAACAATATAAATTGAAACGTACGATGTCATGCGTGTGGTTATTTTATACGAGTTGTTCGTACCGATTATTTGCTTAGCTGTTCTTAAGATAGATGTCATTACTACGGTAAATTTTCTACTAATAATGGTTCACATATTGATTTCTTTGATTTGCACGAACACTACACATTGAATTAAAACACTTAAACGGATTTTTGTCGTCTCACGTCAGAAAATGTAAAACAAAAGATAACCACGACAAAAATCCGTTTAAGTATTTTATTTCAATAATGGTTTACGATTTTTTATAATATTAATTAGCTTTTTGACATAACTAGCAGCGCCCCGCGGCTTCACCCGCGTAGTTCCCGTTCCCGTGGGAATTTTGGGATAAAAAGTATCTTATGTGTTATTCTGATGTATAAGTAAGATTATTGTAAAGTTTCATTAAAATCCATTCAGTAGTTTTTGCGTGAAAGAGTAACAAACATCCATACATACAAACTTTCGCCTTTATAATATTAGTAGGATTATCGCCCGTTTCAGTTGTTTATTTCGCAAAATCCCCGATTATGATTGTAATAGTGTACCTGCGAGTACCCCCCGCCGGCGGCGCCCCCCTTGACCCCGAAGGTGGGTCCCTGTGAGGGCTGGCGCATGCAGGCGAAGGCGTTGACCCCGCGGTGCGCGCCCAGCGCCTGCACCAGGCCCAGCAGCGTCGTGCTCTTACCCTCGCCCAGGGGGGTCGGCGTGATACTGGACACGGAATAGATTGGTTGACTTAAAATGAGGTAGCACTCAATAATTCAAAAGCGCAACCAAATATCTCTTTGGAGACTTGAACCAAAATGTTTCAAATTATATTATCGATTGATTGATCGTATTGGTAATTGATTTATTTGAACTGAAATGATTCGAACTGACTGGTGCCTATCACAAAATTATGGAATATGCTGGTAAATGCAAAGTTTTTTTTTACAAAACCACGATCATTATCATTTGAGCGTTCAATACGTACGAAAAATACATTCACAACTTACCCAGCAACAACAATATATTTGCCCCCCTTGACGTCCTTCAGCCGGTCCAGTACCGAGAGCGATATCTTGGCCTTAGTGCGTCCGTACTGCGACACCTCGTTCGGGTACAGGCCTATCTCCGAGGCCAACTCGCTGATGTCTTTGGGCGTTTGAGAACGGGCTATTAGGATGTCACTGAGGGAGAAATGGTCAGGTTAATGTAGGAATTAAATTAAAACTATTTTTGGTTAGACTGTTCAGATTTCTCTGGGAGAGTCTTTGACTTCCATTCGACGAAAAAAACCTGCACACATCTACGAAGAAATTCTAAGGCATTTTATATTATAAAATTTAAAGTGTAATAAGTGTAATATTTGTATCCATTATTTAATTTTATTTAATTTGATTCAATTTAATTTTGTTTTGATTTCATTAGATTATAGTTATTGGATAATTTCAAATATGTACCCAATTAATTCAGCATTATGACATTTCTAAATTTTATTTTATTTCCGTACATTTGTTTACTAACCATTTTATTTTTGTCTTACTAACACCATGGATCTTATGTAATCTGATTAAATAAATAAATTATAAATTATTATATATCAATGGCCGTGTGTGAAGTAGACCAACCCGCACTTAGCCAACGTGGTTGACTATTGCTTGATCATTCTAATTCAGGATAGGCTCGTGCTCCCCGGTTGGGACATGTATGAGCTGATAATGACGAGAGGGTTGTATGCTCTCGGGAAATTGTAATTTGAACCAAATCAAGTAAGTGTCGTCAAACAGCCAACGGAGCAACGTGACGGCTTTGGTATTGGTGGTTAACGTTGTGCCGGGCGGGACGACTCTATGTGGCGTGTTGAATATTCTCAATCTGCCTTATTTGCGTTGCATTTTTAATCTGAATTAGCATGGGTTTAGCACTAAACCAAAAGACTAAAGTGACAGATTTGACTGACAAGTGTCAAATGCTTAAAACCAGGTTCTGTTAAACTAGGTTTAAAATGTAACGCAAATAAGACCGAATATGTTACAATTCGTTAGCATCCCGACGCGCTGTCTGTAAAGACTTTGAAGGTGTTACCTTGGCGGTGGAGAGGCGGGAGTGAGCCGCAGCGGTCTGAGCGGCCAGGCGGGCGCCACGAGGCGGTCGAGGCGGCGGCGCGCGGCCAGCACGGTGTTGCGCATCAACATCGCCACCGTCATGGGGCCCACGCCGCCCGGCACCGGCGTCACGCGGCTGCTCACCACCACCGCCTCGCCGTAACACACGTCGCCCACCAGCCGCTGGCCGCTCTTCTTACTTGGATCTACGTACCACTATCATACTTAGTATACTGTCAGATGGAGTGATAATACAGGGTGACGTATTTTTATGGCCGCTCTTTTTACTTGGATCTTCGTGTCATACTCACAAAATACAGGTACTATGAGATGGAGTGATAATACAGGGTGTCGTTTTTTTATAATCAACTGGTTCGATTCTTAGAAGTTTTATAAAAAAACAATTATTAACTAAACATGTTTTTGTGTTTAAACCACAAACTTGAAAAGGTTAAGATATAGAAACAATCGTCGAATATCTACGAGTACATACTTCGCTTTTTAACGACTCCCATAAAATCTGTAGTAAAACCTTACTATGTGTATTTGTCCGACCATTTCTCCGCAAACAGATTTGGATAAAGTTTTAACTAATGGAAACTGCGAATAACAGTCAGTATAATAAAACAACTTACATAAAATAAGAAGTTGAAATCTCACTTGTGACTCCTTCAAGTGCCTAAATACAACATTTTTTGAAAACCCTTCAATTGTAACAACTAAACCACATAATCTTAGCTTTTATTTCTGTATTGTTTAATTAAACTAGGCACTCATTTTTGAAAATAGAATCTACTTTCATCGAATACAATATTTTTAAATAATTCCTTGAAATATCCTATTTAAAAAATAAAATCTACTATCGTAAGCTAGCACAGTTTGATCATGAGTAAAGCGTATGCATTTGATTCAAAAAGTCAGCTCGTTTCCTAATGTTTCGTCAATATTTTGTATTAGTGCGAGTGATTCCGGCTTTTGTTGTTATTGTTTACAAACACGCGTCGTACGGACGTCGTTTATGTAGTGAGTTAGGTTAAGTATGTGAAGACAATCCTCTACTACAATGCAATTAGCAACAAACTTGATTGAGACGGGAATTTACACTGTTGTATTATTACCAGCTCTGGGGTTTTTTCAAGTAAATCTCATCGACTGTGGAAATTTTTAGATGAAGTTAAGTAAGTAGGTATATTGTTTGAATTAATCCTTAGAGGATTAACTCTTCTTTTCTTCTTTTTAAAAACAACGTGGAATAGTTTATCCCATGTAAAGTAAGCTCTGTTCTTTCTCCGATCTATCTAGAAACTAGATCCTAGCGTAATGTTATATATCCTAGCCTTCATCGACAAAATAGATATCCAAACGTACCTAATATAACTTTTCATTTTGATCAATATTTTTTTTAAATTAGCGCGATCCAACAAAGACACTCTTCAGCCTATAATATAACTCACCGGGGATAGCATTGATCCCGCAGTCGATGACGATCGCTCCAGGCTTGATCCAGGAGCCGCGGACCATTTCTGCTCTACCGATAGCTACTACCAATATATCCGCTGTTTTCGTCTGAAAACAAACATTACAAATTCTTTTATGGATCCATTTTATTTCCATTGTATGTACCTATGTTATGCTGGGGGTGGCATGTTCGAATGTTTACGAACAAACCCTCTAAATAAATAATAGATTGAAAAAAAAAACAAAAAAAATATATAAGTAAGTACTTAGATTTTTGTTATATTTTTCCGATTCTATTATGACTTGGCCTATCTGCATCCAACTTGACATCGAATTTTAAGACACCCTGTATACTCATAAACTAGACATTTGTGAGAACATGACCGTTTACCTTGGTGTAGCTATGAAGATACAAGTTTTGCTTCGTTTAGAATAAGATGGCGAAGTGTGATGTCTCTGGACATATTTATAAAAAAACAACTTACAATATCACTCAAATTCTTCGTCTTGGAGTGACACACAGTGACAGTCGCATGTTCCCACTTCAGCAGTTCAGCTACCGGCGTCCCCACTATCCTAGACCTTCCCAGGACTACCACGTTCTTCCCAGCGATGGGGACTCCTGTACTTTTGATCAGCTCGACGCATCCCGCGGGAGTGCACGGAATGAACCCGGAGAAGTCGCCTACTGCTACTCGGCCTTCGTTTACGGTGTTTAATCTGGATATCATAATAGGGAGATAGATAAACATTTTGTTACCTAGTATTCAAGTTTAACATAAAATCTAATATATAAAATTCTCGTGTCACAGTTTTCGTTGCCATACTCCTCCGAAACGGCTTGACCGATTCTCATGAAATTTTGTGAGCATATTCAGTAGGTCTGAGAATCGGCCTACATCATCATTTTTCATCTCGAAATTCCTACGGGAACGGGAACGCGTAGTTCCGCGTGTGAAACCGCGGAGTACAGCTAGTATAATATAAAACATGCAAAATAAGAATCTTTTTTGTATAAAATAGGAGCAAACGAGTCAATCGGGTCACCAGATGGTAAATAAATACCATCGCCTATGGACTCTGCAACTTAGTACCTAGAGTTACAAAGAGCATTGCTTGGGTAGGGCTTTTAGTTGGTTTAGGCTTCCTTTAAGGTATAAGAGGGAGGAAATAAACAGGGGGAGGAAGAGGATCTCCGAACCTTTTACTTATCGTCATAGTTCACACCTTACTTATCGAAAGATGATGACTCGCACCTAAGTAAGAAGTAAGAATGTGAGATCATACAAAGTCATGGACTAACAGGTGTATAGGAACCATAAGTACTACTTATTTATAACTAAACTAACTTTACTCTAGGTACATTTCTTCTTATAAAGGTAATCCCACACATACCCATCAACATCCTTGTCGGGGGAGACGGCGTCGGTGATGAGATGTGCGTCGATCTGGTGGTCGGAGTCCAGCGGCATCTGGACTATGATCCCGTCCACCTCGGGGGACTCGTTCAGGGTCGTCAGTTTGGCCAACAACTAAAGATAAATAAAATACACTGTAATTTGAATGGCATTTTTTATACTTCAAGAGCACTTTAAGCCGAACGTTTGGAGTTTTCCTACGTAATTCCGAAACTCAGATCGATTTTCATTTCTCCGAACACCATTGATCGACTGCTCCATTGAACGATGCTTTATTTCTACGACGGATTAATTACTTATCCGATGTAACGATTCACCGATTAACATTTTATCGAAACATAATCGACGATCTCGGTTTGTCATACTAACATCGTCGGTAGTTGTGATCTTAAACTATCATATGTAGAATCTTATTTGAGAATTAGGTGTAATGTATGTTAATTTTCATCATCATCATCATCATTGGCCTATACATCTACATAAGATGATTTAGGTGGCGTCAGGTGATTGAACAATTCGTCATAGAACATTTCTGTTCATGGCTAAAGAGCCCTGTGCGGGAGTGACAGCCGCGACCATATTTTCCACTAACAACCCCGGGGTGTTAATTTTATATATGATATAATTACTCAATGAAATAATCAGTAAAATAGAACTTAATTGTTTCTACGTATTGTTGAATTACATAAACAATTTTGTTTTGTTACATCATGTAGTGCGCGCGTAAACAATTTTATTATGCGATGATACTCTTTATCTTAGAGGTCAAGACTTTTATTCCATTGTCAATATTATTATTATACTTATTTAGCATAATTTAAATAATTGTGTTTTGTCATTGCGCAATTTCTAGCTAGCCGTCGTATCTTTGAGAAAAAACATGAAAAGTATCGGTTAGTCAGGTTGTAGCAGCTGCAGAGTGCAGTCTACTTCGTGATAGTTTCTATAATTTACTTCGAGTACAAAGTCTCAATTATTTCATCTAATGAAGGCCAACTGATGTAGCTTAAACTAATACCTAGTATACATGCAACTATATTATAATGATTGGTTTTAAATGACCATAAACTGAAACCTCTTGACTAGTCCGATGAGACGCAATGAATATAGGCAGGGCCGAGCCGCCCCTATGTGCGAAGTGTGCGGGGCACACAGGCGCCAATACAATAGGGGCGCCGCGGCCGCCATCGTAATTATTTTGCCATATTAGACCAAATAGACATACACGAGGACTAGCAGCTAATCGCGGTTTCACCCGCGTAGTACCTACTCTTTCCCGTGGGCATACCGGGATAAAATAAAGCCTATACCCAGGCCCCAGTGACGCCTAAGTACATCGCATAAGGTGCTGCCTAGTTAGCTCGCCGAGTAAGGTGAGCGGCGCGCGGTGACCAAGTATCTTTTTATAATCTGGGGGCACGGCAGTGCCCCCCGCCAAGTCGAGCGCGAAGCAAACACTGCCGTACCATCCTTTACAGGAACCATTTCGCCGCATTTTCAGGCCCCTATTTGAGAACCTCTGGATAAGCCCAGAACCCTGAAATTTTCGTCATCCAGTAAGCTATACAATCACATCCTTAAAATAAAATTTCAAGTCTGTAGGTCATTTAGTTCCGAAGTTAAGCGAAAGCAAAGTTTCGTATTTAAGACAGACACTCACTCACTCACTCACTCATGATCATCAAAATAGAACTAGTACTTCCCATAAACCTAGAGAGCTGAAATTTGGTACAGAGTTAGGGTTTAATGGCCACATAAAGGGAAAACTATAAAAACTAGGATAATCGAACGGGAACGGGAACTATACGGGAACGGGAATTGTAACTCAAGAACGGCTGAACTGATTTGGCTGAAAATTGGTGGAGAGGTAGCTTAGAACCAGGAAAAGGACATAGGATACCTTTAATCCCGTAATTCCCACGGGATTGGGAACGGGAATTTATAACTCAAGAACGGCTAAACTGATTTGGCTGAAAATTGGTGGAGAGGTAGCTTAAAACCAGGAGAAGAATATAGAATACTTTTAATCCCGAAATTCCCACGGGAATGGGAACGGGAATTTATAACTCAAGAACGGCTGAACTGATTTGGCTGAAAATTGGTGGGGAGGTAGCTTAGAACCAGGAGAGGGACACAAGATACTTTTAATCCCGAAATTCCCACGGGAATGGGAACGGGAATGATAATTCTAAAACAGCTGAACTGATTTGGCGGACAATTTGTGGGGAGGTAGCTTAAAACCAGGAGAAGCAAATAGTATACTTTTTATCCCGAAATTCCCACGGAAACGCGAACGGGAACTACGCGGGTGAAACCGCAGGGCGCTTAATAATAAAATACTACTCCTAAAAAGAAAAAAAAGGTGTCAAATCAGAAAATCTAATAAAATAAATCAATATTAACACGTTTCAACAAAAATAAATGAAATCCCACCAAAAACATTCTGTAAAAAACTAGCCAAGTCTCGATGGAGCTGCTTGTTTATCTCTAAAAAGTAATGAAATCTAGACAAACTCGTACCAAGTCTAAGGTTCCTTACTGGAATTTTTTTATTATTATAGTTAATGTTGTGTGACTTGGCCGTTGAACATTGTTTAAAACGTTAGTAGTGGGTACAAGTCAATTATGTTTACACGTAATGTTATAACATTATTAAAATACGCAGCTTTATCAAGCCTACAATTGACTGGATATTGAATCAACGTTTTTCAAGTGGCAGTTTTCTATCGTCAATGGGTAGCGGTTCTGACGACAGATTGGTGCAATAGTGTCATGGAGCACCTAGTTTTGTACCCTTGTGTACAGTTGTGTACCCTTCAACGGCCAAATCATTCAACAAATAAAGAAATCGCAGTAAGGAACCTTAGACTTGGTACGAGTTTGTCTAGATTTCATTACTTTTTAGAGATAAACAAGCAGCTCCATCGAGACTTGGCTAGTTTTTTACAGAATGTTTTTGGTGGGATAAGTACTTACTTTTTAAACTCGTGATATCTTTCGAATGGAATGTCCGAATTTAAAAAGTTAAATAAAGGTTTTGAAGCAATCAGCCTCTCCCCCCTCCCCCCCCCCCCCCCCCCCCCACCGTGACCCTAAAGATTCGTGAAAAAAAAGAGGCGCTTCATAGGTTTCGCACACAGGCGCTGTAGGAGGTCGGCTCGGCCCTGAATGTAGGTATAATATGAGGTACCTAATCGCGAAAGTCTATAAACTAACCTAACTATCTTAATCTAACTATCTTATCATTATGTCATTTTCGAAACTAAACGGTTGAATCAACTTATTAAAATTTTCAAAGAGATAAATCAAAGGTTATATGACCAGAGAAAGATACAGACTAAGTATACTTTTTCATTACTTCACAAAATTACTAAAGCTTATTATAGACTTATTAATATTAATAAACTTATTATGTTATGTATAATAATGTTTGAAATATTTTAAAAAGTTTATTACTTATCTTTTGGAGGGCAATATCAACCCCCTTCATACGTTAAAAATGTTTATGACCAAATCTACGCTAAAAATCTAGTAAAAGTTATAAAACTTACCTCATTCTCAGTAATATCCCGAGGCAGTCGGATATGTTCAGCAGCTATCCCGATATCCTCGGCGGCCTTCAGCTTCATCCTGATGTAGACGTTGGAGTCCTCCCGGCCTCCCACCTGGACGATGGCCAGCTTCGGTTGGAAGGACGACAACTTGGTCTTACCTTCGAGGACTTGCTGACGTAACTCATCTTGAATTGATCTGGGGAGAGACGCGGTTGAGGGTTTGAAAGATAGAGATAGAATGATAAGTACGAAATAAAAAGATACGTTATTTTTGTTGAAATACCACTTTTACAAAATAAATTCAGTACAAATTATAAATACTACGCTATAAACGGAATAAATCTGCGATTCTTTTCTTTTACTTTTCTGACGTTTCGGATTAGATACTTATTTACTTTATCACTGGTTACGAAGGCTCGGGTATAATTAATAATTATACTTAGTCTAGGATTCTATGTAGGTATCGGATAGTATGGCTGTCGTATGATATAAGGTATTGAAAGAGGCGGCTTTAAACAGAAGCCGGTGGAGAGAGTAGCATTATTCCTAATGCGCCAAGAGCACAGCTACGATAATAAATAAATACCTACATAATATTTATTAAATAGGTAATCCAGATTTCTAACGTGAGGATACCGATTATAAAACGAGCTTAATATATTGAAAAACCTAATGATAACTACCTTCACCACCTAACCAATAATCACAAAATAATCAACTTTAATCCTTAAACTCAAGCCATAAATTCTATAATACCGTGACACTTCCAATCCAGAAATAGGTTCTGCCATCTTGTAGGACTGAAGTAACTCCTGACTCGATCCAGCTCCGACTGGGCGAAATAAGACAGATATGTGATCGGCTACATTTGACCTGTGTTGATAACCTCCACATGAAAACAAGCTTACTTGTAAATATCAGTATTTTGTACAAAATACTTACTGGGTTTGATTGAATAAACTAAATGTAAGTAAGTACACACGTACCGAAGTAACGATGGACAAGACATGTTCGCCTAAGCCAGATGTCCTAGCTTTATCTGGAATCCTGGGTCGAAAGATATATGATATTTATTAAACTTGACTTGGGTTCAACACGCATGGTGATTACGCCTACTTATTCCTCTTCACTGTATCAAAATCATCAGGAGAAGACCTTTGGACCCTTTCCCGAAATTAAAAAAGTGACATGCAAGATGGACGAGGATCTATCTATTCAGCAGACGCCGACGAAAATCACTCTAAATTTCGGCAAATAAACACATTCAATTGCGACTGTATCCCAATAACTATAAAGTTAAAATTACCTCAAACAATCACCACAGAAGCTTTTCAAAGCAGTTGAAGTGTTAAATCTTCTTAGAAAAGTGAAATTCATCTCAACAAGCAAATGAATCTAAGACAATAGATGTTGTGGTCCAAAATATTATTGAAATGAACAAAGGGTCATGGTCTTTAGATATTTGTATCGTTATATTAATGAGTAAAGATAACGAAGAAGATAGATTATTCGCGATAAGGGAATTTTGAACTTTAGATGTTAGGGGATTATTTTAATACCTAAGTAATAATAGTTATGGATATTTTATAGGCTTTTTACAATGATTAGGTTTATGGAAAGCGAGTTTCTATACAGCCTAAGATGGACCGTGCTCGGCTAGAAGATACCTTCGTTATAAGTAGATCGAATAACATCGAAAAATGAGTAAAGAAGTCTAAAGATTGATTTTCATAAAAAACTACAATGCATCATCGAATTTTTGAAAAATTAATTGCAATTATTTATTACGCCATCCTAGATGTGATCCTAGTACCTACCTACTTATAGCTACGCTAATAAGGATCCAATTCTGAGAAATAATTATTTATAATAATATCTAAGTACTTAAGTAGTTACTGTATGTTATCTAAGTAGGTACTTACCCATTTAAAGTAGCTTTGCTAATAAGTGAAGGACTAAACGGCGATGTGCAATATTTTTCTAAATAAAATATTGATTTATTATTGACGTACGATTGAATATAAGTACGTATTAAATCTATACTATATATAAAAATCAATTGCTGTTCGTTAGTCACGCTAAAACTCGAGAACGGCTGAACGGATTTATCTTATCTTGGTCTTGAAATGTTCGTGGAGGTCTAGGGAAGGTTTAAAAGGTGAGAAAAATTCGAATATTTGCCAGGATCACGGGAACGGGTACTACGCGGGTGAAACCGCGGGCACAGCTAGTTAAAAATATAAAAAACATAAGTAGGTATAAGTACATATAATATTCTATTCTATTTAAAAACGACCATTAATATTAAAATTCAGCTGACATTGAATAATAGATATTTTGCGCCTTATTAGCATACGAGTACATTTAAAACATCTCTCCATAAAAAGAATCGTAAAAATCTAATACTAGTCAACTGATAATACAAATAATTATCTATACTAATAAATAAAAATATGTTTAAATTATACACCTATTCGTATCAGGAATTAAATATAATTAGACTGAATTTAAATCTTAACAAACTTATAATTATAAGTACTTAAAAATTATTAAATTAATACTAATCACAACAGTTTTAAACACACTTAGATTTCATTGATTTACGCGAACAGTATACATTCAAATAAAACTACTACTAACGTATATTATGCAAAGCAATCCAAAAATACAAAAAAATACAAAAACAAAACCGCAAATATAATCTATTTCTATTCACTTAAAAATATATAAAAACATAATAAAACCTACCTTAGAACTTCATCCAAGTTATCAACATCACCGGCCTTCCACATTATTATTATCAAATGTTTACGTAACTAATATAATTTAATATATAAAACAAACTCTTTTTTCCTTATTTTGTACATGACACTACGACAGACGAATACGTAATGTGAAGCCTTAGCGCTATGCTAAACAGGTTTTGAGCAATTTGAGAACAACTATGTCAAGAAACACCGTAATAATAATACCGGCTTATTTATTCTAAACTAGCACCGCCCCGCAGTTTTACTCGCGTAGTTCCCGCTCCCGTGAGAATACAAGGATAAAATATAGCCTATGTCACTCGCTGATAATATAGCTTTCCATTAGTGAAAGAATTTTTGAAATCGGTTCAGTAGTTTCGGAGCATATTCGTTACAAACAAACAAATTTTTCCTCTTTATAATATTACTAGTAGCTCCCCGCGGTTTCACCCGCGTAGTTCCCGTTCCCGTGGGATTACGGGGATAAAATATAGCCTATGTCACGCACTGATAAATTAGCTTTCCATTAGTGAAAGAATTTTTGAAATCGGTTCAGTAGTTTCGGAGCATATTCGTTACAAACAAACAAATTTTTCCTCTTTATAATATTACTAGTAGCTCCCCGCGGTTTCACCCGCGTAGTTCCCGTTCCCGTGGGATTACGGGGATAAAATATAGCCTATGTCACGCACTGATAAATTAGCTTTCCATTAGTGAAAGAATTTTTAAAATCGGTCCAGTAGTTTCGGAGGCTATTCATTACAAACAAACAAACAAACAAACAAATCTTTCCTCTTTATAATATTAGTATAGATAAAATAGAAAAACTAACAGAACCCGCAGTTTTTACAGGATAATACTAAACCAAACACATTCCTCTTGAATCACTCTATCTATTAAAGAAAACCGCATCAAAATCCGTTGCGTAGCTTTAAAGATTTAAGCATACATAGACGGACAGACAACGACAGCCACTTTGTTTTATGCTATGAAGTGACAATACTTGACATTAAGTTGTTGTATAGTAAAATAATTTGCTAATCAGGTAGACACATTCGTGTTATGCTAGCTGAAATAGCTCTTTTGGTTTGCGATTGCAGATTTTAAAATTAACCTTATGTTTAGGAAATAAGGTTGTTTTTGTGTTGCAATTTTTTTAGCTTTTTGGATTATATTTGTGTTCTGTCTATTTCTTACCTGTCATGGTTTCATGCATTTTCATCAGTGTAGTGTATTTTTGCCCATAATATAGGTAGTGTAATAGAGAATATAGATCCGTTGCCCACATTCTGAAATGATAATATAAAAAGCAGGTGATTGCCAACATTATATTTATAACAGTTATAACTATGTAGGTAAGTATATAATTATGTATTAGTTCTTTAAAATAATAGCATTTTATTTAAAAACATTACTTACCCTTGTGACTATTTTTATGTTCCCATATTATTTCTTGCAGTATAGAGATTAACTAATAAAAAACAAAACAAAAGGTATTTTAAGGTCGTTCTGGTAGTAAATTAATTCACTCTGTAAATAACGTAAATAAATAAGTCTAGTATACTTGCTAATTTATCTGTCAAGTGGGTTACACAAAGGTGACAATTGTAAATAGTAAATTTCACTACACCAGACCGTCTACTTTTACAATTACAATATTTAGCAGTTGTTGTCTAGTCTAGACGACTTAAGACGACTACTCTACTAATATTATAATTTGTTTGTAACATAACATAATCATTCACTACATCATCTTATTATAGTAACTGACCCCTAAGTTCGAAATCTGGTATCTAGGGTAGGTACCACAAATTACGTACACACTCATTCACACACACCCAGACCGAGACAAATATTTGTGCTTCACACAAATATTCACCCGCACGAGAATCGAACCCGCAACCTTACAGCAGTCCGGCATGGTGACCACTCTGCCATCGAGGTCCTCTATAATTGTAAAACTTTGTGGGAATTAGTGTTTTACTTATCCACACAAAAACTACTGGATAAATTATGTATCCTTCAAAATTGTCATGAAACTTAAATGTTTCATAAAACCTTTATACTTTATACGATACTTTTCAGGGATCAGCAAAAAATTGGGAAAATGGAAAGGTGGTAGAGCAAAATAATAAAACAAGATTATACAAAATCACATATATTCTTAGAATACACTCGTTTGCAAACGACTGGAATTATTGACATAGATTTAATGACGTCATTCCTCATTAGTGTAACAATTACGTCATTATAATTTGATACTTATAGACTACAAAATATTTTTTTATATTACTTTGAACATTTAGAAGTAATTCGTTGGTACGCAAGGAACATTAATTAAAAAAATACTATAGTGCGTTTGAAAAAAAAAACAATTGTATGTATTACTGTTTCATCTTTTTTCTATTATAAAGAAAGAGATGGAATGTTCTAACTATCAGTAAGTTAATTAATAAATTTAATTTCTTGTTGATATTTTTATTTGTATATCTACAAACGACATATAGATATATTTTTATTAAAAAATAAGTTTGAGGTAAATATGGTCAGGAGTAATTTATCACTTTTTAACCGACTTCCAAAGAGGAGGAGGTTCTCAATTCGGCGCGTACATATATTTTTTATTAAAAAAACTAAAATGGATATCTTATTGATAATGAAGTAAGTATACTTATTTGTACATTTGTCTTTTTTACACTTGTCATATATTTAATAAATTTGTCACATAACGATTTACACTTTCACACCAACAACAATTTATATTGTTTTATTATCTAACTTACAAATGTAAGTGAGCTACACATTTATGTTTTGTCTCGCTTTAATTATACACAATTTTGTACGTCAGAATGAGACAAAAATGAACAACAATAACTGTCAACTATAGCTATCCAAAAATATTAACATTATAGAACATAGTTTCTAAGTTGATCTAAGATCATCTACGAACAATCAGTATTATACTCTATCTACAGCACAATAAGGATTAATATAGTGTAACAAAAAAACTACAATAAAAAACAAACAAAAATAAAAAGAAACAGATCAATGTTAAGATTCATTAATCACACTTGAATTTTGAAACATCTATACTGAGATTTAGTAACCACACAATCAAAACTATATTTACAGTGTAATAAGAACTTATATAACGTAACAAGAAACAAATTTATGGCATCAGTAATCACACTTCGATTTGGTTTAATCATTACATAAAGTGCCAAAAACATATCTGTTCCGGTGACAGCGTCGTTATCTGTCAGATGACTGTCAGTTTAATGACAGTAATAGTTCCAAATATTCAACGTTCCAGATAAGTTTGTGGCACTTTACCATATTAACGGCCGATTTATCCTTCGCCAGATAACTTTTATTCGAATAAAATTTACGATTGACAGTTTGTGTATGAAATAACTGTCAAAATTTCAAAATAAAGCTATCAGATGATTGAAAAACTAGCTCTAAGTAATTTGTCAACAAAACAATAAAATAGAGAGATTCATAACAACAAATCACAGCGATAAATTCGAAAATAATCATATGTTGGCATAACAAAGTATCACCCAGGAGGGTACCATTTATCTGACGCTGACTGTACGTATTATATTATTACTCTACGGCCACACTGTCCTGCGAAACTGCCGCGACAAAATCCTTTGATTGATTACTGACAACGAGCGAAGGGCATTCGGTTCGCGGAACTGATTCGCGATAGCACGAATTCTTTGGCCAGACGTGTCGCGACTACGTAAACGTTCGCGTTATCGCGATAAGTGTGGCCGGAGGGTTCATGTTTAAGATTGGAACCTGCGGAAATCCTCTTCCTTCTCAGTGTGCCCGTTGCTGCACAGATGTAGGCGCATCGCGTGTATTGTGAGCGGCGGGGTGTCGCATAGCTTGCAACACAACTCGGTGGCCGAGTTTGTTGCAGTTCTGTTGGAATGAAAAAGGTTAAGTTAATTTTTAACTGTGTATGGTAGTTTTTTATATTTGTTTATTAATGAGGGTTGGATGGTAATATGTTCGCAATAAATCTATTTTTATATTAATAATTTTATTTACATTGAAAGTTGTTTTATTTTTCGAGTGACTGC
The DNA here is from genome assembly GCA_958496195.1 of Timandra comae. Lineage (NCBI taxonomy): Eukaryota > Metazoa > Arthropoda > Insecta > Lepidoptera > Geometridae > Timandra > Timandra comae. The sequence continues at coordinate 7,596,771 of OY292370.1, forward strand.
TCTACGCAGATCATTCGAAAAATTTACACATTTATTTTTGATCAGATATCGCGAGCAGGTATATTTTTGATTGGTTTGATTTTTGATTACTTGATGTTTATCTGTAAAACACGTGGTTATAGAACCAAATAAGAGTTTACAACTATCAATCTATAGAGCTTCTGTTTTCTGAGACACTGATAGAAATCCGACCACTAACAAAACACATAGTATGCCGAGTCATTAAGAAGCAGAAGCACTTTTGTATAGTATAGTAGCATTTTTGTATAGTATAGAAGCCCTTTAATACACTATCATACCTGGCTACAAGTTCCTTCAGGTCATCGTTCTCCTTTTTCAAGCGGCGGAGCGTGTCGTCGCTGAGCGTGGTGAGTTCGGGCGGCGCGTGCAGCGGGTACAGCGCGGCGGTGCGCAGCATGTCGGGGTCGATGATCTCTAGGACATCGTCTTCGGATATCGACCGCCACTCCCACGCGCCTACTACTGACTCCGAGACGCGCAGTTTGCGACGCTTTTGGAGTAAGCTGCGGGAGGGGGATTGTTTTAGTAACATTCTCAAGACACATACGCGGTATGCGGAGTGGAACAGAACAGACTGTGCGTTGGCCAATCAGTCTTCAAAAGCTAACTCATGTTCTGCAACCGTGAAAACATTAGGGCTAGTTTTTAATCAACACAACTTTAATCGAGTAATAATTTTGAAATGCTGACTGTTATTTGTTACAATAACTGTCAAATGTCAATTTTATTCCTCTTACAAAACACAATGACCCATCTGGTTACGAGTAAACCTAAAAACGCTTTCAGTGCAAATTGTAACCTTATGATTAAAACATATCATAGAACGATACAGTCATCATGACAAGTAAACACTCTCAAATATAAACTTTTTTAACATTTACAATATAAATATCCTGGAATATATTATGTGAACATGTTAGGCTAGTTCAAAAGTATTAATAGCTTAGCTATCAAAGACGATACATTAAAGAGTCATCAACCAATCATGATACTGACTTGAGCAGGTTCTCGCGGATGAAGCGTGCGACGTTGGGGCGCATGTCGTCGTCGGGCGCCGGCTGCTCGTGGCCCTCGGGCACGTACAGCGTGTAGTCCATCAGGTGCCGGATGTGGTTCACCTGCACGAGGGAGGTTTTACTACAAATGTCACTTTATTCACGCTGTCCGTAAGAGATCTTGGTTATGCAATGAGATTTATGCAAAGTACAAACTAAATATCAATATATTACTAAAAAATGCCCCATTGGATATCAAACCAAACAGGCGAGGTCACTTTGTCATACCAAGTGACTCTGCCTGCTATGCCATAGGGTCAAATTAATTCTCATTTAAGATAAATGTGTCCAGGAACATGTGTGTTTGTCTTGGACTAGGTTTTTTTCTATATATGTATTATATATAGTATGTAAGAATGTATATTCATTTCAATGTATTCCCCATTTAAGTTTCTCAGCGTTGTTAAGAGAATTGTAAATTAGGCTCTCAATAAAATTAATGTTATTACAATTTATGTTATTACAATGTTATTAAAATTAATGTTTTAAATTATGCCTCGCCTTAATAATAAGATTACAAAGACGCCATACCCATCTAATATCATCGACGTTCATGTCCGCGTCAATATTAACGAGTAGATCGTGCTCGGGGAAGTATGGCGTGGCGGCCTCGTCGCTGCCCAGCCCGCACAGCGCGCTCACGTACCGCGTGCAGTCGGCTGAACGGCGGAGCTCGGCGCTGGAATATAATATTACATTATTATTATTAATTTAAATAAAAACAGTTAATTTCGACGCTCTTACGGTGAAGGAAAACATCGTGAGGAAACCTGCACACACCTGGGAAGAAATTCTAAGGTTGTGTGTGAAGTCGACCAACCCGCACTTGGCCAGCGTGGTTGACTATGACCTAATCACCCTAATTCAGGGTAAGCTCGTGCCCCTCGGTGGGGACATTATATGAGAAAGTGTTTCTCTAACAGTAGGACGAAATAATGCTGAAAACGACCATTGATTTTTATTTTAACTCGCTCACTAAAATGATTATTAGGTTAGAAGGGTGGATTTGCATTTGACAGAACAAACATTTTGGTAGTAAACATAGCTTAGCACATAGCTTAGCTTATTAATCACTCACGTGGGACAGAATATCAGCGACACAATGGCTGGCAGTGCGGGTATGTTGGGCATCAGAGTGGTGTGACGTAACGTCAGCCTGCTGCTCACCTCGTTCTGACCCACAGTGCCCGCTACCAGGATCCTGAAATATAAAACATAGTGAATTTATCAAGTGAGTGGTTGGTGAAATCCGAAACTATGTATAAGGTACAGCGAACAATTTCTCAGACCGATTTTCATGCAACATTAAACTGCATAATAATATTTTTCAAAAATCGAATCGAATAAGTATTAAAAAATTACACCATGTATTATTATCACACTATTTTATAGGGTCACTAATAAGGTTCAAATTCTGAGAAGTGATTATATATGGCAAACTAACGGAAAATGCTCATTTTCAACCAAATACTAGACAACTTTAATTAGATACGACCGAGGAAAATTTCACCCCTCGCCACTGTTATGAATAGTTATTTAACTATGTTATTTAACTAGTTATTTAACTATTCATTCATAACAAACAACAACAATAAATCAACACAAACTGTACCTTTCAAACGGTTGTTGCGGGTCCGTGTCCAGAAGCACAGAGTTGACAGAGTTCCACTCGATCTGCACTTGTTTGTTTCGGCTCGCGTATAACAACGTGTGGATGTTTGTTTCTAACGGGCTGAAATAGTAACAATATAGTAAGATTATTTTTAGATAGTGTGTGGTTACAACTTCAAATGCCTGTTCTTGAGTTCATCCTCCCATCTGGGTTTTTTGGTTGTATTTGATCAAAAATCAACTAAATTCGTAGTTTTGAGAGTAATGGACGAATTTCATCGAAAACATCGCCTATATTTAGAGAGGTCAGACAGTATGTGGTCGACAACTTGGCAAAATAATTTGAATTTAGTAGTTTTTAAAACTATTGTCCATATTATATTGCTAAAATTATATTAGCTCCTATAATTTAGTCATTTCACCACGGCCGAAGCATATTAGGCGGCTAGGCGGTATATGTTTGTTTCACGATAAGTCCCGCGAATAATTAAATAAGAATTTTTTTATATCTTGATACTTTCTATTGTAATTGCTATAATTTACTCTCAAAACACACTATTTACACACAATTATCGTAACAATACCTGAAAGGCCCTTTCAAGCACTGTTCCATCATGCATTCCTGGCGCGCGGGCGCCTCCAGCTCGCACATCTCGCCGCACGCCAGCTCTATCTGCTGTTCCTTGTTGTGGGCGCGTTTCTGGGATAGGTCCAACTCGTTGGCGCTCTGACGGAGGTTGTGATTTATCTGTGAAATGGTGGGGTTTTTTAGTAAATAATTGTTAGAAATTGTTTGAAAAAGCATTAATTGAAATACGAATCTAATGGAATGGTTGATCGAATTTGGTCGAGAGTTGGTCAAAGTTTAGATGAATTCGCAGCATTATGAGTAATAGACGAATTTCATCGAAACTATCGAATAATTTTTTTATCGTGTAGTAAGACTATAGTCGTTGAAAAGCTTGACATAATTGGTCGAATTTGGTCAAAAAAAGTAAAGAGATTTTACCGAATTTATTATTCTAATTGAGATTTCCCTAAAATGGGGCCGCCCAATAACACCAAAAACCCAATAACATCAAATACACAAAAAAGATTTAAAAAAAATGGTAGACTGAAAAAAAATTAAGAATACTCCAAAGTTCTAGTTCAATCTGGTTGGACTTCAGTTACCTTAGACTCATAGCTCTCTTCACACGACACCGCATACCCCTGCTTCAACAGTTCCTGGTTGATGTTGACGCGACCGCCCTCAGCCAGTAGTTCTATCGAGACCACGCCGTGCACCACTGAGTATACCTAGGAATAGAGATGGTCGTGATAGCATAATGAGAGTGGAATTATCAGAATGTTATATTTAAATGATGACTAATTAATTTGGCATTGGTGTGATAAATTTGTTAATTTGGATATGTAAAGTAATATTAAAATATAAAATATTAAAAAAAAAATATTCTTAATACTTTTTCAAGGGAGTATTGCATTATGTTACATAACACCTCGTAGTTGTACACTCCCGGTTTGATTAGTTTTTATCAATTCAATCACCTCGGTTACGATTTGAATCTACTGAACCATAGCATTGTACAGGTGTGTAACATAAAATGTAATCTAATTTAATGTCTGCAAGTCTGAATTCACTTAACATTCATACGGTTTGAACGTTGCCTTATTTAATTTTTCATAGTCTTTGTGGCCTGAATTAACCAACTACCATAGACTATACGTACCCGTGCAATAAGCGGCGCCCTAGCAGTGAGCTGGCCGAAGCTCCGCTCGGCTTGCGGCGTCCAGTGTCCGCGCGCGTCCAGCAGCGGCGACGGAATGACGCCGCGCAGCCGGCAGCGCATCGCCAGCGGCGGGAACGACACGGGCGGGGGGAGGGCGCGGAGGGTGGACGTGCTGAGTGAGCGGGACAAGCCTATGTCTAGGAATTGTACCTGTAGATAAAGAACTATAGTCAATATAAGCGCAATTATAGAGGTAGATTTGGACCGCTTTTGCTAATTCTTAAACACGGATTGCTGACGTACTGAATGACCCAAGAATACCCACTTGTATGAATAGTAGTTGTAGATTGTGTAGAATAGATAATATGGGTTCTAGCCTACCGTAGGTCTAAACATAAGACAATAAAATTTTAATGGTTAAATGTTAAGAATCTTTTGATTAGCCACATCTTCCTAAGTTCTGGATTAAATTAACTTAAATTGAAAACAAATCTTCTAGACAACAGACCAATCCAGGACTAGACCAGCGAAAATGTAGTGGAATGCTACTTATAGCCCCAACTCACCTCAACCCTATCCCTGGGCAGCATCTTAGTAACCTTAACCCTATGGAGTTGTCTCCCCGCGTCATCTATCGGCGCCGCATACATGTCGCCGCACCTGACAGCGCCCGTGTACGCGATCAGCTGGTAGTTGTTTAGAGCCGCTTGTATCTGACGTAACTCGGCCAGTGTGGACTCGTCGTCGTAATATACCCAGAAGTTGCTGACGTTTATGAGCTGGAAAATAAATGAGAAATTTTAATCATGAGAATTAATTATAAGTACTAATATGTATGTTTGTGTGTTTTCCAATTAAAGACTACTAGCTATGCCCCGCGTAGTTCCCGATCCCGTGGGATTTTCGGGATAAAACATAACCTATGTTCTTCCCCGGATCATAAGCTACCCCTGTACAAAATTTCAAGTCAATCGGTTCAGTAGTTTAGTCGTGAAAGGACAGACAGACAGAGTTACTTTCGCATTTATAATATTAGTAGGGATAATTCGATTCAGTGGCGTACAATGCGGAATTGTGCCGATGCTTAGTTGGAACGTGAATGTTTTCAAATGCATCAGTAGTGCAGCAGTGTTTAGTGTCCTAATTGGAAAAGCTCCATGTATGCACACAGAAAATAAAAAGCTAATGTATAAACGACGGGTATTGTAATTATGAATTCCGTTTTATTGAATGGTGTTTATTACAATGTTCTAATAATCTAAAGATATACTTTAAAATATTTAAAAAAAATTGCTTTCTTTTTGCTAAATTAACTACATAATAACACACATAAAGCGTTTATCAACAGACCAAACCCTGATAAACTTACTTATCATACAATTAAATAATAAAACATATACTAACATGTGATATCCTCAACGGAAAATGCGTATCATCCAGTTCAGGCAGACGAGGCACCATTTTCACCAAGTCTTGTTCGGATCTCTTAGTCTTCAACAACTCGGCGAGAGCGTTCGCTTTTTCTAACCTGAATATGTAAGAGAAATAAATAAATATCAAGAGATGTTGAAGTTTTTTTCAATAAACTGGCGTTTTGAGCCCTTTTCAGACGATTTTATGCTCTAGTAATCTTACTTAGTAAAACAAGAAGAAATAAAAGATAAATTTAATACAAGACTAGCGCCGCCCCGCGGTTTCACCCGCGTAGTTCCCGTTCCCGTAGGAATATGGGGATAAAATTATGCAAAAAACCTTCCCACTGAATCACTCTATCTATTAAAAAACAAACCGCATCAAAATCCGTTGCGTAGTTTTAAAGATACAGAGGAGCGGGACAGAGAAAGCGACTTTCTTTTATACTATGTAGTGATTATGTGTGAAAAATTGATGATTTGAATGTACATATTTAATGTGGCAATATCCTTAATTTTTTATAGTAAAAACAATTAATTCAAAAGCTTGTAAGATTCCAATGGGCCAGAGTAAATTTTGTATCAGTCGTAGTTTAGTTACACTGGCGGAACATAGATGGCGCTGTTCATTAATAAATTAGAACACGCAAACGGTATTTGTTGAGAACGGTACATAACCTTAGTTCCGTACTTATATATTGCTTATTTAGATATTGCTATTTTACACGTATAATTTTTGAAAGATGATTCATATCGTCTCATTGACAATCTAAACCTAATAGATTAGGCATGGGTCGTCGACGTATTTTTCGTCAACGAAACTGGACCGTCCATAAACATCCGTCGACTAGTCGATCAACTGGTTGAATTCGTCGACTAATCGATCAACTAGTTGAATTCGAAAAGTAAACGCAATAACGGCAGACGTTCAATCGACTAAGCGCGCGGTTTCGTCTACTGAAACGATGCAACGAAGACGGCGGCTTTATTTATTTTATTTGTACGTACTATTTGACAGATGAACGATCTACATTATGTCCCAAAATAAGCATTAAATAGTATAAAACAGAGTTGCTTTCTCTGTCCCTATGTCCTTATGTCCCTATGTATGCTTAGATCTTTAAAACTACGCAACGGATTTTGATGCGGTTTGTTTTAATAGATAGAGTGATTCAGTGGGAAGATTTTTTAGCATAATTTTATCCCCATATTCCTACCGGAACGCGAGAGAAACCGCGGGGCATAGCTAGTTTACAAAAAAGAATTTTCTCTTCATAATTTTCCAGACTCAGGACTAACTGAATACGTTTTGAGAACATTTTAACAAGAACACTAACAAAACTAGTTAAAAAAACAAACAACAAAATATCAACTCTAACACAATACAGTTAAGGTTCAAATTGCTTTATTTCAACGAATGAACTGGCTGGACGGATACGTTTACGCGTCTTCGTCGACGCTCGTCGCGTTACAGTAGATAAGAACGCCGTGGATAGAGTCTCAGATTAGCCTTTTATGAATTCAACTAGTTTACGAATGAACCGTCTATTTAAACCGTTGTTTGATTTAACGCTCATCGCTATAGATGCTTATAATTATATAAAATACTAGCTGCGCCCCGCGGTTTCACACGCGTAGTTCCCGTTCCCGTGGGAATTTCGGGATGAAAAATAGATGTTGGCCGATTCTCAGACCTACTGAATATGCTGACAAAATTTCATGAGAATCGGTCAAACCGTTTCGGAGGAGTATGGCAACGAAAACTGTGACACGAGAATTTTATATATTAGATCAAACTTGTTTTAAAATTAAGTATTAAAAATTATATAAATGTTTGTATATTTTAAATTAAACGTTGATATTTTACTGAAAAAATATAAGCATAGGAAAAAGTAGTAAATTGATGATCCTAAAATTTAATTTTGTTTACATGTTAATATTTTTTAAAGATAAGTTAATGCTACTTTTGTGATATCCGAAATAGACGAACTGTCGTCACCAAATTTTCTTGTCTAAACATCTATAAGTAATTACTTAAATTATGAGTAATACTTATACATCTTATCATAAGTGTGTGTAGTTTCTGATACCCTAGATACAAGTTTCGATAATAAAACTAAACGCAGATTTGTATGGGATCGAACACTCCGCCAGAAGATGGCGCTGCTTCGATCCCATACAAATCTGCCTTATCGTAAAGTTAACTTTACGAAAAAAAACTCGCACTAGGCACTCAGTTACTATAATGAGATGATGTAGTGAATGATTATATTATGTTATCTGTAAGTACTTACGGTAATAGTCCGATCCTTATATCTGTCTTCAACTGCCTCGCTTTCACTGCCTTGTAGACAGACAACACCACTTGGCCAGGTATTGTTGGATCCTGACAAAAAAAAAAGGTTTTTTTTTTTAAATAAACGTAGTATATCGTTGTTACAGATTGTTTTAGTAAGAATGTAGAGAAGGAAGAAAGAAAAAAAAGAATAGAGGGGAACTTACACCACTATTGTCTCTGCCACGGTTCGTGTTGTCTATGCCATCATTGAAAGTGAGATACACTTTGCTGAAAAAACAACACAATTAAGAAATAAAAATTAAATCATGAAAGGACATATACACCCTTATTTTGAAATTGCGATACCTTATCTCACAGCTAATGTAAACGACGGGTGACAATATAATAGTGAAGTTAGTTTTTTTCTTTTGCTTTTATTTAAAAAGTTATGATAAGTCAAAGATTTTCAAAATCCCGCCGAATTTTATTGTTATTCTACACCGAACGCTGCGATACACAGCTGAGCGCGGTCATCGACCCGAGCCGTCACAGAATACTTGATAGCTAGTGTGCCGTCTGGTAATACGACATTTATTTGGTATTTTTTAAAGATAAGAAATCGACTATCATTTTTGATATTTTTATTGGATATATGGATTCAGTTACTGCTACAGATATTCTGATTTTAATAAGTCCCATATTTTCAAAATAGGGGTGTATAAAACATTCATTAAGTAACATTTAAAACAGTGAACCGGCTTAAAAGGAGCATAAAAGAGTTGATTCGCATTGCCAAAGATCGGATCAAAGTTCGTAAACTGGTAGTCGAGCGTCACTAATTGGATAGACATTTATAGAAGAATATAGTAAGAATTAAAAAAAAACTAAATATATTTTAAAAAATACAACCAATAATAAAAAAAAACGTATACATACTTGCAATTTTTATCGAATGTGACGCGCGGTTCGTCGCCGATCTCCCGCCGTATGATGTTCTTGATGGCGGGCGCGTAGATCTCGCCCGGTTGGGAATCCGGGAAGTTCTTCAGATATACCTATGATAAAATAATATACATACATAGTTATACGTTTGTTTAATAATAATAGGCATGTTCGGCCGAACAAAGTCCTGAGCTATGTTAGTTGGTCTGACTTTCTGAGTCGTTAGTAACCAAAAGATGCAAAATAACGAATAGAATAGTGCTGTACATTGTAGAGCTCTAAGCTTGATTCACACATATCAGTGAAGTGTCGTCACTAACACTGACAAGTGGGGATATTTTGCACCGTACCGGTACTGTATTTAGTTAGTTCAACATTCTACTACAGTAAGCGTCAGAGAAAAGGTACCTCTTAGCATAGCCTCTTGCTTAGCATACCAAAGTGAACCAAGGGAAGTACTTTTTCTCTGACGGTGACACTACTACGTCTTCTTGAATCTATAATATAAAAATGAATCGCATAACTACACAACGTCTGGACCAATTTCGCTAATTATTTTTTTGTTATGTTTGTTACTGTCAGGAGAAGGTTTTTATGTTAAAAAACAGGAAAATCTATGGGAAAATTGGACCCGGGCGAAGCCGGGGCGGGCCGATAGTGTATAATAAATTAATTACCGTGTTTCGCGGGTCGAGCCCTCCCAACAGTTTGACGGCGTCGCGTTCCCGATCCTCGTCCACCGACACTTGCACGAAATATTGCGGGTAGAACGCGCCCGCGATTATCAGCTGTAATACAAACATTGTATTAAAATTAGTATTTACAGTACAAAAGCAAATGTACACAACACTGAAGGGGCTCTTTATTAATATTACTTATTAAATATTTCGAAGTAGGATTTATTTATGTCACTGTCCTGTATGAAATATACTCAAATGTGAAGTCATGCCATTTCCATTCAATTTGACCATTTCGACTCAATATATCGGCGTGTTTAATAGTTGATGTGGAATGAGATACAGCCTGGTGATAGATAGACAGACAGCGAACTCTTAGTAACAGCCACTAGATTTTGGGTACAGAGCACTAAAAAAAGGCTTTTGAGTGAGTGTTAACCCACCTTGAGCACGACGGGCAGCTCGTGTCTTGCCCAGGGCGCGCGCGGGCCGCTGCCGATCGCCTCCCTCGCGAGGCGCTGGCGCAGCTCGCGCACGAGGTCGTCGACCTCCCGCAGCGCGCGCGGCTGGACGAAGAACCGCCGCGCCCACTGCACCTCGCTGTTCCCCTGGTGCTTGAAGTAGTTCTGTTGGCGCAGGTGGTTCCAAACCTGTTGGGAAAAATGTATTGTGTAATGTAAAATGTAAATATTGTGTATGTCGAAAGAGTAATGAGGATGACGAAAGGGGGAATAGATTTAAAGGTATTAAAAATATTGTATAGGTAAGTACTTATATCGAAAGAGTACGACAGGGCTAATGAAAATGATATTCTATTTTATCCGTAAGTCTGGTTTTACAAAAATATTAAGATTTTTTCTTCAAATTGGTAAAACTGTTTTACTTAAAACACATTAAAGCTGAGGAGTGATAATTCTAGGTAAAAAGTGTGCCTAGCTGTGACGTCACACGAGTTTGTAAGCACTGTATCATGTCAATTATCTATTTGCATCAAAAATAAAATAAAAAATCCAATATTTTTCAAAATCTATCTGACGAGCTAATCAGATTTTTTTTAGTCAACATCCACAGTAGTGCCAGGGAAATGGTTACGAAGCAATGTTATGTTTATGTAATGGCTAGAAGAAGTAGTTGGTAGTGCCCTGCCTGCTAGACTAATAAAAAAAATACTGTGGTTAAAATCACATCACATAACTAACAAGGAAAAACCTACCTTGTAAACGTTGAGATAAGCGATACAATCGCTTGTTGATCCATCGGCCCACGTCAATTTGGAGTTGTACGCGTTCAGTTTCTGGAGGAACGGGCTATTGAACACATTCTTCACGGACATAGCAGCAGCTACAACAAATAAAAAAAGGTTGGTACTACCAGAAACGGAAATTATTAGTATACAGCGCACCGCGGTTTTACCCTCTTCTGTGAGAATGCGGGGATAAGTTAAAAACCTCCCTCTTGAATCAATCTATCTATTAAAACAAACCCCATCAAAATCTGTTGCGTAGTTTTCAAGATCTAAGCATACATAGGGACGGACAGCGATAAGCGACTTTTTTATAATGTGGTTTGTTTTAATAGATAGAGTGAAGGTTTTTAACGTAATTTTATCCCCGCATTCTCACGGGAGCGGGAACCACGCGGCTGCTTGTAAAAAATATAAAATAAGGTGAAAATCCGTACCCATAATAATGCTGTCTTCTAAGCACCCAAAAATATGTCCAAGAATGATCAGTTTCGATACTTTGACGTCAATCGGCAGTTTGGCCATGACGCGCCCCATGTACGTGATCTCTCCGTCATTGGGACACCATTCACCATCAATTGTCTTCTTTAGAGCACCAATCTGTAATTAATAATTTGATTGAAGTGCCTACAATACACACAGTATTGTGTTGGTCATTTCTCCAAAGCTGGCGCGAGCAACACATAGACATTTTACAAACGTATAGTGTCTGTGAATGCCACTCAAAGTGATGTCACACGTCACAGTCATCATGACAAGTCAGTCCGTCCCTCTCGCGCGCGGTCAAGAATTGAGTATGAACGGGACAGTGTAATATGTTATGGTTTTGGAACTTAAAAATACGGGGTAATTTGATTTCATTCAATGAATTTCAAAACTGGTTAAAAAACGCGCTACTTTTTATAGAACAAAACTACATTAGGTAATAATAAAATGTACTTGTAAATAAAAAGCTTATCATGTTTCATACCTCTTTAAGAACCAGTAAAGTTCTGTGTATGTTTGAAATATCGGGTGGGTCCAGTGCGAGAGCTAGTATGTCGCTCGGCGGTCCCATGTCTAACATCTTCGACAGCAGCACCAATCGCTCTAGAGGACATCTCTTTATCTCAGGAGTTACTTCTTGTTCTAAGTTGTTCTGTAAATAAACAAATAATTAAAATTTAAGAATATAATATATACAAATAAATAAAATAGAAGTGTCTGTTTGTTTCAAATTAACCGCTTTTCGCTAAAGGCATATGAAAAAATACATGGTCCTACCTATCATAAAAAATCAATTTTTAAAATTTTTGTCTGTCTGTTCTATCTGCTAGTGAAAGTCCCGTCAAAATTGGTCCAGCCATTTCAGAGATTATGGTTAATCTCAGAAATTATGACTGGACTGAAATACCTGGACAGATTTTGAAGGGACTCTAATTTATTAGATAGCTAATATTTTAAAGAGTATCTAAATATCGTAGGTTAATTTTAATACCGAAATTACCCTGTAATCGGGATTAAGGCAGTGGGCCCACCGCGGGCGAGTGAGCGATGAACTATCGACTATTTTCCCAAGAAAAGGACGTTTAACACACGTTCCGTGTAAACAAAAGAGATGCATATATTATTAATAGTTACTCGCCTTCACACTGCTAGCGAGTAACTATTAATATATGCATCTCTTTTGTTTACACGGAATATACATTCACTGTCCTTTTCTTGGGCGAGAAAATAGCCGATAGTTCATCGCTCACTCGCCCGCGGTGGGACCGCTGCATATCGCGGGAGCACAGTAAGTACTTACATAAAACTTCTGCGGCACCAGCCTGTAGACGCGGCCGTCCCTCACTCGGCCGGCGCGCCCCGCTCGCTGCTCGCAGTTGGTCTTCGAGGCCCACCGCATTTGGAGCAGTGTGAAGTTGGTTTGTTCATCAGCTATTAGCGTCTTCATGAGGCAGTAGTCAATCACTGTGTAGAAAAATATGTTTTAGTATTACGGCAACCCAAATGGCTGAGTAGTTACCTAACCAGGCTTGCCTGCCAAAGAATTGATTGTGAGTCCGCGCGTGCGAGGTAAATATTTATGTGATTCATAAACATGTATTTATCTCTGTCTTGGAGGGTTTGAATGGGTGTCTATTATTTTTGATGCTCTTAAAGTCTATAATTCATTCATTTGGCGGTGAGACTAAATGTAAACAAACCATGAAAAAGGTTATTTTGTATGTCATGTTTTATCAATAATACATAGACTACTCCCTACTGACTACTTGATATTTAATTAATCTTTGAAATATAGAATATATAACATACTAGCTTTAGCCCTCAACTTCGTTCGCGTGTAATAATTATTTTGACACGCGACTTCATTTACGTAGAAGGTGAAAAAATAGTTATTCTGTGCCGCCGTGCACTAGCCGGGTTGCCTTGTCGTAGTAACTATTTAGTAATCTGTGGCCTTGATCATAATTTTGCTGTAATGTTATTTTAAAACTAAGATATCTTCTAAAATACTTATTGAAATCAAATCATGTAAAAGGCAAATTTCTTTTAGATTAAATACTTTTGCAATATAAGCGCAAAAAATGAGTTTTTTACGACATCACATTAGAAACCCCTAGATTTATCAGTGTTTCTCTACAATATCATGCATGTATTATACATATAAACTTTCCTCTGGTATCACTCTATTAAAAAAACCGCTTCAAAATCCGTTGCGTAGTTTTAAAGATTAAAGCATACATAGGGACGGACAGACAGCGACAGCAACTTTGTTTTATAAGTACTATTTAGTAACCATAGATGAAAGATTGGTTAGATACCGCGATACCTGATGAGATGCATATATTATTAATAGTTACTCGCATGTTCACACTGCCAGCGAGTAACTATTATGATCACGGATGAACAGTTCAGTTCATCCGTGATCATGGCGCTTGCAACAGCGTCGAAATATTGGAAACTCGAAATCACGATCTTTGAGCAATTGGTAGGGAATAAGACACTTTGGCCATAAAATAATACCGGTAATGCGTCTCGGAGATTTTTGTCAAAGCATATACAACAGCCCGAATCAAATGATTAGACAAACGCCTAATCCAACGGATAGCTGTCGTACTACAATGCATTTTTTGAGTAAATATATTAATATATGTGTCTGTCTGTGGTCACGATACTCACGATAATTTTTCGACAATCACTAAACAGGTCGACATGCTCATAACCTATAGTGTGTGTAAAACAAATTGCAACGATGCTATGCGGAAATGGTGTTTAGGGTTCAGGTTACTTTATGTTTTTTTTATTTCAATACTAGCTGACCCGGCGAACCGCCTTAGCGTAGCTTTGATGCACTACTTTATTTTGTCAAAATGCAGTATTTCGAGTTCTGCGGCCTAATTTTGTACGTCTGCTTGGTGGTCTATGGCTGTGAATGACGTTGACATACTTTACGCGCGTTTTTTAAAATATGCAAAATTACATGTATTTTTTTTATAATCTAACTGAGGTATTTTCTTAATTTTTTTGCGTAAGATCATTCTACAGAGTCTGAGAAAACTACAAAAGAAAAAGCCAAATCGGTCTAGCCGTTCTCAAGTTACGACGTGATAACGGGAAACGGGTTTCATTTTTATATATATAGACTAGCGGCGCCCTGCGGTTTCACCCGCGTAGTTCACGTTCCCGTAAGAATATGGGGATAAAATATGCTAAAGACCTTCCCACTAAATTACTCTATCTATTAAAATAAACCGCATCAAAATCCGTTGCGTAGTTATAAAGATCTAAGCATACATAGAAAGCGACTTTGTTGTATACTGTTTTTGATGATTACACGAAATTTGGTTCTTGAAGTATTATTTTTACACAGTTTCACCACGCAAACTGACATTTTACTACGTATTATGTTCAAAATTTAATAAAACATTAGGAACATACGCCTCACAGGCAGCTTGCAGTATGACTGGCTTGGATACGCCGGGTATGTATGTACGTGTAGTATTTGTTGCCGCATTTGACCACGTCGGCGATACCTACCGAACACAGCGAAACCAATTCTTCATCTAAGGTAGTAATAGTAATGACGATGATAATTGACATTACTAAAACCTAAAAATGCTGTGAATCTCAAACTATGGATACATTTTAATACTACTAAATGAAGGTGAACAGTCATTTTAAGTAATGAAAGTAAAATTAATAGATTTCGTATTTAGCCGGATTGTACCCGTCATTTTTACTCTTGATCAACTTGTTGACGTGAGTGTTTTCTTCCCGATTATATAGTAAAGTATATTGTAAATTTTTGATAATTCTTTGTTTAAAGTAATTATTGTATTATGTTTTATATTCAAATATCGTTAAATTTCTGTTATCTGAACGTTGATTTTGATGAAAATAAGTGAACCTGGTTCAAACAGCGCTTGCACTTTTACTTCGCCGAAGATCCAAACATACACCAAGGTGTTATTAATATATTTAAATACGTAGAAAAGACTTGGCCAAAGATTCGTATCCCTACAAAAATTATATTGTATATAACGACTTCACGAGCCTCCGTTTACCGATTTCTAAAAGAAAAAAAGGAAAATCCATGTTGGAGCTCTTCTTCTTCTGAGCATCACCAATAAATAGTTGTTTATTTATTTTGTAGTAAAACAATTCAGGTGCTTACATGAATTGTTTTTACTTGTACTCAACTCATCCTGTTTATTACCATTTTATTGATTTTTACACTAAACTAAATTACTTATAGACGACTTATCAAAGATGCCTACTTAGTCTTATTTTACTTTCATATTTATAACTCTAAAAAAACAATATATTTTTCGCCAAAAGAGCTAAAAGTTTGACAACCAGTATTTCTTTGTTTACATTTTGTCTCACGGCCAAATGAATGAACTATAGATACTAGATGATGACTTATGTATAAATAATAAGCGTGATTGAATATTTTCAGCAGTGATATATGTATAGACAGCAAAAAATAGCCAACAAATCTTTCTGAACCCAAATCTAAGTTGTTCATTGAATCCAAATAAAAAAAAAAATCTCTTACCATACTTAATATCTGGCACAGTAATAGAACTCTCAGCGATGTTAGTAGAGAGGATGATCTTCCTGTTTCCCGGGGGTGCCCGCTGGAACACCCTTACTTGTTCGTCCGCTGTTATAGTGGAATGTAACGGTAACACCCACCACTTGTACTTGGCACATTCTTTGTCGCTCAGTGATTCTCTATAATTAACAAAACAGTCAGTTGTTATAAGTAAAGTGACAGTAATACCCACCACGACACTTGGCTTATGAGGCGAGTAAAAAAAAATTTTGTTTGATGATAAAAATAACGCTTCAGACAAATATGCAACAAAAAATATTTTAATGAAGTACAGGAAAGTGCTGTAGTTTTTAGGTATAGTTAATCCACATTTCCTTCTTTAACAAATGTGTAATTATTCTTGCGAAGATATGAGAATAACTATAACCCTGTTATTCCACATCTATACAATATTATCAAGCTGAAGAATTTGTTTGTTTGAATGCACTAATCTCAGGAACTACTGGTCCAATTTGGAAAATTCTTTCAGAGTTAAGTAGCACAATTATCGAGAAAGGCTATAGGCTATATCACGCTTCGACCAATAGGAGAAGAGTTACCATGGAACGAAGCCAGTATATTATAAGAAGAAGAAGGCTAGTGCTTACCTTAAGTTTTGGTCCATCAAGCAACTGTAAAGATCTTCAATTTCGTTTATACCAGGTAGGAATATCAATACTGAAGGCAGACCAGACTCTGAGCGGTCAAGGTCATCTTCGTTATTATCGATCAGTTCAAACGCATTCAATAACTTTATCACTAAGTGGCTCATCTTTGGTGCTATTACTGGCTCTCCAGTTTTTGGCATACAATCGTCGAGTATCTGTTGAATAATGGTAATATAGGTTTTATTTATTTATGTAATGAGATAGTAATGAAAAGTCTTGTATTGTACATGGAGGTATAATAACAAGAAAGGAAGCATAGTTGATGGTTTAAGAGATGGCCTCTATGAGAAAAGGATGGTTTGCATTGTCATATGCTAATTGCAGTAGTGCAAGAGAGGTATAAGAACCAGTTACAAAAAAGAACTAAAGAACATGTTTAGGAAGATCTCTAAGGCCCAATATAACTTTTAAAAAGTGTAGCAAAATTTTATTACAAACATTGTACTCAACTCACCGCTCCAAACTTATCCAATTGGTTCAAATAGAATTTTTTTACAGTGAACATTGGTTCTTTCCTTTCAATTTTGATACATGAAGAGTTCTGGAGCCCATGTGGGGTCATTATCATGAAGTAATCGGCAAACACTTGACTGTTAAACGTAGCTGACATTAGAACTATTTTGACAGCCGGAGATACAGTGTGAAGCAACTTCTTGACTACAAGGAGGAGGAAATCCATTTCCTGACCTCTTTCGTGAACCTCATCGAGAATGATGTGTGTGTATTCATTCATGGTTTTGGCGTTTACTGAAAATTATTGAGTTATTGTTATGGTGTGTATATCATATTAATATTAGGATATTATCTAAAAAGTCTATAACATTGTTTGATATAAGTAAAGAAATAATAAATAATTTCTTACCCAATTTTTGTAGTAACACTCCTGTAGTGACATAAGAAATACGAGTATCAGATGAAGTTTTGTTTTCCAACCCAACCTATGAAAATAAGACACATTTTTATTTTATTTTCATTTGCACATCAACATATTATATTTATTTGTATTTGAATCATGAAATTTCACATACATATTGCACAGTGTATGTAAAATTTCAAATGTAAGAAAGCCATGAAATTTGGTACAGGGGTAGCTTATGGTCCGGGAAAGAACATAGGATACTTTTTATCCCAAAATTCCCACGGGAACAGGAACTATGCGGGTGAAATCACTGCTAGTTTACTATTATCAACATACCTGATATCCAACAAGACCTCCAACATCCCAACCTCTTTCTTGCGCTACTCTCTTTGAAATGGATATAGCAGCAATCCGCCTCGGCTGTGTCACAACCACTTTACAGGGACGGTGTTTCTGGTAACAGTCGTCCAGGATCCACTGGGGTACCTGAGTGGTCTTACCGCACCCAGTTGGACCCTCAATTATAACTACTGGAAAACCTTGGATGCGATCCAGTATCTGTTAAAAATATAATAGTTATATTTTTATTGAATTTTTAGTAAAATGCTAATTGTTTGATCGATTTGAATATAATTAAATATTATTTAAAAGGTACCTGTTGTTTGTAATGGTTGATTGGCAAATTCAAAGTATCCTCCTTCCTTTGAAAGGAGTATTTGCTGTAAACTTCAGTCATCGCTTCTTCAGTGAGTTCACCAAAGTTCTGAATGGACTCTCCGAAAGAAGTCAAACGTTCTAAGGACTCCAAACCACGGGACATACTTTCAAAATGTTTTCGCTCCATTTCTTTCTACATAACAAAAAGGATTTTCATAATTTGTTGAAAATAATTCTAAAACTCAATTTCAAATGTAAAAGTGGAGTTTACCTTCACGTATAATTCAGTTTCTCGTTGTTTTACTTCCCGAGCATAGTCAGTACCACATGGAACAACGGAACGTTCATGTTCAGCTTTCCTCGACATATCCGTGGAATTATCTTCTTTGGTCAAATAAACGCCTCCAGTCAAGGGTCCCCGAAGTTTCCTAACTTGAGGTTTTCCTGGGCCACTTCCATGGAAAAACGCACGCAACTCATCCATTTTAACAGAATAGAAAAAAGCCCTACCCTAATAGTTTAAAAGTCCGAAAATGAATATTTAGTATAACATAAACTTTCGATTATTCGATTATTTTACTCGCAAGTCCCGTTTTACTTCTGCAACAAGTTGTTTTTAAATGTTTTTCCGGCACCATAAATTTGTCGAAAACAACAACAAAAGAGACGGATGGATCGGACGACGGAAAGGAAGGAGCACATTTGAGCACAGATTAAAAATATTTGGTAATAGCAAGCAAAGAGGAAAGGAAGGAAGAAAAGTGTCAAAGATACCACAGACAGAATAGACAAACGATTTCCGGGTTATAAAATTCCTCAGACTTTTCCCTAAAAAATACCTTTCATAAAATTGTACTTTTGATTAAGTACTTATTATTTATTTTTAATCACTGATTTCCTTCTATCCAAACTTTTGGCAAAATAAAAAGCGTTAAACTAGACAGTCTACTCAAAAAAATTTAGTTTACATTTCCCCGAAAATAATATTTTACCCAATATTTGGGAGCAATCCAGAGACCGTTGGGCTTTCGCTGGCTGACGATGAACACGGGACTCGAATGACCATGGACTTTATTATGTACGAGCTAAACCACAAATCAGAAAATTACAGGATTGAGAAGATTCACGATTAATTCTGGAACCTTGGTTTGGTCCTAAAACTGTGAAACATGGTTTCGGTGCAGGCGTTTAATGTTTATTTTTAATTGATTACAATATTAAAAATAACGTGATGTGTCAGTCGCAAAATCTAGTAAATGTAACAACCAGTTTGTTATACCTACCATAGATTTTTGTAGATAAGATGTCCTGTGTGTGATCCTGTGTCGTTGTTACTGGGCTCCAGGAGCGTTGTTATTGCCCGTGCAAAACTGAGACAGGTCGATAGTCTTTAAAACTACGCAACGGATTTTAATGCGGTTTTCAGTAATAGATAGAGTAATTCAAGAGGAAGGTTTTTAGCATAATTTTATCCCCACATTCCCACGGGATCGGGAACAACGTGGGTAAAACCGCGGGGCACAGCTAGTTTTAAATAAAACAAATTAATAAATAGAATCATATGTATTTAATCCATAACATACTCCACATAACAAAAATATTCAGATCAATATAAAGATTACATTATTAACAATACACCTAATTAAAACATCATTATTTATTTTTAAAATAGAATAAATACATCAAACACAATACACAGAATATATAATGAATAAGGATAGATACTCGATAAAATATAACTACATATGTACCTTAATTACCTACATCAATATTTTAATACATACATATTATTGGATTTATTTATAAGGAATATCTCTCTACAATATTATGCAATTATTTATATTCGCATATTTTTGATATGATAGTCCAGAATTTTACATGAAATATTTTAATATTTATTTACAAAATGAAATAAAGAATATAAGACAAGGGGTTATTGATATGTGATGTTGATACTAAGTACAAGCCATAAACAACTAGGGACATAAACATCTTCAGTTAAAAAAACGACGTAACCATAGACATCAATGACGTCACCGACCACATTAGAAGGCGTATGGGCTCGGAGTATGGGTTCGCCGCAATAAAAAAAATTAGTAAAAATGTTCTTTCTTACAACTGTCGTAATTCCGCTAATTTATTGCCAGAGGGTATAAACTAAAAAACAGTTTAAGTATAAGGGAGGGACATAACAAAAAAAAAAAAAAATTATTGTTTTAATGGCGTTGATGGAAGGAAATTGTAAGAAAAGAAGCGAATTGTTTTTTTCTAATAGAACTGTGATACCTTGTAATAAAGTTTAAATTAGAATAAAAAGCATTGTTCATTTAAAAAGTTCTCACTCTTTGGTTTTCCATTAAAGTACAGCATTGACTAGTGAAGTATTTTTCTATAAAATGGATTTGTTATATAATTTGTAAGGATATGTGTTTATTTTCATTCAGCAAAATCAAATATTTAGTCATTGTTTTCTTTAATATTTGGCATGTAGTGAATGATAATATGGAGCTCACTAGATAAATAAATAATTTTACGACGCTTGCTAAGTTTCAAGTTAAATACATAAAATAAAGATAAATTTTGAACGAAACGCGAAATAAATTTAATAATATAACAACGAGTGGCGTCATGGGACACCATGTAAGAACTTTGTTCCTTTCACTTTATTATCCTTTTAACTTCTTCCTCTTTCTATGATTTTTACCATAAATTGGCTCTTCACAGAACTCGAATTCTCAGAGATTTCGAGCACTCTGATTGGTCAATTCACAGTCCGTTGAATACATCGAGCACTGTGATTTGCCAATACACGATCTGTGGGAGATATCGAGCGCTTTGATTGGCCGATTCTCGGTCCGTTGAATATTTCGAGCACTGTGATTGGCCAAAAGAAGCTCCGCTCCGCGATAAGGAACATAGTTCAAATAACAACAAGAATTACTAAGTACTAGTTTGTGCTACAATATCCTTAAACAAGAGTTTTATTACAACAGAAATATATTTTTTCATGAAGTACCTTAAACTGTGAAACTATACTAAAATTATTCCCGAAAAACATACCCTATTTCAATGGCGTTAGGATACAAAATCATATAAACTTAAATGTAAATTGCGAATCCCTCAAAACCAATGTGCAAAGTAATTTAAAACCTATTATCAGGGAGGAGAGTCTATTACTAAAAGAAGCTTATTTGGTATATTATTAACACCGCCAAGCTAATAGAGCTCTTAACATAACATGGCGAGGAGTAGCCATAGAGCATTGTCCACACCCACGTTACCTAGGCATCACTTTAGATAGGGCACTTACATTCAAAGCACATTGCCAAAATGTAAAAAAGAAGGTAGGATCCCGGAACAATCTGCTAAAGCGCCTTACATCAACATCCTGGGGAGCGGCCCCGCATGTTCTAAGAACGACGGGTCTCGCTTTGTCCTTCTCTGCGGGCGAATATGCGTGCCCTGTGTGGCATCGCTCTGCACACGCTAAAGAAATTGACATCGCTCTTAACGAGACCTGTCGAACCATAACAGGCTGCCTTAAACCCACCCCCCTAAAACTTTTATACCCACTCGCAGGCATTGCTCCACCAGACGTGCGCCGACAGGTAGCATGTGAGGCAGAAAAACACCTTCAGGTAACGGACTCTCGCCATCCACTGTACGGTCACGTCATGCCTAGAGTGCGGTTAAAAAGTCGTACAAGCTTCATCAGGTCAACAGAGCCCATATCAGGGCACCCAAAGGAAGCTAAGAAACTTCTTTGGAGCTTAAAACACCCCGTCCCTTTAGACTTCACCCCAATTTCGGAACATCTGCCACCAGGTTCTGAACTGCAATGGCCTATCTGGCGGACCCTTAACCGTCTCCGTACCGGTGTGGGTCGTTGCAGGTCTAACTTGGTGAAATGGGGTTATTCCAGCGAGTCTAACTGCGACTGTGGTGCTCCAAAGCAGGATATGACCCATTTACTATCGTGCCCGTTGTGCCCTTTCACCTGCACACGAGAAGACCTGATGGAGGCAAATGGCGCTGGTGTGGATGTGGCTGAGTTTTGGTCCGGGAGAATTTAATTTAGTATTATTCAGTATATGTTATTTTGTGGCCATTGACACGATAGAAGAAGAAGAACACGCTATTCTGACCTTTATGGAGTATAGTAATAAAATCTCAATTCAATTTTCACTTACACAACGTCTGAATGAATACAATGTAAGTATATTTTTATTTTGCATCTAGCGTATTACTTTCGATATTTAATTAAATCTTAACTTTGTTTGTATTGTAAGGCATATTAAATTGTTAATTTAACAAAAAATATATTTTAAGGCAGAAATAACATATTTTAGTACAATTTTCACTTCAATCACTTCGGACGACTATTTTAAACAATAAATAGTTCAAATTAATATTCGTTATCCACCATTACCAATATATACCTTCGGACTATGTAAATAAGGTTAGTTTTCCTTAGACGGCTGAATGGACCAGCCGAGTATACGTCTATCAAAACCACAACTGAAGAAGTTTATATTTGAAGATATGTCTTCGGCCCACGCTACTGACGTCACCATGCGACGGTGTCCCTGCAACAGAATTTCAACTTAATATTGTAGGTGTTATGGTGTTTTTTTCACTGCCACTAATTATTATATACGTGTGTCTGAAATGGCGAGGTCTATAACAATATGTATATAAAAACGTTACAAACTGGGTCATAAAACCATCAAAGGGATGCGCCCGAGCGGCCTCCCTGTATCGATAAAGCGTTCCACAAACGCCTTATCGATAAAGCGATGCTTCCGAGCAGCGCTCTTTTATAGAAATATATAGGTAGAATGCCGCAATCTTTGAGGATTAATTAAATCGTGACAAATGTAAATTGTGTCATAGACAGCATAATAGGGTAGTTTCCTGGGTAAATAAAATAAAATTCTAATTAGTCCGTCAGATAGATTTCGAAAAAATATTAGACATATTTTTTATGTCATCAAATTAATAAAATTTATTTAGTTATAACGCATTAATGTTTAGGAGTGGGGGCTTGTGACGTCAACTGTTGCTGAAAGGTGCAGCAATCTGTGACGTTTCACGAGTTTTCGATGTATCGTCTTAATTATTTGTTTACATGAAAAATAAACAAAAAACGTGTCCAATATTTTTTGGAAATCTATAAGACGGGCTAATAATTTTTTTTAGTCAACTACCTTATTGTGAGAACTGGCAGCGAATTGTAAAATAATTGTTATAGTAGTATACCTGTCTGCTGGAGCGCGGCAGGCGCGCGAGGCGCTGGCCCGTCAGGTCGAAGAGCCGCACCTGGCGGTTGTCGTGCGGGATGGCGATGAGCCCGGCGCCGCTCACGCCCACGCGGTTCACGGACGAGTCCGAGCGGATCGTCGCCAGCGCCGAGCGCATGTTGCGCACGTCCCACACCTGGGGAAATAATGTTATTTAAATAATCATTCCCTACATCTTCACATTATAGTAACTGACCCCTAACTAAGCTCGACGCTTGTATCTAGGGTATCAGAAACTACGCACACACTCATTCACACACACACGCCGACCTAACAATATTTGTTGTATGGGTTCCTGGGGAGGGCGTCCTCGGGGTCAGCCGAGAAAGTGTTGGCGGGACGATCTTCTCGCCTTGAATAGTAGCTGGTGGGAGATTGCGATAGGGATAGTTGGGGGACCTTTACCCAGAAATGGGACGACGTGGGGTGAAAAAAGAAATTAATACGTGTAACAGTACGTACACATAAGCTAAGAGAGTTTGAAAGTGAGAGAATGGCTTTTAAATCTTACCTTAACAGAACGATCGTCGGATCCGGAAACAACTTTATCTTCACGTGTGAATACTGCTGAAGTTACACTCCTGTAAAACAATTTTATCATGTATTATTAAAGTCAATTAATGGCATCAAAAAAACGTATTAATTATAGTTTCCTTACTCGGTATGCCCCTGAAACACTGAGACGGAATGTATCGGTTCGCGGAAGTCCCACAACCGGAAGGTGGTGTCCCGTGACGCGGTGACCACCAGCCGCGAGTTGTGGTGCGCGGACGCATGCGTCAGCTCGTGGTCGTGACCTGCACCAAAGTCATTATTAAAATGTATTCATCATAAAAAAATATAGAAATATCTTATCTTTACGTAGTATAAAGAGTGGCTTCTTATGTAGGTGAGCTTAATTTTTTTTATTTATTTTTTTGTATAGTACAAAGGATTTAATTACAGTTTTCAGCAATAGATAGGTGATTCAAGAGGAAGCTAGTATCTCTTGATTTTACGCGGGTAACCGCGTAGTGCTGCTAGTTTAATATCTACAAAAATATACATAACGGCCAATAAAATGGCATTAACCTGTTCGAGGTAGGTTTGACCTAACTACTATTCAAAACGACATTTACCAGTAAGTATCTGCAGACAGTCCCCGGTCTCCACGTCGTACAGATTAGCCGTCCGGTCCCAGGAGGCGGTGATGACGTGGTCGCCGCCCGCGAGCCAGTCGGCCGCCACCACCACGCCCGTGTGGCCCGCCAGCTCCGTGAGCGGCGTGCGGAGCACCTCGGGCCGGTCTCCGCCTTCACCGACACTCTCTTCACCCAAAACACCTTCTAGTTCTTCTTCGGATGATTGGCCGCGCTGGAAATAATAATCATAACATAATCATTCACTACATCATCTAACTAAGTTATAACTTATATCTATCTAGCTAGGGTATCAGAAACTACGCACACACTTATTCACACACACACCTAGACCGAGACAAACATTTTTGGTTTACACAAATAGAGGGTAAATTGAGGGTAGAGGTGCAAATAATGCTTTAAGCATTAGAAGCTATAATTTTTAATAATTTTCTATGCAAACTTGCTGACGATAATGACGTAACTAGAACGTCGGACGCCCGTGATAAATTCATCATCATCATCAACAACAGCCTGTATTATTCCACTGTTGGACATATGCCTCTTCCAAAAAACAAATCATATCACAAGTTCATTCTGAATTGTAATTTCTTTTTTGCTAGAGTGCTCGTCTGGATTCTGTTCTGTACTTTTATTATTAAAAAACTTGATAACATGGATTGCATACATATTTGATTGGTGGTTAATGTATTAATTTTGTGATAACTAATAATGAATATGCAAAGCAACAAATACAGCTCAATATACAAAATCTTTCACAATAGTATTTTTTAACCCATATCAATAAAAGGAGAGTTGAGTTCTTCCCCTATACATAACGTGACCATTTTTTTTTTGTCAGAGCGGGACATCTGCGGAATTAAGTAATAAAAAAGTTAGGTATTAGTGTTGTACAAGTTTTTTTAATATCCTACTAATATTATAAAGGCGAAAGTTTGTATGTATGGATGTTTGTTACTCTTTCACGCAAAAACTACTGAATGGATTTTAATGAAACTTTACAATAATCTTGCTTATACATCAGAATAACACATAGGATACTTTTTATCCCAAAATTCCCACGGGAACGGGAACTACGCGGGTGAAGCCGCGGGGCGCTGCTAGTAGAACATAGAATAACTCAAAATAATCAAAGCAAATAAGTAGTGACGTGAATTCTAGTTTGTATTTTTATATTTATCGGCTGAACAAATTTGTTTTAAAATATCATTTCGAGCGAGAAAAATACATTTTAAATTATCGTTTCGTGTGTTTGCAAAAGCGGGACAATTTCAGCCTCGCGGGGGACACCGGGACAGACTGCCTGAAAGCGGGACTGTCCCGCCCAAAGCGGGACGTATGGTCACGTTACCTATACAGTAATTAAAGTTATTTATAATATCTAAAAAACAATGTACTAACAGGTAAATCCCAGTTAACAGCCGCCTGCCACACATGAGCGGTGTTGTCCCCGCTGCTGGTCAACGCGATGTCTCGACTCGGGTGGAATCGTAGCGAGTTCACTGAGCCTACGTGTCCCGTGTACTGGAGGAGGCATTTACCCCAATCAACGCTCCATACGCATGCTGTGTGATCTGTGGGGATAAAAATTCTGTGATTAAAACTTCAGTAATGTATCGGCCTGTAAGATTCTATTGACTGAGACTCTCTCACTGATGATTGAGTATGGTGGGGAGGAATCGAAACTAGTGTTTCACAAGTGTAGTGTTGAAAACTTGCTGCGTAAATATTATTTCAGTGGTTCTTGACATTTTTTTTACAAACCT
This sequence comes from Timandra comae, assembly GCA_958496195.1. Classification (NCBI taxonomy): domain Eukaryota; kingdom Metazoa; phylum Arthropoda; class Insecta; order Lepidoptera; family Geometridae; genus Timandra; species Timandra comae. The sequence continues at coordinate 7,623,209 of OY292370.1, forward strand.
CCATCAGAAACAGTCTTTGAGTGAGCTATAAGAGTTACAGGTTTGTCTGTGGTGTAGCTCCCGTAGGTCTGAGAAGTTTTGATTAATATTTTATAATAATTAGTTGATACAATAGTCTGGGACTTTCTTGAACCAGGATTGATAATTTCTAGAAGTTCTAAAAACATTTAAAAAATCATACCAGCTGATGCAGTCCCAATAAGAGCTTGCCCCGGCCGGGCCGACGACACATCCCATATACCGTCCTTATGTCCCGAGAACTCCCGGACCAACTGACAGTTGTATGTGGGAGCTTTAAAACTGGACACTATTTTACTAGTTTGAACCCTCAACTTGTGACTCGCTTTCACTTTCTGGGAATTGCTTTGTGTTACTGAAAATAATATGATTAATTAAATACAGGAAAAGTCACACTAGTAGTAGGAACTTTAATAACAACCACTTTAATTTAAGTTGATAAAAAGATTTTTATTTGTGTAATGAATTAATAAAATGATTTAATATAACTTTTGTACAGGAACATTGCAGAAAAAATGTATTCCTCAAAATAAACTAGTTTTTGACTTACATTTAACTTTTGAGCTTTTTCCGGTAGAATCAAATTCAATATATTCCAAATTTGGTTTGTCTCCAATATAGCTTTCTCTTTCTAGCTTTTCACTCAGGATATCTATTTTCTCTTGTACTGAAATTATTAACAAAAAAATAAGTTTTTAATAAAAGTTAAGTTGTAATACTACAACTACAACAGGGAGGCTTTTATTTATACACTGGACAAATCTCAGTGATTTTTGGCGTGCTATTATTTGTATTTGTTTATTTGTGCTTAAATAATAAATAAAATAAAAAAATTGCATCAAATAAAAGCCTTGATTGGCAATACCTAAGTGAGCATATATCACCAAGGGGTATATTTTCTCTGACACTGACTGTACTAACTAATAGCCAAAATTATAATCAAGCTTATAATAATAGTTAAGTTGTAGTACAGTACAGTTAGCATCAGATAAAAGGTACCATCCCTTGGTTGGCAATACCATAATAATAAGTGAGCATTATCTTTTATCTGACGCTGATTGTACTAGAGAGTACTATTGAGGCCTTTTTATTATAACACTTTGTAATTTTTAATCTATTATACTGTTGGTGTTCCTATTTAAATAAATAAATTATACTAAAGTATCTGTCAGTTTTAAAAGTATCTATCTCGCATCTCATTCCTCAATCTGAAGGACAATCTCAAACTAGTAACAAAATCTACTAGTTTGATTTCACTGCAGGCAAAGACTTGTCTGTTTGATATTATATCTTTGGACTCTCAGAGACAACATAGTAGATACCAAATAGTAATAGACTTTTGAGAATCAAATCAGTAGTTGTAGAGACAAGTATATAGGTATTTATCCATATCTTTTTAAGTTTTTTTACTAGTTTAAATGCTTATTAGTCTTTATTTTGATCAGTTACCTTTCATTGTAAAATACTGGTATGTTAATTTATTACGGAATTTCTTGCTTGGTAAATTAGTTTGAATGATTTCTGTACTACACTTAATAATAGATCAAGCAGGTGTAACAGGAAATATCATTGAAATATTCAAAGTTCATAAACCAGATTTCCTTCAACAAGTTTTTTTAGTTGTTATACTATAGATACACTGATGTTTATTTATAAGAATGCATTCAATCAGCTGATTTATCCCTTACACTTTGTGCAACATGTTATTATTATTTCTAAGAAGAGTATTGTATAAACAAACAGCTAACTGAATAGTATTGATGTGTAACATATGTGTAGTATTGATTTTGACTCACAGTTCAAGTTCTCGGTGTAGAGAAGGTCAAATTCTTTTTCAATTTGCGAAAACAAATCATGAAGTCGCGATCTGAACACAGGCGGTATTGAGGACTCGGAGTCATCCATTTTAAGATAGTTAGGCATTCCATCTGCTCCTTCAGTGAGGGCCTGCAGCCTCCGTTTACTAGATTTCATGGTTGAAAGGAGTTCCAGCGTTACAATGTACTGCTTTTCACATTACGCAGTATATCCTTGATAGGGGCCATAAATCCGCAAAACACTTGTTGAACACGATACGTCTAATAATAGCATGAAAAGCAAAAAATGTAGACTGATACTCAATGGAACAGTAAAATAAACAAAATATTAACGCGAAATGAATTCCATCACTCGACTTTAAAGAAATTCGCGATTTGATTTGACAGTTTTGACATTTTTGTTCAACCACGACCATTGACGGATGGATCAAAATTCAAAATATTCAGCTGCTGAGTGAGACCATGAAGTTGTAGGTAAAAATGGAGCCTACACTTGGAATAACAGCTTGAGTCAAATACCTACGTCTCTGTAGGCCGATCTCTCTTTTTAGTCAGACTCTCACTTTCTAGAGGTTACCTTATTTAGAAAGAGAGAGCCTGCCCACAGAGAGCGCGATAGTGATACATATAGGTATGCTTCAAGTAAGTATTCGAAGTGTGGACTCCATTTTTACCTTTAACTTCATGAGTGAGACAGAGTCCATTAAACACACCACTCTATTTATTTGTATATTATATTCTTCTTTTATTATTATTTATTACACACTTTCTTTATTGTTTTTTTTTGTTCTTTGTTTCATGTTGTTTATTCAACACATGTGTGTTGAATACATTTTTTCTTTCTTTCTTTCATCAATGGACGAAGCAGTGTTCATTTCGTGAAAAAGTCGCTTGTATAACGATAGCGTCTAGCAATTATTATAAATGAATACAACACAATACATTGTATTATTCGGTTGCATTATTTTGATTTTTATTTACCTTGTTTAGTCTGTGTCCAATCGTATTCCTCATTCGAAAAAGTTCGTTCACATACATGTTGTTTATGGTATATTTTTAGTTTTCTGTTGTTGTAAACTACTCTTTTACTCTATGGTTCTCAGTCAAATCGAAAAAATGGCTGGTAAGTCAAACTTGTTTGCCAACGTTTATTGTTTTTGTAATAAGTTAATTTACAATATTTATGTTGTTTTCAGATTTATACGCCAAATTTAATTGCACATATTGTCAAGAAGAAATTAATGGAATACGTATCAAATGTGCAGAATGCTCAGATTTCGATATATGTTTGCAGGTATAGCTTGACCGCCATTTTCACCAGACTTTTTGGCGCAATTTTCAAATATCATAAAGTTTTATTTACCAAAAAAACTACAATTTAAATAATCTCTTGCAGTGTTTTGCTCTTGGTGCTGAAATTGGGCCTCATAAAAATGATCACTCATATCAATTCGTGGTAAGGCTGTGCTCTTCGAGAAGTTTTAATATTATTTTTTGTTAGGTACGTGAAAGTTTTAAATCATTTAATAAATTTTAGGACTCTGGAGCCTTTGGAATATTTTTAGGTCGCACTAGTTGGTCAGCAAACGAAGAAGTCAGACTACTAGATGCTATAGAACAATTTGGTTTTGGAAATTGGGAAGATATTGCAAAACATGTAGAGACACGGACCCCTGAAGGTACAAAAATATTATTTATTAGTCTTAGAAAGTTTAGTAGTTCATAATGATGCTGAAATATTGTGTTAAAGTAGTAATTAAAGTGCTCTTTTTCGATAAATTATCAAGTTTTTATTAATTTAATTTTATAAGATTTTACATATCCCTTAACATTTAATATCCAGAGGCCAAAGACGAGTACATAACAAGATACCTCGATGGAAGCATCGGTCGAGCCACCTGGGGTAATGTTGAGAGCACTACCCGCCCCTCGCTACACTGCGCAGACCGAGATGAAGGCCCACTCGGACCAAGTGCAGTGTCTCGACTACCTCACCTCGCAGTCACAGCGGACGAGGCTGCTCAACTAGGATATACACCAAATAGGGATGATTTTGAAAGGGTATGTATTGTTTTTAGATTCTATGAACTTAAGTATTAACTTAGCCTATGTTTGATAACTGACTTTCAATTTTTGTTTTAAACCTATGTGTTTATATATTGCTCATTACTTATTTTAGTCTTCAAAGTCACTTTTACTCTTCATTAATATTCTTATGTTGTAAGTGCTTATGATATTAATTTTTTATTTCAGGAACATGACCATGAGGCTGAACAGTTAATATCAAACTTATCTTTAAACCCTGAAGATGATGAGTTGGATATTGGTAAGTGTTATGTCTATATTTAGCTCTAGTCTTCTTTGTATGTCGACTCATATTTTTGAGGACCAGAACTCAGCCACCAATGTGGCATTATCAGTGGCCTTGTAAAGGTCCTCGTGTGTGCAGGTGTAGGGACACACACAGTAAGTTAAAGGATGGGTCATTGTTAGGCTTTTTTGGTGGCCCTGAAAAGAGCTCTAGTTATATACTATTCACTTCAATCTGATTTGTGTAAAATATCAAAAAGTTAGATTATTTTTAAGCTTATTTTCATGCAAGCCTTGTGTTAACTTTAACAAAATGTAAATTTCTTTGTTATCTTCTAGCACTAAAACTATCACAAGTTGATATCTACACACGGAGACTGCGAGAGAGGACACGGAGAAAGAGACTCGTGCGGGATTACCAACTGGTGTCAGTGTTCTTCAACAACCAAAGGAACAAACAGAAAACCTTGGGAAAACTAGCCAAAGAAAAGAAGTGAGTTAATAGTACTATTTTATTGGTTTCAAAGGCGTTCCTATCATAAAAATGTTATAAAATTTGTGTGGTACTTTAAGTTAAGATTTATAATCGTTATAATGTTACATAATTGCATATTTTAATACCTTTGTTACAATGCAAAACACATTAAAGATATTACAAACAAGTTTAGAAATTGGAAAGATGGGATACATAATTTGTTTTTATGTTAATTCTAATTATAAATTTGACCTTTGGAATTGAGAGGAACGTCGAACGCGGGGCACGGTTAGTTAACCGTATCATCTGTCCCCGTAGGGAGTTCACGGAGCGGCTGCGGTGGTCGGCGCAGTTCCTGGGCCGCAGCGAGCAGGCGGGGGTGGTGAGCGGGCTGTGGCGCGAGCGCGAGCTGCGTGTGCGGCTCGGAGAGCTGCACCGCTACCGCCTCGCCGGCGTCACCGCGCTCGAGGAGTGCGCGCACCACGACCAGCACGCCGCGCAGCGCCGCCCGCCCGCGCACGACCCGCCCGCCCGCCCGGTACCACCACACACTACACACCTACTACTCGCAGTACCACTCACACAGTACTCGCAGTACCACTCGCACACTACTCGCAGTACCACACACACTACTCGCAGTACCACACACACTACTCGAATTCTTTATTATTAAATAACTGAGTGTGTGGTTGGGTTTGATCCCGTATAACGATTGTATTCGCCAGGGCAGCAGTGGGTGCCCGGACACCAACCAGATAAAAGACCAAACGCCGAGCAACACGCAGCTGCTAAGAAAAAGGTACGGTTGTTATTATATTATTATACTTACTAAGGAAAGTCTCAAAAGAGAAACTAGACTTTGACGTCCCACAACGTGAAATTTAAGTTAAGAGTACATAAGTTTCAATTTCCTTTCAATTTTGTTATGTTTGGTGTACAGAGACGGCGAAAGCGTCTCAAGTTCCACCAGCCCAAAGTGCACACGGGACGGAAGTACCGTATGTGGATGCTCCAGAAGGAGCTCATGCAGCGTCGCCTGCTCGAAGCATCTGCTGACCAATAACGAAGTACAGGTAATAATCAATATACTTATAGTGCCACTATCTTTTCTGTGGCGATTGTCAAAATTAGAAGCTACTATTGTCATTTGGATACATTTTCAATAAACTGACAACCTAAAGATGCGATTACAGCGACGCTGTCACCGGGAAGGTTACCTCAAAAATATTCCTTCTCTGAGAACGAAAGGAGAATATTTTAGTTTTATCCCTAAGATTTCCTAAAAAATCATCTGAAAATAAACAGAGAATTTGGGTCTTAACATACTTTAGTATGCCATGTCGAAAAGTTAACATAGTGACATTAAAAAATCAAACACAATAATAATACTTCATTATCATTTCATTACACACAAGGTCGTAGAACAATTGGAAATCTATTTCTATTTATTGCATCACCCTAACAATAGTTTCGTCTACGTAACAATAGTTTCATATATATTTCGTCTTGTTAACAATAGTTTCGTATTTACACAGCTGTGCACCGCACTGAGCCTGCCTCCCGCTCAATACATCACCATGAAGGGTGTATTGCTCCGTAAGCCCACCGCAGCCGACACAGACATCGATCTCACTGTAAAACATTACCTTCAGAACGCAGGTTGGATACGTAACTAGAACGAGCGTACTATCGCGGACGTATGCGAGTTCCCAATATTAGCGAAAATACTCCAAAAGTGAATACTTTCGCTATAACCCGCAACTTATGTCCGCGATAGTACATTTCAAATATCGAATCTTTGTAGTTATAGTTACTATTGTTGCCACAACAAAATGTTACTAAATGTTTCTTTTTGTTGCTACAATAAAAAATGTGTATGAGAATAAAATGCTGTATAGTTTAGCTTTTAGATAATTATTTAGAGTAAAAATGTATAATTGTAGATTGTATAAAGGTATTGAATTGTAAATATTATGTTACTTTATTTTTATTGAGGGATACATGAAGTTATTATTTAATTTGTATTAAATTCATGATAAATTACTTCTAGCATGAAGTTATTTTACTAAAGACTTTCGGTATATAAGTCTTTTTAATTAAGTTTGGGAATTTATTTATTACATGGCAAAGATTTTTCTGGCTATACAGTGTTGCAAGTAGCCAGAAATCATCTTTGCCGAAAGTTAGGTAATGTAATTAATTAAACGCACCTTTTAAATTAGCAAAGTAATATATTAAAATTGTTCGACCAAAAACTAAGAAATGAATATCATAGATAATGTCATTCAATTAGTGTTACCAACATAAAAAATTAGATTACTAGTCTTTGGTCAGGCTGTCAATAAAATTAAAAAAGCTACATCCAAATAGTTCCATACATTTTGTTTTAATTGTTTCTAACTGGTTATAATATAAAACATGTTTTTGACATTCTCATTTAAAAATCGAATCCGTTTTCGATAAATTGCGTTCCAATTGAGTGTTGTAATGTAAAAAAAAACTAGTATGTAAAAAAATCTTAATGAATTTACCTCATTTAAGTATTGCCTTTAAGGCAAATCATTGTATTATAATGTTAATATGACAATGTATATAAAGACAGTCATCATCATCAGCTCATATAATGTCCCCACCGAGGGGCTCGAGCCTACCCTGAATTAGGGTGATATAGAACAGTAAAATACAGAAACTTTATGGTAAATGACGTATGAAGTTATTGATTATGACGTCATCTTGTCTCATCGAAATCATTTACACTGGCCAGTAGCAATATTCAATCAATCATATATACGAGAAACAACTTTGGTCCAACTAATGCCCCTTGAGGGAACCCATACCCTAAATATTGATGATAATATTTATTTTTTTCCATCTTTTTGTTGTTTTCAAAGATAAAAATTTCAAATTAGGCCCAAACAAACTAATAATGCAAAATGTTTTGGTTTTTAAATATATTTTAGAATGAAATTTTAATATTTCGGGCACTTTTTCCCTATAAGAGGCATTGGAAAGATTCACCGGTAGATAGAATTTATCTAAATCTTCATTCCAACAATTAAAACTTTTTAATGAGTACTTTGATACACACATTTCAATGTTTTAATTGTACATTAAATACGTTTTATAAATACTAGAGAATAATTCTTTCGGTTATTGGAAAAGAGTAAGTGTGCGATAGTATGTTTAATAAAACAAAAAAAAAACACAAATGTATGTCTCGGTCTGGGTGTGTGTGTAAATGTGTGTGCGTAGTTTCTGATACCCTAGATACAAGTTTCGAACTTAGTTAAGGGTCAGTTACTATAATAAGATGATGAAGTGAATGATTATGTTATGTTGTCTAGTTGGCCTGTAGATTTAGACTTGGACTAATAAGTATTAATAGTACGCGAGGACGGTATATTAATTTTGAGCAATCAATTGTATTATAGAATAGATAGCAATTAGCAATAAATAACCGTGGATCATGTACTTATATTATTGCAGTCTGTCAAACATATTGTAACTACGTATGTTGTATGTTACTACTTTCTATCTCTCAATAACGTAAAAACATGACATAAATGAAAATTCAATAGTATACGAAAATATAACAAATTGCTTAAATTAGACAGTTATTAACATTTGTAATTACAAAAGTAAAAAAAGTATAAAAGAACGATTTTTCTCTTCCTTTGAGGATAGTTATTCACATAGACAAGCAACGCTTACCATTCCACAAAATCACTTATTGGATGTGAACTATCTCTAGATGTGTGTATAAAACTGTGCATGTATGGTTTCCGATACCTTAGTTACTTGTAATAAGGGTAGTTATGGGTCAGTTGAAATAATAAAAAAAAATTTTGTTTATTTCACTCGCTTCATTGAATATGTTTCTTGACGTTAAAAATTGAACCGCAACTCATAAACTAGCTAGTGTTCCTATATTTAAGATATTATTAATATTATAGCACAATAATGCATAAAACTATAGATTCCATTAAATGTACGTGGCTGAACCAAAATAGTAATAGATATGAGAGCTTCATTGTTTCAAAGTTAATATTGTTATTTAAATGTTTAAATTGTAGTTATGTGTTTGGGTATGAATTCTGGGGTATAAGGCTTAAAAACAGTTGTTTTTAAAACCTGCGTAATAATGTAGATATCTAAATCTTTTATCGCTTTGCGGTACTAAAGACTGCGACACTATCGCTATATCGCGATAGATGGCAATAGCGTATTTAAGCGTGTGTGCAACCTTAATGGCAAATTATAAGCAATTCAAAATTCAGGGAACTATTCGCTTAAGAATATAATTTTCGAATACAATTGATATTTATTAAAAGTAAATACTTATTTGAATTTTGATTTCTTAATTTATCAGTTTTTTGAAAATTACAAATAGCAATTATTTAATAATTCATTAGTTAATGTACGAGTTATATATACGAGTATATACGAGTACGAGTTATATATATTGGGGGATATATAAATATATGATTTGATCTAATTGATCTCTTTTGATTACTTCATTATTTTAAGGAAATAATAGTCTTTTTTTCGAAATGGCGAATTTGCTATCTAAAATGTGGATTATCTTAAAATAATTTAAAATAAAACATTAATATAAAACTTTATTTATTGTAATATCATCAGCGAGAGAGGCCTTTGCGCAATAGGACCTTTAACAAACTGATAACTTATGAACAGATAAAGACCATTATTGAGATGATCCACGTTCTTAAAAAAAACATTATTTCTTGACTATAAATGAGGTCACATTTATGTATAATAGTTAATATTACTGCATTTTAAATTTTATTTATAATTACGATTATGGTATTATAGTTTTATGGGTTAGGAAAGGGATATATTGTATTCATATGGGGAATTTTTGTCTCTTAAACAAAATTTGAGCTCATATTTTAAAGCGTATTTATTTAGGTAATTTTGACATTCTTATAGCATAGTTATTAGTTTATTTAGTGAAAAAAGACTTAATATATTTCTCAAATAACATCGAAAATGTAAAGCTTGGAAAAATATGAGCTCAAAATTTTGGATAGAGTAATGTTAGTTATACCTTTCCTATTTTTAATCATTTATTTTATGGTCACACCACAATGTGAAAGTTGCCATTTCATTGTTTTAAATACACCTTTAAATCATTTAAAGTACAACTTACCTAATATTGAATGTATTTAAACATTGGTGATGTTTAGCTGATTTATTAAAAAAATAAAGAATCTTTTTTATTATTGGGCAGTTTTATTTTATTTTTGGAACCGTCGGTTTTGGCATATCTTGTAATGGCGACGGAGTCGGCTTGTTTTTGAACCATGGGTGTCGGAGAGCCTGGAAATTTTAAAGAGAATTAATAAAAGGTCGACCAAAACTTCATGACATAAAATGATTTTAGAAGAGCATTTGTGGGATGTGATCTTAGATCAGTTATTGATACCAGGCAGTTCGTTATACTAAACATGTTACGTTCAGAAAATTAACTGACCTGTTTAGCAGATATTCTGCTATCAGCATCATATAGTATAAACGACTTGATAAGATTAATGGCATCCTGTTCGACCCCCGGAAGCAGCACCGACCAGGGCGTGGGAGCTGTCGATGGGAACGTTATCTTGTGGAAATCTGGCAACTCGGTGTGGCCCGGCCAGGAATCTTCTGTTGGTGTGCCCAGATGTTGCAGCACGATTGCTAGCTGTTCTATATCTGATTCTCCCTGCAAAAAAATATGCGCGTAAATTATCGTAATGCAATAAAATAAAAAATAAATATATTGATTATTTAGTAACATATATTATAAACCCAAAGGAACCCACTTTTGGTCGCGAAATCTCAATCTGAAATTCGGCTGCACAGCGCCAGCGTCACCTACTGCAAATAGGTAATTATGAAAATAACGTATAAACTCACTGCAAATAGTGCCTGTTTTGTGATCAATTCCGCTAGAATACAACCAACTGCCCAAAGATCCACCTTCTCCGAATAGAACCTCGCACCATACAGTAGCTCTGGGGCGCGGTACCATCTGAAAGCATACATACAAACTATGAAAAACCACAATTATGGCTCATCCAAAAAATTGGGCCATAACGTAAGTTACGATTTTACCTCGTGGCAACTTGATGTGAATACGGTCGTCCACCATCAGGCCAATACAACCGCGCAAGACCCAAGTCAGCTATCTTCAGAATACCCTCGTGGTTTATCAATAGATTTGCTGGTTTTAGATCCTGTAAAGGTAAAAGTCAAGACGTTTGTAAAAAAAAAAACTCAAATTGGACTTACATCTCAATACTAACTGATCCTATGGGGATCGGGATGAAAGGGAAGTGGGATGAAATGTGAGTGGGATCGGTGGAGTTGGATGGATGGGGAAGTGGGGTGAACCACTGATGTGCAGAGTTTACTCATTCAAAATGGTTACTTCACTCCCTACTTAAAGATATTCAACAGTGACGTCACATACCTACCCTATGCATGATGTAATGCGCGTGCATATACCGGGTCCCCTTCAGCAACATAACAGCGTAACTCTTTACCCTTGGAAGTGTTAGTTCATGTTCCTTATGATGTAGCATGTCCCATAGGCTTGAACACATGTACTCTAGTACCAGGACCAGACTCGTACCGCGAGGGAACATGTCGTATAGCTTTATTATCTGTGAGAGATAAGTACAAAATGAAAATGAAGATACCAAGAAGTGTCTTATGAGGATGTAAGTAGTACCTATCTTACAGTAAAATGAGGAGGGAAACCTTCAAGTAATAGTATAATTGAGTAAAATCCTTACTATCCTTACTATAATATTATAAATGCGAAAGTAACTCTGTCTGTCTGTTACCTTTTCACGGCTAAACTACTGAACCGATTGACATGAAATTAGGTACAGGGGTAGCTTATGGTCCGGGAAAAGACATAGGCTAGGTTTTATCCCGAAATTACCACAGGATCGGGAACTACGCGGGTGAAACCGCGGGGCACAGCTAGTATAAAATAATTATTGCTACGTTTGTAAGATATTATCTTGATTTTGCATCGCTTGATCTATTGCCCGAGCTTAGCTAAGTTTGGGACTAAACGGTTGTGTGATAGATAAGAGAAGTTACTCTACGATTTAAGGTACTAACATATTTACATCGAAGCAACTGCAATGCTTTTATCTCCCTCATAACATTGACTGGAATTCCATCATCCAGGTTTTTGATAAGAATTTTCTTGAGCGCAACTTCTCGACCGCTCGGTAAATACTTTGCTCTGAACACCAGACCGTGAGCACCTTCACCAATTCTACCAACGATTGAATAGTTGCTTATATCACTATCCATTTCAAGTAGTATTTCTTCGAATTTAACATAAATATTTCGAGAATTGCGCGAAATATATTCTTTAGAAAACTGTTTATCACTTCCGTTGCATAGCAACTGTCATTGTTTCGTTGCCATGGTGACCTCTACGTTGGTATGATAAGGTTTTCTATTAGGTCTTCTAGGTTTCATTGTTTATGGCTTTTAGGTCAATATCCCGATTGTGGTACACATAGAATAAGGATCACGACCAGGATTCTCTCTAAGATCCTAGGTGGTATACGAGTAAATAACAATTTGACACATATTTACTTATGTAAGTATATCACATAGGACACGAAACATGAACCGCCTAATGAACCTGCTACTCTGAAATAAAACTATCACATAAAATACCTATAATAATTTAATATAACTTCATGAATCATGATCAATATCTGTATCATTTCACTAACCGTTAGGTACAGTTTTATTTGCCTAGCGTCAGTTTGTTCAGGTGGTTTTTTTCAATGGAATACATGATGTAACATTTCTCCAGTATATCGGTGAATTATCAATTGTTCGTGCAGTCTTATTTTTGCCGTTGAGTCATTTACTTAGTTCAATATGTTTCGGTTCAAAGTGTTCGGGATATTATTAGCTGTGAGCTTTCTAAGCGCAGCGCAAGGAGCTTCTATCCTGGCTCTATTTTCTTCCTTATCATTTTCTGATCACCAAGTTTTCAGAGGATATGTGTCGTTGTTAACCCAAAGGGGACATTCCGTAGTGGTAATGACTCCGTACCCAGGCCGCTTCCAATATCCAGATACAGAAAGAATAATCGAACTTGATGTCGGTCAAGAATCTGCACCGTTTTGGGAGGAATTCAAGTTGCTCGTCTCCAATACTGATGACTATTACACGAGGATGAAAGCTTTGAACGAATTCTCTCTAAAGTTGGCTATAGCACAGCTGAGATCTAAACAAATGACTGCCCTGCTAATTAATCCAAATGTGAAATTCGATCTCGTCATAACAGAAGCAGATGTTCCTCTGCTATATGCAGCTGCCGAAAAGTACCAAGCGCCGCATATTACAATCACGACGTCAAGTGGAAAGATACACCAACATGAAGCTAAGGGAAACCCTGTACATCCATACTGGTACCTTGACGTGAACACTTTGAATTACGGAAACTTGACGCTTTGGCAAAAAGTTACAGAATTCACTCGTTCTTACCACACTAAAAACGAATATTATGGTAACTATCTTCCGTTGTCTGATTTGGCAGCAAGAAAAATATTTGGGTTGACTAGAAAACTGCAAGATGTGGAGAATGATATTGATTTACTGTTTATTGCGAACAATCCAGCATTGATCGGTAATAGACCAGTCGGACTCGCTACTGCTTTTGTTGACCGAATGTATCTTACTCCTGGTTTTGCTTTACCAAGGGTAAGTAAGCATTTTTAACCAGATGGATGACTGGGTTACCTATATTAAATGTCGATTAACACGTTTGACTTGAACTTTTCAGGAACTTCAACAAATATTAGACACAGCATCCAAAGGAGTGATCTACTTCAGTATAGGAGCAGTACAAGAAACAGAACAGCTATCTGCTCATCTGCTGGAGACATTGACTGAAGCGTTCCGTGAGGTCCCATACACAGTCCTATGGAAGATTGGCAACGCAACTGTGATAAAGAAGCCTGATAATGTGATTACACAAGCTTGGTTTCGTCAACAACAGGTTTTGGGTGAGATATTATCCAATTTATTTCGACCAAATGTCTTTTCCTTCGATCTGACTCTTATCTCCATCAATACTGATTATTGGCATGTGGCTAATAAATATTTACGTTAAAATTACAGCTCACCCTAACGTAAAAGTATTCCTGACTCACGGAGGTCCAAGGTCTCTAGAAGAAGCTGTCTTCTACCAGGTACCAATAGTAGGATTGCCACTTGTGAAGTCCAGGAAAACGTTTATGAAAGAGATTACAAAACATGGTGCTGGTGAAATATTGGATCCTTACTATCTTGACAAGGAGACAGTGAAAAATGTACTTACTGAAGTCGCAACGAATCAAAAGTAAGTTTAACTATATAACTATTACCTTTAAATAGAGTTAAAAGTTTTTCAGCAGTAATGATGATAATAAACTAATAAACTTCTTCTTTTTCCAGTTACAAAAAATCAATGTCGCAGTTGAGCCAAAGAGTGATGGATCCAGTAATATCAGGTCCAGACAATGCTGTTTGGTTGACAGAATACGTTCTAAGAAACAGAGGTGCCCGTAACTTACAGTCTCCAGGAGTTGGTGCCACCACCGCGCAGATGTATTACCTAGACCTCATATTGTATAGTTTCTTCATTTTCTCCGTTATTTTATACTTTGTTCTTAAATTACTGCGACTTGTGGTAGGCAAATTACGCGATCGTATAAGAAGACGTGATTTGAACCCACCAGGAAAATTTAAAGCGTTGTAAAAGTCATTACGTAATTTTATTCAATAAATTATTTATATTTTAAATAAAGTTTTGTTTTATTAATTTAATTGATATGAGATACCTAAAGAAGATAGAAGCTGGCTTATTATATTGAATCATGGTTTTTATAATATAATAATGGTAAGTAAATATTGTACACTATTCGTCGCCTATTATCAGTAGGAGCGTATAAAGTTATAAACTCGACTCTACTAAAATGCAATTACAATAGGTTTAGCTGCTGGGCGTAATAAGAAAATAGTTGATATTTTTCAAATGCACGAATTGCTCAAAAGCTATATACCCGTGACAGTTTACCTGTAGCAATGGTCAATCAATGTCATTTTGAAATAGCGTTATACGTCATGTGTCATGTCAATTGTCAAGCGAAAGAAAATAAAAAAAACCATGTTTATTTTTATATGAAATAAAATCTGATCAGAAAAACTTGTTAATAAATAATAAAATTATCTAGAATATTAAGTTTCTTACTTTACATAGATTTGAAGCGTATAGTATAGTCCAATAATGTCTAACCTAAGAACGTGTCCAGGCCTGTATTGTGGTAGAACAGAACTCGAAGATGGCTCATGGAGTGATTGCGGGGCCTGCCCGAGAGGTTTTCGTACCAACTTATCGAGTTACTGCATGCCTTGCACTGACGAGACTTCGCTTTACGACTGGCAGTATCTAGGATTCATGGTGTTACTGCCAATGGTGTTACACTGGTTCTTTATCGATGTAGTTTCTGTTGGAAAGTCGTAAGTTTATATTCCGTTCAAGTCTTATTTTGTAAAGAAAACATAATGTTTAGTCTATTGGAGACATTGTAAAGTATCGGCCTGTAAGATTTAAGATCTTACTTCAAGGCCTCTGATAAAATAGTGACAGTGAAATACTGATCAATCAGCTTTTAATAATAAAATGAAAGTGTATAATATTCTGGTTCTATAACAAACTGAATCTGTCATTATTTAGTTATTTATTTATAATAATAGTGAGCTTACAGTCTAACACCAAAACGCTAACTATCTTAAATGTATGGTACAATATTGACTAAAACTAGAGATTAACATATTCAGATATGTATGATCATATACCTACCATGAATGGTAGATAAATTAAATAAAAATTCCAGTACACACTTAAAATATAAACATTTCAGCCTCTTAATCTTTAATTCCAGAGAAGGTGTAATCTACCAACACATCTGCGCTTTCCTAGAAGTGATATCGGGCACGCTGATTGCTCTCCTAGTGCTGCCACCTATGGGATCCTTTGTACTGCATGTGTGTGCTCCGTCAGCTCTCTCCGATTGGTATACACTGCTGCATAATCCGCAGCCTGATTATAAGGAGACTTTGCATTGTACACAGGAAGCTGTGTATCCTTTGTAAGTAACTAATAAATAATAATAATAAATAAACAACTCTTATCATTATAATAAAAGTTTGATTGAGTGAACTGGGCACAGGCATAGTCTATTACTTGGATTATTAACCAGGTTTGCTTTTCATCCCAAAATATCCTTGGATCAGATATTTGGAAGTAAACTATTGGCACACTCCATATACAGTGTTGTCTAAGTAAGATTCCTCTGCAGAGTAAAGGCCTCTCTCACTGACTACCTATTAGGATAGTAAAAAAAGTATAGCATTTATTACCATTTCTGCTATTGATTGTTACTATACTTCATTTCAAATTATAGATTGATTTATCATTTAAATATAATTAACAACTTAATTAACTATTTTGTTGTTTATTTCAGATACACAATAGTATTACTAATATACGCGTTCAGTTTACTAATGACTGTGACGTGGCGACCGTGGATACTGGTGTGGAACAAGTGTACGTCCGGCAAGAAGGCAATATACTGCGCTCTCTACTTCTACCCGCTACTTGTGTTGATACATACACTTGCTGCTGGTTTGATATGTGAGTAGGATAATCTATATATATAAAAATGAAACCCGTTTTCCCTGGTCACGGCATCACGCGTGAATGGCTGGACTGATTTCACTATTTCACTTTTTTTGTTGTATTTGTTATTATTAGGAGAAGGTTCTTATGTAAAAAAAACACGGAAAATCAACGGGAAAATTGGACCCGGGCGAAGCCGGGGCGGGCCGCTAGTTAAATATAATTTTCCTATAGTTAAATCCTATCTTTATTCGATCACACAAAAAGAGTTGAATGAATTTGGATAACAGTCAGCTCTTGTAAAGTTTACTGTCTGTATTAAAATTATTCTATTGACTGCATTTAAGCTAAGACCAGCCTTCAATGTTTACCTAACGTAATGGCAAAATTCAATCTTGCATAGGTGAAGCGAATTTTTTTGCATGAAATAGTAGCCTTTCACATTGATATTGTCAAATTTTGACATTACCCTACATTTTTTTATTTTCTTTAAAACTAAAATATGTTACTTAATACATTTGTTTTTACATTTCAGACTGTGCCTTCCCCTACATAATCATAATAATATCAATGATTACATCAGCGTCACATTTCTCAATCAAAATGGAACAAACTGCACCTGCGTTACTAATTTCAACCCTCACTGAATCAAGAAATCTTTTAATTTTAATCGGCCATTGGATAGTACATGCCTATGGTATTATTTCTTTAACTGGGTTTAGAGAACTATGGTATTTATCTCTAGTTCCCGCTCCCGCGTTATTTTACATTTTGACAGCTCAGTTCACGGACCCCTTGAAGATTCATATGGATTGACAGCTCGAGATGACATTTGTCAAGTTGACATTTCGGAAACATTTTACCTGGACTGATTGCGTTGTCAGTTCTATGGAAGGAAATTGGAAAGTGAACATTTAAAAGGATATGACGAGTTCAAGTTAGATCCTTCTTTAATTAAAAAGCATGGCTTAGCAAGCTGTTACACGCTGGGGATCTTTCGCCATTTTGGTCTGGACTGACTGGTTTTTTTTAACCTTCTGAGATCGCAGTTTCATTAAAGAATGTTGCAAATGTAAAAATGACGACTTAGTTTCACTCACAAAAGAAATCACTTGAAATAGAAATAACAATAATTTAGTATGAAGTTGTTTAAGATTCGGTTTAGTTTGTAATATTATTATTATCTGTAAATAAGCAAAGTGTACAGTAGATATATAAGTTAAAAAATAATTTATTTTACTTTTAAAGTGTTGTAAAAATGTTAAATAAATCGATTTTAATTACTTAATTAGTTATTTTATTTTTAAGTCTTAAGACTACCATCGACCCTTTACAACCCAGGCATATAAGTACGACATTTTTGTTTAAAAAAAGCGTAACTTAATATAGTAGGTACCTACCTAATTTCACTAACTTAGCACTTAGCTTAACATTTCCAGAACCACTTAGTACTTGCAGTAACTAAAATATGACGGTATACACTACACATCCCGTAGTACCGTGCCAACTTGCTGTCACAAAAGCAGGTGCAACTATTTTCCACAAACACCACTTCACTCCAAAAACAACGTATAAAAAGCCATCTTTAAAAGTGGTAAGCTGCGTCTTAAATATAATAAAAGACAGAAGCTAGGAAATAAAAAGCAACGACGTCTCATTGCGGGGTCGCGTTAAAACGTTTATATTCTTTGTAGAAAACGACTATTTGCTTACAATATCCGCGTGGTTTTGAGCTCATAGCCTTGTAGACCCTTCCTAACTATCTCGTTAGGTGTTATGCCTGTTCTACGGTTTGTATGTGGTCTTATGAAAGTTTTTATTGGTAGTTTCAGCCTTTATGGGATTTAGCGAGTTTTTTCAAATTAATTTGTTTGAATGTTGGCTCTGCCTAATATTTAGACGTTAGATATAGGTCCTTAATGCTAAAAAGTAGATAGGTAGGTACTATTTTAATCTCCCTCAAAAATAGATGAGCTGACCTAATAATAGCCGATAAGCAAGCCTGGTGAATACGCCTATTCTTCATTTATTATCATTTTAATAACATCCAACGGTAAGAGATATGTGCCTGCAGTGGACTGTGGAACCATACAAGCCGATCCTTTATTAAATTATTTTGACATAATTTTAACCACAGAATATTTACCCATAACATGCGTGCCATAAAGTCGAAAGTCCCATATCAAATAAAATTCACATAATAAGCATTATCCATGAAGGAATAGGTATTCTATATCTACAATAGGATCGTCATTCGTGATCGGAAAACCAAATTCTAAGAATCAGGTTGTGGAGCGTTCCTCGTAAACATATCCCCTTTTACGAATATCTAATGAAGAACGGAACCAAATATTTTTGTTGTTTTGTTACAGATATAATAATGATACGGTTTTTAGATTATGTAAAAATATGGTAAGGAAGATTATTATCTACTTATTTATGTTTTCAATTTATTTACTTATAAATAAGTAGGGAAGTACCTACTTATTGTATTTTCATTATATTTTGTAGTAAGATACAAAGCTATTTTTATCTGTTTTTCTTCCGGTAAGTATAAACATCCCGATAAAAATGACCTTCGGGACCTAATACGATACCTATACTTACTTATTATTAACTTAAATCGGTTAATAGTTAGTGACTATCTAATAATTTTCACAGGACCTGCAACAACCAGAAATAATGGAGTAAGAGCCAGCGACTGCCTGACCTTCGTCATTTTATAAAGGCTGAAAGTTTGTCTACGTGTGTCCCTAGTACAGGTAAGAATGATCCCCACCCATGAAGCTGAGGCAGCGGTGGCTTTGGCAGATAACAGGTAACAAAGGTGTATGAAATTCCATCTCAATTTCGTCATAGTATAAAACTCTATTTTTTGATATTTGATGCATAATGATATCAAAAATCACGTTGCTCAATGCCGGACAGCTAGTATGGTTCCAACCCTCTGCCGGACACCCTTAAACTATGGTAATTTATAATTAAACTTACGTCATTTTATAAAACCTAAATTTTATATATAATTTTTAGGGGGCCTATTAATCTATGTTTCCATAATTGCCGGACAGCTTCGACGGTTCCATCATCTTGCCAGACGCATTCAAAGTGATGAGCAATAGCCCGTGAGTGCCTGACTTTCGTTATTATATAAAAGCTGAAAGTTTGTCTACGTGTGTCCCTAGTACAGGTAAGAATGATCCCCACCCATGAAGCTGAGGCAGCGGTGGCTTTGGCAGATAACAGGTAACAAAGGTGTATGAAATTCCATCTCAATTTCGTCATAGTATAAAACTCTATTTTTTGATATTTGATGCATAATCATATTATAACTCACGTTGCTCAATGCCGGACAGCTAGTATGGTTCCAACCCTCTGCCGGACACCCTTAAACTATTATGGATGACGCCAGAATATGTTTGGACTCTGTTACCCTCTCCAATAGCTATGTGTAATATGTCGTTGGATAGCCATAGTTGAGCTGACAAAAGGTTCCTAAGGAGTCAAGGTCCAAATCTTAGTCCAAACAGAGTTATGCAGTACTAAACATATCAATTTATCATAATATCATCCACGTAGATTGTTAAAACAAAACAGTGTAATGGTATAAGGTTATTTTAGGTTTTTTATTATTATAAAAATTGCATTTCCTACATTTTGGGTCCACTATGACCTCATTTAAAAATATGATATATACATGGGCCTCAAAATCGTTGAAAAATTGATATTTCGTTTGGTACTGCATAACTCTGATCGGACCAAGATTTGGACCTTGACTCCATAGTAACTTTTGTTCTGCTCAACTTTGGCTATCCAACGACATATTACACATAGTTATTGGAAGGGGTACCAAAATTTGCATCATCCAATAATTATACTTACGTTATATTATAAAACCTTTCAAAAACTTTCAGCTTTTATATAATAACGAAAGTCAGGCACTCACGGGCTATTGCTCATCACTTTTAATGCGTCTGGCAAGATGATGGAACCGTCGAAGCTGTCCGGCAATTATGGAAACATAGATTAATAGGCCCCCTAAATATTATATATAAAATTTAGGTTTTATAATATAACGTAAGTATAATTATTGGATGATGCAAATTTTGGTACCCCTTCCAATAACTATGTGTAATATGTCGTTGGATAGCCAAAGTTGAGCAGAACAAAAGTTACTATGGAGTCAAGGTCCAAATCTTGGTCCGATCAGAGTTATGCAGTACCAAACGAAATATCAATTTTTCAACGATTTTGAGGCCCATGTATATATCATATTTTTAAATGAGGTCATAGTGGACCCAAAATGTAGGAAATGCAATTTTTATAATAATAAAAAACCTAAAATAACCTTATACCATTACACTGTTTTGTTTTAACAATCTACGTGGATGATATTATGATAAATTGATATGTTTAGTACTGCATAACTCTGTTTGGACTAAGATTTGGACCTTGACTCCTTAGGAACCTTTTGTCAGCTCAACTATGGCTATCCAACGACATATTACACATAGCTATTGGAGAGGGTAACAGAGTCCAAACATATTCTGGCGTCATCCATAATAGTTTAAGGGTGTCCGGCAGAGGGTTGGAACCATACTAGCTGTCCGGCATTGAGCAACGTGAGTTATAATATGATTATGCATCAAATATCAAAAAATAGAGTTTTATACTATGACGAAATTGAGATGGAATTTCATACACCTTTGTTACCTGTTATCTGCCAAAGCCACCGCTGCCTCAGCTTCATGGGTGGGGATCATTCTTACCTGTACTAGGGACACACGTAGACAAACTTTCAGCTTTTATATAATAACGAAAGTCAGGCACTCACGGGCTATTGCTCATCACTTTGAATGCGTCTGGCAAGATGATGGAACCGTCGAAGCTGTCCGGCAATTATGGAAACATAGATTAATAGGCCCCCTAAAAATTATATATAAAATTTAGGTTTTATAAAATGACGTAAGTTTAATTATAAATTACCATAGTTTAAGGGTGTCCGGCAGAGGGTTGGAACCATACTAGCTGTCCGGCATTGAGCAACGTGATTTTTGATATCATTATGCATCAAATATCAAAAAATAGAGTTTTATACTATGACGAAATTGAGATGGAATTTCATACACCTTTGTTACCTGTTATCTGCCAAAGCCACCGCTGCCTCAGCTTCATGGGTGGGGATCATTCTTACCTGTACTAGGGACACACGTAGACAAACTTTCAGCCTTTATAAAATGACGAAGGTCAGGCAGTTGCGGGCTCTTGGGCCATAATGATGGTTAACGACTGTTACACTGATTGTTGACTTTCTATCCTACCTTAGGTTTCGGACATCTTGACCTCTCCCGACCATGCGAACCGTAATGAGCTACTACTAAGTAGGTAAGTAGGTACTTGACGTTTATATTATGCAGGTGTGGTGGTTCTTCTCCAGCAGAGTCTGTCCGTGTTCGATGTATGGGTACACAAAAAGGTTGAACTGTAATAGATGCAATTCAGCTGCTAATAACAATGATAAGTCACTCATCATATTCACAGTTTTACCCCACTATAAACCATTGATACAATCTCATCAACTCTGACTAGTACCAATCTATAATATAAAAATGAATCGCAAAATATGTTGGTAAGCGCATAACTCAACAACGCCTGGACCAATTTCGATAATTCTTTTGTTGTTGTATTTGTTATTGCCAGGAGAAGGTTCTTATGTAAAAAAAAATGAAAAATTAACGGGAAAATTGGACCCGTGCGAAGCCGGGGCGGGAAGCCGCTAGTATACAATATAATAGCTGAAAATCAGCGCTGGTCGTGACTACGGTCCCGATCAGCACAAGCTGAGCCATTTCATATACCCCATTGTATTAACTCTAACAAGTCAGTTGACAAACAAATTTACACAGACACGTAGAGAACAAACTACGAGTAGAAAACTCTAGGCACTAGTTTTAATACGAGGTGTGGGCACAAAAGCCGCCTTTGTCTGCGTTCTGAAACCGCAAACGAACGAAACATTCATTATTACAACCGCACCTCGCCCGCGGAATATTTGGACGAATGCTATAAGTTTGGAGCGCCATATTTTGTGGGTCCTGCCGGGACTGATTGCAATGATACATGCAGTTATGTGGTTTTGGCGGTGTTAGTGAGAGTTGCTGAGTAATTATCAAACGATATAAAACTTGTTATAACAACCCGTTAGATCCGGTCCTATCGATCGTAATGTGATGTTACCTGTATAGCCTTTAACCTGCCTCAATAAATGAGCTATACTGCTAGCAAACACTGACTTTTTAAATTATTACCATTCGTTCCAGAGTTTAGCATGTTCAACCAAACAAACATAACATAACATAATCATTCACTACATCATCTCATTATAGTAACTGACCCCTAACTAAACATACTCTCCAAGCTTTTTAATATGTATTAGTATCAAATAGCATCTATAGATATTATAGTAGGTACCCCTATATTATATCGACAGTCAAATAAAATTCTAGCCGCTAAAAAAAGATAGCGTATCTAAATTTTATACCCTCATAAGTATAAATTTATTTATAAGGATACCCTTTCAACTGAGTCTGCACAAAACGACTTACGACCTCCCAAGCGAAGGTAAAAGTAAATTGACTATCCAATTTACATAAGTACCTAATATATTAGAGTATTGATATGAAAATGATAACATAAAATATTATTGCATCAAACTATTTCGGTATGTATTACGTTTATAGGAAGGGTGGTTTCATAATACAGATCTTTGGAAAATATATTTACAATAAGTACATGTGTATGTATATTATCCGAAGGTTATAAAAATATATAGGTTTTACTACGGGTTCGTTTCGCGTTGAGGTCCAATCATGCAGCAAGCGTCATTACAGCGATATAAGTATTAATTCATAGCTACTAGGCTTATCATATAAGTAAGTTCATTATGTGTCAGATAAAATATACTTACTTACCTTATATACTAACTAGCTGCGCCCCGCGGTTTCACACGCGTAGTTCCCGTTCCCGTTCCCGTAGGAATTTTGGGATGAAAAATAGATGTTGGCCGATTCTCAGACCTACTGAATATGCTCACAAAATTTCATGAGAATCGGTCAAGCCGTTTCGGAGGAGTATGGCAACGAAAACTGTGACACGAGAATTTTATATATACCTTATATACTAATATATTATATATACTTACCTATTACTAAATAACGTAACGGTTTACTTATACCCTCGGTAGTCTGTAGATCGTAGCGAAGACGAAGGTCCCAGGTTCAACATATTAGTTTTTCATTAAATATCACGTTTATTTGAAAAGGCTATATTATATACCAGGGCAACCGCAGGGCTCAGCTATTATAATGATGTTATGATAAAACAAATTACATCTGCTCTATTACGTTATTTTCAAATAACCGTTATCAAGATTAAAAAAATAGATAACTCGCAAACCCAAACCATTATAATATAATTCAAAATATCTAACATTTCTATTTATTCTACCGTTCGAATATAACGAATGTGTATGATGGAATAAGAAAGGTTTTTCTGTGTTCTGAATATTAAAGAGGTAGAGGTTGATGCTGCCTGTCGCGAGACATGAGCCGTGACTAATAGAAATCTATTTAGGGTCGGGATCACAGATTTCGGGAAAAGTGGGTTATATTATAACGCTCCCAGCTACCAATTCACGTCATAATGTTGTGTACAGCCAGCGTCTAAAGTACCTATACATACATATAGGTAAACATTCAAATTCAATCCTTTTTATGTATTTTCTACAGGCTAAACATGTTTTTTTAACTAAGAATAGACTTTCCTAAAGCTAAAGTTTTTAGGAATATGTCTCTATCACTTGAGTCTCTGTCTTTAAATAAATATTATCGTAATAGTTGGATTTCGGAGCCGTAGAATAGGTTGGATTATTTGTATGTGTGACATACTTTTTATGCTGATTGTACCTACGTATATATGTATTTGATATCTGCAAATCGAATCTCAGTTCGTGTTCGATGCAAAATTAACGAAACATGAAATAGGGACGATTAATGTAATGATACGAATTCCATGTTTGCAATTCACGTATTTAATATTGTTAACTTAATTTTATATGCATATTTATGGCGAAAAATATTGTTTACTAGCAGCGCCCCGCGGCTTCATCCGCGTAGTTCCCGTTCCCGTGGGAATTTTGGGATAAAAAGTATCCTATGTGTTATTCTGATGTATAAGCAAGATTATTGTAAAGTTTCATTAAAATCCATTCAGTAGTTTTTGCGTGAAAGAGTAACAAACATCCATACATACAAACTTTCGCCTTTATAATATTAGTAGGATAAGACGCATTGCATATATATTACATTCGTAAATATTAAAAAGTAAACACAACGTATAAAGTAACGAGTTTTAAATTATATTTCTGTATACATGAATAGTAAATAGGAAAATACGCGTGAATAAATCCGAATCGAAATTTATACCGAAAAATTCACAACCAAATATTCTCTGTTGAATCTAGATAGCGTTCGAAATATTGAACGAGTATTGAAATAGTTTCATAATAATATTTCTATCGAAATTTTGGTTTAAACGTGAACTAGCATTCTTGTTGAATATTTACATTTAATTCTATAGAGTGAATGATAAGTATCGATAAGTTTTTTAATAAAACGATACATTGAACTTAATTCTAACTTATTATTAATCAAAGAATATCGCAGAACGAACAAAGGAGCCAAAATTGAAGATGTTTCATTACAGAATCCTGCCCTCTTGTAACTTCATCATCATCATCATCAGCTCATATAATGTCCCCACCGAGGGGCACGAGCCTACCCTGAATTAGGGTGTGATTAGGCCTTAGTCAACCACGCTGGCCAAGTGCGGGTTGGTCGACTTCACACACAACCATAGAATTTCTTCCCAGGTGTGTGCAGGTTTCCTCACGATGTTTTCCTTCACCGTAAGAGCGTCGAAATTAACGTACATATGAATTCGTAAATTGAAAACACATTGGTACGTGGCGGGACTGGTGGGGTTTGAACCAGGCACCTTCCGATCGGAAGTCAACGGCCTTAACCCCTGCGCCACCGACGCTCTTGTTAAACTTAAAAGTGCAATATCTAACTTCTATTAAATAGGTAAATGACCCACCAAGAAATACACAAAAAGGACAAAACTCATATGAAAATGGGTCATTGCATGAAATAGAACTACTCTATTGTATTGACATCCAATCTTCTGTTACACAACACATCACAAAAGCAAAAAAACTTGCTTTGAAAGCAAAAGCAAAATTGAAGAGTGAAATGTGAATATGCTGAAACATTGAATACAAGAAATAGCGAATGAAGCTTCATATACTGCTCGATAGACTTTTGTTTGTTGAATACATGATGTTCATCCTTTACTTTAATCTATAAGTACCTACTATCACTACACAGTATAAAACAAAGTCACTTTCTTGGTCCCTATGTCCTTACGTCCCTATGTATGCTTAGATCTTTAAAACTACGCAACGGATTTTGATGCGGTTTGTTTTAATAGATAGAGTGATTCAGTGGGAAGGGTTTTAGCATAATTCCATTCATTCCCATATTCCTACGGGAACGGGAACTACGCGGGTAAAACCGCGGGGCGCAGCTAGTAATATTATAAAGAGGAAAAATTTGTATTTTTGTGTGTATGTTTGTAATGTTAAATTCAAAAACTACTGTGCCGATTTCAATTCTTTCACCATTAGAAAGCTACATTCACCCAGAGTAACATAGGCTATATTTTATCCCAGCTACTACACGAGAGCTGGAACTACGCGGGTGAAACCGCGGGGCGCCACGCTAGTAATATTATAAATCCAAAGTAGCTCTATCTATTTGTGTGACGCAATAACGCCTAAATTATTGAATCGATTTCAATGAAATTTGGTACATACTTTGTAAAGAGTTAAGAGATAGACTACTGGTAGAACTTGGAAAAACACTTATGTTAGATATAGGCTAGAGCTTGGGAATGGATATAGGCAAAAAATAGCCTAAAGCTTAGGAAAAGATATACGCTACGTTTTATCCCAAAATTTTTGCGGCTTACGTTTCAGGGTAGGGTACAGTAGAGTCCGTTTATTTCGAAAGGAATTGACAAACACGTCATAATAAGCGGACGTCATACAAAGCGTTATGTGAAATGAAAAACCTTTTTTATGTAAATATGTATGTATTAAATCAAAATCAAAATTGCACGTAATCAACACATTATTATAATAACACATACAAGTGTATTTTTTATTGTTTGTTATCTGTGATTATTGTCTGCTTTTTTCATTATACAGGGTGTCTCGTAAGTAGTGGACCAACGGGATGTGGGGGATAGGAGAGACCGTTACCTACCAGAATCACCAAAATTTATTGTCCTAGGCCTCATAGTTTTGAAGTTATAACGTTTTTTAGTAAGTAGGTGAAATTATCGTACTATGTGCACATTTTTCTTAAGTCTACAAAATCTATTACTTATTTTGATGTTATGTTTATTCAAGGGCGTTAAGAATACATAGGTTTTTCTAACTTAAATCATTTTTTAGTGTAGTTATCATTAACATTAAAATTAATCAACAAAACAAGTGCAATTGTTAAATTTCAAAATACTCTAAGAGGTATTTGAGCTGAGCTGGTGTAAAAAAAATGTATTGTAGCCTTGTGGCACTTTATTTTAAAAACATCTACATATCATAAGGATTACAAAAACGTATAACAATGTGGTTTCAAATGAGTAGTTTTTTATTTTAACTAATATCAACGTAAAAGGGAACTTTTGAGAGAAAACAAAAATTCATTGCTAATTATGGAAATTCGTTTATTACTCAATTTATTTTTACATTAAGGGTTCAAAATGCTTTTCTTTAGCTCTTGTGCATTAAAACATCTTCGTATAAAGTCTTTTTGTAAATTTTTTTGGGCTCTTTGATGTTTTTTTATCAATTCAGCAACATGATTGAAATTTTGTGATAACTCTCTTTTTATCAGAAATATTTGTCTCATTAACTGCTTCTTTGAGGAAACCCCATAGAAAATAATCCAAAGGATTCAAGTCGGGAGATCGTGGCCTATTTCATGGCCGATCGCTGGCCATGAAATAGTACCTTCGCGTCCAAACCATCGATTTGGGAACATCTCATAAAAAAATTCAGTCACTTACCGTGAATAGTGGGCAGGTTCACCTTCGTACTGCAACCACATTCTCTCTCGCGCAGTTTCAGGCCTTATGCATAACCAACATCTTCGAATAAAGTTAAGAAGTACGCGAGAGTATGTGGTTCCGCGCAGTTTCAGGCCTTGTGCATAACCAACATCTTCGTTAAGTTAAGAAGCACGTACGAATGTTGCAGTACGAAGGTGAACCTGCCCACTATTCACGGTAAGTGACTGAATTTTTGAATGAGACGTTCCCAAATCGATGGTTTGGACGCGAAGGTACTATTTCATGGCCAGCGATCGGCCATGAAATAGGCCACGATCTCCCGACTTGAATCCTTTGGATTAGTTTCTATGGGATTTCCTCAAAGAAGCAGTTAATGAGACAAATATTTCTGATAAAAAGAGAGTTATCACAAAATTTCAATCATGTTGCTGAATTGATAAAAAATCATCAAAGAGCCCAAAAAAGTTTACAAAAAGACTATATACGAAGATGTTTTAATGCACAAGAGCTAAAGAAAAGCATTTTGAACCCTTAATGTAAAAATAAATTGAGTAATAAACGAATTTCCATAATTAGCAATGAATTTTTGTTTTCTCTCAAAAGTTCCCTTTTACGTTGATATTAGTTAAAATAAAAAACTACTCATTTGAAACCACATTGTTATACGTTTTTGTAATCCTTATGATATGTAGATGTTTTTAAAATAAAGTGCCACAAGGCTACAATACATTTTTTTTACACCAGCTCAGCTCAAATACCACTTAGAGTATTTTGAAATTTAACAATTGCACTTGTTTTGTTGATTAATTTTAATGTTAATGATAACTACACTAAAAAATGATTTAAGTTAGAAAAACCTATGTATTCTTAACGCCCTTGAATAAAAATAACATCAAAATAAGTAATACATTTTGTAGAATTAAGAAAAATGTGCACATAGTACGATAATTTCACCTACTTACTAAAAAACGTTATAACTTCAAAACTATGAGGCCTAGGACAATAAATTTTGGTGATTCTGGTAGGTAACGGTCTCCGCTATCCCCCACATCCCGTTGGTCCACTACTAACGGGACACCCTGTATTGTAAAAACAGTCTCTCATCCTATTGTGTATAGAAGACATAGACATAGCCGTCATCGGGAATCAACGAACATTACCGAAGGTGTAAAGAATCATGTCGGTCATTATAACCGGACATAACTTCGTAGTGCAATTCGTCATAATAACCGGTTGGTCAATATAGGCGGAGTCATAATAAACGGATTCTACTGGAGTTGTGTTGCGGATAAAATCGCGCGGTGCATCTAGCTGTTATAATAAGCTACATACCTATAGTACCTATAACATACCGATAGGTAGGTAAGTAAGTACATATATAATGTAAATACATTCTACTTACTACTCTTCCGAGTGTCTATACAGGGAGTGTTACACGCGTACACTTGAGTTGCTCTCTACGTTTTTCAATAGACGACGTGTTTTTATTTGCGAGTACCTATTGAAGGAAAATGTGTAAAGAAAATATGTAATAAGATACTTTTCGAATGCTGCCTGAGTTACTAAGAGGCTTAGAAAATGTGTGTAGACTAGTGTAGGTAGGTATTTTATAGTTCAATGAGTTATAAATTAAAATTAATTTATTCAGTTATAATATACTTCGTCTCTATCATAATAATTACTGAAACCAATAAATATGTGAGATGTTAGCTTTACTTACTTGTTATTCTATTTCGTTAAAAGAACACTTAAATTATGTTTGAAATAATAGTTATTTATGGTACAAGCGAGGTAAGTTGGTGAATACTTCCGAGGCGCTATTGAGGCCCGAGCCGTCAGGCGAGGGTCTGTAGATAGCCGAGGATAGTAATCATCAATACCATCAATACACGCGTGTACCATACAACGTTTTTCAACACATTTGCGAAGAAATTATCATTTTTCGCTAATAAATAAACAGTTTTTCTATTCGCGCGCATCCAACACAACAATGGTGATCGGCCAAAGACTAAGAGAATATACTTATTAAAAAAAATCGAATGAATGAATGAATGGAATCGAGCATAGACCTACCAAAAGTAAGGAAACATAGTTGAAGTTTGTTTTTAAAATGTATGGACACAATTTTTTTGTTATCGAAACTTTTTTAATATGAAAGCTATTTAAAAGAACAATCTATAACTCACTAGTGAATAAAACGTTTCATTATTCAACTGTTTTTGCACAAATAAAAGCCCCTTTATGAGCAAGTGTGTTGAAAAGCTATTTGTTTTCTGCGAAACGTGAAAACTGAAAATACAAATCAGGATCCATTACAAAACGTAAGCACTTTTCACAGGTAACAAAAAATAGATGCTCAGCGTAACAAAATGCAATTTTCTGTTTACAACGCAAAATAAAATTTTTGATCGTATTAAACAATAAAACCTTTGTAGCCTTTGTCTGGAGTAACATTCAAGCGAATAACTCGAAGATTCTCAGTTTCCTAAGTATTTTTATTACTGGCTACGGGTATCATTAACAATTCAATTCTTTGATTCTTTTATAGATTTTCAAACATTTTATTGCCTGTTAAAATGTTTGTATCTTTTTTTGGATGTTCTAAGTAAGTATTTTAGTTTTTTAAATGGAATTGATATTGATTTATAATTTAAATGTTAAACACATTTTGGTTCACTATGGTTTTATATGAAGTTTAAATCCAAAAAACCTATAGAAACTTAAAACGATCGAACCCATTTTAGTACTACGGGGATAGCAGATTTCACATAAAACGGTCAAACTAACACCCCTCTTTTTGCTTTGTGGTTAAAATAATCTATTATATTTATTAGAATCAATTAACATCTCTTTATTATCAATTAACATCTCATTAGTCACTTGACTGTAACTTAAAGTTTAAATAGAGTTTAAAAAAAGAATGATGAAGGAGAACATTTAAGAAAAGAAATCAAACGCTTATTTTTCCTTTTTACCGCTCCACACTTTTGTGCATTCAGCCAGTATGTTTTAAAAGAGTTTGAAGAATAAAAAAAAGTATTTCAAGAAAACCTCGCCAACAGAATTTAAAGAAAAAAGTATAAATTCTAAGTTTAAAATACATTGAGAAGTGTTTGTACAATCTTCATCAGATATAAAAGAGGTTCTACAAAAGGAGTAACTCACAGATTTTATTGTTGGTGTCCAAGAGAAGCAATCTAAAAACTTTACAGACGAAGGAATAGTACAAATGATACAGTAAGCTAAATAAAACTATAACTCAACGATGTGCTTTGCCAATGAATTTATTTAAAACAATTGTGTGAAATTATGTTTGCAATAATATTAATTTATATTTTCTAAATACTGGTAAGTAGAGTTAGAACACTTTTTAAACTTTCGCGATCGGAATTCATTGTTGCATAATTTACAGGTCGCGTATAACATAATTATTAATTACCTCGACGTTTCGACCGGGTTACACCGATCGTGGTCACGAGAAGATGGTCCTCAATTTTGGCTGCTCTTTGTAATTTTGGATGCAATTTCCAATTTTGGCCGCTCTTTTGATTTTAGCAGCAATTTTCAATTGTGGCTGCAATTTCCAATCTTGGCAACAACTTTTTGCTGCCATATTCAATTTTGGCTGCTATGTAATTTTGGCTGCTATTTAAAATTTTGGCTATTATTTATAATTTTTTTATTTGGCGGAAATTTCCAATTTCGGCAACAACTTTCTATTTTGGCTGCAATTTTCAATTTTGGCAGCTAATTTTTATTTTGGCTGCTTTATTCAATTTTGGCTATTATTTGTAATTTTGGCTGCAATTTCCAATCTAGGCAACAACTTTTTGCTGTCATATTCAATTTTGGCTGCTATTTTAAATTTTGGCTATTATTTGTATTTTTTTTATTTGGCGGCAATTTCCAATTTCGGCAACAACTTTCTATTTTGGCTGCAATTTTCAATTTTGGCAGCTAATTTTTATTTTGGCTGCTTTATTCAATTTTGGCTGCTATGAAATATTGGCTGCAATTTTAAATTTTGGCAACAACTTTTGATTTTGGCTGCCATTTTAAATTTTGATTGCTTTTTGTAATTTTGGCTGCTATTTTAGATTTTGGCTGAAAATTTCAAATTTTGGCACCTATTTTTTATTTTAACTGCAATATTAAATTTTGGCTGCTATGTAATTTTGGCTGCAATATTCAATATTGGTTGCTATTTGTTATTTTGGCTGCAATTTCCAATTTCGACAACAATTTTTGTTTTTAGCTGCTATTTTCAATTTTGGCTGCTCTTTGTTATTTTGGCTGCAATTTGATTATCTTGCAATTTTGGGACCTGTAAATTATGCAACAAGTAGAGTTAGACCAAAATAGAGTGGTTATTATATGCCGGACTGCCCGCCCGAGAAATGCAGATTTGTGCTACCTTCTCATGTTTATCTTAGTCTTAATCTTATTTTTAACTAATTTAAATACCATAAACATAACATATTTGGTCATAATAATCATTTAAAACACATTTATAACCTGAATAACCTCTAAACCCAAATCAAACTCGTAAAGAACCATCCTAACTGAGAGGTCTAAGTATTCGAAAGTGGATTTCATTAAATCTCCCGCGGTCACTACTCGCCGTCTATTCCCAGAAACTATCCCAGTGTAAATTGATTTCCTCCAATAATACAAGTTCCTATCTTCAATGTTTGTTCAGGATTTCCCGATGCCTTTGTTTCATAAAACCTTTTTGTTAAATGTATTTTAGTTGTTTTAAATGATTAAATCGAGTTAAGAATGTTTGGTTAGTTGATTAACACTTTTGCCGTGTTTGGGAATTGTTCGTTTAGGAACATATGGAAGTGTTTGACTTACTGATAAAATGTGGGGGTGGATGAATAAAGTTTGGTATTCTTTCACGCAAAAACTACTCAATCGATTTAGATGATATTATTAAGTGTCTCTTATTTTTATCTCAAAATTTCCAAGAGTTGGAAGAGTTGCGCGCGGGTAATACCGAAATGCTTTACTAGTAACAAAACGTAATAATTAAAAACTCTACTATCTTCATAGCGACTGAGCCGTTGCTATTTTTATCACGTGTATCTAGAATATCAGAACCTACGCACACACACATTGAAACAAACACCCGTTTAGGTGTTACATTACACTTGTCTATCACACACCGCTTTGTGAAAAATACACTCTCTTTTAGGTTTAATTAGGCCTTATTTTACAAGTAAAAGCAAGCTGTGCCCATTAAGCCTTCTTTTCGGGCTCATTAAAAGGATTAATTCAATGCTCATTTCAAATGGACCTATTTTTAGGACCGAGGGCTTTTATAAGTTTAACGTGTGTGTGCGGAGTTATCGTAACCAAACGAAGAGATTGATTTAATTATGTTTATTTACTTGAAAGGTGACATGATGTGTGCACTCATAACTGGACAGATTTCGACACTTAGAACTCTATGATTTGGTTTCTCTGTTTGTAACAACAACAATAATTTTGAACAATTTTTAAAATGAGTTTAGCTGTTTATCAGTCTTTATCAGCTTAATAAATTTATGAATTAATACATTAATTAGGATTAAGACGAGTAACCATCATAACTTCAATTTAACTAAGTTGAAGTCACTCCAACATCACTCAAATGCAACTCGGCTCTCTGACTGATGGTAAGCCAGCGCCTGCCAATAACCAATCCATACCATAACTTACATAGTAAAATTGTGTTCGCCACTGCATTGCGCTTCACTACCAAAGCAGTTTATCAGTCATATTCACATATCAAACAAAAATAATAAAAGCAAATAAAAAAAATGTATGTGTGTGTGTCTGTATTCCTATACTCCTTAAAGCAATATACCTCTTTAAAGTTCGATCTTTTTTGCGTAATGATTGTATGTAAATGACAGTAAAGTATTAACCTGTAAGATTATACTGCAACGCAAAGGCAGCTCTTTGATGATATCAGGGATATGTATAATCATGGCTTGCATGGGTATTGGTGACCTCGATTCGAGTCACGATTTTTAAAAGTAAACATGCATCTCGACCCAGTAATATGTTAATACATTGTGTTAATTTCAACAACACCAACACAGCCTGCAGGGAGTAACGTTTCCCGATAAATTGATGAATATTATAAAATGTATAAACATGGAGGATGTTAATTGATCTTATTAACGCAGTTTGCGAACATTATTTCGTTAAAGTTTAGTTGCACTTTCGGTAATGCAAGGCTGGATGTATAAACATATGATTTTACAATCAAATTATTACCTATTGGAGTTTTACGGAATGTTGTAATAATAGGTATAAATACCTGATGTAATTACGTATAACACTTACGTTATTATTGGGGTAGGTTTATTACAATTATATGTACATAACTAAGTATATAAATGCAGGAATAAGCGTAATTATGTAGGCAAGCTGTTGTGATTACGACTATTTCTCCGCACTCTAATATAATAAGTGAGGGAGAGACCCCTGCAGCAGAATCTTACTACTTAGGATCTCAATTAAAAACACACCGTGTTACATATTTAAGAACTATGTATCTATATTAGTATGTTGTAATGTGTTATGAGAATATAATGTAATTGAAAATAGTTTTTATTCGCATTGGGACTTGGTTTTGAAGTTAAATAATTACAATACCAAGGCACGAAAGTCGCAAAAATAATATTAAATTTTCCGGTTGATAAGAAGTTAAAAACATTCCCTCGTAAAATGATTTTAAGTTCAGAAGCAAGTTAATTAAAAAAGCTGTTCCGACTTAATGCTAAAGTAAATATAACGTTAAAAGAAACCTAATCGGAGAGTTTGGAAAAAGTTTGTCCGTCAGACATCAACAGGAGGGATTAAAAGGTGAAGGTATAAAGTTTGTGGAGCGACGTCGCCGCACATCATAGACCACTGATTAGTGGTTTGCCTCACAGTCTAGTCTCTGTTCCAAGCAAAAATATTCAATATTCGCTGCCAATACAGTGGACAGCCCCCCTGGCAGGGGGAGCCGCCCGCCACCCCTCGGCCGGTCCATTAAACCCCCCACGCCGCGTTTATTCGCCGGAATAGTGTGCAATAAAACGCGAGCACCGACCGGCCACTGGCCACAGCAAAAAATACATCCTAAAATTATTATTCTTCTGGACTGCCGGATAGATATTCGCAATATACCAACAGCGTTCTATCTTCGTAAGCGCAGATAAAAAATAGTTGAACGCATCTCTAAAGTTCGACGAGGTAGGATTTTTTGAATTTGAAATGTTTTCATATTCATGAATGGAGCGGTGAGTGGTTTCGATGCTGATTGCGTTTTCAACAATTTTTTTTCATAATTTTCGGACTGAAAGCCTGCCGGAAGCCGGATTTAAAATTGGAATTACTCGTCTATTCAATTTAATTCGTAATTCCCTTTTCGTTAAAACAAGCCTTATGTGAGATTAAACTTTTAGTGTTGGGATATTTTTCTGTGTTACTTTTTATCTACGTCGTTAAAGCTACGGTTAGCGATGCAATTTTGTTTTGCTCTAATACTGAACAGAGCGTCAGTTTGTTCTAGTGTTTTTTGTTTGGTGAAAAAATTAACGTAGCGCGTTCGTCCGGCCTGTCACACACAGTTGTGGACTGGATGCCGCACCCGCACGGACCTACATACGGGTATAGGTTGGCACGTGAACAATGTATGAACGCCGCTTTAAAATTAAATTTTGGGCGTTTTAAACATTGATAAATACACTTACAGCTATACTAATGGCTTGTGATATTAGTTTAGGAGTTTGTGGTTTTTGATATAAGAGATATTTACAGGAATTACAATAATAATAAATAGCTTTATTATCACCTTATGTAACAGGTATTCTACAAAAGTTTATCATAACACGTGCTAAGTAAAGATTCACAAAAAAAGTGAAATAGAAAGTAAACAAAGTATAATTTGCGCAGTTGTTAGTAAAACGTGGAAATTATTAAAATACCATAAACGTTGTACCGTTTAAACAATCCGTAAACCATTCAACTCATTTCTGCGCTCGTTTTGAATTACGCGGCAGTAATTTTACGTTACCAAGTCAAATTAAAACAGTGAGAATTTAATTAAATGTGGTAATGGGACTCTTGGAAAAATCGTACCGACTCTCGACCGGCTCGAGAGTCCGTTGCATCTGACTTAATCCTTTATAGGATAAAATTATTGTATAGAATACATGGAAATACCTCCGGGATTTTAAATAGAGAATATTTTTTACATACTGAATGTGAATTTACAGGTTTTTATGCAGAGTTTGCACTACATAATGGGAATTTGTGCAGCATTTTTCTTTAGTATTGGCGTATCTCATGTCAGTAGAAGGTTTGGATTTGTCATGTTATTGATTTTGTTTTTTTTTGTCATGTTATACTACAAATAACGAGTAGGGTGTGGCGTTATAGGATGGAAAAGGAACATTCAAAAATCGTTTAGTCTATTTTTATTTCTCATTAAAAATTTGTGTAAACGCCAAAGGTATCACAGCATTCAAAGAAACTAAAAACTTATTTAAACTAAATCATATTTGATTTCATTATTTTTGGATGATTTGCCCTTGTACTCATAAATTGTTCTCTCATATCTAAAAACTAATCCAGCTATTCAATCAAAAAGTCATGAACACAATTCACGAGTATTTCAATGTGATCTTAACCTTTTCTTGGACAGGTCAAAAGATTACCTTGCAGAAATATTAAAGTAGGTACCGTTCGTAAAGGTGTCGTACCGTGTCTGCTCCCACGGGAAATGAAATTGCAAAATATGTCCCCGAGACGGGGACGTGCCTCAGACAGACTCAATCTACACCTATTCTGTTATTAGATGTATTCTATTACGTGATGGAATCGCTACGTATTTCGAGTTTTGATTTATTTGTGCGATTTATTTCTGTTGGCATTCGCCGTCGACTGTGATAGAGCGCTTGGATACAGCATTTGTTTTTTTTGAGTACAAAGATCTGATGAAAATGCGCATCTTTGACGGAATTACTTCAAGTTAGTACTTAACTGTTACAATAATTTTCATACATTTCAGTTGTGTGGCGTTATTTTAAGATATCAGTATAATTTTGATAAAAGGTTACGACACTTTTTATCAATCGTTGTCTTGAATTTTCTCAAATTACTTTTTGTGTACAAAACAATATTACACTTTTGTATTCTATATTACTTACTTTGATTATTCCTCCATACTTCTATACTAACATTCTCAGTACTAACATCCTCATACGTTGTTAAGGGTTATTTGGAGACCTCAAAAGTCTAACATTTGGTTTTACTAAAAATATCATGTTGCCGTCTGAGTTGAAAGGTCAGACGGCATTCGCTACATATAACAAACTTCCACCTAAATACATATTTAGAATACTTGAAAAGATAGAAAACACACAAACCAAGACAAATACATATCTTCATGCAAATAAATGTTTGAAACCCTTTGGCATTGCAAATAGGGGCATAACCAATTACGATATTTAGTCGTTAAAAAATAATATAAGTAAATAAGTACTCTAGGAGTTTAGATATATATAAGTACAAGTATTGTTTGATGTAAGGTTGCGGGATCGATTCCCGCGCGGGGTGAATATTTGTGTGAACCACAAATGTTTGTTTCGGTCTGGGTGTGTGTGTGAATGAGTGTGTGCGTAGTTTCTGATACCCTAGATACAAGTTTCAAGTTTAGTTAGGGGTCAGTTACTATAATGAGATGATGCAGTGAATGATTATGTTATGTTAAACTAAAATATTTTTCACACAGCAAACACTTCGTCAACTAAACCGTTATATGTATAGACGTTTGAACATACATATTTGTAAGTTACATTATACAATATGGCGCAGTTTTATTTACAACTATTCGTTAATCCCGAACCAATTTATATTTGATATCGAAAACAAACATTTGTTTATTGATACTGCGTCCACTATTCCACGATATTCTAATCTAAATAGCGTTTCGAACACTGAAAATAAAACATTTTATAAAAATTTCGTTACATTTTATAAAACATCGTTTATGAAAACACAGGTACATTTTTTAACGAAAATAGAATTTTAGTTACCTGATCGAAAATGTAAGGAAACCATTAAATGTTTTATAAATATTATTTTAATAAATTAAGCATAGTTTTATCTTCGTTTTCCTAATTTTCGCGTGCTAAAGGAAATTAAAAAATAATTCTGGCCATATTTCATTGTTGTAAGTAAAATGTAAGAATAACAATAAGTACTTATTTACTTAACATTTTATAACGTGTATCGTACCTACACACTTAATATACACACTCTAAAATACATAATACAGCTACAATATTAAAGCCGTGCCCTAATATAATACAGGTAGAAAAACATACGCACTCACGACAAGGGGAAAAAATATACCTGTTCTCGTGATCTCATACCATGATCCATCGCAGAGCCTCACGTACAAAATTTATTGGGTTCTCTAATAAAACACAACACATTTTCAGCATTGTAGTGTGACGTGCTTCACTGGGTAAGTCCTCCGGGATTGTAATCACGGATAGGTTTCGTTACCGCGTGCTTCTGTTACCGACGTGTATGTTTGATTAGTAAAGGTATCTTATAGGTACCTATTGTTTTATTAGGAAACGATTTTGTTATTAAACTTCATTACATTTTATTCTAAACTTACACTATGAATAAATGTAATAACTATACTTACCTTATAGTATATTCATTATGTATTATTTAAAATGGCAATTCCTATGAAGGAAACATAGGCATATGTAAGCCCTGGAGCAAAAAATCTGGCCTTTAAGGCAAAAAATCTGGCCTTTAGGGCAAAAAATCTGGCCTTTAGAGCAAAAAATCAAAGATATCGGGTATCGGGTCAAAGAAGAAAGATCGGTCAGTAATCAATGATCGGGATGTCCCCATCCCGATCATGTTCCCTGAGAATTTGTATGGCTGGCTTCGTTACGACGACAAGAAATTAACCGTCCACGACGTTTTGCACATCACGTATCCTGAATTAATACCAATGACGAAACACAACCATTATTTCTTTGTGACGAAACAGCACCATGACGAAACACCCCTAATACCTAATACCTATTTTTCAAAATTCTCGATTGCCGACTCCCGTCTTAACCTGTTTAGTAACTTCGAAGATGATAAAATAAAGATATAAACGAAGTGATAGTTTTCCTTACTAAATACAATCATCAATAAAACTTTATTTGCCAAAACTTTCTAACAAACAATATCGTTGTGGCGACATCTACACACCACTTAAGGAACTAAACAGCGCCATCTATCTGCATCTGAGGAAAATAACTGAAGAGTCCTGAATCGCGCAAGCGAAATTTACAGCGCAATTAACTATGTATACGAGAGCCCGACTACAACCGTCGGGCAGCTGCCCACCAGACATAACACCCGTCTGGTCGGAGGATCCTCCCTTTCAAATGGGGATACTCCCTCTCCCCATATCGTTAATTTTTCTTCATACCAAACACTCGTTAGGAAATAACTTAAAAACTAGTTTTTCTATCAAGAAATTTCATTTTTAACGCTTTTCAAGCAACAGTGACATTAGAAAAGTTGGAAAAAAGCTTTTACCGTAGAAAAGTCGGTGTATTTTATTACATGAATAGAAAACTGCGTTACAAGTCACCCGTGAAGGTTGTGCCTAAGAGCATTCTCGCTTATAAATATTTGATGAAGACTGTAAAGACGCCATCGCGGTTGTCTGCAATCAATTTACATGACAAACAAGTATAAAGATTTATTAGTTACGCGGTTTTACCTGCCATTGTTGTTTATCCTGTCGTCATATTTGGATAAAAATGGATTATGATCAATCATGATTATAATCAAAATTATTAGATATAAATAACATTTTCTATAAAATAAGGGAGTTAATAAAAAAGAAAAAAATAATTAAAATGGAGGGTAATTAAAAAATACCTATTCTGCCATCTTGGTGAGTCGGCCATATTGGATTTAGAATGACGTCGCATAGCTATTACGAGTATAATTAAGTATTTCTTTCTAGCATGATCTCCAAGCTTTCCTAATTCTGTTTCTAAACTGTACATAATTATAACAAGCAGACAAAACATTGTCACAATATTATAATATTAAGTACTTAAATATAGATATTTACTAGATTTGGCAGCATTTTGATGTTAACATGCGGAAATCTGGTTTCGAGCCGTTAGCAAACAATTTATACTTAGGTAATATGAGTTGCCTGTCGAATCCATACTCACAATTCATATTTAAACAAACCTTTAGTTAATATTGTGGTTATAATATTACAAAAAGAGGTTAAGTAGGTACCTAAATAAAACAAAATCTTGAACGGGAATCGAACCGATAACCTTTGGTATTGCAAACGACAGGCAGGGTTATTTTTCCATTTCGTCAATTCGTCTTGTGTATAAGACATATATGTATTTGTTTAGAATAATGATTTGAATAATATATGAATATCATTCCTGCGACCACATCTTTCTTATTCAAACATTGTTTGATTCAGAAACAAAATATTTGTTGCAATCTCATTAATGGTTTTTGCTTTTATCGTGCCGTCTCTGTCATTCGCGTCAGACATCTTGAATTATTCAGATAAGAAAGAGGCTCGCCCCAAGTAATGTAATGGAAATGTCTGGAACTTCAACCAGAAAAAAAATGTAATAAAAATATATTTTTTTCTTACTAGATACCGCTATTACGGAACCCGTCATACGAAGCGGTTGATGTAAAACCACCATCCTGATAAAGCCACTTGGCTCCCCTCCAAATAACGTGGCGTATTTCAAAACTAGATGCTTTTATAGCCCTCATTTGATAATAATGCGTGTTAACTCTGACACACAACATTAAACTGTTGTAATCAAGTGGTTACGATATACATTACAACTTACTTTTGCTTTTCATTAGAAAATTGGCTGAATAATATTTCCAGAGAATTTCACGATCAGATATTGCTTTATGTAGAGAGCTTCACAAAAAAGGCGGTGAAATACGAATAAATTTATTCAGCGTCGCAAAATTGAAATCTCAGGTGGTCGAGATGCCCGCCTGATGGTACGGACCAGCGCAGGCAGACCCCTCTCGTCCTATATCTTCTTACATTACGAGAATAAAGTTTAGAGTACTTTAAAAAGTATTAGAGTTCTTATTGTGTTGGTCAGGCGTTGGATTTGTATTCTGCAAGCACCTTCCGGGGCCACCTATCGCCGGTGATTCGGTAAGAATTTCAGTTGTAAATCATTGTATTTCAACTTTCTTTTGGAAAAGTTTTTTAGGTAAACATTTGGTATAAGTTTCTAATTTTCATTGAAACTTTGAGATTTAATTTAGGTTTGAGAACAAATTCTTGGGGAATGCGAGACGTTTTTTCTAGATTATTCCGTTAGTAATAAAACGTAGGTGGGAATGTATTGGATATAAAATAGTGTAGGGAAAGTAACCATCAAATGCGTTTTTATGGCGAGTGGTATGTGAAATAAGGAGTAATATATAATATACGTGTACTAGAGGTACATAGGTGTATGGTATTGGTAATAAAAGCGTCGATACTGAGGCGCGACGCGACGAATTCCGCTCAGAGCGAGCACAAATAAGATTTGTAAGCGTGTGTCGGCACAGGGAAGGCAACAGAGTTACTTTATACAAGTATATTTATTATATATTGTGAAACTTTGTAGCTAAATTTAGAAAGATGTACAAACTGTGATGATATTGGCTAGTGTAGTAGAGATCTAACTAGATTGTAACGTACAAACCTTTTTTATGCTTTTCTAAAAGCGATCTTTTCTGTAGTACTTTCTTATTTATTTATTTTAAGAATGCTTACGGACTAATAACAAAATATAACATAACATAATCATTCACTACATCATCTCATTATAGTAACTGACCCTTAACTATTAATATGTTTATATTGAAGGTTATAAAACAACAAAAATTGTCTATGACAAGCTTTCACGAATTAAACTATTAACATGTATTTCCCATTATTTACTAGAACATTTTCTTATTCAATAAAGCGAAAACGTTTGACTCCCTTACAATTATAATATTTTCCAATCCCCGATTCAATATATTCCTATCTATTCAAACAAATTATATATTTCACAATATTTTCAATACTCTATCCACGTCGTATATAAACGTGTGTACATAGTTGTGTCTGTAGAGAGGAGCGTCGCGGCGGATATTGGTATATTGGGAATAACTTGTGAATTTGACGTTAGTGTCGACTTGACGCGATTGGATCCTGCTCTGTGGACACTCACCTTATAGGTACTCTCAGCGTGTGTTAGTGAAGCTAGAGTTGATAACACATGTTAGATGCAATATTTAAAGAAAATTATAGTTTTATTTAGAAGTAGGTATGTGTAAGAAATTAAGAAGGAAAATGTTAACTAAATGCTAACTACTAAATTTCATATAGTATAAAAGGAATTTAGAATCAACAAGTTATAATATTTATTCAGCTAGGCTAGCATGACTTCGAAAACGCGATAGATACAGCGAATTATTGACATCCAACTGTCAAAATTTGATAAAAATGCCCGCCATATTTAATTTACCACATGATTAATTTTATGACATTTGGTCATGCTCGCGAAATCGATATAGCTATTTATCGACACCCAACTGTCAAAATATAATAAATATGGCCGCCATATTTAATTTTATCAAATCGTACTACGCCATATTCATTTGGTCATGCTCGCGAAATCGATATTATTTCGTGGTGTCTATATCATTTATCACGCACAGTCATGCTAGGCAGGCAGGCCTATTTAGCAGCCCGTTAAAACACACTACAGGAGTGAGTCCCAAAATCTCCCCTTCGTTTCCTCAACCTTGTCTTTTTCTAATCTTCTGTTATCTTTTAATTATGGGAAACGCACCTATGACACTTCGGAAAAGCAAGTGTCCACAGGCTGGCATTTTCTTAATGAAAAAAAGGTGTCAATGGGCGACGGTTGTAACTTACCAAGCTGTCTATGTCTACTCGTTTGCCAGTTGGGCTATAAAATAGACCAAAATTACATTGTGCAGGAATTGATCCCCAACCATAGACATAGCTCACTGGTTAATTACAAAATATGTATACAGTTTGCGTTGAATCACTACATAGTATAAAACAAAGTCGCTTTCTCTGTCCCTATGTCCCTATGTATGCTTAGATCTTTAAAACTACGCAACGGATTTTGATGCGGTTTGTTTTAATAGATAGAGTAATTCAGTGGAAAGGTTTTAAGCCTATTTTATCCCCATATTCTTACGGGAACGGGAACTACGCGGGTGAAACCGCGGGGCGCCGCTAGTATTATATATACTATAACATTACCAATAAATATAGTGCTATTTACAAGTGTAATCATAAAGTTATTTTCTCCATACTAATATAAATAATAGCTATGACCATACATCAGACAACAAAGGTTTGTATAAAACCGCTTAATTGTTATTTGAACGGTATTTATTTGCGGTCAACTCCGCAATTAATACAATATTTCATTAAATAATCGATGACAATGTGGGAGGGAAATTAACAAACTATATTTGTTTGGGTTGCTTTATTATACGACTGAATTATGAATTACTTATATTCGTTTACTTAAATATTTAATTGAATAATTAACTATGTAAAGTTGATTGAAGATATCGATGCGATTAGGCTATCCATTATTCCTTTCTTTTTTATACCTACCTACTTATATATTTTATTATTATTTTGCTCTAAACTCTACTCGGAATAAGTAATAAAAATTACTTAATACTATCTATTAATCAAATCGGTAATAAAAAAATATTTTCCAAAGAGACAACAATGAGCCATTTAAACATTTTCCGTCCTCACTCCCATTTGAAAGATTACAGTTCAAAAGAAGATAAGGCGTAAATTTGTGCGACACCAAAAAGATAATGGGGATTGTGTACACAAACCGCGGACATTGAAGATTTATTTACGCTTAGAAACTCATTTGCCGACGGAGGCCAAAATAAAAAGCAACTCAACAGCTTGAAAAATATTATTTGAGTAAGCGTGGGGGGAGGTTCGCATCCCGTAATGTCCCTTAATGTGTGCGCATAAAAAATCCCTCGCCGACCGCGAATTCCCTTCGAATAGACTAAATTTTATGCAAATTTTCTTTATGATCTTTCGGCATTTGACGCGGATTAACGCGCGCCTGCCCTTCGACAGTTTTATCTGCCTCCACTTTGTTGGATGACATGCTTCGTTATTAAATTGTATACGGTTTTATGTTATTAATGTAATATTATATTATGTTGATGATACCTTTTTTTATTTATAACGATATTGTGATAATATAGCAACTATGATTTGTTTTTTACGGGTAATCATTGACCGAAATAAAGTTGAGAATCTATTTGGAAATTTGAAGAGTTTGTTTTCAGACAATATACCTATGTATGTAGTAACATTACGATTTACTCGCGTCATTCTGTCTTCCTATTATTCAATAAAACAATCCCTTACTATTTTATTAATGGAGTATTTAAAGGTACACTTCTTATCCTGGCTATGTCTGTTAAATCTAGACATTCAACAGCTGCAGTAGCCTCTGTGCCAGCGTTGAATAAATAAATCTTTCAATAAAATAACCAGTGCAACCTTATAGATGAATTTCAAAGATGAATGAACAGCACATACATGGGAGATCGTGAACGGAATCCATTTAAAAACTCATTCCTCACAGTCACGTAATGTTATAAGCTGTCGATCGGCCCTACACTACTCAACAGTTTACTTGGGAAATAAATATATACTTCAAATCTTTTTGGGGTTCCGTAGTACTGGTAAGAAACCCTTGCAGTTTTTTCGTGTCCGTTCAGGAACCTTTAGTTTGGCCATGTCGGACAGTGTTCCTAACATTGGTTAAAAATTATTTATTAAATATTCTGAAAAAAGAAAAAAGCAGCACGGTACAGTACAAAATTCATTTAAAGTAAAACTGTAGCGGATAAGTTAGATCTGTTATTTCTCTTAATCTCCTCTTGTAAGGGTCACTCAACTTCTATACTCGTATAATATAAAATAGGTACAACTTATGAATCTTTGGGAAAAATATCTCAAATGGAGTAGTAGTTAATTCAAAGAATTGTATCACGGGACCTTACACAGTTCGTAGTCAGACACGCACTTGACCTGATTTTTAATAACATATTGGACGATACTTCAATACTCCTTTCATATACCATTTATTACTTCTGCGCAATGAAGCGTTATGTTGTATTTTTGTGTTGAAATAGTTTTGAAGGAACTAAAATGAAGAGTAGAGTATTTACTTACGATAGAATCTCTTTTGTTTTTCTTGACTCATCGTAGAGTTAGCAAATCAAGTGATT
The DNA here is from genome assembly GCA_958496195.1 of Timandra comae. Lineage (NCBI taxonomy): Eukaryota > Metazoa > Arthropoda > Insecta > Lepidoptera > Geometridae > Timandra > Timandra comae. The sequence goes on from OY292370.1 coordinate 7,668,105, forward strand.
TTATATTTTTACTAGCTGCGCCCCGCGGTTTCACACGCGTAGTTCCCGTTCCCGTTCCCGTAAGAATTTCGGGATGAAAAATAGATGTTGGCCGATTCTCAGACCTACTGAATATGCTCACAAAATTTCATGAGAATCGGTCAAGCCGGCCGTTTCGGAAGAGTATGGCAACGAAAACTGTGACACGAGAATTTTATATATTAGATTTCACTAAGCCGCCCTTAATCGTAATATACTTATGTATATGAATGTATTTAAGTTTAAATGCTTAAAAGTTGAAATAAAACAGCAGGCTTGGCTTTAACGAGAATGTAATTGTTTTTCTTGTTGGCGGTTAAAACTCTACGAAATATTAAATAAAAATTTTGGTGTTTGGAAGTTTTAACTTTGTAAAGTGTAGTATGGAAATATTAGACTATAATGTTATTAGGATTAAATTACTTATAAGTGGTTTGGTCTTAGATATTTATTTTTCAGCGAAGTCCTTCTGGTTGATTCTTTCCATCTTTTAAGCCCTCTGGAAATATCAAATAACATAACATAATCATTCACTATATCATCTCATTATTAAAGACCCCTAAGTTCATAACTTGAACAAATGGAAGATTTATTTGTGCAAAATATTTCTTAATAAGAAAGTTTTTTTGGCATTAAAAAAATCTTTACTTTAAATAACTTTCCGATTTGAAAAAGGCAATATCAATAGCACAACATTATATTAATTTAAAATTTAAAAATGAAAACATACCGAATTAACCTTCTGCCCCGCCCTTTATAAAACTTCACGTAACTGGAAAATCTTTCGTCAATTTATTTAGTAATAAAAGGAGGTAGATGCCATTGAGTTTGAAGTGTTCATTGAAACCAAACAGCGCCGACATGCAGATAATTAGCACGTTAATCATCTGTAAAGCGGCACCACTCGCCGGGCGGGTTTTAGTCAATGACACACACATGGTACGGTAGGCCTAGTACGGCAGACGAGCGGTTTAATGGGAAAATTGATTACTTATTTTTAATTATTTTAAACTTTATGTACTGAAATCAAACATCTGCGGCTTAGTATGTGCGTCTATCTGCCAAGTTTGAGGTTCCGAGTTTAATTCCTAGATGTTCGATGCAATAGTAAACAATAGAAATAAAATAAAATTTTATTCAAGAACCAAGATAGTTACAAATTAAGTAGATAATAGTTATTTATGGTACAAGCGAGGTAAGTTGGTGATTACTTCCGAGGCGCTATTGAGGCCCGAACCGTCAGGCGAGGGTCTGAAGATAGCCGAGGATAGTAATCATCAATAAACGCGTGTACCATACAACGTTTTTCAACACACTTGCGAAGAAATTAATAATAAAATATCATTTTCGCTAATAAATAAACAGTTTTTCTATTCGCGCGCATCCAACACAACAATGGTGATCGGCCATAGATTAAAAAAAAAATCGAATGAATGAATGGAATCGACCATACACCTACCAAAAGTAAGGCAACATAGTTGAAGTTTGTTTTTAAAATGTATGGCCACGATTTTTTTTGGTATCGAAAGTTTTTTAAAACTAAACAATTAAAAAAAAAAAATCTATAACTCACTAGTGAATCAAGCGTGTCATTATTCAACTGTTTTTGCACAAATAAGAGACCCTTTATAAGCAAGTGTGTTAAAAAAAAAAAACAAGCTTAACATATTTCACTACCATCAGTATACAATTTAAATCACATTCAAATTCACTAAACAAATCATTCGATAATAACCTCAAAACACTAGGCTATCAATAGCGGATTTAATTTCCACTTACACGGCCCGTCTGCTCGTCGATTCAGCTATCACAATGGGCTATTCAGACTGGAGCCGCGTGTTTATCAGGAAGTCAGTGAATACATGTCCTTTTGCGCGAATGTCTTGTACACTCGCACGGGAGGACTAGCATGCATGTTATTGCATTTACGTCAATCTAATGATTGTTATCTGGGGAGTTTTATTTGAGTTGCTACGTTAATAGTTGTATTGAGCCACAATCTTTTCTGTGTCGGTAACGGCGTCGCTGTAATCGCATCTTTTGGTTGTCAGTTTATTGAAAATGTATCCAAATGATACTAGAGTCAAAATTACAATAGAAGCTTCCAATTTTGGCCGCCAGCACAGTAAAAATTGTCAATATTCGTTAATAGTTTTATATTTTTATTCCAATATTATTAGGTTATTTGTTAGTGTAAATGGCGCTAATCTTAGGAACAGCATGTTTGGCAGTAATAGGCTTTTGAAGATAATAAAGTGTTTATGAGTGAAAAGAATTTGGTGACAAGAACGTGTCTCAATGAATTGTAAGAATTTTTTGCTAATTGTGTAAATAGATACGCGAATACGACCTATGTTTTATACAAAAGGAAATAACCCATAATAAAAGTTATTAACAACATCAATAATTAATCTTATAACTCGTATAAAACTTATAGTTCAAGGAACAATAGTTTAAAATTGTTTTATATTACAAGCTGCCTTCAATGGAGTACTGTGAGAACTTGCACCGGTAACTTACAGCCACTTGAATCAGTAAAAATATACTTCAGACCGGAGTGAGTTTTAATTAAACTGGTCTACGGTACATTATGGGGAGGTACAGTCACAGTTGGAAAACCTTCGTCAGTTTACAAATTCTTCTTTGTATGTCAATCTCCTATTACCTTTTGAAAGCTACAATTGCTTTTAAAATTACTACAATTTGTAACATAGAAAGACAACTAGGTTCAAAATAGTGTAACACCTTTACTTTAAACTACATCTTACGACGTAATATGTCATACTCAGTCAGTAAAAACGATTGTCGTTCATACTGAGCAAACGAAAATAGATCTTAAGTTGACGGACCTTTTCTTACCATGACTGTACGTCCATAGGCATGGAAGTACCGGTGTTTCCTTAGAGCCTTAGTTTAAATGCGAGAATGCAATTTACTTACAGCTCGTAGTTTGTTCGTTTCATAAACCACGTAATTAAGGTTCGCGATGTTTGATTGACGGACGGCTTGTCTGCCTTTTCATATGGGAACGAGGTTCGATTTTCAATTGAAGCTGTATTGGCATTCGGTTGATTTGTGGTGCTCTTGTTGTAGTGTAAATTGTAGGTTTATATTGTGGTAAAAATAGTTAAATCGTTTTGTATAAAAGTTTTATATTTATCCTGGAGATTTTCCCTTCTGTTTTGCGAGGTATCCAATTTTATGCATTTTTCCACCGTTAAAATTGTGTGAAAGTACATTTACGTATAAAAATCGTAGCGAAAAAATTTCGTTTACAAAAATGTATTTTGAATTGTTCCAATAAATTGGTATTTCGAATGCAAATCCTATATATTTGTGTGAGTGTAGCTGATCTGTTGTCGGCTTATATTAAAATGCTTTCTGATTTCACTATGTATAAATTAATCTTACGTAATTAAAATTATTTGTGATATTCATTTTCCGTGGTTCCGAGAGTAGGTTAATCTGTTAGTCTCGGTTCGTACCATTGTCATTTATTATATTATGGGTAATTGGGTAGTTACTTAGAAACTTCAAAAGTATGAACATTACATAAGTGTGTTTATTAATATACTTTTCAACACACTTGCTCATAAAGGGGCTTTTATTTGTGCAAAAACAGTTGAATAACGACACGTTTTATTCACTAGTGAGTTATAGATTGGTTTTTTTAAATTGATTTGTTTTTAAAAAGTTTCGATACCAAAAAAATGTGTCCGTACATTTTAAAAACATACTTCAACTATGTTGCCTTACTTTTGGTAGGTCTATGGTCGATTCCATTCATTCAATTTTTTTTTAATAAGTATATTCTTTTAGTCTTTGGCCGATCACCATTGTTGTGTTGGATGATAGAAAATCTGTTTATTTTTAGCGAAAAATGTTATTTTATTATGAATTTCTTCGCAAGTGTGTTGAAAAACGTTGTATGGTACACGCGTGTATTGATGATTACTATCGTCAGCTGTCTTCAGACCCTCGCCTGACGGCTCGGGCCTCAATAGCGCCTCGGAAGTATTCATCAACTTTACTCGCTTGTACCATAAATAACTATTTATATGTTGTTGGTGTTCCATTGAAAAATGTAGTAAACAATCGCATTTATAAATTAATAAGAAGATTATATACAGAATACGAGTAATGGCAACTACAAAAAAATAGTTTCATTGTTATTAGAAAAACAGAATTTAATTTAAAAGCATAATAGTGAACAAAGGTATGTTCTTTTACAGTAAGAACTAGAGTGCAATACAAGGAGAGGGGCTCTGGCGAGCGGCGCGGCTCAGCGCATTCCACCGATCAACTTTGTAAAATAATACAACATGGAAACTTTTGTTATATGAAGAATACGTCTATGGTAGGTGTAATAATATTTGTTGTGGATAGTTTCGTGATCTATCAAACAAACTGGACAGATAAATACTTGAATGTCTAGGTAATTATGTAACTAATTATATTGTATGCACTCGTATGTAATACCTACATACTAGTATCATCAGTGAGATAATAGCCTTTGTGCTGCAATATGGTCTTATATTTCAATATTTTAACTATAATTTTCCAACGTTAGTCTTTAAAATTACACTAAAGAAACCACACATACATTCGCCAGTAACGTCCATTAACAAAAGACTAAGTTCTTTAAAACACGTTCGTTCTGAAGTAGAGATAGCAGCGAATCGTTTTTATTACTCGAGTTCCCTTTGTCGACAAGTTATCGCAGTCATTTGTCTGTTTCTTGCGAACCGTACTTTCATTATCGTGACCGCTATAGGGCCAGCTAATTATTCAACATGGGGAAAGTTCCCGAGACGGTTAATAAAACTGAAAAACGTGATACTATTTGTTGTGTTCTGGGTAAGGAGCGTTTGGTTTTAATAGTGTTATTAGGTTTAAGGAGAACTGCGTTAGCAAATTATTGGGAATTATTTACTAAGTTCTAGCTGTGTTCTGAGATTTCCCTCGAATTGAGCCATAAAGCCTATTATTATTAGATGCGAAAAATATTTACTTCCTGAGATTCTATCTATATTTAGATCCTGAGAGAGCGCATTTAAACAAAAATCCGCCTGTTATAGTAAGTATAGATGTAATAAATAACTTAAAACATCTTTTACATTATTTCTTAAAAACAAAATTAGTAGCTTAACTTGTAGCTTTAAGTATATAAAATTATATATGTTAGTTTATAAGGTATATATTTAATTTCTTATCTTAGTTATATTTTATGTGTACGTGGTTTGAGAGGCCTTACTTCGCCGTAACACAGTTTATTAGTAACTACCACGGGAGGTAATGTCTCAATAACCACATCAAATAAATTGTAACTAAATTAGAAAATATTAATAAATTGAATTGAAATTGAATTGAATTGAAAATTGAAAACAAATAGGTATTCCGTGACTGTCCAAACTAGATCAAGACTTCTTGGCATGTACGACTGTGCAGACATCAATCGGTTCTGGACCGATACAAATTCAATAAATCTATCCACCGATCGTCCCAGTCCTGCTGTTCCCGTGGGAATCCCGGGAATTCTGTTCTAATGTAAGTGGACGACAATTTGTTTCGGGACTTTATATAATTAGACGTGAAAGTTTCAATTCTATGACCTTTTGTAAATTTATTTGTTTTGAAAATATTTACCGCTAAATTGTTTTTCCTCATTTCGGAATTTGAACCCAGAACTGTGCCGAACTGTGGCGCAATAGTGTCTCCTGCTATAGAACAAAATATTGATTGTATAAAATTTCAAAGCTATTAAGTAGAAAACACGGTCATTTTATCTTATTTTTAATGGCATTAATATTAAATTACAATCGTAGTTTCTAAATATTGAAAGGAATTTCTATAATTTAGTAAAACATATCTTACTGTGCCCATAATCTATATCCTCTAAGCGGATGTTAGGTAGACATCCGTTAAGCTATCCTATAATACAATAGCTATAGTAAGTACTTACATTACAGTAACAGACAGACAATAAACGAATAGTTTGTTGAAGAATTGATGAAGTTTCTAGAAATAATCATAATCATAATAACTTTATTGCAATATCACAAAACATAGAGATCTTATAATAAATGTGTGGATCATGTGATGCCCCGTAGGGGCGCAGCAACTTGAGAGGGGCTTACACTAACTTACACTTATTACTTATTATACAAAATTAAAACAAAAAATAAAAAAACTGAAAAAGTTAAAAAAAATAAAAAAAGTTATACATACTTATACAATTAAAATTAACAAACAAAAATAAAAACAAAGAAATAGCACTTTACCAGTATTACTTACATTTGAGTATTAAAATACAATTAGGTACTTATTTAAACATATAAAATCATGAAATTATTCTAATTAAAATAATATTATACATGTGCTTGCATTTTGTGTAAGTATACTTAGAATTTCTTGTAATATGTAGTATGAAGTTGATAGTTTAATTTTATTAATTTATTTTTCTTTCTGTTTATAAGTAGGTATGTAATGTATAGTAGGTTGGTTATATTTTATGTAAGTAATTAGTTAGTAGGTATGTAATGTAGTTAGTGTGTAATGTAGATATAGGTACTCTATAATATTATGGCTGTCAATTAAATTTATCAGTCATGTATTCATGAACTGTATAATAGCATTTTGTAAGTAATAGGTGTTTCATAAAAAAGAAATATCAAGCATATTTATTTAGATAATAATGTTTCTGAGAGCACTAAATGACTGTGACCACTAACGAATGATTATTCTTAAAACGGCGTTTAAAGTAACAAATGTCTTCCTTTCTTAAAATACGTATTTTTTTGGGAATTTTAAATGTAGTATGTTTACATACTTTATTAAACGTTTTATTTAGTTATTTTATACTAGTCGTAGATAGTTAAAAGTTAAAAGAACTATCTAAAACCATTATTTTCAATAATGTTAATTGTTTAGTAATATGTCATTATTATTTTACTTGTATTGCTGTGCCCTTGCAGGGTTCATGTTTTTAATACTTCCCAGGTACACGTACGCAATAAATGAATTCAAAACTCTTAACACATCCAACATTACTTTCTCTCAAAAACAAATCCTTACATTACTTTCATCGCCACTACTTAACTCATTACAAGATGGTTTCACCTCATTCACAGAGCTTATACCTCAGGTGTTCTCTGGTTGGGAGCCACGGGAACAAATGCAATCAATTTAGACCAACTATAAGGTTCCCACCCGGTGAGACGACGCTGCACGAAAATCGATAAAAACACGTGTTTTTCAGTATGATTAATTACTTTTGTAAGTACAGGGAAGGAGATACTTAAAAAAAGTGAGTGATTTATGTGTTATTGTTGTAAGTACAGACGAGATATAAAAAAAAAAGCTTTTTAAAAATAAGCTTTTTTAAGTTTTATTGCATTGTCATGGGACTTACATAAGTATGCCAAATTTCAGCTCAATCGGATTACCAAAAAGGTCGAAAAATGCCTTGCAAGATTTGATTACAGACAACGGGACAGGTGAAACTAAATAAAAACTTGTAATATAAGTTTGTTGTGTTTAAGGACTGGCTATGGTTAATGTAACTATCAATTATAAATGTTTTCATAAGAATTTGGTAAGTGTAGTCGTGTGGATAAATGTATGCAACAACATTAGCATGTATGTGTTACATATATTTACTCAATTCAAAGCGAGTAAATAATAAAAGAAAATATAAAAGAAACCACGTCGTACTTACAAAGTTGAAAAGCAGGGAACAATAAATATTTCAAGAAAATACTAACAATAAAAATTTCTACGAACGCATTTATTTACACTTATAAAGTTTCGTTGGAGTTATTACCTTTGCTTGTGTACGTTTATGAAATAATTGTATTGTAGTTTAGTGAATGTAAACTACTTATAATTGAAAAGAATACTTAGTTAAAGCGTCTTGTCTTTGCCTTAACTTGAAACAATAAGAAAACAGGACATAAATAGTAGTGTTGCTGTCATTCCCAGCATAAAAAAAAGATTAAAATAAAATTACTCACTGATTAGCAAAAGGCTACACTGAAACTGTTAGGAAACTACATATTGAAGTTAGAAAAAAAAAGACTACCTTTGTGTAGTTTACACAATTACTGTAGCTTCAGTGAAAAATTTTGTTTGCAGTATAGTGAGTTGGAAGGGAGGGGAGACCGGAAATTACGAAAAATGCGCTCCCGAGTAATGGACACGTGTGTACTTCCGGGACACAGTTGGAAAGTAAAACACTGTTATTTATCGTTTAATAAAACTTGGAATGTGGTGATATTTTCGTTTAAATTTTCATTAGATGTACACAGTTTTGAAACGGTAACAAAATGCTTTATGGTACTGTGTTTAGCTGTTGGTAGTTCGTTACGATTAGTCTAGGCCAAAGAAATTCAGTTCAATTAAATATGTTGTGTCATCTTCTGGATGAGTTCTAGTTGCAAAGTAAAACAGGCACAGTACAAATTATAGGTTCTCATGGGTATTGTATGTTGCAGCAATTAGGGAGATAATTTAATGATTTCATACTCATAGAAATAGTTTTAGATCTAATATATAAAATTCTCGTGTCACAGTTTTCGTTGCCATACTCCTCCGAAACGGCTTGACCGATTCTCATGAAATTTTGTGAGCATATTCAGTAGGTCTGAGAATCGGCCAACATCTATTTTTCATCCCAAAATTCCCACGGGAACGGGAACGGGAACTACGGAACCGCGAACCGTGAAACCGCGGGGCGCAGCTAGTAATAATATAAAATTAGCATATTTGGTAAGTACATTTTTTTTAACATAACATAATAATTCACTACATCATCTCATTATAGTAACTGACCCCTAACTAAGCTCAAAGCTTGTATCTAGGGTATCAGAAAAATTATATAGGTATTAAGTACATCATTAATTCTAACAATTTCGCCACAAAACGTGATAAATATAATTTAATTTTATCTATCAAAAAAATAAAATACTTTCCAAAAAATTCTATCGTTAATCCCAAAGTCTTATTGAACTAATCCCGGATCGAATAAGGTTAAGAACTTAAAATCCTGAATTGAATTCTGGCGAACGAAATAACAGCTTGAGTAATAAACCATGTTAGTTTTAGTCCCTAATTTATGTGGAGTGTGCTCTTACGGGGTAATAAACATGTGCCTTTTTCTCCAAGTTTTTACAACACAGATAAAGTTAGTTCCCAAGTCGGTTTCTCTAATAAATATTCGCCGTTTGGGACGCTCTTCTAATTTTAAGTATTTATATCTTGATACGGCGTCGAGATCAATGTTTAGAAATTGAAGGTTTTAATTTCAGATTTTATGACGTGAAGGTAGTTAATGAATAGATTGGTCACTCAATAGCGTGTAATTTTCATAGAGATATTATACATAGAGCAGGGAAGATAGCTCTCCAGTTGCCCTCGGTTAGAAAGAGAGAGACGATCGCGGTTATTCGTTTAACGACTCGAATGTTTGTACAATAATAGGGTACCGTGATCTTCTCTCTCTTTCTAACCATCGGACGTTTTCGCTTACAGGCAGCCGTATGCCTTCCCTACTTTATGTATACCTGTATAGTAATTTTACTGCCCATGGATAGTCACAGACACTTCAAAGAGCCACAGACTTGTTTCCGACTTTGCTAAGAAGAATAAAAAGGAGATCAGAGAAACCCCAAGTGGAAGTGACTACTTTTTAGTCTTATATTTTTTGTATGAATCTGTCACGATGAATGAATAACCACATTTTAAAAACAAAATATCTTCCAAAAACTCCCGAAAAAAGGTAAAATCAATATAGTAAACACACTTACCGGTAATAGTGTTAATAAACTACGTTCAGATACAAATGGCAGGTATTTCAAAGTGTAGAAAGTGACCTCTGCCGCCTCCACTGAATCCAAGCGGGAGTGCTTCTATCAAATCGACGCTATTACGTCGAACGGAACGTATTCCTATAGAAAACGTTCCTTTTTTCTTCAGAAATACGTTCCGTTTTATTTATTTCAAATCAATTCGATAAAAAAATCGTTTGTTTTGCGCGTTAAAGCGAATAATTGTGTTGTTTGTGCTTGGACAAATACAGTTGATTGGGTCTTTCATAGATTGTGTTAGTTTGTGTTGCTTAGCAATAATAACCCTTATTTTAATGATGATAGAGTATGAAGTTTGGAACGTTAATTTTTGAACTAGTTGGGACGTTTTTTGTCATGACTGGATGTGAGTTTAGATTTTTTATGTGACCTATTTTGAACGAAGCAATTATCACCTAAGCGAGGACTGAGATACGCTCAAACACTACTTCTTTTAATATTTATTTTCCAGTAAAATAAACATCTACATAGAGTAACTTAAATTGCATAACCTTAACTACATTACATACATACATACACTCTTGAAATATACTTACTTACTTATTATTTTTTTGGGTCAGTTATTTAAAAATTGAACAATATTTAAAACAAATACCATCAACATTATTCTATTCTACTTCAAAACAAAATCTAAGTAAATATACAAAATATTGAACAACAAATATTACTTAGAATTCGCAAAGTCCGCGAGACGAGCTCACTCATCCGTAGCATGTCGTCGTCCGTAGTAACATCTCGTAGCTATTGTAGCGCTACGTGCTACGCTGTAGCGGCTTTACTATTCGTAGGTTACAACGTGAAATTGCATTTTGAAAATATTTGATTTTGAATGTACTTTAAAAAAACTTAAATACTTTCAGGAAAACTAGGATAATGGTTACTTTAAAAATACTATTTAATCTCTTCTAGGAAAACTTTGATAAAAGACGACTGAGTGGTATAGTTGGAGGTGCCCTGCTATGTCGAATGTTACGGGTTCGATTATTGCTCAAGATAAACATCTGTGTCTGTTTGTCATAATCCTGGATGTATTCTATCTATTCCGAGCAAGTATTTTTAATTAAGTGTTTATCTCCTGAGTTCAATAATAAACATTAAGCGTCAACTATTTAAGTCCATTTTTGTAAAGCAATATTTAATATAAAGATAAAATATAGCTTTAAAAATAACTACGAATCATTAAATCTGTACATTTCAGTTGCACAATAAAAATAACAATGCATTTTATCCCGTTACGTTTCAACAGATCTTCCAACAATTTTATTATGAGATAGAAAAATATTTTCATATTTTCTCAAAGAAGTTTTCCACTATAACTGTAATAAATTATTATAAGAATATCTGAAAGAATGCTTTGTTATATTTAATAATGTTTTTTATTGTGATGTAATAATAGTTTTTTTGTACTTATATAGGATTCTGATGTAATAAGACTAAGTTTGTAATGCGAAACGAGATTAAAAAACCTCCCTTTTTAATTGGTTATTACTTCCGAGGCGCTATTGAGGCCCGAGCCGCCAGGCGAGGGTCTGAAGATAGCCGAGGATAGTAATCATCAATACTCGCGTGTACCATACAACGTTTTTCAACACATTTGCGAAGAAATTATCATTTTTCGCTAATAATTATACAGTTTTTCTATTCGCGCGCATCCAACACAACAATGGTGATCGCCAAAGACTAAAAGAATATAATTATTAAAAAAAAAACGAATGAATGAATGAATGGAATCGACCATAGACCTACTAAAAGTAAGGCAACATAGTTGAAGTTTGTTTTTAAAATGTATCGTCACCCTTTTTTTGGTGTCGAAACTTTTTTAAAAACAATGCAATTTAAAAAAACAATCTATAACTCACTAGTGAATAAAACGTGTCATTATTCAACTGTTTTTGCATAAATAAGAGCCCCTTTATGAGCAAGTGTGTTGCAAAATATTTTTTCGAAGCACGTTACTTATACCATATTAAAACCAACATAATCAGAACCCGACTGCCGAGTTTATTTATATTTAAAAAACGAATTTCTCTTTAAAACAATATCGATTATCGATACTCAGTGTTTTCGCACTAAATAAGGTTGAACAGCAATCAGTTACAATCTAAACATAATTAGAATAAAACTTGGTAGACGTTTATTTTGAAACAAATTTTAAATAACGAAAAATCTGTTGTTTTTTTTTAAATATCGAACGATAATTCATAAAAAAAACTTATACAATATCGATTATCAATACTTACAGTAAGCACTAAATAAGGCCCACCAATCGATTGCCCTGTATACCTGCGCCGCTGGACTCGCTATAACCGGTGATCGATGGGCTCCCAGTGCTGTAATCTCTACTACTGACACGGTATTGTAACCTGTGTTTTAATAGTAGGTACACATTATTTGTTATTTATATTGTCGATAAAGTTTTATTTACTTTACTGTAATATATTATAGTGTAAACTTATATAATATCGACTATCAATATTTACTGTAAGCACTAAATAAGGCCCACAAATCGACACGGTATTGTAACCTGTGTTTTAATAGTAGATCATCATCATCAGCTCATATCTCCCCACCGAGGGGCTCGAGCCTACCCTGAATTAGGGTGATTTAGGCCTTAGTCAATCACGCTGGCCAAATGCAGGTTGGTCGACGAAGTTTTATTTACAGTTTTTTTTTACTACTAGCTTTGCCCCGCGGTTTCAGCCGCGTAGTTCCCGTTCCCGTGGGAATTTCGGGATAAAAAGTATTCTGTGTTCTTCCTCGGACCATAAGCTACCCCTGTACTAAATTTCAAGTCAATCGGTTCAGTAGTTTAGCCATGAAAAGGTAACAGACAGACAGACAGAAAGACAGAGTTACTTTCGCATTTATAATATTAGTTAGGAAGTTAGGATAGATTATAGTGTAAGTTGGATTTGGTTGGATTTGAAAAATAAAATTTTGCGTACGAGTTTTATTAATATGTAAGCGTCGTAAAGGCTTGGCTATTATTGTGAGCTTCATTGTACAGTTTAAAATTCGAATGTTCACTTTTATTAGAATAGTTAAGAATAGACTACGAGAATAGAAGTGAACATTGATTCCAATTTCAATTAGCAGCTCAATTTCCAACGCGGAATAGATTCTGTGGTGTAACAAGAACTAATGGTTCTAACAATGAACATATATGCTACACTAGCAGCGCCCCGCGGTTTCACTCGCGCAGTTCCCGTTCCCGTGGGAATTTCAGGATTAAAAGTATCCTATGTTCTTTCCCGAACCATAAGCTACCCCTGTACCAAATTTCAAGTCAATCGGTTCAGTAGTTTAGCCGTGAAAAGGTAACAGACACACAGGCAGAGTTACTTTCGCATTTATAATATTAGTTAGGATTAGGATTATAATCCCGATTACCTTATAACACTTTTAATACAGATAATTGTTTTTATCTAAAAGTACAACATACGTACATACATTATAATCCCGATTTACCTACAAATTTTAACACACATAAAACTACAAGACACCTAATAAACAAAATAACCTTACATCAGACACATTTAAGTACAAAATACAGTCACTACTTCTCATCTATCTTTAGAATACGATACATTTTGCCACGGACTGCAGAGCTTCGGCACTTGGGCCGCATTTTATCTCCAGTCCACTATCACGACACAGAACATCGTAAATTGTAAATACGCGTCCACTGGCAATATTGGCGTTGGTTGCGGTCGACATTATACCATTATCTGACCTTTAGATCGACTGCTCACTACTTTATGTACAGCCTCTGTTGCCAACTGGACGAGTAATGAGATCGGATGACGAATGTGGTGGTATTTGTTTTGTAAGAGAAATAAAAAGAGTTATATAAATGAATAGCAGCGTCCCGCGCGTAGTTCCAATTCCCGTGGGAATACAGGGATAAACTATGCCTAGCCTATATCACTCGCTGACAATATAGCTTCCCATTAGTGAAAGTATTTTTGAAATCGGTTCAGTAGATCACGAGATTACCCCTTACAATTTAACAAACACACAAATTTTACTTCTTTATAATATTAGTAAGTATAGAAGTATTGATGGGATATAATATAAGGCTTATGTCCAGCAGTGGACGAATACGGGCTGAAGATGTTGATATAAATGATGAAAATGTATATGTCAAAATTATCACTTCAACTAGGATTTGAACCGTGAATGAAATTTGATCTTTAAGTTCAAATCCTAATAACGTGGCGATAGTTTTACCAACTGAGCTACAAAAATCATTACTTATATAAATATTTTTTTACATCAGCAAAAATTTACTCGTAAACCTATCTCGTTATTTTACCTAAGATGAGATTTTAAACCTAGGACCAACCCTCTAACCAATTGAGCTACGAGATACCCCAGCTGTTGAAAATCTTGAATGCTAGATTTTGCGACAGCCATTAGTGATATTTGTGCTGACAATATTCGGTTGTCTGAAATGTCTAACCACACGAAAATCTAAATTACATTAGATAATCTACTGTAGACTAGTGATGATTAATAGACTTTCACTGAATATTCTTATATCATCTTATTGTAATATCACCTTATCTCGTGGAATTTTTGGGATAAAAACCCTATGTATTCCTGAATAAAGGACATTTATACCAAATTTTATATAAATCACTCCAACCTTTTAGATATGAAGAAGTAACAAACACTCACACTCTTTCGCCATTATAATATTAGTGTGATATTTACGTACATCCATAAATGATGGAAATACAATATCTCTTATTAACATATTACGAGTAGATATTTGGAATCAACTGACTGATTTGAACGATAAATATATTAACGAAATAAATTTACAACAAGTTAATATATCGAAGAAAATACTACAAAACATTAAATTAAAAATTTAAAAAACCCCCAACACAATTACTTTCATACCCCCACTTTTAAACAGGTCAACCGATTTTCATCAAACATTTCTAAGAACACTCACACGTAAGTCCCCTTTAATACAAAAATTAATTTGGAATCGGTTCATCCGTTCGGGAGCTATGATGCCACAGACTGATACACACACACACACAGACACGTCAAACTTATAACACCCCTCTTTTTGCGTCGGGGGTTAAAAATATAATTAATAAATTAACTAATCGAATGAAAACGTCAAACCCATAATTATTTTTTACTAAAAACATTATGGTTGTATCTGATAATACCTCGTAATACTAATTAATTCCTTAGATAAAGGTAAAGAACAGGATTTAAGGATATAAAGAGGGTAGATTAAGAAGTAACACGGGCACAAATACTACAAATAAATTATGAACTCATCGACTACGAACATACGAAGCGAAATCAAAGTGTTTGAACTATTTGAAGGTACATTAGTTGTAATTAATTAATCATGATAACGGATATAGTTGTTTATCTATAGTTACTTTGTTTTAGAGTTAATTTTCTTTGTTATATGTCATGGATTACTTTGTAATTTTATACAAAGTATAAGTGTAAGAGGTGTCAGTGAATACTACAAGAGACCAATATTTTTTTTTATTAAATTTGCTGTTAAAACTGTTTAAAAACCACGTGTACCGTTTTATTCCAATAAAAGTTCAATACGTTTACAAAATATAGAGTTTGATTTAGAACAAACGAAGTACGAATAACGCCAAACAAAGTAATATACGACCCGCCAAAAATATGAAAAATTTGTCAAAACATTCCAACCGACAAAAAATATTACACACAAAAATGTTACTCATAAATCGAAGCGAAAATATTTCGCGGGCAGACATTCGGAGCAATGTGCACAACTACACCGAAATAGTAGAAAGGCAAGGTATAAAAGCTTTACCCTTTCTAAAACACGTAAATAGAACCGGCAGGCGTTTGGTTCGCAGGGCGCACACACGCACACCGCACCTACACTGCCCGCGAGCCTTACATATGGAGAATAAACGACACGAAATGGGAAAAAAAGTTAAATATGTATGAGTGTGGGTAAATATATAAATCGGTATATAGTCGTTTATATAAAATACATGAAAGGCGCGGGTGGTGTAGTCGTCAGTCGCGAGTCGTCCTTTGCTCTGCGCGCTCCTGCCAGCCTCCGGTGGCAGCGTTCGCACTCACTTTCCCGCGAGTTCTCATCTCGAATTTAACACTCGAATAAAATAGAAACAATGACGAAAACAATGGAAATAATCGTTAAAAACTGTGACAGTGAAAGTTGTTTGAGTTATAACACTTTGTCTGGACTTTAAGGGAGTTTTCGACGGTAAGTGTGGAAGTTGTAAAAAGTTTTTAATTAGTATTCTTTAATGAATATAGGACGATATTTATGGGGTGTTTATGTGGTATTTTTATAAATAAAATTGTTGATGTTCAAGATAATTTACTACTAAAAATAATTATAAAAAAATCTGTAAAAGTTATACAATTAAATACTTAATTTAATCGTAATCTTATAAAACATAAGTTTCAAAGCGAAAATTTAATTTCATAGTTTTTTTTTTGTTATAATGTCTTTATTATAGTTTAATTAAATAATGTTAATAAATATCTGTTCGATTTAATTATGTACAATGCTACTAATTTAATTCAATTCAAACACCAAATCCCATTAAATTATGGTAATACAACAATAAAATATGATGTCAGATAATAGCAAATTGCTTTCGAGCGCGAAAAATAAAAGTCGAAGTAATCTTTTTATTGGTCTCACGGGTTTAATACAGTGTTAGACAAATAAATTACGGGTTTTAATTAAATCGTTAATATCCTGATTCATTATGTATATAGGCAGAGTGGATTTTAGTTATTTTATTTATTAAAAACGACAAAAAAGTTAGTTAAGTAAACATGAAGATGGACAAAAGTTAAAGAAATGTTATTTTATAATTGAGCTAATATTGTTCAGTCATGTTACAAATTGCTAGTAAATATTTTTATTGCAATACAATCTACAACTATGGACTAAATAATAAATGACCAGATTTTAATATAGCGCTAAACAGGTGTTTTCAAAAATAATTGACACACAACTATATTATAATATTAAACTATTCAATCATCGAACTATTTCATTACACACGGAACAATACAAAGTTGTAATTTTATACAGGGATAGTTTGCACATTAGAAATTGAAAATAAACGTTTAAAAAATGCTTACACTTTAAGTTTAATTGTTATAACCGTTTATAAATTAATAACACAAAGTTAAGATAAAAGACAAAAAATATCCACTTGTACTCCTTGTAGCTAATTAAATTATGTTATAACACTTTATAATAAGTATTTAAGTAGCAAGTCCCTTATGGCAATGTGGTCTCCATACTCGACAACAGAAGCTAACAAGTTATAACAATCGTATTACGAAGTGATTAGTGTGATTCTTATATTTATTTAATGGATGTGGATTTTTATACCATTGAATTCAAATGATTTTTGTATCTGTTTGTATTGTATACGTGTATAAAGTTATACCTGTGTACACCTATCAAGTACTTATTTATAAAATCATGTTTTTTATACAGCTTATACATAAAACAATTAAACCCTTTCATTGGAAATACCTTCCAAAAACAAATAATTTGTTACATAAAACATTTCGAAAGTGTTCCAGTAAATTTAATTTTAGAAATGGTGACGTAAGAGGATTTAAATTTATAATGAAGCTTCTATTCTGCGATTCAAAATTTTTAATTAAAATATTTTTCCTTTTAATTCGTTCGGAAATAATCTTTTTAAAAGGTCACATTTTCTTTTTTAATTTTGTTTTAAAAATGGAACATTTTAGAGATACTGTTTTACACGTAAATATAAATGTAGAGATGTGAATAATAAAAAAATGTCGTAAAAAGAGGTTAAGGTCTCATTAAAATTGCACACTTCAATAATTCTTACACAACACGTTTCCTTCTTGTTTTTTAGAGATAAAAGGAATAATGGAGGGATTTTCTTTTTTGTATTTAAAATAGGAATGAATGTTGTTTATGTTTTGATTATGTTTTGTTCTTTGTTTTCTAAATGAAGTCAAAATAAAGCTCTAATTACTTATTTTAAAAACATCACCGATTTTTGACTAAAATTGATTTTAATTTAGTTTTGGGGTATAATAGGGGTGTAAGTATTCCCACGGGAACGGGGACTACGAGATAAAACCCCTGGGCGCTGCTAGTATATATCTAAAATATCTATTTCAGCAATGTCTACGTCTAAGAGTTGTCTAAAACAAGGCTTCTAGATAAATAACACAAATTGTTTGAAAACTGAAACCACTTCTATATGGTCTCAGAACAATCAACTGTCTGTCGAATCAACTAGGCTTTGCAAATACTTATTATGGAGAGAAAATATTTAAATATTTTTGTGTACCTGTAATAAATTAAGTAAGTAACTATTAAGTATATCTTGTATAATAAATAAAATACATATAATAAAGAGTTCAAGTTTTATTTAAAACTATACTCGTATTATAATAAAAATATTTTCAACACACTTGCTTATAAAGGGGCTCTTATTTGTGCAAAAACAGTTAAATAATGACACGTTTTATTCACTAGTGAGTTATAGATTGTTTTTTTAAATTGCTTTGTTTTTAAAAAGTTTCGATACCAAAAAAATGTGTCCATACATTTTAGAAACAAACTTCAACTATGTTGCCTTACTTTTGGTAGGTCTATGGTCGATTCAATTCATTAAATATTAGCTATCATACACCCTTGATCTATTAGAAAGGTAAAACCAAGTAAAACAGCTACAACAAAATAATTTGAATAAAAACCAATATAGAACTTTCTTTAGTTATATTGTTGTAAACTTTTGGTGAACGAAATCAAATAACTGTTTTAAAAGTAAGTTAAGTTTCAGTTTGCTCCTGTTGATTGTTACTCCTTCATTCTGTTTATTTACTTACCGATTTGTTTTCAGGTACAATGAGAACAACAAATGTTTTGTTCATCGCTGTGTTTGGTGAGTATGGATATTTATTTTAAATTTAACTGTACTGTTGATCCCACACTTATCCTGAGGTAGTAGTCGCGGTATACCCATGAAAATCCTGTAGAAATTTTGGGATAAAAAGTATAATTTTTTTTATTCCTGATTATAAGGAATATCTGTACTAAATGTTACCTGAATCAGTAGTTTTAGAGCCTATTCATTACAAACAATCAATCTAACCTTTTATCTATCGGTAATGGCGACCTATCACTGTAATGATAATGACGGTACAACAAGTTTGCTATCCGATCTCAATCAATTCACGGTTAGCTATACCTATGCTATGTGCCTTCCGCTTACTTTTATTGTTACTCTGACCAGAATGCATCATTAAAAACGATGAACTGCCCCCCTTTTTTTTTTTTTTTTTTACGTTGGGAAAATGCGTTGAATCGCATACCACCGGAGCCGAGAACGGGAGGTGACTCCGGATGGTTATGTGGGGCTCTCCCCGCCTGAAGGGCGAGGCATACCCACTAAAAACCCAACGACTGCCGTCCGCGTCTTAAGTGGAGTGCCGCAGGATCCCTAGGGACTTCCACTACAGGCACCCCGACGCAGGACCCGCACCGAGGCGCGGGCCCCAGACCGTACCGCTAACGAACGAGTGTCCCCCCAGACCCCCGCCCACGGTATTGGGGCATAGCCCCCCACCAAGGCCCCCCTCGCAAGAGGGAGGGCCGCGCGTGGCGCACGCGCAATCGGGCGATCCCCGAGGAGGGCGCCGTTCGCCGTCATGCCCTGTTTTCCCCGTCTTTCCGGCCGTTCCCTGCGTCGCCCGCTGCCCGGGAGGAAGGCTGCGGGGAGCGAGTACTTGGCGGTACTAAACAGGTACTAGGAGGAATAAACGGGTACTAGGAGGGACGACGGGTACTGGTGGCACCACTCCCGTGCAAGGGGGATCGTCGGCCGCAGCCGCAACCCTTGGGCTTTCGCCCCGTCCTTACGGACCAACGCCCGCCCGTCACTGCCGTCATCCCGAATACGTCGGGGACGCCAGCCGGGCCCGCCCCGCCTAGCAGTGACCCGGGTTCAATACCCGGGACCCCTAGCCGAGGCCTCTCCTCCGCTGACTTTAAGCCGTCGGCGAGCTAGTCTCAGTGACATAGCCCACCGACGTTGCCCAGGACGCACCACGAGGAGGTAGTCAGCATAGCGCCCCATGAACTGCCCCCTAGACAAGTGGCAATTACGTTAGACGTATAGAACAGAAAGTTCCTTTTTATGAATGAAATTGATATTTGCTTACGACTTGTAATTTTGCCGCGTTACGTGCACCAACGAAATCAAAGAAGTTAGCGCTGTTCTAGAGACGACGTTCGTTTGTGGAGAAAAGGAATAGATTGGGAGCGTTTGCCACTTGTCTAGGGGGCTGATAAGTTAATATCTGCCGGTCCCCAATTACAAACGAAAATATGGATATTAAAAATTAAAAAAAAAACATTACTTACAACACCAACACAATTAAGTATGTTTAGTTAGGTAAACCGACCCTATATCCCGGCTAAAAATAACAATGTGAACATTTATATAATTTCTGAGTATAATATTCAACGCGTGTATAACGTAAATAAACTCATTCATATACTTACATAAAAGAACAAAAACAATCCACGGAAACATTTATAATTTTAATTAGTTTAAATTAGCGGAAACGGCGCATATGTTATACTTGTGTAAGCGCCGTAGTTAATTATAATAATAAATCATTATAACCTTTTGAACATATGTAAATATGTATGTACCTACATGAAAAGTTCGGGATTTCAGGACCCGTTTTCATGAAAGTCCTGTTTTAATGATGTGACAGACAGAGGGTAGATTTAATGCTCCATTCAAAATGAATCCGAGTTTTAAAAAACAATATTCATTTAATTGGTGTCTCCCGGCTAATCCAGGTTTTGTTTTGTACAAATTGTTTTTTGGATTGTGAAGGCTTGTGACGTGGGAGGGGGATATAGGTATGTTTTATTATAATTTAGAAGCTTTTATTTAGTTTCACCTGTCCCGTCGTCTGTAATCAAAACATGCAAGCCATCGACCACTTCTAGTTATCCGATTGAGCTGAAATTTGGCATAAAATTCAATTCAATTCAAACAAATATCTTCAAATAACTATACCTATGTGAGTCCAATGACAATGCAATAAAAGCTGAAAATAGCTTGTTTATAAAAAGGTTTTTTAATTGATTCTTATTACTTATGGATAAATATAATATTACGAGTATATTTATATAGTTGTGTATTAAAAGTCGTAAATAGTCTTCAATAATACTCGTTTCATAAAAAGAAAATATTTTTATTGTTTGATGTAACACATAAGCTTAAAACCTAAGTTACAACAATAAGATGTGTGTTATTCATTAAATATTTTATGATTACTGGTGAGGATTATAACGTGATTCGGAGGGTACGTTAAGCCGTCCTCGATTAGCTTACTAACTACGAGTCTACGAGTATATCAACAGTTGTTAGGGCTTTTTAGGTCTCGCAAAAATATAACAGCATCCAATAAGTGGAGTCAAATTAGCCGGTTATAAATTTATACATACTTATACCGGCTTTTAATAGCAGGCAGCCACTGCTAATTCTCAACGGCAAATAACTTGCCGTGCGTGTCAATACACCTGCACTCGCGAGGACCTTTACAAGGCCACTGATAGTGCCATATCGGTGGCCGAGTTCTGGTCCTCAAAAATATGAGTCGACACGCAAAGAAGAAGAATGCTAATTTTTCAAGAAGGTGAAAATTACCACGCCAAAACACGACTAATACTATACAAATAAAAATAATTATAATGATATCATCCTACTTATATTATAAAGCCGAATGTTTGTGAGTGTGGATGTTTAGATGTATGGAGTGGATGTTTGTTCCTCTTTCACGCAAAAACTACGGAATGGATTTTAATGAAACTTTACAATAATTTAGCTTATACATCCGTAACACATAGGCTAATATAATTTATCCCCGTATTCCCACGGAATCGGAAACTACGCGGGTGAAACCGCGGAGCGCGATAATATCGTATAAATATACCACACTTAAACCAACGACAAAGAACAGAGAAATTGTCTAACATTAATAAACAAAAGCTGTACACTACACGAACGAAATTAAGGTACACAACACAACACAGACACTTGAGAAGTAGTCACACAAATGTCTACATCAATCATGAATTTAACGCGTAATATAATGTATAAGTGTAATTTTCATACAGTTTAGTGCAATTAGGTAATTAATTGTGATACTCGGTGTGAAGTGGAAGGATCGGAACGCGACAAATTGCCTCTCGACGCCCGACCCGCTTCATATTACTCGGACAAGGAAACAATTCACAAGGGCAACGGTTTCACGGTTGATTTCTTTTAAAAACCGACCAGAATATAAATGATTATACTTTTTAGGGTTCCGTTACCAAAGGGTAAAAACGATAACCTATTACCTACTGAGACTGTCCGTCCGTCTGTCACCAGACTGTATCTCGTGAATAGTGATAGCTAGGCAGTTAAAATTTTCACAGATGATGTATTTCTATTGCCGCTATAACAACAAATATAATATACTTATATTTATTGGGGGCTTTCTACTAACGTGTTTTTTTGTCATTTTTGGTACGGAACCCTTCGTGCGCGCGTCCGACTCGCGCTTGGCCGGTTTTTCTCTCTTTCTGATACTCGACAATGACGCAATACCTACATAGTCTTGTACTGATTGAGATTTATTTTAGTTTGAAAAGATTGTGAATCGCTCGTCAAAGATTGGGTTTGATTTTCATTGGAGTTCGTTTATGGGTGTTGAATTATTTATTTTGTATGTGGGTTAAATTTAAGTTATATACAATGTATTTTACTATTATTAAACACTAGCTGTGCCCTGTGGTTTCACCCGCGTAGTTCCCGATCCCGTGGGAATTTTGGGATAAAACGCCTATGTTCTTTTCCGGACCATAAGCTACCTCTGTACCAAATTTCAAGTCAATCGGTTCATTAGTTAGGATTAGGATAGTTAGGATTAGGATAAGTACATTTTAAATTAGTTACAGCTGTGTAACTTTATCATGTCTTTTTCTCATATAGTATTTTATAAAAGTATATCGAAATTCTCGCGGCTCTCGAAAAAAGGGTAGAACGGTGAAGCATAACTACACAACTTATATATTTTATTACATGTTGGGTTCTCGTAATATAAAACTAAAGGTAACTAAAATATGATAATTAACTGGTCGGTTCTTTGCTATTGGGAAAGGGTTCCCAAAAATTCATCCCTAAGGAGTTATAATGTAGGAAAAGGCAAGTAAACAGCGGTAGGTTAGGCCGAATATTGCTTGCTAGCAGCGCCTCGCGGTTTCACCCGCGTAATTTCGGCTCCCGTAAGGGATAATAGGGTAGTTTCCTGGGTAAACAAAATGAAATGCTAATTAGTCCGTCAGATAGATTTCGAAAAAATATTAGACACGTTTTTTTATTTCATCAAATTAATAAAACTGACTTAGTTATAACATAACGCATTAATGTTTAGGAGTGGGGGCTTGTGACGTCAACTGTTGCTTAAAAGGGCAGCAATCTGTGACGACACACGAGTTTTCGACGCATTGTATCGTATTGATTATTTATTATTTGTTTACATGAAAAATAAAAAAATACGTGTCCAATATTTTTTGGAAATCTATAAGACGGACTAATAAAATAGTCAACTACCCTTATCACATTATCTATAAAAGAAAACCGCATCAAAATCCGTTGCGTAGGTTTAAAGATCTACGTACTTATACATAAGTCCTTACAGACAGACAGCGAAAGCAACTTTGTTTTATACTATGTAGTGAATTTTGATACAAAATTATTGTTGAGTAAAATGTCTTGGAATAAAATTCAAATTGACATGAATTACAGGCGCGTGACTTCAACGAATTGTTTCATATATGACTTATTCAGATTCAGATTGTTTCAATCATTTTGTTAACTTTATGATGTGAAACGAAATAAATTCTATACTCGTGCGAAATATATTTTGTTTAAATCTATCAATTTGTCAAAAAAGATTACCAAATCTTGTTGCAGAATACAAATTTTAAACATTAATTTAATCTAATATATAAAATTCTCGTGTCACAGTTTTCGTTCCCATACTCCTCTGAAACAGCTTGACCGATTCTCATGAAATTTTGTGAGCATATTCAGTAGGTCTGAGAATCGGCCAACATCTATTTTTCATCCCGAAATTCCTACGGGAACGGGAACTACGCGGGTGAAACCGCGGGGCGCAGCTAGTCTTTCTATAATAATTGATCTATAATTCTATAAGTTCTTACTTACTTTTTTTAACTAATATATTTTTTAATGATATATTATTATATTTGCCTTTAGCAACACTATGTATTTAGGTATTCAAAAGTTATTTAAAAAAAAGTATAAAAGTTCATACGGACATTATATTAAAACTGCTGAGTTCATCAAGCAAGTCATTTCATGATTCTTTGAACACAATAAACTGTCTTTAAAAGAGTTTTCCTAATACCTTTAATGGAAACACAATGGCTGTTAAAAATACTTTATAAGTATTTGTCGTTTTATCACTTTGTATTGAAATTATAAGCCGGTAAAGTATTGATAATGGCCAGTCTTTATGGCATTATGCTTTTATTATTTTTACCCTGTGCCTATAAATATAATAAATAAATAAAATACCGTTTATTATCATAAACCAGATAAATAAATAAAAAAACCTACAGTGGTTGCTAAAAAATATTAGGTACGTACGTTTTTGACAAAGGGTAGGTAGCTGAAAACCAGCGCTGTCCAGTACCCCGGTACAGCTATTACCTGCGGTACAGCTACTACCTACTGGTACAGCTAAAACTGAGCTGTTCAGGGTTACTGGACAGCTCTGGTTTTCAGCTATCACCTTCCTAAATCTAAAACTAACACTAACACAAATCACGTATTGCGCAATGTCAGGTTTCGTGGTTGGGTGTGACGCAATCGCACGCATCAATAATATTAAAAATGCAAAAAAATGAGTCACAAATAAAATATGAGTAAGTACATATTTGAAATATTATTTACATACTTACTGTTATTGACTGTTAAAATAAGTTAGAGTCTCTATTACGTAATCTTTTTCTTCTACTGAACAAAACAAAAAAGTAACTACATTAGTAGATAATACTCATGTGGTCTAGTGAAAAGAAACATGTTCTTTTTGCGGTTTTCGTGGTCTTTTCCCAAAACTTACTGACGTTTTGCGTTTGAAAACTTTAAACTAACTTTTTTGTAACATGTTAATTAAATAAGCAAAGACAAAATATTTATTTATTTTAGGAACATCAACAACATCAACATCAAATATTTTGTAACAGAGTTCTAATGCAGCTTTAATCTTAATACTTTTCCTGCAACTTTTATTGTCCTATTGCTCGGTAATATTGAGATAATTACATATAATGTTTCGAAGAATTTATTGGGTATAAGTGCCCTATTTAATAGAGAACATTAATTATGTGTTATGTTAGGTTGTTGGTAAGTATGTATTATGTTTGGAAAATTCGAATTAATTTCAATATTATAAGAAACATAGCGGCGCCCCGCGGTTTCACCCACGCAGTTCCCGTTCCCGTAGGAATATGGGGATAAAAATATGCTAAAAACCTTCCCACTGAATCACTCTATCTATTAAAATAAACCGCTTCAAAATCCGTTGCGTAGTTTTAAAGATCTAAGCAGACAAAGGGACATAGGGACAGAGAAAGCGACTTGTTTTACTCGTATACTATACTAGCTGTGCCCCGTGGTTTCTCTCGCGTAGTTCCCATTCTCGTGGGAATTAAAAAAAAAAAAAAAGAAAAGTATCCTATGTCCTTTTCCTGGTTCTTAACTACCTCCCCACCAATTTTCAGCCAAATCAGTTCAGCCGTTTTTGAGTTATATATAATGTAACTAACACAACTTTCTTTTATATATATAGACTAGATGTAGTGATAATAAATTGGGCGAACAAATCGACTAGGACAAAATCGCTGCTCTATAGGTTTTCTCTTTAGGTTAAAATAACTAAGAAGTTTAAAAAAGAATTTAATGAAACTGTTTTATATATTATATACTGTGTATATGTACTCGTAAGTGGTCAGTTTTCCTCATTAAGACCTTCACGAGTATAATTACAGGCATTTATGCGGTCGGCGATATTTTTGGTTAGACTTGTGAAGGCTCTAACAACACGTAACGACTTTATTTTATAGGTATATCCTACTAATATTATAAAGCCGAATGTTTGTATGTGTGGATGTATGGATGTTTGTTCCTCTTTCACGCTAAAACTACTGAATGGATTTTAATGAAATTTGGTACAGATGTTCCTCATACATAGGAATAACACATAGGATACTTTTTATCCCAAAATTCCCACGGGATAATGTTCCACGCGGGTAAAACCGCGGGGCACAGCTAGTGTTTAATAATAAATATACTTTGAGTGTATAACGAAAGAATCTGCACATAATTTCATTATCGAGATGACTAAATGACGAAGAATTTCATTAAGCGCTAAACAGAAAATAATATTACAAAAATATGTAATGTTAAACATTATTATCATACCTTAACATTATTTACAGATGCCAAAAAATAAAAAGCCCAAAATTACGAATATAATTCGATATATGTTTATGATTATGATTGAATTTATTTGACTACTAGTTGTGCCCCGCGGTTTTACCCGCGTAGCTCCCAATCCCGTGAGAATTTCGGGATAAAACGTAGCCTATGTTCTTTCCCGGACCATAATCTACCCCTGTACCAAATTTCAAGTCAATCGTTTCAGTAGTATCGCCGTGAAAAGGTAACAGACAGACAGACAGAGTTACTTTCGCATTTATAATATTAGTTAGGATTAGGACTAGTTAAGATGGTGTCATAGAGTAAAACGAATTTAGTCTATGGCTTAGACACACGATCTTCCTATATTTGATCGTAGAATTTTCAGGATATAAGTATTCTTAATTTTGTTCTTGGTTTTCTCTATTAAATTTCACCTAAATCAGTCCAGACGTTCTCGAGCTATAAATGGTATAACTAAACCTACTTTTTATTTAAATTCACATTACATACGAGTTTGAACACCAACTTTGCGAAGTAAAGTTTAGACATTAAAAAACGTAGCATTTTTATTCTCCAAATTCATAATTTGACAGAGACTTTTGTAATTACTTAGCGCATTTTTTCGCATATAAAAATAATAAAACGCGATGTAAAATTACATTAATCTTGCACGATGCTTAACTAAATTGAGTAACATATGAAACTCGTGTGATGTGAGGTATGTGTGCTTGTGGAATCCAATTTTGGTGTGCAATAAAAGAAACGAGGTGCACGAGAAAATTCGCGTCGTTTTACTCCGACCACATCATTTCATAGCGAATTACTCGTATACAGTTTACGTAAACACTTACCTTATTTCGGCTCTTACCAACAAACTACATTAATAATTTAGTAATAACCTTGGCAATGTAATAAGATTTTCTGGGTTGTTAAATGCAATTTAACTTTTTGTATGTGTTGGCATACGTGATCACATAATAATCATTCACTACATCATCTCATTATAGTAACTGACCCCTAAGTTCGAACCTTGTATTTAGGGTATCAGAAACTACGCACACACTCATTCATACACACACATTTTTTAAGAGTCGCAACATGTAATAGTATTCTTTATTTATGTATAAAAGTCATTATAATATGTTTCTTAGTCTTAAGATTTTCGTGCCACACAATTGTATATTAAATTTAATCTGGTTTTAATGAAACAATAATTCTACTATAACAAATAATTCCTCGGAGCGAAAAATAATTATACGACAATTATGATTACAATAAAAATACTTTAGAGCTGTGAAGGATAATAAAACAACAATTTGATTAATTTCTCTGGAAATGTTTGAAGTATTTTTTTTTCTTTTCTACCCAATGTTTTAAGTAATAATCCCTAACATTCCGAAGAACAATCAACAACTATTTTAATTTTATATGTTAAGTCAATCTTTATATTTACAACAAAAGGGGTCGATTCTCGATCAAGGTTTGTGTACCTACATGCATATGATATCTGTTTGTTTTGATGTGTTGTTAATTCTAAGTATGTATTTACAATAATTATACAAATTACAAGGTATAACTATTGTATATACGTATATTATTTTATTCGTTGTTTGTCATCCATAGTACTTATTTATTTAGGACTTCAGTAAAAGTTTACAAGCTTTACTTAATTTGAAATTATGTATTATGCGTACGGATCGCGTGATATGAGTATAAATACAGGGCAAAGTTATTTTTTATATAAAAACTTTTTAGTTAAAATATAATACAGTAAATTGTGCGTTCTTATTATTAAAGTTTTACAGATTCAAACATTGTACACATTGTATTGTAGTAACAAAAACTGATTGCGGTACTGAACAAATAATATACGAAAAATGTTAAGGTAGACGTTCGTTTGTTTAGCCTACTTCCTAAATAAATATGTACATACACATTCCGTCGGTCTATGCTCGTTATGTGAAATACTTTCTATATGTGTCGAGCGTTTTCATCTAATTTCTTTTCATAAAAAATGTGCGGAATGAAAGAAGATGTAATTTATTTTCGCAGTCCCATAGAGAGGTACCCACGGCATTATCTATTCTGTCATAATAAAAGAGTCCTCTTTTATGTATTACATTAATTATTTTATTTAGCTTTTGTAAGTAATTCACTTCTTTTTTATTCATTAATTATGTAAGTCATTAAAATTTGGTCGGTTGAGGAAATGTGCTTCATTAGGAGACGAAATTCGGTTTGTGAGTTAACTTTTAAGATACTTTGTCCATTAATAAACCATTTCTTGGATATTGTACTGGCAACGAGATAATGTGAAGTAAAAAATGTAGGTGAATGGAATCCAAGCTTAGTTTATTATCGAGAAACTCAATATTATTCAGAAATCACGCCAGTAATGGAGTTTATTTCCAGAGCACTATTGTACTGCAACCAGCTCGGGACTCTCATTATTCTTTTTGTGCGTATCGGCGTAAAAAATGCTGTCTGTAGAGTCATTGGAACTGCAGAATGGGGAACAAATAATCGAATGTCTTTTTTTTCTAGTTGGCGTGATGTAAACAGATGACCGCGGGTTCAAAGTTCTCGTTGATGGCGGGGCGCGGGGTTGGAAACAAAAGATGCTCGTTTCCTCGGCGGGCGGCGGGGCGCGGAGGGCAGCCCTACAATGGAGGCATTGTTTGTGCCCGGTGACAGGAAAAACTCCGACCTCCGTGTTTCTGTGCATTTTTTATTTCTCTCTTTCACCGCTTTTTCTCGGTGAGCTCCTTTGACTATACCGGGAGGAAATCAAAGTTGTTTTGAAAGCACTATCTGGGCAGGTTCCGGTTCTAGGGAATTGGTTACAACAGTTTTATTGCGGCCAGAGATCGGAACAATTGTGCGATACGTTATATTGTTACAATGTCTGGACGGCAGTAATATGTTTCGTGCGCAACTGAAATGTGTTTCGCTTCTTTGTTGCCAGATAGAAAGGAAAAAATAGATATTTTGGACCAAATTTCCCCGTGGGGCATTTATTAAAACTTATGTTTGCGGTAAACAAAGTTGCTTATTGACGATCCTAGTTTCAATTTCAATGTTTTATAAAAGTGCGGCCGTGGACGTAGCCCGCGGCGAATCTGGCTATGAAACACAGTGTCCGGCACCGTGCACCAGCCGACTCCAGCGTATCCGGCGGACGTGCCCGCGCCCCCTGCCCCTCTCCTCCCAGCCCCCCTTCCACGCCTGACCCTTTCCGCTCATGGTTGCCTCTCACAACTCCTTATTTACCCGTTTTTCCTTATCAACCCGTACCATTCGCAACACATTACCGAGGATCTTGTTAGTGAAATTGAGGTTATTTTATTCTTACCTACGTGTGTATAGTGTGATGTGTCCCGGATTACGATTTTGTTTGGCAACTCCATTCCATTCTGGCTATTTTCGGATTTCATGTGTCATTAGGGAGCTCTTCAACAGTATGATCGGAAAGAATTTACCCGCGAAAGAATTGCCCTATTCATGGGTAATATGACGTTGGCTTTTTAACTTTCAATGTGCCGGTGTTATAGTTGAATATAACTTCGCTTAATAAAATGAAATTAGGTTCGTTGCGAAGTTATTTGTTTTTACAAAGTGCGGGTAGTTTTATTTTATTTTTGTTTGTTAATACTTTCTATTAAAGGTGTTGCGCTACACTTTTATAATGTAGAAAGAGTTTAAGCGAAGGTTTTTTTAGAGCGTGAAAGTTCACAATAATGTCGTGAAACAATTTGAATGTAAAGTGCAAATTGCACATGTAGCCCGCCATTTGTGGGGGAAACAAAAATGGAACACTCGGTCCCGCCCTGAGAGCGCACGAGGCCAACCTATTGTTTTATAAGTTTGCCTGCCACACATTCTTGAGCGTATTATAAGCTACGCTGAATACCTTTAACAAAACCTACGAGAATGTTGCTGAATTTTTTTAGTCCCAGAGACGAGAAAGTTCACGTACGTTATAATTTGAAAACTTTAGTCCGCTCATCATCCAATGCGAGATTTCTTCCTCTCCTGTACATCCTGGTGAATGGTGATACTAAAACAGAATAGAGATTACCACGCTTACTCAGTTCGAGTTGGTGATCTCAATTTCAAAACATATGTTCGACAATAGGAAACGTGTATAGTTCGCCCCACAAAATGAACCCGAACCTATACGCTTCACAGGTGCACATGCGACTAGGCCGCTAAAGCGTAGTAATCAAGGCTAAATGTTTGCGTTTCGTATGTTACTACCAAATAACATTTCAATTCCAGCGATGTACAAAATGTAACTCTAACAAAATAGTAGCGGATCGCACAATGCGACATGTCCCAGAAATTTAAATTCGGCGCATTCGAAATGGTTCCACGTACCGGATTACTTTCCGTAGGTATTGTTCTCTAGGTCGAATTGTTAGATACATATCACCCTGACAGGGATAAGTAAAGCCTCAACTTACGCAACGTTTTGTTTACTTTCCCTTTATTCATACTTGAAGTAACAATCCATTTCAGACATGTTTACAATAAAAAAGGACCAGAAACAATTTTCTCAATTGTATACCTTTTCCTTCATATCTCACGGTTGATCTTAAGAAGGGACGCCGAGATTCGGCAGTTTGTTTGGCCGGATTAGGTTGACCCATACCTCCTTGATTTCACCTCAACGGGTACTCAAGACATTTCAATTTGCTTCTTAGAAAACTTTTCCGAACGCTGAAAGGGTTGGAGGTTTTATAAAAATAAGATGAAGTAATAAAAATTTAAATATTATTTGAATATCGAGTTGGTTAAAGTGCGACGCAGGTTTTTGAGTGATAGAAGTTTAACTTTAGGAATAACACAAGGACACAGATTTAATGCGGTTTTAATTTACATTACGTGAAATTTTGACAAGAGCTCCTTTAACTTGAAACTGACACATATTTCATTCAAGTCACAGTTTCAAAAATATAATAGAAATTTAGTTTTAACTTTCCTTTATATTCAGACAGTTAAAAGTAGATCGTAACTCATGCCTAACCTGAGCATTTGTAAATCATCTGTGCCTTCCGTGGCTCTAACCTTACATAAGGATATCGCCTGTGATGTATTATGTCCGATTGAATAAAGTATGTCGTTATAAAAGCGATCTTGTAAGAGCTTCCCTGCTGTGTAGTGTTTCTGGGCAGTGATCTACGAAATTAGACAATACTAATTTAGGTCCTTGGTGTTTTTGGCTATATGTTTGGATAGTCTTTTAAGGACTCTAACTACTCGTCGTTATGAGTTGAATATTGTAAAATCGACAACCGGGACCGACAGCTTAGGGTCTATTTCACCATCTTCTTTCTTTCTTTCCGAGTACTCACATGTTTTGTCTTTGTCACTTGATATAAAGTAAGAAACAGACAACACTAACTTTACTTGGTGAGTACCTTTACTTGAAGGTCGTGAAATAGGCTCTTAACGTGATAGAAACAACTTTTGGAAACTATCATCATTGGTTGGGTTACAGTCAGTCTGTGACCAATCACTATAATGATAATGCTAGATCTTGCTTAACGAAATATATTACAAGTAATTCGCCATTAACTATAAAAGGTATTAAAAATAGTATAACACAACTGGGAATGCTTAATTTTAATCGTTAAAACGAACATTATAAAAATCGTAATTTAATATTTCATTATAGAATCTTGATTAGAGACTCTCGTAAAACCGGCTTACTTAAAACCCGACGGAAAATTAATTTGCAAAAAATAAATTTCATATAAAAATATAATCGGCCTTTAATTTTTATGTTTAATAATTTTCACTCGCTTGAAACAAGGGAGGTCTTGATGGTTGTCAGATTAATCGTTATTTTACTTATTCTGTGAAATATTAGGATAAAAAATAAATCTAACATATTCCATACTGGTTGGCACGTTAATAATTCGTTGTTTCATCAGCTCATATAATTTCCCCACCGAGCTACCCTGAATTAGGGTGATTAGGCCTTAGTCAACCACGCTGGCCAACTGCGGGTTGGTCGACTTCACACACAACCTTAGAATTTCTTCCCAGGTGTGTGCAGGTTTTCTCACGATGTTTTCCTTCACCGTAAGAGCGTCGAAATTAACGTACTTATGAATTGGAAAATTGAAACGTTGTTATATATATTAATAATATATAGAGCGGTAAAACACAGTGTTTATAATTTAAATATAGTAAACAATTGAAAGATATCAAAAGTAATATCTCCAAAGAGTTTGCATGTCCGCCGGAAATCGATTTCTGTGGTTGCTTCCTTATATTATTAGAGATCTATTATTATGGAAGGTTCAGCAAATTGGGTTCCGGCAACGAATCGACTGTAACGAGATATTAAATATTAATATTATTTACCAATATATAGCTTTTGTTTGACTTATTGTGTTCAAATATAGGATAAATAAGATCATTACCATCAAACAATATTTTATATTTTATTGAGTAATGGAAAGCTACATTATTACCTAGTAATAACATTAGTGTCATATCAGTAGGTACAGTCACGGAATGAAAAGGTTCGTCACCTTAGAGTTGGTTTTCACTTGCACTAGTATTGCAGGAAACAATTATGCCAACATACAAGTGTAAGAAACAGTAATGCTAACATTTAAATAAATAGAATGACGTTTGCTATCGAATAAGGTTTTGTTTGATTTTTCTATCCTTTTTTTAAACACTGCCTTGTGCGCGCGGCATATAAAAACCTCGTTGATATTTTGCAATGATGTCATTTACCGATTGACAATAGTTTTAACAATAATGGCGGGTTGAACCAACACTAAGGTTTTAGTTTATCAAAAATCTTGTTGACAAGATATTTATCCTGTCAAACAACACTGATCTGAATAATGTTGAACTTTATTATCGAGCAGTAGAACATTATTTTCCCTAACCCGAGTCTATTCTGTACCATAGTTTTATAAGGTAATATGTTTTCGCGACACATTATACTAATCAATTTGAAAATTGACGAACCTTTTCATTCCGAGACTGTACATTTGGGTTTATTAGAATGTTTTAAGGTAAAATACATAGCATATGTATGTATGTATGTGCTCGTAAGTGAGAAGGTTTCCCCAATTAGCTTTGTGATTTGGTTCTTTGTGCTAAAAAAATCGCAGTACCTGCCATTTTTTTGGCTATACTTTTGAGGACTCTAACTACCCGTAATGACTGTCGAATGTCGATGGTGTGTCTGTGTCTCCAAAGTATTGCATACTTTTGTAATTAAAAGCTACTTGGATAGCGGCTGCCCATCACTATTCAATGATGTTGGACGTTCATTAACCGAACAGTGCAAGAAATCCGGGGCCAGCATTAGTCTATAATAGATGGAATAGATTTGCATTTCTGTTTGTAATGAAATCCTCAGAAATTGATGCATAAGTACATTTTTATATTCGTTGGTGGAAATCAACCTAATCATTGAGTAACCGACGAATTTCACGAACGTATAACATTCAAGAAGAAAATATTTGGTCATCGTTTTATTAATAATCATTGTATCTTAATTTACGATTACACTATAATATACTGCGTATCTTATATGCTATTCTTAATTACAAAGTAAAAACTTCATCATCCGTAAAGACGATAATGAAAACCTGTAGTCTAAATTAAAAATCAAACAAGTAATTTTCCGCCGTCTCCTCGCTAACAAAGAGCGTAGTGCAAAAGTTAGACACACGAGTGTACCGTTATTCCCATCTCAAGTCCACGTCAATAATTGGAGCGGTTGTTCATGTGTATTTTTTTTTATTTGTGCAGCGGTGCTCTCAGCGAAGCTTCATTGTTCGTGTTCGTCCGCCCCACCCGACTCGCCAACCCTACCCAACGTAAAACGGTTCGTATTTTTCATTGTTGCTTTAAAGCCTTATAGGTTTTACTTTATTTATGCTCTTTATAACTCTCCATGGAAGATAAATGCACGACAGTGTTCTATTTTTGTCGTTGCTTAATGGTTTTAGTTCATAACTTGAGATATTCGAGTAAGTAGTTTTAGTTTGTTGTTTTATTGCCTTTGTTTTTATAGATTAGTTAGATAAATATTAATTTACAAATATGATAGAAAAAACATTTATTTTTTAGTATTCGTAGTACCATTTACAACTATCATACATTGTACATCTGTACTTAAAGTATCTAACTTCTAACAGCGAAATGTAGAGAAGCTGCATTAAAAATCAAAGTTACATTATTTTTTAATTTAAGCATGTAATACGGGTAAACCCGTAAATAAAAGCTAGTATAAAATAAATTGATAGAACTTCATGTTTTATTCATCGGTAAATATTTGGTTTCTAGGAGCGTAGTTAGTATATTACAGTGCATTGAAGCCGAAGTTGAATTTATACATTTTTATTATAGAAAATCAGTTTGTTTGGTTTCCTTGCAGCCGATGCATGAAATTTTTTCCAGTGCTTTGGAATATTGCATGAGTTTTATTGCTTTTAAGAAAGCTTTTACGATATGAACCCTATTTTTATACAATTAAGATGTATTTTTGCTTACGTTGTTATGCACTTTTACGATGTTTTTGTAATAGAAATAATGATCTGTAATAAAAATAAAGAAAGTAAACAATACACCATCTTCATTCTTCACGTAAATGAAAATAATAAAGAAAGAAAAGAATTAAAAAAGAACTCTTTATAAATACAACAACTTTTAAAAGCATAGATTAAGGTGCGATCCACTGAGAAACGGTCTAAGACCGGCTAAGTGCAAGTTTGTCTGGCATTCAAAGGGTTTAAATACCTCCTTGTTTTATTTAACATTAACACTATTTTTTTATATAATTGTTTCAAATAAAAGTAAAAAAGACACGATTTATTTACGGAAATCATCCATACTTTAAAAATAAATTATAAGCTGTCGTTAATACACGAAAATGATAAAAATAATAAACGCACTATGAGGCATAAAATACTCCATTTATCCATGGAACAACTAAGTTAGGTATAAGACCTCGTTTTAAGTTGAAAACCATAAAAAAATACGTTTTTAAATCGCATGAAAAACGCGGTTTTACGGCTGTTATTTTTATCAAATTATGTTACGTTATATCCACCCTACGTAAAGTCTCGTGTGTAACGCGGTGTACAGTTAGTTACAAAGGCTTATCTCGTTTCCGCACTACAGGGATCTACTGTTATGGACAATATCCAATCGGCGGTAGCTTATCGCTTTATTGATGACACACATCGACCTTATTCTAGTAACTAGAACTATTTGTTAGATACTTTATGGTCGTAGGTCTTTTTCATAAAGTTAAAATAGAGAATGTAATTTGTTTATGGTGGAGGTTGAAAATGGAACGCTTTTTAAATTGTGTTGGTTTTTTTTTTACATTTAAGCTATACGCAGGTTAACTTGTAAAAATACCGATGCCGTTAGAGTTTAGTGATAAACAATCGGTGTGTTTTTATCAAAATCCATTCAGCCGTTTTTATGAGCAATTTAGAAACAAAAAAGGTTTTAGAAAAAGATTTGATTCTTATTAGTTAGAATATTATTTTGGTAACAAAACCATAATATAACGTACGATAAAAACACAATATTTTTAATTCCACCATTTCAATCATTCCATGGTAGACATTACCAAAAGTTTAGCAATAAAAGGGGCTATTAGAAAAATAACATATCTGTTTGACAAAGTGCTTTGGCGCTATGGTATTATGAAAACAGACAAATTAAAAGCAAAATTACTCTGAGGAGATTGATTTGAAAGTATATTTTTAACCCCCGACGCAAAAAGAGGGGTGTTATAAGTTTGACGTGTCTGTGTGTGTGTATGTGTGAGGCATCATAGCTCCTGAACGGATAGACCGATTTCAATTTAGTTTTTATATTAAAGGTGACTTACGTGCGAGTGTTCTTAGACATGTTTGATGAAAATCGGTTAACCCGTTTAAAAGTTATGGAGGTTTGAAAGTAATTGTGTTGGGGGATTTTAAAATTTAAATTTAATGTTATTATCTTGTTAATTAGTTAATAACTTAATAACCGATCGTTTGCCATCTTTTCACTCGCGTAGTTCCCATTCCCGTGGGAACACAGGGATAAACTATAGCCTATGTCACTCGCTGACAATATAGCTTCCCATTAGTGAAAGAATTTTTTAAATCGGTTCAGTAGATCCCGAGATTACCCATTACAATTTAACAAATACACAAACTTTACTTCTTTATAAGTATAGATTTTATATGAGTTGCCATACGGCCACAGTTATCCTCTGAACTTTACTATCAATATTTTTTGTTCCATACTTTTAGATCGTTAATTTCATCACTATCATGGTTTTAGATTTAGAACTTTTTAATAGTTATTTATGGTACAAGCGAGGTAAGTTGGTGATTTCTTCCGAGGCGCTATTAAGGCCCGAGCCGTCAGGCGAGGGTCTGAAGATAGCCGAGGATAGTAATCATCAATACACGCGTGTACCATACAACGTTTTTCAACACATTAGCGAAGAAATTATCATTGTTCGCTAATAAATAAACAGTTTTTCTATTCGCGCGCATCCAACACAACAATGGTGATCGGCCAAAGACTAAAAGAATAATATACTTATTAAAAAAAAATAACGAATGAATGAATGAATGGAATCGACCATAGACCTACCAAAAGTAAGGAAACATAGTTGAAGTTTGTTTTTAAAATGTATGGACACAATTTTTTTAGTATCGAAACTTTTTTAAATGAAAGCAATTTAAAAAAACAATCTATGACTCACTTGTGAATCAAGCGTGTCATTATTCAACTGTTTTTGCACAAATAAGAGCCCCTT
Organism: Timandra comae; assembly: GCA_958496195.1. NCBI lineage: Eukaryota > Metazoa > Arthropoda > Insecta > Lepidoptera > Geometridae > Timandra > Timandra comae. Next base: position 7,705,373 of record OY292370.1, read on the forward strand.
TATGAGCAAATGTGTTGAAAAATTAGTTTCATATCCCTCTTTTTGGTTGCCGTAGTCAGGTATAAACGTGTGTATATAACTAAATAATAGTACCAAAACAATAACACCACGTACCTGTGCGGTGAAGGTAAGTAAAACATTAAAACATTTACGAAGTCAGTAGTGGGTAACATAAATATTTATAGACGGACCAGCGGTGTATAGCGCGGAATACGTTAGCGAGGGTTCCGCCGGCCATCTATCACTGCCGGCCAGATATTACTCTCTGTATCCATAATAATGTTATGTTTATCTAGCAATTTCTATATTTTTCTAAGTAATTCCTTTATTTTTGTATGTAATTTAGTAGGTAGGAAAATTTGATGGAAATGCAAGCTCATTCAATAAAAGCGTTTATGAACATCATAGAGCTTATAAAATAAGATTTAAAATATACTTTATAATAGTAAAGTTACTAAATGAAAAATAACTTAAGCCAGGATATACTTTTTCCGTAAATACTTTGTGATTAAACATACTATCACAAAAACCAAAATGCAATTATCAAATAACTTTATATTAAACATTTGAGGCCGAAATAAAGCCAGTGCTTATCGCTACTACATATTCCATAAATAGTATACCATTTATTACATAAGACTCAGCACAAGGCACCAGATACACGAATACCGTACATGAAAGTTCCTTTAACCAATCATCTATTATTAAACTGATAACTCAATGAACTTTGTCTAACGCGACAGAGAACAATACATATATCGCGTTTCAACCGAGCATAATTAGTGTGATAAATTGGTGTGTCGACGGCATTAGAATATTCCGATGGGTATTCCCATCTGGCTCATCAATCATCTGTGTCGATACGCTTGACGCTTACGCCTTATGAACAATGCTCGGTATCCTATGCAGCCAACTCATACATGTACCTACCATGGAGGTAGTAATGTTCTTCTCAATTTTCGTTAAAAAATGGAATGAATTTTCGTGATAGATTATCAATTCAAAAAAGGAATGAGTTTCGATTATAGATTATAAATTGAAGTGATAGTATGCCTGTCAATGTCAAATTCGAAATTGGAATGTTAATTTTCTGTTTGGTTTTACAATGGACGTAAGGTTTTACATTGTAACGGATGATTAAAATGTTTGATTCAAACGTAAAATTTAAAAATACTAGAAAGTTAAATTGAATGTTAGTGTAGATGTAGAGAACTATCAGTTTTTACAATTTTTAAACTTTTGCGAACTGAATTTATAGTTTAAAACACATGTCTGAATTGCGTCGTTTCAATTGTTCACGTTGAAGACTTTTGTTTCAATTAACCTATTTGTTATTTTAAGGCATTAGTAGAATACCTGTGGATGTATGATTTTATTTTATTGTTACTTATCCTTAAAGTAGTTAATCTAAAAATATAACCATTTTAAAATGTTACGATAACTACGAGACGTAGCGTAGCAAAGTAATCGTAGCACATTTCGTAGACATTTCGCCTTTAGTAAAAAAGAGTATTACTTTCAACCCAATACACCGCATGAATTTTGTATAAAAAGAGATCCAATAACACCCCCAAATTGTTCTTAGAAAATATTCCAAAAAGGTTTGTTATAAATTGAGCGAGACCATACACACGGGGTGCTTCAGTCTAGTACTTAGCACTTAGAGTACCGTATCGAACATACTTAAGACATTGTCTTTTTTTATGATACAAGTAACCTACACCGAGTGTTCTCGAGTATATCGTACACTTTCGATGCTTTGTTTCCTTCGCAAAGTATATTCAAGCACGTTTTTAAACTCCGAACAACATTATCCAAGTGTCGCATATACAACGATGGCGTAAATTACTTCGAAACATGCCTTTGTTAACGGAACCAGCGATGGTTATGTTGCTTTGCGCAATAATGACTCGAACCAATATTTTGGTTGCTCGTTTTATCTAGAAGGGAATATTAGAAACCTTTGTAAAGTAAAGCCGTATAAATATGCTTTGAATATAATATATTTTAGGTGATTTGACCTTTTTGTTTGATATCGATTGCTCAGTTTCTTGGAAACACAAATAAGGTTCATTTAGCGGTTATTGAAGCATGAATAAATAAAATGATTGATATAATGAGAGGAGGAATATATTATTCATTCATTTATTTGCTTTTGGATTATTGAAATAAGGTTCTTAGTTACTTATATTTAATTACAGCAAAGATACTTTGATTGTTGCGGTATACTCAAGTTTAATTAAAGTACACAGTTTGAGTCTCAAAGAAAAACATAAGATCATTAAAGCAGAAGTTAAATTATATTCTCATTGAAAGTTATGATAGAAAAATAAAAGAGCAAACTTTATTACAAATTCATAAAGTTATAACAACTAAAATTTGTTTTAGTAAATTATATTAATTTGAATTATTAATAGTTTATAACTTTTCACAGATGTCGAAGTGCTGGAATTCACGGCGTCAAACTTTACGAATATCGGAAACATGGTGAGTTGTTAAACACATTAATATTATTATTACAAAAATATTTTGTTTCCTTTATTAAAAAAAAATACGTGCACATTTTACTGATTATTTGGTTTGCATTGAAAAAAAAAAGAATTCGAAATTCAAATTTAATTCCTAGACTGGCTGGCACTAATGTAGATGATGTGTCAAATTAAAAAAAATAGGAATGAGTCGCGGAATGCGTTCCATTTTTAAAAATTAAAATGAGAGTAAAACTCTGGCTGAATAATAAAAGGGCTTCATGTCAATTAAAAAACTGAAAGCAAATTAAAATGGCGGGAAATGTGAAAAGCAATTTTCCACTACAAATAAATAGTGAATGGGAAAAAAATGTTTAGTGAAGTGGGCACTCTACGATAGCTGTTACGCAACATGAAAATTAAAGAGCCGTTTTATTTGAACCGTATTCGTTGTGAAACGTATCTCATTATGTGCGAGGGAATAAATTGGAACAGACTATTTGTCAAGCACTTGGTAGCGCCCGCTCCGATCCATTCCGATTCAATTCGCGCCAAATTTAATTGCAATTGAAACGTATAAAAGGAAAGCCGATTACCAAGATTATCGCTCCGGTTTGATCGTTGTAATTTATTTGTATAAGTTATTTGCAAATTAAATTTGGGGCCATGTCAAAAGGTATACTTTTTAATTTATTTTTATGTTCGGGTCTTTGCGGTACTATTTATACTTTGTAATGGAAATAAGAAATTTAGGTAAAGTTATTTTTCTAAATATATTATGTGAGTTTGATAATAATATTTTGCGAGTTTACATTTATTTTTATTAATACTTACACAAATCAATTCGTAAAGATGACAATAAAAAGATAACATGTTGCATAAAAAAATCAACTTAAACTAAACCCTAACTCTATAAAAATAAAAGCTAATTTTCTAAACAAATCTTTTGATATCAAAGCAACATTTTGTCGACAAAAGAAGTTTTGACAAAAGCTGTCCGAATTGACGAGGGTGTAGCCGGGGTGTCAGTATTGGGAACCGAAGTGTCATCGGATCTGATATACAAAAGTATTATGAAAACCTGTCATTCCATTACTATGATTGTGCCATCACAATATTATTTTCAAAGTCAATCATAGGGAACCGTTATTTTTTGTTCTGCGGTAAATATTGGCTCTAAAGATTCCATCAAAATATTACCCTCTTATTAAGGGTTTGTCCCAGTCAAACTACGCACTGTTGACTCACACATACCATGTACATAATAATAATATACACAATAACACTAAACTTGTTAGCTAATTAGTGAGACTAATTAGTGCTCGGTTTTTATCTATGAAACCTAAGCAATAGATATCTTGCATATGATTAAAACATACATAAAACTTTATAAAATATAGATGATTTTATTTTGAATACTTATAGCATTTTTTTCCTAAAACTGTGACCTATGTAATGACATTTGCATCCCACGGTCGTTGATCGGTGACGTCATTATAGCCTCAGATTTTGTTGTCCTCAAACCCCTCTGCGGTTACTAACGTAGGCTGTGTACGCGATTCGGTACTTCAGCTGCGCAATTTTTTTTTTTTTTCAAGATATTTTTCAGTGGATATCAACAAATAATTGTGTCAAATATTATGTATAAAAGTATGTAAATATATGTATGTATAGGTAGAAAAATGATTACATAAAGATTTTATTTTCGTTGAAATACTTAAACCGGTTTCTATGTAAAAATACAAACGTATATTTGAAACTGGGATTACCTTGGCGTATCAAGGATTCGAAAGGTTTACATAATATTATTGTTGAAAATTTTATTCCGTACAGGTTTCGCGAACAAAGAAGTTTTCGGTATTTGGCCGGGGTTAAAGGGAAACAGAGAAATTTACACGCACTGCTTGTATTATCAAAAAATAAAAACGTTGAACGTCACCAATTTTATCAGGTAATACTGTTTTTCTTTACTTATTTAAATACTTTGATGTGTGGTGTAAACCTCTTTGATATTAGGTTAAAGAATTCTAATCTCGTCAAAAGAATTGTGACGTTATAAATTTAAAAAAAAAATATCAACAGTCTTAAGGTTTTTTTAAATATCTACAATCTAGAGGTTCTTCTTTGAAGGTTAAAACGATGTCCAATGAATAGAATTTTGACATAAAAAGATGTCTGTCAAAATTAGTTTCGATAAAAGATGGACAGATACAAAGACCTTACACGTTTGGTGGAGTACAATAGTTTAATATGTATCTTTCTCAAAAGGTTTTGATAATATGAAGCTGAGATTAGTGTTTAAAATATGAAGCAACATTTTATTTTTAGACACAAAGTACTTTTGACCTTTGTAAAAGGTTGTAACATAATAAGAAAATGATTAAATATAGTCTTAAGAAAATTTGTTTTTAAGTTAACCAAGTATTTCTTAATATAATTTCAAATATTTCATAACTTAGTAAACTTTATGTTTACAGAAGCACTACAAATAGAAGTTGTAAATATCCAATTAGAAGCATTACAAGGAACGGTGAGTAACTAACACGTCATATTTTCATCAAAAAAAACGTAAAGAAAATACTTCAATATTCCAAAAGTTTTATTTCTAAAATTGAATCTTATCACGTTTAAAATAACAAACATTTTCGTCCAACATTAGATTTAAAAGGGGAGGTAGAATAATTAAGGAACGTCTGCACAGATTTTCCATGTGACCGCTACGACAATACGCACGACAATTGACTGACCCTATTCGATCCATTGCGCTTAATGTTCCTTCATAAAACATCTTGTTTGTATGGCTTCAAGTACAATAGGAGACCGCGGGTCGGTACCCGTCCACGGTACAGCCAACATGCCCGCAATTCCACCCTACTTTGTCTCCGTTGCTTACTGTCACCCAGTAACAGAACAAATGAGAAAACAAAGACGTGAAGTTTCGTTTTTCATTGTTTTTGAGTCGCACGGAGTCTGTCGTTATCATTAGTTACTCGACACGATATGGCCAGCACGAACAATTAGTGGTGAAAAGTCAGTGATTAATACTTTAGGACTTCCTTTGCGATGTGTTCCGTCTGCGGATCTAAGAATGTTAAATTATTTAACGAAACTGCAGAACAATCTATTTATAGTTCTTGCTCAGTACTTGTATGCAGTAAACAAAGTTCCTTTGATTAATATTTTAATAACATGTGAATAAGCTTTGTGTTCTTGGTGTAATTAACAAAAAATGCACAAACAATTTTAGCATACAATGTTACTGCTAAGAGAAACAAACGTAGGTATTCCAGTTTTGTTTATGAGTTTCCCTAGTTCTCAAAGGGAGAGAGATATTGCGCTCCGTGGCTCGTATTTGAGGAACAAGAGTGTAATTCCCGGAGGTTTTGTCTTGCGGCAACGCATCGTACAAATGAAAAGATGCCGACATTCAAAGCGAGCTTATGCATTTTTAATTTTTTTTCAGCGGTCGACCGGTTCGGTGAATGTTTGCCAACTAATGGACTTTTTAAATGCGTTTTGTCTTTAGTTAGTTTGTTTTAGTGAGCTAGTACGTTAAAAAGTTGCATCTCTTGCCAAGTATTTAGATCACACGAGAATACTTACGCGGTGCCAGATAGTTTTAATTTCGCTCCAGGGATGCACTATTTGGTATTCTGTATCGCAGCGACATTAAGATATAGCCATATAGCGAAAGTTTAAATGACCCACCAACAAATAGTATTTTGTCATACTTACATAAAGTAGCTGAAGCTGCATTATAAATGTTAAAATAACACGCAAAACATTAATATATAAACATAATTAGTTTAAAAACGATGTACTTAAACAGTTTGAAAAGCTTTTGTGTATTCAAAACAGCACAACATCGTTTTCCACAACGGATTCGCAAAGCTTTGAGGGGATGAGACATTGCGATTCATTCTCGCATTTAAAAGCAAGACTGTAATTTCACAGGCCTTTGTCTCGGCCCTACGCGGGACGGCAGCGGCTTGCAGGAAAATATGCGCATTCAAAATGGATTTTTATCGCTTTTCAAGTGGTAGGCTTTCGTAGTGCGGGTCTGTTCATGTTATATAAGTGCCTCCTTATGCGATACAGCTGCGGTGGACGTCTCAATATTTATATGGTATAATTGTTTGTACATACATTATACTGTGTGTGCCGGAAAGTGTAATAATGGCAAAACATGTGGGTAAGCGCTCTCGAGTAGCCGCCCTCGTAACGAGACTGTTGTAATTTGTCACTATGACGTACTACCTTGTCGGTTTGTATGTAATACATACTGTTATTCAGACTCCTTCCGTACAATACCTATCTCGTGAAACATTAAATTTGCCCGAACAAGTTCCTTACCCGAAGTTATCTAAATGAGTCTGTTGTTATTCTGGTTCCTTTCACAACGGTTATTTGCTTAGGACATCTTACCCTACAATACCGTATCGTACTATATGTGTGCGGTAGTACCTTCCTCTAATAAAATGTACCAAATAAGGAGAATTGTTGTTTAAATAATACAAATAATCGGAGTAACGTCTCTATTTACTGAGAAGCATTTACTGCGTACTGCGCCATGTCACATTACAATTTGGGTGGTACATTCGCTAATTGGGCGATGTCAGTTGTCGGCGCGATTGTACGGCTTCGGTTTAAAACGTGCCACACAAATAGTTTATATGCAATGTATGGCCTTATTCAGATGGAGCGCATGACTAGGTCACTGTACTCTTGGAAAGTTCACAGTATTGATTTTATTGCGCACGCCCGAAAATATAAATGGAATCTGCCTCCCCGTACGGAAGTGGCTGTTGATTTAATAGCCGCGAATAGGTGCAGCTTAGCAAGCACGGGTTAACTTACACGAACACACCCTATGTAAATGTAACGCTAAAATATACTGGAATTAGTTCATATTCGTCCCCGGTAATGCAATTAGACTAATTGAATGTTGATCACCATCTAATTGGAATAAATAAGAAGGGATTTCAATTAATTGGTTTACAATTCAATCAATATTTGGCAGCTTTATACGAATAAACAATAGCTTTATATCATTGTAACAAACACATTTGTTTTACAGAAACTAGCAAAAGGAGAAGCAAAGAAATGAATTGTGGATCGTTCGTGAAATGCGATTTTCGTCGTACGAGGTGAGTTTTGAAATTCGAAACTTTTATGTGTTTTTTCATGATGTAGTAGGCACACCAGCAGACAGGTCGTTTGGTAGTAAGTGCTACAGTCACGTGTGAATACACATAACTTGTATGTTTAGTTTACACATTCACAATACTAATATCGACCAAGCTTTATAATACTTATCTAGCATGATTTAAGTTATAATACATCGCGTAAATCCCATTCTTTAAAACCAAATTTAAAACTATATCATAAAGGTATCCTACGTACGCATTCCTGACTGTAAAGCCAATTCATCTTTAAGGGAGGACTGGGCCTCCAATAGTTTATACGTGAAAGTGTACAAACATCTTTCGCATTCTAACAAACATTACCACAAACTTTCGCATATCTAATATCACATTAGTCTCATTTTAAATTTACTGTATCATAAAGTATCCTATACACCATTCCCGGCTGTAAAGCCCATGTATCTTACCCAATCATTCAATAGTTTTTACGTAAAAGTAATTTAATTGTACGTTAATTTTACCAAACATTACCACAAACTTTCACATTCTAATATCACATTAGTATAGTTGTATCGTCGCGACGTGCTCGTTTCGTAATTATTAGACGTTGAGCGTCGGGGTAACGACCCTCGGCGACTTTGACCCAGTTCTTACTCTAATTTTCGCGTCTCATCCGGCAACCGTAGCCTACTTTAACTATACGTACGTCTGTTTAACTTTTGCATTCATGAACTTTTGTCTGGTTGGGTTTTCGGGTGATGATATATGTATAATGTTTTCATATCTTAATGTCGTCATGTTTCACTTTGATAACGGTGTCATCTAACAAAACTTACAAACGTTTGACCATAAAAATAATAGTAATTATTTAACTGTAAAAATATAATAAACGTTCTTTTGTATAATTGATTTTATAATTGATATTTAAAGATAATAAATTCATACCAACAATAGACCTGAATGACCGAGTTGTGGTCGGGCGAAAATGAAGAAAACGTATTTTCTCAGAAATGACACTTAGCCGTATCGATTTTTCGTAGACGGTAACTGATAGGGCCAATTAGTAGTATAAGTGCAAAAGTAAATGTAAAGAGTTTAATTGTATCTCAAAGCTTCCAAAATTAAAATAGTTTCTTATGGTACGCAAATTCATGGAAAACCACTTAAATGACCGCTATTAGTAGATCATAGATTCCATAAAAATTCTTTCTTTCTTTTTTAACTATTTTTAACCCCCGACGCAAAAAGAGGGGTGTTATAAGTTTGATGTGTCTGTGTGTGTGTGTGTGTGTGTGTGTGTGTATCTGTCTGTCTGTGGCATCATAGCTCCCGAATGGATGAACCGATTTCAATTTAGTTTTTTTGTATTGACGGGGACGTGCGAGTGTTCTTAGATATGTTTAATGAAAATCGGTTGACCCGTTTAAAAGTTATGGAGATTTGAAAGTAACTGTGTTGGAGGTTTTTCAAATTTTAAATTAATATATTATTAAACTATTCCTAAAGACTCAAATAAATAAAAAGTTATCTTATTAACACCTTTATCTAGCCTCTATTTATTACGACTTAAATCTTAAAAAATCCAGGGAACCTTTTTATATGTCGTATTTATTTAATGATAACTCTTGGCGTAGGACATAAATTTGTTATTATCGGAGATAGGACGGGACCTCTATGAAAGTTTTATTACCAACTTTACTAGACTGTATATTGGAAAGCTAAATTGAAACTGTTCTATTCAATTTACGGTTGGTTTTGTTGACAATTTGCATTTGTTTTTATTGTTTAAAATAAACTATAGTTTATAATATATAGTTATAAATATGTAACTAGTTATAGTTTAAAATAATAAAAATAAACTTCGGGGCAAAGGCCTTCTCTATGATAATATTATCATAGGTGTAGTGGAACTTTAGCGTCTGACTATATTAGCCGACCTGTATAGGTGTTATAGTTCAGTTTTAAAACCGTTATTGCTCCACATTCTCTCTCCAGTGGCTCCAAGCAGCTGTTTCGCGTACAGCGACAGCGGCCACACCCCGGAAAACCACGTCGGCTCGTGGGCTAAACCTGGTAGAGGGGCCCAGGATAACATCACCTGGGTTTGATCCAGCAACCCTCTGGTATAGTGTTTCGGCGATAATGCAGTCCACTTACAGTGGCGAAACACCTAGGCATATGTACTCAGGCCTCAAGGCAGCAATAAGGGTGTAATATTGTCTGTCAGCGTACTGCATCCGAGCCTTCTCCGGTCGTAACGGTTCTCCGCTCCACCGGGTTAAGAAGGGTCGGACGAGAGGGTGCTCGTGTGTTTGCGCGCATGCATGAGCACCTTAATATTTCCTGCGCATCAGACTGCTTCTGAATATCGGACTCCGAATGTACGAAAGTCTTGTGGCGATGGGCTGAAGTAGAGAGGCCTGGTTGGATGCAACCCAGACTTTGTCTTAAGCCTGCACACAAGCGGTTCCGGGGGTGTGGTAACATCGTGGTCGTTTTCGCTCTGCGTTCGGGTTGACAGAGAGATTTCGGCAGCACCCGGAATGACAAAGCAGCCCTATTCAGGGAGGCACTGCTTTCCTCGCTCAGCCGGGGAGGGGGCTAGAAAAGGTGCCCTAAACAAACGCTCAACCCATTCTCGAGGAAGGTAGCAACCGCGGCTGCCTCCGCATCTACTATATTCGCGGTCGACGCAAACAAAATAAAATTAAAATGTCCAATATGACATTCGGTGCGTGGAATGTACGCACACTCCTTGATCGTGACGTCAACACTTGTCCGGAAAGGAAAACCGCCATTGTAGCTCGAGAACTTCGTCGCTATAAGATAGATGTCGCAGCGCTTAGCGAAACACATCTCGCTGACGAAGGTGAGCTCGTTGAACACGGTGGTGGTTACACGTTTTTCTGGAAAGGGCTTCCAACATCAGAGCCAAGACGTTCAGGCGTAGGTTTCGCGATAAGGAATGAGCATATTAAACATCTACAGGAATTTCCTGTGCACATTTCGGATCGTGTTACTACCTTGCGCCTTCATATTGACCGCAGTAACTTCCTTAATATCATCAGTGTCTACGCCCCTACGCTAGACAAGTCTGATGAAATTAAGGAAAAGTTCTACGATGAGTTGTCAAGTGTTGTGGATAGCGTCAATTCAAGAGAGCAAATTCTGCTGTTGGGAGACTTTAACGCTAGAGTGGGTCGTGATCACGAAGCCTGGCCTAAAGTCCTCGGTCAACACGGAGTTGGCAATATGAACAACAACGGCCAATTGCTCCTAAGTTTTTGTGCCCAACAACATCTTGCGATTACGAACACCATGTTCCGACTTCCCGCCAAGCACAAAAATACCTGGATGCATCCTCGATCTAAACATTGGCATCTCATCGATTACGCCATTGTACGGCAAAAAGACGTTTCTCAAGTCCAAATCACTCGCGTTATGCGTGGAGCAGAGTGTTGGACAGATCATCGGCTCGTAATCACTAAACTGTGTTTACGCCTTCGTCGTCCCAAAAGATCACCAAAGTCAAAGTCGGCGTGCTTTAATTTAGAAAGACTTAAGGATCTGGACACAAGGAGTAAATACAGCGAAACCTTGGCTGCTTCGTCTCCGTCCGGTAGGTGTACGGGTAACGTCAATGCTGACTGGGAATCTCTATCTTCTCATATTTTGAATACCGCTACGGCTGTCCTGGGTACGAAATCCCATAAGAATGAGGACTGGTTCGATGAGAATGATGGAGATCTCATGAAAGCAATCGACAAACACCGTCATCTTCTCCATCGACACACTACGGGCGGAGATACTGCAGAGATCAGGAAAAGTGAGCTCGAGCTACGTCGAATGACGCGGGAAACCAAAAACAGGTGGTGGAAGGACAAGGCTCGCTACACTCAGTGGCTTTACGACACAAACCAACTGGGAGAGTTCTACAGTGAGATGCGTAAGATGATTGGTACTTCTTCTTATGCTAAAGTGCCCCTCAAGCCCGCCAATGGGCTGGGCCTTCTTAAAAGCAAAGAAGATGTACTCCAAAGATGGGCAGAACACTTCAACGAGCTGCTAAACGTGAATCGTACCACCAGCCTCGATCATATCATCTCCATAACTCAACTACCACTTGCCACTGAACTGGATGAACCGCTATTATATAGTGAAGTAGAACTCGCTATTAAACAGCAGAAGAATAATAGCGCAGCAGGCATAGATACTATACCCGGAGAACTATTGAAGTGTGGCGGAGAGGAGTTGCATTCAGCTTTATGGAAGCTATTTGGTTCTATGTGGAATGAAGAGCAAGTCCCGCAATCTTTTAGAAACTCTCGCATTAGGGCCCTCTACAAGAACAAAGGCGACCGTTCTGACTGCAATTCCTACCGCGGCATTTCACTTCTGTCAGTTCCAGGGAAAGTATTTGCCCGAGTCTTGCTGAACCGTCTTACTAAATTGTCGGAAAGAATACTACCGGAAACCCAATTCGGCTTCCGTCCAAATCGAGGAACCTGCGAAGCTATATTCTCCTTGCGCCATCTTCAGGAGAAATCTAGAGAACAGGGTCGACCTATGTATCTCTGTTTTGTCGATCTCGAAAAAGCTTTCGATAGCGTCCCTCGCGAAGCCCTATGGATAGTACTCGGTAAAGTCGGTTACACGGAAAAGTTTGTAAAACTTTTGAGACTTCTCCATGATGACATGGAGTGCTGCGTAGCTGTCGATGGTGAACAGTCCAGTTTCTTTCCCGTTACCTGTGGGGTGAAACAAGGGTGTGTGTTGGCGCCTACACTGTTCGCTTTGTACTTCGCAGTCGTAGTTCAGGAAGTTTTACAAACATTTCCTAATGGTATCCGAGTTCGATATCGTACTGACGGTAGTATTTTTAATCTCTCCAGGTTTAGAGCTCGCTCTAAAGTCACTCTCTCCACGATCACTGAGATCTTGTACGCCGATGATTTGTGCTTTGTGACCGAATCTTCAGACAACCTGCAACAGCTTATGTCTAGTTTCCACGAGGCTTGCCAGAGTTTTGGCCTAAAGATTAGTGTCAAAAAGACGGAAGTAATGTCTTTGGACATTCAAGGTCGTGAGGCACTAACAATTAAACTTGGGGAGGACGTGCTGAAGCAGGTTGATAAGTTCCGCTACCTAGGAAGCACACTGACATCGAAGTGCGACCTCGATTCTGAAATAAACAACAGAATTGCAGCTGCAGCTGCAGCTTTTGGTAAGCTGAACTTAAAAGTATTCCGGTCACATGACTTAAAGCTAACCACCAAGATCTCGGTGTACATGGCAGTGGTGCTGCCAAGTCTCCTCTACTCTGCTGAAACGTGGACCCCATACCGACGTCATATCCATATGCTAGACCAATTCCATCTTAGGTGCTTACGGAAGATCCTGAACATCCATTGGTCCGACAGAGTACGGAACACCGAGGTGCTGCGGAGAGCTCAAGTAAATGGCGTGGAAGCTTACTTGATGCGGAGGCAGCTGCGGTGGAGCGGTCACGTTTCGCGCATGACGGAACAGCGAGTTGCTAAGCACATCTTTTACTCGGAACTTGAGGAAGGCAAGCGTAAGCATGGCGGTCAACTCTTGAGGTACAAGGATGTGCTGAAGCGACATTTCAAAAAGTGTTCTATAGATCCATCGCTGTGGGAGACAGAGGCAGCGGATAGAGCCGGTTGGAGAACCCTGGTTCACTCCAAGGTCTCTAATTTTGAGACACAACGACGCGCTGACCTCGATCGCAGGCGCGACGAATTGAAAGCCCGACCACCTGCGGCTATCAATTACAATTACGTTGACGGAGTGCTCACATGCCCTTCCTGTGAGAGGGTCTTCACCAATAAGATTGGCTACGTAAGCCACATGCGAGTGCATAAAAGTCGTTTGGAGTAGTCAAGCAGTCGCCAAGGCCGATAACGGTCGGGATATATATATATTATCATAGGTCAGTGAGGAGGAATCTGTTGTTAAATTTGTTTTTTTATTGTTAAACCATGATTTTTACAATTATTTAACGATGTTAGGCGCTATTTCAGCACATGGTTGTTAAATAAATGTGTACGGTCAGCTTTTTCCCAAACTTGGATTCGCGTCCCAACCGAGACAAAATTAAGTGAGCATTAAAATGTCCGTTTCTATGCTAAAAAGTGCTAATTTTATTTACAAGAAACAAACATTTGTTACAAATGTCACGTACATCGGTCCAGTAGTTTGTGCACCAAACAAAAACTAACATCCATCCACCTACACACAAGCTATCGCATTAATATGTCTAATCCAAACTAATATTATAAATGCGAAAGTAAGTCTGTCTGTCTGTCTGTCTGTTAGCTTTTCACGGCCAAACTACTGAACCGATTGACTTGAAATTTGGTACAGGGGTAGCCTATGGTCCGGGAAAGAACAAAGGCTATGTTTTTCCGAAATTCTCACGGGATCGGGAACTACGCGGGTAAAACTGCGGGGCACAGCTAGTAAATAATAACAATTAAATGAATACTCCAAAACACCGATCCAATTGCAGAGCACCAATATCCAATAACGTAAACCTACTTACACTTAAATAATGTACGTATGTTATGTCACTGTAATTTTGCCGGCATGCCCTGTTAAACTATTTTATTACACTTGTATCTCTCCATGGAATTGGAATTTAATTTTGCAGCGTCCCTAGCGAAATCGATTACAGGTCAGCAACGATATAAATTGTCTCTGGCTCTCTCGACCGTTCCATTCCACGGAAAAATATCCCTATTTCAATCAATTTCATTTGATTCTCTTTGTAAATGCGGGATTATTTTTTTCTTTCTACCTTTTCTGTATTATTAATGGGGACTTAAGATTTTACGCTGAGGAACTTAATGGAATTTTAATTTAGGTACTTATTATTCTTACTGAATGCAGCTTCAATGAGATATAATCCCCACTAATATTATAAATGCGAAAGTAACTCTGTCTGTCTGTCTGTTACCTTTTCACGGCTAAACTACTGAACCGATTGACTTGAAATTTGGTACAGGGGTAGTTTATGGTGCGGGAAAGAACATAGGATTTTTATCCCGAAATTCTCACGGTAACGGGAACTACGCGGGTGAAACCGCGGGGCGCTGCTAGTATGTTTTATAAATATAACTGACTATAAATAAAGACTGTCTATGTTTTGGTTGGCATGGAATCAAATTATTTCGCTGACTATAATTGTCGTTCAGTATTATGCTTGTACTAAATTGGACAGTTTTTAATAACTAGACCATTTTTATATTATTAAACGACGCATAATGAATTAGATATTTTAATTAGTTCATACGGACTATGCGTAAGACCATTTAAGTTGGTCAAACTACTAGATTTATTTTTAATTGCATGACACACTTTTATCCCGAACATCCGACGCACCGTTTTGACATGAAAAAGTATTTAATAATCATAATACAATATCATATATGTAAAATAAAAATCTAAAGGTACTAATTTAATAAATAAAGCAATCATAAAACTGCTTTCAATTAATTTGCATTAACTTCAGTACTTGTTTTTCTGTCCCTACCTTACTGGTAGTGACCCAGTTGTACCTTTATACTTTATGAGAGCTGTAACAAAGTACCTATAAATTAAAATACATCTAATTAACATCGTTATTATTAGTTGCTGAGCTTAATCGAACACATGATACAGCCGTGCACGTGAGCAATTAGCAAAGGTTTCTAATAAAAGGATAACTGGAGGAAAATAATTTGTGTTCATTATTCAGTCCCTGTGGAACGTAATTGGTAGGTTCTTGAACCTTCTGCTGTAAGGTTTTACATCAAACAAACTCACCAAATTAACGCGTCTTTTCATTTACGCCAATTAATAAACTCAATCATTTATTTCTTGTACTATTCAATTTGGAATTACGTTCGTTTCTGTTTATATAATGTGAAGGGATTCGCTAATTTTGTATTTGATGTAACGAGGTATTAGACTGTTAGTTTGTTTTGAGAAATTGGTAGATTGACTTGTGATTTTGTGCCTACCAAATCAACAGATTAATATACGATATTGGATCTTATTTACCTTAAAATATATTTTTTGTGTTTTTAACGGTGTCTATCACTACATAATATGAAACAAAGTCGCTTTCTCTTTCCCTATGTCCTTATGTCCCTATGGCCCTATGTCCCTATGAATGCTTAGATCTTTAAAACTACATTATAGAGTATATAGAGTGATTCAGTGGGAAGGTTTTTAGCATAATTTTATCCCCATATTCCTACGGGAACGGGAACTACGCTAACTACCGCGGGGCGCTGTTAGTATTTAATAAATAAGAAAAATGGATATAATCAATTTATTAATATACTTACTCATAATAAACGAACCATGATTAAGTTAGTAAAATTAGGATACCGTTGTGTGAAATATTTAATTACGCAAAAACTACAGCTTTTGTAACGGTTAGCCGTGGCTTTTAACTTCATGAACGTTTCCATGCTTGAGAGGGCAGGGCCTGGTTTTCGTACTTACATCGACAGTCCTTACCCGTAGTAAGGGCCCTTAAAAGTATAACCGAAAGAATACAAAGGACCCAAATTAGAGAGGTCTAATTGCGTAAAAACTGCCCACTTAGAGTACTAGTTATTCGGTTTGTTAAATCCTTTATCTGGCGAAAATACTATCGCAGACAATTACCGGGGTGACTTCCTATCTATATTATTATAGTAGCGCCCCACGGTTTTACCCGTGTAGTTCATGTTCCCGTATGAATACGGAGATAAAATATAGCCTATGTCACGCACTGATAAATTAGCTTTCTAATGGTGAAAGAATTAGTTTCGGAGCCTATTCGTTACAAACAAAGTAACAAAACAATATTTCATCATTAAATTTGTTATTAGTGTAGATTATTCTGCTATTAGGCATTTTACTCCATATGAATGTCAGTAATATCGTGTTGTTAAAAGCAGTACTGATTAAATTATGCATTACTTAGGTCTAGTCCTTTCTCAATTTCATAGAAACAATTTCATCGATCCGTGGTTTGTTGTGACGTGACAGACTGACCAATAAACTTACTTTTGCACTTAGGTACTCTATCAAGACTACCTAGGGCTTAGACTAAGGTATAATCGGGTGAAAATATAGATAACGAATTTTCTCAGAAATACGTAGAAAACTATTTTTCTCACGTAAAGACTTAGCTAGATCGATTTTCGCCTCAGTTAACAGCTAACTCATTGAAATTATTAGTGGTTTTCGAAAATGATTGCTCTTAAGATTATTGATATTCAATATAGTTTTTATAGTTATCAGCACTCAAATTATTATAATTAACGGGACATTTACCATATTATTTTTTGTTCCGATATTTCGACGCTGTTGCAAGCGCCATGATCACAGATGAACTGTTGGACTGTACTGCGGGTAGATTTAATAAAATGTTAAGAGCAGACAAATCTGTTTATAATATACATGGTAAATATCCCGTTAATTATAATAATTGGAGTATTGATATTCATTCTCTAATTCTCTTATGGATGATATTATACAAAAAATTATATAAATAATTCCTCATTCTATTTTAATGTGAATTGTGACGAAACATACTTATGTTAACGTATTAATTAATGATTTTTGTTACAGAACCAATCACAGCAATAGTACGTTATCATCTAAAATTGTATGCAAAGTTTCAAAAGAAGTTCGAATTGAAATATTTGAGAAGAATGGTGGTAAGTTAATTTGAATAATAAATTAATGTTTTTATATATTCATATTCTTTAATTTTGTAGTAAGTAAGAACCACAGACCAAGATGTTATAGTAGGTAAATGAAATTCATATTATTTATTTATTTATTCAATGGAGATTCAACAGCAAATATAAATCGTACAATAATAGGATGAAAAACAGAAAGCCAATTAAAGAATCTCACGGGTAATAAACTAATTAAGGTAAAAGGTCAGTGTGAGTTTACATTACAATCTCAATTAAAGAAATCGCTGCTTAGATGCCGACGCGCCGCCACCACGCTTGTACAGAATAGGTCAATATTAATATTATTAGGTAAATGGTTAAATTTGTTAAACGCACGCCACAGGTAAGCATTTTGTCTATAATTTGTACGTACCGTTGGTAGGTACAGTAGTGATTTATTTCTCGTTACTGAGGGTATTTTAAGTTTTAACTCATTAAGTAAGTTTTGACAATCCAATGTATTGGACGCAATTTTCAAATTTTTTTTTTATGATAATTATTTAGTATAATTTTTATACAAAAACGTATATTAAACATGTTACCTTTAATAATGTTCCATTACAAGGTCATTTGGAATATAAATAGAGAATACATAAAAGTAAATATATTTCTTACAAAGATTTAACACGATTTCTTTCGCACAATGAAACTAATTTATTTTTTATGATACCAAAGTGTTATTATTACCTTTCCGTGTGATATGAAATATTAAAGTAATAGATAAACGTACTATTTATTTATACGGATATATATTCTGTATTATGCTTGTATACAGCAGACTATCTAGGTATATTGAAAAATGCTATAGTAATCTTCAAATTTCGTGCCAGGTCAATATTTTTGTAATCTATTTAAGTAGTTTTTTTTGCAATGGTGTGTTTTCTGCAACTTTAATCCAACCGAGGTCAACTAACCTCCTACTTCGTGTAAACTTTTGCCCATCTACCTGGCTAACTTTATTATGATAACCATATTAATCAAAAAGCAGAAAGTATGAAGCATAAAATCTAAGTTCAAGTAATATAAGAAGAGACAGGTTATAAATATAGAAAGCAAGTAGAACTGGGCTGCGTTGCTCTACCGCAGATAATATTACGAGCGTCGGATTCAGCGAGGTTCATAATGTGACTACTGTCGTTCTTTATTGTTTAAATTGAACACCGACTCCGAGAAAGGAAGTTCTGAGTTTGTCTTCTCCTTTCCTATGTTATATTTCTAACAATGTTTATCAGATTTTGCAAAAGAGTTTGTTTTTAAAACTTAAATGTTTTTTTAACTTTAAACATATTGATTTATTTGATTTACACAAACACATTGAAATAAAACTAGTGTAACAGACTTTGATTAACATCATTTCAGCAGTTTACGAATGTGGTTGATTATAGATTGGTTTTTATGTTGTGCTCTACATGAAAATCTTCTCTTTTAATGACTAACTCCTGATTAAAACTACACCTATTTTGAATAGTTTACATAAAAATAACAACTTTAAACGGATTTAATTTGCGGTCTCAAAAATAGGTTTTTGCAACGGTAATTAACGTTGTTTCAGTTTTGTTAACGATATACCATTCAAATAACGAAACACTAGTTATTTATTTTGTTTTAACGGTTTGTGTTGATTTTGTTAAACCAACCTCGACGGTTTATTCCATTATCAATTGAAACTATTATAGTCGCAAAAGTAAATAAACAGTTTACTATCCAATGTACCAGTAAACCATTCATAGATATCATCTAAGAAAAATAAATAAATAGCACGGCAGGCTGAGGGCTTAGCGTTTGTAAATAATTTATCATTTCTTAGAGAAAAGACAGCGTTACCTCCCATTCATCACAAGTAATAAAACATTCATTCTACGGAAGCTTACTGAGGCTTTAAATATAAAGTATTTCTGTGTTTAATGCCTTCTCGTATCAAGATAACAACCTCTACTGTTTGAAATTCAAATGTTTTATAAAATATCAACGCGATTTGTAACGTTTTTTCTGTCGATTTTCATTTGTATGAAATAATGAATCGGCTTCGTTCGCATAAAGAACATTTTGTACCCGCAGATGGTTGAAATGGTCTCTCTCTAGCCACCAAAGAAACAAATATATTACGATTTGCTCCTTCATTTTCTCGGAAGGTATTTTATTGCTTTGGGGTCCCTCATAAATTCCGCACTCACTCAGTGAGAAAAATAAGGTCTAACCGGGCTCACGAGAAATTGGTGCGAAAATTTCGTATTAGTTTATTCTTATCACATAAGCCCGACTCACTTCAGCTTTTTACTGTAATAGTCTTTTGTTTCGTTGAAGCTGAAATATTTACATGACTGACAGTTTGTACCTATGACCCTGGAAATAATCAGGGAGAAAGAAAAATGGCGGGTGAAATGGCAGTATTCATCGTGTTTCGTTACTTTCGAAATATATATTTCAGAATCCAACACCGGGTTGTGTTTCAAAAGGAAAATGTGTGAAAATGTATTTCATCGATACAGAGTGTGCCGATGACAATATTTAATTGCGATACTGGGACGGGTCCCTAGTTATACTAACAAACGCTAGTTAAAATAGATTTTTCCAAACATAGTAAAACTCTGTGTTCAATTAAAACTGCATATTTAAAGCAGCTTTAAAGAATATTTGTCGTTTACTTCGTGACAAATAAAACAGTACATTTATAAAAAGAACAAAGTGCTTCCATTGTTTAAATAACCATTTATTTAAAGACGTCACTGTTGTCCAATTTACATCAAACCTTAATTGATTTTCCCCAGCACCCTGTTACAATCTATTAAAAAAGCAGATTAGCTTCCGATCCTATTTATTTTACTTTCAATCAACGTAACTTTTTTTCTCGTTTTAATAAAAAAGTTATTTCGTGCGAGCAAATGGACCCATTTCAAAGTGACACGCTCTGTACAGTACTGTAGTGGACGAACGCCGGCCGTCTAGTCACCGTTAAACTTTTACAACGAAACAGCATTTCTAATTAAAACGTCAAGACTTGTCCACAAATATCAGGGATAACGAACAAAATACCGAACTTGCAAGTGAACTCGAAGATAGCACCATCTCTACCCACTTGAAAAACTTTCCCCTTACTTCTTAAAGTGAAAAATCCTCAGAATTGCACATTTTATTGAACATTAAAAGTCTGCTTTTTAAGATAAGGAAGCCCAGTTTATTTACTTTTAAAGTACTTGGTCATTTAATTTATTAAAAAACTTTATACCAAAACAGTTGTTCTTAGAAAACATTAAATATTCAGTTTTTCATTTCTTTTTGTTTAATGGGTATGTTTATGTAACGGTACAGTTTAAGTAACAATTTATTATTTAGATTAATAAAGTCTGGAAGATCGCAGATGATACTATAATAATACATATTATGTACCACCTTTGTATTTATGAATTTGAATATAACTATTTAAGAGACACTTTAAAGGACTATAGCAAACAGGTGTCAAATGAAAATGGTCTATGTTAAATGTAGTATGACTGCTTTCCTGTACGCCCAATTGCTCAATTAGGGTAACAATAGTTTAACACGGAGATATACTCAATGTTAACACAGTACCAATAGCCAAAGGGTGCCATATGGGAGATCGATACGAATACAAATAGCCCGGGAGGCGATCCCAAATTTGTGTGATTTGCGGCCACCTACGAACCGCTGAATTTCATTCATATAGATCAGTTTCATTAATGCCACTTTATGAAGGTGTTCCAGGAAAGGCTTTTATTGTATGTACAGGTCTGTAGACAGAGACTAATATTGGATAGAGGACGACCGCTTATTTATTTATTTATTAACAAATATTACAATTATAAAGATCAAGAAAGATGCCTCATAAACTCATAGGAGTAAGATTATTAAGATATAAGATTCAAAATCAAAAGTTTCTTAGTTCTAGTATATTTAAGTTGATAGATTAGTAATTTTGAAACCTCTATTAATGAGTACACAAGCTGTTTGCTCGGCCATAAATAAATATTACATCTTCAAGTTAAGCTTAACTGGGTTGTGTAAATGTTTTATATTTTGTACAACTAAGATAAAGTAGTACTTACGTAGTTTCTATCCTATCTTCTACTGTCCAGTACTATTGCCAATTTGTAGTTAGAATATAAAGAGGACGGCGTACAGAGACGCTTCCATTTGGTGACCTAAAACTGTCTATTGGGTCGTTGATTTTTTATGCACAGACAGTATGTGCCGCATAGTAATGTATGTTCGGACAGGCCTTCACGTCTAAGGACAATTTGAATCTTTACGATTCAGATCTTCAACACATTTGTATACAAATGCATTATTACAGTACCTTTTTTTCATTCCCTCTCAAATTGCATTCGAATAGCTGGAAGGGTGAAACGATCTATCATAAAAACGGTTGTCAAGTAACAAAGTTACGGAGCGACGTATCTGTACGCATTTTTATTCTATTTCTATTTGAGTCGCGTAGAAAACCCAACATTTCAAAGTACTTACCGTCCCAAATATCTAACGACTAATGGAAACCAAACATTTTATCGAATTTATATGAAATGGTCTTAAGCTATGAAATATTTTTTGGAATTCATTTTAGGAAAGCAAGTGTGGCTGCTTCACCAAATGGAAACTTTTCAAATTGGAATAGTTCGGTAGATATTTCGCGCGTTGGCATCCATCTTTGTGGGAGGGGGCGATAACGGCCGTAGGGGGAGGGAGGGGGGACGTATGGGAAGTTGGTTTTTTCGTATGCCAATACTCGCTCGCTTTGTGAATAACCTATTTGTGTTCGAGCTTTGATGGAAAGCTCTAGCTAAAAAGTTCTCGTACTGAATAAGTTTGGTTGTGATGGCTAATTTTCTTTGTGGATTGCTTTGGCCTTTTTAAAGCTTTAAAAGTTTAATCTTTTATTCACTAGTTTTATATTCAATGAAATCGAAAAAACTTCAAAGCGTGTTTTTATATGTTAAACGAAATGAGACTGGGCATAGATTAGCACCAACTGGCCCATTTTTACATTTTTTGAACTTCAATTAAGGAAAACACGTTGCGCTTCAATTTCTTTTATCATAGAAAATCCCTCGGAGCTTAGCGCCGTTGTGTTCATTGTTATTACAGACACTTATCCACTTTTCCTTGTTCACGGCGTAAATAATTCAATCAACATGTAAGATGATAGGTGGCTCACACGAACGCGTATCGAATCGTTGCTCTGTCTATGTGTAACCTTTGTTTACGAGACAGATAAGCCGGAGCTACTCTACTTTATCCCAACAATTCAGACTGTACAGGGCAGTAAACTTTTTTTTGGTTTTACGATTTACGATGTTATAAATTCTGAACGAATACAGATAGTAAAAGGAGAAGCTGAGTGAATTTTTGAAGGACCTACAGTTTTGTGTTTACATATTTATATGACGTAGTCGGCTGTAAAACAACATTGTTATAAGGTATAATATAATTTTCTTGGTCTGTGGTTAATAGCTTTATTTTTAGATTAATAATATTTTAAGTACTAGGTTTTTTGATATACTTAAGGCCTATTTCACGACCCTCAAGTAAAGTTACTCACCAAGTAAAGTTAGTTTTGTATCTTTCTTACTTTATATCAACTGACAAAGACAAAACATGTGAGTTCTCGGAACGTTACTTGAAGATGGTGAAATAGGCCCTTATCCAACGAAACGTGTTTATAAAAACTTACCTGCAGTTTCATGTTTAAAAATTACAAATATTGCTACATGTTTATATTGCAAAGAAACATAATTACGAAAATATTTAATTTAAATACAATTTTCTCATTAAAGAATGCACGAATTATTACACAAGAAAACTTCTCAATATCATCGCTCTAAAGTATCTGTAAGCCGTTATTCTTTAACGCATCAACAGAGTGATTTTACAAAGAAGTTATAGCCTTTAGCCTGGAAAAAATCTCATTAAACTAACATTATGTCCACTAGGGTAAAGCAGGAGCTATGTAAACTTTTCATTATGTGTTTTCCATTTACTTAGTTATGTTTTTCAGTTACACGGTGCTCGTTAGTGAGGGCAGCCGGCACAGTTCGACCGTTCAAACGAAAACGTTTAAAACGCTCCTCAGGTGAATATGTTTTATTCTTTTTATACGTTTTTCTTTTGCTTCACTTCAGCGAATTGCGTTGAGTTTTTTAATGTACTCTAGTGAAATAGGTATGTGTTTCTTTGTAAACAAAAATAGTAGTAGTGATCCTTTTATGTTTTTTTTTGTTCTCTCTCCCTCAAAGTATTAATAGCTTAAAGTATGTATTGGCCTGATTCACAAAATAATATCTCTGTAACATAGCTTCAGCAATACAATTAAAAAAACAACTTAAATATAGTAACAAAATTCATATAAAATCTTTACTAATGCTACCAACACAAATAATCAAACAGCACCCTAAAGGTACAATTCCAAGTCGGGCCGCAGACCGCAAATTGCAACCGCAAACTGCAAGCGACAACATATCGCGACTGCAGGCAGTAGTGTTGCCGCGCTCGGAATCAATTTCATAGACGTTGATAGAAACAAGTGTTGTCGCTTGCAGTCTGCGGCCCGTCTTTGAATTGTACCTTAATCCTTCGTTTCTTACTAACCGTTTCATTTTAGTAACAACTGTTTGACCAAATATGATTAATGTAGATTCGCGGCCGGAGTTGGTGTATACCTTCATAGAGCAGGCAGTGCAGCCCGGGGCACAGGTGGCTCTCAAGTGTTCTGCCGTGGGGGAGCCTCCGCCGCGGTTCAGGTGGACCCTGGATGGACAGCCTATACCTTCGCATCATGGGTATGTTTTAAAAGGATTAACATAACATAAGCATTCACTACATCATCTCATTATAGTAACTGACCACCCCTAATTTAGTTCGAAACTTGTATCTAGGGTATCAGAAATTACACACACACCCAGATCGAGACCAGCATTTGTGGTTCACACAAATATTCATCCCGCACGGGAATCGAACCCGCAACCTTACGCATGGTGACCACTCTGCCATCGTCATCGATTTGTTTTTCTTTAGAATGGTTTCTTACTACATACTTCTAAATTTAGGTTAAAGTTGTGATATTCACTTTGTCCTGTTAATTTTATGTGGTCTACGGAATATCCTAACAAATGTTAAAATAATAACCAATTAGTGTCGTGTTGGGTAGCCGCGAAACAGGATTGTGCATGAAAACTAAGCTTTACTTGGACGGCTAAAGTTTTGAAAATGTTTTTGTTTCCTGTCGCTTTAGATCCAAAGAATTTCTAGTGTGCGTGTTTGAATCTCTACCAAATAGACATAAAAAAGGAATGTAATTTTTAATAGTGTAAGTACATTGTAACCCTTTATCAACTTACAGTGCGCCTACGGGGCATCACATGATCTACACTTCCATATCAGGACCCATCTGTTTTGTGATATGCAATAAAGAATCAAATCAAATCAAATAATTTATTTGTGAATAATGGGTTACATAGATGTTGGGTGGTTGAATTGTATCAGCCATATTCCGCTGTTACAGCATACAAATAATAAAACAGTTATTACATCCTACTATTAATAAAAATAACAATAAAATTTAAAATAATAGAATAAAAACATAAATGATGAAACACAAAATTAAACTAATACGTAAAGAAACAATAATAATTAACATTTTTTTATTTAAATCTGATTTTGAATTAATGTGTCTGTATGTAAAAATCCTATATTTAATCCGAACTTAACAATCAACGATCTTTCAAGTTTACTAATCAAACAAAGCAGAAATAGAGAACCATTTCGTATAACTTCTAGTTATTGAACTCTCTTACCCATCAGTGAAGTTATCAAGTTTAAGGTATTGACAATTGATACATATTCAATTAGGCTAGAGAATTTCTCAGAAAATTACTCAAATAGTATCTAAATCATAGACTAACACGGATTACTCGTACTATATTAATTTTAAAATTCATTCAAAGTAAATGAATTTATTTATTTAAAAAAAAATTCAAAGCGAATGAATTTACCCAACTTCCAGAAATTGATTTACAAGTATATTCTCCGCACGCGTCTACATTCAGTTCGCCTATCAGATTTAAAGTTATGAATAAAACTCAAACATTTGCCAAAATGTTACAAACATTGTAACTTCGAGTTTTGATACTTGGTGCTAAAGTTACTGAATTAAGACGAATGGTGTCGAGAACTTTACATATACCGTTTATTAAATAATGTTTCAGTTAATATTAATATGATTTACAGCTTAAATTTTAAAATAAACACGTTTTACCTTTAAGCAATGACGTAAATTGATGGACGCGTTAGTATAATGAAGTTTTATTATCTTCTTTAAAAATATTACTAAAGTTTGACTACCTATGTTTTGTATGTATTGTGATTTTCAACACCTCATACTACTATTAAAAACTTGAAAGTTGGTAGGTGTTTATTCAAATTATTATGATTAACGGGATATTTACCATGTATATTATTTATTTAACGAAATATCGGAAACTCGAAATAAATTTTAATCTTGATAATTTGAGTGCTAATAACTATGATAACTATAAAAACGGTATGTATTTATGTTATGTCCAATGCATCATAAAGAACAAAGAATGCCCTAACTCTATTATTTTTATTGTGTATACCAGCCAGTATCTGGACAAAAGTCTTAATAATTTCCAACCACCACTTACCTTCACTTCCTCCCACAAACTGATATCTAAAACATACAATTTCTTGTACGTACAGGGCAATAATAACAGAAGGTCGTGAGAGTGGTCCATCAAGTACTACATCCAGTGGAAACTACGTCCTATCAACCCTCTCCATCGGTAGTGCAAGAGTCGAGCATGGAGGTCGTTACGAGTGCAAGGCGACCAACGCTCACGGCAGCGTCGCTCATGCCGCCAGACTTAATGTTTATGGTAAGTCTATGGTAATATTCCGTGCCTTTAAAGTGATTTTCAAGCTCCTTGGTCGACGATTTGTGGATGCTGAATTAAGGGATATCGGGTTTGTTTTATGTGGAGTTTTGGAGTTAAATTTCTATGTGTTTTGTGCATGAATTGAACCTACTATTGATTACCTACTATCAAACTTCATTGTACCTCGACCTTTACAACTTAGAAGAGAATACGTCATTTTTGATTGAACTTAATGTAAGACTTAAATCATCGTTATTATCATTATCATTAGAATAGTATAAAACAAAGTCGCTGTCGGTTTTTTTAATAGATATTATAGTCATTCAAGAGGAACATTTTTAGCATAATTTTAAACCTACATTTTCACGGGAGCAGGAACTACGCGGAAGAAACCGCGGGGCGCCGCTAGTTTATTATATTATAGTCAGATATAACTATAATAATAAAGGAAACAGTATAGTTAGGTGGAAGATTCTCGGTATGATGTGTTCACTGTTTAACGCGAAGTGAAGCGGTAAGTTTGCACAGTGCAAGCAACGTAGTTTGACTTGTAAACCCCCGAGGCATTGATGTGAACTATCGCTAAGAAATCCCTAGAATGTTGCTAATAAAAGGAATTTCAATATTGAAGTTTGCTTCATAGTTATATTAAACAACATGTTGTTATAAATTAGATGTTCATTATAGTCAGGAAATGATTAGAGTCAAAGAACTTTTTGGAAAATTTACGTTAAAATTGGACTCGTACGTAATCGTGGTGAGCTGCATTTAAAAAGTAAAAATTAAATCAACGCAGCATTTGCAGGGTTAAGTGAAATATTTGTACTAAACTTCACACAAAGTCTAGTAGTTTTTTAAACACGTATTTTTAAGTACAGTCTCGGAATGAAAAGGTTCTTCAATTTTCATATTGATTCGTATAATGTGTCACGAAAACATTACCTTTTGAAACTATGGTAAAGAATAGACTCGGGTTAGGGAAAATAATGTTCTACTGCTCGATAATAAAGTTCAAAATTATTCAGATCAGTGTTGTTGGCAGGATAAATATCTTGTCAACAAGATTTTTGATTAACTAAATCTTCTTGTTGGTTCAAAATGGCATTATTATTTCTGTTAAAACTATTGTCAATCGGTCAATGTCACCATTGCAAAATATCAAAGAGGTTTTTATATGCCGCGCGTACAAGGCAGTGTTTAAAAAAGGATTTAAAAATCAAGCAAAACCTTATTCGATAGTAAACGTCATTCGATTTATTTAAATGTTAGCATCACTGTTTCTTACACTTGTATATTGGTATAATTGTTTCTTGCAATACTAGTGCATGTGAAAACCGACTCTAAGATGACGAACCTTTTCATTCCGTGACTGTACATTATTAAGTCTCACTGAGCGGAAAATACGATATGATGTAGGAATTATTTATGTTGTCTGCGAATAGCCGCGTCTAGGAAGTGAACCACTGTTCTAACATATGTATGTATGTTTGTACGTTTGTCTGTGGTCTCTTATATTATTTACTTTGGCTGTAGTTTAGACTGAACAGAACGACACTTGAGTTGAAATCTTCTTGTATTGTTTGTACAATGTCAGAATTGGTTTGTTTGTTTGAACGCAGGAATCTTAAGAAATATCAATCCGATTATAGCTTTTTTTGCATTAGACAGCCCATTTCTTGAGAATGACTTTATAATCATGTTACTCAAGCAACAAATTTAATGCAACTGAAACCACTGGGCACAGCTCACACACAGAAAACGGGTGGGATAGAATTCTACAAAAAATAAATCTTTTATCAAAGATAAAGTTTCTTCAATATTCTTGTGTAATTCGTAATTCATAAAGAATATTGAGGGATTTAGGATAATATTATCTATTTAATAAATGTTATATTTTTATTTCCACAGGACCGCCGTATATAAGATCAATGAATCCTGTAAAGGCTGTGGCTGGCTCCGAGGTGTCTATCTGGTGTCCTTATTATGGATTTCCTATTGAGTAAGTAATAGTATAAATAGTATTATTATAATATCTAGAGAGAAAGAATTTAGTTCCCCCTCGGCGGTCTAGTGGAATGTGCGTTTGCCTGTCAAACCTATGGTTCCAGGTTCAATTCCTGGGACAAGTAATGCAGGTCTAAGTTCAGTGCATGTTTGAATCCACCAATACGCACTTTGTATTTTGTTAATTCATTGTTAATCACACCCATCCTCCTCATTTTAAGAATATCTTATGTCAGACAAAAGCCTTTGCTCTTTACAACCATAATATTTCCCCTAGAAATATTATTTTGAGCATTCATACAACGAAAACAATAAACCAGAATATAAATTTCCTAAACATCCCCGGTAGTATATCATACACAACTTCGCTATAAACCAACCTTGTGACATTTCCGATGTCTGCAACTAGCAGACACAGGCAGAAATATAAAAATTCACTTACAACATTGCTCTGATACAATATGTATGGCGGTACTTCTCGGGCCGACACGAACGAACGGACAGACTGTCTCACTATTATCAACGTCCGTGGAATATGGAATGTGGAAATAATTTTCGACGACGTAAAATATGTAGACGGATCGGTTTTGTAGCGTTTTTGTACGGGCTAATCGTTGACTCTTTTTTTTTTCTTTTTTTTTCATACTCGTATACTACTAACTTGCAACGTGCCGCTGACAGGGCACATTGGCGCGAGTTAGGAGAGGCCTATGTCTAGCAGTGGACAAATACAAGCTGTTTATGATGATGATACTACTAACTTAAGTTTTAACTTTAATTATGTTTAACTGGGACTTTCTAGAATAGTTCAGGGTTAGGAGTATAGTCGAGGCAGGCCACTAGTCTTTACATACAAATATAATATGTGTTGTTTGTTTCGTTTGACACAATAATGGCTTTAGCTATCGGCTTGGAAATATAAATAAAATACATAGACAGGTAGAATGGCTTTACGGATAAATGCGAAAAAGCTAACATGTTCCGTCTTTCCTTTTTTCATTGTCGTCTTTTTTTTCAGAGTACATTTTTGGTATTTGATCTATGAATAAATAGTAATGATATATTGTGTATTAATTCAATGGTTGTTGCCAGATTTCCGTATAGAGACCTCTACAGTTTGGGTTCTTGTGCGTGCTGCAGTAAATCGTATCTGTACGCGTGAACCTGTAATTGGATTTCTTTTTTATACTTTTTTTAAGATGTTGGTTTATAATAAACTAGCTGTGTCCCGCGGTTCCCGTTCCCGTGGGAATTTCGGGATAAAAAGTATAGTATGTAGTCTATGTCCTTCTCCTGGTTCTTGGCTACCTCTCCACCAATTTTTAGCCAAATCAGTTTAGCCGTTCTTGAGTTATAAATAGTGTAACTAACACGACTTTCTTTTATAGATAAACTAGCTTCTGCCCCGCGACTTCGTACGCGAAGAATAGTTATTTTGGGCTAACGCTAAATATCGATGTAATAAAATAACTTTAATGAATATGTGGGTCTGGCAATCGAGATTAAAATTAAACAATAAACACGCCTATATTATTCATTATCACTACATATGTAGTATAAAACAAAGTCGCTTTCTCTGTCCCTATGTCCCTATGTATGCTTAGATCTTTAAAACTACGCTAGGGATTTTGATGCGGTTTGTTTTAATAGATATAGTGATTCAGTGGGAAGGTTTTTAGCATAATTTTATCCCCATATTCTTACGGGACCGGGAACTAAGCGGGTGAAACCGCGGGCTAGTGACATATAAATTAGGTAAACTTTAATATTTTATGTGCCTACATAATTAAAATACCCCTATTAGATATGATTCAGGACAGGCCCTAGCCCCTCTTTAGGTAGCTGATGCTGACTCCCTAATATCACTTCCACGCCACTACCTCTTCTACCCCACTCCCCTTCCACACTAATACATCTTCCACACCGCTCCCACTTCCACATCACTCATCATTACTTATTTCTGGTCTTGTACCCTCGGTAGGGAGATCAATGAACTGGTAATGATGATTTAAAACACATTGGTACGTGGTGGGGTTCCAACCAGGCACCTTCCGATCGAAAGACAAAGACCTTAACCCCTACGCCACCGACGCTCTACATCACACCGTCCTACATCCACACTAATCCCATTTCCACATCTCTACCACTTCAACGCCTATCCCACATCCACACCACTCTCATTTCCACTCCAATTCCAGGCCACTACCCCTTCCACCCCACTACCACTTCCATCCTATTTTTTCATCTTTTCTTCGGAAGAGTCGACGTTTCATTACACAATACATATTCAGTAGAACGCCGATTATCTGAATTAATTGGGACCGGGGTCGATTCGGATAATCGAGAATTCGGATTATCGCACATTGACTGCACATAGCTGGACTCGCACACGAAGGGTTCCGTACCAAAAACGACAAAAAAACACGTTTGTTGTATTGAGAAGCCCCGCTTAAATATTTATTTTATTTTATAGCGGCAATAGAATAGAAATACATCATCTGTGAAAATTTCAAGTGTAGCTTAAGCTATCACCGTTTTTGACCTTGAATATGCATCATTCTCTCATAACATACGTCCAATGTCCAAGGTTCTTGAGATAGTCTGGTGACAGACGGACGGTCGGACTGCGAAGTCTCAGTAATATGGTTCCGTTTTTACCCTTTGGGAACGGAACTCTAAAAACGATGTCACACATAGAATAAACTATAATAATTTTAACAAACACAGTTCTACAATATCTATAGCTCACTTAAACATCTCGATCAGAGTAAGTTATTTTATTTTATTTATTTCTATTTTAGTTGAAATCCCAGCGGGCCTTAACGAAAATACAAAATATAATAAATCACATCAACTAATAGAGGTACAATACATAGTAACTTATGACCGATTCGAATAAAATTGGCGATTCGGTTAATCCGCGTTCTACTATATTGGAAAATGTTTTAGATTCTGCGAAAAACTAAACTGCCAAGTTAACACTGGGATTGTAATTTAGCGAATCTATGTATCTTTAAGAAGTGGGTGATTTAGTTATAAAAAAACCCTGCTCGACTTGAACTATTTTCATATCATAAAGCTAAAATCGATAAATCGCACATGAATAATAATTTTCGTATAGTAATATTTTAGATCGAAAATGTCTGAAGATATGATAAGCAGAAATCAAATTATGAGTAAAATATCCTTAAAATATCTATCAAAGTAATTAGGGCGAGCAAAGCGAAGCCCTTGTAACTCAACAATTAGGTGGTACATTTTATGAAAAAACTACTTCACCTACAGATTTGATATTTGAAATACTTAGTTATTTAAATTAATGTCTAGATTTATAATACGGGGTGAAGAATATTGATAAATATATATTAATAAGTAAAAATACGGTATTTTTAATTTACTTATAATTTTGATACGCTGCCTCATTTTCCGTCAATTTATTTTAGTCCGCCATTTTGACATTTGGCTGTCAAATTACAAATTGAAACACATGTCAAAGGAGTATTGATACCAATTTCGACGCAAATCAACCCCAAAATAACTTTTTACCCCTTTTTAATCATGTTAGGTGATGATTTTAAGAAAAATGAGTATCACATATTTAATTAATATTTTTGAAGAACATTTATGCCAAGTTTGAACTTAATCAGACCGAGGAATCACGTTGTCCCATACAAACTTTGCAACCCCTTTTCACCCCTTTAGAGGAGGAATTTTCAAAAATCCCTTCTTATCGGACGCCTACGTAATACAAATAACACACCCTCCAAGTTTCAGGTCTCTACGATCAGCGGTTTAGGCTGTGCGTTGATCCATCAGTCATTCAGGACAAAGCCTTTTATATAATGACTAGCTTCTGCCCCGCGACTTCGTACGCGAAGAATAGTTATTTTGGGCTAACGCTAAATATCGATGTAATAAAATAACTTTAATCAATATGTGGGTCTGGCAGTCGAGATTAAAATTAAACAATAAACACGCCTATATTATTCGTTATCACTACATATGTAGTATAAAACAAAATCGCTTTCTCTGTCCCTATGTATGCTTAGATCTTTAAATCTACGCAACGGATTTAGTTGCGGTTTGTTTTAATAGATAGAGTGATTCAGTGGAAAGGTTTTTAGCATAACTTTATCCCCATATTCCTACGGGAACGGGAACTAAGCGGGTGAAACCGCGAGGCGCCGCTAGTGACATATAAATTAGGTAAACTTTCATATTTTATGTGCACTACCTACATAATTAAAATACCCCTATTAGATATGATTCAGACCCTAGCCCCTCCTTAGGTAGCTGATACTGGCCCCCTAATATCAATTCCACGCCACTACCTCTTCCACTCCACTCCCCT
This sequence comes from Timandra comae, assembly GCA_958496195.1. Classification (NCBI taxonomy): domain Eukaryota; kingdom Metazoa; phylum Arthropoda; class Insecta; order Lepidoptera; family Geometridae; genus Timandra; species Timandra comae. The sequence goes on from OY292370.1 coordinate 7,737,989, forward strand.
TCAACACTAATACATCTTCCACACCGCTCCCACTTCCACATCACTCATCATTACTTATTTCTGGTCTTGTACCCTCGGTAGGGAGATCAATGAACTGGTTATGATGATTTAAAACAAATTGGTACGTGGTGGGGTTCCAACCAGGCACCTTCCGATCGAAAGTCAAAGGCCTTAAATTACGCCACCGACGGTCTACATTACACCGTCCTACATCCACACTAATCCCATTTCCACATCTCTACCACTTCAACGCCTATCCCGCATCCACACCACTCTCATTTCCACTCCACTTCCACGCCACTACCCCTTCTACCCCACTACCACTTCCATCCCATTTTTTCATCTTTTCTTCGGAAGAGTCGGCGTTTCATTACACAATACATATTCAGTAGAACGCTGATTATCTGAATTAATTGGGACCGGGGTCCATTCGGATAATCGAAAATTCGGATTATCGCACATAGACTGCACATAGCTGGACTCGCGCACGAAGGGTTCCACCAAAAATGCCAAAAAAACACGTTTGTTGTATTGTGAAGCCCCGCTTAAATATTTATTATATTTTATGTATTTTTTCCTATAGCGGCAATAGAATAGAAATACATCATCTGTGAAAATTTCAAGTGTAGCTTTAGCTTTCACCCACACATCATACACCCTCATATCGTACGTCCAATGTCCATGGTTCTTGAGATAGTCTGGTGACAGACGGACGGTCGGACAGCGAAGTCTCAGTAATATGGTTCCGTTTTTACCCTTTGGGAACGGAACTCTAAAAACGATGTCAAACGTAGAATAAACTATAATAAGTTTAACAAACACATTTCTACAATATATCTATAGCTCACTTAAACATCTCGATCCGGAGTAAGTTATTTTATTTATTTATATTTAAGTTGCAATCCCAGCGGACCTTAACGAAAATCCCTACTAATATAATAAATGCGAAAGTAACTCTGTCTGTTACCTTTTCACGGCTAAACTACTGAAATAATTGACTTGAAATTTGGTACAGGGGTAGATTATGGTCCGGGAAAGAACATAGGCTACGCTTTATCCCAAAATTCCCACGGGATCGGGAATTACGCGGGTGAAACCGTGGGGTACAGCTAGTACAAAATATAATAAATCACAACAATTAATAGAGGTACATTAGATAGTAACTTAGGAGCGATTCGGTTAATCGGCGTTCTACTATATTGAAAAGTGTTTTAGATTCTGCGAAAAATTCTGGAAAGATTCTGGATTGTAATTAAGCGAATCTATGTATCTATAATAAGTGGGTGATTTAGTTATAAAAAAACCCTGCTCGACTTAACTAATTTCATATCATAAAGCTAAAATCGATAAATCGCACATGAATAATAATTTTCGTAAAGTAATATTTTAGATCAAAAATGTCTGAAGATATAATAAGCAGAAATCAAATTATGAGTAAAATATTTAATGAGGGCGATCAAACCGAAGCCCTTGTAACGCAACAATTTGGTGGTACATTTTATGAAAAAACTACTTCACCAACAGATTTGATATTTGAAATAGTTATTTAAATTAATGTCTAGATTTATAATGCGGGGTGAAGAATATTGATAAATATCTATTAATAAGTAAAAATACGGTTTTTTTTTTATTTAAGTACTTATAGTTTTGATACGCTGCCTCATTTTCCGTCAATTTATTTTAGTCCGCCATTTTGTCATTCAGCTGTCAAATTACAAATTGAAACACATGTCAAAGGAGTATTGATATCAATTTCGACGCAAATCAACCCCAAAATAACTTTTTACCCCTTTTTAATCATGTTAGGTGATGATTTTAAGAAAAATGACTATCACATATTTAATTAATCTTTTTGAAGAACATTTATGCCAAGTTTGAACTTAATCAGACCACGGAATCACGTTGTCCCATACAAACTTTGCAACCCCTTTTCACCCCTTTAGAGGTGGAATTTTCAAAAATCCCTTCTTATCGGACGCCTACGTAATACAAATAACACACCCTCCAAGTTTCAGGTCTCTACGATCAGCGGTTTAGGCTGTGCGTTGATCCATCAGTCATTCAGGACAAAGCCTTTTATATAATGACTAGCTTCTGCCCCGCGACTTCGTACGCGAAGAATAGTTATTTTGGGCTAACGCTAAATATCGATGTAATATTATACCTACGCAACAATTTGGTGGTACATTTTATGAAAAAACTACTTCACCTACAGACCTACAGATTTGATATTTGAAATAAGTAGTTATTTAAATTAATGTCTAGATTTATAATGCGGGGTGAAGAATATTGATAAATATCTATTAATAAGTAAAAATACGGTTTTTTTATTTAAGTACTTATAGTTTTGAAGTAGTTTTGATACGCTGCCTAATTTTCCGTCAATTTATTTTAATCCGCCATTTTGTCATTCAGCTGTCAAATTAAAAATTGAAACACATGTCAAAGGAGTATTGATATCAATTTCGACGCAAATCAACCCCAAAATAACTTTTTACCCCTTTTTAATCATGTTAGGTAATGATTTTAGGAAAAATGAGTATCACATATTTAATTAATCTTTTTGAAGAACATTTATGCCAAGTTTAAACTTAATCAGACCACGGAATCACGTTGTCCCATACAAACTTTGCAACCCCTTTTCACCCCTTTAGAGGAGGAATTTTCAAAAATCCCTTCTTATCGGACGCCTACGTTATACAAATAACTCACTCTCTACGATCAGCGGTTTAGGCTGTGCGTTGATCCATCAGTCATTCAGGACAAAGCCTTTTATATAATGATATAGATATAGATATAGATATAGATAATCGTATAGAGATCGTATAATATTGATAAGTAAATTATTTTTGTTACTAAAATAATACTTGAAATGTATAATGCAGTAAAGTAATTTAGACTTACGAGTACGTATGCTCTACCTGAAGCCTCTGTCGATTATGTTAGTACGACAATCGGAACTAACCGAAACAGAAGAATTATGTTTTTATGAAAAACTAGCGGCCCGCCCCGGCTTCGCACGGGTCCAATTTTCCCGTTGATTTTCCAGTTTTTTTTACATAAGAACCTTCTACAGAGTATTAGAAAACTACAAAAGAAAAAATTTGCCAAATCGGTCTAGCCGTTTTCAAGTTATAGCGTCAGGAAGGAAACCCCACTTATTTTTATATAGTAGATATTTTTCTTTCACTTCTTAAATATATTTTAGCTATAAACCGTATCTAAGGAAGCGTCTGGTTATTTAAATTAATACCGTTATTAATATAAATAAACCCTTAATAATAACGTAGAGTTCTGTAAAGTATACTTCATCTTTGATACATTTATTAACTTTCAAGAACTACTTCTCAATGGTACTATGAATTCTTTATAAGCACTTACAAAAACTTCTTTAATTACTTTTTGAGTCGGTTGCGAAGTATAAAGCGAAATTAAAATTTGTATTAAAGAAATATTTTGAGTAAATATCATTGTTTATTTACTTTAATTGTTGTTTGGTTACATAAGTTTATTTATGTTTAACGTGAAAAAAACCTGTAACATTTCTCTGCAGGGTAAAAGATAGGCAAAGGCTCTCGGTGATGCTAAAGGTTTTCGCTTTTGATATACTTGTAGTACGGTGAGGAGGAATAGACCTAATCTTGCAAAGATCTCCAACGCACACTTTCCCAATCGTAAAGTGATCTCAAACTTGAGTTATGTATGGAACATGGTTCCCTCGACCCAGGAATGAACCTAGTATCAATCAGGCAGATTCACTTGTCATTATACCGCCTATATCATCATCATCATCAGCTCATATGTCCCAACTACGTGAAAAAGACAAAAAGATCGACCATAATTATAGACTTTAATTATTTACTATTTTTTGTATAGTTCAGTAAAATGGGAAGGAAGTTCTGGATCAGATCCTCGATACCACCAAATGGAAGGCAAGCTGACGATTACCAATGTGGACCGGAGTCGTGATCAGGGCGGATGGGTATGTTCCGTGGTCACGCCTGGAGGGGAACTGGCTAAGAGGGAGGTAAGGACATGAAGTGTGTGTATTTTTTTTAATATAATTACTTCTTCTTCTTTGCGTGTCGACTCATATTTTTGAGGACCAGAACTCGGCCACCGATATGGCACTATCAGTGGCCTTGTAAAGGTCCTCGCGTGTGCAGGTACACACACGGCAAGTTATTTGCCGTTGAGTCGTGGTAGAAGGATCGGCTAGTAATTACTATTAGTATGCAATAATATCAATTTAATTGTTATCAAGTAATGAAAGGATTAATTCTTGTGAGAGAAAATAATTGATGTCATATTAGAACAATTTTTGAGCATATTCTCGTACGTACATATTTTTTTGCATCTATCTCATCACCTGTTGAAATTATGACTATTAAACATGTTCCAAGTAATTCATCTACTAATTTTGATTGATTTCAATTTAGGGATATTTAAAAAGTATCATCTATTTTTATATTCTTTTCCCATCAATTGTATTAATTACTCGTAAGTCATGGGCAGTGTTTCTTTCATAGTTGGAGACACCAATTTAAGAAGTAAAATACCTCATGTTTTTTCCTAGATATTTCTTTATTCAATATCTTTTAAAAACAACACAATTGCAACCCCGGGTCTGTCTTTTGTTCACCATCTTGTCGATGCAAGTTCGTCCCCTGGGCACGTACCTCCATTTGCAAGGAAATAACCAGTTTCCCTGTGTTATACCCCAGTTTTGTAAATAATAACGGGAATTCGAAAAGAAAATCTTGTTTGTATTAATAAGGTTTTGTTTGAATTGTAGATTGAATTCGGTATGTTTCTAGAAGTTTGGTAGGTAGTGAACAAATTGTTTTGAATTTAATTGTGTTCTCGCGTTAATAAATTAGGTGAAAATAATGTGAAAGATTTCTGTCGATGTTAAGTTAACTTTTTATCAAATAATAATGTTATCATAATTTATAAAAAAAAGTGGTCCGATTTTGTAAATACTCGGTGTATCGCGCTTTGAATCCTCTCGTTTTACAAGATTTTTGAAATTCGAAACATTAGTTCATCGTTAGAATAAATAGAAATCCATCAATACTATTGTTACCTTTTTGCTATTCCTACCCAGGTACAAATGACAGTGGTATCCCCGCCTGTGCTGGCCCCTATAGCGTTTCCACCCGGATTGAAATCAGGGGATAGATCGCAGACAACTTGCACAGTCACTTCGGGAGATATGCCCGTGTACTTCTCATGGTTGAAAGATCAGATGCCCATCTCTAGTGCATTACAGGTACTTTTAATATAGTCAAATAAATATGTTTTAAATAGATCCGTGACTTAAAAGTCGGCTAGGAGATCGATCTCAAATATCCAACTAAGGCTTCGCGGTCGGCTCGATGACCAAGAGGTGTGAGTTCGATCCTTACACGTAGCATTATTGATTTGTATTAATCCAGACACAAGCATATTTACTACTTACTCTATTTATTTGAAGGGGTTAACAAGACTACTAATAATGTACCGCATTGCTACTAAAGTTTTTTAAAAAGGCTTAAAAATATTCGAAAGCAAATTCTCTACAAATGCCATATCCTACCCAATTAAGCTTCATAATACTCAACGTTACACATTTTATGTTAAAAAACTAGTGAAAAGAAATGTCTGCAAGCTCCCTACGAAAAACGGATTAGTGCTGATTTATATTCGCTTTAAATTATTTAAATTTGTAGGTAGACGAACGCAGCGCGGAATTCTACAGCATGTTGTTATTTAAAAGTTTAACGGCGGCCCATAGTGGTATTTACACTTGTGTGGTCACTAATACCGCTGGCAAAGCGAATTCATCTACAGAGTTGGCAATCAAAGGTAACGGTTTGTTGATTTAACTAAATTAGTTTTTGGGAAAATAAATTTAAAATGTTAAAACGTGTGTTGCAGTCCCACCATATTGGCAGATTGAACCAGCAGACACGGCTGTTTTGTTAAACGGATCGTTAACTGTTAGTTGTGAAGCTAGAGGCTATCCTACTCCAACTATTTATTGGAATAAAATTACTGGTAATTTGGATTTTTGATAAATATTCTTCTTAAATGTACTTGCGTCTTTTTTAAATTGCCAACATTTTAAACATATTTTTCTCATAAAGGTACTACAGAAACGTCATTAGGAGGAGTATTAGATCCAGTTGTACTAAGCAATGGATCTTTAAGATTAGATTCAGCGCGTGCAGAACATTCTGGAAAGTACAGATGTAGAGCTGATAATGGAGTTGCACCTGCATTGTCTAAGACGCTCAACATTCATGTCAATGGTATGATTTATTTACATTGCTATTTCTTAACTATATTTAATTCACTTGCTACATTTTAATCCTGGCTTCTCACTAGATTGGCAGAATTGCAAAAACTTCTTTGTTTTATTTTTATTTTAGAACCAGCAAGATTTGAAACTCAGTCAGCTAATGTGACGTCGAAGCTAGGAGATACAGTAAGACTGATTTGTGTAGCGCGTGGTGATAGCCCACTATCCACTTCTTGGAGTCATTCTGGGCGAGGATTACCAAATTCTGATTATAGGTAAGCAATTTAAAAACTGACCACCATCAGCTAAAGAAATATTGGGTTCCATAACATTATAGTTGCCAAAAACTCTTGATTAGGTCTATAACGAAAAATTTCTTTCAGAATGAGCATATCAGAGACCAGGAGTGCAGAAGGATTAAGAAGTGAATTAGTAATAGAAAGAGCGGATAGAAGAGATTCAGGTGTTTACAGATGCCAGGCATCAAACCCTTATGGTAGATCTGACCATTTCGTGCATTTAGCTGTGCAAGGTATTTTTCAAGAACAGTTAAATTTCTTTAGGAAGCTTATTGGATGATTTTCTGTCATTGCTAAGAAGAAATAGTAGACAAACATCAAGATATTGAGATAATATTTTTTTTCTAGAACCTCCGGAACCTCCAGCTAATTTTCGAGTATTAGAAACTACGTCTCGTTCCGTAAGACTCCAATGGCGAAGACCGTACGACGGTAACTCGCCAGTCCTCGGCTATGTGGTGCAGTACCGGAAACATGATTCTAACAACGCAGATTCTTGGAGAGATGCAGATACACATAATGTATCTGTATCTGCACATCCAGTGGATTCTTATTCTGAGTAAGTTAGATTCGATGAAGTTGGATTTGGTACTAGCCAATCACCTACACTGGTGAAAAACTACGAAATTTGTATTCCCAGTGTCTAGCGCTGGACATCATACATTTGCTGTTTATAAAAATATGGAATTCCCATAAGAAATCTTACATTTTCTCAAGTTCTTTACACTATATCCTTTTTTTAGTACGGAAGGAGCCACAATAACAGGTCTTGAACCGGCAACCGCATATTTGGTGCGAGCCCGAACAATGACTGCTCAATTCGCGTCATCCCATACTCGAGCGCTGTTAGCGTTGACGATGCATGAACCGCCTTCAAGAGCTCCACTCAGTCTTCGAGCCTCAGCAACTAGGGCTACTACTATAGAACTTAGTTGGCAGGTGAGCATCATTAATAAATTAAGTTTAAGAAAAAAAACCTCTCGTAAATATAGCTTAAGAACTTTACTGAACTGTAACTTATCAATGAAAGAAAATCTATTGAAACAGAGTTCTGCCAAAATGATAAAAAAAAATCTTTCTTCTCAGTCACCACCACCTTCATCTTGGAACGGGGAACTGCTCGGATACACAGTGTGGTGGTGGGCATCTGCTGACGGGTCTTTAGCTGGAGGATCTAACGTCGGCATGGAGTTCGCCACAGTCCGGGGTCAGATCAACAAGTATACTATTGAAGGTCTCGAACATTATACCAGGTAAATTCATACTGAAAGTTTGGAAGTTGAGTCTTTGGAACCTCTTTTTAATACATGTTTATTTTCTTTAGGTATTCAATTAGTGTTAGAGCATTCAACAGCGCAGGAGCCGGTCCAGCTTCGGCACCTGTAACTACCCTCACTTTGGAAAGTGGTAAGCAACAATATTTGATCAAATAATGCTGCAATAGCTCAATAGCTAAAAAAATAAATGATTTAAAGCCTGACGATCCCCCAATTGCTAAGTCGTCGGCATAGCGTTCGATAGGTCAATCTATTGCACTATTGACGTGAATTCACTCCAAATACAAGCATACTTAGTTAAGTTGCAGGAGTTAACAAGACTACCTTAAAGGTCCATTAGACTACATATGCAGGATACAAATAATGACTATGTCCCGTTGTCAGTTCCGTCGGAGGGTCCCCGCGGCGTGCGGTGCCGCGCGGTGTCCCCGCAGTCGCTGAAGGTGGAGTGGTCGCCGCCGCCCGCGCACGCGCACCACGGCGCGCTGCTCGGCTACAAGCTGCTCTACCGCCCAGAACTAAGTGAGGATACTTTCTGACTAGTTCTTTGATATTTTAGTGATAAGAAAGATTGATAGTGACCCATCTAGAAACTTCTTGCCTTTGGTAGTTGTCACTGTGCACTGTGTTCACTGTTTTGAACTTGAATTTGAACGCGTGCCTATCCACAATTAAAAAAAGGAAAAAAAAAAGAAATTTGGTTTTATTTATGAATATGACACACAGGAGTTACCAAAAAGGGAAGGTGCCGAAACGGGAAAAAACCTGTTATAACGTACTTTACAAATGCATCCCTTATATTTAAGCTGAGTGATGTCAGTTATTTGTCGGTAGCGGCAGAGAAGGTAGAGTGGGAGGTCCGTGGGGTGACTGCTGTCTCGGGAGGAGGAGCCGAGGTGAAGCGTGTAGCGGGCGTTGAGACATTACTGCTGGCGTTGACCCCTCACACGAACTACACTGTGCAAGCACTAGCGTATACTGCAGCCGGAGACGGGCTTCCAGCACATCCTATACATTGTACTACGCATCAGGATGGTAGGTCTTTTGAAAAGAATATGATAAAATCTCTTGGCATACTTCTTGAGAATAAATAAAATTAAAATTGTCCTCTTAGTACCAGGTCCACCGGCAGGAGTAAAAGTGGTACCGACATCAGTAACTTCGTTGGCAGTTAGCTGGTTGCCTCCAAGCAGACCTAACGGACCAATAATTTACTATACAGTTTTTTATCGAGAGCTTGGAAGGTAAGTTCCTCTTACATAAAGTTAAAACACTAACTAAAATGCTTGTTTTTTTTCATTTCCTTTTACATTTTTAGGGATAGACCTCCCCAAACGACCACAGTACAAGCAGACGATGGGGATCAGTGGGTAGGTTTGGGTGGAACTACTGAACTGCGGTCATTATCAGAAGGAGCTACTTACGAGGCGTGGGTCGCAGCACATTCTGTGGCTGGGGAAGGGGAGCCCTCAGCACCTCAACCGGCCACCACGACATCTAGAGGTAGGGCTATCTTTTGCTTCTCTAGTTTTGATCTGTTGGTCTTACGACACGCAAAAGTACCTACATCTTCAATCCCAATCAATCAGAATAATTATCGTTAGACTAAAAACCCAAGTAACAATAAAAGCAATACCTTTGTTCCCACCCCATATCTGGAACATCTAAGATAGGTGACCTTACACGTATGTATGTCCCCCAGTGGGCGCGAAGGTGCTGTCATTCGGCGTGACGGGGCGCGTGTCGTGCGGGCGGGCGCTGGCGCTGTCGTGCGAGGCGCGCGGCGAGCCGCCCCCGCGCGCGCGCTGGCTGCGCCACGACCGCGCGCTCACGCACCACGCCGCCGCGCAGCTCACCCCACGGGGACATCTTGCTATACACGGTACTGACCACACGGAACTTTTGATTCTGGAAGTCATAATAGTCATATACGGTACTCGCAGGGACCAGTCTCCACGCTCACACTATATAGGGTGATACCAGATAATAGTCACCTTTGGAAGTAAATCTCATACACATGTACACCACACCATTCATGGTCAAACCAAGGCATTAAACCGATGTTACAGTATAAATTAAATTCGACTTTAATTACTGTGAGCACAACACAAAGCGTGTAATTCAAAATCTCAAAATTTCTCCACAACAGAAGTAGACGCATCAACAGTGGGTAACTACACGTGTTCTGCCCGCAACGCGTTTGGTTCCGAAGAGATCACATACAGAGTAGAATGCTCGGCTCCGCCGTCAGCGCCCGCTCTCAACCTGGACCACACTACGCATAGAGAAGCTAAACTGACTTGGAGAACTACGCATCATCCTGGTGCTCCACCTCATGGTTAGTATGATATTGCAGTTGTTAAATTGTTTTCCGTAACGAGACCTCACCAGTCTAGCTGTCTTATTCATAAAAAATCCTTAAAATAGGTTTATAGCGCTATTTAGTTATAACGTTCATTAGGCCTATTAGACGTATTATAAAATTCATGATTCATAAACGTTCGATAAACCTACTTTAACTAAGTTAGGTTTATAATACACTTTACTGTTGTTAGGTTGTCGTTGTGAGCAATCCGTCAAACATTCGTCAAAAAAAAAGTGTCGGTGACCACAGGTTAAAAAGATTCTCGCTGCGATTGTCAAAGTCGGTGACATTTTTTTGAGATTTCACGTCCAACTGACAAGACATGATACAGCGGGCGGTATTTTTTGATTTTTTTTTTATAATTATAGACAAGCCAATGTTTTATTACACCGTTAGAAACCTAATTACCTATATTGTTTCAAAACATTACACACAAACAAAGATAGACTATAGTGCTCTCAGTACCATACTTATGTAAATAAATAAAAACACAAAAATGGTATTTTATAAATTTATTATTAAATACATATAGTGAAATAAATAAGTCATAGATTTGGATAGTGCACACGCAGTATTATTTCGGTCCAGACTGTACACCCTTTGCTAACCCGTCTCACAATTAAAAATAATCTGAAAAAAAAAGAAGTTATGTTTACTTACTAATGTAAAGTTTGACAAGATGTAGCCCCCCCCCCCCCCCAATAATCCTTTTATGTTAATCAAATATAAGTAAATGTTTATCTGGGGCGGGAATTGAACTCGTAACCTTCGGCATAACAGGCAGGTTCACCACGAAAAACACCACACTGTATAGTCTTTGACTCGGTAGTCGATCAAGAATTGTTATTTGGTATTTCACGAACCTCGATAATTTATGTAAATCATTACAAACGGTATTAATTTTTATCATTAACTTACCTATTTACTATAATGAAAAAATATGTCGAGTATTTAACTAAGAACTGACAACACAAACCTGTAACAGTCAAAATCCATATGTGTATTTAATTTTAAGGAAATAAAGTGGCCTGCTGCTTACTTTTTTCTATAATCCATTAGTCATCCTTTAGAATAGTATGTGGGGCATCACTTTTACATGCTTTTAGATTATTTAATATTTTCAATTTATAAATAAAGATTTAAAACACGGAGCACTTGATACTAAAGACACTGACAATAAATAAATGCCATTTTGACATTGTCACCGAGTTTCCAATTTCTGCACACACTGACATGAATCAAAATCAGCTGGCTGTCGTAGAGTCGGCCATGTTTTCCTCTATTAGAGGTTTATAGAAGGGTACGACCTTCTATAACTTACGGAGTCGCTAAAATAGACTATAAACGTATTTTAGCGTTACCGAACGTTTATGAATCATACTTTTTGAAAAAATATTTATAACACGTTTAAAATGTATTTTAAGTCCCATTATATTTTTTATGAATAAGACAGTAGGTCTTTTATGTAATATTACTAGGCTGCCGTTTTCAAGTTCCTCCTTACTTCTGTAATAAACAAAATTATTAAATAATCTCCCTACTCTCGAAAAATATTGTTTTACATTTCACATGGTCGACCTTTATTTATCAATTTATTGAATGAAAATGTTTCATAAAATTTCAAACGGACTCATAAAAAAATGTTATAATAAAATATATAAATGGCCTTTCTTCAAAGGATTTCATCAAAGGGAGCGATTCACATTTTCCCAGAAAGGAAAACGAAACAAACCTCAAAAAATATTTTTCATATCACATTCAATCAATCTTTCCATCCGACCCAGAATAATAGTTCAATTTATAAAAATAGACGGTTGGCATTAGTTATGATCGATTTGTGGGGCAGATACCTCTGCACTGAGACAAGAATAGTTGGTAAACGTTTTGGGGCATTATGTAAATACAAGTAATGGCGAATGGTCCGAAAGGGTGTTTACATTCACATCTCGTATAAGTTTTGATTGTTTTTAGTACGTGCCCTTATTTTCTTCTGCGGTATTCCCCGGTATTTGGTTTGGTGCAGCCATTAGTGATGTTGTTATGGTGTTATTGGCCAGCGTTATTTAATTTGCTGGTTATGGAAATAGAATAAGGGTAGTACTTAATTGATTATGTAAACGTTGGTAACATTTTCCTCGGTATACAAATATGACTACGCATACGGTCAGACAGTTAAATAGAGTCTTATAAATATTAGATTTCATTATGTTGTTAGCCACTAACTAAAAATATTATTTTTAAAAACAATTAAAAAAAAATTAAATTAAATATTCAATAAGTTTTTTAAAAATTAAATAATGTTTTTTTTTTACATTAAAATACAACAAGATCTAGAAATAAACTTATACTTACTTAATGCTAATCACAGAGCAGGAATTTCGCGCCGCAGGGTTTTTAACCCGCACGGGAGTGACCGTGACTGACCCTCCTATCTTTGTAATGCTAATCAATCGAAAAAATATTGAAATGCTACCATCAGAATCTATAGTAATGGGTTTGTGTAAAGGTTACACAATCTGGTGGGTCCGTATCCGCGATGACACAGCTGAAGGTCTGGAACCCTCAAATCTGCGTGAAGAGGAACGTCAGCTTGAAGCTGGCGGTGAAGCCGTCAGTGTCATACTGAGAGCCCTGTCCTGTGGGGCGACTTACTCAGTAAGGGCAATCGCACATTCTAGAGCGGGGCCTTCGCCTCTGTCTGTGCCGCTGATTGTGAAGACGAAGCCACCAGGTTAGGGGGTCTTTATTTATTTTAATGTTATTTATTAGTTTTAAGTTTTCTTTTAACTTTATTTATTTGAATCTTTGAGGTGCATAAATGCTTTCTTTGGGTTCAAACTACTTAAATAAAAATTGTTTTAAATTTTGGAACAAGTTTCGAAACTTTATGTTGTATAAGACCAAGTGTCTTATACTTTTCATTATTTCGTTTTCTCGTTATTGATACATGTAGACGATTCGAAATAATTCTAAAAACGTTTAAGTTTTAGCTGGGCCTGGGTTATGGACTGGCAGAATCTAGTTCAGTATCGATTTATTTACTACTACTTTTGACCATTGACTCAAAAGAAGAACTTCCTTTAGGTATTTTAAATGCGTTATTTTTCAAATCAGTCCTAGTATGGGAAGGGGGAGGAGACAAAGAGGAAGAAGGCGCAGAGTGCGCAGTGTGGAGTAACAGTAGCGCGATAGCCGTGGACGCGCGGCGCGCCGTGCGCTGTGGAGCGCGCCTCGTGCGCTTGCAGTGGCGCCGCGCGGATACTGGAGGCGCGGGGTGGACGGACGCGGATCTGACATCACTGCATCATCATAGAGAGGTACGGTCATATAGACGACCAAGTAACTGTAATTGTGCTCCGTGAACTGTTAGTATAGTTGGTAATGACCCTGATATACCAAAGAAAATGGGGTCGATTCCCGCCTTGACCTTACATGGTTTTCTTGTGCCACTATACCAAACGTTGCGAGTTCGATTCCCGCTCAAAACAGGCATTTGTATGCATAAACAGCATGGTTTGAGTATTACTATATTTTTTTTTTCCAAGACTAATATTATAATCATCAGTAGGAGGAATACCTAATTTCGGGTATTTTTTATTTACTTTGTACTTTCTGATCTGGTGGTAGATTTGTAATGTGATTATATGGAAAAGTCACTTCGCGCTTCAAATCCTTTTGTTAATTAATTTTGTCTTGCATAAGCTCTTTGACGTTCATTATAAGTCTTTCTTTGAGACCCATATTGAATTATTTTGAATTTTATACCAATGTTACCTAAGTACCTACTCATATTTTATAAAAAAGAAATATAAACATTTTTTTAGTTAAACTCGGTCATTAGCAAACTTAAAATATTTTTCGTTCACTATCTGCCGTAAAAATCCAAAAAATCCGCAAAATCTTATTCAAAAAAACCTAAACAAAGAAAATTCATTAAAATTTAAACCTAAAAATTCGAACTCAGATTGTGTTAACCTTTATTCTAAATCTCGATTAATTAAATTTTATTCAAAACATCAACTCGATCCAAATGAGGAAAATAACAGATTTATAAAATCAACGGACGTTAATTTCGAGACGAGATTTGGGATCCACGTTTAGAGGTATGTGAGAGGGTTATGATCCGAAGGTTGTCCCAATAAAATACCTTTTTTGTTCGAATACCAAACAAGCTTGATACCGGGGAAATTCGAAGCAGGTAGAAAATGGAAATATGTTGATTAAGATGAGAGGGAAAAGGAAAAACGTGGCTCATGTGTGTGTCACCCGTCGCCAAACTCCGGGATTATAATAAAAAGGTTCGAGGAAAACTGAATGTATATGATAGTAAACATTGATTTTTCACTGAACACCCCACAATATTACGTTACGGAGAACGAACAGTTTTACTTTTGTGTTTGATGTTCAACGAATAATCAAAATTCAGAAATTTCTGAATACTTATGTTGCTGTTTGAATCTTTGAGAGTTCGGAATTTCGTATGTGCATTCGGATTCTATTGAAACGATAACATCGTTTGAATAACAGACACGTCTTCAATTCTTCAGTTCACTTTTTGAAGATTTGTTTGCTTTAAATTACTATATTGTTTTTAAAATCCTTACTCAAATAAGGAAGTATAGACATAAGATTTATTTAGAACTGAAGAGGATTTTTTTATCGTGTTTATTTTTAGAAAAACCATACGGTCAGAACTGAAATCCCTTTTTGAATTTCATATCAAAGGTTAAAGCTACAGGCCAGGTAAAACGGCATAAATATGCACCGGGCATCGGCAAAAACAAAAATATTCGCGGGCGCGCATCCATCAATATACGTAAACCTAAAAAAGAGGTACAGTTAGTTAAATTTTTAAAACGTATTCGTTTTCAAAACCTCTTTTCTCTTTAGGTGGTAGTTGGAGGGCTATCTGCCGGGGCATGGTATGCTCTCCGGCTATGGACTGCTACAGAATCATCCAGACACCAAGCTATCATATACGCAGCTACCACCACGCATTCTGGAGGTAAGGTTTTGCAAGAATATATTTTAAAGATGACTGTCTTAAATATCTATGGAAGAATTCTAGGAACAGTTGTCCTTAATATCAATGGAGATAGATTTTTTCACGAACATTATCCCAGGATACCCAAAATCTTCAACCTTACGATAAAATAGACTTTAACATTATTTACAGTAAAAATGTTAAGAATGCTTGAAACTAAAATCTCCAATGATACGCTCTAATAGATTCACTGTTAAAGTGTCGATAATACTCGTACTTGATATCCAACTATAAACTATATCGGTTATTAGTGTCTATCTATAAATGCACGGAAAGATGCATTAAATATAACTGCAGGGTTCTGCTTGTGAATTCCTAATTATAAATTGGATAGTTTGTGGGATTTTTGGTCCCTTAAGCATAACTATTAGACCAATGAGAATGATATTTGAAACAGATATCCCTTATAAATAGGATCTTATACTCGGAAAAGTTTAAACCAATTGCAAAGAAATTTGATACTTACATATATTCAATAAGAGCTCTTGGGCACTTCGTTCAGTCCGAAACAGCGTGTGGTGCGAAACGACTAAAGACCCTTTAGTATAACCACCACATTTAGCATTTTCCATTTTGTAGTTCCAGAATAGCTTAAAACAGGAATTAATGGCTCAATCCGTGGGACACAGCCAGTAAGTGACAATTTATGAGTGCCGTAGTAGTATAGAAATAAACAGGGTTTCTCGAGAAGCAATTTATCGCGGCCCTTGTTAGGAAGATAACCAGTAAATGTAAATGTTTGCCTATTCCGTATTCTATATTATTGACCATTTTGTGCCTTTTTTAGGCCTTAAGGGACGTCGTGACATTTATATTACATCTTTTGCGGAATATTCGATTTCTATGAGGACTACAAATATTTATGAGTTTCACTCCTCGAATAACTAAAATTGAATTACTTATGTGAGAGAAAAGTAGTCAATCATGATTATTTTTCACGTATTTACTGAACCGATTTAGATGAAATTTAATACCGACGTTCCTTAAAACCACTTTTTTATCCCCCTAAATTTCTACGCGATCCCTGCTGTCCTTCAGAACACAACTACTCGTCTTATAAGAATTATCCTGTTTTGCCCAGAACGTCTTGATTTAGATGGAATATTCCCCTTTTCACCCCTAAATTTAAACGTTGTTGGGATCGCCGATCCCGCAGGACAAAACTACTCGTCTAATAAAAATAACCCCGTCTTGCCCAGAACGTCTCCGCCGCCCAGTGTCCTTCGAGTGGGCAGTAGGCGCAGCCCCAGTGCCAGCAAGCGGAGTTGACGCAGACCGCGTGCTGGGTGCTCTCTCACTGGCCTTCGCCGGGCTAGCTGCAGTTGCCGTCACTGCTTTACTACTTGTACTAATTGCTAAGAGAAGGTAAGAAGGAAATTTATTATTTGTTATGAGATAGGACTCTTAATTTACAGGTTTCGCCACGACATAATTAAACTTTCTATTGCGTTGGTGGTTTAGGCACGTGTCAGTTGAAAGTGTAGGGTTCGATTCCTGGATATAATAGTAATACAGTTTGTAATTTTTCAAACGTGGCTGTTTTAATATTGGAAGCATGTTAGCGTGATGATTACGTCGATTTTTTCTTTCTTAATAAACGCCTATCTCTCTCTCTGCAGCATTAAAAATCACTAAAAAATTAATGAACGCAAGAGAAATTAAATTAGCAATATCTCATAGAATAAGGTTTAATATTAGGATTATAAGTGAAGATATTGTTGAAGTGTCTAACTAATAAATATAACATCGTAATTATCTTAAACTAAAGCTGTTAATCGCAGTATAGTATCAATTTTGTGCATTGATAAACCAAAATAACTGTTTTGCTTGACCGCAGCGATAATAACTATACGCCAACCATCAATTACCGTTCAAATAGTTTCATAATTTGCCGAATTTCATGTTTAATAGGCACAGTTTCTCGTTTAGATTAATATATTCTGATATTAGCAAATAGAGCTTAGTTATTATTGATACATGTGATGCAAATCTATCTGTCGAAAGTTAGTTCGATCATTACTTTAGGAAGACTGCACATATTTTGTTTACTCAGTAGGTGAAGTTTTGGTGCAAAAATAGAATTTAGGTTGAATTGCACCTTTGCGAAATCAGGAGAGAATTGATAGGCTTAAATGTTGAGTATTTTTAACCTAAAATTACCGGGGGCATGCCATTGTCGCGGTTCGAATAATACTAAGTAAAATCATGAGGTTGTATATTATAAAAACGATATTTCATAAAAACTTCAATATTTTATATAAAATTCAACAGCAAAATTGACGTATTGATCGATGCAATTGCAATCAAAATCAACTCGGTACCGCGCCATATTTTGTGGGAAAAAATATTCACGCTGCCTCCGACAAAACCTAATTTCAAATATATTGTGTGAATTTTTTGGTAGTTCTATACAAAGCGTGTGATGGAATTTGAATTTTGTTTAAAAATATGGCGATCTTGTTAAAATGTTATCACAAAATATGATTAAAATAAATGTTTGTTTAGTATACATACGTATGTATTAAAAAATTTAAAGGTAAACTACGTAGTTTACCTTTAAATTCTGATCTAAAGTGCATTTTTGATGATTGTGAAATTATTGAAACTGCATACTGCATATTCGATTATATCGATTGAATCGAAGTTTTCTTTTCATTTCCACTTTGCATTCAGTCTCATAAAATCTAGATTTATATTTAACAAAGGAATATCTACCAATGCGCGCTAATATATTATTTAATAAAATACTCATCATTATTGGAAACCGCCATGGAAACTTCAATAAAAATAATAAATGAAGATAAACGAGGGCGTACAGTGGTAGCAGCCTACGTAAATCACTCGCGACCTATTTCCAACACAATTGTCTAAAATTCGTGTCGGCCTCGCTGTGATTTATATTTTATATTTAGAAAAATATTCCCATATATCGACAGTTTTGTGAATGACGTACTTTGATGTATGATGGTTATTGTACACATAAATGATGATTTATAATTCCATCTAACTGTACAATATCAGTGACAGTGAGTCTCTTACTGTGGGATCTTCATACGGGATCATACAGAAGGATACTTTTCAAAAGTTATCCGTACTTCTTGCAGAGGCGGGATACGTACTTTTATTTATTCCTAAGTTTCCATTATGTTTCGAATTAGAATGTATCTGAGACTATATATCCTTTAGATTGATTCAATATTTGGAAGCTACATTTGTCTCTATTAAATATTCTAGGATAAATGTCAATGCAGGTAAAGTCGTCGTTTAGATCTTCTATCTATCAAATGTAAAGCAGTACTTTCGTTAGTGCTACTGGTACCTCTCTGGTAGCAGACGCACCTGTAGCACTGAAGAGAGCGTTTGCTTAGTCCTGTTTTACCTTATACTATACGACAGCAATCTTATCTTTTATTCACCCGCTAACTATACATAATATCAATTTAAAACAGTACACTATGGAGTTGCAATCCTGCTGCCGATGAAGAGACTCGCCGCTGCAGTCATTCCGTAGCCAGCACTGACAAGTCAGTGTGTCCAGAACAGCAGAACATTAGGAACTGTCAACATGATTACAAACATGACAAGTTGTCGCCTGCTTCAGGTAAGTAATTATGAGAAAGTTTTCTTAATATTTGATTTGTTCTACATTTCTAGCTTCCTCTTTCCCCTGCATCTCTGTTTGTTTAACGGAAGACAGAACTATCTCTCCGTGGTTTTTTCTAATTCGTAGTTTGTTTACTTCTTTTACTCCGTCTCCTTCTTTTCCTAAGAGAAGGCGTTGTTTCTCTTTCTGCCTCTTTGTTCTTTTTCCTTTTCCACTGTTTACTCAATTTTTTATCGTCGAAAGTAGAGTTCAAGTTTTATTAACACTCGAAAACACTTTTAATCATGTGTAATTACTATTTTACTCTAATCATAGGGTGGTTTAAAAAATCCAAAGGAAATGCTTATTATGGTCACTGCTCTTGTAATTAGTAGTACAAATTAATATAAGAATTTATTATCATAAGGTTGAAAGCTATCAGAAATGTAATCTTAAGTTATAATTACCTTTTACTCAACGTGAACTTAGTTTATAAATTTCAATTACATTTCAACTTGAACACTTGAAAATAATGCTTTTTATAATTACATTGATTTTATTTTGTTGAAATCCGCTAACTGGTTATAATACGAGTTATGAATTCATTTTAAAACGATTTTTTAAAACTTTAACCAGCTAAATAAGCGTTAACTATAACATTTTCATCTAGAAAAACATACCCACATAAAATCAATCTATAATATAAAAATGAATCGCAGAATGTGTTGGTAAGCGCATAACTCGACAACGCCTGGACCAATTTCGCTAATTCTTTTTTGTTATGTTTGTAATTGTCAGGTACTTACATAAAAAATCTGGATTATCATCATCTTCCTGCCCTTGTTCCACTTATGTGGGGTCGGCATTATCTGTAAAAAAGCGGTAAAAAATCTGGCTTATTAACGTGAAAATTGGACCCGTGCGAAGCCGGGGCGGGCTGCTAGGAATAAGATAAAATCAATTTAAATAAATTATTTTAAACATATTTTAAACATACTTAACGATCTTGAAAACAGTTTACAATACCTTCAATATGAAAAACAATTTTACCATCTGCCTTTTTCTATCAAATATATTCATCAAACTAAGTTCTATAGTGTACAAGTTCAACAGTAATATCGTCCGTGGTTGATTGATGCCTCCTCATTTTCCCCCGAGGAACTTAGTATGACAGTTGTGACGTATGTGCTCACCTGTTATGAAGTTATACTTTGTTTTTTTACGAAACAGTTTTTGGGTAGTTTTCTGTTTGTATTTGAACTGTTTTTGTAAGGAATTTTAATGTCTTTAAGTTTTTTAGCTTTATTATTATTAATAGAAGATTAATCATATTAGTAAAAATTACTGCTTATGATCTTCACAATCGATATCTGATTAAAAATAATGTACGTTATTTCAAAAGATACGGTTCGATAACCGTAGTGAGTAATAGTTTTTTTC
This sequence comes from Timandra comae, assembly GCA_958496195.1. NCBI lineage: Eukaryota > Metazoa > Arthropoda > Insecta > Lepidoptera > Geometridae > Timandra > Timandra comae. The sequence continues at coordinate 7,758,280 of OY292370.1, forward strand.
TGAATTCTTGAAAGCAGATTTTATTTTTACTAAAATCGATAACATGATTCCTAAAAACAGATCTTTGTATCACTAATAGTTTTACAATTCCCCCCACTGACCGTTCTATTTGAACCATCCTGTTTACTAAATTGACTCAATCTCTTCAATGTTTCGACTTACTTGTCAATAAATCAGTCAGTAACAGTTCCCTCGTTTAAACCCAGATGTATACGAAATAAGTCCATACGCGACGTTCGCGGTGGGCGGCGAGGGCGGCGCGGGCGCGGCCACACTCGACCACACGCTGCAGTTCCGCACCTTCGGGCATCGGGACAACGACGCGCCGCCACATCGCCCGTGTAGGAAGCATCCGCAGAGACATCGGGAGAGGACTGAGGGTAATGATTGGATATATAGATTAGATATAGATTTTTGTATTGTGCAAGGTGTTGTTTACTTTGTAGGAAAATATTACGTAATCCTTTGAGTAAAGCTATGACGACTTAATTATTTTTATGTGATTATACAGGTTGTCAAAAACTTGCATACTGATATTGAAAGCACGTTACCAAGTTTAACGACAGATCAAAACGACTTCATTTTATGAAATACTCCTATAAATTCAGTCATTTTTTTTCGTATATTTTAAGTGGTGTATTAATTAAAACTAGACTAAGAATTTAATTAGGTAATGTTGTTACTTTATCAACGAGATTGCATATCAATCAATAGGGATTATTCACAAGATAAACGAGGTCTTATCTTAAGGGAAAATCTTTTAATATTTAAAGTCTACACCCAGTTTGCCTTTTCGGCATTAAGATTATTATTTTCATTCCCCCAACAGTAGACAAACACCACTCGGACTGTGAACTGCAGCAGTTACGGTACGAGAAGGTGCGCCCGCGACACTGTGCCGGCACATCATACTGCGTGCCGCTCTCACATCATGGAGGTATGTATGGTAATCATCATCAGCCTGCCTCAGTCCACTGCTGGACATAGACCTCTCCCAATTCACGCCACCTAGTACTCATTATTATACTGTGACGCCACCGAGCCCTATCTTCGGCTTTACTTTGGTATGTATAGTTCATAGTACATACCCTAAATCAATTTTCACAATCTCGTAGATTTGTAACAAATCAACTCAAGGTCCGATTCGCTCCACTCTGCTGCGGTGGAAACACCTTCTTCCTAAGTTCGTCCCAGTCATTTACAGGTCCTTAAGAATATCTCCTTCCCCGTTTATTAACTTTGTTCTTTTGTAAAGCAGAACGTTTTTTTATCATGTGTACAGTCAGCGTCAGATAAAAAGTACCCGGCCCCCCTTGGTAATGATCACTTTAGTATTGCCAACCAAGGGCGGTACCTTTTATTTGACGCTGACTGTACTAAACACGAATTAGAAAAGAGAAAGAGATATACATAGTTCGTTATTAAAGAATGTCTGTGGTACTAAAGAATGTATGTGGTACTAAAGAATGTCCCCCGGTACCAGGCGGGGGCGGGGGCGGCGGCAGCGGCGGAGGGCTCTCCGAGGTGTACGCGGGGGACTCCAGCGCCGAGTCGGGCCCCGGCTCGCTCTCGCCGCGCACGCACCACGACCACAGCTAGCGCTCACACACACAACGCTAAATACATACAGTAGCGGATTTACTAGTCGGCTGAGTACGCTGGAGCGGCAAATTTTAAAGGGCGGCAGATCTGGCCATGTGCCACAAAATGCTGCCCCAGAGTCAGCAGTTTTTTTTTCACAAACGAAGGTTGTCTAGGCTTGCTCTCAGCAAAAAGACCGCCTTTGTCCATATACCAAATTTTATTGTCTAACTGTTTCTGTAATATGTCCTTGTGTGTGTATTAGCAATAAAGAGTATCTAACTATCATTAGAGCGGCAGATTGGGCAAGCAAACTAAAATTAGCCTACTGGTGGCAAATTAGTAAATCCTTCACTGGATAAATACAGTATACTGTAACCTTCGTACAATTACCTAATAAGTTAAATGCGTGGGTCGTCGAAAAATGTCTTCAATATTTTTTCAAATACTTTTCAGCTTGTCGTAGCGACATATCTTGCTATAGAGGTCATTTCTAAATATTAAATGTACACAGGAGATATATTTTATTTAAAAAGAGGTAGGAAGGTTACCTTCGCATCATTTTTATGGGAAAGGAATTATGTCGATCTGTCACCCTGCTTTGTCACCATAGGGGAAAAATAGATTTGATTTGATATGGAACCTTCCCCCTTTACTAAAAGGGTGAGATCAAAGGAGGTAGATAGATCTGAATAATCCTAGAGATGACATTAAATTTCATTTGGCTTAAACGGTTTGCTATAGCATAAAGTACTCCTACGAACTAGTACTTCCAGCGGTTTCATTTATTGTTATATAGCCATCAGCTCAGATGTTTTTTGGTGTTTTTGTAGATCTCAAAACAACCTATCCACCTCTTTTTATTTACCTCGAAAACTGTCTTGTAGCATACTAACCTAAAACAATATGATCAATCACTCTATCATCTATTAGCAACTGACTCTCTACGACTATTACCTGTATCTAGGGTATCAGAACCTTCATTCATTCATTCATTCACTGCATCATCTAATTATAACTGACTCCTAAGTTCGCGACTTGTTATCAGAAACTACGCACATACACCCAGACCGAGACAAACATTTGTTACACAAATATTCACCCTGCACGGGAATCGAACCCGCAACCCTACGGATGGCAGTCCGGCATGGTGACCACTCTGCCATCGAGGTCGTCAAACAAAACTAAGTAGTACATATCCTTGTTTTAAAGGTCCTAAAAAACTAAATAACAGACAAAATACCTATTCCATTTCTCTATTAGTATGGATAACAGTATCTTAACATCGAGAATATCAAAACTGTTAACTAATTCTGTCCCTGACAGTACTAAAGCCACGTCCATCCGAACCAATAACTGACTTAAAACTAAGTTTAGTCCCAAGTCTAACAACATCAAGTTATTTTAGGATACCGACTTAGGATCCGATCTACTAAACCATTAAGACTATTTATATTTTAATTATAAAATTTACTGGGAAATTACGAAGAATTGGTAAGAAGTTTATTGATAAATGGCGGTTTGAATTGTCTTATACAATAATATAGGGAGTGTTTTGTTTGTTTCGAAAAAAACGTTTTTGAACAAAACATAGCTACAATCGGGTATCCAACCATTGACTACTTACTTGCAAACTGTTAACCACCGCAAGATTACGTCCATTAAAATCTGTACTAATACTATAAAGTTGAAGAGTTTATTTGACAGAAAAAAATAAACCACTTCTTCAAAAACATCTCATTTTGATTTACCAAGATGTAACAAAATAAATATATGAGAAGTAGTAATGAAACAGCGGGCATTGCTAATACATCTAGGAAGGCTTTTATGCCCGTTTACGATACCATATTTAATTACGAAAGTATTGAATAAAACGATAAAAACTTGTTCAGGTTTCGCCCTCGTTAGTGGCCACCACAAAAAATATTAGCCACTTGACCCATTTTCTCATTAAGTTGGGATGAAATCATTTGGGGAGGTACATTCATGGACAGAGTTGTGAATACCGTTTAGTATGTACCTGTTCCTGTTAATAGGTACCTGTATACCTGTTACCGAGGGCTTTTGGTTCTATTCTGTTATTAAGAACTTCATTTCATTGGCTGTTAGACCAATTAAAAGTAATGAGGATTCTTTTTTGTTCTAAAACTTGTTTACTTAATTTCTGCGTTATGTTGAATGAAGTATTTGTTGTTTACCTTTCAAATGGATTAGTTGTTTTGATAAAGTGTTGGTGTTTTTGTCCCAAATATTGATGCTTATAGGATTTGTAAGTTTTCAAATTTCTAACTTGTCTCCAACAAATTGAAAACGAGACATATCACAGCCATATTATTTCTTTTGGATTCCTTTCCGTTTTTGCAATTAGGTACTCTTTTATACTTAGACTTGACACAACATCTTGAAATGAAACTTTGAAAACCATATAGGTACCTAAGAAATCACTAAGCCTTGAAAATCTAACCCTTAACTCATTACTCTAAATTACCACATGACCTACCCCGCCTTAACGTAACCCTCTCGCGTGACTGGGCCAATGTCACCGCGGTCAGTTATGACCAGTTACATCTGTTTATAACTACAATATGTTTACTTTCTTTGTTTACCCGCCGAGCTCAAACGACGCCATACAAATGTGTTAATTATTTATGGAACACATTATGTGGTACTCTTGTGTGTGATTTAATTATTGGTTGTAGGGTTTCGTAATAGATTTATGACTAGTTTCAATATAAAGTACTATCTGTGCCCCGCGGTTTCACCCGCGTAGTTCCCGATCCCGTGGGAATTTCGGGATAAAACATAGCCGATGTCCTTTCCCGGACCATAAGCTACCCCTGTACCAAATTTCAAGTCAATCGGTTCAGTAGTTTAGCCGTGAAAAGGTAACAGACAGACAGACAGAGTTACTTTCGCATTTATAATATTAGTTAGGATTTTAAATTTTACTATAAATATTCTGTCTGTGTACTTCCTTCCTTTCTTTTACAAATATTTTTAAAGCTACGTAGAAAAACCTTTCAGTACCTAGGTACGTATCTTGTAACAATAATTGTATTAATGGATAATGCATAAACTACTTCATGCATTCAATTCCTTTGAGTTTCTGATACCCTATAGAAAAATACAAAAATAATAGTTACAGAGGTATATTATCAAAATATTAGATGGAATAATAATAGGTATTTGAAGATAACATAACATAACATACATAATCATTCACTACATCATCTCATTATAGTAACTGACCCCTAACTAAGTTCGAAACTTGTATCTAGGGTATCAGAAACTACGCACACACTCATTCGCACACGAGAAGATGATAGAGAGATTGATTATACTATTTTAAACACTTTCAATTCATACTAATTGACCTCTACTACGACATACTGGTTATCTTTTAAATGTTTTCTTTGACCTACTCTATTAAATCGATAAAAACAATAATATTTGACCGGTACAGTAACAAAATAAACATTTAATTACAATAAGAACTACTTTCGTTTGTACATTAAGTCATGACGTTTGTTTTCACATTAATTATTCGGAATTTCAACAACACGTGCTAGCGACACAATTAAAATTGGATTAAGTAAAAGCATTTTATTCCGTTACTGTACATTTTATTTTTTTGTATTGCTTGTGTATAAATGTTTATCTACAGATTATTAAATAATACTTACTTATTAAAGTTTTATGTAAAATATTTAATAGACTGCCACAATATTCGATCTATCCTGACCAGTTGCATTAATCCAGGATGAGATATTTGCTACAGGCAGCTCTCTGCCTAAATTAATTCATGAATTCCATTTAAAACAGTTTCTGATTAGCAAAAAATGCATCGCTCTCATTGGCTCAATAATTGAAACCGGGATCGCAAGCTTAGCATACAGGAAAGTATGCCACTACCACTAGCCTACGACTACTAGTCTCTGATGTGTAAATATAAGATTAAGTTCAAGAATTAATAATAGTTATTTACGGTACAAGCGAGGTAAGTTGGTGATCACTTCCGAGGCGCTATTGAGGCCCGAGCCGTCAGGCGAGGGTCTGAAGATAGCCAAAGATAGTAATCATCAATACACGCGTGTACCATACAACGTTTTTCAACACATTTGCGAAGAAATTATAATTTTTCAATAGTAAATAAAGTAAATAAACAGTTTTTCTTTTCGCGCGCATTCAACACAACAATGGTGATCGGCCAAAGACTAAAAGAATATACTTATTAAAAAAAAATCGATTGAATGAATGAATGGAATCGACCATAGACCTACCAAAAGTAAGGAAACATAGTTGTAGTTTGTTTTTAAAATGTATGGACACAATTTTTTTGGTATCGAAACTTTTTTTAAATGAAAGCAATTTAAAAAAACAATCTATAACTCACTAGTGAATAAAACGTGTAAATTCAACTGTTTTTGCACAAATAAGAGCCCCTTTATGAGCAAGTGTGTTGAAAATTATATTAATAGATTCTTCCATTGACTTATATACATAGATCGAATATTGAATACGTATAATATCGACTATACTTTCTATATCACTGCCACATGTCAAGGAATATTCTGTTAGTTCAAGTAATCATAAAAATAAAGATACAGGGTGTTCCAAAAAGGTTTCAAAAAACTATCACATTGTCATTTTGGAACACCATGTATAATAAAATATAAGCATTTTAAATGTTACTATAAATATAATTTGTAATATAATGTAAAGTGTATCACACACATAGAGTGAAAGCGAGGCGATGGATATTAAAATTTATCGCTATCTATGTGTGGAGCACTTTAAAGTAACTATACGATTAGATACTCCATAGCTAGTTAATTTTTATAATCTTTTTATGTAGTTATTTAAGACCAACTTGCATTTATGATTTTATATCATAATCTTTGTAAATTATCAGCTACAAAACGTATACCATGGATTAGCTAAGTCTTTGTTAAACTTCGTTTATAGCTAACAGTGTTAATGTGCCAAATATTTGAATCTAGTCAACTAAAATTCTAATAAGAATAACAATAACTTTAATCAATTTAATAATTGTTTTACAATATTCGTTTCTTGTAATTGAATTGTATACAAACATGCAAATACAGTCTATATCTTACTTATAGTTAAACTAATTGCCAAGGTGTTTCTTTGTCCTCGCGTCGTCATTAAAACTATGTGACCTGAATTGAAGAGGGAAAACCACGGGACTTAGCTAGTTTTACTATAATCTTTGGCGGATTCAGGGAGGGGGCTGAAGGAATCCATAAATACATCAGATCCCGTGACAAATCTTAAAATTAATTTGACGTGACATTATTTAGACGGGTGATGAACCACTACCACCTCCCTTCCTCAAAGATAAATCTTTCCTTACGGTGTTTTGTATCAATGAAGTCATCTCTATAAAATGTTTTACTTAAGTAGAATCCGACACCCCTTTAAAAGACAATCTTTCGAAAAAGGATCGTGTCGGATTCTACTCAAGTAAAATATTTTAATTTTAATCAATGAAGTCATCTTTTTAAAATATTTTACTTGAGTAGAATCCGACACCCCGTTAATAGACAATGCTTTCCATAAATGATGTTCTGTCTCAGTGTGGACAAGCCCTAAAGGCCAATCCTGAATCCGCCTCTGGCTATATCTATCTATCTTATTGTAAATATCTGTACTCTAGTCAGACTGATATGTAATATCTACGTTTATTGAGCTTATTGTATAATGTAAATACATTTTGTAGATATCGTACGAATACTAGTCAATTTTATTGATGTTTTAATGACAATATAATTGTAATGTAAATAGTTAATCGATGTGAATGGAATAAATAATAATTGGTTATTGAAAATATATCTGTCGCGGTAAATTATACACTTGTGTTTTATTTAAACGTTTTTAGTATCCCCTGTTATGTGTAATTACTGGTTTATTAGCTTCTGAATATTACACAATGTCGCATACTTTATAGTTATAATATGTCTGTCATAGTGGTTATCATGTTGGAGTGCTAAAGAAATCATCTTTTGATCTGATCATCAAAACTATAATATATTCATCTGAAGAGGCAGAATTTGTCTGTTTTCGGATAATGCGGTAATTTCAGATACTTACCAGATAAAAACAAATCGCAGTAGAAAACTAATCTTTTGAGGAAGTCTATGTATAATAAGTAAAATATTTAACAGCTCTTGCGTTTCAAAAAGACTATTAAAATCTGTTTTAAAAGGAGTAAGTAAATAGCCCGAGAATTGTGTAATGCAATTACAACGACAAAGAAATTACTGAGTACATAGTTTTGTTTGCCTTCCGCCGTCTCTGTATCTATCTTCTATTTAAACAACTTTTAATTAATGGACAAAAAATATAAATTAAAGATTGTTAACTGGTTCTTTAAGTTGTAAAATCAATACTTATTGATATTATAAAGCTGAAGAGTTTGTTTGTTTAGTGAAATGCGGTTATCTCAGGAAGTAGGAGAAGTAGGTAGTTCGAATTGAAAAAAAAATACTGTTGGATGGCCATTTTTCAAGGAAGCTAAAAAATGTACCTACAATACAGTTAATCTATATATATATAAAAATGAAACCCGTTTTCCTTGGTCACGGCATCACGTGTGAATGGCTGGACCGATTTTATTAGGAGAAGGTTCTTAAAAGCACGGAAAATCAACGAAAAAATTGGACCCGTGCGAAGCCGGGGCTGGCCGCTAGTTGAAAATAAACTATATTTCTGTTCGTGTAGTTATTATCATCACACTAAAAACCCAAAGAGTAGTGATCAGTACATAGCGTAAGTCATTAACGTAGGTCAAACCATGGGACACAGCTAGTTCCTTAATATTTATGTAAGTATATGTACTTACATAAAACTATACAGATTATGCACGGTTTTAATGTGTTTCAAATCCGAAATTCAAAACAGTTTTATTTCAATTTGTAATGTTCGCGTAAATCAATTTATTTTATGTAAGTATTTCAAATAGTATGACTTATTTAATCTGCGATAAAATAGGCTAGGTATAATGTAGTATAGTATAGTATACGAATATACACAGTTGTTATAATACGAGTGTAATAAAATGTAGTGTTTCTAACTCATGTACCTTGTAAAACTCTCGGTCTAGAGGCAGTTGTTACTGCTGCAAAGACAGGGGTCTCAGATTCGATTTCTATACTAAGACGACTGTTTCCATTTTTCCAAACATGCATCATGCAAGCGTAATAATAACGACTATTCCTCATCATTGTATCTTATTTCTTTATACCTGAATCCCAATCTCATGAGAATTTAAGGATAAAAAGTATCCTATAGGTTATTCCTAGTTATAAGGAACATCTGTACCAAATTTGATGATTTGATTCAGTAGTTAGTTTTTGCGTAAAAGAGTAACAACAATAGTAAATAAATAATAAATAATAAAAATAAATAATAAAATTTTATTGCATCCCAAAGTTTACATTAAACATTTGCAATGATTCCTCACTAGGCAGAGCCTGTATTGAGGATATCAATTTCGTACACGTTAATCGTTAGGACTTAAATTCTAAAAAATAAAAGTTAAATTAAGGTAAGTATTATGAAAGTACAAATTACAAAATAAAGTTAATTTAAAAAAATAAAAAACCGACTTCAGCACTAAAAAGTAAGAAAATAACTTAAAATAAACGATATTATTAATACATATTTTCAATTTATAATTAGTAACTTTTGGAGTCAGTGTCAGCCCAGGATAGTTTTTTTTCCTTATAAGATAGCATGAGACGCGCCTATAATATTAATGAAGGCTTTGGCTGTCACCGACTTCAAAAGTAACTAATTATAAATTGAAAATATGTATTAGAGTGAATGTCCCGGCCCCTAAATTTGCGTGGCAACTATGAAATCGGTACTAAAAAATATAGTTATAATGTTTAAAACTTTTTTTTTGGTTAGATGAAATAGTCACCTATGTGAGGCACTAAATATTTCATTACTGGGATTAATAGGCACTCCAGAAAAAAAATGTTAAACCTCGAAATCTTTCATCGCCGTGTCTGTCCACAACTCACCTTGATGTGTATTATACCTCCTTTATGAAAACCTATTGGTTGAATACATTGAAACCTAGTTTTATATGATACTTGGATAGTTAAGGTATTGTTACGGAATACACTTAATCAAATATTTAAACAATACAACGAATGGTTACTAGTAAAACATTTGTCCCAGAACTTCCTTTCATCGCCATGTCAAAAACATTTTTAAACATATTGTTCCATCTAAAGACTTGCGTCTCCTTCTCTGTGTGCTAAACGTTGCCCAATAGTACCGCCTCAGTGCTCGACGTGGAAGGACGTGTCCACGTGCCTACGTTTTCAAGCTATAAATGTAAGTGTATCCCATTTTAGTTACTGGACAGTTTTTCTTTCATCGCCGTGTACAGGTATAACTTCTATTTGAACAAGTTTATACTCTTGATTGAGCATTCGATAGAATGCCCATACTCTTCTGTTTATTTGTGAATTGTTTAGTTCTTAGGATACCTAATAGATTTTGTGTAATTTTAAATTTTCGACTCGTTTCTCATCGCCATGCTTTCATTTCCGTGGTTTCCATAGCAAATATTTGCTATGGCAATGAAAAAAAAGACACGGCAATGAAAAAAACTTCATTGCCGTGTCTTTTAAAACAAATTATTTTCATCGCCGTGGCCAGGTCTTTCATTTCCGTGACTTATATTTTCATCGCCATGGTATGATTAGGCAAGGAAAACATATTTACCTGTGATACAGTGTACCGAATACTGACAGTACAGTACTCGTCAAGTTATATCTCTGCAATACGACAAAATACTTAAGTAAAGACTTATAAGTACAGTAAATAACTCATTTGTATTTACTGTACTCCTTCTAGCTCGTTTTCTTGATTCCTTAAGATCGTGTCCGTTCTGATGCACTGTAATGGAGTCGTGTACCAGCCGTTCCACTCCGCTCTGTCTTCGGCTCTTCTCAGAGCTGGTAATTGAGAGCTCTGTTATTGCCTTGATCAGGTTTGACCAACGGGTAGGTCGGGTAGGTCTACCTTTCCCGCCACAACCAGCTTGTCCAGGCTGTATGACCTTTGTAGCTCCAAAACTGACCAAAGTAGGTCAGGACTCGTAGGTAACATATCGTAGACAGTCTTGTTTTTACGTCAAGTTGTTCTAGAACAGACTTATTCGTACGTCTCGATGTTAACGGTATGTGTGGCATCCTTCTTCAGCACCACATCTCGAAAGCCTTAATCTTTTTTCGATCTACAGCGCGTGGATAGACCAGGACTCACAGCCGTATAGCAATATCGAGAATACCTGAGATCTAATTAGTCTCATCTTTGTTACGTTTGGAGATGGTTTGGACATTCCAGATTATCAATATTTTGCTTATTGCTTGCCCATCTCCACAGAAATTCGAATCTCTTTCTCGCAGCCTCTCTGATTACTGATCGTCCAGCCTAGGTATACAAACATGCTCATAAATTCCAGGTCTGACAATTCTCCTGTGCGTGTGATCTGTTCAGCTCGGTCAGTGACCATAACCTTTGTCTTCGACTTGTTGACCGAAGAACAGAGAAGCTGTGCAGGGAGTTCCACACTCTCGCTATTCGCATTATAAAGGTGGACGCGAAACGCTTCGTGCGAGCTTATGGAACATCTACCATGTATGGGTGACGTTTATCGGTTTCCCTGCTCATTCGGTGGCAGAACGGAGATGGGGGAATTAAGCGTTGTAGTTCCGATGCGCACTCTCCAAAATGTATCCGATAAAAAACCCATAGGCTAGCAACTTTTTGCCGGTGCTCAAAACTCTGGAGTCTCTTGGTACGCTTCTCTAGGGACACCAACCCCTCAAGTTGATATTTAGCTGATACATTCTAAGTGTGCGAACAGTACTCCATACACGACCGAACTTGTGCTTAATAGAGTTGGAGCAGCTGTTCTGGCGTGAAGTACCGTCGCACCCTTGAGAGGACGCCTAGCTTTTTTGCAGCCAGTTGAACCTTTGACTCAATGTATGAACCAAAATTGAGGGTTGAGGTCAGCGTTATTCCAAGAAGGTCAGGGTGGTCCACTATAGGTAAGGATACACTCCGGAAAATAGGAGCCAGTTCAAACAGCGTCTTCCTTGCGGAGAAAAGACCCGCCTGAGTCTTCAAGGCATTGAACTTGATCAGATTGGCATCGCTCCAATCGGAGACTGCCCGAAGGGAAAAGTTCGTGTGATCGACCATAGCCTCTCTTAAATACTGTGTCTCGGCCGCAATAACACGCGGATATGTAATATGTAATGGATGATGTATGGATATGTAATCCTCTACAACTGTGCAATCATTTGCATACTCATAGGTTCTGGGCTTTGGCAGATCATTGATATGCAACAGGAAAAGTGTTGCAATGAGTACTAACCCTTGGGGAACACCGGCATTAATCGTCATTTGATCGGACGAGCATCCATCAAGAACGACCCGTATCGATCGATCCCGCAAGAAGTCCGATATCCACCCACACAAACTAACAGGCAGACCGTATCATGAAAGCATGCTTATAAGGCACGTAATTTTGTGGACCCCTTCCTGAGCAGGGGGATCAAAAGCGTTTCTTTCCAATCTTTAGGCCATATATCATAGGGGTTTTATGTTAATCTTATAAAGAAATTCGATCAATTATTATCATTCGATGTGGCGTAGATAACCCGTCTGGGGGAGTATGCCTGTCCTTCTCGGAGACAGGCGTGTATATATTGTATGTTAGGATAATATAATACTCATGTCAGTATATAAAAAAAAATGTTTTATGTATGGATTTTCATTTCCGTGGTGATTCTTTCATTACCGTGGGACAGTTCTTTCATTGCCGTGGACGCTTGTTTCATTGCCGTGCACGCATGTTTCATCGCCGTGGCATGAAATTTTTAAACTTGTGTTATTCGTTAGTTTTTTAAGTAATCAGCTTGATAATAAGCAAGAATACATACATTATCAAGAAGTATAATAAACGCTAATTATTTTTGAAAAAAACTTAAAAACAAAAAAATCCACGGAAATGAAGATTTTTGGGCACTTGTTGAAATTCACTCATTAATAATATCGTTTATTTTAAGTTATTTTCTTACTTTTTAGTGCTGAAGTCGGTTTTTTATTTTTTTAAATTAACTTTATTTTAAATTTTTTAGTGAGAAGCAAGTCTCCTTCAACAAAAGACGCTTAAATTTTCCTCCAGAAGAGCTTTTGACTCGTGGATCACTTGAATCCTTTTTTTGTGGGAGGAAGACTTTACGTCTTTCCAGGGGCTTTTGTCCAGGGGAACGACGGGGTATGTCGGACTCCGCGCCGCAAAGATAGAGCGGCGACGCGCTTACCGACTAAAACCCCTCTGTGTGCCACCTCTGCGCTTATGGCCGAAACCGGAAGAAACGCGGCTGCACGCTACTACGATCCCGGACAGCGCCTCTACCCTGTTAAGGGTTTCTCCTCCGAGAAAGAATGTAGCTCTAGGCGACAGATGTTGAGTCACCCCCTCCGAAAGTACCGCGCGCCTATATGGCGGCAGTGGATCTCCCCCCGGGGATCACTGCCGCAGTTCGGGCGTATGGCGGTTGCAAAGTGGTAGTCCCGCCTCCGTCTGCCCAACCTTCTGCTGCGGATAGTGTTAGTGGAGAGGGCTTCGCGCTCTCTCTCCGCAGCTTCTTTTTGCGAGAGTACGACCTCACAAAAGGTGGACTTACCAATCCAAGACCTCTCCTCGCTCACCATAGCAGAGACTTCATTTGGCAAGGAGAGGTCGTTTCCCACGATTACCGCGAGAGTTGCGAGGGCAATAGCTTCTTGCATGTATTTCTTCGCTGCTCTATAAGTGTCGAGCAGTTCAACCTCAACGGGTACCGCTTGAATCCTGTCCCATGAGCTGATGTTACACATGATTCATTATGATCTAACACAACCCAGCATTTTATTACCTACTTCTTTTTAACTTCATCGTCCCAATATGTCCCAATTAAACCATCATTTTATTACAAAACTTCTTTATAACCGCAAAGGTATAAGAACTTTTTAGAAAATTAACCAAAGTCAAAATAAAAACGAAAATAGAGGCTGACGTTTATACTGTCTATTTATTAATTAAAATATCTATACAAACTAATCTGGTGCAGTGTTTGTTTGTAATATCTAAATAATATTTTTTTTACAAAAGTTTTATGAAAATGCACTGAATATATATGTGTAATAGGTACCTATAATAGTATAAAAAACATTTTTAAAAAATGTTGTAGGTTTGGGTTTATTTCAGTGTGTGTTAACGAATTAAAAAACAGGACATTTTTATATCTTAAACCCATGAATTGTGAACAGCATTTGATTTAAATACGAAAGAATACAGCCAAAAAATTTTCATCCAGAAATTCTTATGGTATCAAGAATATCGCGAGCAAAACCACGGGTCACAGGTAGTTTTACTTTTAATAATGTCAATCGACAACCCAGCCTACATTGTTGCGGGTTTTTCCTCGATTTATCCTGGATCCCATCATCAGATCCTGATTTCCTTGACATGGGACCACTTCGCGAATATCCGCTTTCTAATGGAACAAGAATTTTAAAATGCTCCATTCATGATTACAAAGAAATCGCGGAACAAACACACAAAAAAAAAAAAAAAAACATACGCGTCGAATAGAGAACCTCCTCCTGTTTTTTTGGAAGTCGGTTAAAAAAGTAGAGTAATTTATAGGTGAGTGTGTAGTATGAGGTGAGTGTGTAGTGTGAGGCGAGTGTGTAGTGTGAGGCGAGTGTGTAGTGTGAGGCGAGTGTGTAGTGTGATGTGAATGTTGTGCGTGCAGTGTGAGGTGTGTAAATGTTTGTTAATATTTTTGTCAGAACAATTTATTACAGGTTTATCGTCCTGAGTTGCAAAGTTGTTCCGTTTGTACATAGTCTAATCTACTTATTTCTTCTTTTAATTTTTTACGCAAATCACGAACCGAGTTATCCTTAAAATTAAATTTATTTACTGTTTTATTATACAAGTAAGGGAACATGTACATTTGCGATCGTTGTGCGAAAGAAGTTTTGAATGAAGGTATGTTTACTTTAAAAACTCTTTGTTTCAATAAACTATTATAATTTGAAGAATTTAATACTGATTTATGTGTATCAATAATAGCTTTATTAATATATAATTGTCGAATGGTGTAAACTCCCGCCTCTTTATACACCCCTATTTTGAAAATATGGGACTTATTAAAATCAGAATATCTGTAGCAGTAACTGAGTCCATATATCCAATAAAAATATCAAAAATGATAGTCGATTACTTATCTTTAAAAAATACAAAATAAATGTCGTATTACCAGACGGCACACTAGCTATCAAGTATTCTGTGACGGCTCGGGTCGATGACCGCGCTCAGCTGTGTATCGCAGCATTCGGTGTAGAATAACAATAAAATTCGGCGGGATTTTGAAAATCTTTGACTTATCATAACTTTTTAAATAAAAGCAAAAGAAAAAAACTAACTTCACTATTATATGGTCACCCGTCGTTTACATTAGCTGTGAGATAAGGTATCGCAATTTCAAAATAAGGGTGTATAACTCTTTTGTTGGATATCGAATAGGTCTCTTTAGCATTACTTTTAATATTGAGCGTTGTGCTCTTTCTAATATGATAAGATTGGTTTTAGCTGCACCTCCCCATATGTTTATGCAGTAAGTTAAGATTGATTGACATAGACTGATATATATAGTGTTAAGCAGTTCCCTGTTAGCGACATCTCTTAGCTGTTTCATAACGTAAACTAATTTTCTGGCTTTTGCGGATAGGTTAATAATGTGGTCTTTAAAGGTAAGTTTGTCATCTAATATTACTCCAAGGTATTTAATTGTCTTAGATCTGTTTATTTCATTACAGTTGCAGGTGTTGTAAGTGTGGATGTGTACTGGTTGGCATGTATGTATTTTTATTTTTTGTATGTCAGTCGGAGCGGTTACAATGGTTTTGTGAAAGCACAGAAACATAGTTTTTTCTGCATTGAGTGTGAGCAGGTTGGAGTTGAGCCACTTAGCTATTTTTGCCATACCTAGTTCAGCGCTAGTTACACAGTCAGTCCAAGTTTGTCCGTGGAATAAGATTGCGGTATCATCTGAATAGCAGATGATCTCGGCATCTTTGATTGGTAGGGAAGTCAGTTCATTAATATAAAGTAAGAATAGGGTAGGTCCGAGAACGCTACCTTGGGGTACACCAAAAGTCGTTTTAGATTGAGTGCTTATCAAGGAATCTATTTTTAAGCGTTGTTTGCGTTCATAAAGATAGCTTTGGAACCATTTAAGAGCAACGCCCCTTATTCCTATACTTTCGAGCCTTTTTAATAAGATAGGGATAGCCACAGTATCGAATGCCTTAGCAAGGTCTAAAAAGACTCGAATACAGTGGCGTCCATTGTCCAGATGGTTAATAATGTTGTTTGTTAAGAGACTAGTTGCATGTTCTGTTGATTTGCCTTGTCTAAATCCGAATTGGTTGTTAGATAGTATTTGGTTGTCATTTAGGTACTTCACTAGACGTTTATTTACAACTCGTTCAAGAATTTTCGAAAAGATATTTAGCAGTGATATGGGCCCGTAGTTATTTAGGGTATTCGTTTTGCCTCCCTTGTGTATTGGAACTATTAGTGCTGATTTCCATTCCTCGGGGACTGTACCTGTTGTTAAGCTCAGATTTATGATGTGTGTTAAAGGTTCCAAGAGAGTTTGTTTAACCTTTTTGATCAATTGGTTGGTTATTCCATCTAGCCCAGGAGCGGTGTCAGTTTTGAGATTAGTTATTATGTTTTCTATTTCATTGTGGTCAGATGGGGCAAAGAAGAATGAGTTTTTTGGAGATGTAGATAAATCAACATTATGTGCAAGATTAGATTCGGTTGTTGCTAGTTTGTCTAATATTTTTAAGGCATAGTTTTCCCCAACAGAAGAAAAATATTCGTTGCATTGATTTACTGCATCTTGTGGAGTATTATATGAAGTTGTTAGGTCCAGACAGGTCCAAACTCACAAACATACAATTTTCGCATTTGTAATATTAGTAGGATAAAGGCTATAAGAATAGTTTAAAGTTTGTCGTTACAAAATGCAACATTGTGACATAGAAAGGGCACGGATTCCAATATCGAACATTCCAGAAACGCAATCCCGGAACGGAATTCGGGGCCGAACATTTCTAATATAACAGCCTCAAAATCTAGGAAAATTCCGCTTTTTGAACACTATGTATCGGTATTTGATGGCAAAAACTAAGTAAGGAGAAAAAGAAAAAGACAAAAAACCGAATGGTAAATTTATAAAAAATAAAATAAGTAGTAAGTATTGTTGTTAGTCAATAACGTAAAAACAAATTCACTGCATTAATTGGAAAAAAAAGTGTGTACAAAGGTTCTTTCAATCTAGAAATTAAACATAGATATCAAAATAGGTTCGATTGCGGAAAACTGGCTACTTTAATCTTGAAAATTCCACGTTACTCATATAAATCGATCCCGTAGGATATAAGGGAATTACGCGGGGAAAACCGCGGCAGTTCTTATAAATAATATGTCGTGTTCCTTTATTCAAGAAAGACGGATATAAAATTACATACCCCATATTTTAATTACAAGTATTCTCAATTACCTATCCGTAAGTACGGTACTGTCTTCGGCAGATAATGTTAATTAACATCTAATCTGTTCCTACTCGGTATTAATTAGTATCAAGTATCGTTCATCCTCTTACGTAGATAGAATTGTAAGTTATAACTACTATTGCAGCCAAAGGCCTTTAAAAGCAGCCTTTAATATTTTTTCAGGCTTATTTTCCGATAAAATATTTGATAATCCGTTCATCCAATGGTCAGTGGGGGGTTGAAAGGGAGGCTCTCGTGCACCGAGTCCATTTAACTAGCCTCCCCACCCGCCTTCCTAAAGGGGGAGGCCACGTTTGTACAGGAAAAATGCTCTCAAACAAAAACACGAATTGAGCGTTCAGCGTGAATCGAAAATTAATTACAGCTTTGAAACGTTTTGTTTTTACAATAGTACGTTACGAACGCATCTGTGGACGCTGGACAAGGCTTTACAATAATTCAGGCTCAAACGCTTTGTTTTTTCATTTAATCGAATTTTTGTTTAAACAAAAACAATTTGAAAAATAATTCCAGTATTTCACTCATATGACGTCAATTCTCTATAGGCATAGTTTAACGTGGAGAGCCCTAGAGGCACGTAACAATGGTTAAATGAACTATATATCCAATGTTTTCATTTTAAAATACGTATTTATAAGAGCTTACAAATGTATTTCAGAAATTGTTATTTATTTAAATCCATTATCGTGTTTGAATTAACAGTTCGAATAACATGCTAAGTAGATCTTTTGCAGAAAATGTATCAACTTATCATAATTATTTTTTTAACTTAAAATAAGTATCCCAGTTTGAAGTTTTATTAATATTATAAATAAGTACTTTTTTCTAAGAAAAATCTCTTATAAGTACTTACATTCAAATTCTTGAAATGATGAATACTATAATAAATGTCGTGGTTTGTATATTTTATAATTGAATAATAAGTTTTTTTTACTAAGTAATTAGGTACTTGCATACATTTGTTTGACAATAATTAAAACTTTTAGCTTTTAATTCTAGTTGTGCCCGTACGATTTACGCGCATTTCCCGTATCTAGTGATTCTGTGGAAATTTGCGAATAAAAAGTATCCGTTAGAAAAATGACAATACGGAAATAATTTGATCGGTTGAGTAGTTATAGTTAAAGATGTGAAGGTGTAACAAACAAACTTGCTTTCTCTACTACTAGTTCAGATATAACATAACATACCTAATCATTCACTACATCATCTCATTACAGTAACTGACCCCTAACTAAGTTCGAAACTTGTATCTATTATATCTAGGGTATCAGAAACTACGCACACATTCATTCACACACACACCCAGACCGAGATAAACATTTGTGGTTCACACAAATATTCACCCCGCACGGGATTCGAAGACGCAACCTTACGGATGGTAGTCCGGCATGGTGACCACTCTGCCATCGAGGTCGTCAATATAACTATAAGTAAGTTAAATATGTTATTGTAAGTTTGAAGTACATTTTATTTATCTCTATAATAATATGAAATTAATTTGAATAAATCTGAATACTCTTCTCAAATTGAAAACCGCTCGTAATTTCACGGACTTTCAATTCAATTTGGATTAGTGCAACCATAATTTGTTTTCTATATAAATACCATCTAATATAAATACCAACCCCTACATTTATTTGAGTAAAGTTTAATATAAACGTGCATGAATAAATCGTAGTGCGCCTTAACGTATGTATTATGTGTGTGTATTCTATATATTTACACTACAATACGTAAGTATTTACATCAGTAAGAAAGAGGCATTTGCCCTACAATGGGATCTTACAGGCCGATTACCTTTTACATATTTACATGTTTAGACTTATGTACAAATCTTACGAGTATATCTAGTCAGGAGAAAAAAAGCCAGTTAAGCATTAAAATAAATTTATTTCCATAAATATCTAAAAACAAGAATCAACATCGTTTCGTCTACATTTCCAACGTGTCTACAACAGTGTTAAAGCTCGCGTGTAAGCAACATGTGCATCTAATGGCTGCGCTGCGTCCTGTCGGGAGTCGACCTCGCGACTACCTGCAGTACCCCTCGCCCTGGAGGAACAGACGGAACGCCTCCGCTATCTTACACGGCTGCTCCTCGAGCACCATGCCGCAGTCCGATATATTCAACCACGACGTCTTAGACGGCTCCAGTCTCCCATTGAACGTCACTGTGTCTTCCACATGAGGTGACAAAGCCCCGGTGATGTTCAACACGGGCACCCTAATAGTATTCGTTTCCCGTGTAATTCCCAAGTCGTTACGGCGCAAGTAGGCGTCGATAAACATAGACAGGTTGACGGGGTTTACGTGGGAGAAACACTCTTTGTAAACATACGCTAGGTCGTGGTTACGGTCTTCAGTGCTTCGACCGAAGTGGTGCCACATTAGGTAGTCGAGCGCGCCCTGAGTCATGCCACTGGATCGCAGCTGTCTAGTGTTTATTTTTTGGTAAAGCCATTCAGTCCAACCCGCCTGTGTGGACGTACAGTTTATCAATGCCAAAGCGTCCACTTTCTGAGGGTTGGCCGTTGCGTAACGCGCCAGTATGTTCGCGCCGGCCCCTACTCCGAATCCGATAAAAGATCTAATACCGAAATGGCCAAGGACGAAATCGATCTGGGAGGCTAGGGCATCCATGCTAGGGTAAGTGTAGTCCTCCGGAAGGGTAGCCGCCCCCTCCTCTTGGCCGGGCGCATTGAGGTGGTAGATGCAAAATTGGTCTAAGATAGCCCTCATATCGACGAAATTGAAGAAAGCTTGAAAGTTGGCGGCATAATTAAGGCCAAGGTCATGGTAGGTGAGAATGGCCCTTTTGTTGCGGTCCCCTCGCACCGCCACCAGGATGTCGCCGCGGGAAGTCCTTACCCGCTCCTCCACGCATGCGCCGTCACTTTGTAATCTTCTGTCTGATGGATAATGAAGCTGAACACTTTTTAAATCGTCTTCCAAATTATCCGAAGACATCATGTTAAGTAGAGCTATATTCTCTTGCACCGTTGTTGGCATTTTTTTAACAAATTTTCCAAAGGGTGTTTTCATCAATGCGTTTTCTTACAATTGCAACAAATTATCAGCTCGATGTTAATGTTTCCCTCTCGTACGTCGTATGTTTTTGTTTTGTATACGTTAATTATTAATATTAGTCGTTGCTAGCGATGCTACACTTATTATTATTAACATAATAGTCTCTGTTACACAATAGGTGTCGTAAATGTTTATTGTACAGTTATTTGTCACTTTATCACTGTTTGATCACTAAAAATTACGTTAAAGTAGGCAGTTTTAACGGCAGACTAGTTGTTTAAGTGGAATTATCGCAGGAAATGGTCAATAATTCCGCGGCCGGGCAAACGCGAATCCCTCTAAGTGGCCGCCTCGGTACTGTTCGGCCGTTTCCGCTGACACTCGTCATGGCCGCGGGCCCGACCGCGGCTAACTTCACACTGTGTTTTGACGCGGCACATGCGCAAAGCTCGTGTTCGATTTTCTCATTGCAACTATTTAGGTATGAAGTTTATTCTATTGATGACCTCCAAACTATGGGATAGTAAAATCAACTATTACATAATTTTACTAGACATTTGTGGATCTTCTCGTACCGACTGCTTAACACTCTCAATATTGTCTTCGGTCCTAGATGTGCGTGGACGACCTTTCGCGTGTGGTTTAAACGTCGATCCAGTCTCTTCAAAACGCTTTATCCAGATTTTAATTAAATTAGCACTCGGAGCCTCCCTAATTTGCCGTACACCATACTCAGAACAAAATAGTCGCCTGACAACTACGTACGAACGAGAGTTTTCGTAAAATGCGCGCACGCAAAATGCGCGACGCTTCCCGTCGAAGTGACTCATAGTGACTAAAACTTTATGAACCGCGCTACCCAACGATATTGGTCTCCCCCCGCCCACGCCCCTTCTACCACGCAAAAAAAGATGATGCAATATGCACGTTCTATTGCGCCACCCTGTATTTATTTTACAAACGACATAAGTTTACGTTAGTTTATTTAAGAATCTTAAACTTAAATAAACATATACTTTTACAACTCTACCTTTGGACTCTACCTAGTTAGAACAAAGAGGTTCTTATGTAAAGTTCTAACGATACATTTACCTTGAGAGCCCTCGACAGGGACCCTACTTTCCTCGGTAAACAATTACTAACGAGATCTTTTAGTATGTATCTCTCGTTTTTGGGATTCGCTTACTTTTTGTTCAATAAGTATTTACCTAATGATTTAGATCTAATACCTATGTAAGATTAATTCAATATTTTTTGAGGTACAAATTGTTTGTTTATCTAATAAGTAATATTTCACAAAATTATTTTTAATCACATACTTACTTAAAGACTTTTAGTGAGTCTTAACGTTAGTATTTTATAACCCGTGTTGTTTTAATAGATAGAGTGATTCAATGGGAAGGTTTTTAGAATAATTTTATCCCAATATTCCTACGGGAACGAGAACTACGCGGGTAAAACTGCGGGGCGCCGCTAGTTATTATAATAAAAAATAATTTGTCTCTGATAGCTTTACCAAACTTAATTAAAATGATAGGTAGACTAAAAACTACCAACATAAAAAATAATTAAGTAAGTACTTAACAAATTAATGCCATATCAAGAAAATTATTACCTGTACCAAATTAATGATAAATAAAGTAATTAATTTTCGTAATTAAGTAATTTAATTATTTATAAAGTATATCAAGGACATCCTTGTTATCATGAGTGGTATTAAATGTAGCATGTTCAATACTCATTCAATACTCATTTGCAATAATTGGTTTTAATAAGTACAGTTGGAGTCAAAAGTATGTAAATATTTTAAGCTTTTTATAACATTCCTAAAGCCTACTTGCTTCGATATTATGTAAGTATTTGAAAGACTGAAACTTTGAAAAAACAGACTCAAAAAGAAAAGTAGACAGGACAGCCGATTACGGTGCAGCAAATGGCGGGTAAAGAATGAATGACTGGTTTCTTCTACAGAAACCATTCATTCATTCTTTGACATATGACCAGAGTTTGGATAAACTCTTGTCATGTCATATTATCTTGGGGTCGGTTTTAATTTACCGCATAATCAGGAAATACGCTATATGTCCATACTTATATGCAACCTCGGGTACCCCGAATTTTCTTCTGAAAATTTTCTTAATTCATACTTTTAAGAGAATTATTTTTATACCAGTCGACTTTTAGCATAATAAACTTCAACATAAACATTAAATAGCCATTAATTTTCATAAAACTCAGTAAATAACCAATGAAAATTAAAGAAAGCTGTAAATTATAGCGGCTGTGTAAAGTGCACGCAGTTTATTAGGTTTTAAAGCGATTTAGCGGCTTAATTACACCGAAAGCAACGTTCAGACTTAATATTAGTTTAGCCGTTAACATTGTATGGGCTACTGATTAATTTATAGGCCGTAATGGGTTTTAAATTAATGTCTACTAGCAACGCTCCCTGGTTTTACCCGCGTTAATCCGCGAATTTTGGTATAAAAAATGTGTCTTGTGTGTTGTTTTTGGTTGTAACGGTCAACTGAAAAAAGGCTCAGTAGTTTTTACGTCAATGAGAACGAAAAATCATACATACAAACTTACGCGTTAATTATCATATTAAGGAGTATTATAAAACGATCGACTAAAAATAATTATCGTAATAATCACTTAACTTATATAAAATTACATAATAAATGCTAAAAATCTACGAAAAAGCTCAGAGTAAGGGTGGCCCGGTACGTACTTGGCCATTTTTTTACATTGCACAGATAAACAATAACTTTTAACATTAAAATAATCACAAAAGTGGTGTGATTGTTAACAGTTAAGTTTGTACTTACTTATTAATATGAACCTAATTATTTAGTTAAGATCTATTATGTACATCGTCACTAACTCAGGTCAACCATTACATGTTCATAAAGGGCCGTGTTCACTGTGTTTCGTCCACTTTCCACCCGGTGAACAGCTTGTTATTGTACACTATACAGCGAACGCTTCATTGTGCACCGACTAACATTTTAGAACATAGTTTTGGATGTAACTAATAAATATATGTATAATAAATATATGTTTGTTCAGTACATAGTACTATACATTAATAGTTAGAAACATATATTTTGTATTATGAATTACGTAGTTTCGTTACAGAGCAAAATGGGATGAAATGATGAAAATTTTTAAAGAAATTAGATTTGCAATTGATTTTTCAAGACTTCTTTGAGCATTTTTCGCTATTTGTTACCGATTCTCATTTTCTTTTACACATCCACTTCAAAAATAATAGTATACCAACCGAACTGAGAACTTCCTTCTCTCCAAAGCTGGTTAAAAATAAAAGCGCTGAACAATATATCACGAAAAATGTTCATTAATTCAATATCACAGCTGTACAATTGCATGCATATCCATATTAATATATCAAACCCGTTGACATGCAATACCCGGGTCGCCATTTTCATTTTACCATAATTTTTATCCGGACGGGCGAAGTCATATTGTCTGTATCGTAGTTTAAATTATGTTTTACGAAAAATTACTAACTTATCTGGTGTTTGTGATAGTTATATTTTCAACAGTGGTATGTATATTTTTATTATTCGTCTATTTATTTATATTTCTTAGCTCAAATGTTTCTATATTTATTAAGAAAACATACAATAAGTATAACGAGGCAGGGTTAGGGTCACAGAGACAAGAACTGTCGTTTTATTTGTTGCTTTTTTTCATCTTTTGAAATAAACCTGTATTTGACGCAGCTGATACTAAACTAAGTTCAGTTTTTGTAACAAAGGATTTATTTCCGAGGAGAAGTATTTATCAAAGAATAGAATTACAACATTATTGTTACGAGTATATTGGTGGATAAGTAATCTTATTGGAATTAGAGAAGTTAAATTTTCACAGACATTGAAAACATTTTCAATAAATATCGCATGTTTTTAGGGTTCCGTACCTCAAAAGGAAAAAACGGAACCCTTATAGGATCACTTTGTTGTCCGTCTGTCCGTCCGTCCGTCCGTCCGTCCGTCTGTCAAGACCCTTTTTCTCAGGAACGCGTGGAGGTATGAAGCTGAAATTTATATCAATTACTCAGGTCTACTGTCCCTTGAAGCTGTGAAAAAATCAAACTTCTAAGCCAACGCAATCAAAAGATACAGCCGTTTATGCCGCAAATTTTCGACACTTGCAAGGGAATCAAAACCTACAGGGTGCTTCCCGTGAACTCAGAATCTTGAAATTTGGTACGAAGCAACGTCTTATAGCATAGATAAAGGAAAAATTACGAAAACCATAAATTTTTAGTTACATCACATAATATATTTTTTTTTAATAATTTTAACCTTACTACCCATTTCCTCATAAACGCGTAGAGGTATTAAATTGAAATTCATACCAAATACTCAGGTCTATAATACCTTTAAGCTGTAACAAAATCAAACTTCTATGTCAACGCAATCAAAAGAAACAGCAATTTAAGCTGCATATTTTGAAACTCGCAAGTACTCGCAAGGGAATCAAAACCTAAAGGGTACTTCCAGTCGACCTAGAATCTTGAAATTTGGCATGAAGCAACGTTTTATAGCACACATAAAGGAAAAATTCCGAAAACCTTAAATTTTTAGTTACATTACAAAATATATATTTTTTAATAAATATAAACTTATTACTTTTTTCCTCATGAACGCGTAGAGCTATCAAGTTGAAATTCATATCAAATACTTAAATTACTTACTTAATTGTCGTAATGAACGAACTTTGTAAACCTTGCAGGTTTGTACGGAACCCTCGGTGCGCGAGTCCGACTCGCACTTGGCCGGTTTTTTTTTATAAAAACATCGTATTAAAATTGAAAAAATACGAGAGAAATAAATTAAAAATGTAAATCCATCGAACTCTTCGTGGGTCGATAGTCAATTTCACGTAATCGGATTCCTCTTAACCTGCCTAGATAGGCTCGCGTTTGTGTATGATATCATTACCTTTTTTAATTTGTTTTTGGAACGGACTAAAAGTGTATTAAAATATTAATTAAATTATTTTTATAGGTGCTAGTAAAAGAAATTATACTTAGATATTAAATCAAAGAATTGAAAATAATTCAAATGCTAAACATAAGGCTTTGATCTTAAACTAATTAAATGCACTTAATGTGTCCCTCTAGTTTATATTCTACTAGCTGTGCTCCGCGGTTTTACCCGCGAGGAACTTTATCCCGTAAGAATTTTGGGATAAAAAGTATCCTATGTGTTATTCCTAGGTATGAGAAACATCTGTATCAAATTTCTTTAAAATACATTCAGTAGTTTTTGTGTGAAAGAGGAACAAACATCCACACTCACAAACATTCGGCTTTATAATATTAGTAGGAAGTGTACACTTGGAGGGCTTTGACTATTATCAAAAATTGCACTACTATAGTATAAAGGATTCATTAACCTTCAAAATTGGTAAGAAGTCTTATCAAAAACTTATGTAACTTTCTGCCTTATTGGCGTTGCATTTTTAGTCCGGTTTAACAAAACCTGGTAAGCATTTGACACCTTGTCAGTCAAATCTGTCACTTTGACAGTATTCAAAATTGATTGTAAGTAAAACCTGGTTTAGTGCTAAACCAGACTAAAAATGCAACGCAAATAAGGCAGTATGTTTAACGTTTAAATAACAGTGCAACGAAATAGGTCTATCTTTAGACCAGGGAATGTCTCAAGGGTTCTGCAGTGGATAATTAAGTTATTTTATTTATAGGTAGCAGAATCATCGCGATTTCGAATATTAGCTCCAGAAATAGTTTGTCCTAAAGATGAAAACTCAATTATTAATAAACCGGATAACATAATCATCACGTAAGTTTGAAATAAGTTACTCGAAATTGTTTCCAATAACTTTTCTAATATCTGTGTGTGACCTTTGTCACAAATTGGAATTTACTGTCCGTTCAAAATTTATAAAGAAAAAACTTCGATAATATTTATCTAATACACAAAAAATAGAGATAAAAATTTGTATAATACACATGTCAAAATATGAACTTAAAGGCCTATTTCGCCATTTTAAAGTAACGTTCCGAGATTTGTAAAGAAAAAACTTCGATAATATTTATCTAATACACAAAAAATTGAGATAAAAATTTGTATAATACACATGTCAAAATATGAACTATTTCACCATTTTAAAGTAACGTTCCGAGTACGTACTCACATGTTTGGTCTTTGTCACTTGATATAAAGTAAGAGAGAGACAAAACTATCTGTACTTGGTGAGTAACTTTACTTGAAGGTCGTGAAATAGGCCCTAAGTATACATATAAAACAAACATTAATATAAACATTTATCTGAGTAAAATCAATAACATTAACATATAAAGTATTCTTTCAAATACATTTTCAAACAGAATCCACACAGAAGCTGAAGACTTGAAGTTATTCTGGACGGTGCGTTGGGTTCCTTTAGCTGCGCCTACGCAGCGCTTCACGTTGCTACTCTGGCGCACCGTCCGCGCATTGGAAGCACAATTGAATGGACCTCAACCTGAACCTTTCAATTATGTTATTGAAAATGCTGATGTGAGTTCTAGAAAAGTCGAAAATTATAATTTTTAAAACAACTAACTAATTTAACATTATTCATCTATTAAAGAACCACTGCCAATTTAAGTTTAGTTTAAGAGTAGACTAGTGGTTAGCACTTACAAGTTTATATAATACTTGCTGTATCTACTTGCTTTATCACCATGTGTCGCCGTGAAAAATCGGTTTAAGAAAATGTAACGTTTGCGTAAGAGAGTAACAAACAAATATATTGAACCACAACTTTTCTGTGCCGGCGGCCAAAATTGGAAGCTCCTATTGTCATTTTGACTCTAATGTCATTTGGATAGATTTTCAATGAACTGACAACCAAAAGATGCGATTACAGCGACGCGACGTTGTCATCGACACAGAAAAGATTGTGACTCAATACATGCTCTTTGCTCATACATATTAGAATTCTCAGAAACATACTTAATCCTTAATCACTCACTAACTATAACATTCAAAACAGCTACTAAAAGGTGTAGAATACATTTTCAACGTGACGTCAATAGAAGAATCTCCATCAAAGAATACAACCAAGTCGTTCCACATTGACAATATTAAGGGCGATCAGAAGTTGATACTGGATGGACGATCTCACAAGTTCTCAGTGTATTTGGTCGGAGGAGATTATGTGTATACTGATATGGTGTATGTCTTGGAAGCTGAAGTCACTACTTGTTCACCTTATAGCGATTATCATGTAAGTAAAATATCGGATAGATTTTCCTATAACGTGCAATTTGTTTCATCGATCGAGTTATCCGTCCAACTTACGCCTTTCCTCCTTAAAACCTCTGCCTTATTCGCGTTGCATTTTTAGTCTGGTTTAACAAAACCTGGAAAGCAGACAGATTTGACTGACAAGGTGTCAAATACACCTTGTCAGTCAAATCTGTCACTTTGACAGTATTCAAAATTGATTGTTAAACCTGGTTTAGTGCTAAGCCAGACTAAAAATGCAACGCAAATAAGGCAGATCATGTTAAAGTCTTGGAGATAATAAAAGAATAGCGAAGATAATAAAACTTACTGAGTATTTGAGCCGTAAGTTGCTAAATCCTGTTTATGGCCATTGATTTTCTGAATAAACTTAATGTTTACTAGAATGAGTACAGACGGAACTTTTACTTAGCATAAGCTTTATCTGCAAATCAATCAGTGTTATATTTTAACCCCCGACGCAAAAAGAGGGGTGTTATAAGTTTGACGTGTCTGTGTGTGTATGTGTGTATCTGTCTGTCTGTGGACTCTGTGGCATCATAGCTCCTGAACGGATGAAGCGATGTCAATTTAGTTTTTTTTGTATTAAAGGGGACTTACGTGCGATTGTTCTTAGACATGTTAAAGTTATGGGGGTTTAAAAGTAATTGTGTAAGGAGTTTTTTTTAATTTAATTGTTATGTACTAATCAATTCAATTTAACTTTAGTTCGTATGGAATGTCGTGAGCTCTAGTGGCGAAGTGGTTAACGTCACTGACATTATGGGATGGCGGTTGACAATACCACCTTACTCTCTCCAGCCTGGTGAGATCTACTACGTCTACTGTCAGATATACCAGAATTCAACCATTTTAGTAGCTCAGGTTAGTAACAAAGTTTAAACGTAGCCTTGCCTACAGTTTTTGTTGAAAAAGTCACTGTTTTTTAAATCAAGACCGTCG
Source organism: Timandra comae (assembly GCA_958496195.1). Lineage (NCBI taxonomy): Eukaryota > Metazoa > Arthropoda > Insecta > Lepidoptera > Geometridae > Timandra > Timandra comae. The sequence continues at coordinate 7,786,812 of OY292370.1, forward strand.
TCTTCGAAGTGTGGTCTGAATTTAAAAATATCAATAGCTTGATACTCACCTAAACTTATATTATTTTTTGGCAGAGTGGTCACCATGCCGGACTGCCATCCGTGAGGTTGCGGGTTCGATTCCCGTGCGGGGTAAATATTTGTGTGAACCACAATGTTTGTCTCGATCTGAGTGTGTATGTGAATGAGTGTGTGCGTAGTTTCTGATACCCTAGATACAAGCTTCGAGCTTAGTTAGGGGTCAGTTACTATAATGAGATGATGTAGTGAATGATTATGTTATGTTATGTTATATCGCTTTAAAACTCAAAAGACACGATGAATTACCAAAACATTGAAATTAACCGAATAAAATAATTCAATCAGATCCTGTCATCTCCAAAGTTTGATATTTTAAAGTTTACCGCCCCAAAACAACAGATATCAGAATTAAATCAAAAGTTTATAATGGAGATATCGTTCGGTACGACATCTCTAATTGTTTCAGACTGACCTGTCATTCCGAGTTTGGTTCAGAGGACTGAAAGTTTATCTTAACGTGGATACTCTATACGTCACAGTTAATAGTCCATTTATTATTGAAACTTATGTGGATAACCGTGATTATTATAATGATAAACCTGGGGTAAGTTGTAAATAAGTAATTACAATGGTTCGTGAACGACTGAGCTTTTTTAGCACCCTCTATTGGTTTCCGAGGAATTATAGACTTACTACTACTTATGATGAAAAGCATTGAGATCATCAAAATCTCAGTACCTTAAAATCTATATATCTTATATATAGGTATACTAGCTTCTGCCCCGCGACTTCGTACGCGAAGAATAGTTATTTTGGGCTAACGCTAAATTTCGATATAATAAAATAACTTTAATCAATATGTGGGTCTGGCAGTGGAAATTAAAATTAAACAATAAACACGCCTATATTATTCGTTATCACTACATATGTAGTATAAAACAAAGTCGTTTTCTCTGTCCCTATGTATGCTTAGATCTTTAAATCTACGTAACGGGTTTTGATGCGGTTTGTTTTAATAGATAGAGTGATTCAGTGGGAAGGTTTTTAGCATAACTTTATCCCCATATTCCTACGGGAACGGGAACTACGCGGGTGAAACCGCGAGGCGCCGCTAGTGACATATAAATTAGGTAAACTTTCATATTTTATGTGCACTACATAATTAAAATACCCCTATCAGATATCATTCAGGACAGGTCCCTCCTTAGGTAGCTGATACGGGGTCAGTATATAAATAATATCAATTCCACGCCACTACCTCTTCCACTCCACTCCCCTTCCACACTAATACATCTTCCACACCGCTCCCACTTCCACATCACTCATCATTACTTATTTCTGGTCTTGTACCCTCGGTAGGGAGATCAATGAACTGGTTATGATGATTTAAAACAAATTGGTACGTGGTGGGGTTCCAACCAGGCACCTTCCGATCGAAAGTCAAAGGCCTTAAACCCCTACGCCACCGACGCTCTACATTACACCGTCCTACATCCACACTAATCCCATTTCCACTCCACTTCCACGCCACTACCCCTTCTACCCCACTACCACTTCCATCCCATTTTTTCATCTTTTCTTCGGAAGAGTCGGCGTTTCATTACACAATACATATTCAGTAGAACGCCGATTATCTGAATTAATTGGGACCGGGGTCCATTCGGATAATCGAAAATTCGGATTATCGCACATAGCTGGACTCGCGCGCAAAGGGTTCCACCAAAAATGACAAAAAAACACGTTTGTTGTATTGTGAAGCCCCGCTTAAATATTTATTTTATTTTATGTATTTTCCTATAGCGGCAATAGAATAGAAATACATCATCTGTGAAAATTTCAAGTGTAGCTTTAGCTTTCACCGTTCTTGACCTTGAATATGCATCATTCTCTCATATCATACGTCCAATGTCCATAGTTCTTGAGATAGTCTGGTGACAGACGGTCGGTCGGACAGCGAAGTCTCAGTAATATGGTTCCGTTTTTACCCTTTGGGAACGGAACTCTAAAAACGATGTCACACGTAGAATAAACTATAATAAGTTTAACAAACACAGTTCTACAATATCTATAGCTCACTTAAACATCTCGATCCAGAGTAAGTTATTTTATTTTATTTCATTTTGTATTTAAGTGGCAATCCCAGCGGGCCTTAACGAAAATCCCTACTAATATAATAAATGCGAAAGTAACTCTGTCTGTTTGTCTGTCTGTTACCTTTTCACGGCTTAACTACTGAAATAATTGACTTGAAATTTGGTACAGGGGTAGATTAAGGTCCGAGAAAGAACATAGGCTACGTTTTATCCCAAAATTCCCACGGGACCGGGAACTACGCGGGTGAAACCGCGGGGCACAGCTAGTACAAAATATAATAAATCACAACAATTAATAGAGGTACATTACATAGTAACTTAGGACCGATTCGGATAATTGGCGATTCGGTTAATCGGCGTTCTACTATATTGGAAAGTGTTTTAGATTCTGCGAAAAATTCTGGAAAGATTTTGGAAAGATTCTGGATTGTAATTAAGCGAATCTATGTATCTATAATAAGTGGGTGATTTAGTTATAAAAAACCCTGCTCGACTTAACTAATTTAATATCATAAAGCTAAAATCGATAAATCGCACATGAATAATAATTTTCGTATAGTAATATTTTAGATCGAAAATGTCTGAAGATATGATAAACCAGAAATCAAATTATGAGTAAAATATCAAGAAAATATCTAATTAGGGCGAGCAAAGCGAAGCCCTTGTAACGCAACAATTTGGTACATTTTATGAAAAAACTACTTCACCTACAGATTTGATATTTGAAATAGTTATTTAAATTAATGTCAAGATTTATAATGCGGGGTGAAGAATATTGTTAAATATCTATTAATAAGTAAAAATACGGTATTTTTTTATTTAAGTACTTATAGTTTTGATACGCTGCCTCATTTTCCGTCAATTTATTTTAGTCCGCCATTTTGTCATTCAGCTGTCAAATTACAAATTGAAACACATGTCATGTGTATTTATTGATATCAATTTCGACGCAAATCAACCCCAAAATAACTTTTTACCCCTTTTTAATCATGTTAGGTGGTGATTTTAAGAAAAATGAGTATCACATATTTAATTAATCTTTTTGAAGAACATTTATGCCAAGTTTGAACTTAATCAGACCACGGAATCACGTTGTCCCATACAAACTTTGCAACCCCTTTTCACCCCTTTAGAGGAGGAATTTTCAAAAATCCCTTCTTATCAGACGCCTACGTAATACAAATAACACACCCTCCAAGTTTCAGGTCTCTACGATCAGCGGTTTAGGCTGTGCGTTGATCCATCAGTCATTCAGGACAAAGCCTTTTATATAATGATATAGATTAAACTCTTCCGTTACTGAGTGATGTACTGACTGACAGACAACGCACAGCCGAAACTACTGGTTGTAAAGAGCTGAAATTTGGCACGTGTGTCTGTTGGGTTGTAGGCTACCACTAAGAGAGGATTTTTGGAAATTGGGGGAGAAAAGGGGGGTAAATTGAAATCAACGCGGGTGAAACCGATTAGTTTTGAAAGTTACTTATAAAAGCACATACAAAAAATATCTCTTAGATAAAACTCTAAATTATAACTTACAAAGAAAGGATAAAGAGTAACAAGAAAACATGGAGCACCATAACTTATACGAACGTTAAACAGTGTTTATTTTACCAATTTATTAAAAGTAAGGTGTAAGATAACGGCTCGCTTATTGGATTTCAAGATTATGTTGTATTTTAGTTCTTATGGACATGTTTGTATGAGAACGAACCTTGTATGGAGTTTGAAACTGTAAATGATGGTGTGTTGGAGTTTACGGGATTACCTGAGTGCGGACAGTAAGTTCATTTTTATTTATTTTTTTATCCTAGGTACAAGTTTCGAACTTAGTTAGGGGTCAGTTACTATAATGAGATGATGTAGTGAATGATTATGTTATTTTGTATTATTTGTATGGTCAACGTCAGATAAAAGGTATACAGTCACAATATTTTCTGTGCCAGTGGCACCGTTCGCTGTAATCGCATCTTTTGGTTGTCAGTCTATTGAAAATGTAACTCGCTACGCTCGCTCGCCTCGCGCTTTGTGGGATCACAGTTCTAACCTCAAAAATCAATAAGAATTCTGCGAATTAAGGAAACTAATATTCCTTATTACAATTATTACTAAATTACATCCTATGCAATAAAAAAATATGATGTTTATCCGTTGTTTAAGCTTAACTGAGTTCGAAACTAAATAGCGATGATTAAGTACAGGATATTTACTAATTATTATTTCAGATACACAATAATTGTCCAGGTAAACATATTAGATCAACAAGCTACAGCAAACGCTTCTATTATCATTGTAAACCCGACATTACCTGTTATTTACGTAAGTATGCTAATTATGGAAATTAAGTACCTTAATTATAATTAATGGTGTATTTAATGGAAACATAATTTAAAAATAAAAAGGATTAACACATAAAAAGGTGTGATTACTTAATATATAAGCTAAAGTTAGAGTTATTTGTTCATTATGGTTAATCTGGGCTGCTATTAGTTTTGTCTAATCCTTACTATCCTTACTATCCTAACTAATATTATAAATGCGAAAGTAACTCTGTCTGTCTGTTACCTTTTCACGGGGCTGCTTATGGTCCGAGGAAGAACATAGGCTATGTTTTATCCCGAAATTCTCACGGGATCGGGAAGTACGCGGGTGAAACCGCGGGGCACAGCTAGTTACTTATAAAAAATACTGCTGGTAATATTTTTAATTAAATTGTATTTATGTACCTATTCAATTCTTATTTAATTTTATTCTATGTCTAATTGGGATAAAAATACCTTTCTGTTTGACCAGATTGGTCGATGAAATTATTTAATATTTTACGTAAATATATTCAACATTGAAATTAGAAGCTTCTTTGATAACGGCTACCCATCTTTTTTAGCAGTGATGGACGTTGTTTAACCGCACAAATCGTCAATATCCGTGCTTCAATTTAATCTACTTATTATTTGTTTAAGACTACCTGCACCCAGCTGGTTCTCTCGCATACTCGTAGTTTTTAAACAATACATTTTGCTTGTTTCTTACGCGTTAATAACACAATAGGGTAATAAAATAGTAAATACATAATCCTGGTGGTAGTACATATTGTTTGTTTAAGTCGGTTTTTTCTAGCCGGTGGAATGTTTACCAAAGCCTTTTTCTTGGTATTTTTAGAGTGTTAAGAAAACTATACTTTATAATGTTATCTATTTGTGTAAAGTTTACAGTATTTTGTTAAGTAGGTATAATAAGCCTCATTGGATTACAATAAGATAAATAAATGAAACAAAACCTCATTTAAGAACTTTAAAGTTGATTTTTTTAAATTGCTTATAAATTTTAAATTGGTATTCCACTTTTAAAAAGGGCTTTTGATATACGCCATTGAACACCTAGTTACAATTTTATAATGTCTCTTTTAATGAGAGGGATTTAAGTTCTTTTTATGTAGGTAAAAAAACGAATTAGCATTATCATTTAGTCCATTTAAAAAAAAAATAGACCCTTGAAAGACACTTTCTTACTTTTAGGCACTAAAGGAATCTTAAGTTCCTTTTTTCTTTTTCAGATACAACCCCTACCCCGTGTAATAAATGATAAGAGTTCATTGACCCTGGTAGCGAATGCTAGTAATGTCACTCCGACTTGCACGTTAACTTGGAATTTCGCATCTGAACAATATTTACAATCATTACCTGATAATGACACTTGTGATGATGATTGTCAGGTACATATACATTATTATTGTATAGTAAATAAGAGTTAAAGAAAACAATTGTTCAGATACTTATGTGTTTTCCTTTTAAAGTTCTGATTTCGAACAGTAAATCTAGACGTGTTTGGAGGCAATTTACGACGTTGACACCGCGCGATTAGTTTACTTTAGTTATTTTCACAGTATCATGTCGTATGGAATACTATTGTGGGGTAATGCCGCGGATATAGATTCTATCTTTGTCTTGCAGAAACGAGCTGTTCGCGCTATCTATAAGATGGGCCCCAGGGAGTCACTAAGAAATAAATTTAAAGAAATTAAAATAATGACCGTACATTCACAATATATCTATGAAAATCTTTTGTATGTTCACAAAAATTATGTAAATTTTAAGAAAAATAGTGATCTTCACAATCTCAACCTTAGGAATAAAGATAAACTCTCTGTGCTCACTACTAGGCTCCATAAAATTTCTAACTCTTATAAAGGTCACTGTATACGCTTCTACAATAAACTTCCAAACGAAATAGTTAATTTGTCTATTGGTAAATTTAAAAATGTAGTGAAACGTAATTTGTGCGAAAAAGCTTATTACACTATAGTAGATTATTTAAATGATAAAATCGTCTGGAAATGAATTGCTCTTTTTATATCTCTTATTATTTTCATTATGTACACATATTTTTATTTTGTGAATACAATCACAATAAAAAAAGACAACCCCACTGAGTTTCTTGTTAGTTCTTCTCAGTAGTGGGCACGTAGTGAACTAACAATCAAATCAATTTAGTTTAAGTTTTGACGATTATAAGTGATTGTATCAATCCTTGATAATAAAGATAATTTGAGTTTGAGTTTGAGTTTGAATACGGTATAATATGATAAACATAAAAATGTTGGTAAAGCTTAAGTTTACGTTTCTAAATGTCCAACACCGAAAAGTTGCGATGATAAAAAAAACTACTTTGAAATTTTACCTATCTACTTTTTTATTTACCAGTAATATATTTTATTTTTTAGGGGTTATTAAATACCCATATAAAACATCGTATTTTTATTTACACAGAAAACAAACGCTTAAGAAAAATTGCTTTTAAACTCAAGCAAATAGATTCCAATATAGCTAAAAGCTTCTTAACTTTCCTCAGCACGGCGAAGCTCTATCGGACGCTATGACAATATATTCCCTCGAAGAAAACTTCCTCAGCGAGTTGTCTGACTTCTCTAACGACACTGAATGGAGACAAGTGTCCGTAGAGCTGACAGCTAGAGCTGGGAGAGCGCGGTTTGTAGCTCAATGTGGATGCTCCCTTACATTTAGTTGTAGAACTAAGGGAATGGTGTACGGAGAAATAAACTTTGAGATTAATGAGCCTCCTTATGTGGAAGAGTTTAAGGTCGGTTTTAGATCGTTCTTAAATAATGTAATGTTCTTAATCAATCAGTCAATTATCTTCATACAGCACCTGATACGAAACGGTGCTTATCATCTTTATATTTTTAAGAGAGTCAAAAAACTAATGTGATTGTTTTCGAAGATAGATCGACGTAGAATATACTTTTTAGAGTGTGCATTAACAATTCATATACTACTTTATTTTTCATGAATTTCGGATTCAATTCGAGAGACAGATTTGAACCTATAATAAAATTCAAAGAAAATAGAATCACGCCGTCACAGCTACTATTCAATAAGCATATTTTCAGATATCGCTAGAAACCGGAGCAGCAATGGAGACTGTGTTTCACATCACCAAGCCGCCAGCCTCAGACCCTGATAAGCCTCTCTTGTACACTTTATGGTGCAGCCTCGACGGCTCAGACACGCTCGTACTGGCATCAAACTTACAGCATATGGCTGTTGATACCTTTTTACCATTTGTAGGTAAGAATATTGGGAGGTGTTATGGGTGGTGAAAAAAAGAAAAAATATTTTAAAGTACTTACATACTTATTTAAATATTGGTATCTGCTATAGTTTGTTAAAGTTAAATCCAAATTCTGAGATACTTGCAATGCTTAGGTAATACATCATCAAATTACAATGATATGTTTAGGTGTCAAAGCTGCAAATCCATCACTCTGCCTTTTTGAAGCTACTACTTTTCACTACATAGTATAAAACAAAGTCGCTTTATCTGTCCCTATATCCCTATATATGCTTAGATCTTTAAAACTACGCAACGGATTTTGATGCGGTTTGTTTTAATAGATAGAGTGATTCAGTGGAAAGGTTTTTAGCATTTTATCCCCATATTTCTACGGGTAAGGGAACTACGCGGGTGAAACCGCGGAGCGCCGCTAGTATCACATTACGGTAATTCGACAAGACATTTGTGGGAGATAAAAATTTCAAATTATTCTAGAAACATTCAACGATTCTAATTTGTTTATTACCAACATAATATTGGTTTGTTTCTTACTGACCTGCTTAATTTATTCTTTGAAATAAACAATAAATAAAAACAACCACGTCTCAAGCAATAATAGTAAATACGTACTCAGACTTAGGAACTATTATTCTACAGCAATACTTAGACTTAGCAACTATCCTCCATTACACTTCAAGACAACTTCAAAGAAACAAACTTTTCTCATATCATAGATGGTGGTACAAATGTATGGGTGGAAGTCTGCGATTCCTTCGGGGCCTGTGCTTCTAGTGATGTGAAGAATGTTCTAGTAAGTCCAGGTGAAGGTAGAACTGTTGAAATACTCCTGGAGATGATGAGAGGGTATATCCAGAGGTGCGAGGTTATGCTGCTTCGAAGGATTGTCCAGTCTGCTGTAGTTACTTATATTGTGAGTAAATTTTGGGTATAATTAACATTTATTTGCGTTTAATTGCGAAAAACTGTTTACTTAATTAGGTACTTAACTTACTTATCACTACATAGTATAAAACAAAGTCGCTTTCTCTGTCCCTATGTATGCTTAGATCTTTAAAACTACGCAACGGATTTTGATGCGGTTTATTTTAATAGATAGAGTGATTCAGTGGGAAGATTTTTAGCATAATTTTATCCCCATATTTTTACGGGAACGGGAACTACGCGGGTGAAACCGCGGGGCGCCGCTAGTTACATTATAATGTAGACCTCATGTTAATTCCATTAAAGTTATTACAATAGATACAAGCTGTGATCCGCAGTTTTACCACCATTTTTTCTTAGCGGATATCTACGTATTAGTAGTTACGATCTGTGTGCCAAAATTCAGTGCAAGTTTGAGCTGTATGTTGATAGATCACACTAAGGGCCTATTTCACGACTTTCAAGAAAAGTTACTCACCAAGTAAAGTTAGTTTTGTCTCTTTCTTACTTTATATCAAGTGACAAAGACAAAACATGTAAGTACTCGGAACGTTACTTGAAGATGGTGAAATAGGCCCTTAGCCAATAACAGTAGTTCACTTCTTCCAGATTAATATCTCATGATGACCTAGGTACAACAACTTTAAACTAAAAACTCTTTGTTCCAGAACGCTGCACAAACTGAACCATTGACAACCTTCATCAAAGAGCTACTGGTAATCCTGCCGAGTATTGACGTCGATCACTGCCTCAGTACCACCGAGGATTACCATACATTATTAAATTGGCTCAGCTTACACGGCGTTGATACTGCTTCTTTGACTGATTAATTTTGAATCGATATTATTTTAATACTTACTAACTACCTACTTTTGTTCCTCAATAATACTTTTAAAATTCCGAGAAATGCCGGGCTAGAATGACTTCGAAAACGCGATAGATATAGCAAGTTATCACATCCAACTGTCAAAATATGATAAAAGTAGCCGCCATATTTAATTTTATCATATCGTAGCACGACATAATTCATTTGTTCATGCTCGCGAAATCGATATTATTTCGTGGTGTCGATATATTTTATCACGCACAATCATGCTGACTTCATAGTTCATTAAATTACAGGTCTTTATCGCGTATTAAAATTATTTACGTTGACGTTTTCCCTCGAGAGTAGAGTGACCATGTTCGGTGTAACCTTGTCGAAATGTCGAGTTGAATAATTAGAATCGAATAAAAACAACATAGTTTTAATATGTTTCTACTAATTGTATTTTACGCCGTGTAACCGCAAAACTTTCACATTATCACACGATAGCTCTGAATTTCTTTACAAAAGGAAATCTGCCGAATTTCCATTAAATAAACTATTTATTACAAATTTAAGCTAAAAGTATATAAATATTTCAATTAATAGGTAAATTAGTTCGAACTTAGTAAGGGGTCAGTTACTTACTACGTATAATGAGATGATGTTGTGAATGATTATGTTATGTTATGTTAAATATACTTACTTAATTAATTTAAAACGTGATTGCATTTTTGGTTACTTACATCCTTCCTTAGCTATCCTTTAAACTAGAAAATTTGTGAGAATGAATAATACTTGTTTCTTTATTTTTCACAATAAAACTACCTGGACTGATGGAAATCCTTTATAAACTGACTAACACTTCGTAGTTTTCGTTTTATGAGAATTGAAACTTGAAATTAGCCTTGAATAGTTTTACAGTTGGTCAAACCAAAAATATCGCACAAAATACTTAAACTGGAGAGGGAGAGAGCAGCAGAGAACTCATAAAATTTTATTTTTATTTTATTTTATTAATTATGATATTCAACAGCAAATTAATACATATGAGTATATTGTATGTAAACATGATTAGTAGGTACTTAGCCAATAACAGAATATCACAACAAAATCAAAAGGAAAATGGAATATACAATAATATGCTACTTAAGTTAAACTCAAAGGTGATCTATAAAATCATAAACTCAGAAATCATAAACTTTATTTGCATTACAAGTGTTTAAACATTATAAATTGTTTAAACCGCTTACTTTATAAGTATGTACTTAGTACAAATAATAAGGCCTAAAACAAGAACTACTTATCTTTTTTTCTACAACCCACATCGTCCCACTTCTGGGCAAAGGTCTCCCCCAAACATCTCCAACTCCCTGTCCTTCGCAGAGAGTAGCTGGTGGAACCAAAAATACACGAATAAAAATGTAAGAATAAAATAAAAAACGAATATCCTTACTAATATTATAAATGCGAAAGTAACTCTGCCTGTACGTCTGTCTGTTACCTTTTCACGGCTAAACTACTAAACCGATCGACTTGAAATTTTGTACAGGGGTAGCTTAGAACGGACATAGGCTATGTTTTATCCCGAAATTCCCACGGGATTGGGAACTACGCGGGTGAAACCGCAGGGCGCAGCTAGTAAGTACATATAACCTTGCCATTTAGTATTGTTAAGAGTATTCTCAGAGGCTGTTTAATAAATTGTGAAAAATAAACCCAACCTTTGGAAATGTAAAGAGTTTCATTCGCAAAACAAACAAAGCTAAGTAAGAATAAACATGTATGTAAGTATAAATAAAATGGCAGTTCTCATAGGAACGCTTGTTAGCGAAACAACTGCACTACCTAACATACGACAAAGCAAAACCTAGCCCAAGGTATAATGTACGTACCTTGTAGACGTGGTGTAAGGCATCACATTATGACAAATTCATAATTATTTACTTTTAAAATGGGAACACAATGTATTTAGAAAAGTGTATCTTTTACGGATTAAAAAATAAAACATTTAGATTTCTATTACTACGTTAAAGTAAGTAACTGCTTATAGCGTAGGTAATACTTATATAGCGCTTAACACCTACGCCCATAAAAATATTTAGTAATCGATCTATTAGATAAAAGGTCAAGAAAAACTGAAACACAGATTCTGAAGGAGATTTCATTTAAATTGAATCTGATAGTCTTTGATAATAATGGACACTATAATATAACATAGTAATTCACTACATCATCTCATTATAGTAACTGACCCCTAACTAAGTTCGAAACTTGTATCTAGGGTACCAGAAACTACGCACACACACATTTAAACACACACCCAGACCGAGACAAACATTTGAGATTCACACAAATATTCACCATGCACGGGAATCGAATCATAATATGCAAGAAACATATGCTTTTCTTTTGTGTTTTACACCATACACAAGTGAAGTAAACGTAGAGTATCTGAACTCGCCTTTAACGTTAACGAACCGATATGAGATCGAAGAAAAATATATATATTCTATTAACTAAATGTATGTATTTTATTGTGACTTCATGACGTAGTAATACTGACTGCGCCTTGCGGTTTTACCCGCATTTGCCTCATACATTACCTACTTATAATCAGCTTTAGTAGCAGAATTAAGTTAAAAGCATGGTTTTAACGATAACATTCGTTAAATACAATTCTTGTTATGTATTTTGTTCAATATTTTTCACATTCCGTGAGCGCATTAAAAAAGCTTAACTTCTTATCAGTTCCGCTAATCTATTATTAGCAATTCACACTATTTAAACAATAGATAACTATGTACCAAGAAATAAGGGATTAAATTAACCTCGGTCGGGAGCGACATGACCAAAAACAATGGACTTATCCCTTCCCCCTAATTAGGGGTGCGTAAACGCAGGTAAACGTCAATATATAAAGAAAACTATTTGCTCTATTCTCTCATTTCTTTTTTAAATTTCAAAGTGTGACAAGCCAGTGTCATCAGTCTTATATTTTAGTTTTTAGTGTATTTGAAACCAGTGATATTATTTGAAATAAGAATGTTCAAGTCAGTGCCATCGATGAGCAAGGAGGATCGTAGGAGAGGCAGGCCCACTGGGAAAAATAGGATACCTTTGTCACTAGTAAGTTTTATTTACTTACTTACTTATATTATTTTTAATTTGTTATACTAACATCGCTCGGGTTGGAATTTATTAAATTTGATTTAAATCGGTTCAGAAGCTAATACAAAAAAGAATGACAGCCACATACAGACAAACATACATACATACTTTCACGTTTATAAGTAGATAGGTATATAATGTTAGTAGGATATAGTTACTCTTAATTTTTTTTGTCAAGTAAATCATTTGACATGAAATAATGTTTTGTTATCACTACATAGTACATATACCCATAACAAAGTCGCTTTCTCTGTCCCCATGTCCCTATGTATGCTTAGATGTTTAAAACTACGCAACGGATTTTGAAGCGGTTTGTTTTATTAGATAGAGTGATTCAGTGGGAAGGTTTTTAGCATAATTTTATCCCATTAACTACGCGGGTGAAACCGCGGGGCATCGCTAGTAATAGATATTTTAATTATTTCTTTTTTGTTATAACGTACCTATGCCACTTCGTCCTTAAAGCGTGCATAGGCATGGGTGTCATTCGACGACGGTTATCCTCAAATTCATCATTTTCTATGAAAATGTTCTTGTGTTATTATACTTTTTATAACGTTATTTCTATCGGTCGTCGGTTTTTAGTTTTCTTAACTCATTAGGTACCTAACCTACTTACATTATTCTAAAAGGTACATTGCTAACATACTTATAATAATTTTTCAATTTGAAAATCAATACGTGTTAGATTATGATAGGTATGCCGCACATATCAATTATTAAGTTTTTAAACGTTATTACACAGACTATTTGGAGCCACTTTCAAACTCCTTAATATAATAACTACCAACGGCGCCCCGCGGTTTCACCCGCGTAGTTCTCGTTCCCTTAGGAATATATATAAATTATGTTAAAACTTTCCCACTGAGTCACTCTATCTATTAAAGCAAACCGCATCAAAATCCGTTGCGTAGTTTTAAAGATAGGCATACATACATAGGGAAAGAGAAAGCGACTTTGTTTTATACTATGTTGTGGTTTAATTAAGGTTTTAAAATGTTATCCATTGATATTTTAAAATGTTTAATATTAGTTTTTATGAACCATTTTTGTTTGTGTGTAGGAAGAACGCCGCGCTCGTAACGCCCAATACGAGAGGGAGAGAAGAAATGAAACAGCAGACGCCATGACGCAGTTAGCGGAGGCTGCTGGGTGTGATCCTCAGGTACATAAACTTTTTTCTTGACAAATGTGTCAAAACAAAACAAAAATTTGGTTTTTTCGTTACTTTAGTGATCGAAAAATGTACTTATGTTACATGTATGTCCTTGATATCTTGAATTTCTCGTAGGTAAATTGGCAAAGCCTTTATGGAGCCATTAATGTAACTACCCCGACTTTGTTTCTCACTTTTTTATTGTTAACTCACTATGACTTGGTTGTTATCAACAAAAAGACATCTCAATTTTTATATAGTAATCCTTAACAGAGTAGCTATAATCTTATTGGTCTATTAATTTCTTTAATATATCAAGTATAAATTGTACATCAGTGGCGCTAACTGAATCTTTTCTTCGTAGATATCAAACGCGGATCTATTGGCTACTGTTGTCAGCCGATTACAAAGAGCTTCTAAGAAGTCTGACGATTTAGAAGATATTAAAAGGATTAACAACAAATTGGAATCTCAAAGTGAGTGAGAAAAAAATAGTAAAAGTTATTTGCAATTTTATACTTTAAAACATAATGTAACAGAGTTTATTTTTGTTTACAGTTGAAATGTTACTCAGTCGATTGGGCAATGACGTCAATCTTGATGAAATAGAACTTGACGAGACGGTAAGTTGGCGCACATCCTGGTAACATCATTAACATTAACATAATCATTCACTACATCATCTCATTATACCAACTGACCCCTAACTAAGTTCGAAACTTGTATCTAGGGTATCAGAAACTACGCACATAAAAACATGTTCTGTTTGTTTCAGGATCAAGACGCAGATTCAGAGCAAAGTTCGTCTGTCAAAACTGATTCTGGATGTGATGACATCGTACTGAAGAGACCGAGGAAATATGTAAGTTAAAATCCTAATACCTTTTGTTTACTTACCTAATTATTTTATAGGGTAGGTATTTTAAAAATGGTGTCTTTAAACCTACGGTACAGCGGAAACGACTGTAATGATTTATGTTCAATGTTGTATTTTGATAAGGGTTTCTATGGACAAAAGTGAAATCTCTTTATCACAAAACCTTCTTTACATGTTACTTATAAACAAACTAATTGAACTCCCATTTACAGAGAAAAAAAGCGCGAAATAACACAATACACGACAAATACCAGTCCGAAACAGAAAGCACGTCATCCTCAGATACTTCCGAAGACCAACAATCGTCCTGCAGTGCATCTAGAACAGAATCTAGACAAGAAAACAACGTCCCATGTGAACATACACGACCTAAGCAAGAAAACAGTGCTACATGTGAATATATACGATCTAGGCAAGAAAACAATGCACCATGTGAAGAAATAGACGTGAATATTGAAGACCTTATTAAAGATGTCGTCGACACACATGGGATACAACTAGAAGATATAATTCCACATGTACCTGATAGTAATGGAGCAAACGAGCCAGCGTTGGAAAATTTGGGTGAGTTCTTTAATTACATCTTTTTTATTTATTGTTTTGAATTGCAATTCTATTAGTTAGCTCATTTTTAGAGGAATGCTGTAGGGACATAGCAGTAGATTAGCTTTTTTCTTCTTCTTCAAGGTGTATTAATTATCTTATATAACTAGTACCAATGTAGTTTTGAAATATTCCCGCTAGTTCAGTTTCTAATTTACATATTTGTTGGGGGGTTACTGGATTAACTGTCATTTTTTTTCTTTACTTACGTATTTTTAATTTTAAGTTGTATAAGAACCTATTGTAATTTTTTTTTTATTTCATTTGTTGTTTTTAAATAACAATGTATGAGATTATATGTTAATTGTATTTGTGAAGAATATTTAATAAATGAATGCAGAAATCATCCGGTCAAAAATAATTACATATTTAGTTACTTATTGGGTTTTTTAATTATAAATATTTTGTTACAGATGAATCAGACAAAAGATTATTTACCGAATTGTTCGATCGTGACATTTTTAGCGGTGAACAGTCACTAACTATTCCGGTAAGGCATTTTTTTATATTCTCTTATAATGTGTTTTTAATTAATAAGTACATACTTACTTAATATTTTATTGGGTTCCATCATTTGGATCAGTCAGGCATTTGTTTTGACAAAAATCTTATAGAACGACATTTAAGTATTTCTTTTCCGAAATCTTAAATTAATGTTTTCTTTTGCAGACTCAAGAAACTAACTGGCCTTTGGATTTCAACGATTTCATAAACGGATTCTAGTGCAATTTTAATTTAGTAAATCAATAGTTTAATTAGAAAATCGGTGCCAATATTGTAAACTCTAGTCTGACGACATTAATAAGTGCAATCAAAACATTTTTTACTTTTATAATAATGTACTTACTTAGTTTAATTTTGTAATGCAATTTTAGTTTTTAAGGACTTATTTAAGTAATTATATTGTATAAATTTGAATGACCAGCAATTAATTTGTGATACATACCTACTTGAAACATTTTGAAATAAATACTTACTTATTTATAAAAAAGCACTTGAGTATTTTTTTACCACCTACCTTTTGGGGAGTCATAGATTTCATATAAGTACTTACCTAGTTACTATTTGGTAATATTTTTATTAGATTTCATTATAAATAGGTATGGACTTAGGTAATCCATGAATATAAGATTTTCAATAAACAAAATAATTGTTATAAGTAATTGAATGAATTGATGTTAGTACGTTTTTCAATAGCTATGAAATCGTCTTCCACAATCACAGTTTTTCATATAATCTGTCATCTCTCTTTTCGATGAGTACCTATTCATTATCTTTTCAACATCTTTAGAGTTGAATAAACAAAAGTAACTAGGTACCTAATTACCTAGGTAAGTACTTACTTATTAAAAAATATCCATCACGTATTTCGCTATTCATAGGATGTAAGTAGACTTTAGGGCTGGCGAAATTGCGACCAGGATTTGAATGGCAAGTAGGTACTTGTAGATGTACCCCAGCTTCGAAACAAACGATTTTGAAGTCTATTTCCTAAAACCAAAGCGGTAAAAAACTTTTGAACTCAACCACTGTAATCTTTTTACAACCTCAGGTACAAAGTTAGAAAAATTAAAACCAGTTTTATAGTAAATGGAAAACAATATGGATGCTCGACCGGGATTAAAATCAGGTAAGCAAAACACACAATGCATACATTTTAAAAATATTACAACTTGTATGACCATCATATTGTTTTGAACTTTAATAAAAGTTCGTCAGGTAAAAGTTCTTAGTTCTTGAAAAAATACTCACAAAGGGATATAAGAGAAGAGAGGTTCAATTGCGGAAAATTACCCGCTTACAAGGACCACACATACTTACTTAGGTACCTAGTTATTTATGATTTAGATTAATTGAAATATAAATGATGCTAAAAAAGTTTTAATAATGTCATTATACAGAAGACTTACTCTAACACAGAATAAAGACTAAGTGCTTACTAAGTAAGATAATAAGACTGTGATTCTACAATCTAACTTCTGCACAAAACTCGTAGAAGAACGGTAAGATTTCACAATTCTTTCCCAAATAATGGTAGGGGAGCCGTAGAACATAAGCATCAAAATGAAATAAGTAGTTACCTATAAGTTTTCGAGTAAGTACTTGGGTGTATGTTAGGTGTATCAACCTACTATGTATACCTAATAAGAAAAAATCCTATTAACCAACCATCTAGCTTTACAAACTAAATGAAATACTTAGTTAACAACATACAAACGAAACATGCTGATTGTGCAGCTAAAATGGCGGACTACAATAAACAGTAACTGGAAATATCTCTGTTCATTCATGAAAATACTGCAAGTATTCAAACAGAGCCGTGCAATGTGAAACAGGCACAAAGAATGCAACGTTCGCATCGCATCTGAGCCAATTGGCTAACAACCGATGGAACACAAAAGGAGGATTATATTCAACGCTGAAATATAACAGTCGATATTTATCGTTTTATTGTATTGTTTACATACTTACATTTTGTTTTATTTATGTAATTTAAGTAAAGAATATTGTGGTGTAGTTTGCGAATTTCAATATGTAGGTTTCGTTGTAGCACGCTGTACAGATTATAAAATGCTAACGTAGTTGTGGGCACTTCTGTAGAGGATTAAAATTAAATTACAAATTCCATGTAAATTGAAATTTGTATGTGTAAATTGTGTTTGTTTTAATCATTACATATGTCAGTTATAATTGTTTACGCGTATTGCTCCTCACTGCACTAAAATAATTAGTGGGAATGAGAGGTCATTTTCCAGCAAGGGATCGCAAAGGGTCGGATAGTTTTATTATTTGGAACTTTTGAATTATTTCACAGAATATAATTGCTAAACGCCTACTTCATTAATATACGTACGTAGTTTAAAAACACCATTAATATGATCTTTAATAAATCGTAGAGCTTTGCATAGAGGCTAAGGGAAGCTTTAAGAATAAAGCTTCGCTTATCGTCTAAGCAACTTGCTAATTATAGGGTAATCCTAACTAATATTATAAATGCGAAAGTAACTCTGTCTGTTACCTTTTAACTACTAATCCGATTGACTTGAAATTTGGTACAGGGGTAGCTTATGGTCCGGGAAAGAACATATTTTTATCCCGAAATTCCCACGGGATCGGGAACTACGCGGGTGAAACCGCGGGGCACAGCTAGTAGATGAATAAAACAAAGTTAAATTATAACAGACCATTCATTTATTCATTATTAAAACTATTTTACTTAGTCTTCAAGAACAAACTATGTATCTACATTATGTATTATGCTACTAAATACAAAATACGTGAAATATATTACCTACAAAACCACACTGGCGATGGTAATTACAAATTACAAAAATATTGCACATTTTATCTAATTCTTTAGTTTAGCCAAAAGAAATAATAAGTATTCGCACACAATTAACATAAAACATCATAATGTAATACAGGTTTCAAAATTTCTTCCAACCCCCTTCTCCAGAAACAAGGGCCTATTTAACTATCTTCAAGTAACACTACCGAGTACGAACTCACATGTTTTGTCTTCGTCACTTGATATAAAGTAAGAAAGAGACAGAACTGTACTTGGTAACGTTACATGAAGGTCGTGAAATAGACCCTTAGTTACATTAATTAAAACATAATAATGTTACTCGAAAACTATTATTTACATTACAAAACGTGGACAGATAAGTATATCAATACATTTACATGAAAATTTATTTGTTAATAGCCATTATTTAACGAGGCAGTTCGACATTGAACCAGGGGCCTAAGTCTGCAATTTGACATTATTGATCAGACAATATGTTGATATTGAGGCACCATAACGAGAGAGTTAGAAATTTGGTATTCTGCTAAAATTTATTCATATGGCTATGGTGTCTCAGTGGTCTTTGTTGCATATCAAAATTCAAATAAAAATCGTCAGAATACTGTTTCCATGACAACCATCTAAGTTTTATGGAGCCATTGAGTCAGCGGAGTAGTTTTCAATAAGGAAATAAGTACCAAAATGACAACAAATATCAAAAAACGGCCATAATGTTGATATTAAAATACATTTGAGTAGCATTATCACAGCTTAATAGTTTAGAGAATAAGGGCCCTGAACCTTAGGTACTTATATTACAGGTACAGGTATATTACAGGTACCTTCTTTATTCATGAACGCCTAGTAAAATTATTAAACGTATGTCGATTTTGTTCTTCTTTCAAAAAGCGAAGGTCTGATGGTATTTTTTGCCCTACCGCGAAGTAAAAGGAGAGTTATAAGACCGGTTTGTGTTCATATTTTTCCTCATAACTATTTTCAAAGTTAAAGTTATCAAGTGGGCTTCATTATAGCGTTATGTAGGTGTTTAAGACAAGAATATATATGTATACATACACAAATTTAAGAATGTTTCTTCTTATTTTTTGTAAAGGTACTTGACACAAGTTGAAAAGCAAAGGTTGCGAGTGAAACTGCATGCCTTACCTATACTGGACAGCCCATCAGATAGTACCAGGTTCGATTTTCATAAGAAAAGTCGTTGTATCTTTACTACCGCTAGGCGATAGGCGTCGTTAGTCTGAGATGATATAAGTACCTATATTTAAGATTTTGTGCAAGATTATTCCATTCCATATTTTTTCAGTACCACAGATGCATGCATATCGCAAGTAAGGGCCTATAACACGACCTTCAAGTAACTTTAATCATCAAGTAAAGTTAGTTCTTTCTTACTTTATGTCAAGTGACAAAGACAAAACATGTGAGTAAGTACTCGGAACGTTACTTGAAGATGGTGAAATGAGCCCTAAGTCTAATTAGGAACCGGTAACTATAAATAATCTAGACTCGCGGTAGGCGAGCCGCACCGTGTGTAATATTACACAAACCATTTGGAGCCACTTTTGCCCCCTCATAAATCAAAAACTATTTCACATAAATAGATTTTACACAAATACTTAACCCATTCCTTTGTTAATAATGCATACGTCAGTTATTTTTTCAGCAGAATTTATCAACAATAGTCTGCTAGAGATCACTTCAAGTTCGAAGATAAGAAGGTATTCGTTAATAGTTTGTTCAAGAAGACTAATCATTAAAATTAGCTATTTTAAATTTAATTTTCTAACACCATTTAAGACAATAATATGTCACGGAAAAATGTACGTATTAGTCTAAAAATATTGTATTTGTTATCAAATATGGTTGTTACCATTTCCAATAATTATTAACTAAATAAATGGTTTTAATGGAAATTCATTCATTTTATTTGAAACTTACATTTGTACTTAACAACACTAGAAATCATTTGGAGATGGATTTATTTATATCATCACTGAGAGAGAGCTATTTACAGAACAATCATTTACTTATTTGTAGTTATATTTGCACGGTTATCAAATTAACTGACAGTTTTAATCTATTTTAATTAACGTCTAAGGGAAGGTTCATATCTGACGGAACATGCGTCGCGTATTATCGGTCGCGTAACGCCAGAACAGACAAATGTATAGAAAAACATTTGACCGTTCACACTCAACCGATTATACGTTAGTGCGTTAAGTGTGAACGGTCAAGTGTTTTTCTATACATTTGTCTGTTCTGGCGTTACGCGACGCAAGTTCCGTCAGATATGAACCTTCCTGGACATCAAGCCATCAGAATTAAATCGAAATAATTACGATAAAAATCTAAATAAAATGTCTGATCATAGAAATATAACATATTACATTTATTTCACGACATATTTATTCATCACAATAATAACCTAAGAAAATTAATTTTAAAATACGACGTCACATAAAACAACATTCACAATTATGTATTAAAAATATTATGTATACCGAATAGGTATGAGATAAATCATACATAGAAAATTACACTTAAAAAAATATATATAATCTACGTGTTTAATAACAACAAAATAATAATGGTTATGTAGAAAGTACCTACATTAATTTACTAAAAAAATTAATTAACTTTTTGATGTCACAATAAAATTATTATACATTGTACCAATTCTGAAATGTATAAAACAAAATTTTGTCTTATCTATACGATGAAATCAGTTCATGAAACATTAAAAAAATAACTTTATATTGGTACTGTTTGTTGAAATTTCTTTGAAGAAATGGTAAATATTTAAAACTGTAACACATTTTCAAAGTTTTGTTTAATTTTATTTCATTTGACAAGACTAAATATCTAACATCTCTTTTATGCATTCAAAGAGTAAACGAGACAGACAAAGTTAAGTCCGATGCATTATCAGAATCGACAATTTAAAATTATTCACTTTAAAAGTAACATAATTAACAAATTAGTTCAAATATTCAACCGAATGTTTAAAACAACATAAAAATAGTGTTTGCTTAAAATAATGGTTTACTTGCATTGATTCAGTTTACGGACAAACGTGAAGCCAAAACACATCTTAGTGTCGTGTCGTGTCGTGCCATTTATATCGGTTTCATACATTTAGTATGAATAGAGAGACTATAGAGGCGTGTGACATGAAACTTTCAACTTTGGCGCCTACATAATTAGGACTAAGATCTGACTATAGGTTAATAGTCAGATATTTGTCGCTAATAACGCTGAATGTTTATTTAATCTCTAGTCATGCAAACTGTATGAAACCTATCTCTCTTGTCATACAAAATGTATGAATCTTATGTCTCTCTAATCATATGAAATGTATGAAACTGACATACACGACAAGTCAGCGTATTTCGCTACAGACTTCAAATTGAAAAAGCATTGACACATCAGACAGTCGTCAATAAATGCTCAATCCGTGTTGTATTTTGTAAGTACGATTGTATCTCATAACTGAATTGTCACTCTATATGTTGACACCGTTTATTTTGAGTTTCTTCACCCGGCGCGTGGTGCCTTCTCCGTCTGAGCTGTCAGTGTCATGCGAACTGCCTTCCGATTTGATGCCCAGCCCTAGTTCGTGTGCGTCTACGTAACTGCCCGTTTGCCGCGCTTTCTCTAACGCTCGTACTGAAAAGATGAACATGTTATTAGTTAACAATGTATGAAAGTTCCTAGTTATAAAAATCCTGTCTACGCTAGACGAACCGAGCACGAGCAAAGCACAAGCGGAGCGGTTCACGGCTTCGTCTTTCCCGGCGTCAAGTGTGAACGTACAACGAACCTACAACGATCACGGTCCTCGGACGTAGTTAAATCCCTGTGTTCGTCCAAAAAACCGACAACAGGCGGAACGCAGCCGAGCACGAACGAAATGCTCGCAGCGCGCTCGTTCGAGGCTTGTAAGTCGGTCCACACTAGACTAATTGTGTTCGGCTCGTGCTCCGCTCGTGCTCGGCTCGCCTAGTCTAGCGTATACGCAGCTTGACAGTAACCAACTCCCCTAATTAATTGATTGTGTTTTCGTGTATTTATTGTGACAACCGACCCTTGCTTACTCAATCTATTCCTATTATAAAGCTGCAAAGTTTGTTTGTTTGGTAGATTCATGATGCTAAGAACAACTGATTCGAATTGAAAAAATATTTGCAAAATAATAAACTATTCAAAATAAAATATTTCCGTGTATTGCATACATGTCTGTTTGTCTTGGTCTGGGTGATTTCTATTTGAATTCTTAGACTTTATGAATTAAATAATATTATGATTAATTTATTTACAACAATCCTGATTCACTCATCAATCATGGCAAGTCTGAGATATTTTTATTAATTTATCTACCAACTGTTAACTATGACACATCCAATAGAATCCAAATAAAAGCATTCTGTTTGTTTCCCACTAAAACAATAATTTTATCTAGATAAATACTCATACTTATTTATGCCTACTACAAAGTCCGATTTACGATATGAAAACAGAATTGAGCCTATGCATCAATAGTAAAGATCAAAACAGTTGTAAACATCAAATATCACCGTGTACAGATGTGTGGAGTGAATTACACATGCCTAATAATCTAATATATAAAATTCTCGTGTCACAGTTTTCGTTGCCATACTCCTCCGAAACGGCATGACCGATTCTCATGAAATTTTGTGAGCATATTCAGTAGGTCTGAGAATCAGCCAACATCTATTTTTCATCCCGAAATTCCTACGGGAACGGGAACTACGCGTGTGAAACCGCGGGGCGCAGCTAGTGTATCAATAAAAGAGATAAGCGGAGCTGGAATCGCTAGTTTGGATGAAGACTGTATTGTAAAGGGGATCTCCCAATTTACTATTTATTCTCACAATCAACGAACAAATACCTTAAAGGCCCAGCCAAATATTCAAGCAATCCAAATACCTCCTATTGACCATATTATCAATATTACGATTCCGATTAGCGAATGGAACTATGAAAACAACACCACGAACGACAGACAAAATCTTGAAAGCATTAAGATGCGAATAGATCAAATGAAAAAAGAGAATATTTTGGTAGATGGTATATCATATTAAGATATACACCATTAAACTATCATTTACGTGATCCTGGGAATTGGCATCATCATCGGAAGTGCATACGTGTGGCGGCGGTTACAACGTAGGCGGCGCGGACCAGCTCAGCAGTCACCAGTGGCTCCACACCGATAGCTTTATCTTATATCATTTTAGCTTTAGCTTATATCATTACATCAAAATAGACTATATCAAACATATCGTATCAAATAACTATCATATTTAAAGGCTTGCACCATACATTATAACACACATACCACAAGCATGGTGATTACACCTATTCCACCTCACTGTACTAACATCATCAATAGGATCTTAGAGGCAGATACGTTTTAATAATCATCTATCTATACTATTTAAGTTATTGGTATCCCACTGCTAGGCAAAGACATTCCTGTCTCCACACAACCCTACATTATAATAACCATCAATTACAATTACATCCAAACATACAACCACACATACAATAAAATATTGAAAAAATTCACATAACTGACAATGTTACAAAGATCGCTCCATTGTAAATTTGTTTTTCATACATGTACAATGTGGGAACATATCCAGTTATTATAAACTTGTGTGAGACTAATTTATAATCAATGTACTAATATAGGTAGTTGAATATTGATGTTAATACAGTGTAACAATACTTAATAATATTCTGAACATATCACATACACAACCGCCCAACAAATCTGCTTATAGTCCTGGGACTGATTGTAGACGCAGATGCAGAAAAAAAAAAGAAAAAAAAAAAAAAACATAATATCATCACCATCTACTCCCAAATTAAGATAGAGTGTGGCTACTAGACAAAAGACGAACATACATAACTTTTTTGTAAATAAATACTGAGAATAAATAGAAAATACCCAGACTACATACAAAATACATAAAGTCCAAGACAAACATTTTCGTACACACAAGTATATTTTCAGCGGGAATCAAACCCATAACCTTCGGCATAGCAGACAGGATTACTAAAATACTACACCAGGAAAACTAGACTCAGTGATCTTATAGTAAAAGTTGTTATTATAGAATCTATACTATCACTGAATGTAAACTCACTTTGCATTTCCAGTTGATTGTTTTGCCGTTTCAAATCATCTATATCTTGCATGTGCGAGTTGTTTTTTCTTCTCATAAACTGTATGTATTCCGCTGCCTTTTTCAATATTTGAGCTCGACTTGCCTGAAACCATAGATTATTTAAATTTAATATTAATTACTAGTAGCGCTCCGCGGTTTCACCTGCGTAGTTCCTGTTCCTGTGGGAATACGGGGATAAAATATAGCCTATGGCATGCACTGATAAATTAGCTTTACATTAGTGAAAGAATTTTTGAAATCGGACCAGTAGTTTCGGAGCCTATTCGTTACAAACAAACAATCAAATCTTTCCTCTTTATAATATTAGTTTAGATGACATATTTGTATACCTGATAATTTAGTTTGATCTTCAACTAAATGTAATAGTCAACTGTTTTACCAGCATTAATTTATTTTATT
The DNA here is from genome assembly GCA_958496195.1 of Timandra comae. Taxonomy (NCBI): domain Eukaryota; kingdom Metazoa; phylum Arthropoda; class Insecta; order Lepidoptera; family Geometridae; genus Timandra; species Timandra comae. The sequence continues at coordinate 7,811,977 of OY292370.1, forward strand.
ATTAGACTAGCCATGCCCAGCGGTTTTACCCACATAAATCCCAAACACAGGGGAATTTCAGGATAAAAAGTATCCTATGTGTTATTCCTAGTTATAGGGAACATCTGTAACAAATTTCATCTAAACCGGTGCAATAAAATAAAATCAATTCTAATAAATGATTTGATTTGAGTAGTTTTTACGTGAAAGAGTAACAAACATACACACACACAAACTTTCTCCTTTATAATATTAGTGTGATTATATTATTATCACTCCGCTTTCTTAGTTAGTAGCATTATCATAATAATGATTAATAAGAGCCTTCATAATTAGATTTGAAGCTGTCAGTATATCAAAATAATATTCAGTATATCAAATAATATAAGTCCTAACTATTGTTTTTGTAAGTATCAGTTTTTTCTTAAGCATAGCAAATATCAATGTACTCTCAAGGTCATTTAAATTTAAACTGTACTTCCTTAATTGAAAGATTTGGAATAATATTTACTTGTAATCATATTGTTTATGTGGTTAATCAGGGACTGTGTAGCTTGTATGACGAGGTAAGTCTGTGTTACATAAACAGTAGAGTACAAAATTGATGAAATATAGATGAATCCATTAATTGTTGTGCAGTATTCATGTTACAAGTGTAAATAAAACTTTAAAAAAAATATGTTTACATGCTTTGATATGATAAAATATAGCGATATTATTATGTCTTATTGATTAACTTACCACTTTCTCATTTTGTAGTGCGGGTACAGATTCCCGTAGTGATGTAAAGCTGTCTTTTATGTGATCTCGTCTTTTTCTTTCCAGTGCGTTGTGGTGCGCGCGTTTCTCCGCCTAAAGCGACAATAATAATTCGCAGTTCGTAAATTAAAAACAACAACCAGATGTTACAAATAAATTTACGTTTTATGCTAATGTTAGTAAGGTTAACGATTACCCCAAGGAAACGCAAATTAATCACTTACTTGGGAATAATACGCGCTTCCAAGGCTAAACCTAGGGTGAGCTCGGGAATCGGAGTCATTTTCCGCCTGAAATGTTTAAGCATTCGGCATCAGTAACAGAATACATGAACCTAGTTGAGATTTATAGGGAAAAATAATCTAAGGAAAACACCCACATCACTTTCGATATCAATGTCACGATCGTCGTCGCTCATCATCGTTCGTGTTGTTTTTGACAAATTATTGTCCACAAGCTATTAATAAACAATCATGAGTGATTATTTTCACGATAATTTAAGCTCAAACGTTCTGATATTTCACAAAAATTCGCACACACAACACAAAAGAATAAATAGATTGGAAGGTACAGTTTAGAAAACACGCGTGACATGCGTCAGTGATCAGACAATAGACACTAACAGCAAGATACAAATTTGACAGTGACAACCACATTGATGGTCTAGACCAGAATATTGTAAACGTTCAAGATGAATCATGTATTTATTGTATAAAATAAATCGAAAAATCTAAGAAAAACCTTCTAAATATCCGAAATAATAATTACCTAAATTTTATGATATTCATACAGACAAACACGCATTTTATTTACATGAAACTAGAATAAAATTATATTTTTTATTTTGAGATATGTATTTCATACTCCATGGTTTACGAACATGGAAATGCCGCCATAAATGCCTAATTTCCCGCCTATTTTAAAAAAAATTGAGCGCAGCCCTAAATATTTAGTCACGGGAAATAAAAATAATTAATTCAGTGGCGAGTTTAATAACAAATATTTGTTGTTACTAACATCTATTAAAATGGAAACAGAAGAAGAATCCAATCCTATCACAATAGATGTAAATAGCGATGATTTTTACGAAAAATTACAAGAGGAAATGGAGTCGGATTTAGCACGAATTAAAAAGAGTATCGAAGTTATCAACAATCTTAGGAGTAAGTATGATAATGTTTTATTGATGCTTTATTCAATAAATCCATCCTAGAAATTATATTTATTTATTTTAATTGTTAAAACTTATGTTAATGAATGTAATCAACTCTGTCATTTATAAATTCCATAAGTAATACATACTATTAATAAGGATAATGTGGAGAGGATAAAACGTATCTTATTCTAGACAGGGTGAATTTTGCAAGTAGGCATGATAGACCATATCAAAAAATAGCAGTAAAATATATACAAAGTGGATTAAGTACGACCTATAGACCTATAGCTCTACCATGGTACAATTTTTACAGCGTGTGATTTTATATTAAACCATAAACATTCTATAATATTTTCCCACATGAAAAATCTCCTTGTAAATATAATATAACTAAACAAATTCGTTTAACAGTGACTGCCGCAGAAATCGAAGTGGAAACAGCAGCTCTTCACCACGCTGAACTATTGAAAATAGTCGAAGAGTTCAAAAATTTGAATGATGATTTTTACGAAGAAATGACTCAATTAGAGAGTGAAATGCAAAATAATGACGAGAAAGTCGAGACTAATGAGAAAACTGAATAATAAATTACTTAATTAAATAAAAAATATACCTAGTTATTTTTAATTTACGTACCTTCCTGCTATTTCTGGTACGATTTGAAGTACGATTCTAGGTAGGTACCTGTTTAATCACAAAATCTATATCAGTACATTAGGTAATTTACTTATATTGGTTAAATAGCAGGTATCAATAGTTTATTAATAAGATTATGTAGGAGCACTAATTGGATAGATCATACAAGTATATCATGGGTAGGTATACTTCGATTAATACAATTTAATTATGATAACGACAGTAAGTCAACACGTTAAACACAAAGCAAGTTAAGAACGCTTGTAAGATAAATCCGATTATATGTTAGGTATGTACCTAGTACATAACCAGGCAACAACAATACTCATTATTGTCGATGTTGTTATGAGAGCATATGGTGTATTCCAAGACAAACCTATTATAATTTTATTGTGTGACCTGAATATAAGAATCTTATAACAACACACCATTATTAGTCTAGATAGATAATCGCGATACGACGGACGGACAGTTTTGTTCGTTGCCATAAAATAATTATTATTTTTAATACTAAGTTAAAATGGCTAAAATAGAAGTGTCAAAAATATTAGTACTACTCGCACTGTATATTGTTCCATCGATGGGTTCAGAAAAAAATAATATTAAAAAAACGAACACACCACCCCACTGTACACAACTATTTAAAGGTAAGTTTAATATTGTATTTTTTATGTAGAATAAATGACGGGGTACCGAATGTTGTAGCCCCGCGCGGGTGAGGAATCCGTCCGCGAGGCAAGATTCTGCTCTGCTCTGTGAGGATAATATGGACCATCTCCATTGACCTCTGGTATATCCTCCTCAGGATAATATAAGTACCTACCTACTTACTTTTACTTATTGGTAAAAACTTGTTTTGCAACTCTTTGCTTGTATCCCCATGTTTGTGGCAAAAATACGAACGACTCTACATTACTTATTGTCCCCTATTATAGGGGAGAGACAATACAAAGAGACCATAAATAAAAGAGTATAGAGTATACAATGTAAAACTACGTCCACGGAAAAATGTTCCCGCTTAACTATGTAAAATAGATAAACTGGCTCAACTATGTGAGCTAAGCTGAACTAATTTTAGTTTAGTTGGCAGTGGACGTTCGGTTTAAGCGAGATTGACAATTAAATAGAGCTATTGTTAGCTAGTACGAGTAATAGTATAAGGGCCTATTTCACGACCTTCAAGTAAAGTTACTCTCCAAGTAAATTTAGTTTTGTCTCTTTCTTACTTTATATCAAGTGACAAAGACAAAACATGTGAGTAGCCACTCGGACGGAACGTTACTTGACGATGGTGTAAATAGGCCCTAAGTACTTATACAATTTAGTAACATCTAAATACTGTTGGTAATAGATAAAAAAATACCTATATATAGAAAAGGACAACGTATGTCTCCTAAAAATAGCATGATCTCCATTTTATTATCGATATTTTTTATTTTTCCAGACACAGATTACATTTCATTTTACAAATTCGATTATCCAGTATCGTACATCGCCCCAGGACAACACGAGGCGTTTCAAAAGGTAAAATAATGTTCGCCACTAAAAATGTTAACTGCCTAGTCTATCCCAATAGTAGAACGGGTTCGATTCCCATTCAAGGCCAGTTTTATGTGATTTAAAATTTGGAATATCTTCAGGAACATTCGATTTGTCGATATCGCTGGCTTTCTGGTCCAAACCACTAGTTTACTTATTAGTTACAGATGTCTCTACTAATATTATAAATAATTATGTTTGTAAGGATGGATAATCTTCAGGATGGCTAATCCAGTCCGAAACATCCGATTCGGACTCTTTCGCGTAAAAACAGAACAGAACTGTTTTAATTGTCGGGCAGATTTGATACAAATGTTCCTTAATAAAACTAGAAACAACCCATAGCATCCTTTTCATTCCCAGGGCATTTGGTATTTACGTGGGACACAGGTAGTTTACAGATAGATAGATCGGCTACCATAAGTTCAATTAACTCTAACTCCAAATCTTTCCCCAACAGATGTTCTGCATCAACCCTCCAGCGGTACACAAAGCAGAGACCACAGTGTGCGACTGGGCAGCGCCTCCCCAAGTCCAATTCACGCTAGGGGACGAGTTCCTACACGTCGTACGAATCGACCCCACGGGAAGGTTTCTCGGGAACGCCATCATCAACACGTACCAACTCTGCAGCCATAATATCACACAATTCGAAGATCTAAACGATGTCACCGTAACAGACGTTGAAAATAAGTAATTTATTTTAGTTTTAGTTTAGTTTTTTAAGTTAAATTAAGCAATTAAAGATAGAAAAGCAAGTCGTGTTAATATGTTACTTAATTAGTTTTAAGTTTGTAATACTTAGAGCAATTTGCAAGTAAGATTTTTTTAATAAAGGTTATAAAATACTCAGTTTTGTGTCGTTATTGTACTTATATAAAAGTATCGTTCTTTATGAACCCACTGCAGGACAAAGACTTCTCTCGTCTGATAAAATAATCACACCTGAACTAAAATAAATGAAATTCTTAGACAGTTATTAGGTATGTACTCGAAAATTGGGTTCGACCGATTATATTTTTACTTCTCAAGAAATTCTAAGAAACTTAATGAGAAGGTTTAAAAAATCCAAAATAAGGGTTTTAGAAACAAGGTTATTGTCTTATAATTTTGGTGATATAAATTTAAGTTCCAAGGATTATACATGTAAGTATATCTTGGTAAAATGTGGTATAAGATTAAGTAAGTACTTATGACGACCTCGATGGCAGAGTGGTCACCATGCTGGACTGCCATCCGTAAGGTTGCGGGTGTGATTCCCGTACGGGGTGAATATTTATGTGAACCGCAAATGTTTATCCCGGTCTTAGTGTGTGTGTAAATGAATGTGTGCGTAGTTTCTGATACCCTTGATACAAGCTTCGAGCTTAGTTAGGGGTCAGTTACTATAATGAGATGATGTAGTACGAGTATAGTAAAGGAACAAGTACTTTACTTACCTATATACTAATAAAAAACAATACTTACCATATAACAATTTAAAATAAGTACTTATTCCTAAATTATGTACGCTATAATTCAAATATTCATACTTAGGTGTAAAGCGTGACAATTAGTTGTTTCGCATTAAACTAATAATCCATGTAGTTTCAATAAGAGTCATTATTTTAAATCGATTACATGATAATTATTCCGCAAATTTAGTTCCGAGGACTATACCAGGGATAGCAAACATTTATACTCACCGATATTTACAGCCATAAGTAGTAAATTTCTTGTAAATTATGGAAGCTCTGACCAGGGCCGAGCCGCCCATATGTGCAATGTGTGCGGCGCACACAGGCGCCAAGACAATAGGGGCGCCGCGGCCGCCATCCAAATTATTTTTGTTACACCACAACAACGTATCCATAGAGAAGGCCATATTAGACGAAATAGACATATACAATAGAATCTCTTTCCCGTGGGTATACCGGGATAAAATATAGCCTAAACTCAGGCCCCAGTGACGCCCAAGTCAAGTACATACATCGCATGAGGTGCTGCCATGTATCACCCCCCCCCCCCCCCCCCGGACCGTGACTGTGAAGATTCGTGAAAAAAAGAGGCGCTTCATAGGTTTTGCACACAGGCGCTGTGGGAGGTCGGCTCGGCCCTGGCTCTGACACAAATCTCTCTTGCTGGTCTTAACTACTTTCAACCTAGGTACACGTGATTTCATATGAAGTCATAGCAACCCAAAATGGGCTCCTAGAGTCCTGGGCCACAATCACTCAAAACAAAAGTGTCAAACCAATGTGCTTCCAGTAATGACATATGCCTGTGAAACCTGACCGCTGACTTCAAAGCTCATCCGTAGGCTTAAAGTTACACAAAGAGCAATGGAACGCATTATGCTTGGAATATCCCTACGAGACAAAGTGCGCTACACCATCATCCGGGAGCGCACCAAAGTAATAGACGTAGGGTACCGCGTCGCAAAGTTAGAATGGGCGTGGGCAGGACATGTTTGGAGACGAGGAGGCGGGCCAAAATGTTCTCAAATGGAGACCAAGACTCGGAAGGAGGAGTGTGGGCAGACCACCAGCCAGATGGTCCGACGACATACGAGTGCATGCCGGGACAACGTGGCCCAGAAAGACCAGTGACAGAAAGGTGTGAAGAGAAATTGGAGACGCATATGCCCTGCAGTGGGCTAACACATGCTGTTGAAGAAGAAGACTCCTGGGATAGGTAGGTAATAATCGATATTGTTGTGTGTGATTATTTGAAGATTTAAGGTAGTATTGCTTTTGCAATAATTTAGAGAAAATTACAATGCTCTTACGATGAAGGAAAACATCTCGTGAGCAAACCTGCACGCAACTGCAAAGTAATTTTAAGGTTCTGTGTGAAGTCGACCAACCCACCCTTACCTTGCGTGGTTGGCTAAGGCCTGATCACTCTAATTCAGGGTAGGCTCGAGCCCCTCGGTGGGGACATATATAATAAGCTAATGATGATATCAAATGTATAGACAGATTTATTTTACAGTGTTACTATAAATATGTAGGTAGATGCCAATAGTTCACAAGCCCTGAGTCGATTAGAGACAAAATAAAATAAAATGTAACTTTCTACTTTCTTCATTAAACAAACAAAATCGTTAAGGGGATCATGAAATTTTACGCAGTTTTAGTCTCCTTTGCTGCTTTTGTGCAGTTAGTAGCTGCTGGTCAATATGTCTATGACTATGGTAAGAAAATAATTTAAAAATATATTATTTTCTTAAAGGAAAATATGCATTGTGTAGCAACTAAAATAAGAATCTCTATGTAGACCTACGTGAATGCAACCTTGCCGTGAAGGATTAAATAAAATACTTCCAGTAAAAAGTCCTCACTTGAGGATCTTACATTGTAACTTACATTAAGTATATCTGTGGTTATTCAAAACTATGAAGGCGGAAAATTTGTTCTACTAAATTTGAAGACAAATCTTTATTCGCGAAGGAAACCTTCAACCTGTTTAAAATTAAGTAAGTACTTACTTATATTTTTGTATTTTTAGGATCAGAATATGGCGTTGTAATATATACCAAATCAGACTCCATTGGTTTATTGAATTATGTTACCCACGTAGACATTCCTGTAAGTATTATATTGTTAAGTACTTGAATTTTTATTTTTCCTGAACGAGCTGAGAGAAAATTAAAGGACCTCTCTATGAAAACATCATAACATAACATAATCATTAACTAACTATATCGTATCATATCATCTCATTATAGTACCTAAATTAACTAAGGTAACTGACCCCTTAAGTTCGAAACTTGTACTTAGGGTATCAGAAACTACGCACACACTCTTTCACACACACACCCATAAAATATCATAACATACCTACCTAAACTAAACGCGGGTGAAACCGCGGGAAGCTGTTGTAAGTAATAAAGTTTCTTAGTTATTTCCTATATCTAAGTGCCTATTAAAAACAGCGATAAAACATTCCGATAACTTGAAACTAATTATTGTATTCTCAGGAGTTTCCGTATAAAACTATTACGTACGTGAGGGTTACAGTGAACTCTATTTCTCCACCGAAAGTGGATTACGATGAAAACCATAGAAGAGTCACAATAACTTACAATTTCCCTCAAATACCTGCCAGTACTTACGAAATCCTCGTCAAAGGAGTTTAAAAGTGATAAAAAAATTATAAACAAATCAAAACTTTCTTAATTTTTTTGGTGCCATTCAAAAGCAGAATTATCTCTTGTTTTGAAAAAGTATCAATCTACGAGTGTTTTATGTATTCTCTGGATTAAATTGTATAATTAAATACAGATTTTTTATTTTAAATGTTTCGTCAATCAATTACGTAAGTAATCTTAAATAATAGTAAATACTATTAGATATAAATAAGTACTTATCTACAAATAAAAAGAACTACTAATCAAATTTAGAAAATTATTCTTAAATTGGATCAATTAGTACTACCTATTTATCCCTGGCCCGGCCTCAAGGTGCCGCCGAGAAGGCGAGAGGAGTTTTAGTTGGTAGGGCCCCACTCCATCTTGGTGACGGCGAGTTCGACATACCCCGTCGCTCCCTTTACAAGCAGCGGGGATCCGTAAAAGGATTTCTCCTCTATTAAAAAAAGGTACATAATATCCTGTTTATTGAGGAGGGCATAATATGAAAGGAGGAATCAATAAAAAAAAACAATCGATAAGTATAAAGACTAAGCCAAAACTTAATCCATGTCCATGAATTCGATATTTTATATCATTATGAAACTTATTATGTGAGTTATAATATTACGATGTGAAATGAAGAGCATGTACCGAATACAAATCCATTTCATAAAGCTAACGCTATTATATTTTTAGGAACGAAATCTGTGTCAAAATGTTGCTGATAATAATATCACTTGTTACAATTATTTCAATTCACACAATAAATGCTCAACGGTATAATATGTTCGGATTTTTTGAATATGGTAAGCTTATTTAACTTAAATGTTGTTATATCATATCTAAAGGAAAACATCCTAAGGAAACCTGCACATACCTACGAAAAAAATCTTAGGTTGTGTGTGAAGTCGACCAACCCGCAATTTGACTATCCCGACCTCACTAAGTCACTATTCTTTGATAATATTCATTGACAAAATGTAGAATTTATAATGAAACGGCAGCTTAAACAACACGCGGATTTATATAAGTATTTACTTATATAAAACTACAAATGCGGTGTTTGCATTTCATACATATAGTAAGTATATGGGTATAACAGAACGTTAGTTAGTCTCGTCGAGTAGGACTTACAAAGCCTTCTATACTATAAGGTACTTATTATAGACTAGCAGCGCCCCGCGGCTTCACCCGCGTTTTCCCGTTCCCGTGGGAATTTTGGGATAAAAAGTATCCTATGTGTTATTCTGATGTATAAGCAAGATTATTGTAAAGTTTCATTAAAATCCATTCAGTAGTTTTTGCGTGAAAGAGTAACAAACATCCATACATACAAACTTTCGCCTTTATAATATTAGTAGGATAGAGCAGGGGAGCCAGGTCTCCAGTTGTCCCTCGGTTAGAAAGAGAGAGACGATCGCGGCTATTCTTAACGACTCAAATGTTTGTACAATAATAGGGTACCGCGATCTTCTCTCTCGTTCTAACCATCGGATGTTTCCGCTTACAGGCAGCCGTATGCCTTCCCTACTCTACTATGCTTCTATACCATCTTATACCCATTCCCAATATTTATTCTGTCTATGATCTTACTTGTCAGCTGATACAAAGCCATGAGAACTTTAAATAATCTGTCATTTTACATTATAACCGACTAGCTTTTGCCCGCGACTTCGTCCGCGAGAAATAATGACTTCTGGCAGAATTTGGGGTTTTCCCCCTTTTCTTCCGTTAAGGGGGGAATTTGCAAAAATCCTCTCTTAGTGGTAGCCTACTCCCCCCAACAAACACGTGCCAAACAGCTCTCTACAACCAGGGGCCTAAGTCTGCAATTTGACAATATTGATCAGACAAAATGTCGATATTGAGGCACCATAACGTGAGTGTCAGAAATTCGGTATTCTACTAAAATATATTCATATGGCTATGGTGTCTCAGTGGTCTTTGTTGCATATCAAAATTCAATATCAAAATCGAATATTGGTAACGGCAATAAGTATTTATCTCATGCATATTACATTCTAAGGTGCACATCAACCGGGGGAGGTAATGTCTTATTACTACGAAGGTGAACTTCCTCCATATAAACCAATATGTCGATTGGAAGTTAGGGTAAGAATTACTGAGTATTTTTTAAATTACCGTTTATTATTAAGCATTTTTACAATAAATTATACATAATCACTAGCTGGGCCCCGCGGTTTCACACGCGTAGTTCCCGTTCCCGTGGGAATTTTGGGTTGAAAAATAGATGTTGGCCAATTCTCAGACCTACTGAATATGCTCACAAAATTTCATGAGAATCGGTCTAGCCGTTTCGGAGGAGTACGGGAACGAACATTGTGACACGTGAATCTTCTAATATACATATAAAATTCTCGTGTCACAGTTTTCGTTGCCATACTCCTACGAAACGGCTTGACTGATTCTCATGAAATTTTGTGAGCATATTCAATAGGTCTGAGAATCGGCCAACATCTATTTTTCATCCCGAAATTCCTACGGGAACGGGAACGGGAACTACGCGTGTGAAACCGCGGGGCGCAGCTAGTTTTATATATAAGATTATAGACGTTAATTAGTCGCAAATTCCAAATCGGAAACATCGTAAGGAAACTGCACAAAGATGCGAAGAAATTATATGATTGTGTGTGAATTCAACCAACTCGTACTTGGCCAGAGTGGTTGACCGACCTAATTTAGTGTAGGCTCAAGACTCTCCGTGAGACGTTTACATAGCGGGGGGCTATAGCTCAACATAGCGTAGCCCCCACCCATTTTCGTGCGTAGCGTGTGCGTGTACTTCGGTTGGTTTCAGCCTTTAAACGAGTTGATGATGAAATCCTAACTCCGAAGATATTTCGAGAAAAAAAGCCTATCCTATGTCTTATTCCCTTATAAATTATTGAACTTATTTTTTATTAAATCCTAACTAATATTATAAATACAAAGTAACTCTGTCTGTCTGTCTGTCTGCTACCTTTTCACGGCCAAACTACTGAACCGATGAACTTGAAATTTGGTACAGGGGTAGCTTATGGTCCGGGAAAGAACATAGGCTACGTTTTATCCCGAAACTCCCACGGGGTCGGGAACTACGTGGGTGAAACCGAGGGGCACAGCTAGTTTATAATAAAGAAAATGGTTAATCTTATTTTTATATATCTTCAGAGTCTCAACAAGGCTGTACAAGAAAACTACACATATCTACGAGTAGAGTATGCGAAAATAACACCTAAAGTCGTTATTTCATATGATCCTTATACATATTACTTAACTTTCCACATAAAATATCCTTTTGTAAATATACCTATAGGAGTTGTGGGATATGCACTTGAAAAAGATGAAGAAATATCCGTAGCTGATACTGGTACACCCTCAATGATCCTTAACCTGGGTCAAAATAACAGAACCACTACGGGACTAAAGGGACTTCTTCCACGGTTTTAACTCGTTAATCGATTAATCGTTAATTAACAAAGTTAACAATCTGCTGAAAGGATATAATTTTAGTACGTTAGTATTTTATGACCCGTAATTTTAGGTTGACTTCAAGAAAAGTTAACGCTTTTGCTAAGTTTCATTAAATTAAACTTTTTTTATGAGATCAAGTGACGAGCCGAGCGAGGTGGTTACTTGATGGTAAGCAATACGCCTGTCCATTAGAGACACAGTGTACAACACTGTACTGCGCTCATCAGCTCATCACCCCGAGACATCTGTTGGTGAGTCTCGTGTGCGCAGTCATTTCATTGACATATAAGTATTGCTCTTCAAACTGGAACACAATAATGTTAATGCCATAGAATAAGGATCACGACCAGGATTGTCTCTGGTCTCTGATTATCTAAGGTTAATCATAGAATAAGGATCACGACCAGGATTGTCTCTGGTCTCTGATTATCTAAGGTTAATCATAGAATAAGGATCACGACCAGGATTGTCTCTGGTCTCTGGTTAATGCACTACCTATTTGACAGCAGAATATCTGACAAAGCGGTAGTACCCACTCAGATGGAATCGTGCAAGATTCCTACTATCTGGTAAACTTCCGTTAACTTTAGTTCGTCAAGTCCTATCCACTTATTTTCTATATGAAATACTTACTTATCTATTTTATTTAAGTACCTACTTATGTATCTTTAATGTTACATAACCACAGGGTTACTAACTTATGTAGCCAAATTGCATTATGTTAATGAATATATACTTACATATTGGTCAATTCTCCAGTCCTGGCACCATCAAAATACTCTGGTTATTCTCTATTCGTATAAAACAAATAATTTATTATGAAACATACGAATATGTATTTGCTCGCGCCAGCTTTGGAGAAATGACCAATACATACTTACTTAAACTTTATCTATCCATAATGTACCTACTGTTTTCCTCAGGTCCCAGTCAACCAAAAATAGCTTACAAAATGTCGTTTCTTGAAATTTTAGATAAGTATATGTGAGTAAGTACTCGTATAAGTATAGAATAGAGCCCTGGAATAGAATTTACCACTGGCTTCCGTGGTAGTTACGCCACCGCAGTCATCAACAATGTAATTTTGAATTAAATGTTTTATGTTATATTCATGTCGTATCATTTTACTAACTATTAAGTAAGTAAGTACATATATGTATTATTATATTACTAACTAGTAGCTCCCCGCGGTTTCACCCGCGTAGTTCCCGTTCCCGTGGGATTACGGGGATAAAATATCCTATGTCACGCACTGATAAATTAGCTTTCCATTAGTGAAAGAATTTTTGAAATCGGTCCAGTAGTTTCGGAGCCTATTCATTACAAACAAACAAACAAATCTTTCCTCTTTATAATATTAGTATAGGTAACCTAACCTAATAGGGCTGTGATTAATAATCATTCACTACATCATCTCATTACAGTAACTGACCCCTAACTAAGCTCGAAACTTGTATCTAGGGTATCAGAAACTACGCACACACATTCACACACACACCCAGACCTAGACAAACATTTGTTGTTCACACAAATATTCACCCCGCGTGGGAATCGAACCCGCAACCTTACGGATGGCAGTCCGGCATGGTGACCACTCTGCCATCGGGGTCGTCAAATTGTTTAAAGAAGGTACACTCCAAAGTACCAAGTACCGAATGATGGAACAATACAAAATAATTGAAAATTAGGAAAATATTTTAGTAAAATCTATTGCTGACGCGCAGTGCACTGCTTTCCCTGCAGAGTGCGAAAGAGACAACTGCAGCTCCGATAGAATTTACCATTGAAAATTCACAAAATCTACGGTCCATACTGACTCCACTGTCCCATCTCATCCATTTCCGGCCATGGTGATCTCGCCCCACCCATTCACCCATATTACCACCATTCTTCCATATTAACTTCCACCCCATTTCCATACTGACCCCATTTCATGTACAGACCCCATTCCCTAGTGACCCCATTCCATACTGACCCCATTCTCTAGTGAACCTATTACAAATATAGAAAATTTACAAATAAGAACCTTACTAATAAAGTAACTACTACTAAAAATAAAATCCTTATTTGATTATTTTATACAAAAAACTTTATTTTCACTATTGCCGACTAACAATAGTTATGTCGTCAATTGTAAAAAAAAAATATAATAAAACTATTAAAAAGAATTTTGAAAAATTGATTGTCTAAACTTTATAAGATATAACACTTTTGCATAATATTAGGAAGGCATTGCAAGGCATTTCAGTCGCGAGAGCGCATGTTGATGTCGTCATGACGCTCCCTGTCCGCATCCCGATGGTCGCCAGAGACGCGAGCTCCAGCTGAGGTGCCTGCTTCATCATGTTCACGTTTCCCTGAAGGGTGCGGGGCCGACGGTGCAGACTGAACCAAACGGCCCATCAGGCTAGCGCTCTTATCTTTGCGTGGTCTCGTCCACTCATGAGACAAAACCCGATCGAGGGTCAGTCGCAGAGTTATATCGGGTTCAAGAATATGTCGCACGATTGACTTGGCTGCCGAGGATACCGTGTCCCTGATTCTGGATCGGAAAACCCAATTGCGGGACATCTGGTCCTTCAGCAGCTTGCGGAGGTTTGAATCGTCGAATGGCATTGACGCGTTCAGCATTATAAAGAGAATGATTCCTAGTGACCAAACATCTGCTAGCTTGGGATTGTAGGGAGTCCCGCTCACAACCTCCGGTGCGGCATAGGCGGCAGATCCACAGTATGTCTGGCTAAGAACGCGTCTGTTTTCCCCGTCCGTACAGAACCTGGCGAACCCGAAATCTGCCAGCTTAACGTTGAAACGTCTTGAAAGCAATATGTTTTCACATTTTAGATCTCTATGGGCAATATTTTTACTGTGAAGATATTGCAGTCCACTAGCCATTTGCCTGAACCAAAGTTTTGCCTGGTTCTCAGGCACAACACCGTTACGTTTTATGAAATCCAGTAGATCTCCATTGTCGGCATATCTCATGAATATGAACACTCTCGGTCCACGTTGTAATATGCTGTGAACTTGGATTATGTGCGGGTTCTCAATTTTAGTCAAGATATCGAGTTCGCGAGGAAAAAACTTTTCTAAAAAGTCCCTCGGTGCTTTTTCCTTGTCAAATATTTTGCACGCAAGGTGCATGCGCTTGGGACTCGAAGCATCACAGTATTCAGCCAGGTGAACAGTGGCATATGATCCTTGCCCGATTTTCTTGCCGATGAGATAGCCTCGTTGTTCCAAGGCATTTACCTCGGAGCTTCGAGGGCTGAGGCGCTCAGCCATTGAGCTCTATCGACTTTATCCTAACCCGTTTAGGATACATTGGACATTTCACTTCTCGCTTAGCACAATGTTTTAGTCCCACCTGTCAAATTATTATATGTATTTAAGGTTTTCCACACAACTCTCTCAGTAGAGAGTATTAACTAAAAATATAAATCGTTAATAGCACGTACACAATTTTGGATAAATATTACGACATCACAAGAATTTGGATATAAAAAACGCTTCCTCTAGTAAGAAATCTTCCAAAAAGACGTATCAGTTACATTGATGACTTTTTCTTTTGTTTCTAAAATTAAAATGTAAGTTTTTTAGACACCTGAAAAAAGGAGTTTGAAACCTTCATTAACAAAAAAGTGAAAAAGTTTTTATTGAGACGCCAAAAACTTCAGAATAATCTTAGAATAATATATTCAACAAAATGTTTAAATAACGGTCATTTAAATAAATACGTAGGTAGTTGCTAAATGTACTTACATAAATTTCATGCAAGTATTAATAAAATTGATTGCATGATTACGCCGAATGCCTAAGCAAAGTATGTATTTATGCCTGTTTTATCTAGATAATTTATATCTATTAAACTCCATTAAACCAAAGATTTTAATAAAAAAAATTGCTTAGAGCACTTAAAAAAGTGTGTTGACCTGTGATTATAGCTGATATATTATGAGAAAACATTACTTCTATATTAAGATTTATTTAAATGTAAATGTAGTTTTAAAATGTGTATATTTTTTATAAATATTGCAAATAATGACGATTTCAGTTAAAGATTTTCTAACGGCTTACGTAAAGGATTGGAGGCTTGGAGGACTAAAAGGCCTTGAATAAAACTTATACGTTGTGGTCAATGTCTTATTGTGAATGAGAATGTCGTATGTCAGATAGCTGTCTATTTCATCGCTCGCTTGTCTGTCATCAAACGTCAACATCAACAACAAAAAGTGATGATCGGTTTTTGGAGGCGTATTTTATGGAGAAAATAATTGAAAGTGGATATTTATCATAGTTATGAATATTTTAAAAAGTGTTATAAGTTAAATAAAATATCTAACATTACTCTAGCAAGATGATGAACCAATATATGAAAGAGTTAGAACAGGTAGGTACTCATTCGGTTTTCGAAGTACTATTTAGAAGAATTTTACTTATTTTTTATATTTCTAGGATCCTTTCGATCCTGATGAATTTGTAGAAAGGATGGTAAGAAGAAGTATGCAGGAATCCCACTTGGAAGACGGGCAATTTGACCCTGAAATGATACACGATATTTTTACTCAGGCAATACAAGACTTGAAGGTAATTTACAAATATTACTATAAATGTCCCGCTGTGTTACCCGGGACTGGAATATATCACTTTTTGAGTTTTCTTATAGTGTAGGCAATATCTCATGATAATTTTTTGAGTAGTTATGTTGTCAGAACTTAACAAACGCAAACTAACTTATGCATCTGTAATATGTATTATAATTCATTGAATTATTTTCGAAAATTCAAAGTTTATCACCTTTAGGTGTTACAAGAGCGACAAGAGAGGAAGTGTGGCAGACTACAACAAGCAGTGCAAGATGAGGAGAAACTGTATGGTGCTAAACTCGCTAAAATTATGGACCAACATACTGTAAGGCTGCTGGAAATACACTTTTATTGTACACAGATATGGCATGACAGTTACTGATTTCTTAATGGGTTTATTTCCTGTATTTATATCAAAAACTATAACTCATTCACATTTAAACACTTATTTGATGTAACAATTATGTTTCTTTTATTATTTGTTTGATGTGGTAATCAAACAGGCAACTCTTTGGTAGTTAGGTATGGTGACCATGCTGCTTTGGGTTCTTTTCTGTTATTATAACTATTCTGGGACAAACTATTGTATTATGATTCAGTATATGTTTGGGAGAGACATGCCTACTTGTCCAGCAGTGGACTGAGGTAGGATTTCTGATGATGGTGATCTTATTGTCATCATTGCATTGCTCACAGGTTTTTTATTTAATTACTAGACTATCTTATAGTCTTTTATTATTAAACAAAATGTACGTCATTATTTAAGCTTGGTTTGATACAGGATATTTGTACGTACCGATAGTCGAATCCCTCGACTAGTTTCAGCCACATTTGGTAGCCTTCATCAGGAGGATGAGTGCGATGCCCCCGCAACTGCGTTTCGCTCTGCACTGCCGACTATTGGTACATACAAATATCCCATATTAAACCAATCTTATCTTGTAGTCTATATTTAAATCACAAAATTACTTAATAATCATTATTCAATTCCCAGCAATGTGTAAACGTGTTCAGTTCGTTAGACGAGCGCATGTCTCGCTGTGGTGGTAAGGCTCTGGATGTTGGTGAGAAGCTGGGAGCGGCCAGGGCTCCGCGAGCTAGAGCCGCAGCGGCTAGAGACCTTCTCTCGCATTTGGCACACTTTCTGAGTCCCGGCCCTGTGCTCTCTGACTTGTTTAGTGATCCTAGTAAGGTAAATATATATTTATTTGGTTTTATGTTACAGATATCAAATTAAAAGAAGAAAATAATATTACAATTTTACTACATTTTCGTAAATTTATACCAAAATGAAGTGATGGATTGATATATTTTTTATTAATTTGGAAAAGTATTATCAGCTACAAAATATTAAGATTAAAGTCATAATAGGTTTTATATGAAATATGTTAAGGATTGGAATACAGTCTTTTTAAATACTTTCATACCAAAATGCGAGTGTTTCATAAGAATTTAATCATAGACACAATTTATTATTTCTACAGTTAAATGACGCAGCCGACGTAATACAA
Organism: Timandra comae; assembly: GCA_958496195.1. NCBI lineage: Eukaryota > Metazoa > Arthropoda > Insecta > Lepidoptera > Geometridae > Timandra > Timandra comae. Next base: position 7,829,731 of record OY292370.1, read on the forward strand.
AAACTGCACACAATTGCCCAAGAGCTTCCGCCAGACAAGTTTGAAGTAGCTAAAAAGAAAATAGAGGCAAAATACGATGAGATTGAAAAGAACCTTATTGAAGAGTTCGTTAAGGCTCAAAATCAAGGGAACATGGCCAAGATGAAGGAGATTGCTAACATCATGACTAACTTCAAAGGATATTCTCAATGTGTTGATGCTTTCATTGAAACTAGCCAAATGGTAAGTAAATTTTGTTAATGGCAAGCTTGCAAAAACAAGTAAATACTTCACACTTGACCATAATAAGATCTTCCATAAGAACAAACCTACTAATATTATAAATGCGAGAGTTTGTATGTTTGTTACTCTTTCACGCAAAAACTACTGTATTGATTTAGATTAAATTTGGTACAGGGATGTACCTTATAATTAGGAATAACACAAAGGATACTTTTTATCCCGAAATTCTGGACACTTGCAGTGATTTTGGTTTTGACCACCGCAGGACTCTCTCTCTCTCGCTCTCTCACACACACACACACACACACTCACTCACTTACAAAAAATGTCACATAAGTACATAATTATGTTTTCAATTTCAGAATTCCCTCCTCGGTAAAGACATATTCTCGGCAGTCCTCCCGCTCTGCAAGAAGAACTACACAATAATTAGCAATGTGTTCCCCAATCCGGAACAAGTAATGAGCAAGTTTGTACTCAATATATTCCATTTGAAGCTACAAAAGTTCATACAAACAAAATTAGCCGACAAGAATGATGTGGAGAAGTATTTGAGGAACTTATATGAAATGTATACTAGGTATGTAACTTTTATTTAAGTCTAGTCCAAGCTTGGTCTTATCTAAATGCAATTGGCTATTTAGTTGAATTATTTATGATGTGATAAATCAACTGTCATGAGAGCAATTTAGTTAGTTAAGGATCCTGTCTTCTTCCCCCTTATTTATAAACGAGAAAACAAATCGTCTTAATGAAAATAATTTCTTGTTTATATAAATATATACAAGAAATCCTATTCCTAACTAATATTATAAATGCAAAAGTAACTCTGTCTGTCTGTCTGTTACCTTTTCACGGCTAAACTACTGAACCGAATGACTTGAAATTTGGTACAGGGGTAGCTTATGGTCCGGGAAAGAACATAGGATACTTTTTATCCTGAAATTCCCACGGGAACGGAAACTACGCGGGTGAAACCGCGGGGCGCTGCTAGTTATATATAAATAATAATTCTTAATGAAAATAATTTCATTAAGACGAAAGAGAGATAAAACGAATGCCGCTGTTATTTTTCGCTTAGACATCTTTTGTAATGTAAAATACTGCTATACCTTTTTTTGCTAAAAGAAAATAACTATATATAGTTTGTAGCTAATAACAATTTTTACTAATAAATGTGTCAATAAAGTTTTTATTTATTAACTCCATTTTAACAATCTTACAGCACACAACGCGTATGCGATGACTTAGTAACCGCTGGCCTAGTGTCCGCTGAAGGCAACACAGCCATAGGAGATCTCCGCAGAGACGCGTTAGTCAACGGAGCTATGGCCGGCGCCAACGACGGGTACACCTCAATGGAAACGAGGAGATTGAAAACTGTGCTATCTAATGCACTGAATGTCTATTACACTGAGAAGCAACATATTAAGAAGCAGATACAGGGTGGAGGGTATGTATCTTATTCTGTACTAATAGTATTGTGCTGAAGACTTTGTTGTTTCGTTGAATGCGGTAATCTCAGGAATTACTGGTCCAATTAAAAAATATTTTGTTGTTTTTTTTAAATAGATATTGTGTTCGATAGCCTGTTTAACGATGAAAGTGTTACGACCAATAGGAGCGTAGATAACGAAGGTTAAACCGCAGAACCCAGCTAGTCCTTTTGAAACAAATAATTATTTATACTTATAGAGATTGAAGAAAATAAGCAGTATTAAGTTTGGTTGATCGTAACAATAGTTTTTTATTGAAAAACGAATCCTACACACCTATAATTAAAGTTGATTGCTTATTTAATGACATATTATAAGAACTAAGACCTAATAGTTTTATAATCATATTGGAAAAATCAACCCTATATCCCTACATATAAAGTTGATTATCCTTCATCAGATTCCAGGAGCTAAGACGTGATCTGCAAGCAGTAATAGGCACTCGCGCCAACATCAACATAGCACAGATTGAGAACTACGGCGGGGAAACGTTCCTGAGTGAACAACTTGTACAGAGGATGCTGAACGATGCTAAAACGTCTTTTACTAGGTGTAAAACTGTGAGTAAGACTTAACTTTTGTAATAAGCACGAAAGTTTGGATGGATAGATGGATGTTTGTTACTCTTTCACGCATAAACTGTTAGTGAAAAGTCTGTCAGAGATATCACGGTACTACCCAACAGACAAAATTGACGCTGTTTTGTAGGAAAACTAAAATCACGGTGATTGAACAATAATGAACCTTCACAGACATAATTATCACGTCTTATTAAATGATATTGCCCGGAAATTCTTTATATAGATAGATAGAATTCTTTATTGTACAACATCAAATTACAATATAACATAAACTATAATAAATACTTGATTTCTTTTTGACCAAATTGTTTACACAATCCCCAATCACTACATAGTATAAAACAAACTCGCTTTTTCTGTCCCTATGTCGCTATGTATGCTTAGATCTTTAAAACTACGCAACGGATTTTGATGCGGTTTGTTTAAATAGATAGAGTGGTTCAGTAGGAAGGAGAATTTTAGCCTAATTTTATCCCCATATTCCTACGGGAACGGGAACTAGCCGCCAATATACTATATTTTTCTTATTTCCAGCTCTGCACCTCGAACGAACTGCCCGCCACTGCCGTAGCGCTGCTCGACATAGTGATACAGTTCCTCCTCATAGAACACGTCGACTATGCGCTAGACTTGGGCCTGCAGTCCATACCTATTGCAGAGAGCAAGTCGCCACCACAGGTATACATAATTAAAATAATTGTTTTATTATCTAGTAATGCATGTTTCTAACATGTCTTTGGCTTGATATCACCAACACGCACCAATTGGTCTAACTAAATTATACGTACTACTGCACCGATCGATTTTTGTAATTATATAGACTTGATAACAGTAACTTTAAAGGAAAAAACATTAAAATACATTGGCTTATTAAAATAGCTAATGTAAAAATAATTTAAAAGAAATTACCAACAAAATGCTTAGTCGGTAATTACACAAACGAAACCGCGGCATGCTATTGACTATTGCAAAATATTTAAATATTTTTGTCATTTTCAGATATACTTCTTCGATATAGTGAAGGAAGCGAACAAAACTGTTCGTATGTTTGTTGAACATTTTCAAGAATCTATTTTGCCTTGCGTTAGGTAAGCATCTTACATTCTACGTGTATATTTGTGTGCCTGCGTAAATGCGTGCGTGGGTGCATGCGTGCTTGAGTGCTTGCTTGCGTGCGTGGGTGCATGCGTGCGTGGGTGCGTGCGTGCGTGGGTGTGCGTGCCTTGTGCGTCACTTCTTACTAAGGTTAGATGCATAAGATTGATAGACATAAGGATAAAAGAATCATTATATTTCTAGTGCAACTCCAAAACAGAACGAATGTATCCAAAAGAAGAACGTTATAATGGAGCAGTTGGAATGTAAGCTGGATGCTGGCTTGGAGCGAGCTATCGTAGCTATTGTCAGCTGGGTCAAGCTGCATCTACAGACCGAACAGAAGAAAACCGACTTCAATAAGCCGGAGGGTGATACTGATACTTTAGCGACTCCGGTTCGTACTTTTTGAAGATTTATATCTATATTAGTGCTATTTAATTTTATTCTTTATGTTTCTTGTTGTTAAGGTTGATTATTGTTTGTATATGATTATGTTCCTAATACACATTTTGTTTTAAACTTATTTCTGCAACATTGTTTCTACACGGTTGCGGATTAGGCGAAGATTTTGAATGCATTTTTAAGAAAACCTTGTAAATAATTTGAATCTTGAACCTTATCTCACATATCCTTAAGGACCATTATAATAAGTATTAAACTTTCTAATATTCGATATTTCATTATTTCCCATCTTATTTTGTACCTAATACCACATACCTTTAAGATCTACTATTGCATACCTTGATTATTATTGTTTCAGGCATGTCTTACCGTAGTATCGTATTTGAATGTAGTAATGGATAAGATACACAACGGTTTGGAAGGGGACAACTTGCAGTCGGTCACATTGGAGCTGGCAATCCGACTGCACAGAGTTATATACGAACACCTGCAGAACTTCCAGATTAATTCTGCTGGTAAGTTAATATATGAGACTTGGGTTTCTATCATTTACTTATTACTTATTTACTTATATCTCCCACTTCTATCCTTCATGACACTCATATTTAATTAAATTAGCGGTAGAACACAATTGTCACAGTTCGAATTTAACTGGTTTGACCGAAAAAGTACCACACCTCTCATTGAATAGTTACGAAAGCTATGCCGTAGCCCAAACCCATTGTCCTACCTTTTTTGTTTCTCCTAATATCCTGTTATACCTATATCCTCAGAAGAATCATGAAATCGGTCAACAAGCGATAGCAATCAGATGACCCGCCCTACGTTCATAAACAAAAATACCAATATAAACTACTATTACACAGTACATTACCCATAACCACTCGTATCTCCTCTTTAGGCGCAATGAGCGTGATCTGCGACGTGAAGGAGTACAGCGTGTGCGTGGCGCGGCGCGGCGCGGGCGGCGCGGGCGGCGCGGCGCCGGCGCGCGCGGCCGCGCTCTTCGACGCGCTGCACGCGCTCTGCATCCTGCTGCTCGTCAAACCAGAGAATCTTAGCGAGGTCTGCGAGGGGGAGACGCTGGTATGTATCTCCAGTTTTTCCGTTTACACGTCCAGTTTCCGCATGTCACACGAGACGATTCAGCTGAATGGATGCAAAATCGTTGTTTTGTACCCACACTAAATGGAGCTGAAAAAGTGTAATTAGTCCCTAAAGAACGAATGGTATTCGAGTGGTCCCACCGCGGGCAAGTGAGCGATGAACTATCGGCGAGTTTCTCACCAATGAAAAAGACAGTAAATGTACGTTCCGTGTTATCGAAAGAGAAGCATATTATATTACTACTCGCCGGCGCGGTGTTAACAGTCAATAAATAATATATGCATCTCTTTTGTTTACCCGGAATGTATGTTCACTGTCCTTTTCTTGGGCGAGCAACTCGCCGATAGTTCATCGCTCACTCGCCCGCGGTGGGACCGCTATCGAATTTATTTTCACATAAATATCTAATAAGCAATTTAAGTCACACCGTAACAAAATAACAATCAAATCAGATAAATAAGATTGGTCATAGATGCGGTACAATTTAATGCGAACGTATGAGTCATCACGTTTTAATTGCTTCGTAATACGAGTTGTATGTTTGTCATAGTATTTTATAATACTAACGTAGGAACCCGACCAGAATTCTCACGGGTCAACGGGTCTAAAAAAAACAAACTTGATTTGACGGATTAGTGACATATGGTCCTCCCTCCCACGACAGAGATCACAGGTTTGATTCCCGTGTCAAGCTATGATTGTTTTTTAGTTTTCAAATATGACTATCATCATTAACTCGATTTATAGTCGACTAGTCGTATAAAAGAGCCACTATCGCAGTAAGATCATGAAGTAAATTCAATTTTGTTACATTGGGAATAAAGTTTAAAATCTTGGTTTTAAAATTAGTAAGTACAATGAAATTAAAATTCCTTCTTTATTTGCAGGCGGAGCTCGATCGTTCGATTCTCCTGAACTTTATCCAACTTCGCGCCGACTACAAGAGCAACAAGTTATCAAGTTTCCTCAAAGGGCTCTCGTAATATCAGCGCGATATTACTCATATTATTTATTTATTAATCATTATCACTAAGATATAAATCACTCTGTATATAAGTATTAATACATGTATATCTAAGATTATTTTATTATCAGTTTCTTTTTATTAAACACTGTTAAATTATACAATTCTATTTTTATTTCGAGTCAACATTATTGATAGATTTCTCAATGCGAACACAGCCCTAATAATGTGTTTCTGATTGTCATTTTTGTAAACAAAACGTCTCCGATCTAGGTTGCCGGCCGAATTTCGTAATGAAAGAATAGTGAGTCGAATTTCGCCGAATGCGCATAATCTACGAGTGATTAAAATTGTAGTGTGGTCGGTAATGTAATGGTATCGTCGTTATCAGAGCGGTATCTGCGCGGCTTCACTACGTCCATTCATAATGTACTGCCCCCCGCGCCCCACGCCTCCTGTGAATGAGGCGTCGGTGTGCGTGCGCGCGGCCGCGGGCGCAGCGTGTGTGCGCCGCCAACGCCAGTCCGCCGCGAGCCGCCCGCCCGACACCAAGTGTCCCGCCACTCGCTCGCCGCGCCGCGTTCCTTACCCTCCCTGTGATATGCTCAGTGTGACAACCCTAGATAACGATATTATTGTGCAGTGAGATATCATATACCGTTAATCTGGATATCAAAATCGAAAGGTGAGCTACAACGCTACATGTATGTTTATTTTCATTCAAGCCCCGCCGCCTACGCTGCGAGCCGTGTCGCGATTTGAGCGACGAATTTACATGTTATAAGTTCATTCATTGGACGTTAGGGCCTATTTATTATTATTATCGTTGTACGTGTGATATGAATGGGTGATTAGGGCGTCTCGTTGTACTCGCACTTGGAGATAGGTTGTTGATTTGTAGCGATGTTGTTGGTTCTGCGGAGGTGTGCTGTATCTCGGTCGATCGCAACTTTTATCTAGGTGAGACGGAATCGTTCCATTTCAAGTGGCGTTTTTATCCCGGCGCTACCTGCGCCCGCGCACACACCGACCCGTTTGCCCTCAGCAGTCAGCCCGGCCGGTGTATTAGCAGCCACCGACCACCTCCCTTGAAACTACACAACACACTTCAGTTTTTCATGTCTACTTTAAAACATCTGCCTATTTATAGAACTTTTACATATAAAATCCAGATAAATTGCAATTTAACAATATTTCATAACAAATTCAAATAAAGCTATAAATTGTGTTTATACACAGCTTTGTGCATACTAAACTGATCCTTAATTACATGCGTTTAATCAACATTATTCTTTAACATGTGATGCAACTCAAATTGCTGTTTGTTCTAAGCAGATGTCTCATGATAAGAGTAATGTCTTATTCTGAAAGCCTACAAGCCCGGTAGGTAGGTTTAAATATCTTTTTGATTAAAACATAAAACTTTAAGATAAGATATCAGGCTGTTGGTCATAGTAATATCGTTGACATTTTATAGAACCAGGTCCTACGAAACTGGTTGTGGTCCATTTTGTCTTGTTAGTGGAGGCAGGTATCTTATTAATGCCTAATTTTAATATTAAAACCTAAGGAAGAGGACACTCCTTAATCAAATTCCTACCACACTGATCATTATCTAATAGGTAGTTGGTACCTACCTTATACTATCTATAGCTTTATAGATAACTAGCTGTGCCCTGCGGTTTCACCCACGTAGTTCCCGATCCCGTGGGAATTTAAGGATAAAACCTATGTCCTTCCCCGGACCATAAGCTACCACTGTACCAAATTTCAAGACAATCGGTTCAGTAGTTTAGCCGTGAAAAGGTAACAGACAGACAGAGTTACTTTCGCATTTCGAATAAGGATACCTATAAATAAAATAATGGGTACTAAGTTAAAAGCATCAAGATTGAATTTTTACACATTGGAACACTTAAGAATTCTGTTAGATCTTATTATCTAAAACTTGAGAATTAACCAGGTACCTATAGCCCACTACACAATGTGCCTTTTAATAGACGGCTATACAGGGTGAATCTTTCAAGTGGGTGTGGTACACAAAATGCGAAACTAAAAGGAATAAAATGCTGAAAGAATTATTCTCAAGACTGATTTGGTGAATACTAAAATCACTACAGAGTAGTTGTTGATTTAGAATTGTAAGTAAGTTCAATATACTAACTACATCAAGACTCAGTTATAGGTAGATACTCTACTTCCAAACTTCATAAAAGAACAGCTCACAGTATCTTATAAAGAAATTTAAATAAATCTTAAACAAAACCATGAGCTTATCATTAGATGACATTAAACTCCTAATTAACAGTTTAAAATTACATCGTAATATTTTACTTTTATCATTATGGCAATGGTAAAACAAGAGCGAAGTTTGTTAATTTATTATCGTCAAATTATAACATTCCCACGGTTATTGTTTTAATATATGAACGCCTTTATTACGTACCGTTATAATACCTCGGTAATGTGATTATCACATTTTGAGCTCTGCCAAATGTTTCTGTACCGGTTTATCTTACAAATCTAACTCGAAACACGCGGTTTCAAGTAGCACGGATTGAAAAAATTAAGGATGCGCACAAAAAATGTTTTATGCTATCTATTTTGTAGTTATGGGTGTGGGAGAAATTTCATTTGGTACTATTAATTATTCTGTGATTTGGTTTAGTTTTTTTAAACATTGTACTAAAAATCAGAACTAATTTGAAATAAGTTATATATCCAAGCCTCGTTTGAATTGAATTACCGGATTGAATTGATTGAATTAGCTTAAGGTCGGAGACGCTCTCTAAGCTCTGTTACTATTTTGTCGCGAAAGAACATACAAATAAACATTTTACAATTAAAAATTATATAACTTAAGCACTTAAATTTCAACTTAATTGAACAGTAATAAGATTAAACCGACTCTTATAGTTATTCAAAACAACACGACTGAAATAATGATGAATCGTCGCGCTGTTTACCGATGTAAAACTTTGATACACATAGATTAACATATTGTATTGGGGGCCGCAAAAACCTAAGATCAGATTCAAAATCTACGACAGTATTTTAATGAGACTAGTTTTGTTTATTTCTTGGAGATAATCTCTGGAGTTTTAAGTTGGAGTTACCTATTAGACCCGTAATGATATAAAAATAATTGTACTTATATCACCTATGAAAATCCTCGTTTGTGGTACTATTAAATCTCAAATGCATAATTACTCTCCCCATTTTTCTCCTGTCACAGGTTAATATGAAATTAAAATATAGGTACTCGTACTTGGGGTTGACTGTTTTTCTGATATTTTCTATTGTACGTAACGGATTTTGTTACGGTTTTCACTATTAGATAGAACGATAAACAAGGCAAGATATAGGTTAAAATTTGTATAAATAAACCCGGGAAAAATCACACAGAACATCTAGTAAACTTTAAAAAGAACATGGATACAATTTTTGTCATCAACAGCCATTCTTCGGTAATTTCTTGCAATCTTTGTATTAACTTTTTAATAGATGAAAATATGATATTCCATTGTTACTTGAAACGTTGGTCGGAGTGAATTGAAGCGTAAAACATTTACTATCATTTAATCGTAGTTATTAATTCTGAACAGAACATCTAAGGGAATTCGAATTTCACAGTCGAGTGCACAATAAGTACTATGTCTCTATTACACGTAGGTGAAAAAGATCTCATTCAATTATTTGTAGAAAAAATCTTGTATGTACTATGAGTAGGTATATGGTTTAGTCCTTTTGTGCGTGCTATATGGATGGCTGCCACAAATGTAAAATCCATTACGAAAAATTTAAAAACTGTTACCAACATTTTTTGTTATATTTTCGTCGTCAGCGTCACCCTGTATATTATATTTTCACTGATGACAAAATGCTTCTCCATAATTCAACTGTAACACGAACAAAGCCGCGTGTATAGCGTTAGTTTATTGTAAAGTATAGTCCAAAAGTATCTCACAAACATAGTTTTCAGTATATTAAATATGTTGTCTAGTTTGTATGTACGACTCTATACGTAGGAGGCATTTTCAATTTGTAGTTACACTGGTAATAAATCTCATACTAGTTATCGATAAAATAAATATCTTACTCGTGCTTGGTGTTAAGAAAGACTATTCGATATTGTTTCTTTCAACAACTTTTAATATGTTACTTATGAAATAAAGTATTGATATTGTGTAGTTTATAGCTAATGTTTTCTAAAATGAGAAACAGTATTTATTTTGTTTGTGTCAAATGATAGATTAATTCTGATCGTTTTACAAAATATTCTGTATTCAGATTCTTATTTAATTTAGTATATTTTGCAGGAGTAAAATCGGTGTTATTTGATTATAATTCATCTAAACTTTTAATACAAATAAAATAAGTCGATCATATTTCTGCAACATCAGACTTAAATAAATAGAAGTACATAAATAATAAAAGAAAAAGTTATAAATATAAAATCTGTTACTACATAGATATTAAACCCACGACAAAGATTCGTCACCTCACCTTATAATCGTTGGAAAATAACAATTTAGGTACTTGTATAGTTAAATATAGATACAAAAGTGGGTGACAAATTGTTTTCCCACTAGATACACAGCGTTATTATTCAAGAGATTTAGTAATACGTAGGTAAGTACTTATATGACAAGTAATTTACATATGTACAATATACATACACCGCATTGCGCTATTATCATTTTATCAGACACCTACCCGACTGTTATCTAGCAAACTGAAGGTCATCTCTGCTCCTAGCATCTGTCAATTATCATTCTGAATGTTATTTCGTATTCTGGCAAAAAAAAACCTGGGTGATATACTAAGTTACAAGTAAGAAAGTCACCCTTTAACCATAATATTAGCACTAATGCGTAACTTTTTTGTTAAATTAGCAGTTTATTACTATATTATTGTCTCATAAGGCTATTGCGTATCATAAACAAGAAGTTTGTTTTTAATTTTGATAATCTAATCTCGGAAATGAGTCGTCTGATTTGTAAAAATCTTCCCAATGCCTTCAAACCAAATGTTCTTTTAAAAGAACTAAAGGTATCGTAGAATCTATGAACTCTCTCATATATCAAACATAAGACGCAATTCAAACTGCCTGTAGATAATATTTGTTATTGGAAACTATGGCAATATAAATTCATGATGCTCCTGCACTAGTGCCTCAAGGCCCAATTATATTTGTAACTTAAATCGAGTCAGACCGGTGTAGCAGAAATGATGGGAGCGTTAATTCTACCCTTGCACAGGATCATTACTTCGCCTCCCGGTGCTCTCAATTTATCTGACAAAAAATCTTTGGATCGACATCTGACGAGCTAGTCACAGGCATCACAGCTGAGGTTCGGTCGGTGCACTATTGGGTGGCGGCGCGGGGGTGGGGCGGGGGCGCCATCTGCGCAGGCGTTCCTCTGTGTGCGTGCGTGTGACTTCCCTCACACGGGTGTCGGGACTGTGTGTGTGCAGGGTGCACTACACCTTGCACGCAACGGGACCCAACCCCGAGCAGGTAGACAGTAGACACCTCATTTGGAACGGATCTCACTTTCTCGATGCGAATATGGATTTTGAATACGGCATGCCATAAAATTATGGCTAATGAATTATATTTTGCAAGCCTACGGCTGTTCTAACAGACGACTGTTAAGTGCTGAAGCTTTCTGGGAATCAATATTTTTGTTATTTTATACTTAACTGTTTTAGTAGAACATCCGTCATTTGATTTTTAGACACTTTAAAATCTTTGAAACTAATTTTTATGGATCTACAAAGATTATTATCGTTACAAATGCACGTTGCAATTAATTGATGAGTAACCTCGTAAGCAGAGCTCGCACTCACAATCAAGCCAATACTAATGATCAAGTTCAAGATTGAATTCCAAATCATACATTGAGTACTATTTATAATGAACATGACGCTCCATACGGAGCTGGCACAGTAACAATTCAGTCCAAGTACTAAATATAGTACAAAATAAAACAACTGTCTCTTGCCCTTCATTCATACAACCCTTACAGCTTATTTGAACCCTATCATAATGAATTTAGCGTTCATTTTTATTTGCATTCCGGTTCCAAACATAATTGGTCGACGCGGTCGTCTGCGTTGGCGCACCAGAATTTTTAATTATGAATTAATTAGTAGCGATCAACAACATAAGCTTGCCTAATCCGTAACACTAGTTTGCGTTGTATTCAAATGTACATCGGACACAGACACACACTGTTATCAGGGTATCTATTAATACTTGGTTAATTTTAAAATATCTTAGGAGTATCTACTCCTAAGTAAATATTAGTGCAATTTGTCAACAATTTATTGATCGTACATTAGATTTGTGTCAATCTGTGAGGAGATATGTTATTTATGTATCAATTAATTATAATATGATGCACCTATGTGCTGTACATTGTGTGTGTGACATAATGTGTGCGCGCCGGGTCTCGATCCTCGGCGTATGGCTGAGGTCGACGACTTTATGATAAATATTAAATATAACATGGCACGTCCAACATAACTATTAACTTCTCTACCCACGCATACAACATCAATATTATTGCTACGCATTTAATATGCAATTAGGCAATTTACATTAATTTATTTGAACACCAATGTTTTTTCAACTTAACACAACGTTTTATCAAATGTAGCTTGTACGTTTAGTAGTTGTATAGTCACGATTAAGAGCTACATTCCACGTAAAGTATTTCTACTTAAAAACGATACACAAAAGACTGTCCTTTTCGTCTGTACAAGTAAGCAAAGACACAATTTCTCACTATAAAAAACATCTAAAAACAAAAGATAAGATTCTGTTTTAGAAAAAAATCATGAGATTATATTTTGTTGTCTCTTCTATGTGATATTAAGACATTAAACATTTTAGTGCGAGATGAACTTTGCAAATAAAACCAGTAAGTAATTAAATATACATTTGCAAGAGACGTTTTAGGTATAATAAGTTTTAGTATCTACTTAATCCTACTAATATTATAAAGGCGAAAGTTTGTATGTATGGATGTTTGTTACTCTTTCACGCAAAAACTACTGAATGGATTTTAATGAAACTTTACAATAATCTTGCTTATACATCAGAATAACACATAGGATACTTTTTATCCCAAAATTCCCACGGGAACGGGAACTACGCGGGTGAAGCCGCGGGGCGCTGCTAGTTATGCATATGCACGATAATATTGCAACATATTGCATATCATATTACTTTTTTGTGAATTTTCGAAACTATAATTCTTTGAAAAACTAGATATCATGTAATTTAGGTTGTTTATCCTAATCCTAACTAATATTATAAATGCGAAAGTAACTCTGTCTGTCTGTTACCTTTTCACGGCTAAACTACTGAACCGATTGACTTGAAATTTGGTACAGGGGTAGCTTATGGTCCGGGAAAGAACATAGGATACTTTTTATCCCGAAATTCCCACGGGTACGGGAACTACGCGGGTGAAACCGAGGGGCGCTGCTAGTCTGTTATATGTTTGATACATTAATAGTTCTTTGCTACAAGTACTTACTTATAAGTTACTCATGGTGACTTCACACAAAGGAGCCGATACAATTTGAAATTAAAGGGTTCATTATTAAAAGAAAGAATTTTCCTGCGATTATTAGGTTCCATACATTCCATATTCGTTCCATATTTTTAAAGAAATAAAATGATTGCATTATAAAGTTAATAGAATTTTGTTCTATTTCAAACAGTTCACGTTAACGAACACACGTAAGTTCAGTGAGACTGAACTGAACGAATCTAATAATAACGCAAAGTGCACGCTTATTACGGACACAGACTCTGCTTAGGACTTTATGCGTACAAAGGATGCTTAAAATCATTGTTTACATACACATCAATCGTTTCACAATCAAATTGGAAGTCGGCAAATACCTTAAATATTGTTTATTTACAACATTCCTCAACGCATTTAAGTGTTGCGTTCGCTATCGCGCTGTGGGTGTCATATCATGGCTTAGGCCAAGGTTTTTCATTCGAATTTGTACTGGACAGAGTCAAATAAAACTGTTTTAGAATAATTATTGTGCTGTTTCTCAATCGCTGTTTGTTTTAACATTATTTTTATTCGTAATCATGTAATAATAAACGCTAGAGAAAGCTTTTGATTGCACTTCTTTATAAATTAGAAAGATTTTCATAATTATTTTAATATTGATGTCGTTTTTCGTAGAGCTCAAAGTAATGTAGACTATTCTTATCCCAGCATATTCCTAGAATAAGCACACACAATACAAAGCAACTATATTACGAAACAGAGGAAATCTTGTTACATTTCGATTCAAATTCGAACGTAGATATAATTGGCTTGGTACGTGACCAAGTGTTGAACTTCAAAGCCTGTACTAAGTTCTGTTTCACACATTAGTCACACAGTTATGAATGGAGGGGGCAGGCGGGAGGAGAGGGGGGCACGGGCTAAATATAGTCCTGTAAACAGGTGGTCTATGCCCACCCTGCGCCCACGCAGGACTAGTACAAACCAATGCAAACGGGAAAGAAAGTGAAAACTTTCAAAGTGGCTTTTTGCTTTCCCGAGGTTTCTTTGCGTTCGGTAAGTAGGCGAGTAGGTAACGAGCTAGCTAATTGAAATGCTGTTTGGCTAGCGTTTATGATTAGGTTTGACATATTGATTGCTTTGATGGGTTTGACATTTCGGATATAAAGGTGCTGTGCTGTTATTGGAATTAATTAAATCCTGGAATTGAGGTCACCAACACTCATTGGGTAATCGTGGTGATTACGACTTTCCTCCTTATTTTACTAATATCATCAGAGAGATGAGCTTTTGCCTTGCAGTTGCATCTCAGTTGCATCTTTTGGGCGATATACTTTATTAATAAAGCGTCGTTTGGCCGTTTGTTTGTATTGACATTAAATCTATGAATGAAGGATCGTGCATATAAACATTAAAATATTTTCTTAAACCCCGTTAATAGGATATCCGACTATCCGTATACGAGTATTGTCGATTGATCTGTGATCGACCGTGTCACCGCCCACAAACATTTACGGAAACGGAAAGGGATGTTACTCCTTTATTTTTAAATCTATCTACAGTTGAGATACTTTTTAAACGATCCTAATGATATACTCAGAAGTGTTTGTTATTTTAGGACAAAGAAACTCGGTTCATGTTATGACGTTTAATAATAATTTCTTTGTGTCTTTGATTGACCTGTCTTGGATTATCTTTAGATACATAGAATAAGGATCACGACCAAGATTCTCTCTGGTCTCATCTAAGTTTAGATATTTTATGTAGAAACGTACATTGGTTGGCCAATCTGACGTAAGTAGAGAAAACACTACGTAAAGCAGAGCACGTCTATTTTCTTTCTCGCTTCTCCGTACTCCTTTAAATGTAGGTACACACACAGCGGCGTTCCTACTAAGTAATACTACTTTTTCAGACTACCCGTTTCTATCTGTATCAAACTACGACCATGTACTTGGCCCCTCGTATCCATTTGTAGATGTTGATCGGTTCAAACGTCGTTATTAAATGAATCAAAGACCATCTTAGTACTTTATGGCGAGCAGCTAATCGGTAGAACGGACTACAGAGAGCATTTCTTGGAATCCTCGCAGCCGCAGCCGTCTGGCATCGACAGTTAACTGCACATGCGCCAAATGTGCTCCCATTTGTACCTACGGTTATGAGCAGTTATAAATGACACCACCAATTCTAATTTACTCTATTATTATCAAGTGATTTCATACAAATGTTTCGTTTAGATTTGAGATTCGACTCGCCTTTGGTTTTGAGTTTCATTGGCGGTTTCTTTAAGAAAAGTAATTAGTCTTCGAAACAACAGAAGACGCTAGAATATTTTAATTAGATTATGAAAAATAAATTCCTGTGAAATAGTAACCGAATGATCAATCATAATTTGCCGCTAGCGTTTGTTGGCGGATGTCCCCGGCGCGGCCGTGAAGACGGTCTATATTTAGTCGATGTGCAGCCCTTCGGTACTGCACTCGGAGACAATAACTCACGCGATGTTTGGACTTGCCCTGCGGCAACTCGTGTTCCAATCTTTGATCAACATGTCAAATTGTGGCAATTTACATACGAACATAGTAATTGCATTATACACGCGACGAGTAAACAATGTTTATGGTATAATTCTTTGGTATTTCGCAGAAATAACTACAGACGTTTCAAATGTTTTCAAAGTTTATATTTATGAAAAAAATCAAGACAAAACTGCAAACTAAGCTGCACTTGTTAGTGTTTTTCTTTATCTTTATTTTCTGTTGGGTCGATGTAACCTTCCTGTTCTTCTGGGGTGTGAGGCCAGAAGGATGGCCTGTTGACCGGATCCAAGCACTCGTTTGGATACATGTCGTAGAATATTTCCATCGTCATTTCATCGAACTGCGGCAAAGCTTTGACTCTATTCAACTCTTTAGTTGCTCTGTGAAAAATTACCAATATTACTTATTTAATACAGAAATGTATAAGACAATTTAAAATCCTCCCTTTCCTAAGTCTAACGCAATAAATGGCATGTCCATGCCCATATTGTCCATGGGCGTGTTTAAACAGTAATCGTGGCTGCCATTACTTGGTATTTGTTTAAGAGGTCACTTATATCAAAAGTATTCTTAGTAATGATTTGGAGAAAAATACTCCCTAAATTCTGTACAAATTAATGTTAAACCAACTTACTCCTCAATAATTTTCTTTTGCTCGGCACAAAACGACTGTATCGCGGGTTCCAGTTGTTTCCATTGCTCATCCACTTGCGCTGACAAAGTGTCAGTAGGTGCGGGGACTTTGAACGCTTCGTATGCTGACTTCAACTTGTCTACCAGCCCTTCGACCGGCACCATTTTCTTGTATTCATCCCAATCGATCTTTGGCGGTTCAGGCGGGTTTGATAGAACTCTGTCAATAAAGTTTCGATTCACTTTCATGAAGTGAAACAGAGAATTGATTGCTTCGCGGGTTCACGTGTTAGAGCCTGCGAATTCTTGGCACTAATTTAGAGCCCTTAAGCATCCAGGCTTTTACTATATTATACTTTAATATGTATATACTATTAGATAATTTGATTAAGTACAAAATAAGGACTTCTATTAATTCACCAAGAACTCATCATTAACAATACATTAATGTATTTATTGGATTTGCATCTAATTGATGCGCTGATATATGTATGTGCATAATAATTTATTATTATTTCACTTACACTGTTCGCGTGTATTACGGATTTGCCTTATAGAATGCTAAGTATGTGATCTAGTACATTATACCTACTAGACTAAGCAGTATGTTTACGCTACTTCTAGTATCATTAGTACAAGCTTTGCTTAGTTCAGGGTAGATGTGTGATAAGGAAAAGCGTATTTCCCAACAACCTAGATACAGGTAATAAACCTAGTCAGTGCAGTCTTACTTTATTAAGATAAGTAATAAACTAATTACATCTGATAAAATAATAATTAAACTATTAGCAAAACAAATTGATAGAACTAGAACAAACTGTTTGTGAAATTCCTTTCTACACTAACCTGACGCTCTGATCACAGTACCCGCCCTGAGACACAAGGAAGTAGTTACTCTGTTTCCTCATGAAGAGGGTGAAGTCCTCCCCGAAATGAAAATACTCTATTCGCTACTCATCATCATCTCCCTGCCCTTGTCCCACTTAAGTGGGGTCGGCACGATATGTTTTCCTCTTCCACTCGCTTCTATCACTCGCCATACTCTATTCGCTACTACTTTACTTAAAATTATGACGTGTTTATGGCTGTTTTTTTAAATGGAAACTTAAGAATATATAATATTGTCACCTGCGCAAATAATTATCAGACTTCGCCTTGAAAGCGAAGAAATTCGCCCTCTGTTCAGCGGGCACCAGTTGTTCCATCTCTCTCCAATTTATTGTAGGTTTAGTGAATCTCGCCATATCACTAACAAGGCAAATACACTCATAAAATTGTTGATAACTATTATTATATAAGATTTCTTGAAATGAATTATTAACAATAAAGTGTTCTACGAATTACTTTATCATTTATTCAATACAAATCTTTTTATTGAACATGAAATCAAAGTAAAATTTTGAATATGAATCAACGTGTCAATGTATGTCACCTTCTTTAATAGATTCGTTGTCATATGAATGGTGGACCTCTTTGCCTTTAAAGAGAGGTCATAACCTTTTTGGGGCTTACTCTTTAAACACGTGGATTTTTCCTATCTCAATCCATCCTTGGATTTACAGGCCCATAACTATGAATCATTACCAAAATATACTCATTTTACTTTTCAAAGGCCAACTAATTTTCGGTTTTAACTCCAATCCCCCTCCTTTATTTGGAACAGTTTTCTCTAACTTACTAATATGACGCATAATAGAAACACAAGTCGATAGATCTAACAATCATAAGTAGTCATATAAGTACGACGTCTCTATTATTATGTAAAATTGGAAGCAAAAACAACAAACTCCCCAGTTTGGGAACTCTCTTTAAATTATCACCAGTTTTTCCTCATTTAAAAATAACGTCTTATCTCAGGTTATCGAGATCGAAATTACGTATGTGACTTGTTTATGAAACAAATGTAATATTACGCTTGGTTTGTATTACGGTGATATTCGTGTGGAAATTGGAAAAGTTAGTGATTACTGATCATCAACAAGCGTTAGATAATCGAGGTGATTATTTACGCCTTTGCTATCGATTCTCATCTGAACAAATATCTGATTAACTGACTATAAGAGAAGCTTTTGCTCTACCAAGGGCAATGAGATGATTTTTATTCTAACGTTTGATTATGTAGCTTGCAAGATGAATTTAGTAAAATATTGTCCTGTCATTTTTCACGAGTCCATCAAATAATGAATATCGTATTAGATGCACATGGCTTAATATCATAATAATGACTGTAATTTTACTCTAAGACCTTATAGTTATTTTGAGGGCCTCTTTCACGATCTTCAAGTAAGTTTTCGAGTTGGATACTCACCAAGTAAAGTGAGTTTTGTCTTTTTCTTACTTTATGTCAAGTGACAAAGGCAAAACTTGTGAGTAGCTGTCCGATACTCTATCAGCAACTGGAGAAACAGGCCCTCAGCCTTATAAAAATCTATTAATAAACTCTTCACAGAAAAACAAACATACCTCCAATTTTATGAAATGCTATTGTTTGGGCAGACATGTTGCCGCAGTAACATTATCTAAGTATCGTTATCATTATAACACGAGATATCAACGGTATTGCTATTTTAGTTGAATTACCGATTATAATAAGCGTACATTGTTTTTCCATTCATATTAAATATCTTATCGCGAGTCATATGTGTCTGACTAATATAATTTTGGTTCTGAGAAAATTATTTTTATAGTGACGCGTAATTTGGGATACGATTTTTGGAAATTATCATAAGCTGTGCCATGACCCAGTTGATTCTCGTTTTTCGCGGTTCTAATGTGAATTTCGGGATGAAAAGTAAGTAAATCACATAATAGAACAAACCTTTATCTGTCTCCGTACAGTAATAATGCATTTAATTTAATAGTAGGTTTTTTATCGCTACAATGTTACCTTAACAAACTTTATAGACATTATGCTTCTGCACCCTCTGTTCACAAACTTTCCCGTCCAACAAATATACAACAAATCGACACGCCGTTTCAATTACAAGACAATAATGTCTCATAGTGTCGGAATTATCGGCCGGTATCCGCCGGATATCGTCCGTAACGACCCGACGCCGACACGACACCGGATCGACTTCAGACGAGCCGAACTCCTGACGACACTTTAATGCACTCATTCGGTGATCCAACACCTTTGTTTTTTTAGCCTATTTTATACCTTATGTCTTGGGGATAAGGAGTAACTTTTCCTATAAACGTTTGACATCGAAAATCGCTTCCGGCGGATCAACTCGTTTTGAAGGAAAAGTGTTAACTAATTCTGATCGCTTTGATGGGGTCTTCGGGGGAGGGTGTCAAGGGATTTGTGAGTTAATGATAAACACCTAATTTTGTCTACTGTTTTAGATTTGTAGGAATGAATGGGGTGTCGTATTGGGAGTTACAGATTTTCTGGAAAGAAAGCTTTTTAGAATACTTGTCTAAAGAACTTACCTATATTAAAGCACTTTCCAGCTTTTATAAAGTTACGTAAATTTCAAGTTTGTATGTTTAGACACTGGGTTGCTTGTCATTAATTCACGCAGAAAATTTATACATAGCAACGAAATGCACTAAAAGTTAGTATACTTAGTAAACTACCTGGTTTAAGACACTTTCTATCCCTAAAATACCATGAAACATTTCGAATTACGTCAAGTACCTATCTCATAAAAAAGTATTCATTACAACATAAGTCTCTGTATATTCATACAAAATGATGGAAACCTTTCAATTTCAAAATAAATGACAACTTCGTAGACAAGAAACCGCTTCTCAACAAAAAACAAAAGGTACATCAAGCTGAGGAACAGGTTCAAAGCCTCATTCAAGCTTGCAGGATTGCGTTTTTATTTCAGTTCGGACCTCTCTGTCATATAAGCGGAGTGCGAAGAAGATAGATGTACCATATCGTAGAGATCTTGACTAGAATAGGCCTATCCGGGAGTTGTGGTCGGCGAAGCCTTATTTGTCGACTCGAGAACGTTTTAAATTCACACGATTTTAGATATTTTTGTTACTAAGATGCGATGTTAGGGAAGGTCAGGAACTTTTTCTAACTCAAATTAAAAGATAATAACCATAAATATTTTTTTTTAAACTTACTTAATTTTAAATTGTTTAATGTGTAGCTGATTTTACTATTACCTGGGGTCGTTCTAATAAGGTTCATCCCTGCTCTGTAATATTCGCTTTGGGTTATTCGTTCGAATTACAAAATTCGTGTTAAAACAAAGACCTTATAAAAAGGTTCACAAAAGGTCTTGGTGATAGATTCGTATTTAGAATGCATATCATTTTTAAATTATTCAGCCTTAAAATTCAGGTGTTCCATTTGAATATGGAATCACGTTTCTTTTTTAAAATTATTTAAAACAGTCTTCGGATGTCTCTGACCTCTTAATATATTAAGGTAACGGTGGTAAATTGTTATAAAACTATCTGTGCCCCGTGGTCTTACCTGAGTTTTTTTTTATCCCCTCGGGGGTTGAATTTTCAAAACTCTTCATAATCAATACATGTGTGAAATTAGTTTCTAGCCCTAAGGGTTTGGGCTGTGCGTTGGTCTATCAGTCAATCACTTTAATTTTTTATGTCATCATCAGCTCATATATGTCCCCACCGAGGGGCTCGAGCCTACCCTGAATTAGGACGATTAGTCCTTAATCAATCACGCTGGCCAAGTGCGTATTGTCGATTTCACATACTTTTATATTTATAACTAGCGGTCCGCCCCGGCTTCGCACGGGTCCAATTTTCCCTTTGATTTTCCATATTTTTTTTTACATAAGAACCTTCTCCTGACAATAACAAACACAACAAAAAAAGAATTGGCCAAATTGGTCCAGGCGTTGTTGAGTTATGCGCTTACCAACACATTTCGCGATTCATTTTTATATTATAGATTGTAATAATTTGTTTCAGTCCCAGCGCTATGAAGCTGGA
This sequence comes from Timandra comae, assembly GCA_958496195.1. Classification (NCBI taxonomy): domain Eukaryota; kingdom Metazoa; phylum Arthropoda; class Insecta; order Lepidoptera; family Geometridae; genus Timandra; species Timandra comae. The sequence continues at coordinate 7,851,247 of OY292370.1, forward strand.
ATGGACCGAGAGCGAGTCTGACTACGGGCTGGAAGAGACCGCCTTCTACGAGGGCCCTCCGAACATACCGCCCCCGCCGAGGAAACATGTCTCGTTCAGTTTGAGACTTGATCTGGTAAGTTAAGTTTATAATTTGTTGTTTCTAAATACATGAATATGGTAGTTCGTAAGTACTTCGGATGATAAGCCCACCGGGATCTCCCCTTCGATTCCCGGTGGTAGACAAGGCAATGAGAAAAAAAATGAATCGGTCCCGATTGTGCTAACTTATTAACATCATCGACTAATCGTTAGGGGTAGGGAAAGTCCTCAAAGGTCAATGATTTAACCGAAAAATGTATCGCCATCATGGCAGTTCCACCACGCAAAATACTTTCCACCAAATCTTGTTTAATTAAACTGACCATAATAAGATATGGGATACAGGTTAAGACGAAATTAATTATAAATACAATGATTTCCTAACATATTTTTTACATAAAAATATAGATTTGACTAAGATCGAACTGTATTCCCTAATTAGCATTCAGTTTCACTTTGGTAGATCCTTCAAAATTATTAATAGCGCAACAAGTTTCATAAAGGTATAATTTCAACCCACTTACCACTACCAGGTACCACTGGAGATCATTAATAAGTTTACTAGAAAACTAGTAAATCCTCTTTATACGAACTGCACAACGCGTATTATACAGGGTGTTTGAGAAGGGTAATAGGGTAACTTTCTATATTTTCATAATATTTTGGTTGAAGAAAGCTGAAGTGCGTATATTATTTATTATGGAAAAAACTTATATGTATTTCAAACTCATGAATTATGTGAAGTCATTTTGATTGAAATTAAAGCCTCGTAAAAGGGAGGCAAGACACTTTCACGACTAAACTATTTATTTTTATAAATTTTTCATTTAAAATAAAGTTTAAGATCACGTAAGATATAGTGTGTACTGTGTATTGTGTAACGCCTAATATCACTTCAAACAGGATAAAGTTCAAGGTTACAGACATTTTAAAAGCTTACAATAAGTAAGAACTAAAAATACTAAAACGCACCCTGTATATCTTAGTATCTGATACAAGTTTACTATTGAATGAAAACAGTAGCACTTAATAACATAGTAACTTGTTCAAGTACAAAGTAGTACGTTTGGAATTAAAACTGGTACTTAATATTGGAAATTGAGATCGTTCTGAGACTAACCGGATAGACACATAGTATTCACGTCTCTCAACACAAAATAATATGTACGTGTAAATATTAATTATAGAAAATGAAAGCAACAAAGTTGTTAATGTTAGTGCTTTAAACAATGTAGGTAATGAATAGGTAGGAATTGACGCTATTCGAATTTTAAATATAGAAAACTGACCCGTTTTGCTATGAGGTTTCATCTTTTTTTTATCGTCGAAGCGAACAAACAAAATTAAAGTTGTCTATGAGCTATATGACAAAGGACCCATATTAAATAGGTATTATTTATTTCGAGTTTCCAATATTTCGACGCTGTTGCAAGCGCCATGATCACGGTTTAACTCGAAATAAATAAGATACATGGTAAATATCCCGTTAATCATAATGAGCTAATAACCATGATAACTATAAAAACTATATTGTCTACAAAGAGTAATAGGTAGTAAAGTTATAAGCTTGCAGTTTGAGCCTAAAAGAAAGTCTTCAAACAATTAAGACTATGTATTAAATAACTACGAACGTCTATGATTTCATTTTGCAAAAGAAAAGTCACAAGCCTTATTGTCGTAGGTAATTTGATAAACAAGACATAATGTCTCCCTACAAGTACGATGTCATTCAAGTGAATGTGGTCAGGGTGGCAGGACTATACCGTATGTAGCGAGTAACCCTCCGGATGTGCGCTTGCGCACCCGACCGTGTTGTCTTTCACTACCTTTTGTTTTTTTTTTCGACTTGCAGCTTTATAAAGTTGCTTGCTTACCTATCTATTACATATATTTTCTTGTTTTTTAGTATTATGAAAGGAAATTAAAATTTTAATAAGGCCTTCTGAACAAGAATAAAAATAAGAACAAATCTATGAAAATGTAACTTGCTTAATTACTTGTAAAAATTGATACTCCTTGCTTGGTTACTTATTAATTTATTTAAGGTTTGACTTATATTTTAGGAAATAACATTGATGCAGACAAATATTTTTTAGAGAACTTTGTGTCGTTACAATTAAAATAAGCCTCCAATCTCATGTAAGATAACTAAAATAATCAATCAACAAAAAATAAGAATACAACGCGTTCCTATTTCAAAATTCCCGCTCAAATACGTTTTTTATTTTTAAACTTGTCCGTGACACTGATGCTAAGATGCACTAATGAGTTTCGACATTAGCTCAATGCTACTAAAAAGTGTAGTTTTTTAAGAATGGGTTACTTTTAACTTTTAATCTTTTTATGTGTTAATACCTGTTTCTTATATTAATTTTGCTGTTAACTATTGTCATATTAAAATAGTGGTTGTTATTTGTGTAGCTTCAGAGTAACAACAGTTTCTCGTTTTCGCTCTAGAACTTAGCTTTTTAATTTGCCAAAGAGTCAACATTTTAACATTGTATTGACATAATCTAAACATTCAAACAGATAACATACAAAACAACAAGTTTCCGACATTATTTAAAAATAATAGTTATTTATGGTACAAGCGAGGTAAGTTGGTGATTACTTCCGAGGCGCTATTGAGGCCCGAGCCGTCAGGCGAGGGTCTGAAGATAGCCGAGGATAGTAATCATCAATACACGCGTGTACCATACAACGTTTTTCAACACACTTGCGAAGAAATTAATAATAAAATATCATTTTTCGCTAATAAATAAACAGTTTTTCTATTCGCGCGTATCCAACACAACAATGGTGATCGGCCAAAGACTAGAAAAATATACTTATTAAAAAAAATGAATGAATGAATGAATGGAATCGACCATAGACCTACCAAAAGTAAGGCAACATAGTTGAAGTTTGTTTTTAAAATGTATGGACACAATTTTTTTGGTATCGAAACTTTTTTAAAAACAAAGCAATTTAAAAACACAATCTATAACTCACTAGTGAATCAAGCGTGTCATTATTCAACTGCTTTTGCACAAATAAGAGCCCCTTTATGAGCAAGTGTGTTGTAAAACAATGAACCATAGATCAATACTTTAAAATCCAATAAAAAAAGTTGAAGGGTTGCTATGCCTATAAAACATGTCAGATGGTATTATTAAACGATTACTCTATACATTAAAGAGGGCCTTCTTTAATGTATAGAGTAATCGTTTAATAACAGTTAAAAGCTGACAGAGGGTGAAATAGAGACCTGTCGAAACTTATGACATTGTTGCTTATTAATTATGAGTTGACGAGATTGTTTTATTTATTCCTTCTCGTGTGCTCCCCCTAAATAATGAACTTGAAGTATTTTTATTTACTAACTAATGTAGTGAAATATTTTCTACGTTTTCTTTCTGTCTATTATACTTACATATTTCTGAAAGCAATTCTTTTTTTTCTTTTATTCTCATAAGAAGACTACATCTTCTTATTAAGACTACATCTTCTTATTCACCATAAAAATAAATACAGTCTCGGAACGAAAAGGTTCGTCAATTTTCAAATTGATTCGATTAATGTGTCGCGATGACATATTACCTTTTGAAACTATGTTACAAAATAGACTCGAATTAGGGAAAATAATGTTCTACTGTTCGTTGATAAAGTTCAAAATTATTCCGATCAGTGTTGTTTGACTATTTATCTTGTCAACAAGATGTTTAAGTTTTATAAACTAAAACCTTCTTGTTGGTTCAACCTGTCATTATCATCTCTGTTAAGACTATTGTCAATCGGTCAATGTCATCATTGCAAAATATCAAAGAGGTTTTTATATGCCGCGCGCACAAGGCAGTGTTTAAAAAATGATAGAAAGATCAAGCAAATCCTTATTCGATAGCAAACGTCATATTATTTATTTAAATGTTAGCATCACTGTTTCTTACGCTGGTATGTTGGTATAATTGTTTCTTGCTTTACTTAGTGCAAATGAAAACCGACTCTAAGGTGACGAACCTTTTCATTCCGAGACTGTACATAAAATAATATCACTACATAGTATAAAACAAAGTCGCTTTCTACTCCCTATGTATGCTTAGATCTTTAAAACAACGCCACGGATTTTGATGTGATTTGTTATACCTAATAGATAGAGTGATTCATTGGGAAGGTTTTTAGCATAATTTTATCCCCGGGAACTACGTGGGTAAAACCGCGGGGCACCGCTAGTTAATAATAAATAAATACTTTATATTAACTTAAATAAGAGACATTAAAGTAGATATATCTTATCGATAAATAATAATATGATTTTCATTAATTAGAAATTATCCTCCATATTAATTAGGTTTATCCGAGCGTATCTCATTAGGAGCGTCTCGGTATATTTGTCCCGTAAATGGGTGCGCCAAAGTTCACCTAAAATTTCAACTCCGATAATTGGAAATCCGAAAATTTTCTTCCTAACATTTTTTATCCTAACAATCGCAACTCCTAAAATCTTTGTCACTAATGTTTTAATTCCGAAACATTTGTTTTCCTATATTTTCTCAACATAACCATCGTTCATACTATTATTCAAAGTCATATCTTTTTTGTTTAGATTTATTTTTATTTATTATAATCAATATTATATACATAAATTTTTCGTTACTTTGTTTTTACATAACATGTAGGTATAACATATAACGCACGAGCCGAGCGAGCAAAACCAGAGTCCTGCTCCAATCATTCAGTCAAGTTCCAGTAACGAATCGGTCCTATTCCTAATTATTGGTTTAGGTTATGTTAGAACTGTGACCCCAACGCACGAGCCGAGCGAGCGTAGCGAGCGTGCCGCGGCAGCGGCCGGCGAAGTGCCAGAACCGAATTGGTCCTTTAGTTATGGTTATGGTAAACTCCCAGGCCATAAGCATAACCGTAAACGAGTCGTATAATAATCATTAAAACTATAAATATCATCTTCTACCCACATATATTTTTTATTACACTTGGTAAATATTTCTTTCTGAGCATGAGTGAAAATATTATGGTAAGTATGTTTAGGGATAAAAGCGTTATGATAAAAAACAGTAGGAGTTTAAATATATTTACATTAAAGATGTTATGAATTAAAATTTTCGGAAAAATGAGTGTTATGAGCATCGTCGGTAGCACTACAAATAGTATGAATTAAAACTTTAGGATGAAAAATTTTAGGAAGAATGATCATTCGGACTACAAATAGTTAGGAAAAACATTTTCGGGTAAAGAACTTTAGGTGAGCCAATATGGACCCCCCGTAAATAAAAGGATACGTCCGGTGGAAAATATATTTTTATATGTCTTTGTATATTGATAGATAATTGCAAAGAAAACATTTTTCTATTATATCTCACTCTTTTTTTCCGAACCTTTATCCCATGTATATTTGGGGTCGGTTTTTCAGTTTAACCAGATTTGGCGGAATGTCAGTATTTTACGTGAAGCGACTGCCATCAGACCTTCACAACCCAGAGGGCTATACGACATTTTTTGGTTAAACCAAATGTTAGACTTTTGAGGGCTCTAACTACCCGTAACGACTGTCGATGATGTTAGTACGACAACCGGGACCGACGGCTTTACGTGCCCTCCGAAGCACGGTACTATTATATCTCACTATCCAATATAATTATTAATATTACCTACTATCGTATATATGTACATATATTATGTACAAATTCGTTCAAACACACAAATCTTTCCTCATATAATATAAGTATAGCTTAAAAACACGTGAAATTCTTCTGCGTTTCTGTTTTAACATTTCGTGCACGTTTTTGCAGCAATGTTTATATAAAACTTTATTTTTAAATAACGTTACGAAGGCGCGTCATACCTATAGCCTATTACATTTTTTATGTGGCCAACACTAAGTTCAAGTGAAAACTTGATTGTCGTATTTCTAAATCCGATAACAGCGTGTAACTGTTTTACGTCTGTTTTGTAAATAAACGTTTCAAAATATACACATAAAAATGTTCAGAATAATTCACTTTAACTGTTTCCAACGATAGAATTAATAGTTTCGAATATTATAACAGTTTTAATGATATATTTATTGTAGTATTTATGTCAAAATGTATATTCATATTTTTTATATATTGTTGATATTATAAATGCTAAAGTACGTATTATGACAATTTAATGTGTGTGTTTAAAAATAATATACTTTTATTTATGATTTTAAATAGTTTAATAGTTTGGTCTACTTATACAGGGAGGTGACAATGAACAAAGACTTCTTAGAACTAAGTACTCAGCACCTTCAGTGGAAAATTTACTGCATTTCAGTTTTAAAACGAATGGCTCTCTTAATTTAACATTAATTGGACTAAACCGACTTCCCCATACTGAAAGAATTAACCAGAAAGAAAATTCAAAGAACAATAAATACTTATAGAACTTAAATACTTTGATTTACTTAACTTTTTTCTAAGATATCCGTTACGTCAATCGTTAATCATTATTAAACCGCAGGATTGTTCGTTTTATATTTTAAAACCGTGATATATTTATTGTATTCCTTGTCGAAGAGTAGTGAATAAATCAAGGGCCGAAAAAGTAGCGACGCAGTGATATATTGTGACAAGTTTGAATCCATTTTGAGTCTCAGCAATAATGTAACAAGGCAAGCGAGGGAAACCGACAAATCGACGATTAACTTCGCTCGTTTATTATACGCATGCTTCTTTAACGTTTCAAATAAATTCCCCGATTTTTTTGTGACTTCCTGAACTTTTGTGTCAATTTTTTCTTTGAGATGACAATGAGATTGTAATAGTATACTTATTCATTGTATTCCCATAACTATACTATGTCTTACGAGTGCCATAAGAATATTTATGTTTTTATTCAGTTGAGCTATGTTTTAATTTTTCATAGCTCTACTTATCATATCATGAAAAAATAAGGGATCTTAGTCTATGGGCTGGTTTACCATCTATTATTCGAGGAATAAAACTGACGTTTGACAGTTTTTGTATGATATAACTGTCAAAATTTCAAAATTATTCCTCGAATAAAGTTATCTGGCGATGGAAAAACCAGCCCTTAGTATCTCTTAGAGCTTCGTCAAGCTTTACCTGTTTACTCTCCAAAGAAACTATACGAGTAGCAGCCTTACGCAACTATGAACTTTTGATTTAGAAAAAAAAAATAGTTCCGTTTTAAAGAAATACTTAGATCCCGTAGAAGTAATTCTTATTTCAAATCAATATTCTAAAGACAAAAATAAATATTTAAATCCGTGACACAAGCCAATGCAATTGAATCCTTTAAAGTAGTGTCGTCAACTAAGTCAACCTGTTGGATGCCCGAGGGGCACGCGAGGCCCAATTGTTCCGAGTGGTGGAACATGCAATCACGTCACTTGAATTACAACGTCACAATGTCTCCCCTCGTCACGGCTTTTGAATAACCGTTCAGGACCCCTCACTGATATAAAATTACACTTTCAAGACTAATTGTGCGTATGTTTTTAACTGATTTTTAAGAGAAATAAGTTTTCTTGCTCATGTTTTGGAATAAATTATTTTATGTCAGAAAGAATATTTTTTGTTTACTTATATACTTACACGTGAATAATTACGTTTATCTAAATCGTTGAAGGTTAGTACTTACATATTCTCCTTAATCTGTCTTAAAGATAGACTTCAGCCAGTTAAATCGTTCACAATAATAATTAAACACGACATGAAGTATCCTTCCTAGGATCCTAGGTCTCCCTTGGATCTCTTCATTCGTCTGGAGAGGCTGTTAAATGCTCATAATAAATCGATCATAACGTAAAACAAGTTTATTTAAATGAATTTGTATTATTTGAAAGAAATGAATGATCTAAGCGCAAAACTAGTCGAAAAAAACAACTACAACAAAAGCCGAAACCATTAATTTTAAAAATAAATCCAGAAACAATTAAGTTAACTCATGGAACGTTTATCAATCGTCAGTGTGAGTAATAAGGAGTGTTAGTGAATTGGGTTCGTGCCCCTCAATATCGATAATCACGTGCCAAGACAAGCAACGTACAGGGGTGATTCCGACCCCACACACGGTCGGACGAAAATACCCCGTAGTTTACGGGTTAATCACTGAGCGGTTCACTGGATCAAGAATTAATTATTCTGCCATACGTATTAGATTACGTATTTGTCAAAAGATAGATAATTTTAGATAGAATACTGCGGCACATTTGTTTTTATTAAGCTTAACCCTGTTCACGTTGCATTCATTTTGATTTTTGACATTTGAAACTTATTAACCGATTTCCGCCCACGAACTTTGTTAAAGTTTTACTTCTATAGACAAACTTTGGGTATTCGCGTAGATTAGTGAATAAAATACACTTTTACACATTACAAAAACTATTGATACCACCTTGTTAGTTTTTTAAAGCTTATTTAACCCAAAAATAGGTCCAAAACAACGGACCAATTAGCAACACCTCTCTAATATTATTTCGTCTGAGAGTTCGAAGCTTATCTTGTTCAGAATTACTTGTTAACTGATGTTTATAACATTCGCCAACGTGTAAGAATTAACAAGAAATAGTCGATGATATTTTTTCTCGATATAACAATTAATTATTCCTGTCTAACAAGCAGAAAATTCGCGTTACGCGTGGGTGTTTTTTCTTGTTATAGTAAAGGAAAATATTGTTATCCTATTTATGTATTACGAAGAAACAAAGGACCGTAAAGTTCTTAGATTCCTGTATTTTTTTCGAATTTTCTTTATACTTAAGTACTTAATTAATAATATGAAGAACGAATTTTTTATGGGATTTATAAACAACAACGAGTTTGCTTGTTTGAAAAACTTGCTAATATCAGGAATTATAGATTCAAAACCTTTCTGAAAACCTTTTTTTTTGTTGGATACCCCATTTATCGCGGAAGGTTTAGGCTATTCATCATGATACTACGTCCAATAAGATTACTTTTTAAAGTTAAATCTTTTGAAGCTAAACCTCGGGACTCAACTAGTGTAGTAACACTATTTCAAAACATCAATAGTTACTGATATTGTTGAACATATTGTGTTTGATTGAAGCGAGGGGAACACTGATTTGATTTTGACGGTTTTATTGGGTATTATTGATATGTTTTGAGATTAGGAGCCGTGTCACGGGTTACGGGACTCAATTGGGAAAGGTCACACAACAAATTTATCTTATTACTAGTACAAGTAACGGATCATTGAATATAGTGAAGTTTATTATATTATAGTACAATAGGGTCTTGTTGATACCGTACCAAAAAAAAATTGTTTTTGAATTGATTTTTTATCGCACTTTTCTTTTTTTTCTTTAATTGGTATAGTCAGACCTATAAGACACCTTATGTACTTACTTATCATTGGTATATAGTATTTAAAAATAAACATATCACATGCTAAAGAGTTGCACAGAACATATAACAATACAACGATTAAGAATAATAAACCTGACTTTATTGATACAAAGTTTTGCATTAAACATGTATTTCTCGTGCGAAATAACAACAGAATACACAAATAACATACAAAACCTTGGAATTTAGTTTTTAAACGACTATTTTATTCTACGAAATGGTAAAAAGATAGATACAAATAATGGAATATGAAGTGTTCGAGTATTGTTCAAGTTGTTGAATATTTTTAAGCGATGCATGTTTAATAAAGGCTGGAACGGAAGTCGAACCTACACCATGTGAATTTAATATCGAGTTGACTACTTTATATCCATGCCGATGGTTATTTTTTATGTTTAAATAAAGCTTAAATATATTAGTGTGTTTAAAAAGACATATAGGCATTGGTCATCAATAAGTTTTTACCGACTTCACAACAGATGAAATATTCAATTTTTCTGTATTTTTTACTCTCCTAATTAAGTGGTTTATGGACCGATTACACAACGATATTATCTATACTAATATTATAAAGAGAAAAGATTTGTTTGTTTGTAATGAATAGGCACCGAAACTACTGAACCGATTTCAAAAATTCTTTCACTAATGGAAAGCTATATTATCAGCGGGTAACATAGGCTATATTTTATCCCTGTATTCCAACGGGAATGGGAACTACGCGAGTGAAACCGCGGGGCGCTGCTAGTAATTTATAAGTACCTAAATTATCACAGAATATTAAAGGTTGTTTCCTAGAATGTTCCAACGGGATATTATAAACGGGATACGTCATAATTAATACAAAAAAATGAGGACGAAAGTTTAACAATTTGAATAAATGTAAATTCAAATAAAACGTTTCACACCACGTTTATTCCTAGGTATAAAGTAAATGAATACTTATATTTATTGTGTAATAGCTGAGCCCACAGTTCTTCCCAGATTTCGAGGGAATTTTGAAAGTATCTTAACAAGCAAATATATCTGTATAGGTATGTAAATGTATTAGGTATGTACCTATCTGTTTTTAATTTCGGCCAAATCCATAGAGATGGTTTGAGCGTGAAGGACTAACAAACATACATAGAAACTTTCGGTTTTATAATATGTATTGTTGAGAAACATTGATTAATAATAACTTTATAACCTATCTATCCCTCCTCAGTGCGACGAAGGAGGCGGCGTCGCCGACGGCATCAAGTGTGAGCCCCCGGAGTCTGAAGAGCCCCGCGCGATGCAGAAGGTACCCTCACTCTCCGACCTCTCCGACCCCGAGGCCTCACTAGGTAAGTACTGTCGATTATACTTTAGGTTATAAGTTATTTATCATCATCATCTACAGATGTATCAGATGTAGAATAAATAAGTTTCTTAGGGCTGATTTTTCCATCGCCAGATAACTTTATTCGACGAATAACTTTGAAATGTTGACAGTTATTTCATACAAAATCTGTCAAACGTCAATTTTATTCGTCGAATAAAAGTTATCTGGCGATGGAAAAATCGGCCCTTATAATAAAAAACTATAGGGGAACAGCGAGAGCCTATTGCAGGCTTAAAGCTTTAGTTACCATGCAATCAAAAATGCAATACCCCAATTTTGCCCGATGGCGATGGCATCGGGACAGACGATTGAGAAGTCGTCAATTCGATACAATATTGATGTGAAATTTTACAATATTAAACCTACTACAGACACAAGCAAACTTAGCTTAGGGACATAGTTGGAGGGGTTAATAAGTCTAGCGTTTTCAAGAAAATAATATGTAGTATAAGTACATCACTCTGTTACACACTGCTAAAACGGTAGGTGGATACACAATACAACCACTACCAATCACTAGTAAACACACAAACACAGTCAAAACCGAAATATTACAATTGCATTGCTTTCATAATAATTGACGCGTTACAAAGAAACTGTACATACACAGTTCACGTGCAAATCGGTTCACGTGTTTAATAGTTATTTATGGTACAAGAGAGTAAAGTTGGTGAATACTTCCGAGGCGCTATTGAGGCCCGAGCCACCAGGCGAGGGTCAGAAGATAGCCGAGGATAGTAATCATCAATACTCGCGTGTACCATACAACATTTTTCAACACATTTGCGAAGAAATTATAATTTTTCGCTAATAAATAAACAGTTTTTCTATTCGCGCGCATCCAACACAACAATGGTGATCGCCAAAGACTAAAAGAATATACTTATTAAAAAAAAATCGAATGAATGAATGAATGGAATCGACCATAGACCTACCAAAAGTAAGGCAACATAGTTGAAGTTTGTTTTTAAAATGTATGGACACCATTTTCTTGATGTCGAAACTTTTTTAAAAACAAAGCAATTTAAAAAAACAATCTATAACTCACTAGTGAATAAAACGTGTCATTATTCAACTGTTTTTGCACAAATAAGAGCCCCTTTATGAGCAAGTGTGTTGAAAAATAAGTTAAAACACCTCAACTGCTTTGTAAATCGCATGTGTATTGCTTGAAGGTCGTCCGTATGTCACCCTCTTTGTCGCAGGATGCCTGTGTCCGGAGATCCGACTGACTTATCCTGTCTTGTCTACGAGATGCCTAGTTAGTGCTTATACAATATAGGTAATTTAAAAAGTGTTCAATTGAATAATAGGGTTTGGAATCACACGGTAACTAAAAGTTTTTATCTCGCGTAAGAGTCTCTTTTACTTATCGTACGATGATAGAGCGTTAACATAATTTTGTATGGGGATCGAATAAGTCACCAAGTAAGGTCAGATATAAAGTATCGCCTGTAAGACCCTATACCGAAAAGATCTCCTCAAGGATGTTATAAGCACAGAAGTGGAAGGAAGGAAAGTAGCCATCAATAATCACTCTTGCCTATAAAAGGTCATATCAAAATTAAATATGTCAGAGTGATGATACTTAAGCAATTAGCGATTGATAATACCCCTCGAGCCCCCTGCTCTCTTGAACGAGTAACAAATAGGTGAGCGAATAGGATAATACGACGCATCCTTGTTACGGGTGCAGTTTCACATCGTAACTCTTTCATAATTCATAACCTACATTGCTGTTTGAAAATCTATTTAGTGTACGCAGTTTTTTTTTGTTTGAACGGTGTAGTACAGAAATAAACGACCTTTCTGTAACTGCCCAATCATTGTGGTTTAGCTTACGAGGCACGAGAACTTACAAAACGTTTATTCTTATCTATGGATTTTAACACGCTTTTTTTTAGTTTTCTGTTTGAAAATTACAGGAATTCTGGTTAACACAATTAGTAATTCTGTAACTCGTTGTAAACTATATACCCCACGGATTTGTATAGAAACATCAAATACACAAACGAATATTGATACAAGTCTTCAACCCCCCACAGCAAACGCACAATTTAAACCTTTCTTTAACAACGTCTTACAAAAAGCATACCCTTAATTAAAAATCTGTCAAATTTGCACCCAATTAAGGTCTTTGAACTCATTTTGAACACGTTTGTGTGTATTAACTTCAGGGTGGGCTGTATATAGGGGATCATTGTCTTACTCCATTCATACGGAGGTACTTGTCGTGGGAACACTTCGTAACACGCAATACTTCACTCAGATGATCCTTTCAGGCCATTGTTTTAAGCCCGAAAATAATTATGTAATCCATTTTCACAGTGTGCGATGCGACATCCATTGGGAAATTCACTTTTGATTCTTTGGTTTTGCTTTCCAGTAACATCTAACCTACATGATTAGAATCCGTCCTATTTTCTTTTTAAAATGGTGACATTACGGTACATTTTTAGTAAAATTTGTAAACTAAAATGTTATTGGTAATATTTGAGAAAAACTCTGCATCTTGTTATCTTTTGATTATAAAATTGGGACCGATGTGTGAAAGGAAAGACGATTTGTCGAAATATCGATTTAAATTGTTGGATGTTTGTAGCTCAGTCAGCCGGGCTAGCATGACTTCGAAAAGGCGATAGATAAAGCGACTTATCAACATCCAACTATCAAAATATGGTAAAAATACCCGCCATATTTAATTTTATCACATTTGGTCATGCTCGCGAAATCGATATAGCTATTTATCGACATCCAACTGTCAAAATACAATGAATATAGCCGCCATATGTAATTTTATCATATCGTAGCACGCCATAATTCATTTGGTCATGCTCGCGAAATCGATATTATTATGCTATGGGGCAGGTCATCTTTTCAAGCTAGAATAACACATAGGATACTTTTTATCTCAAAACTTCCATAGTAACAGAATTAACGCGGATAAAAACACAGGGCACAATGTTAAACAAATGTCATCTATAATAAAAGATACGACTATCTTTTTCAGGAAATTATCTTCAGCACATCCTTCCGAATATTATAATAAAAACGAGTATTCTTATCGTATTAATTAATAACGTTTAATGGCCGGATTTTCCTGAAAGTCGACTTTGATATCATATTATTAGCACACATTTTTATTAATGATATTAGGTTTTATTATGTGTGATATTAATATGTGTTGTTTTTAGTATACGTAATAATAACTGTGTTGTTTTACTGTATTTAGTTACATTAATTAAACATTTACTACTTATCAGTTACTGAATTCCGTCAAAATTAGCTATTTAGCTTGGAACACAAATATTGACAAATCTGGGCCTATTTTTTCTCTATCAGTATATTTTTACAATATCTCCAAATCTAGGTTAGATGTGACCTATTATATTTTTGTCTACCAGTATATTTTTATATTAAAAGCTGTCTTTACTACTAATTAAAATAGTACTGTAAAATTACCTATCAAACATTTAGAATATCTTTCTAAACTGTCCATTTAGTGTTTACGATATGTTACAATAGATAGAGCAATGTTACTATATACACGTAGTATTTATGTAATATACGTAGCCATTCAATATCAATTACATACGCAAAGAAAACATAATAATGAATGAATGAACATTGTATTATAGTAACTCCCAGGGTGGCATTCAATCAACTGCTGACTGCGCAGTGCAATAACTAATTTAATTATTACATTTAAAATGGCATGACGAGCTCAACCCGATCGGAACCACGTGGTTATATTTGTTCAGTCTAGTGCTTTAGTTGGCTTTTGAAGGGATAAGTAATGTGAAGTCATTCAGTCTGTTTCAGTCTCCTTTGGTTAAGAATAAGTGATGTTAATCAAAAAGAGCTAACTTTAGCTCTTTATTTAATCTTGTTGATAATTATTCCATGTTTATAGTTCGTAGTCATCTTTCCAAACTTTAAAGATCATCAAACAAAATACATCAGAGTTACAACTTGTTTTTTTTAATATAATACATATTTATTTATTGATTTGATTTAATATTCGCCCAAAAACGATACAACAGAAACTTAATGCTAGGTAGCATTTTCTGCCAGTTTCCCAGAAATGTGAGGAAAATTGGTGTAAAAATAAAATGGAAAATAATACTGCTTCTGCAGTAATTTAATCGCAATCCTAATAAGCATTTTCAAGTCTTTGATAACCTAAACGTTCTAACAAAAACAATTGAGCTACTGTACCGAGTTTCACAAATGATGTGGTTAAAAACCAAAGCTCGATACGATATCAGACTTGCAACTGCATGCGTGATAATGCCACCGAAATACATCATTATCATAGACCACAGTGCTCCGACAACATTATCAACAGTAGCAGAACTTCATGACTCATGTAACGCACAATTGCGTATACAAATTTGTTTTAATTTAGATAAATACTTCCACTAGAAAAGTCGGAACATAACGGAACATAACTTTAAACTAATTTAACTTTGTTTTTTTAACTACCAAGTTGAACTACCGATTTTATAGTTTTACATGCTATGCCAAAGGTAAAGCGTTCGATTCCCAAACAAGGCAAATAAGTTGTCATAAGGCTATTATTACCTATATTAAATGTCTTTCATTTTATAGATTTTTACACAAACACGGAATTCTTCACCTATCACATTCTTCACAAAATCTTGTTAGTACTTATTAACAAATTCGCTTATTTACAAAGGAGTTTGATTATTATTTATTTATCTTCTTGAAAATTCTTAAAGAAATTGTATAATTTCCACAAAAAGCGATTCCATCACACAGGATGTTGCGGTGTCCACTTCCCCCGATGTTAAATGTTGATTCTGATAGAGGATGTTGCCAAAACTCCAATGTTTACCCACCTCGCGTTACACAACGATTCTCCGAAAACAATAATTATTTAACTATAAGTTTATAAACATTATTTAGGTTCAGCCGCCGCGACGTACTATGGGACTATGAATGAATATGTTATGCTACGTTATGAATGGACCGCTTTATTGAGACAATGTCATTCATAATAATATCCACATTATATTATATTGTTAAATTGTAATGTCCCCGCTAATATTGTAAATGTGAAAACAGTGTCTGCTGATTGTCTAGGACGCAGCAAGTATGATTTATAAAACTATCCTGACTTTAACTTATATTATGAGGATAGAGTTTGTTTCGAAGTGCTCTCTCTCTCTCTGCAGTACTCTTAGAGAAAGAGAATCTTTAAGAGTTGCCCATATATCAAGGAAGGCTTTGGCTACACTACAGCACAGCTTATAAAGATCAATATGCAAAAATCTCATCAGAATATAACCGTAACATCCAAAATGCTTTTTGTTAGTTAGCTAGTACGATGCTTCGTCTTTGAAACTATTAGTATGGTTCACAGAGAGATCACAAGCCCTCTGCCGTAATCGCTGTGCTATGAGCGCTCAAATATCATCAATAACTATTTATTTATCCACAAAGTTTGACATTAACAGCGTAACTCTATACGTTGGCGTGGCAAGCAGTTTTTTATGCTCGATCATGTAGAAACTTAAGTTTCGTGTGTCACCTGGTCTTATTTGACATATTTTAAACTCTATATTTATAGTGATAAGGTCGTGATTTAATGAGTAATAGTCTCATTGTGTCCATGGTGTGCACATGTGAATCGAGACCATATTCGATCCACTTGCGTGTCATATGGTAAATCGGTAATTAACTTGGACAGATAATAATTCTTTTCGACCAGGATTATTAAAATAACTTATTAATATTCCCATTAGTTTCTATGACGATGTTAACATATTATAAAAGCTTCTTTTACGTTTTTTACTGAAAACATTGAACAGAAGTGCAACCAAATTGAATTATTATTATAACACACCGCAGAATGTGTTGATCGAAATATAGGTAGTTTATTTTGGATTTTTATAACATTATTCTTTCATTTATACAACAGTTAATAGTAAAATAATATTCCTATTAACATTTCAATCAAAATCATGAACCTAACTACTAAAACGTCTTAATATGCATACAATTACTCTTCAAAACTTACTTAGAATTGCTTAACTAACATTGCAAACAAAGGTTCGCGTCTATTTCTGTACCGTTTTCGTTGTTTATACAAGAAAATTCACATGAATGCCTACCACGTTGACTTGACTCAAATAAACAAGTGTTCACTCACACTCTGTCAGGCACACACGTTGAAACGACATAACTAACACACACAGGCGAAGGTTCATTCATGAATGTAGCTATTGAAGCGGGGGCGAGTCGAAAGCTCCACAAGAGTTATGATCGCCTGGTACCGCGAGCGGACTAATCGACGGACATTTTGATTAATACTGAAGTTATTGGACAACGAATCGATTGCTTATCTATTTTGGTTGTCTATAGATCTTGCATAGTTAAGGCTGTTTTAGAAAGAGGTAAAGAAAGGAACATTAATTAGGCTTTAATCTAGGACGATCTACGCTTTAATACAGCCCGAATAATAATTAAAACAGACAGAATATCTTTCAAAAGATTTCAAAATAAATAACATTTTAGATTATACGCAATTATTCTGACAAAAGATAAAAATATTGTTAGTTATCAATAAATGGAATAAATATCGCTATTAAAGATTAAAATCTCATTATTTCTAAGTTATCTTTTTATAACATGTTTAAATAATATAATTAATCAGTTTATATAAATATATTACTTATAAATAAATACATACAACAATCAATTACTCTATCAAACATCATCTAATTCTAGATTTTATCCCTGTATCTAAAAAATCAGAAAGTTTCAAGTTTCATACAATCAGTCAATTTATTGATTCAAAACTGAAGTTATTTTACTGATTCCACCCACACCCAGGCAGCAACTACATTAAAATCGAGAATATCACAATAAAACATTTAAAAAAACTCAAATAACAGATTAAAATCAATTTTTCACAGATAATAAGTAATTTTATAGGTTCAACGTGTCCATCACATTCAGTCCACGTATTCTGTAGTTCATTCGCATCTAAATCGCCTGCTCGTCACCTCACGGTAGGCCACAGGACTCGCATACTAAATGCTGTCCGACACCTCATAGGCCTATAAATATCATATCTTCACCGGCACTCATGTTAAATTGGTGTAGAAGGCACTTTTGTTTGAGTTTTTAACTTTAAAAAGATAACTTGTTATTCTTTGGTTATTTTAACGGAATCAGTAACTCAATTTTACCCTTCCAATTTTGCTAGGCAAAAGCTCTATTAGGAAATATGTAATAAGAATAATCTTTATATGAAAAAGCTCTTCATGAATAGAACTTTTTGATCCATTGTAGTTCTTAACCTTTTAAAAATGCATTCAAAAGAAATCAAATTTTGATACAATTGTATTATTTTGGTAAACTTCTAATTTTATAAAACGTTTTGTAGTTAGGTATATTAGTACACCAAGACTTCTTTTAGCTCCTTGTAAAGTCGTCGTCCAAAGTAATTAAGTTAAATATAAATTCGGAACTCAATTTCAACGTTTGCGTACTAAATTCTGAACTAAGTATAAATTTCGAGCATTACTTCGTATTTTGTCTTAAAGTATGATTTATATTAGTAATAAATCCATTGCACAGTCGTTATGATGTACCAGAAACATTTGAATTTCTGCCAACTCGCACTAATCACTATCTACGTAGGTAACCCAGTTTGGTTTCATATATAATTATTATGTATTATTTATTTATTTATTTTAGGAACATCAACAACATGTATATTGAGCAATGATAGGTTACAGAGGATATCCTCTGTAACCTATCATACTATATACCTATCCTATCCTATATACCTATCATATATACCTATCTACTATATAGTAGAGAAAGTTCTGATACACATGTAGATTATAGATGTCCACAACATTTATTATTAATAAATAAATATAAGTACTTACATATTATTTTTTTCAAATTGTTTCTGTGAAATATCTATAATAGTTAAATATTATCAAAATCTTAATTCATCATCATCATCACCGCGTATGGCATTAATCCTGGGAGGATCAGATTAGAATGTCCAGGTTATGAATCCAGCTTATAGCGGCAGGTGTTAAAATCTTAATTAATACTAATACACAATGTATCATAGGTAGGTATTATAATTATTAATGACTCTAATCATGATAAGATTTCATTCAATCAATTGCTACTTCAGTATCCAATTCGGTAAATAATAATATTTTAATAATCTTCTTATTTTATCTTAAAATCTTGGTTTAAACCGTGTGGTGTAATACGGTTACTTATCCAAGTATGATAGCTAATTATGATAAAATACTTATTAGATTAGGGAGGTATAGAAAGCATTTTCTTCTGAACCTTACGTTCAATGTATACCTACTAACTAACCACTTCAAAAATAAACCTAAGTAAAAGCTGTTATCATTAAAATATTTCTACTTCGCGTAGGTGCATTAACTGAAAAATACCCGTCGATATACGAGGTATTAATGTAAACAAGCAAAACAACGAACAACAGAGCTAAAAGCTTTGCCACGCACACAACTACACTCATTCACGTACACTTTCAATATTATTAAGCACAAATCTTTCAACATGAATGAGTACACTAGCGCCAACGCATTTAATTAAAATGACAGTAGCGCCATCTATGAGTTGCCTGCAACATCTCGTAGTATCTTTCATTTAGTTCTTCATAACGCCGCTAGGTGGCTATCGACTGCGATCGATTTAGTTTAGCTGTTACTCGCTAGATGGCAGCTAATTAGTATTTTTTGTTTTGTCTGCTCTGAGACAAAAAAGAAAATAAATTCAGATTGTTTCAATATGCACTTTTTTATATGTTGCTGCATTATTTTTATTTATTAAATTGTTACTTACTAGTTATTTCATTTCTTTGACATTAAACATGATTTTTTATTGTTTTTCATGCAATTAAAGTTGATACTTATTAAAATTAAACCATTTTTATAACCTTTTAATTAACAGTTAACGACTTTACTAATTAGAAAATACTTGAAATAGTTATATTATAGGTACTCGTAGGCGGGTGTCCTATTATTTTTTTACATTCTAATATTTGTAAATTATTAGGTACATACCTACTTATTAAGATATTTCAAATTAATAAGGTAGGTATTAGATTAATTAATCAAGGTAGGTTCCTCACTATTTGAAGTAAACTAGGTATCTACCTATACTTTGTGCTTAAAAATAATTAGGTCCCTACTATAAGTACCTAAGTTCTGTGTCAGTTGCTAATCTTTAGAATTTATTAATATTTCAAAAATATTGAAAATAAACAATGCCATTATAAACAAACCATGCGAATATATTTACGATTACGTCTAATTTTAAATCCTTGTTTAATTTACAGTACAACTCGTATATTTTTGACGTTAAACATTATATTTAATACACAGGAAACGTTTATCAATTAATTTATCTTATATTTAAATTAATTGTGGCATAAAATATATCGAAACTAGAGAGGAGAAAAAAAAACAAAAACAAGCTTTGGTTTGCAGACCGTTGTGTTGTGTGGATGTGACGTCACGAGGTCTCAAGGCGGGGTGGGGTGCGCGGGCGGCGCGAGCCGTGGGAACCGCGCGGCAGGTGCGCTTGCGCCGGCCACTGATCCTGAACGCTCACACACATGCAAACACAACCTGACACAACACACATGGACACACCTACCCTGCCAGAGGTGTCCGTTAGATTGAGTTCCGCTTTTCCATCCACTATGATTATCTATATCCAGGTTTTTAAAGACTGGTAGCAGAAGCTTGAAGGCGTCTAAAAGTTACGTAACCTTGTGTTTCTTGGTAAAAACTTCTTGCTTTGTAAAGCTGCATTAAACTTGTCTACAAAGACTTTCTTAGAACTCTTCGTAATCTTGTAAAAACTTAAAAGGTTGAAAGGGTATTTAATTTAACTATTTGAATCGGTCTCCAGTACTTAAAAGCCCTAGGATCTACTCTCAAACTAACTTCACCTCGTTATAATATTACTAGTCACTTTAGACCATCGTCAAAAATTGCCTAATAGGTATCATTACAACTCCATCGCCGTCAAACAAATTTTTGAAAGTTTTCAAAACATTTTACAGTTATTATTGAGTTACCGAGCGGTCGGTCCTGAGAGTGATATTCGATAAAACGTGGAGGAAAAATTAGATTTCTTCCGTGAAAGGAAACGTAAAGGGTGATTTTTACCCTTTGAAGTATACTAATAGAGTTCACCTAAATAAACACACCGTAGGTCAACTAGATTGGTAACTTGATTAAAAACGTTTTTGTATTATCAACTCTATTTTAATACAAATAGTGGTGAAAACTGTATTATGTACTTATGTCTTTATTGATAGAAAACTAATGTAGAACTTTAAGCTCAAATCAATCAATCAAAAATCATTTATTCACTTAAGGCCTGAGGCACTTAGTATGTCACTGAATCTACCACCGATTCGGAATTACATCAGCCGAGAAGAATCGGGCAGAAACTCGGGCTGGTATTTTTTTTAAATAAAATGAAATATAAATGTCACTTATAACTAATGTCAACAATGAAAAAACATTTCAAAAGGTATATTAAAAAAAAGCTCTTCAAAGCTTGAAGTTTCTGTATTCTAATCAATTTTCAATAAACTTTCTGCAGAGAGATTCAAGTAAAATGTTAATGAGTGAGTCAAGCTTGAAATGGAGGCTGAAATTGGAGCGAACGAAGCTGTGACTATATTTGGGTAATAATATGCTGGTAGACAACAAAGTTAAAATATACTCAAAACAAACTTATTCAGACTTAATATTTGTATCCGTGCCCAAAAGAAAAATCAACAAAATGGTCAAGAAAACTCTGTCTCAGTTCATCGATTTATTCATAAACCAAAGTTACCTATAAACTACCAAATAAAGTGATGTATTTATTGACTTTACACATTAGAATGTAATTCTGAATATGTACTAACAAACCGCAAACTACTCGTGTACTGCGAACAATAAATTCACAACTATTGATTAACACCTCGTTAATGAAAGCTATGATTTGAACGATACTCGTACTACGGAACATTAATTGCTTGGGAAGGACCGTTTTGTTAAACTTTTAGTAATTAAAGTTTGTTGAAAAATGTAGACGGATTCGACCTTAATTTCTTTATTTTCTTTCTAACCTTTCGAGATTCTAAAATCGGCACTTTAGAATAATATTACAAATAGGAAAGATTTGATTGTTTGTTTGTTGGCTCTGAAACTACTACGAGTTTAACTAGACCGATTTGAAAACTACTTTACTATTAGATAGTTTACTTTTCAGGGAGTAAGTAACATTAGCTCAAGCATTTTGCCCTAACATATGTATGCCCACGGGAAAGAGAACTACGCAAGTAAAACCGCGGGGCGCAGACGAATTTCAGATACAGTTTTTATTTTTATAGTTTAAATATAGGCGTTCGTTCTTATTACATATTTATATTTTACTATCAGCGCCCTGCGGTTTCACCCGCGTAGTTCTTTTTCCCGTGAGCATACCTATGAAATCGTTAAAATCGGTTCAGTAGCTTCGGAGCCTATTCGTTACAAACAAACAATCAAATCTTTCCTCTTTACAATATTAGTGTAGATTATGATATTATTCTATACATTTTCGTGTATCCTACACAACCGTTTGAACCCGAGGCGGTTGAGAGGCGTTACTAACTATAAGACAGGCGTTGATTAATATATTGTTAATGAGTTTACTGCTGGACGTACGGTAACTGTGCTCTATTAGATACCTGGTTATGAACCAATCAATAATTGTTTACGAGTAATTAATACTCTAAGCTGGTTATTTGATTCTCATGGTGAAATTCCTAAATAAATATGTAAAAGCTTAGATCAAAAAATGTAATACCATATTTCTGGTTAACCCAACTGTCAAGGCATTTAATGACTTTAACTACCCTTTGCTTAAACTACTAATATTTGTTTATTTATTTATTCATTTATTGCGTACATGTTTTTGGGTATAGGCAGATCTTATACATACCTGGGTAGTATTAAAAACATGAACCCTGCAAGGGCACAGCAATACATAAGTAAAATAATAATGACATATTAAAAAACAATTACAATTAACATATTAAAAATAAAATAGTGACAAGTTAAAAAAAAAAATAAGTATAAGTAAGTAAGTGAGTAAATTAATAAAATCTTAACATTGAGCAAATTTAAATTAAAACAATATTTGACTCCTTAACAACCTTAAAGGACTAAATAGCATTAACAATGGAATTAATTTTGACATATAAATATTTAAACATATAAACAATACAAATTACATTTAATATTACATCTATTAATAGTTTATATTTTAGGTAAGTACCTACGTATTAATGTAATATTCCATGCTTTTGAATTGCAATATTGTGAGGTATTCGTTTGTAGGCGTTAGTTTCCTCGATTTTAACATCCTATAGTCTAGCGATAGAAGTGTAGTTAAAATGACTGAAATAACGGAGATTTTAAAACATTCTTTGTCATGTCTTCGTTAATTTTGTATGTAATTGTGTTCTGGCGTTCAACCTAAATAATGTAACAGAATGGATAGCTAACAAACGCCGGATGAGACAACTTGAGACAAGAACAATACTTATTGATGATTCGAAACGATTTCCGATATTGTCGCTAAATAGAAAGTGTGATTGCTAAATACTGAATACTTTAAAAGACTGCTGTTTTTCCTGCGCCTCTGCTGCCAAAGTTTTTCTCGCCTGCCATCTCTGCTGGGCTAGCATGACTTCGAAAACGCGATAGATACAGCTATTTATTGACATCCAACTGTCAAAATTTGATAAAAATACCCGCCATATTGAATTTTACCACGTGATTAATTTTATGACATTTGGTCATGCTCGCGAAATCCATATAGCTATTTATTGACATCCAACTGTCAAAATATCCTACTAATATTATAAAGGCGAAAGTTTGTATGTATGGATGTTTGTTACTCTTTCACGCAAAAACTACTGAATGGATTTTAATGAAACTTTACAATAATCTTGCTTATACATCAGAATAACACATAGGATACTTTTTATCCCAAAATTCCCACGGGAACGGGAACTTCGCGGGTGAAGCCGCGGGGCGCTGCTAGTAATAAATATAGCCGCCATATTTAATTTTTCATATCGTACCACGCCATAATTCAATTGGTCATGCTCGCGAAATCGATATTATTTCGTGGTGTCTCCTATATTTTATCACGCACAGTCATGCTAGGGAGGCTGGCCTTCTATTTAGTAAAAAACAGTAGGTAATGGAAATATAGCTCGTTAAAAATCTGCCAATTTTGCCATCCCTCTCAAATTTGCCGCCCTGCGCGATCTTTGGTATCCTCGCGCACATTGATATAGTTTGCCTTAGGGATAATATGCCTCTGATACGATATAAATTCACTTTTACATACCATAAAAACCTTGTTTAAAAATCAAATCAATCAAATATTCCCAGCCAGTATACAAAACAATTTAAACGTTAAGTTCGCGTGTCCATCGTTAACAAATCGTTCAGTTGGCTGAGGCGCGCTAAAAGCTTTGTTAATTCATTTAATAAGTACTCTCTGCTCAATGATTGTACTGGTTAATGTTTTAAACGTTGTTTATTAAATTACGTTAGGTAATTAGAAACTATAATTTTCATGTGTTTTAAAATATTCTATATCTAATCGAGTCCTATTATATCCTACTACGTGTAGAGTTCACGTAGTCATTTATTTCGTCGAACTTAACAGTAACCTTTGATCTTTTAATTCAATTGTATGAACTTTTAGCAACAACTGCTAGCAACAAGATTTGAAGCATTTACTCATACTTTTACAACAACGCGAACTGTGAGATGCAATTTTCCGAATAAAAACGAAACAAAATGAATAATTTTAGACATATTTTCAAAGAAACAAGAAAAAAATTGACATCTTGTCAACTTTAACTTACGTATTGCGTGAGGAAACACATTTTGTACTTGAACCATCTTCACATTACGATGACGAAATCAAAGCCTTCATAATGTAAAAGAATAACCCTAATTATTAACCAAGAAACAAAATGTCCTCTAAAATTGTAAAGTTATTTGCGTAATAAATTAATAATCATAGTTTTGGATTGTAGCCGTGAACTAGTTTGATATTCATAAGTTAACAACGTTTTGATTCGGTCGGTTAATCTGATGTCTAATTGGGTATTTTAAAGTAAATATTTTAATACCATTTTTCATTCGATATCATCATACTTAGGGCCAATTTTTCCATCGCCAGATAACATTATTCGACGAATAACTTTCAAATTTTGACACTTATTTCATACAAAATCTGTCAAACGTCAATTTTATTCGTCGAATAAAAGTTATCTGGCGATGGAAAAATCGGCCCTAACTTAAATAATTTAAAGGATTACTTGAAAATGAACTAAAGGAAAATTTGTTTTACATATTTTATTTTCCCCTTCAAACTGAGATTTTAATTTAACAATATTTACATGTACTTAGTTGTAAGCATGATAGATAAGTTTAACTATTTTTTTCGCGTTTTTATTTTTTTTCTTCATCCTCCAATCGTTCATTCAGTACTAACATGTCCATCACAGATTCGCTGTCATATTTGAAACCGTAATTATGATAAAGTACCTCATGTACATATAATTGGACAGAAATAAAAAGAAGTTGCAGTAGTTGGTGCAAATGACGCGAAAGTATAGTTATCTTCGTATGACACGTTATGTGGGAACAAGTGTACAGTCACAGCTAAATGCATTTCATTTGAAAGGAAAGGATATAGATTTAACTAACTAAATGTGCCCCGCGGTTGTACCACGCTTCATTTTGATTTAATGTTTACTTGATTTTGGGATAAAAAGTGTCTCAAACTACATTTGTAATGTTTGTGTCAAATTTCATTATAGGTAAATAAGCAATACTCGTACACATGTTCATACATTAGTAAGCTTTAACTTTTACAATTACTTACCTAATAAATAAAGACAAGTCAAGTAATTCAGCTTAAAACATAGATTTTGTTTAGAGGGTAGTAACTTATCAAAGAGTATATTACTTTGCGTAAATAAATACATATAATACCTAGCAGATACATCTAAAACATATGTGTTTTGTAGGTGAGTGTACCTGAACGCAGTACAGCCATAGGGCCTCGCGGTTAGCGCCTCAGGACAACCAATTACTTCACTAATTGCTTGTTTGAGTTATAACTAATAAAAATATAGTGAAAATATTAGCAACTGGTTAATAGTTTTAAACATTCTTTACTTATAAGGATCGTTAGGGTTTATTAGAAAGAAATCTATAAATACTTACCTGTTGTAACGAAAA
Source organism: Timandra comae (assembly GCA_958496195.1). Classification (NCBI taxonomy): domain Eukaryota; kingdom Metazoa; phylum Arthropoda; class Insecta; order Lepidoptera; family Geometridae; genus Timandra; species Timandra comae. The sequence goes on from OY292370.1 coordinate 7,877,394, forward strand.
GTAGCCAGTATAACAATAAATGATAAGTATAACAATAAACCGCTGGTTTTCATATATACTTAGGTACCTATAGGTATAAAGACAATCTCTTCCAATATCCATAGTTACCTAAAAGTTTAAACATCGCCAGGCCGCTGACCTCACCAACTAAGGGTAAATAAATCTCGTAATTCTGTCAAGAGTTCATTTATTATCTTGTATTGCTAAATTGTCTTTAATTAATTCTAATTGAGAGTACTTTGCGAGAAATTGTACTTATTGCAAACGCCCGCATCGACACACGCGGCGGGGTTGAAGTGGCCCTCATAACAAAACAAAATGTTTATAAATTCACACGAAAAAATAATGTTTTACAACCAAACACATATCCGATATCAATTCTTAGTAACGTAAAGAACAAACAAATTTCAGTGACTTCCCGCTTCCAATGGGCATTAACATTAAGAAACATTACTGTGAAATGTTACCGTTTCCCCAATAAAAGATACAGATTTCTTCTAGTCGTAGAATGACAAGTGGAATGAACAGTTAAAATGTTTCGGCCACATTTAATTTCCTAAGAAAAGCAAGTGTGGATGAACCGCAGACGACGCGATACTCTGGCTACCGTTCGCCGCGGGACGCTCGTGTTACATTTCACTAACTAGAAATCCGGTGGCTGTTTTTCCGGGCTTCCCGCACATCCACAATGGCGTCCCTTCCGGCCAGGTTCCCGCCAAAACAGAAATAGAGTGACCCAGTTGCGCGGGCGCACGTCCGCGCGCAACCGTCTACGATCTGCATTTCCGGTCCGCTTGTCATTTTTTTATGGATTATGATTTTTTAAATCTTTACTTCGTAATGTTATATGACGAAGGTAATTATAGCGATACAGTTTTCAGGATGAAGCCGTTTTTATTTTACCGTTGTCGACATCCCGTCTTACTTATCCAATGTTGGTTTTTTAAATACATAAACGCGTGATTTTGTTTGTTTACTATGTGTCTTTATATCCAAAAGTTATTATTCAATTTCCTGTACGAATAATTAAGTTTATTTTTAACGAAATTACGTTATATTTGGACACTTTAATACCTTATATCAGACCGATAAATATGTAATTTCCCGTCAGTAAATTCAACTTGTCGTAAACAAAAAATACAAAAATAATTGCAACAAATAAATAATAATGATTATTGTATTATGTACTTATGCAAATCTTTATATATTTACCACATCCTGTGATTTTAGCCGTGTTAATGTTGGTGCCTAAGAAAAATCTAACATATGTACATGACATGGCATACCTAATATGACATGATTACTGATAGACTATACGTGAATTAGAGACTTTTCTACCTCACTGGTAATATTTTGATAACGCATTTGCCCAATACGTGGTCCTAAACACAAGCGATGTTTAGAAACAACAATCAAAGGATACCTTTTATCCCAAATACCAATAGGATTCAAATACACAGATGAAACGGCATGGCGAAGCTATGTATTAAACTCCTTACTGATTGTGTATAAAATTAATAAATAAAATAGACAGGAGAAGGGCGAGTGAAGCGGGCAATAGGTTTGCATAAGTGAAGTTTTTGGAGCGGAAAGGGACGTGAAGCGAGTTACCTCATGTGCTCTGACCTTGTGCGGCGTAAGTGGAACATCGGACTATATGAATGACGAATATTGACCTAATTCAGTTTAATGTTATGTAATATGAGGTATTTTATTTGAAGGCACTAATTAGTGGAGACAATGTTTGGATTTCATTGTGATGTAAATCGTTTCTGAATCGCATAATTACATAAAACTAAAGAAAAAAAGTCTGGGTGGTTTTCTGTATATAACTATTAGCTTAAATAAAGGAAAGATTTCTGAGTGTTTTCTATCTATACTTCTTCTTTCCTTGATCAATGAGCTATCAAACACTAAAATAATGTTTCAGTTCGGACCTGTAGTTTCTGAGATTAGCGCGTTCTACCAAACCAAACTTTTCAGCATTATAGCATTAGTATAAACAGCATATAATATAATTTAGTAAGATACTGCCTGCTGTACCTATCAAGTAAAAGTTCACAATAGATAGTCTAACGGACTAGTAGTTCCTGAGATTAGCGCTAGTTTAACCAAACCAAACTTTTCAACATCATTGTGATCTCGTTGATAGTTACAAAATATATCGATTTAAAGATACTGCATGACAATCTAGTAAAAGTTCACAATAGAGTCTAGACGCGAGCTCCACCGGAAGTAGCTGTTACGAAATTAATTCGGTTCTAATTAAATAACAACCGAGCGGCCGTGTTTACTGTCAAAATAGAACCCAGTTGCAACCGTTATGGTTAGATCAACTACTGTCAACTGTTACACAGTTGGTTTTGACAAACGACTCCTTTGAATGGAAGTTTTTGTATTAATTTATCTGTAAAGTGTCGGCCTGTATGATTCCTCTGCTTAGGCCTCTCTTTCGCTGAAAATATTAGTAGGTATAGGGAGGACGAAAACGCGCCTTCCACTGCATTACAATGCATTGATTAAAAGAGGAATAGGCATAATCGCCACGCTGCGTGTTGGTCATCTCAATCTTGAACTATGCTATGCAAATAGCAAACTGTCCATGCCCACTTCGTAGATCAATGATTTAGTTTGTTGACTTGTATACCATATAACTAATTTTTAATACATAAGGAAGTAAATACAAATGTATATATATCGACCACAAAGCCCATTATTGTCACTCTGTTGGTACAAAAATGGGCCCCTAACGAGATAAGAAGGCGGCGCCTTTGGCGGCCTCCATCAAAGGTAACGCACGCGTCTCACTGACATGTTCGGGGAAAGAGAGGTCCGGGGTTCGACTCCTTCTAATCAACTACATACTTAGGCTTATTTCCTAGAACGTGACCTAAAAATAGTATTTACTTTTTTAAGTTTCCGTCACTTTTTCAATCGATAAAGTGAGATTAATTATCTGAATGCTGCAATGTTTGACTAAATTAGTATGTATGTAAGTGACACACAGTGTTTGCGTAAAAATGAATTTCCTGTGTGTTATGTACCAAGTGTCTGTCCGTATATGGCGATGTGAAACACGAATTTGAATCTCGAACGTATCCCAGCTCCCTGCCGCCGCCCGCCGCGCTCACACCGTGTAACACCAATTAAAATGATATACTAAGGTGTGAACTACTTCATTACACTCAGTTTTTAGCGTATCGGAAGCTCTAATTAAAAATTAAAACAAGTTTACTATATATTTTTTAATTTAATATCAATTACTGTGTTAAAATTGTAAAGCAACTTTTTTAAACCATTTTTTCCGACCGCGTTTGATCTGTAAACGAATAAATTCCTATAATTTGGAGGACATTTACTTAATAATTATTTATCGAAACAAACAAATGAACTAACATTAAATGTGAACGTTATCGGGATCTCCACAAAGTACAGATGTCACCAACCAAATCAAAATATACTTTTTATATATTTTAATGTAATTAATTAACATAAAAAATTACATGATCGTATCGTTTCAAATAGAATACAAATTTGTATAATTATACTAATTATTTAACAGATAAAAGCGCCACTGTTGACGTTATCAATGTATTTGTGTTATCACAATTGTTGCATAGAATGAATTTGGAATTAAAATAATCAGCGGCGCATCAATAAAGTTTGAAACAAATGTCCCTGTAATGTTGAATACCGAAATATGGTAGCGATAGAGATTCAGTGGTAGCCGATGGTCATTATCTTACTCACAGACTGGTTAATAAGGATAGACGGAGCAAGCGTAGATCCTCAAAAAAGGTTGTTGTCACAATCACCCACAAATTGGTTGGGTGCGAGTCGAAGACAGATTGATTTACGGTAGAAAACAAAGTATAGCGCTTCCCGACAATATGGTGAAAATGTAGTCTTTTTTAGGATTTGAATGTAACAGTAGCATATATCCATCACGATTAATCACATGGGCAAGTTGGGCATGGGAGCCTAGATACGCGCTTGAGGCGGAATAAAACCTATTTTCAGTTACTTAAGACCCCTGACTCGATAATAGACGGTTTTTTTACTTTTTGATCTAGTCATATTATATGAACAGCGTATTTTATAAACATGCTTTTAGGTAATAATTAAAGGAAATATTGTCATCTAAGAAATACTCAGAGAAAAACAATATTATACTGAAAACTTAAAAAATATATCAAGAAAACTGAACATATGTTTTCTGAATTTCACGTTTAGCATTAACTTCCATGCCTTCCAATTCTAGTAATTCGACCAATTTAGCACTAAAAATTAAACAAACTTAAAGTCCAGATCCTTATTAAGGAAATACTCATAGGAAAATTTAATTGTTATTATAATTATTATTGAAATCGAAAAAAATATAAAGTTAGAATTTGTAAAAATCACACTCAAGAAAATCGTAATTTACGTTGATAAATGATGCTCAAAACGTTATTAAAATTACTTCATTTAATAAAAGAACATTTTCTACAACAATTATACTAAAAAAAAATCTCTAAATCAATTTGTCTTTTTTTCTACAAATATTTTAAAATCATCATAAAACTACTATAAAACCGGACGCACAAAACAATTGAAATCAGTCTGCCGCGAGGCTTTTTAGAGAGAGGACGTATCGCTCCTGCCGAGCGTTTGACCTTTGCGGCGCGTACGAATTTTATGCGATTAACTCATCAACATGTTTTGATACTTGATAATAATTTTTGTTTTATAATTTGAATTATTTATTTTAAAAAAAATATTAACATTTATGATAACAAATGATGTTTTAGAAATAATGAGCAATAAAACAACATTATTTTAAACCGACTTCCAAAAAGGAGGAGGTTCTCAATTCGGCCGTTATGTTTTTTTTTATGAATATGTACAACGATTTCTCCGTCAATTCTGTACCGATTACTAAAATTCTTTTTTTATTCAAAAGAGTGGACTTGCCATTTGGTCCCATGTCAAGGAAACCAAGATCTGATGATAGACATTCTAGAGAAATTGAGAGGAACTTTAGAAAATCGTAGGGTGATTAGTGCATTTGTTAAGTTTTTCGTTAATTATCTTAAAGCATTATAATTAAATGAAGGTTTGGAGTTGATCTGATGACGGACCTGGAAGATAGTCGAGGGAACTCTTCAACGACTAACAGCAGTTACCTCGTGTTTGGGCTTGATTAATTTGTATCGATGAGACTTTTACAACCAGATAGGTTGTGACACTCAAAAGTAAAAAAACCGACTTCAAAAACTGAAAAGTATAAAATAACAAATATTTAATTTAATACACCTCTTATGCGATGCTAATTAATACTTTTGTGTGTATGTTACCTATTGATAAGTGTGAAGTCGGTGCCAAGCCTCAAAGAAATAAAACTATTAGAAAAATAAACTACAAAATTGTAATTTGAGATGACCGTTAACGAACGTTTGCCCGCTTGGGTTGGTCGCATTTTTATTTTATTTATGTGCTACATCGCATAAGAGGTATTACATTACATATTTGTTATTTTATACTTTTTAGTTTTTGAAGTCGGTTTTTTTTAACAAAAAAGGAAACGAAATAATTTAGAAAGTCCTGCTTTTAGCGCTAAAAGGTTGTCCCGATAATATATGTTGTACATATACAGACGATGCATTTTTCAAGTAGGCGTGGTAGACGATATTCAAAACTATAAGGAAAGGAATATCGAAAATTGCTGGCGATTTTAATAAAAACTAAAACTGCAATTAGTATATGAAAAATCAATACCCCATTATGGCAAAAAATATATTATTCACAAGTAAGTTATAGATTTTTTTTTATTCGTATGTTGCTTTGTTTTTAAAAAGTTTCGTTACTTACCAAAAAAAAATCATGTCTTATTTTAAAAACAAAAAACAAAGTATTTGTTTTATTCATTATTCCTTGTTGTGAATAATGGAATATCGAATCGGTATTACGTAAATTATATCTAATCATATACTACCTACTACGAATCGTAAAAAAAATATACTCGTATTTATACTTTTGTCAATAACTTTTATACAATTTATAATTTCCAATGGATCAAAACCATTTGGCCGGAGTATTCAGAGCGAGCGCGCAGTCACCACATAGACAGTGTGCATGCGGACACGCGTGCGCGTCTGTGTGAGTGAAATTTGAGTTGTCGCGCGCTAGATCAACAGTCTTAACGTTAACTTTTCATTACGTGCGGGGTTGTACTCGTATATCATCTTTCTTTATTGTAAATGCAAAGTTTCTGATACTTTAGATGACACTATCTAAAGTATCAGAAACTACATACGCACACACACCTAGCCCCAAACAAAGTGACTGATCCCACAAATCCTAGTACTGGGACCGTCAAAAAACTGAAAATTGAGATAATCCGTCTGCACATTTTCCCGCATCTTGACCCCAGTTTATCTAACTTTCGATCGGCACGACCGAACGCCGCCGGCCGACAAATTGGTATGTGTTCATTTATACCATTCTATCATCGTGTTCCTTTTGGATTTCTAAATTACACTCGTTTTATTACATTTGAATACTAAACAATGTTTCGTGATCGGTCTCTTGATATCACTACTAATTCTTATCTTTGTATTTGTGTAATTATTTAAGTGAAAGCCTTATTGTAGTGCAGGCTAGTACTATTAATTATTCTGTGGTGCAGGGTATGTTTGGACTTAGGTATTGAAAACTAGCTGTAGCTAGAAGTTTCACTCACACTAATAAGCGATTACTACTCCGCAACGCTAAAATGATTTCAATTTTCAAGCCTATACAATCCAACTATAAAATATAATCCTACTCAGTATATTATGTAATGTTACGGCCAAACTAATACGAGAAAATTTCTTATGTGATTTATAGTTCATGAGATTAGCATGTAAAACAAACAAACATACTGCCATTTTTATATCAGTATTTCTTTAAAATATATCACCAAAATATTAAAAATAATTTATCTTAAGAAAATGTTATTTATGTTCAATAAAAAACAATGAAAGGCACCCACTAAGTAGTATAATTATCGTAAAAGTTACTTGTGCCTTCAGGACATTCTCACATTAATAATGAATTAATATTTCTTTATATCATAATAAATATGATAATGTCGCTAAGTTGTTGCAATTCGTATGAGTCACCTCAAGTCAAGGTAGATTTCTGTTGAGACATAGTACATAAGATCCAACTACATATATAATATTACAATATGTCTATCTATACTAAAATTCTAAAGAGAGTATGTTTGAACGCGCTAATCTCGGAAATTGCTAATTTGATTTGAAACTTTATTTTGCAGGAAGGTGTTACATTAGGGAGCCAAATATAACACCTTCCTGAAAAACTTTCAGGAAGGTGTTTGGAGGAAGGTGAGATAGGAGAAACTGAAATAGGCTAAAGACTTTATAACCGCGAAGCTCAATAAGTACTTATCATAAATATAAAATTTCTTAATTATTTCATTATGTAAACGATTTTGGAAAAATAATTGGCACGTAAGATAGTTTATACCTAGTTTATGCGGATAAACCCGCAAAGTAAAGCTAGTATTACATTCATAATCAGTGTGACCATTTGTGGCAGATGTCTGCCATTTTGGCAGATTTCGCTCCAAAATTTTAGCTTTGGCAGATTAAGTTGACGATTCAAAAAAGTGGCAGAATTGGGCAGATTTTAAGGAAACCTTCAAAGTGTTCATTTTGTTCAGTATTACTCAAGTAAATCAATTTTAACATCTGTTAAATCATCCCTTTTGTTGGTTTCCGTGATCATTTATACCGGGTGATTCATTTATAGTACTTTTTGATCATAGATTTTTGGCCCAATGGAGTGTGATTTTTGTCACCCTATAGTATTTTGAAATCCTCGATAAAAAGCACCTGCACTGTGCCGAATAAACCGTGTTAACCGAAGGAACAGACAAAGTTTAAAAGATATAATCTTCAAGAACAAAACATGTCTAGATGATCAATATTATTTTAGTTTGTAATTTTTTATAGTTTGAAAAATGTACCTATACCTCCAAATGAATAACCCGTATCAATACCTTATTTTATTGTATTTACCGACTTCGAGATTATTTAAAATACCCATTAAGTGCAATTTCTGAAATAAGTTTTTGTAAGTAACATGTTTTTGACATTGATTGTATTGTTTATTGCATAAGCGACAAAAAAAAACCGGCCAAGTGCGAGTCGGACTCGCGCACCGAGGGTTCCGTACAAACCTGCAATTAGATCTAAGTATTTGATATGAATTTCAACTTGATAGCTCTACGCGTTCATGAGGAAAAAAGTAATAAGTTTATATTTATTAAAAAATATATATTTTGTAATGTAACTAAAAATTTAAGGTTTTCGGAATTTTTCCTTTATGTGTGCTATAAAACGTTGCTTCATGCCAAATTTCAAGATTCTAGGTCGACTGGAAGTACCCTTTAGGTTTTGATTCCCTTGCGAGTACTTGCGAGTTTCAAAATATGCAGCTTAAATTGCTGTTTCTTTTGATTGCGTTGACATAGAAGTTTGATTTTGTTACAGCTTAAAGGTATTATAGACCTGAGTATTTGGTATGAATTTCAATTTAATACCTCTATGCGTTTATGAGGAAATGGGTAGTAAGGTTAAAATTATTAAAAAAAAAATATTATGTGATGTAACTAAAAATTTATGGTTTTCGTAATTTTTCCTTTATCTATGCTATAAGACGTTGCTTCTTACCAAATTTCAAGATTCTGAGTTCACGGGAAGCACCCTGTAGGTTTTGATTCCCTTGCAAGTGTCGAAAATTTGCGGCATAAACGGCTGTATCTTTTGATTGCGTTGGCTTAGAAGTTTGATTTTTTCACAGCTTCAAGGGACAGTAGACCTGAGTAATTGATATAAATTTCAGCTTCATACCTCCACGCGTTCCTGAGAAAAAGGGTCTTGACAGACGGACGGACGGACGGACAGACGGACAACAAAGTGATCCTATAAGGGTTCCGTTTTTTCCTTTTGAGGTACGGAACCCTAAAAACAAGAAAAAAAAAACATTTGCACACCTAAAATAGTGTTTTTATTCACGAATACCCAGAAAAAAAAGTTATGGCATGCTTTTGGCATTTTCTGGTAAGGGAAAGGCACGTAATGTCGACAGTGTCCCAGTACTCGTCAGATTATAGAAAAATATTCATATTTTGATTCAACCAATATATTTATATAAAATTTGAATTACAGCATCTTTATGGTAATCTTTGCTATCATTACAATAGCAGTATGTGTTAATAACTGCAATTGTTTTGGAGAAATGAGCGATGGAAATTGAAAATTCGAGATTTCGTGAATTTTGTGAGATTTAACCACTGAATCTGTAGTCTAGATCACTACGTTCGATGTTACATTTTGCAAGATTGGGCGGCCCTTTGTATGTGTGATTATTTTTTTATAATAGTAAACTTAATTATCTTTCTATATTATCCATTAAATCGTGCTATTTATTCATATTTATATTTTATTTCGAGTGTGTCAGCTATTAGTACATTCTAAAACCCAAATGTACCAGTTAGGGTATCGAGAACCGGTATAGAAAACAGAACCGGGATTTTCGGTACCAGTACTAATCAGAACCGGGATTTCCCGGGATTTTCGGTACTTTCGGGTTTTTTTGCTTCTTTTTAGTTTTGGAGGTAAATAAAGTCTAAAAAATATTATTTATATTAAATAACACGTATTGTGCATTCTGGCATGATAGGATAAGCATTGATTGCTTTAACACATTAAAATAGCATCACGACTGAGCCTCTTAAAGCAGGAGGCAGGTCAGTGCTGCGGAAACTGCAAAAGCTGTTTTACGATGTCATCTCCAAAAGCATGGGAGAACTCCAAAATCATGAAACAGAAGCGTGATGGTGGTCTACTTAAAAAAAAAGAGATAAAACCCTGCTGAAGAACTATGGACCCATCTCGCTTTTGAGCCATGTTTACAAGCTGTTCTCGAGGGTTGTCTCAATTCGTCTATCAAGAAGACTCGACGAATTTCAGCCACCCGAACAGGCCGGGTATTCGAAGCGGTTATGGCACCACAGACCACATTCACACATTTTTGTGGTCTATGAGAAGGGCTGGGCTATTTTGGAATCTTTGCAGCGATGCCAGGTCGATACTCTTTATGTAGAGGTGTTGAGATGTCTGTATAATGCCGCAGAAATGACCGTTCAAGCTCAGTGCCGACAGTAGAAAGTCTATCCAACTGTGCAGAGGTGTAAGACAGGGTGACGTTATATCCCCGAAACTCTTCACCAACGCGCTGAAAGACGTATGTAAGACTTTGCCTTGGGCTGGATGGGGCATAAACCTAAATGGTGAGTACATCTCACACCTCCGGTTTGCAGACGATATCGTACTAATAGTGAAAACGCCGCAAGAGCCACACTAGATGCTGAATGACCTAGCAGATGCCTCTCGTTGGGTCGGCCTTGGCGTGAACTTTGACAAGACCAAGGTCATGGTTAATAGCCTTGTTATGCTGGAGCCGATCCTAGTACACGGTACCCCTCTCGAGATTTTTCAAAAATACAACTACCTCGGGTAAATATTGCCATTATTGGGTAGAAACAATCTGGAGAGTGAGGTTAAGAAGCGAATACAGCTGGGTTGGGCAGCTTTTGGTAAACTTCCACGAGTCTTCTCATCGCAAATTTCACAGTGCCTAACAACAATAGTTTTCAATCAGTGCGTCCTACCAATGATGACCTACGGTGCCGAGACGTGAACACTCACGTGACTGGTTCACCAATTTAAAGTCGCTCAAAGAGTTCTGAAGAGGGTTATGCTCGGTGTTTCTCTGAAATATCGCATTCGCAATGAAGTGATCAGACAGAGAACTAATGTCACCGACATAGCTCAAGGAATTAGCTCTCTGAAGTGGCAGTGGGCTGGCCACATCTGTAGGAGAACCGATGGTTGTTGGAGCAGAAGAGTTCTCTAGTGGACACCGCGACTCGGCAAAAGTAGTGTTTGACGTCCTGTGGCTAGATGGAGCGATGATCTGCGCAGGATAGCCGGGAGAGAGTGGATGCGACGTGCCGCCGACAAGGCATATTGGCGCATGTTGGAGAGGTCTAAGTCCAGTAGTGGACGCAAACAGGCTGGTGATTATTAAAATACAGATATAAATTCACTTTTGATAAAGTTGTACACATAACACATCAACGTATATCGTAGGCCGATTCTCCTAAATAGTATCTCCATTTTGGTCCTTATAATTAAAATTTCTTGTTCTCTTGTTAATGTGTCTTCAAAAAGATCATTGCATCTAAAGTTGCACACCTAATCGAGATCTAATTTTGTTACAAAAAAGCCAGCTGAGGAGAAAATTCTTTCTGGCTCCACGCTAGTAGTTGGAATTGTGAGAAGGTGTTTGTTAGCTTTTTAAGTAACACATTTTGTCTTATGATGGAATAATGATCTATCACGTACCTACAGATACAATATTTTAATGAGAATATGGTTTTAGCTTGAATATTTTGTATAAAAAGAATAAATGCTGTTAATAGAAGATTAAAATCAAACAAATTATTATATAGTTAACATGATTCGTTATTTCCCGAAAATACCGAAAATCCCGGTTCTTATTCATTGAGAACCGGTTCTTTGACTACTATTAAAGAACCGGGAAATCCCGGGATTTTCGGTTCCGGGATTTCCCGGTTCTGAACCCTAGTACCAGTATCCGTCAGATTTGTCCTAGTCATCGTCAAAGTGTCCTAGAGCTCGTCAATTTTCGGTGCTAATTTGAACTCTATGAAAATGGATTTAAAGTAGTAATTTTCAATCATATTTCTTGTGATGCAGAAACACAACAAAGTTGGCAATGCCTGATAAATGAAAATAAATATTCTGACAGAAAACTAAAGGAGAAAGAAAAACTGCAGGTGCAGGATATCTCAACTGATTTTGTAAAAAATATAAATTTGGTAGGTACTTACATATAATTTCACATTTAGTTATTAAAAAATATGTGTATAAGTCAAACGCGTAGAACCAGTAAAGTCGTAAAGTCGTTTTTGGCCCTTTCATCTCAAATATCATCATCAACATCAACAGCCTGTATTAGTCCACTGCTGGACATAAACCTCTTCCAATTCGCGCCAATGTGCCCTGTCGGCAGCACGTCGCATCCACTCTCTCCCGGCTACCCTGCGCAGATCATCGCTCCACCTAGCCACAGAACGTCCTACTACGACGTTTGCCGAACCGCGGTTTCTACTCGAGAACTCGTCAGCTCCAACGGCCATCGGTTGTCCTACAGATGTGGCCAGCCCACTGCCACTTCAGAGAGCTAATTCTTTGAGCTATGTCGGTGACTTTGTTTCTCTGTCTGATCACTTCATTGCGAATGCGATCTTTCAGAGAAACTCCGAGCATAGCCCTCTCGTAGCTCTCTGAGCGACTTTTAGTTGGTGGACCAGCCTTTCTGTGTATTACCAGCCTTTCATCTCAAGTATATTACTCGTAAGTCAGACATAACTATATCAGTAGACCTTACTTCCGTAATTCCGTACCTCTGAGGATTGGCGTTCGTTGTATTTTCTCATAGTTTCTTCAGAATCGTCAGCTAACCCGTCTGCAAACACTAGGATCTACGAGTAATAATATTTGAGATGAAAGGGCAAAAAACGACTATATGGTGTTGAATGTTCTACGCGATGTATATAATTCTTACATTACACAGATTTTTAAAATAAATATAGATAGGTAGGAGTGTGACAATTTTATGTCATCATCAACCTGCTCTCGTCCACTGCTAGACATAGGTTAGCCCAGGCTTGACCATTGAGCTCAGCTAATGTCATCCATCCGCTGCCAGCAACTTTGCGGATGACATCACCCCACCTCGCTGATGGGCGTCCTACCCTACACAACGCTTGCCTAGACGCGATCTCCACTCAAGAACTCGTTTACCCCAACGGTTGTCGGTTCTTCTGCAGATGTGGCTAGCCCACTGCCACCTCAGCGAGCTAATTCTTGGAGCTATGTCGGTCACATTTGTTTATCTGTCGGATTACTTCATTCCGAATACGATCTTTCAAATAAAGTCCAAGCATAGCGCTCTCCATAGCTTGCTGAGCGACTTTAAATTGGAGTCACTCACACTGTGAGTGTCCAGTTTTGACTCCGTGTGTAACTTTATGTACCAAAATGTAGTTTTAACAAAATTAGTTGAGATTTGCCTGCAGTTTTGAATTTTAATTTTCATTTAACAGGCATGACCTTAGTTGAGTTACTGCATCCCAAGAAATATGATTGAAAATGACTACTTTAAATCCATTGGCGTAGAGTTCAAATTAGCACCGAAAATTGACGAACTCTAGGACATTTTGACGATAGCTAGGACAAATCTGACGGATACTGGTACAAATGGGTGTTTTTAGATAATTTCTAAAATATAATTATTTAATTATTTTTAATCAGTGTTAAAAATATATTTACCGATAAAAGTGATAAATCAGTTATCTTGTTACAAAATTTGATCGTTGTAACTTAATATACTACAACGTGGTATAGCTGCAAAGTTGGCCAAGTGCAAAACCTGACGATAATTGGGACTTTTCCCTTATTGGGTTTGGCAGATTTTGGCAGATTTTTAGTCAGTCTCGGGCAGATTCGCGATTTTTGAGATGGTCACCCTGTTCATAATGTCCTGCGGTCCAGACACAGAGCAATGAATAATTAATTTATTATTCTTGTGCTAACTAATAGCTCTATTTATCCGTAATTATTTGCAAACCAACTAGTTTTAAGGTGTTTATTTGCATACGTTAAATAAATCCATTAATACATACCTGTATATTATTTATATACATCGAATGACTCATGTTTTTAATTAAAATTATTTATTAAGTTGTCAGGTTTATGCACTCTGGAGTTCGTACTTGTTGCTTAACTACACGACGATAAAGTTATAGCAATATTTGTATGTATATTCAATGTAATGCTATGTAATGTTTGTCTCGTTCCCTTAAAAATGATTTGGTTTTATACGAAAGACTGGACCGATCTCGCTTATTCTATTATTTATTTGATGTATTTATTATTTCCAGAAGAGTTCTTATGTAAGAAAATATTAGGAAATATGAGCGGAAATTTGAAAATATAAGAATACCACCATAATAATTTAGATGTATGACATAAGTCACAACTATCAGTTCGACAGAGCAACATCTGTCGGGTCAGCTAGTTAAGAACATAACTTGAAGAGTTAACTTCTATTTTACATAACAATTGATTATCTTATTTCCCTTAAAACTAGTCTCATAAACATTTAAAAATCAATATGACTCACATCCCAAAAGCCCAACAAGAATTAAAATTATTTGATTTCTTGTTATTTTGTTAAGTTACCGTGTACATACATACATATCACGTCTAAATAACGTAAGTGTTCTTAATGTGAATTGCAAAATAATCGAGAATGTCTTCCGGCCAATAATTACATACTCTGAACAACATCCGACTGATCAACCGGTATAATAGGCCCGTGTTTCCATCGATTTGATCACTAACTGTACATTTTAATTTTAATATGTACATAAATAATATAAATAAATCTTTAAATTGTTTAGTAAATGCGTCTTGAAGTACGAATTATCTATGTACAAAAAATATGACGTGTTTGTTATGGAAAATCAACCAATTTTATCACATACTCCTGATAAAAAATTCCGAATTTCCGGATAAAACTATGCCTATGCCCTACCCCGGACGATAAGCTACCTCTGTACCAAACAAGTCAATCGGTTCAGTAGTTCAGCTGTGAGGTCGTGACCTAGGGAAACAGGAATTCATTTTTATATATAGAGATTTGCTCTACTCGGAATAGTAAGGAAAAGGATGAAGCAAAACTGTTAAGTAAGTAACTGTTAAGTACCAAAAGTTCCAACTAATTCTTATTGAAATGAATATCTTATACATTAAGACCTTACCTTACACATAACACTAAAAATACATACTATTATTCTCTCAACATTTTTATTAACCACCAATAGAACCTATCAAAGAAACCGCACTAATAGAAAAATGTGCGACCATTTACTGCAATTAAACTTGAAAATAAAAACTACAGAGCAAATAGTTTGAAAACTATTTCTTGGGGAGGGAGGGTAATTGCTTTAATGTTTATTTTGATACCTCAGCGGGAATTCTTTGAAAGCCAGACCTTACTAACGAGTGGGGTAAAGGAGCTAAGAATTGTTACAGAATCAAATGCCATTGTAAAGGTTGTATAAACAAGCCGGCAATAACTCTGTACAGTAAAAGTTGCTAGAGATTATCTGTACGAGATTTGTGCCCTGACTAGGTTGGCTATGCACCAACGGGTACGGAAAGACGTATAATCGAACATATGGTTTGCAAATGTGAACTTTATTTGGTGGGGGTTAAAGTGCAGTTTTATTCGACGTTGTATTGGAGATATGTTCTTCTGGTGTGTAGTACGGTACACTGGTCCATAGTACTTGGGCGGCAGGTGTTCCGAAGCCTCCTCCCACAGGCCGCGCGGGCGCCGAGAGATCAATGATCTAGTCGAGATTTACTTAAGTATTACCCATCTGGCCCATTAGGTCTCGATCTATGGTACCCTCTATATTTACTCTTTTATACTCTACGACAATTAACTCGAGATGATCTAGATCACACATCACTACGTGATAGATATTTTGCTATCTAGGCGTGCCTTTGACTCTGCTAGAATTAAAAATTACGATTTTAGTGATAAATCTCCCTTTTTTATGACATAGGAGGCAAATAAGCAGATGATTGTTGGTAACTACTGTAGCGCTTGATCTTTCTGTCTCGTAGTACTTAAGGCTTAATGGATAACAGGACATTAGGAGAAAAGGGAAGGGATTGGACTCTAGACCTCCCATTCATCGTGCGAAACAGTAACTTGAGCTTAACGCCCATATTCTGTTAGAGTGTGGTAATTCCCAGCCCGTGTTCGACCTGTGATAATCATAATCACAGTTACACTCTACCACTACAAAAACTGCAAACTTAATTTAGTTTAGGTTTATTTATTACCACCAAATAAGTTATTAACAATTTAACTACATTTTAACTATTACTGATCAATTTGTATCTTATAATTGACATAAAAATATTATTTACTGCCAAACCATTTCAATTCCGATCACGCAATTAGATCGGCTACCAGCTATAACTTTTATCGATATAAATCGTAATTAAATTGTGCACAATAATTCGATTAAAAGCGTTACTAACCTAACCAACTACCGAATAATGAGAGATTACAGCTATAGTAACTACGCCGTAATCTGTGTTCTACGAGTAGTTACTTTGATGTAATCTGTGGTTGTGTAAAAAATGAATTAATATTCGATTCGGAAGCCCCAATCGGTTTTATGGCGCTAGAGAGGAAGTCAATAATATATTTTAACTTATGATGCCATGATTCACTATGGACTAGGTTTTTTGTCTTATATCCTAAACGGTTGTTTTGTCAAACATTAATATGTATAGTGGTAGTTAGGAACTGACGTGAAATAATTTGAATATAAAGTGACGACTTGCAAAGTCCTACTGATGCAAAGGCTTCCCTCTCGCTGATGCTATTAGTACAGCAAGGAGGATTAGGAGTACTCCGTAATCACCACGCTTTCTTATTGCGTGTTGGTGATCTGAAACCTGATCTGATCTGAGCCATCATTGTAAAATAACAACCAAGATTGGAAGAACTTTAAAAGTGGTACATCAAGGACATAAACAACAAGACCCCAAGAGTAGATGGTAATAATTATATGAGTAACTCAAGAAAAAATAAAACATTACACAAAAAATATTTCGTTATTTATTACAAATCTGCAATGCATTAATCCTAAAGGTTATCATCCCGATTTTGGTTCGGGACAAACGATAAAGCCGGTAAAACCACAGGACGTGGCTTGTTATCTCTACCGATAGTACATATGTTTTTATTATTGGACATTTATTAAACCATAATATTAGAGAAAACCATTTGTTTCCAAATCAAACAGGAATTATTCTTATCAGAACCAAATATATGGTTAACATGTTGACGATTAATCTTATAAGATACTTAGGGGCCTATTTCACGAACTTCAAGTAAAGTTTCTTCTACTCACAAGTTTTGTCTTTGTCACTTGATATAAAGTTAGAAAGAGACAATACTCACTTGGTGAGTAACTTTATTTGAAGATCGTGAAATAGGCCCTTAGTCATATTCTGAAACTAAATTACTTATTAGTAGTTACATCTATTCCTTCTCACTATACTAACACCATCAGTAAAATACCTTTGCTTATCAGTAAGATAAATCCCACCAAAAACATTCTGTAAAAAACTAGCCAAGTCTCGATGGAGCTGCTTGTTTATCTCTAAAAAGTAATGAAATCTAGACAAAGTCGTGCCAAGTGTAAGGTTCCTTACTGCGATTTCTTTATTATTATAGTTAATGTTGTGTGATTTGGCCGTTGAAGGGTACACATGTACACAAGGGTACAAAACTAGGTGCTCCATGACACTATTGCACCAATCTGTCGCCAGAACCGCTACCCATTGACGATAGAAAATTGTCACTTGAAAAACGTTGATTTAATATCCAGTCAATTGTAGGCTTGATAAAGCTGCGTATTTTAATAATGTTACAACATTACGTGTAAACAAAATCCCACCAAAAACATTCTGTAAAAAACTAGCCAAGTCTCGATGGAGCTGCTTGTTTATCTCTAAAAAGTAATGAAATCTAGACAGACTCGTGCCAAGTCTAAGGTTCCTTACTGCGATTTCTTTATTATTATAGTTAATGTTGTGTGACTTGGCCGTTGAACATTGTTTAAAAGGTTAGTAGTGGGTACATGTCAATTTTGTTTACACGTAATGTTATAACATTATTAAAATACGCAGCTTTATCAAGCCTACAATTGACTGGATATTGAAGCAACATTTTTCAAGTGGCTATAATTAAGCTAATTTTCTATCGTCAATGGATAGGTTCTGGATTTTTTAAGATTGGTGCAATAGCGTCATGGAGCACCTAGTTTTGTACCCTTGTGTACATACATGTGTACCCTTCAACGGCCAAGTCACACAACATTAACTATAATAATAAAGAAATCGCAGTAAGGAACCTTAGACTTGGCACGAGTCTGTCTAGATTTCATTACTTTTTAGAGATAAACAAGCAGCTCCATCGAGACTTGGCTAGTTTTTTACAGAATGTTTTTGGTGGGATTTCATTTCTTTTTGTTAAAACTTGTTTATATTGATTTATTTTATTAGATTTTCTTATTTGACACACTTATTTTTTAGGAGTAGTATTATATTATTAAGCACCCCGCGGTTTCACCAGCGTAGTTCCCGTTCGCGTTTCCGTGGGAATTTCGGGATAAAAAGTATCTATAGATAAATAGTTTTAAGCTACCTCCTCATAAATTGTCAGCCAAATCAGTTCAGCTGTTCTAGAATTATAATTCCCGTCCCCATTCCCGTGGGAATTTCGGGATTAAAAGTATTCTATGTGCTTCTCCTGGTTCTAAGCTACCTCCCCACCAATTTTCAGCCAAATCAATTCAGCCGTTCTTGAGTAATAAATTCCCGTTCCCAATCCCGTGGGAATTTCGGGATTAAAAGTATTCTATGTTCTTGTCCTGGTTCTAAGCTACCTCCCCACCAATTTTCAGCCAAATCAGTTCAGCCGTTCTTGAGTAATAAATTCCCGTTCCCATTCCCGTGGAATTTTCGGGATTAAAGTATTCTATGTTCTTGTCCTGGTTTTAAGCTACCTCCCCACCAATTTTCAGCCAAATCAATTCAGCCTTTCTTGATTTTTAAATTCCCGTTCCCAATCCCGTGGGAATTTCGGGATTAAAAGTATCCCATGTCCTTTTCCTGGTTCTAAGCTACCTCCCCACCAATTTTCAGCCAAATCAGTTTAGCCGTTCTTGAGTTACAATTCCCGTTCCCATTCCCGTATAATTCCCGTTCCCGTTCGATTATCCTAGTTTTTATAGTTTTCCCTTTATGTGGCCATTAAACCCTAACTCTGTACCAAATTTCAGCTCTCTAGGTTTATGGGAAGTACTAGTTCTATTTTGATGATCATGAGTGAGTGAGTGAGTGAGTGAGTGAGTGAGTGAGTGAGTGAGTGTCTGTCATAAATACGAAACTTTGCTTTCGCTTAACTAGGGAACTAAATGACCTACAGACTTGAAATTTTATTTTAAGTACGTGATTGTATAGCTTACTGGATGACGAAAATTTCAGCGTTCTGGGCTTATCCAGAGGTTGTCAAATAGGGGCCTGAAAATGCGGCGAAATGGTTCCTGTAAAGGATGGTACGGCAGTGTTTGCTTCGCGCTCGACTTGGCGGGGGGCACTGCCGTGCCCCCAGATTGACTTGTACCCACTACTAACGTTTTAAACAATGTTCAACGGCCAAGTCACACAACAATAACTATAATAATAAAGAAATCGCAGTAAGGAACCTTAGACTTGGCACGACTTTTTCTAGATTTCATTACTTTTTAGAGATAAACAAGCAGCTCCATCGAGACTTGGCTAGTTTTTTACAGAATGTTTTTGGTGGGATTTCATTTATTTTTGTTGAAACGTGTTTATATATTGTTTTTTTTATTAGATTTTCTTATTTGACACATTTTTTTCTTTTTAGGAGTAGTATTTTATTACTAAGCGCCCCGCAATTTCACCCGCGTAGTTCCCGTTCACGTTTCCGTGGGAATTTCGGGATAAAAAGTATCCTATGTGCTTCTCCTTATTCTAAGCTACCTCCCCACCAATTTTCAGCCAAATCAATTCAGCCGTTCTTGAGCTATAAATTCCCGTTCCCAATCCCGTGGGAATTTCGGGATTAAAAGTATTCTATGTTCTTCTCAAGGTTTTAAGCTACCTCCCCACCAATTTTCAGCCAAATCAGTTGAGCCGTTCTTGAGTTATAAATTCCCGTTCCCAATCCCGTGGGAATTTCGAGATTAAAGGTATCTTACGTCCTTTTCCTGGTTCTAAGCTACCACCTCACCAATTTTCAGCCAAATCAGTTGAGCCGTTCTTGAGTTATAAATTCCCGTTCCCAATCCCGTGGGAATTTCGGGATTAAAGGTATCCTATGTCCTTTTCCTGGTTCTAAGCTACCACCCCACCAATTTTCAGCCAAATCAATTCAGCCGTTCTTGATTTTTAAATTCCCGTTCCCAATCCCGTGGGAATTTCGGGATTAAAGTTATTCTTTGTCCTTTTCCTGGTTCTAAGCTACCTCCCCACCAATTTCCAGCCAAATCAGTTCAGCCGTTCTTGAGTTACAATTCCCGTTCCCGTTCCTGTATAATTCCCGTTCCCGTTCGATTATCCTAGTTTTTATAGTTTTCCCTTTATGTGGCCATTAAACCCTAACTCTGTACCAAATTTCAGCTCTCTAGGTTTATGGGAAGTACTAGTTCTATTTTGATGATCATGAGTGAGTGAGTGAGTGTCTAAAATACGAAACTTTGCATTCGCTTAAGTTCAGAACTAAATGGCCTACATACTTGAAATTTTATTTTAAGTATGTGATTGTATAGCTTACTGGATGACGAAAATTTCAGTGCTCTGGGCTTATCCAGAGGTTCTCAAATAGGGGCCTGAAAATGCGGCGAAAGGGTTCCTGTAAAGGATGGTACGGCAGTGTTTGCTTCGCGCTCGACTTGGCGGGGGGCACTGCCGTGCCCCCAGATAAGATACAAATTGCTCATGCTTTTGGAGTGCCCATCATGTCCCAATAGCTGTACTCTGGATGACCTTATGTCATGCCAACCTAACGCCATCGAGGTGGCCGCTCATAAGTCTTGTCAATCGACACGAAGAAGAAGAAGATATTACAGTCCGATACTTGACTTGACGCTAACAAAACCTATTTAAAAATCAATCCTAATCTACCTTCCAAATAACCAAAAACTACCAGAACTAAGTACAATTACCAACAGTTATGTAGCATATATTGAAAATTATATAAATGATTACAAAATAATTACTTTTCGAGTTCATACATATACATACATATGTATGAATGTATGTATGTTGAGAGCCGACCGCTGACTAGTAAGTTTGAAGCAATGACATGTTATTACGTGTCATTATGGATGCCACTGACCGCTCTGAACAATATCTTACAGATTATACTCGTCGAGATTAAATAAATTGACTCGATTCTCTTACATCTTGTTATTGAACGAATGAAACTATAAACATGTTAGTTGTGAAGATTTCGAGACGAGATACTACTACGACAACTAGCCATCTAGATTTTTTCGTTTGATACAACTGTGCCCTCTAAACATTTATGTTGAACTAGCAGCGCCCCGTGGTTTTACCCGTGTAGTTCCTGTTCCCGTGGGAATTCCGGGATAAAATTTATCCTATGTTCTTTCCCGGACCATAAGCTACCCCTGTACCAAAATTCAAGTCAATCGGTTCTGTAGTTTAGCCGTGAAAAGGTAACAGACAGACAGAGTTACTTTCACATTTATAATATTAGTTAGGATTAAGAGCAATTAATGAGGAAGATAAATCGATAGGATGAAAACTGCATTAAAATCCGTTGTGTTGTTTGAATGATCTTAGGCTAAGGAGAGTCTGAAATCGACAGTGTTTATATTATGCAATTAGCACGGTAGAGAACAAGTAGACTTTATCATTGAACCTTCCCAATGCATGGTAATGATAAAATTCGAGCCATATTTGGAAAATAGCAAAAATGCATCATTTTAACATTTTTAACCAGAAATTGCACAGAGGATCTCAAATTAGTTAGCTTAACAGGAACACGTCACAAAACTGTCTCTTTAACGCACTTTAAAACTCAATAGACCCGTTCAAACATAACAAGCACATGTTTTAATAAACTGAAAATGATAAGTTAGCTCTTAGACCACGATTGTGTCAAGTAAAAAGCAAATATATTTTAAAAGCATTACGTTCCCTTGTGATGTATTGCGTCCGCCCAAGCCCTCGGTGAACCCTTTCAGTCACTTCCTACAAAGAGATTTATTGAAAGTCTCTTTCAGTAAGATTTAAAAGATCAATTGTATTTTTACTTTTAAATAGACTTAATTAAATTCAAAATGATTAAGTTCTTAATAATTTTCAAACTTAGGTTTATTAGTTCACTAAGTACGTACCCAATCATTTTGAATGTAATTATTATATACAGACACAATAAAGATATATCCACTGAGTTTCTTATTAATTCTTAGTAGAGAGCGCGTTCTAACTTGCACGGTTTTATATAAAATTCAGTGCAAAAATTATATATTTATTTGTGTTTCTACGATCTAATATCCTGTCCGTCAGCCAGCGCTTATGAGTTTTATTAAGTACATATATTTCCTAAGCAATATCAACATATTTCCCATCAACAATAACTATGATTGTGATGCCAATTACGATTCCAATTAGAATCTAACTAAAGGCCGCGTCTAGGCATCACATTAAAACAGAAGTCGGTGGCCATTATGAAACGTCCAGTTGTTTATGATCAATTTATTTTTTACGCGGCGGTCATATAACGCGGTATATAAAGATTTCAACATAATTAATAACCTATTCGATTACAATCACAACAACGAGGTCACGATTCGATTCCGTGCTGATACACGAACTGAGACAGTACTCTGTGACCGCGTTAACGGTAGCTCAAAAACGTGCGTCTGATCATAACACACACAAACATACACATACACGTTAAAACAACAACCATACGCACACACACACATTAAATGAATGGGATGCTGCCACCGACTATTACCGACAGGGTTGTCACCACATTTTTTCCTTCAAATTAAGCCACTACATAATTGACAACGCATCTTAATGCAGTATTTAATTACTAATTAAAGATAAACAGGGCCAAATTACGTGGAAACTTAAAGCTTTATTAACCAATTAAAATGTGAAAGCAGATATTGAAATGTAAAGATTATGTTGGAAGGTTCAACCCTATAAATAAAGCGAGGTAGATTATTGCGCGTGGCGTGTTTCCCACGGCGGCGGCTGCGGCGGCGTGCGAAACAGGTTCTAGTCCGGAGATAAGCTGAGACTTACCACGAGGCCGGCTAAATTAGTACCTCGGTGACAGTTTCCTGTCTCCTTTCAACTCCTGCGCCTGCTCCACTGTGGGTTCTGCACCGAATTTATGATCGGATGTTTGTAAGGACGTATAATTCATTTGTATGCAGTGTTTCGTGTATTTTTGTTGGGGGTTAATTAAAAAATCTTAAATAGTACTTAAATTATTTGATGTGTTTATTAGATACTAAAGAATGGAACTTTTGAAATTTTCAATTTAACATAATTTCTCTTATGACTTATAGAGTACCGCTTGCTATTTGTAAAACATGTTTAAGAGTCGAACAAGAGCTATAGCACTTTTAAAAAACGAACCAATATAAATAGTAAAGTCCAACTTTCAATGTATGTAAAAACATGTGAAACAAACCAATATACAATCGCATATAATGTCCTAACTCCTTAGTACTTAGTACTATAACCACGAGTACATCACTAGGTAAGTAGAAGTAATGTATTACCAATCGTCACGGGCAGTTACCGTCGTCATCGCAATCAATGAAGCCTATCACTCACACGTGGCCCCACTGCTCTACTTACCGAACACAAGAAATACAACACTAGACAGTTTAGTAACTAACCGAGCTTGTAAATCTATGTAGTATTTTACTTGGTGTCAGTTTTCAGATCATGGAAAAGTAGGATATTGTAATGAAACTACTTTAGTTGGATTATATTTTATACTAGCTGTGCCCCGCGGTTTCACCCACGTAATTCCCGATCCCGTGGAAATTTCGGGATAAAACATGGCCTATGTCCGTTCCCAGACCATAAGCTACCCCTGTACCAAATTTCAAGTTAATCGGTTCGGTCGGTCAGACAGACAGAGTTACTTTCGCATTTATAATATTAGTGAGGATTTGTCGCGGCTTTCATGAGATTTGTCTATAAAATTTCTAGACTTTTAAGGACTCGAAAACTGCTGCCTAAAGAAAATAAGCTTAAGACTGATAACATGATGATGTAGGTAACAAACTATACCATCAGACTTGCAACAGTATGATTTGCATTTATGGCCAAACACTGAAGTATAATAAAGATCTGTAACGTACTAATAAGAACAAAATAAAAGAACTGTTCATTCCATTTAATTATTAATATAAAACTCGCCTCCAAATGAAGAGAGATTCATTAAGTTATTTTATTTACTTTCCAAAAGCGTGTCCTCCTAAAAATATACCGAAATCTCATTAAGCCCGTCAGCGGTCGTGACCGCTTTGAAAAATGTCTCATTTAACCCCATCCTTTAATAGCTGGTGAAGGGTTAAAATACACAAATAACTTATTACGGAAGTCAGCCGATCGCTAACTCGACTTTTTAATAGTTTTAATTAGGAAATAGTTTAATTTTTATGTTGTGTTAACGTTATGACGGTTGCTGACAACCTGACTGTCAGTATAGCAAATTAGCGTGAGAAATGTTTACGAATATTAACGCTGACAGTTGGCATATGATATACCGCCATCTTGGATTTACATACACACTAAACTAAATAATAATTACGAGTATAACCCCTTTAAATGACATAGAAACCTAAAAGATAACGGGTAAAACACAATCGCGGAGACATCTTTACAAAGTTTAAAAGGATAACTGTTGTGTTACAATATATTCATGTAACTGGAATTTAAATAAAGATGGCATGATCAGATTTCAATTACCAGAGACATGAAGGGTGGATTCTCTATTTAAAGTTGTGGAGTAACCACGCCTCTTCCTTTCGCTTAAAAAATACGACAGTTACATTGTTATTTTACATAAATGTAATATGTTAATACTATGTACTTTATTGCTGTGATGAATAAAGAAATTATCTGTTGAATTTTTGCATCTGGACTAATCTAGATGAAGGGTTCGAGGTATTTTTGAAGAGTAAGACATCACTTGTCTACTAATTTTGACACAGAGATAATGTTTCATTCACATAGAATCTGTGAGCTCTATAAATTTTCAGGCCTTATTGCAGCTATTACAGTTTAGACTCGATATGAAATTTTCCAAATATTATTAAACATAAGTTCTTAAACTCACAGAATGCTGGAAACCAGAGTAAGGTACTGTTTACTGTAGACCTAAGATCTAAATAACAAGTAGATTACTTCATTATTATTCGTTAGGACAATCAGATATCAGTTATCATAATGATTGGTCTAGCAACAGACCATAGTACTTAGTCTGCTCCGATTGAAGTCACTATAAAGATTCTTAGACAAAAACTTCAACACCATGACCAAATCTTGCAATTTAAAAAGTTCCACGCATCCATCCAGAAGATATTATACATATTGATATAATACCCGTATGACGGGTTTGCTACAAAGTTACTCATAGTATACCATAAAAATATAACACAACACCATGAACAAATTCAACACAATTTGAACAAGTTCAAATGAACATACCTCAAATAAAAACGTACTTAATACACTTTTTGTGTGCACTTCTCAAAAAAGGTAACATTTCTTTTTGTGTACTCAAATATGAGCATGTAGAGTGTCCAAAGAGTGATGTGCTCATAATTGTCGGACCGGTTCATTCATTCAGTGACCGAACATCTCTGAGACAACCGGTCAAGTTAACCGGTCCGTTCCGCCTCATTGATGCCCACTTTACCTAGTAGAACTTTAAATTACCCATCTAGTTAAATTGATTCGCCATTGCCAATTGTAATAATACAGCGAGAATCAATACCACTGACGCGCCAATTTTTTACTCAACGGTAATAGATTAACGAAACACTAATTTGATTTCCAAATTATAGACTCGTTTGGTTAAGTTTTAGAGTAAATTATAATTGCTTTTTGATTGTTATTATTAGAGTTGGGTATAATTGTTGTTTTGTACAGTTTCAGACATTAAAATACCTATACATAGTATACATGTTTGTTTCTTCCTTAAAATTACTACGCTGAATTGTAAGCTCTATCTAAAACTGCCCTGAACTAGATTTATATCGATTACAATGACAGATTCTGTCTCGAAACAAGAGTATTATATTTGAATATTGAATGTAAATACGTAATAAATAATATGAAATATGATGTGGTAGTATACCTGGTTACCTAATAGCAGGTGAAGTGTATACCGGTGGTTTCCTAACTGTGAGATAAATCGCCAGCGCCGAACAGGTGAGACAAACTCGCTTTCAACACTTGAGTTATTTTCGCCTTTAAAACTATATTTAACCCGTCATTGGCGGGTTTAATTTTGTGTTTTGGGAAAACAAAACTGAGTTGAGACGTGTCTTGAAAAATCACCGGTCTTGTTATGATTGATCATTTCTCGAAATCCGTGAATGTTGGAACGTGGAGTGATCTTTTGTCGAGCTCGCGGTGGGTTGATATATTTAAATAAATGAAACTCTTATTTTTGGGGGCTTTAATGAGATCAATTAATATAACAAAATTAACCCTTTTTAAACAGTATGATTAAATAACAATGATTTAGCAAAAATATTAAACTTCTACCGAACTGGCTTTTAACTTTATGATCACTTTCTTGCTTCGGAGAGCTCAATACGCTATCAGTCCCGGTTATCGTAGCGGGTAGTTAAAGTCTAAGCAATGAGCCCTTAAATTCCCATCAAAAATTGCTAAAATAGCTCAACATACATTTGTCAAACACCAAATTATTGAGTCACAATCTTTTCTGTGCCGGTGACAGCGTCGCTGTAATCGCATCTTTTGATTGTCAGTTTATTGAAAATGTATCCAAATGACATTAAAGTAAAGATGACAATAGTAGCTTCCAATTTTGGCCGCCCCGGCACAGTAAAAGAGTACAAGTATACCGAGACAGTATAAGATTGTGGCTCTGTATAATTGTAATAAGACAATTGACAATCGTCCCTAACATTGTTTTATTAGATATTTTGTATTAATCTTCCAAAAAGGTCGCATTATATTGATATTGTGACACTTGGATGACAGTTATTAAGAGGTTACGAGACATAACATGCATTACACGCCGATCAAATGACAGTTGTATGAATGTTGTTTTTAATGTAATTAATGAAAGTGCGTTTACATTTTGCAGTGTAGTATTTAAAATATTACGTTTACGTGTGAAAAAATATATCATTGAATAAACTTTTAAAATGTAAAACTGGCTAAATCGAAATATTTGTCCAAAATTGGAAACAACTCATAGATAAACGAGTAGAGACAAAATATATAAATTAGAACTGATTCGAGAGCGGAAAAAATGGAAGTAGAGGTAGATTTGTCTCTAGCAGAGAGATGTTATAGGTTAATAAAAATCTTTCTAAATAAGATAAAAAATATTTACGCTAACCTTATAAATGGGTATTAAAATGGCGCAGCAAGTATTATAAGTATACATTACACCAATTCGAGATACAAAATATTTCCCATACATAATGCTTAAACAATAATTAAATTCACATTAAAATATCTTCCGTAACGTGATACAATAATCGCACCCGGCTTCTCCTGCGAATAGTATCGAGTGACGACAAATCGCTCGTGTATAATCGTAAATATACTTTTTTATCTTCTCCTATTGAAGGGCTCGACTATATCCGGTGAGCGCCATATTGTAAGGCAGGTAATGAAAAAAAAATTGCTCATTATAACGATAACATAAACATATCAAATTAGAGTTTATTTTTGGGTATATAAAGCTGATTTTCCGTTGTTATGTTAACAGGTTGCATTTGTAAGGTACCTTAATTTTTTTGAATAAGGAACGCTCTTTTGTGGCTGCAGTGCAGACAGTGTGGCACCGATGTTTTTTTGTTCGCGCTAAATCGATTCTTGAATGGAGTGTATAGTTTCCAAGAAACTCGGATGCGCAGTGATGAGTGTCGGCTGATCGTCGAGTGGTAGAGTGCCCGTAATGAACACCTTCGTGTTGATTACCATTTACATGCATTAAGACCTTCCTCGCATCAGTTTTCCAAGTAACGTTAACGAGCAAACGTTTACAATTGAACGAAAAACGTTTATGGTAATGAAAAAGAGGTTTTAACCAAAGTTATTTATCTACTGTTCGTTATTAAGTAAATAAGGTACGGGAACGTTTACGATTTATTTTAATGAAAGTAAAGATTTATAGTTGTTCACTTTTATGTGTGTTTTAGTTCGGCCAAATTGGAACCCTTAGAACAGTAGTTCTGTTCCGTTCTCATGGATAAAGAAATATAGTTTTGACGGACTACTAGCGGGATCGATTCCCGTAGGACTTCAATGTTTGTGTGATCCACAAATATTACTCTTGGTCTTGTGCGTATGAATGTATGTGTGTCCGTAGTTTCTAACACTCTAGATACACAGCCTGATTAGAGGATATCTTCTAATATATAAAATTCTCGTGTCACAGTTTTCGTTGCCATACTCCTCCGAAACGGCTTAACCGATTCTCATGAAATTTTGTGAGCATATTCAGTAGGTCTGAGAATCGGCCAACATCTATTTTTCATCCCGAAACCGCGGGGCGCAGCTAGTTAAATATAGAAATATTTTAGGATATTGATTATTATTTTAGTACTTATAATTAGGATATTGATTATTATTTAAGTACCATAACTTACTAGTATAATGTCTAAAGCAACGAAGTTCAATACTAAGTAGAAAATTATGAATAGAGTGACTTTCTCCACGTAGTAAGCGAGCACTAATCTACGCTAACTGGCTTTGCATCTAGGTTTCTATTCGACCACAAACACATATTACTGCTTTCATGTAAAATAAGTACTTTTAATGCTAATCTAATAGTATAATCTATGTATATCTCTAATATATCTATATATAATCTATATCTATAGATATTTGCTATTAAATTGTCATGGTCTTTGAATGAAGGCTATTAACAAAGTGTTTATATATCCATAAAAAAGGTATCATTATGAAGGAAAAATATTGGGCTTTCGAACAAAAACGTCAAGTAAATCGGAAAAGCGGTTTCACGAAAAATCAAGAGCTTGAGTCGATTCAGTTGCACGCGAGTGTAGTTGTATCTTAATGATGATATTTGTATAAAAAGGAGAAATAAGTGTATTTACCACACTATTTACATGCAAAATGTGTGCTAATGATTTTGAAATCAAAGCCTTGTTTGAATAGTAGCAAAGTCATCAATCGAACCTGGGACATGGTTTAGCATGAGCACGTGACATACTACTAGGTGGCTAAAGCATTGATTCTTTGTCAAAAGTTTATTGTTTTGTATCTGTTAACAAACAAAATCATAGATAGATCGGATATTAGGAACGGCAACGTCAATACATTGTCAAATGTCATTCTGTTTTGTGAACATAAAGAGACACAGTTGCAATTAAAATCTTTCGTAACCACTCAATAACCTTTCTCTGTCTGATTAACTTCCTATTCATATCCTTTAAAGTCATTTGCATGTAAATGATAATTATATACATAGAGTTACATAAGAAATTAATTGCGTATCTTAGATCTCTTGCTATCTACACAAACATTAATATTACAAAGAGACGTAGGGAAAAAAGGAAAATGCAAAAGAATAAAAACTGGAAAAGTCCTATAGTGGAAAATTACCCACATAAATGTGAAACAGAGGGTGTTAAATTTATTGATCTGATTCTAGAACATTCAAATCAACCAAAAGATGTCTACATCCTGAATTGCTACCGTCCATATTTTATCCCCATTGTCTTAATGGACATTACATCAAGTCGCAGCCAGTAATGTATACGTAACACAGATGTTTCCGTGATATTCTAAAGTCAATATTGGACAGCATCGACTCCGTTCACCTATTTACTACTCGTGGCTAGATGTTCGCACCTCGCCGGTCACAGAACGCATCCCATTCACGACAAGCGAGTAAATCAACCGAGAACACACCAGCCTTGTACGGTATAACGCAGGGCGTTTCCACAAACGGAAAACAACTTTCTGCTCTACATGGTTAGAACCACTCTCGCACGCACTAGCTCACAGTTACGACTTTTTTCCATATCTATTTTCGTTCAACCACCGCCTCGGACAAGAAAGGTGGTCGGTCACTTTCTTCCAACTCAAATATGGTCTTTTTCGTAACACCTTAGAGTATATTATTGCACGTTTTTGTTGTAGAGTTACGTCGGTATGGTATTACGGTTCAGTTTTATGAATGAAATGCAGCGTTGCGAGCGGAAGCAGAGCCGGCCGTGGTGCGGCTTTCCCGCGGCGGCCAGTTTCATTAATAATTAAAACGCAGCAACTGGCGGAATGGCCGGACGTCGAGATGTTTTCTAGGCGGTGTCGGTGTACACTCGTACACCATCTGGTCCGCGACACTCCACCACTCTTACGACACACGCTCGCTCATACTCCAATTGATACTCATACAAAAACTTCATTATAACAAAACGAACCGATCAAATTAGAGCGGTAATATGTATCATTAAACGGTAGCCTGTTGGAAAGTGGCTCGCCCTGGGCAGATGACGGCGCAGTAATGTAAAGGTAACGGTCTTAGTAATTTTTGACCGCCTCATTTTAACCATTGCGCAACACGCAGGTCCACGGGAGCATTGGAACAAGAACTTACAAATTACAGGCGTCGGTAGTCGGTACAAGATAAAATTATGTTAGAGCGAGACGTAATGAGTATGACAAACCTATAAAGAGAATGAGATAGATACGGTAGCTAGATACGCACGTCCGGCGTACCACTTCCTGCCGCCCGGTAGTACTAATGTCCTGCGAAATTTATACGGGGTTTCTAACAATTAAGATAGTCATCAATTAAATATGTCGATATTGATTAAGAGAATTTGAAATTTCGTATCAGATCTCCGTGATTTGAATTATATTTCTAGGACATGGACATGTTTTTACATACCAGGAGCTTTGTAGTTATTTCCACAAGTACTTAACACAAAAACTCATTGGTACACTCTCTATAATACCTCGAAACCAAGCTGCTATACGCGATACATAGTCGCTAAAATAACTAAATAATTACTACGTTTTCTGTTAAACTTTCAACTATAAAAACTTAAACACATCACTGGTTAATTGTATTAATTTGAGAACTTTCATCCACTTACGTTCTTGTCTAAGTAAATATAATTAGGTGCGGTGAGGTCCCGCGCGGTACATCCGTTGCCCACATATTTAACTGTAATTGTTGGCGTCTTTCTATCACTCGGCCTCCTCTTGACTTGATTAACCCAATCAAGGGAACTAGGCATTTGAATCTCCAGCTAAAATGTGTATCAACCTGATTGCTTACTTCCGCGACCATTGTGTTGTGACGAGTTTTTGTTCGAGTCAAACTGACGTCGTAGTTCGACTATATTGATTTAGGATGGTTTTACCAACTGTTGCATTAGGTCTTTATTATGTTTTAATTATTCGATCTTTAATAAGTAATACGAGTTAAATACAGATCTTGTTTTGAAATAGAGCTACTTAAAAAATGTAAAAAGGAACTTCATTAATTATCAATTTGAAATAATGAATGTCGAATATTACCATACGAGACGATCAAACAAATATATCCCTTACGAATAATGTACGGAAAGCTTATTGTTAGGGAATTACTCATCCTGGAGTCGAGCGGAAGTGTCCAAGGCGCACGCTGCGCCCACGCACGTGTTAATTGTGCTACTCTTTTTGTTTAGTTGTGCTCGTCTAACTCGATTACAGCAATCAGAGTGGGCGCCCTTTGCCCTCGGCGAGCGACACGCGCGACGCCGCCGCGTCTGCCCCGACATTAATTACTACAACAACTCCTTTGTTGCTATTTTTATCTTCATTCACGTTCATTAGCAATTCCAACTAATCAAACCGACCACAATTAACAAAGGAAAAAGTCCCAAACAGTTTCGACACCGACAATATGCAAATGAAAGCATTAAATTAAGTGTTCCAATTACGGGTTTACCGATATACATAACTAACCAAACTCAGATCATATTTCTTCTCAATGAAATGTTGCTGTTCATTCATGCTTAATTACGTGTGTGTTGTCCCACTGCTCTAGCAATTTCAACTTTGCATAGTATAAATAAAACTGAGTATAGTCGGTGCGTCAACCTGTCATACCACATTGTCGCGTCGAATCTCTCATTTATGAATGAACTCAGTGATCGAGCGACTTCCGGCTAACTGTTGAGATAGTACGACACTCTTCCTGGTTCCTGCTATGGTATCTTTAATTACGACGCCAGTATACGCAGACCGCTGGTTGTCAATCCGCGGACGGCAGTCTCACCCCTATCGCTCTGGACACAGAGTGCAGATTCCTCAGAGGTGCGGATCGATCGGAGTTCATATCTGCTATATCGAGATCGTTCGAAATATGAATAAAGATATTCTAAAAGTGACCAAGCGATAGTAATGACCAGCAGACGATTGTGAACCTTAAGTCGGTATTGAATATGGTAAATAGTAGAGGAGCCTCTACCCGCGGGCTGTACTCGCATCCTGTAGAACATGTTTTTTTCTCGTCTCCTTCCCGGCGTTTCACCGTTACGCAATATATCGTAAATAATTAGCGGAAGGCCAGATTCCCGTGTCTTATGGAGATGGCAACTATCGAGTTTTTCCACCGGACGTTTCCTGCCGGCCGACTAACAGTTACTGCTTTATATGTACAATCAGAGATACGAAGATTATGCGTAAATGTCCACAAGAACAAATGTACAGAGAAACCAATTAAAGAAAGTGGTTACTGAGATAGTGGTATTTATGGACCCACAATAATAGCTACCTGTATCGTACAATTTAACTTGGCGATGTTAACCACGTGATATCTGCAACTGCAATAACGATACCAAGTATAAAGTGAGCGCAGTGAAGAGTTAAATCATTACAATTTCCCCGAATCCGGTGATACCTAATCATCGTTGTTAAGAAATAAAACTTTTTACTCAGCCATAACTTTGGGATTTTGTCTTTAAAAAAGGGTATATCTCCACGGTAATTTGGCCCGTTCCATCGCTATATGGCCATCGACATCCTTAATGAACATTTTATTGCCGACTCGAGCTGTGAACGTGCTCGTATGCCTTCGGCCGCGGCTCGCACGACTAATTACACGTATTACTTTTACCAAATTGCACAATTTACTCCTTAATGCTCACTCGAAAACCTTTTTATACACCACCCGAATCCGAGCCCGGGATTACAAGAAATACGTAATTGAAACGGCGACATTCATTAAACCCAATAAGTGTAATTATTTGTATCGAGAACGAGCAAACAAAATCACCTTTCTCATTACAATCTCTCTTCCAAGCGGAGGTTCTCACGCGACAAAATTAAAACAAAATTCATTGGATCGAACTAATTTATTCGGTTGACCAAAACCGCACCTACATAGATTTATCACAAATGACCGTTTTTACACGTGCTCTCGATGTAGGTGCGCCGAAACTTGACCGCGGCTTCAGCCACCAGACAATGAGGATCTACAATGTTGTCTTGGATGTGTTCTACGGCTCTCGCTCTGGGCCTGTCTTCGAGCCCGGCGGGCGGTAACCGGAGTACAACTTATAATGGTTGCTTTACATATTCTCACGGTGGCGCTTACGGCGGACATTATATGTATAAATGTTGCAATGGAGACCGGTCGGCCGCGTTCTGACCTCCGCTCTGAGACCTCGATTAGAAAGAATAACGAACGATTTAATGGAAGAGTGGATATGTTAATCGCGGCGAAGCGCAACCACCAGTCGCCCGTCGATACCACGTCTTATCGATTACGATGCCTGTTTATATCGATAGCTACTCGAAAAACATTGTAATTAACATCAGATGAGGCCAATAACCTGTAGTTTTAAATTAATACAATATCGAGTAGTTTTGACATCATACGAGTATACTTAGTAGTTTAAATTTCTACATAAATTGTTATAATGAGAGGATTAACGAAGACGTTAATGAATGTTCGCAATTATAAATCAATACAACATTGATTATCTAAATTGGTGTTCACATTATCCTTATTTAAATTGTGTATTTATTGGGTTAATTTATATTTTAACAAAAAAACTGTAAATTGAAATTTTAATGGAGATAATTTAGTTTTTAATGAAAATTGTTTATAACGTAGGTAAGGTAAGTTATTAAATGTTTTATGCGTGTCATGCCTTCAGCGGGTGCCGTCGGTGATTCTATCGACTAGCTGGCGATGGTATCGGCCGTCCTCCGTCAGACCCCGCTATCTCACATCTCAACTCAATACTTAAACTCAACTAAAATACTCTCTGTCTAAATTAAGGCGCGTTTATAAATAAGGCTGAACACGCCACTCTTTAATTAACAACCTCTGTTTGTCACTAACTTTATGTTAATAAGAATATTTATGTAAATATTCAATCAACATTTCATTAGTAGCGGTAATGAATTACCTTACGTTGGGCTATCGACTGGTGTTCGATTACAAACATAGATAATCATCTTAAATAATTATGAGAAGATCATTCTTTACTAAAATATTTTATTAAAATGTTATTTTTAATAGTAAAACGAGTTAAGAATATTTTTTCCCATTACATTTTTATTTATTAACCAATAAACAAAAATAGAAGTTAATAACTTATAATACGCGTTAATTTCTAATTTAATATGTTTATAAAATAACATATTTTGTTATTTATACGTTGTTTTGGTGACAAATTATTGAAAGAAATTGATACATGCAAACTATGAAGCGTTATTTTAAATTTTATTAAAACTAAAAAAAGAATAAACTTATTGACCTGTATGTATCTATGTATGCACTTACCAAATATCTTTCTCACACTTATAATATTAGTACACTACCTGTGCCCCGCGGTTTCACCCGCGTAGTTTCCGCTGCCGTGGGAAGTTCGGGAAAAACAACCTCTTCCTCGGGCCATAAGCTAAACTTGTACCAAATTTTAAGTCAATCGGCTCAGTAATTTAGCCATGAAAAGGTAACAGACAGACAGAGTTACTTTCGCATTTATAATATTAGTAAGGATTGAGGTAGAAAAGACATAATCACTACGCTTTCTAAAATATATACTTACACCAACAAAAGTCCCTGATTCACGAGAAATAGTAAAGAAGGCTATCTCTAAACCTCTAACGCTATTTCAAAAGATAATATTCAAAAAGGTTTTACAATGAAACCTCAATGGTCAAATAGTAACCTATTGAGTCATAGTCTCTTAGGAAGACTCGTAGCTTTAATTCTTATACTGCCTTATTAGCGTTAAAGTAAAAAACGGTTTAGTCTTGAATTTAGAAGTTATTGATGTAAGCTTTAAGAACTAGAGTTTATTTTATTTTTATTTTATTTTATCAAGTTATCATAAATAGGTTTTTTATTCTATTAACCTTAGAGTCTAGTCTGCTTGCTTGATATACAGAGTGTCCCGTAAGCACTACTTACGGGACACCCTGTATATTTGGAGTCTGCCGTATTCAATGTGGTCTATGTTTCCATTTAGTTTTTATTTAATTTTTTTCCTTACTATATGTTAAAGCTTGTAAGTTACTAGCATACATCATCATCATATATTCAGTACTAGCAGCGTCCCGCGGTTCACCCGCGTAGTTCCCGTTCCCGTGGGAATTTTGGGATAAAAAGTATCCTATGTGTTATTCTGATGTATAAGCAAGATTATTGTAAAGTTTCATTAAAATCCATTCAGTAGTTTTGAGTAACAAACATCCATACATACAAACTTTCGCATTTATAATATTAGTAGGATTAGAATATTATAAATTGTATTGAAATGAATAATATACCAGCGAGATCTTCGACGCTAATAATACAGATAAGGTTTAAAACAATTCCTTGTTTGCCAAAGTAAACACTATTAAAGTGTCGAAGGACTCATCTATTGGCTTTCTTTGTCACACTTCAAAGAATAACATTACAATTTCGTATTTTACATCTGCGTTGTTTTGGTTAAATATTTGCTAAGGCCAATGTTAACATGAACAATTGATGTGTACTTACAATATGGCAGGAAAACATGTTATGCGATTTTGAGCTTTATTGCAAAAAGTTAACATAACACTATTTGAAATATTTAACTGATTCATAATGTTTATCTCGGTTTTTGTATGAATGAGTGTGTATGTACTTTCTGATATCCTAGATCTTTTTTATTCATGCTACGCTTTCTACCACCGAGAATCGAAGGGGAGATCCCGATGGCTTTGTGGAGCTGATATCCTTGATCCAAGATATTGGGAATAACCCTAGTTACGGGTCAGTTGTTACGTGCAAAAGATTATATTGTGATTCCTTATGTAAAATGTAAATACTTGCAACAGATTTCAAACTACTACACAAAAATCTCTGCAATACATTCCAAGAACTATCCAACATTACAATAATATAAAAACTATTCCATTGATAGAACATTTAAAAGAATACCGCACCCAAGTGAAGCCCAATGAGCGTGTCTCTTTATGTTTAATGAGCCGAGGAGTTACCACATTGTATGCTCAACTGCTCGAAATACTCATACATCACTCTAGTATCGAATGTCGGACTCGTACTTAGTATGAGTAATTATGGATTACACTCATTATTGGGTAAAGCGGCTGGATCTAATGCTACTACTGCATTGCATACTCCTCCATACTCATTTCGACAAGAAGACTTTAAACTTGGAAATGTTGATAACAAAGTCGCAATAGAATCAAAGGGATGAGTCAACATTGTTCCTTTTGAATAAAAGTGTAGGTTTGGATTTCAATTTTAGTTAAGTATGTTTAGTATGTAAATGGATAAGTTTCTGCCAAAACCTGTGTGTGATACAGTATACTACATGACAGGAATGGGCATTATTCAAAGACACCAAAGTTCAGTTATCATCCAAACAATTTGTAAAAGGCTCATCAAAGAAGGGTCTTTTGTCCAAGTACGAAGGGCAACATAAAAATAGATTTATGTAAAAAATGTACAAATAAAGGTGTTGGAACGAGTTCCGTGGAGTGAGACCGCGAGGCCGTGTTGACACTATCGAGAGTCACCTCAAACAGATCGGCCCGACACACGCCGCATGATTTATATATCTTAATATTACTTAGCAATACTAGGTACCATTAATACCGAGAAATATTAGTTTACTTCAAGTAATAGTTGGCTTCGTAGTTGAATATTAACAGAGAAACTATAATATCCCTCATCATCAACGCAACTAATTATACAATTTACTTTCCTAGTAGCCATACAAAATTGAATTTACAAATAAATTGTCTTCAACTTATTGGAATTTAAATTTAAAAAACTACCTTTAATTTTATCAACGATAACATCTTTGCCTCTATGAATATTTAATTTTAAAAATCAATTACTAAGGTTTCACTTAACAGTTATTCGTGAACGCACATTTATTGAGCGCCGTCCATTCGGGTTCACGATCAGACCATCTATCTCAATATCGACGGCCATACACTTGTTTTTTAACGTTTTACAAAACAAGATCATAATTTTGTAACATAATACAAACGTCGATCGGTTTTCGCTACCGATATACTTTGTGCAATAAATTCTTCGTGTGCGAGACACTGTTAAATTTATAGACGCAAGAAGTATCGCGAAATACGATATTCATTAATTGAGTTCGTTTCGTGGAGGCCTGTCAAATCACGTATCGATGGCCAATTATGTGTTGAGCCGTTTGGTCGGTGGTGTCGGTGTGAGGTTGTGAATGGCGCGGGGTCAGCCTGCGCTGGCGCTGCCGGTGTCTGCGAGGCGTCGCGCGGCGCTCGCGGAGGCGGCCGCGCCGCGACATCGCGAGGCTTCCGTTCCCGCGACCGACGCCGTGGGAACAATTTTATTTTCGTATTTAAATTCGACCCTCATTAAACTGGTTTGGCTCAAAATTCGCTGCCTTCTTTCGACGCCTTTTACTCAACTTTTTATGGTTCCGTTCGACATTTCATGTTTTTTTAAGTCTAGACTGCGGCGGCACAAAGCTCCGCGATTGTACTCGGCATTATGATGAGCCGGTGATTGTTGTCATTTCTAAAAGCACATTAAATCAATAAAAGGATTTTAATTTAGTTCTCATGGATGGGTTTTGCCAGCGTATTGCCTTCGTTTACTACATATGTTATTTGAGTTAGTATAAAACGTAATTCTCTTGTTTCACCACTGGTAGTCACGTCACGAGTACAGGTAGTAAATGTAATTTTATAACCAACTTATCACCAACACCATAACTTTAATACACAGCCGATAGTGCTCCGAGTTGATGTTAATTTAATTTGGGCAATATAAATTAATGGGTAGAAGGAACCTGTTCTCCGGTGGCTGCTGGGAGCTCAACCATTATGTTTAATTAATACAGGACGATACACCTCATAGATATGATTACGTGTAATTTTTCTCATAATAATGCGATACGTATATATGTACGTTTTAATGTATTTAAAATTTATTTGAATGTTTTATTTTATGGCCTCTCTTATTGATTGTGAAGTCAGTTTCGTTACCTAATATGGTTGTGAAAAAGAAAACTAATTATATATGTTAAATATGAATATTGTTATTTGTATCAAATTAAAGTGAGCGGAAGTCGGTTTCTAGTTGAATAAAAGACATAAACGCGCGCTATTTTGTATACTTATAGTTACTTTATAAAAATCATATGATTTAAATATAAAATCTCTTATTTTTGTTACAATATTAACAAGTAAAACTAAAACAGAAAAATCTAAATTTCCTTCTAATCTAAAAACTTAAAATACTACAATTTTATAACCAAAAATATACATAATTAAATTGTATACCTAAAAAGAGTAATAGAAAAATTAATTAAACGATTTTTTACCTAATTCTTAATGTAGTAATAACACTAAAAGCACATTACGAAGGGTTATTCACGACGACGCTTCCCCACGGTGTCACCTTACACCGGATGATGGGTAACCCTGCATTACAACCTTAACATACAACTACAAATAAAAATACGTCTTATTCGTTCATCATTTAGTTCTAAAATCGCTTGACATATAACCAAGTTAAATATTCAACATGTAACTTTTAGACAAGATGTTTTCAGTAAAATGTACTTTAAATGGTTGTATTAAGGTTTGTTTTCGTATGTCAATGCGTAGATCGGATACCGGAAGGACGCATTGTATAGGCCTTCGCTACCTGTTGATAACTTTCATTGTGAGTTTGTGTACTCTATGGGTAGAGTTTAACTTTTAAAAGCATTCCATCGATGAGTAACACTCGACACAACTTGTTTTATTATCTTTTGCGATAGTCTATGGTTAGTCGATAACACCGCAACTATGCAATGAGGAATAAAGTTTAAAGTTATTTTTGTTTAGCTAGCTTTCCGCTGGCTTTACTTATGAGATTCAGTAATATTAGGAACTTTATAAAACACTAGCAGTGCCCCGCGGTTTCACCCGCGTAGTTCCCGTTCCCGTGTGAATACAGGGATAAAATATAGCCTATGTCACGCACTGATAAATTAACTTTCCATTAGTGAAAGAATTTTTGAAATCCGTTCAGTAGATCCCGAGATTACCCCTTACAATTTAACAAATATACAAACACACAAACATTACATACTTCTTTATACTATTAGTATAGATATAAATCCTTGCCAAGCCTTTCAAATTGAAAAAATAAAGTGCCATGATTTTCATGAGATCATCGTTAATGTAGAGCTAGAGAGGTAATACCGCACAGCTAGTTACAGTAAATTTATTTCCCGTTTTACTTCAAGACAAATGCAGGTAAAACCGCGGCAAACAGCTTCCTTTAAACAGGTTCGAAACAACACACATTAAGTCATCTTTACAGCTCCGTTAAATCGCAAACTGTATAAAAGTTAATGAATGCTTTCATGTTACTTATTCAATCGCGGTAAAGGTAGAAATTAATCAGTAAAGGTAGTAAGTAAAATCTCTCAAAACTTTACGGCGGTACCTTTCAGGCGTCTTCACACACATTTAAATAACCATATACTTTTAAATAACGATACTTTTAAATAACCATACCTTTAAATTAGTATCCACTTACTTCATATTTATACGCGTCATTTTTCATACAACGAACGGGCCATACGCAAATGCAAACCATTAATAAATAACTGAAACACACATGTACTAAAGCTCTTTACGTCAATGAGTGTGTTCAGCTGGCGAAAGTCCTGAATATTTAGTTAGATGGTGTGACTTTCTGAGCGCTGATTTCGGCCGGGACACGCTGTCATTTTGCTGTCATCATAACCTATAAGTGTCAGAATTGTTTTGTTTATTCTCAAAATACAAAGGAAAAATGGCGACGAGCTAATAAGGTCAGATCATCTAACTTAGTATGTGGGCATAGTTTTTAATATGAGATACAAATGACAACTTAGTTAGGGTTTTAATTACTATAAAGAGATGATAGAGTCATTACCATGCTCATATCTAACTTAGATACCCAGCACTTTCGTCAGCTGAACACCCAATATGTTTAATGTGTGTGTGAATACTTCCTCTAGTTATATCTGTGTGTGAAGATGCTAGCGGGGTAGGGTGAGGTACCTCGGGGGAGGGGGGATGGTAACTTCCCGCGTAGCACCTGGCGCTTGGAGGTTACATCGAGATCTCATTGATTTGTGGCAACGCTTGGTTAGTCGATAGTTAATGGCTTATCTTGGATGTGTGGATTAAGTTTGAGTAGGATTTCTTTTCTCATACGTTTTTTGAAACATATAGGAATACTCGTAGTAGAAGCAGTGTTGATTAGTTATCAAAGGTAGAGTGTTTTAATCTAATTCAAAGAGAATATACAAAAGAAGTTATGACAACTCCAACAAGTTTATAGATACTAGGTCACTATTATTGAGATCTAAGCTGATAAACCCACGAAACAAAGCTGATAATTACAAACTTGACTAGAATTTTCAACCGGATTACTCTGAAAGTTTCCGTAAAAGTTATATCTATGTCTTCGTAAAACTAATTCCGATTTTCCTATCGTAACTTTAGAAAATTCCGTTGAGTACCAATTTAGGTAAACATAACAGTACCACAATGTAAGACATTTGATTCGGCGGACGCATTGAACCATCGCCGATGACAATACGACCGCATCCTCTGTTTGTTTTAGTGAAAGGCAATTGTTGCGCTGTGCTTTATTTGTTTTAACATTACTTTTGAAATCATGTTGCGTTATTGGAAACGGACAAAGAATGGTGATTATTGAGTATCATTATTGAAATAAATCTGGGATTCTTCAGATAAATAGTGCAGGTTTTTAGTTTAGGCTCCTAAACCTACTCTCTTCGCCAGTAGGGTAGAGGGTAGATAATAGCTTGCATGAAAAATCTGGTTATACTAAGAACTGATTTCAATTCATGGGATACAAGTTCGTAAGAAGAATGAGTCTATGGGAGGAAAAAATACCGTATTAGATAGGTACTTAAGTTTCATAAACACATTCAACAAATGGCTGGTTCATTAAACAGTGACTCAAGAGTCGCTTTCGTTCAAAACGGTCAGAAAACATTAGAAAGTACGTACTCTAGTGAACATTGTAACTTTATCTAAAGCTTAGATCATAGGTATCAACTTTGTAGCTTCAGTCAGTATAAACTTTGGAAAGTAGGAAATCTTTGGGTGAGACTTTTGCCCAGCTACGACGCTTAACAAAACTAGTATTTATTTATTTATGCATGTCACATGACAATAATATAATAGGTAATATAATACATGAACATGTGACACCCCGTAAGGGTGCTTGCAATCGGAGGGCTACTACAGTTATTAATTAGAAGCTAATAATTAATTAGTTACTTAAGCTAATACAATTAACTTTTCCTGCCTACAACCGATTTGACCAATACCTCTGATCCAAATTTTGATTTGACCAATATCTTATCAGTTTAACCAATATCTTGGACGAATATCTTAACATCAATGCAACGCTCACAACTTAAACACACATTGATAATACCACTCACGCAGACGAAATACCATTGACCTAAAGCAATACCTCAATACCTATAGACACATGAGTCGTCTGTTTATCCCCAATAGTCCGGAAACGTGTATGTTTGTTGGCGACAAAGGACCGGCCACGTGGAGTGTCGCGCGCCGACACCAAACATTGACACACGGCCACGAGCCGCGCCCAGTGCCCATAGATAACAATACCGCGAACCATCGTGCCCTTTACGAAACACTCCTTTGACTTAGTACTTTGAGGTATAATGTCTGTATTTTGTAGTTGAACTTTGGTTGAATGCGCTAATCACTGGAACTTTTTAATGGAATCGAAAAAATATTGGAGTGTTGGATAGCCCATTTTATCAACCATGGAAGTAGGACAAAACATCACTACGATCCACAGGGGCAGAGCTATTGTAGGAGAAACTGTGGGGCTCAGCTAGTAATATATATTTTAATATCGCAGGGTGCACACAGGACTGTAATTAGAGAAAGGAAATAGCTGAAAACTGTACATTTACGAGTCCATACGTACCGTAAGATAAAGATTTATCATTTATCGTTAGTGCAAATTCTGTGATACTGACGTCTGCACTGCGTCATTAAATTGCACTCAAAATAAACTCCTCGCAAAAGTTAAGAATAAACTTATTTGAAAGTTCTTTAAGTGTTTGTTTGATCATTATTAATATAACATTTCTTTGTCATTGCAATCCTTACAATATTGAAATAACGATTTGAAGAACATGAGAGTCAAATTGATTCAACTTTTATCTTATTCAAATTTAACGGGTAGTAGGATAGCTAACGTTATAAGTGTCTTCTAAAAATATTGAGTGCAAATAAAATCCATGCCCTCTCTCTACATAAAAATGAATGACTGTACATATTGATCTATGCATAATATTTTACCACTTTGCAATTCTATGAATAAAGCAATTCTTTGTGGTTCCACAAAAAGTGGACCCTTTAATAATACCACGTCGTTTCTACGTAGCGCAATATTTACTACGCGTCCCGTCCCTTTCACTTCCTCTGTGGCGCCGACAACCTGAGCCCGAGTGAGAGAGACGTCACACCAACGTGTGTGCAAGACAGAGACGGCGCATTCATTCATAACCGAGTCCGCCATCCGGTCCACGGCTGATCAATCACTTCATCTCCTTCTAACGCACACTCTCCTCGAGAGTGCGAGCAGGTGCGACCGGATGCGTGCCGACACAGCCGAGCTTCGATCGGAAGCTCTACAAATCTCTACTTTGTTGTGGGAGAAATTAATGTAGATGTACCACTGGGGAAAGATAGGTCGATGTCGCTAATTTTATTGTTTTATCTAAGGTAGATCTAGATAGTAGTTAGTAAATGAGAGAAGAGCCGCAATTGGTGATGTTGTGTTGTGAAGCTCGCTGGGAGTGAGCGTGTGTCGAGCTTCGCCCCTCCGCCGGGCGCCCATTGAGCGGCAAGTAGTCGCGCGCCGGCCGCAGCGACGCACGCGCGCGCCCTCACTACACCTCTCCAAACTCTGGATAAACAACTGCTAACTGAAATGACCGGTTCGAACCACGAACGCTCGCGATCAACCTGTGCTCAGAGAGTGTTTGCTCACTAGTGATTTCTTTAATTGGTGCTTTGGAGTGAGTGACGCCGGGAATGTACCAGAACGCGGGATGGACGTCTGCACAATGGCCCAAATTGCATTAAATGGGTAATTGGTGTACGTCATTGGATAATGGATTCGGCTAATACACTAT
The DNA here is from genome assembly GCA_958496195.1 of Timandra comae. Classification (NCBI taxonomy): domain Eukaryota; kingdom Metazoa; phylum Arthropoda; class Insecta; order Lepidoptera; family Geometridae; genus Timandra; species Timandra comae. The sequence continues at coordinate 7,921,156 of OY292370.1, forward strand.
TACATTTTATCTGTCCTTATGCGGAGCGTAGGTCGCCGGTGAATTTTGCACTTTACTCCCCGCGGCTGTGATCATTGTTCGCCTGCCGATCCCTATTTAAATTCAACAATACGTTTTTTGTTTTCATGAGATGAATACAAAATTGTATATTTTGTTTGATATACTCCAAGTATTAACATAATTTGTTATCACGTGCACTTGTCAATACTTATTGAATCGAATTTAAATACTTTTGTAACCTACATATGTCCTATGTATACCTACCTATAAGTATATACTTAGTTTGTGCAAGTAAATACCGATAACATTCGGTAGAAATGGAAAATTTAAACAGTTTTTAAAAGGAACCTCTTTACGAATACGTTATGTGTTTATTTGTGGATATGGTAATAGACCAATACTATTACCTACCATGTTAAAACGAAATCTTGAAACCAGTTCGTTTCTATTTGAAGAAAACACAAACAACTAACATTCAATTAAAATAAACTGAAATGCAAAATGATACCTATTCATTAACGTAACACCTATAATTAATTACGGTTTGTTAACTTGCGTTGTGCCTCGCATAATATTAATACCAACTAATGTAGGTAACTGTATCAGTTTTCAGTTTTATTTGGTTGAAAATAACATCAAATTTAAATATCAGTATTGTTAACAATTGAAATTTAGTTGAATTCCTATTTATAGGTAGAGCAATATACTCTACATGACTCTACCAATGATTTTAGTTTTCCTTTTTCAATTAAATTTTGTAACAAGAACTCTACCTACATGCATGTTTAATATTACTTTCAACGATTGTTTTTATTGAATAAATACCTACAAGTAGAGCAACTTAGGTACTCTACATGACTCTACACGATCTCTACTTAAACAATTTTAGTTTTTCTTGTTTGAAATTTAACGCGGAATTAACAATAAACAACCCGAAAACACAAAGAAACACATTAATTTAAAGCGAAACAATTTTAAAATCATGTAGTGTTAATTATGCGACAAGTTTTTATTACTCGTGAATATTTTTAAAACGAACAGAATGCATTCAGGGTCTGGATGCGGTATTCCAGTGACTCGGATTGAAACCTTTTTGCTTGTAATTCTTGGAGGCGAGAATTTTTCGTTATGCCGGCTCTACAGTTTCGTCCAACATGATTTTAAACTTGTCCCAACTCACGATCGATCAAAAGACTTACCACACGTCAATATGCTACAACGCCATCGAGGTGGCCACTCATTGGTGTTCTAATGTATATAACTTGATTGTTAAAAAAGTCTTGTCAATCGACACGAAGAAGAATATGTTACAGCCAACTTTTACGTCAATTCAATCAATCTCATTCACTAAGTCATTGGAATTATGTTGGCTAACTCTTTTGATTTGGATATGATTTATGAACACGACCATTTGGATACGTTTTAGCCATCCAACCAACATCATCAAACATAAGTACATGAACTCCTCTACAAAATTAGACGAACATCCTAACAATCCAACTCATCATCTCATTTCATATGGCTTTAATCCTGCGTGAATCAGATTTCAAAGTCCAGGTTATTCAATTCAACTGTTGTTGGCTGATAGTGTGTTACCGGCATTGCGTAGTATGATGCGATACAGGTAACTGGCAAGGTGCGTTATCAGCCAGCGAACACCGACCGTGGGAATGAATATGTCGCGTTAAACAATAGCACGAAGATAAGAACATCGTCAGACCCCATTCGGGGTATGTATACGCCTTCGAGTAATTAAAGGCATGTTTACGCGTATACAATATTTTTGTAGGAAATTTCTAGAACTAGGTTCTTGTTGAAGGCAATTTTTAGAATCTTAACTAGCTTTGTTTATTCAACTTATCCTTTTTTCATATTCCAAATTCCTATTTCCCGGTCCTAACCTAATCATAATGTTTCCCTAACTTTTTAAATTGTCATTGGCTAAATGCTTGAGAAGCCAGAATAAAAAAAATAAAAAAAACTAGCTTTGTTGATTTTTAGGGTTCCGTAGTTCAAAAGGAAAATTAAAAAGCCTTTTATGATAGTGATAACTTATTCGGTTTCGATCGTGTTTTTCTTTTCTGCTGATTTTGTGAGAATTTTGGGATGACAAGTATCCTAGTCCACTAATAACGTGTTCAATTTGTAATAATAACAAGATAGTTATGAAACTTTCCACTTCAAACTTGAAATATTCCACGCCAGCCCTTTTTATTACTCAATTTTCTCTTACTTTACAGCAAACTTTATTACTTTCGCATTAAGTTTTATTTTATAGCGATGTCACTTCCTCAATGTCTAATTAATAATGACTTTTATACGGTTGTACGTACAATTATTAAGGTTTTAGTTTAAACTAAGTAAATATGACTACTAAATTAATATAATTACATTCAATTTTAGACTTCAATCAAATAAATTACGAATAGAAGGGTTATGGGTACTTAATGTGCATTACAAAGTTTGATAAAAGTAATATCTCTACTAAAATATTTTAAATGCGAAAGTTTGTCAGGATAGATAGATGGATGTTACTCCTTCACGCAAAAAGTAATGAACCGATTTAGTCCAAATTTCATGTAGATGTTCTTCTACAGGAATAAATAACACAAAGGATACATATCTTTTCCCAAAATTCCCACTGTATCAGGTGTGCGTGAAACCGCGGGGTACTGTTAGTTATACATTTAAAAAAGAAATTTGCATTATCTAATTCTTTAAATTTATTTTAAGTATCATTAATTAGTATTATTTTACTTTAAATATTAGTTTTTTATTTTTCAAGTTTGACCATCCGGCTTTGTCCATAGATAGACACATGTATAAAACATAGACAATAAACTTAATATTTTAAATCCAATTGCTAAAGGCACCTACAAAAAACGGAAACAGGTGTGCTTACGCCATTTTATAAATCCTTCCTTTCATTGTTCTACTTTTAAAATTAACTTGCTAAAGGATAAAGGGTTATGCAAAACATCTGCGTGTATTTTAATTCAGTTTACCTTCTTTTTTTACAAAGCTGTTAATTTTGATAGTTTCTTAAACTAAAAATAGATTCTAATTTCAAAGTTAAAATATAAAAATAAAGTAAATTAACATTTTAATTATACTGAAAATGCATAAATAATCTGTCTGTCTATTGGTCAATTTTACTATATTTGCAATATTTCATCTTGATGTCGACACATGCAATATTCCATACGCGCAATATTATGCAATATTTTTTGTCAACCCATAACGTCCTACTGCTGGACAAAAGTCTCCTCTAAGCATTTCCAACCAAATATCACAATATATCCAGAAAACGTGTATGAAACAAATACTTAGTTCCTTCATTGGAATTTATAGCTAGGTCCAACTCCACAATTTAGTTAACCATGTGGCTCTCCGTTAAATATTGGTGCAGCATGATTCATGAATGAACGAGTTTATTTTAAAATATATTCATAGAACTGATGTTTGTTGCTGAAAGTAAATGTTCGTAAGTCACACCCGCCGCGCATAACGTCTAACAATAACGCCCGTGTTACTTACTCGCTCTACATTTTACTCGTATGTTTTAAGCGATTCACTTTGTGTTCGTTGTTGATTTTCATAGTTATATTATGAGAACGTACATTATGTTCGTGGGGAAGAAAACACAAAATCAAAAATACAATATAATGTTGATAGTGGAAAATTTTACCCGTTCGTAATTTGAAAATTAACATTTAATTTTACTTGAATCTGTGGCTTGTGTTATGGACTTTGAATATGGAATCCGTAGACAAAAGATTATTCTTCATAATCACATGTCAACTATATTTTTTACTTTGTATTCGGCCAGTGCTCTGTCCAGCGGCAGTTAAATAAACGTCAAATTTTCGCAGTCAGCGAACCGTGCCGCCCCTGACTCACAAAGGAGCGTTAAACTGAACTCTTACATTCAAATTCAAATGTGAATCCCATAACCTACAAGGTTACAGTTTTGCATATAGTTTCGTAATTAATTAAAGCCTATATTCTAGTACCTATCTACTCACATGAATATATATAGTACTTAGTGTATAAGTCGATAAGTCTTGTACTAATAAACATTAAAAAAATGCTAACATTTCGTTACACATATTTTATTTAAAAATCAATAACATGGTACTAATAGTAGATTGAATAAAGGTATTTATTAACTAAAATAATATTCGACATTTAAATTACAATTCCTAATATAAATAAGCATAGAGTAAGAAGAAAATGTCAGTAATTAGGTCCGTTTATTATTGAGCTTGATATTTTTAACAGATCGTTAACACGGTGTTAATAGTTCACTAATGTTGGTGTCGCCGTCCTGACCCGATTCCCTCACTCAAATCGAAATTCGAACAGAACATTCAGTCAGATATTTAAATTTAAATTAATTCTTCCGTATTTCTTTTCCTTTTAGTGACAGATTAGTTTATGATCATCGTAAATTTCCGGTAATAACAGTATAACGAACGTGCATTTTCCACGGTTCCCTCAAAAGTGGCATCAGTTTAGGTATCTTAAAATCTGTTACATAACTTTTATGAGCTATTATGTTCACAACTGTACATTTTATAATTTATTGTTCTTTTAAAAACGTAATTTAACATGTGAATTAGTTTTTTGTTTACATTTGTATTACTACTGTTTAGTAACTATAGTGTTGGTTTTAATTATGATGAGATAACTTTTTTATTGTTATTTATAATTAGTTTACATATATTGTGGCGTATTAAACTAGTCGCCCAGTATATTGTTGCATTGTTTATAAAGATATTTAACTATAGGTACATACTTATAGAATGGGGTGCGCCAAAGTTCACCTAAAATTTCAACTCCGATAATTGGAAATCCGAAAATTTTCTTCCTAACATTTTTTATCCTAACAATCGCAACTCCTAAAATCTTTGTCACTAATGTTTTAATTCCGAAACATTTGTTTTCCTATATTTTCTCAACATAACCATCGTTCATACTATTATTCAAAGTCATATCTTTTATGTTTAGATTTATTTTTATTTATTATAATCAATATCACATACATAAATTTTTCGTAACTTTGTTTTTACATAACATGTAGGTATAACATATAACGCACGAGCAGAGCGAGCAAAACCAGAGTCCTGCTCCAATCATTTAGTCAAGTTCCAGTAACGAATCGGTCCTATTCCTAATTATTGGTTTAGGTTATGTTAGAACTGTGACCCCAACGCACGAGCCGAGCGAGCGTAGCGAGCGTGCCGCGGCAGCGGCCGGCGAAGTGCCAGAACCGAATTGGTCCTTTAGTTATGGTTATGGTAAACTCCCAGGCCATAAGCATAACCGTAAACGAGTCGTATAATAATCATTAAAACTATAATTATCATCTTCTACCCACATATATTTTTTATTACACTTGGTAAATGTTTCTTTCTGAGCATGAATGAAAATATTATGGTAAGTATGTTTAGGGATAAAAGCGTTATGATAAAAAACAGTAGGAGTTTAAATATGTTTACATAAATTATGTTAGTAATTAAAATTTTCGGACACATCAGTGTTATGAGCATCGTCGGTAGCACTACAAATAGTATGAATTAAAACTTTAGGATGAAAAATTTTAGGAACAATGATCATTCGGACTACAAATAGTTAGGAAAAACATTTTCGGGTAAAGAACTTTAGGTGAGCCAATATGGACCCTATAGAATGTTATACTTATTAGGTGCACACAAAATGGCGACTTTGACACTGAACTTAACCTCAAACCAACAAAATTAACATACAAACGTACTGAAAATGCATTAATTTAAATACCTAATTAATGTTTTAAACATATTTTCCTAAACTGTTTACCATTTCAATTTGATGAGGTAACGGTTCTTCTAATAATTAATTGTCCCGAGTCTAGACATCGATATAAATAAATACTCTAGTAGAGTTAATAAAATATTAATTGCATATTTTATATTCCTAGTAAACCTACACTGTTTGTATTGGACGTGAAAACACTCGTTGCGTGTTCTTATAAAAATATCTGCCATTAAATATTTACTGGCATTAATCTCTTCATAAACCGCGAACGCCATTTTGTCGAGTCACCAAACGACTATTATAACGCCCACGTGTAAACAAAATAGAGCATAAAATTTGTCTATGGAGCGCGGAGAGTTTTTCCTTGAGATTTTTCTCGGATGTTTAGTGCGTGCGTGTGGTGTGCGGTGCGCGCATGCGCGTGGGCGTTGGGAGGCGTTCGCCAATCGGCCGCGCGCCGCCCCACGCTTCTCTCACGCCTCGTGTGAACACGCCTTACTGCTTAATACATGCTCAAATTAACACAAATATATCTAAATTTATCATAACTATCCCCATTACTCACACTACAATATTATTCCGCCCATTGAGCCGTGACAAAATCATATATCGCCCAACAAAACTATTTGGCACACAACATCTTTCGGTTGTTACAAAACATTGATACTGACTCTAATATTACTCAAAGAATTTGAATAAGTAAATACTAAATAAAAATATCAAACATTTATTTTCAGAAGAGAAAATTCTTTAACACCAGCTCAAAAACTTGCAACACTAGAATCGTTCTAAAGTTCGATATTTTAAAATGAAAAATGAGATCCATAATGAATATCTTAATAACCAGCCTCATTGGTTCGAACGTTTAAAATTTTAAATATTTAAAATTCTAATACACATAGAAACGATTACCAATACTTAATTGCTATTACAGTTCCATAGAAATAAGTTTTTCTTACCCAATATGGATAAACGGATCAGTATTTTTTACCGTTTTAATTACATTCAATGTTATTGGTGTAATAAGGAGTTATTTAATGAACACCTATCATGGGTACGTTTAACTGATAAAAGTGACCAGTTAATGGAATACTATCTGGTGCCGTGAGCGTCCACTAATTACGTATATTTAGTCATCAAGTGTAATGAATAACTTCTCTATGGGCAACTTAGTAATTTGTTTGAAGATGATTTTGCAAAAACGACTAAAAATACTTTATTTTCGTTGTCTCTCTTATCATACCTTTGTGAAAAGTATTTTAGTTGTCTGTTCATAAACGTTACAAGTAAAATTAAAGTATCGGCCTACAGGCATATTGTGTGTTGTTGTAGAACCCGAATGAAGTAGTAGTTATAAATATTTAGTATGAATGATGGCATGAGGCCACAGAGGCAGGTCGACTGAGTAATAACGTTTTAATTGAACGGTCGGAGGTCAAATCACTTGAGACCGCGCGACCCGCCAGCCACTTGCCACACATATCATAGTTTAGTACCTACATCAATTCACATATTAAACTTGTATGTTCTACACTCGACAATAAATCTTGTATGAAATCAGTGAGTGCAACACTTACTTACATATTTGCAAAGTATCGCAACAATGTTAGCATAACATCGGAACATCTATTTACGAAAGCTTGCTCGCATACTTGTACACAATCTAAGGTATTGTTCGCACAAACAAGCCGCGCGGCCGAATTGTTGGTTCTTGTGTATACAACTTCGCATTGTTCCACATTTGAACACGACCGCGTCACAAGTTTCGACGAAACATCCATTGTCGCCATGTTTGTTGACGCGCTACATCGACGCAAAACCGCGGCAAATCTCGCGAATGTCCACACAAACCTAAACATACATTCACGCACCGCGGGAACAATCCTCTTCAACACTTCGCATAAATACTTGCGCAAAAACTCACAAATTAATTCCACGCACTCTCTAATACGGACAGTAAGGACGCTGCTCAAACAAAGGCATTTAAAACAAATTTAAACTAGAAATATTGAAGGAAATTATAAATAATAACTTTTAGTACACTTCAATATTGTCCAGCGATAAACGTTGATTGTTTAATTTAGTTGCAGAGCCCCCGCCAGTCGACTCAAACCCACTTAATCTGAAAATATTGAATAACGTCTGGTCATGTGTAAACGATGCGGGTGACCACTGTCCCGTTGTGGGGTCAAAGATAGTGCGAGAGTGACCCGACCTCGGGTGATCCTACAATTGTCTCGACTCACAACAATCGGCCTCACCATCACAGATTCCGTTACACGAGTTAATTAACGTTGCGTGTGTCTGCTCCCTAATTGGATTATTTCTATTAGTCACACTTTTGTGACTGTTTTTAGATTTTTTTGTTAAATTGAATGTATTAACTACTTACTTGATGACTGGACAAGCAGATATAATAACTACATCCGTTCGTACAAAAACATGAAATAAACGTTTTCAAATGAACCAATCCCCAAACATTATAAGTGCCTTTATTGTGATGCAACTACACTCATAAATCACAAGCAACGGAATGTTATTTAATAAAATGTAATCCACATGAGTAAGAGATACAGATGAGGGACAAACAAGACAAAAGCGTGGTGGTATCATCGAGACGTGGGGTGACAAATTGGGCGCGACAATCGAGTTAGTTGACCCGGGACCCGGCGGCCAATCTCGGCTCGCGTGATTAACCACACAGATAGATACGTTGCGGTGCACAGTAGCCAGATTACACATCAAACCGGAATCATTCCGCTCTACACGTGAAATAATATGTTGTCTTCATTAATATTCAGGTTTTATTTACACTGGCAACTTTATTATAGTCACATCTGATGAATCCCATCTCTATGACCGTGAATTCAAATTCATTCTATTCAAAATTTGTTTTTGGAATAACTGACAAAGAGTTCGAATTCTAAAACATTGTCATAACAAAAGAATTATCTGATCAATATCTGTGTCTGGGCGAACTTATCTCGACAGAGGATTGTCAAGTAGTTATTAGTCATGTTACCTCAATTCCCGAGAATCCACTTACTTAATTCAGGTACTTGCGTCGAATTCAATCTATATCACGCAATATGACAGTGATTCGGTAAATTACGCTTAATTTTGGTTCAAGTCTCATGACCTCATATTTTCAGTGTGCGCTCGCTCGCTGTTATTTGACTATTGTCCTCGTGTATTGAAGGACCATTGAGTACCACTACTTGTTACACAATAGACGGTCTATATCATTGTGATAGTATTATAGGCCATTATGACTATAAATCTTGCTCTTATTAAGATTCGGGAAAGATTGGGAACAAAAAAATGTTTGATATTCCATTTGACGTTTTTGTATTTTATTAAAAGAATTTTAATTTTTAAATTATCGTTCTTTTCTTTGCTTAGCTTTTCTATTTTATGAACTTAGCCATTGAATTTCTCTTTGTAAACGCGATAGTTTGCCTAATGCTTTACATATTACGAATATGGTTTGATTATATTTCTTAGTCATGTTAAGACTAAGCCTACATCAGAGCGTTATTGCTTATTGTTTTGACATATTTGGAGCTTATTAATTTTATGATTTGTTTGTTGAACTTACGAATTTTTCATTAGATATCATTAATTAGATAAATTACTGCTTTTCTCAAACTAACGTAATATACAATTTATATAAAAATACACGAGCACTCTATCCAAATTTCAAAGTACAAACGATCCATTACATTTAACAAAAGCAAAACAGATTTGTCCGCGATCATGAATTATAGTGTTGACTAAATATGATTTTGATTAGAAGTAATTCGTCGCCCCCATCAGCGCTAAGTAAGTTTGATTGGACAGGAGGTCACCGAGACCTTGTACACAGTATAATACACGGGAACACATTTTTAAGAAACTAATTAGACATACTTTACAACGACTAGCTTTAGACCTGACCCCAAACTAATTTAAACAAAGAACTTATTTCAAAAACTTTAAATAATAGATACAAATATCCACCAAACAATTTCCCACGAGTACAAACTAATCGTAATTAGAATTACGTACAAAAAAAGCTAAAGATGAAAGGATAATGATTGAAAATCCTTCCGCGAACACAGTTAACAATCGTGAGAACGTATTAACGAATTCAGAGAAGTTCATCAAAATATACAACACTATCTGATCGATTAATGTTTAGTACTCAATACATTCCAATTTGGACCCCTTTCACAAAACAGTTATTAAAAATAAATAAAGATGTTTACTGGTACTTAACCCTTAACCCTGATGCGGTGGAGCACCATTTTATCAATTTGTAACGCTCTGTTGTATTATGTTAAGTATCGAGATGAGTACTGACATGAATATTGAATATATTAATACAGTAAACATAAACGCTAATCGATATGCGCTTAGCATCGGTAATAACGGTCGAGCCCACATTGTTTTTAATGTTAATTAATAATCGATTTAATAAATACATGGAGGCAGGGGAAGAAGTTAGTGAGGTAATTAAGTCATACTGTATGCATAGTGCACTTTGACAGAACCACTTAGAGTAGCGAAATTGTTCGTCACGGGCTTGTGGTCGGTGTGGGAACAACGGGCCGCCCGCACACGCGGGGGTTGTATTGGAGGGTGGGAATGTAGAGTGAGGGTGCGCGGGGGTTAGCGGGTAAGTGGGGTACCGGGCCGGAAGCGACTGTGTCGGATCGTTCCGCACGCACCTGTGGGAATGTACACCGCAATTTGAATATTGGACCGTTGGAAACAACCTCACTATCTCCCTTCAAATTTAAACTGACTTGCTACTACGCAATACATGTAGAACAATTCTGTATTCATCTCATGATTTGTTAAGCGGAGTAAAGTGCAAAGTTCTCTATAGGTGCTTTATTAAAAGTGTTTTCAACAGGTGCTATGTATAAAAAGAACTAAAAACCATGAACTTTAACAGAAAATTATCAATTTCAACGGTGACGTGACAATATAAACTTTTACAAAATGAAAAACAGCGAGGAGTGTTTAGACTGACGGTCGACTAGAAGTTAGAAACAGTGTGATATTAATTGATCTTATTAAAGTTAAGAGTATAGTGTTTGTAGAACATTTGTATATATAATAAGTAAAGTGTCGTCCGGTGGGCGAAGTATCGGACTTCATAAGCCCGCAGCAGACACGTTGGAGGCGACGGCGGTCATCGCAGGCATGGGAATCAAAGTCATGATGAAAGCTTTCAATAAGCCTAAAGGTGAGTTTCATAATCAAAGAAAAATATACTAAAATATCAAGACAATTTATACAAATAACTGTGATAATGTGTCGATATTGATGTTGATATTTTATTTTCAATGGTTTTTATCACCGCTAATCTTTCCAACAGCTGCAAAATTGTGACGAGATTTTCTCTGACTTATAGCGAATCCAGCAAATCTACAAAACCTATGTTTTTAATCGGATTATATGACCCCATTACAAAAGCCTCACTTAGCCCTCTTACTGCTGATTAGTACAGTAAGGACTAAAACTTAAAGACGACAAAAGTACAGTCAAGCCCAAGATAATACAGTCAATTTTCCAATTGAGTCATTGTGCAAAGCGCGTTAGTGGTACAGTCGGTTACGTAATACATGTATCGCTCTCGGTTTCATGTGCACTTGTACCGAATGTTAACAATCCGTAACAAAGAAAAAATGAAAACGTTCATTTACTTTATAATTGGGTATCGTACAATGTGATAGACAAGACACCTTCAAACAATAGTACGTTGTGTGTTTGTGCAACAGATTTGTAACTAAACATTGTACTTATGTTACATACTGATATTGTAAACTACTTACTCTATAATAAAGGTTCCTGATGTGTGTATGTATGTAAGAGGGTAGTTTTCCCCAATTAGACCTTACTAATTTGATGTGTTTTGGTTATATTTTTGAGGGCCTTAACGGTATGTTAAATAGGTTCTCGAAGTTTCATGTAAATATTTTATTTGTAAATCAATCCTACATATCGTTTTATGATACAATTTTCGTTCTTAATTCTTATTAATGTGAATCGTTATTTTTAATAGCAATTTTATTTAAATTCAGTTTATCCATTTTTTATACATTGCTAACAAGGCTTTTAACCCCTGATCGGATTGAAGCTAGACGCTATTTATTAATAAATTAAAAGATTATTTTCTTATATTCTTACTTTGCATATGAACTTTATTAAATCATGCCATGTCCTTTAATATACGAGTAGATAAGTATACACTTATGTATATCGTTTATCTAGGTATCAGGATTAGTGTGGAAAGAGAGCACATAATGGATATATGTATTACTAAACAATCGCTAAAGTGTGACGGATCATCATAAAATGTAGCACATAAACAACTTGTATTTTTCATGAAGGTTTTTTAGTAGTGTTTGCTATAAGCCCTCACTAGATGGCGCTGTCCCAACTATGTAGCTCTAGCTATAACGTTTACTTGAAGTGTCTAACTGAACTGAACGTGAGCATTGTTCTCGCAATATTCATTTCCTTCGTTGGTTACACGTATTTAGAAACATCGCGTGTCCGGCCGGGGGAGGATTGGCCAACCACCGCATTACGGTAATTACAGCCAGCGCACGCGCATGCTCCGCTGATCTTGAAAGTAAACACCTTGAGCACCGACATGAGAACCAACACAATGTTTGTATACAAACACCACATTACGCACAAACAATAACTCATTTTACTTATCACTTCGAATTCTATAAAAATATTCATGTGGAAGAAATTCCTTCGGTCATTGTTGATTTAGACATAAAGCTATAACAGACTTCACGGGAACATTATTAATCAAATTGTTATCCGAGAGTTCGGCTTAATAGCCGTGTTAATGCATTACTTAAGTATAAGAAGTATCACCTAACATCTAACGAGGTAAACAATGCAACAGATCAAACAGTAGCTGTGGATCCTTTTTCTCATGAGACGAACAATGGTGTTATCAATGAGGCAACAAACGGCGGATTTACGACTCAACACATTCCATGGACCATAAAAAGTCATAACAATTTACAGGCATAACAAAGAAACAGTGGCATCTAGTACGGGAGCTAATAACGCACATAGCTGAGTCGCGGGGGCGTCCATTCATGCCGCTGATTGGCCCATCCGGTGCGCGCTCAATGAGATGATGCGCCCGCGCCGCGCACTCCCGCGCGCCTCTCATTGAGCAAAGGTCTCTCGCCTACGATACTGATCATCTCTGCATCACTTGTTACGGCTTCCATATTCACGCTACTGTAGCTTCTCTGAAATAACAGTCATGAAAAGAATTGAAGTCACCAAACCTTGTACCAATAACATTAGCATATTGAATTTCGCCATCTAACTATAGTAATAATAAATTTAAACATATGCACGCAGTACTCAACTCGGCGTAATTTCGTACGCAAAACGTTCATTTTCCGCGTCAACGAGTAGAGAACCGTTTGAATATAACATTTTTACCGCATTATGAAAGAACCCTCCGCCACGGTCGGCTGAAGAGAAGGGTGATATGACATCAGTCAACAAATGGTCAATTTCAGCGTATTTGTAAATTAGTTTCACACGATTGCAAATGGAAAATACTTAAAAGTAATGAGAACTCAAACAAAATACTTAAAATACAGGACATTTCTAGAAATACAGAAATTAAAAACACTTTAGAGCAATTACAATCAGTAAAAGAAGATGATTTGAATGCAAAACGGCGCACGCGCCGCACACGTCACGCGACGTTCCAAGTTCGAACTGCAAACAATGGGGTCGGTGCAAATGGCATGAGCTTTTGTTCTATCGTGCTATTGTGCCGGCGAGCCGTGGAGGAGACTGTTTACTTAACGTTTAATAAAATGAAACAACTTGAAACACCACCTGATTTATCTTTGGAACCACCGCACCGCCACCGGTTGAACTGCAAAATCCAACAAATACAAAACCCTTTTCGATTATATGTTTTCCAATAAATCCAATATTATGTTAAATTGGTACTTACTTAAAATCTTTGTTCATTGTCTATCAAGTTAAAACAGACAAAAGTCAAACCAAAAGAACCCAAATTACGGAAGTCTAATTACGAAAAAGTGCCCACTTACGAGTACATACATCTTCATATAGCCACTAACTAGACTTAGTGACTTGTATCTTGAGTCTCAGACTTTTTGACAGTAGAGTATTCTTTCTTATATACCATCACTTCTAGCAGTTCCAATTACATGTCATCAAAACACTCAAACTTATCCATATTAATTATCAAAGAGGCTATTCTAATTTATAATGCTATTAAGGCTGCATAGACGCAACAAGTGAATGCATTTAGTTACGTGGTTCCCCTTTAAAGTAACCCTCGTTTGCCACCTGTTACGAGGTATAACCACTGAACATTAGCGTGTGAGTGTGTGAACCTGATATCGAATTGAAATTCGCATGTGAGCGTACATTATTTACGTTATTTTGATGTTATCTACAAATGAGCATTGTAATATGTATATTCACTGCACCCCGCGGTTTTTCGCAGTAATAACCACTCGTTTGCGTAGTCATTTTGGTTAAGTAGCGTTGGAATATTGTAGCTTTTAATACATGAATAGGCAATCATAGTGATTAAAGCTATACCTCTCACTGTCATCAGTAAGAGAGTGGCCTTTGTCTGGCAGTGTGATAAGTCTGACGATACTTTACCAGTAATTCCAGAGATTTCAAGTACGCAGTCAACCTTGTTACTATCAAATTTCATTTCGGCTACGTGTTAAACTGAACGGTACACTAAGCCGTCTGACCCTTCCCCAAACCACCTGTACCAAGGAATATTCCATAATCTATTAGTACAGTTGAATGAAAAGTGAGTACGTCCTTCTGTTATTTGGCCGCGGCGCGAGGCAGTGCGCGCATCTCCGGTCCTTTGTACCCGTTATCTACGCCATTCAAGATTCGGTCCACTCCAATGGTACTAATAGACTATACAGTATAGACATTACTTAAACATTCAGCCTCGAAGGTGCCCCGAGGCCTCGATCGGAGATTATTCGATTGTTTCACCTCAACAATGCTTAATTCTTAGAATGAAACCGGTCTCTGTAAAATAGGTATTCTGTACAGACTACTTTATAAGAAGTAGCAGATAGGTTGAATACTAATTCTAGTAAAGGTTACGTTGTAAATAGATTTCTTAACTAGACTTTTGTTAGCGTGAAATGTGGTTAGGTTGCATTTAAATTTGGCGACGAAAAGCATATCTCTTACAGCTTTCCTATAATCACGATACGATAATTATATCATCCTGTCCTACATTTGTCGTAAAAGAATTATGTACATAAAAACAAATACACTTTCACATTTTTTTATTTATTTTATACATTTACAATATTGGTATCATTAGTATCATTCATTTTGTAGCAAACATTGTATGTAAGTAATTACCGGTGCAAAACGACACCACTCTCGTCAGAAAACAATCTTAAGAAATCGTTTAAATTTAAAACATTTTATGATAAAAAATTAAATCGTTTTATGAATGTAGATCCAGCGGATGGGGCCCATCGGAAACTTACGGGACAATTAAACCGAAATCACTCGGATTAATTATTTTAATTACGGAAACGGAAGTCTCGACATGTTGTTTTTGCGCTGAATCTCGAAAAATGCCATTCCAATGTTTATTTAATGTCAACCATGAATGATATTTATGGTCTACTTGTCTCTCTGATATTATCCTTGGCTGCAATCACCCTAACTTACAAACAATAAGCACATTCGGAAAAGAGAGTACCTATAGCCATCATTTCTCCGAACATATTTCCAACTAAAATTGCTCTGTACTTAGTTTTATTCGCGTATAGCCTTTATGTAAAGTCAGATAAAGTTCAGCTCGTAAAGTATTGTAAAAATTGTTTCTGACATTTTATCAGTTTCCTTTTCGAAACCAAAAAAACATTCACATTTTTAATATTAACAGAGACAACGTTTGTTGAATGAAGTTGATTCCTCATAAACACATAATAATTATCAAACATTAAATGTAATTTTATTTCGTGTCATTCTTTCATCTTTAATACTTAATATTAACCTTGGCCCAAACTAGCTGAAGTTAACGAGCACGGAGGCGGTGCATATTCAAACAAAAATTTTATATAATGAAAGAATTTGACGACATCATTTTTCTATAATTTTAAAACAAATAAAAAGAATACTTTTTATTATATGCGGTGACTTTGATACGTTAAGATTTATTGATAGTTATAAACAATATTACGGTTTTATATCCATGTACACTTTGATCATCCTTTACTGTCAATTTCATGAATTAATTCTTTTAGATGAATAAAACGGTGAATACAAAGTACATCTGACGAAAAATATTAATGAGACCAGTGAAAAGAATAGGAATAACATTCGCTTCCTCCATTGCTTTTATTAACGATAATTATTTAAAAATATTTCAGATGCAAGCGAAAAGATTGCATAATTTTAAAAATAAAATTTATTTCATCTCTCTTCAAATTCACGAGTATTACTTAGCGCGAGGATGATATCATTTTGCTAGATATTGATTTCAAATTCAATGTTGATCTGGTTTTTAATTCAGCTCTACCACTTTGCTGACTTCAATTTTAGGACTAGATATTTTATGTCAACTTACAGCCGGATTAGACAAATAGCTTCGTAATCCTGACGTCATAAAGTCAATGTAAATCCACTACTATGACATCTGAAGCTTCTTATGAATCGTAATATTTAGTCAGTACCAGGATTTATAAAACAACATTGTCATAAAAGTACTTAATAAATCTAACTGAGAACACGACAAAGACAACAGGTGTATTGAAACATTCTCCTTAATCGAGATACGTACGAATACGTACAGCTTGTTATAATTTATAGGCTTTGAACACAATAGCGTTAATATCACTGAGACATCAGATATATTAAAATATAGTTCGTTTTGTATGAGAAAAAGATTCGATCTGTTGCGTTTGTTACGTTTTATTATTGTATTTTTACATATTATGAAAGTTGTATAAACCTTTTACGATGCGTTGATAAGTAGAGCAACGTTTTCCACTTATGCTCATATCAAACAGTCATTAAAATGTTCCACAAGAGACTTAGTTCTGCATCACAAATATTAAATGCTAATCATTGTCGAGCCAATATATCTAAATAACAGCCTTATTACAAAGAAACGTTCCATTTCAAAAGATTATACAATCAAATATAAAAATAAATACACAATACAACTTTCATATAAAAATATCGTAAATATCAAACAAAATCCGTAATCAGATGAAACTATGAAACACATTTTTAAAGACATAACAGTTAAGTAGCGCATAAAAACCATTAGAGCAACCACTACGGTCCCGTACAATGATATAAAAACAGAAATAATTAAGTCCCCAAACTCGTAAAACGGAATGGTCGAGACAAGGTTTTAATAGATTTCTCTATGCGTGATATAAAATGGTAATATACATATTATTGCGTGTTGTTTTCAAAGGTGTGTGTATGTAATTGTGTGTCAGATGCACCTGTGCAATACGAGTTACGAGTGCAAGTAAATCACAATGCGATTGAACTGACCGTAATTAATGACCTCGCGATACATCGCTTGCACCTTTCCTCCCGTACCGATACCGACTAAATCCAGATATAATATGTGTGCGAACAACAGGTGGAAACGCGAAGATTTATCTCCTGTTTGTTATTTAAAGGTTGTATAGGACAGTCTTGTACATATAAAAGTTTAAAAGTTAGGAGTACAAAGATGCAAAATAGGTATATGATTATGTTGATGATTTTATAAGATTTATAAAACTTGTATGTGACAGTTTTTTTAAACATAATATTAATTATAAAGAAATAAATGTAACATCGCTGCTAAAAGCAAAAAAAATATGATAAAAACTTAAAAGCACTACCTCCTTAAAAAAGTTGACAAAAAATTACATCAACATAAAAAATCGAATATCAAACATCGAGAATAAAAATCTAAAAATGTAAATTATATGTAACGTTCAGCTAGACCTATCAGAGTCAGGGCACCGACCGTGGGAGAGATGCACAAATCTCCGCATCTCAGAACTGGTCGGCAGGTGCGCAAGAGCAACACGCACACACCCACACACGCGCACAAAACCAGCCGCACTTATGAATGAAGCATACGTGCTTACAACAACCTCTGTACCCACACACACAAACATCAAATCTCGCTTGTTTATCTCTGATTTATTTTATTCACCATCAAGTATCAAAAAGTCGGCTATTAATTTGTTCTTCGGTGCTCAGCTTAAATGCTGTAGATAAAGTAATTAATCGGTCAGATAACGATCTCTGTTAATAGTAATAGTACAGCCCAAGTTCAGCTACTTAAGTTACCCAATGCTTTTGTTCCTTCAAAGTAAAATAAAACGAACATCTAATAACGGTGAGCCTCTTACTGTGATCTTACGCAAGGATGAAGATGAGATCTTAAAATGAGCTTTAAATAATATGGTAATGTTTTACGCTCCTATAATTGAAATATCACACGAAACTTTCTATAAAGTTATAGATTAGTTTATATGTATTGCGAAATTACACAATTATCATAAAATAAAATCAATAAATAAAACCTAACCTTTAAATTCCAATGTCGCACATCAAATAATTATAATAATAAATGCGAATATTAATGATGTGAGTAAATATCGTGAACTTTATAATTTCTATAAAAAATATGTAATACATTAAAGTAATCAATAAAATATGCGGATGTTTAACTTGATGTAATATACTCATACCATTCATGGAAGTAATGAAAGGCAAATTGAAATTCACTGTAAGATGCGGTATGGTGGACACGTGCTGGCTTCTATATTATGATGGTTCAATATGCACGTAGACAAGATTAGGAATTTGCTAAATTCTGCGATGATTTTGTTTGGAACTTGTAATCTTATGGTATTATAATGAGACAACTTTTGAGGTTTTCATTTTTTTAAAGCTTTTGGAAAAAACTACTGCTAGACCCGGCTCATCTAGATGGTTGTGTGTTTGTTGCAGACATCCCATCGCAGGTGCCGCCGCTCACGCCCGGCACCAACAAGAAGATGGCCGAGGCTCTGAAGGCTACCTTCGCCTCCTGGGAGAAGGAGCAACTGCGCCTCGGCGTGCCCAAAGGTAACACACACTTCTTCATAATTTGTAATACATAACTAACATAGAAGTCTAGGGGACCTTCAGTCAGGTGCGTTGCGTTCACCTGATCGCCAGGTCCCGGGTTCAATTTCCGAGTAAATCATGTTTCCGATTTTAACAAGTTCAACAACACGCATTGGACAAGTGTGGTGATTACGTTTATCGTACAAGTAATATGTTATCTCCAAAAGTTTATCTAAAAACAACTCTTTAACATTCAAACCAAAAATATTGCAGCACTCACAAAAGACATCTAATTGTAGAAAAGTAAAATACAATACAATCACCTGCCTATTATTCACACAACTACAAGTTTATAGATATTACGAGTAATCCCTCCATGGTACGCGTAAAATAGTTCGAACATAATTATACACCAAGTAAAATTCTTTGATTATAATTTCACACTAAAGTTAAACATAAAATGGAGTCGAGTGAACGGTTCCCTGCGTTTATATTTATATAAACATCGTCATTTCATTAAAACTGTTCATCAATAGCACTTTATGATCAGGAAGAGAATACTATAAAACCACACAAGAATAATTTTAAACGTCACTCATAAGAGATCTTAAAGATGAAATGAAACGCATCAAATATGTATATTTTCATCTTACACCAATGAACAGAAAACGCCAGATGTTCTTTTAAATGTATTCAAATAAGTAAAAGTAAATTATCGGCGTTTAAGATCCCAATGCAGGGAATATGCCTCTCTCAGTAATATTAGTTCACCTAAAAGGTATACTCGTAATCACCACACATAGTCAATGCGTGTTGGTAGTCCCAAAACCAAGCATTTTCTTGATTCATGACGAGAAAATAGCAATCATATCTCACCAGGATTTGAACCCGGGACTTTAGGCTTGGCAGGCAGATGCATGGGCCACTATACTGCCAACTAATTTCGTTAAAATTTTCGTCACATTCTTGAAATTTTAGCTTATCTGTTGCATGTAGTTGATTATTCTTTATTTCGTTTGTTAATGGTACAAGCAAAAACTGTTAGCGTAGTGTGCACAGGGCGTACGATACAAGCCCGATTTGCATATGGTAATGCGTTGCGTCGCGCCCGCGCCGCATTGTCCCGACTGCCTGCGCCGGCGCACCGCCACACACCGAACCCTTTGTTGGTGGCAACTGGCTGCCAATCTATAACATTTGTATTAAAACTTGGACATACGATACCTATTGGATAGACTGTAGACCACCACTGCAGTTAGTACTCATATTACTACATGAGTAACAGTTTCATTGCGAATAGCAAATTATCATAAACTGACATTATTGAACCAGTTTTTTAAATATATGAAAACAACATTACTAGTACTAACTACTTCGTAATCATGAATTAAAATATGTTGTGTGGTCTGTTAAAAATGGAGTTATCCAGCACAATGTGTGATTGTATGGATGTCGGTACAACAGGTGGAGGGTTCGATGTCCGACCGCGGCGGAAGTGCGTGCGTCTGCGACGCGTCTATTCGCGCTTCCGGTGCGCCCGCGACCATCTAACAAAATGCGCAATGACACCCACCATTTTTACCTTTGTATGAAGATTTGTGTCTCACAATTTTGTCCGTGATTTTTCTTTGGATTTACCCGTTTTTTTGTTACTCTTTCTTTTTTTACGACATTTTACGTCATAGTACCTTCCTACGTACTTTTCAGTGTAATCCGTTCTGCGGTTTGAACTGTGTTGATAGATAAGTCAGTCAGTTATTGTTGACTTTATAGGTATATGCAGATTTATATGATCTTAGCAGAAGATATAACAATTATGGAAAATAAACTTGAAATTGTTTCCAACTGATACATATCAACTGGAATAAAATTAACCTCGTTCAATATTTCATGATTACTTAGATGCAATTAATAATGTTTACCCAAGGAGAACAAATTGCAGGCCATTAAAAATACTTGTTACCTTATCAAAAGGTTTGAAAGTTATCAATGGTCATAAATAAGTAGTCGAAATTGACTTGATTCGTTTTAATTGTTCAACGTTATAAAGTTGGTAATAAACCCGAATTCGATAACGTTGACAAACAACACACCAACTGGAAACTCTATAAACCCATGCCCTTTCCAGTTTTCGAATTTTACAATCCGCCTCAAGCCAAATGTAATAGTTTGTGAGATCCATGGAAATATACAACTTGATATGTCAACTAACACTTGTTTGTCTCAAGGTTTATTTTCCAAATACCGAACACATTTTTTAAAGGTTTAATTATGACCATGGTTTCAAAATACTCACCTAAATTTGAAAATTAACTTCATTCAAAACGTAACATATCTCATAACTAACTCTATCTAATTGAGGAAAACTTATAAGAAAAATACAATACAATACTTTCACACGTGCCTCAGTAAAACGATTATTGAATCATAACTCTCAATAGAATCAAGTCTGTTCATCAATGCATATTTTAGGAACTACATTTCCTTATACCACAAACTCGTATTCCCTCAAACAAAATTCAATTTCACCTTTTCCATTATTTACGATGAAAATTAAAATGTGATTTTAAAATAACAAGTTCAGGGTCCACTCGAGGAATGTCTGGCAACAAAGTAATTTTCCCACATCGCAGTATAAAAAGGGACCATTTTTCCTGGGGCTGTGACAACGTCGAACTTGTAACGCGAACGTCGAATAGCTTCGCTGGTCACCGGCTAAAAGCCGTAATTAAACTAATTATTCATTATTAGCTCTCTCGGTCTCACTACGGAAAAACATGGACTCTCGTTTTGCAAGCAATTTGTGGCATCGTAACACCATAACTCCATTTGTATCGATTTACTTTTTCTCCTCCTCTGGCAATGGAAATTCTAAGCATGTTGACTTTGATTGATTTGTGTTTTATTTTTACTTGTACTCGAGTTAATAGCGTCAATTTCGATATTAAATAGGTATGTGGTTCTCAGTAAACGCACCGGGAGAGGTGCAAACATGAATAGGATGGGATTCCTTATTGAAACTGCCATTGCACAAGATAAAACTGGCCGTATTGGTGGCAATGTAACGTAGAGTTTTCCTCTTATATTTAAATAATATCTAATTCTGCATAGACAATGCGAAGTCTTTGTCAAATAAATATATGCATGAACAACAGAATGCGTCACTGATTCTGAAGTATTAAATTAGCATTAATTTAAATGTTTCGGTAACTTAGTACTGGTTTATTATCAGTTAACCCACATAAATATGTTCGGGTACAAGTAGCTAGTGTAGAAATCCTTTTATTATTAGTAGAAAGAGGAGCGATTACTTTAGGCGCATTTGGACGTCAAGGTCGGTCCGTTTCCGGCGCGTGTGCGTGTGGCAAGTTCCGTTGTTGGGCAATGCGCGGGCGCGCGGCGGTTCGCTGCCCGGCTAATTGTTGATGTTGCAGCCCTGCCATCCGCCCGCTATTGTATGCTATGTTTATATTTACTACTAATTCTAGTTACTGTTAACATTGCTTCACCGTTTATGACAATATTGCATTTTGTATCGATGCTGGTTGGCGGTTTTCTTTTCGCTACAACTTTTGGCGAATTGTAAAACATCATTTCTTGTCTTCTTATATTTCTCGTTTGAAATTTTATGGTCTACATTGTTTTTCGAACTGGTACTCCGAAAATGTCAATAATAAATCAGCAGTTTTTTAATATAGTGATGCGTTTTATCTCTGATAGCTAGGTTTAAAACATTTTGAACGTCTCATTAGATAACAAGTACTTAAGTTAAACTGCATATTCATTGTATCATTTTAGATCCTCGACAGTGGAGCGAGGCAGCAGTGGCCGCGTGGCTGCGGTGGGCTGCGCGAGAGTTCTCCCTGGAAGGCGTCGCGCTACAGCAGTTCGCGCGGGCGCAGGGCAAGGACATCTGTGCGATGGGACGGGAGGAGTTCGTCGCGAGAGCACCCGCCTTCATGGGAGACATACTATGGGAACACTTAGAGATATTACAGAAAGGTAAAGCTTTTAAGTTTATGAGTTGTTAATTGATGATGTTTGTATGTGGAAATATTTATTTATAAAACTTTGAATACACGTAGACTTTTCCCATGAGACACATTAATAACTTTATATTACGATTATCTTAGTTATCTCAAAAACTTGGACTTTGAGATTTCATTTGTCGATTACGCCAAAAACCCTTAAAAAATTAAATGCATATCAGAACTGAACGGAATCCTTCGTACATATTTACCTTTCTAAAAATACAAATTATAATTATTTTAAAGGAATTTCTGTATAATCTCTTTCCTTTTGTCACGTAGATGTTGAAAAAGAGCGGTCGTTACTGGCGAATGTACCCCCAAACATGTACGAGAGCAATGTCTGCTTGCCAGAACTCCCGGACTACATCCCGCCGGCACACCATTACAACAACAATAATAATAACGGTAAGTCAAACAAAATTTATAGTAAAACCCTCTAGGTACGCCAAGGAGATCGAAACGGAGAAGAAACTCCTTTTGATTTGGCAATAGGATTCGTAAGATGGCGGACTGTTTTGAAATTGGAACCATTTTAAAAAGAAGTTTAAGTAATGTGACGTTTATAATTTGAAAAAGGAACATTGTTTTCATTTTCTTTTCTCAAATTTTAAATCGAAATTCTGAATTTGAAAAGAAACATGTTCTCAGTTTTGTTACTTTTAAAATGAATCAATAAGATATACTTACATGTTTAAAATCAACTAAGAACTGCTGCAGAAAAGCATAGAACTTCTTTTTAACTTCTCATTATGTAAAGAAATGTATCATCGTTAGCAATTTGCAACCAGCTTTACCAAACAAGCAGGATGCGATAAGGTAAGTCCATATATTTCATAACTACCGTGAACCTACTTTGGACCAATATTAATTAATGATTGTAGACGGTAATGGTCTCTAAAAACCGACCCCTAACATAATCGAGTCGTAAAGATAAGCGAATCGGTTCGTTATCTGTTCGTAGGTCGGTGGAGAGGCTCATTAAACTACCATTCACGATAAACCAACAATTATCTGCTACTTGCGGGTTACCGCGCGGGTTTTTGCCTTGTTTAAACATAATAAGTGAAAACATAAACATTAAATACACAATATTCGACGAGTTTTGTACTCCATAACCTATTATTTATTGAATTTATTTCGTTCAATACACTCTTGCTTCGTTCGAATTTAATAAATAATACCAATAGAAAACTAACTACTTAGTAATTATTCAATAAGCTAGTTTTGATACAATCATCGAGTTGTCCAATTTTAGTTACGCAAAATCATAAGTCTATTTACGAACGCAATATACCTTAACTATAACCTAAATCTTTCAAAATTATTATAAAATATCTGAAGAGTTAATTTCTTCACAGCACCCGTTAATTGTCGCATAAATTTCAACAGGGAAACATTAATTACTAGAGACGTATCTTATGCCTCCAGTTTGTGGTGGACAGGTCTTAAATAAGCATAGTTACCGGGTTTGTCTGTAACATAATTAATCAAACTTTACAATCGGAGGGTGGCTGCGTAATATCACTGGTAAAAACTAATTTCCATTTGATATAAAACGGTGTTTATTGCGTTGTAAATCATGTTAGCGGGATGTTTTGACTCGAGACCGCGGCGGGAGCGCTACTGAAATAATAAATTAAGCTTGAAGACAAGATGTCCACTTAGCCCGGGTGGTCTCCACTCACGGCGTTTTACACGTTTGGACAACCAATTTACACGTCTGCTTGCTCATCCGGGAATGCATCATTCTTGGTCAACAGGCGCTGATAAATTATTAAATGATAACTTTATTCACGAATTTTCGTGTGAAACTTTTCTATTTTGATACTGCATCGTCAGCGATAATTTCTTTTTAAACTGCTTTTATAACTACAGTGCGGGGCCGGACACTGTCGAAAATGCATCTCATTTGTCCTGATGAAAAGCACCGATGTGGCTGAAACTAGTCGATTAGGGTTTTTTGAGTAGAATCGGTAGCATAACGCGTTATTAGAATTTTTGACAGTACTACTGCCACAACAAAAATTTTTTATACATACAAACATACTACTGAAAATCACAACCCTCAATTCTGCATCACCGTGGTCAATACAACATTTTATCTCTCAGTCCTATTCCTTATCACGATAAACCCAAATGGCAGCAATTATATAAAGGCAGTTTATTTAAATAAGCGTACCTATTACGCAAAATCTCATTAGGAGATATGTTAAAGGTATATAAATCATCAAAGTGCGGTATCTAGTGGGTACATCGTTTCCAGGCGGGTGGTCGTGGCGCAATACGACCTTGGCGCAGTTTTTCCGCTCTCTTTCTTACGAGCCGAGGTCCGAATCGTCTTCAACGACTGCTGCAGTGTCATCCACTTTCCTAACAATGTGTAATGAGCGTTACTTGACCGAGAACTTGTACGTAAGTAATAAAAAAATGTAATGTGAAGTCTTAATTAATAACTTAAGCAAAATATACTTAGAATAAAACGAAACTGTTCATACAATCACTGACTCAGTTAATGACGTTCAAGACTCTCCTTGTGAAGTTTGTAGAGTTTTCTAGATTATGAAAATTAAAAAAAAACGATTTAACACTCGATTTTATGAAAATACTAGCATGCGGCGTCGGCTTCGCACGGTTCAAATTTTCAGGGGATTTTCCAAAATTTTCTACAACATTTTGGTTTAACAATAATGAAATATAAAACATTCATATTTTTTCCACCTTAAATGGGATATTCATCTAAGTGCACACTATAAATATGTAATCTTAATGACTGCGTTTTATGTTCATTATGTATGTTAAACATGCATACAATAGATCTATTTTTATCAGAAATAAACCTTTTTTCATTCGAATATTAACATCTATTCCATTCTATGAATATATTAAAATAACATGCCACATAAAAAACGTTATTTGAATTGTTAATTATGTTTAGTTTTCTTGTAAATTCTTCAATCTTATCATTGAAAGCATCTGCCCTCACAAACGTGGTTTACAATATTGAATGAACACATTTTATTCTTATTTTTGTTAGACAAACACAAATAGCCTGGAATTGACATCCCCAACGCAGCTATTCCTTCTCACAGTACTAATATCATCAGTGAAAGAGTCCTTAAAGAATTATAGTAGAAAGATATTACTGGCTTACTACTACTACTTTATCTAGGTACATTTTTTTAAAACACATTGAATTAATGATTATAGTTTTGTTTAAAGGTAGCTCATCATATAAAGTCATTTATAGATTGAAACAGTTCACAAACACAAATAACATACAATTTAGTAACGTGAGTTCGCTAAATGAATACTCTCAAATTCAGGGCTATTTGTTGACTAAACACGTAGTATTAGCAGTTTGATGAAATGGAAAAATAACTTCACTTATTACTGTCATTACGAACTATTTCTTACCGAAGGCAAATAAGACACGTACAATGATAATTAAGCGGATAGGTACAAGTAAAATGTTCATAATTTTAGTTTTGTAAATGATAACTACATCGCCCCTTCCATCTGGTTTCTTCACCTCCTGCGGTGGAACGCTCGCGTGACCTCAGTGTCCAATCTACCCGCACACTGGTTACTCATCTTTGCCATTGTTCCATATTATATTCACTTGTTTTTAACAAACTTGCAAGTTCTGTGTCGTGTCTTATTATTTGTTTTAAATTTAATGTTTTTCACTTATTAAATTCAAAATTACTTTTTGATTTTAATAGGGCTGCAACCTGCATTTCACGTTCGGATGAAAGCGGTGACGTAAATGTGCTTGTGTTGTGACTGATCCAATATGGCGGATCTGGATTTGGGATAGCATTATTATGTTTCTGCATCCAAGTTCACAGTCTAAGGACCCTTCCGAACTGGAATCGTTTTATTATATTTGGCGCGGTGAGTGCTTAGACTAATTTACCTATACTAAAATATGCACTGAAATATTATTAAATTAAAGAAATAACCATTCTAAAAAGAATAGATAAGGTCGCGTCATAAGTCGAATTTCTCGCATCGTCCTCGTGTGAATTCGAGCGTTACAAACTAATGTAAGTGGGCCGACGTAACTGAAGGTTAACTAACAAAAACACACACAATATATTCAATATTTTGCAAGTGCAGTTGTATTAATAAAGCGTGTGTACGCGTATGGGTAATGTTGGTTGGTGCAATGGCGCGGCATCCGCGCTGTCGCAAGGGGCAGCAAACGCGGCACATCCTCGGGTTGCGCGATGCAGCGCTAATCGCCGGACGCTCGCCTCGGAACCACCTCGCACTTACACAATACACAATCATATACCAGTATAACCACCTGAAATGTTCATGGTCACAATACACGACGCTACGCCGTAGAGCGCGTCTCGCGTAGGCGGACGGCTCTTAAACTCGTAGAGCGCTCTCATTGGATCACCACGAATAATTGTCTTGATTGGACGAAATTATCTCAACTATGTTCTCCTATTATACGGCTATGGATGTAGAATTATATTACGCTTGTACAACACACTAAAGTGTATGTTTAACATGTTAAGTTAATTAAATTGACTTGAGGATAAAATGTAATAAAACTTTGCGAATATAAAATACTAGCAGCGCCCCGCGGTTTCACCCGCGTGGTTCCCGTTCCCGTGGGAATACGGGGATAAAATATAGCCTATGTTATTCAGGGTGAATGTAGCTTTCTAATGGTGAAAGAATTATTGAAATCGGTTCAGTAGTTTCGGAGCCTATTCGTTACATACAAACAAACAAACAAACAAACAAATCTTTCCTCTTTATAATATTAGTGTAGATAAATTGAATAATCGGTGTTGGCAATAAACTGCAATGGAACGGGCATCCTTATGAGTCCATTAGTTGGTATTTACGAGAGTATGTATCGGTTAGATTACACGACAGCCAATCATAATGATTTATTTGTATGAGTGGTGCAGGTAGTAGGTATACTATGTACCAGTTAAATCTGTATTCGATGTGAGGTGACGTTGGTTTCCTGCGCGCTGATTTATCACGGACCAAACCCCGCCTATTACCACCTAATATCTTAACCCTACTACTGTTAAACCACTATATACCACCACATAATTGGACAAAAGATTTAACATTAAATCAAATCAATTTATAACGAAATTTGATCTCTAAATCAAGTCAATTAAGACGTAAAATGTCGTGAATTAGTTTTTATATCAATATACCATTTTTGGAACTTATTAATTAGATAGACATATGAATACAAAACTAAATGAGTTAATTTTATGGTTTGACATTAATTTATGTTATGTACTTTATGTAACGTTGCGTATGATTTGTTTTTTTATTTTATTTATTGAATAAATTCAGTAGCTTTAAAGGAAATGGATAATTAAATTAATATATCCATAGATTTTTTAGAATACAATGTGGTTTCGTTTAAATAAAAAAATTTGTATTTGTTGTATAGACAAGGCGCCATAAATGTCAATAAGATTGAAGTGTTGACATGAACAATATTGAACTTTCTAAGATATCAATAAAAAGATACGTGTCATTCGAGTTGAAGCGACCACTTCCGGCCACCATTGTGCTTCAACTGGGGAGCTTCCGGTGCAACACGATACACACTCCTGCGCACGTGCGCAACCTTTTCAAATATCGAACTACATGTTTAAAGGATGTTTAGAATAGGAAAAGGAATTTAATAATAACGTCATGTCAGTTAATTGTCTCGAAAACTATTAACGAACGTGATACGAAACGGTGATGGCTGACATCAAAAATACTATAATAATAATGCGTTCAATCAAATGACTTGTTGATTTAATCCTTCTATATAAAAAGTCAATAGGGGAACAAAGATACATTAAGTTTATAGCGAGAGTTTTCTTAAAGCTAAATATTTAAATATCTATTACATTGAGTTCATAACAATAAAGAAATTTTAGGTTCATTAACAAAAGCGGTCGCAGCTGAAAAATCACTATATTTAGCCAACTTTGTTAATAAATAAATCTAAAATTTAATATTCAAACACAGACAAGACATGTGTTGGATAACAATATTATGTATTAACGAAATAATAAAAATAAAAAAGGTTTCGTATAACAAGAGGCGGGTTAATGTTAAAAAACTCACTGTCAAGGGTTGGTACACGAAAAGAGCAAGGGGTGTGTTCTTTGATATGAATATTTGTAGGGTTCTCGCAAACTTGTTGGCCGTGAAGGCCCCTTTTAAAGTAAGAGCCCTCGCGAAGTACCCATTCAATCAGTCTTTTTTTTCTTCGCCTATTTCTCGTGTCCTTGATTCAATCCAAATCGGATTTGCTTGTCAATGTTATTGTACTCGCACAAAGGTCTAAGGGTCAGCGACATAATGGAACTCAAAGCGGGCCTTATCGCACTTCGATTATTAAATACCTCATTAAAATGCATTGATAAAACGTTTTTTTTTATATATTTGAACTTTTTTGTATAAATTTGTTTGGTTTGATATGTTTTTTATATGAGCTTTTCTTCTTTATTATATTATCTCTCTCTACTATCTTCAAAGAGACAGAAATATTTAGCTTTGTGGGATTTTTCAAGGCGATACTTTAGTTGTCTTCTGTTATTAGCCTTCTACATAACAGAGATAATAATTATAGCTTTTTTAATGGATTAGATTTGCAGTTTTACTTCTAAATATGTACTTAAAAGGGAACTTGCAACCCCACAATACCTCAAAATCAAACCGAACTTTATTCATTCATACTTTGCATTCAAATCAGACCAAACTAATGGATTCATTCATACTTTATATTCACATTCATTCACAAATAACTTCCATAGTAAATACCTATTTTATCCTTATATTATTTTTTAGTTAAACATAACATTATGTACCTATTAATATAAATAATCAGTACAAGTGGGCGGTTAGTTCGTGGAAAATAACAACTGTGCTCCGACTTGATAAACTATCAGTTAAATTCATTATTTCAGTATCATTTATACACCAAAATGTTTTATTTGAAAACATAAAAACTTATGTATTTAATAAATTATTGTTATGATGCGTAAATGTAATATTTTTTTTGTTATTTTCCATTTCTTTGAAATAATTTTATTTTGTGAATACAATCACAAAAAAAGACTACCCCACTTGGGTTTGCTGCCACTCTGTCTTAGCCCTCTGACTTAGTTTTATGAAATTAATAGATAATTCAATAAATAATCCTAGCTAACCAATGTATGGTTCGTAAGTATTTGTGAGTAAAAACTTGGGATTAAACTTAAAAAGTATAAGTAAAAAAAGAGTTTTTGCACGTCGAAATCCTTTGACATCCGACACTAGTGCAACTGCAGGTGTTTATTCAATCATCACTTTTTTGGCGTTACTGTGAGAAAATTTGTACTGAAAGGATTTTTAGCGAATTTCAACCAGCTTTGTCGATCAATAAATGTATTGAGTTACTGATGCAACGCCGAAACCCCCAAAGGCGGCGCTTTGATCTGCCGAATTCAATTAATTGCCCTATTTGCGGTTAGTCTGTACGCTCCTCGTAGGAATCTCCCGCAAAAACAAATATTTGCCGAGACTTCATTATCCATTATTAGTTGGCGCGATTTTAATTGTCTCACCCTTTCATTAATTTTACTTTTGAACTGTTGTTTAAGCATCTATACATTAATATATGTATTTGTTTCTCTGAGCTTCAATTTAACGACCAAAGAATTTCTAATTTTTATTTTCCTCGTAAATTTTATCTTTTAGCGTAAATTGAGATAAAAATGTAGGGTCAAACTAAAGTATCAGACATAAAATTATCGTTAACAAAACGTTCCTAAAAACACAACAATGTCCTTTTATTATCTTTAGAACAATATTATCGGCAACTTTACATTACAATTTTATATTCTTAAAACTGCGTAAAATGTATATAAATGTGTGATAATGGTTGTGTAGTTATTGTTTGTGATACGTTATCTGTGGGGCGCGGGGCGAGCGGGTCCGGGGGCGGGCGGATGTCGTGGGCCGCGTACTGTCCTTCGCAACATTGCCCCTGAGATACACCGATCCGTATTATCGTCCCATTCATACTGTTTTGATTAATTGTTGCAAAATGTTTTTCGTACTACGAGTATACAAAATACATAGGTACTTTGAATGATATACGAGTTATCATATGGGTAGGTAATATTGGTAGAGTAAAGACCCTAAGTGGTTAATTAGAATGTAAATTACGAACGCGACATTGGTACGATTTGTTAATGCAAAACAAGAATATGTCACAATCATAATGTTCTTGGAAATCGTTCCAAATTTAAACGTGGATAAATGTCGTATCTCGCGCCATCACGACAGATGACGGAGGCCGAGAGATATAAAATATTGGCACCGGAAGTGACGTCCCGGCACGCTCCAATTTAAAACACACCGCGGTGAAGCAAGCTTCGATGATACTCACTCAGCTCGGCTCATATTAAACCATACGTTTCATTCGTTCGTCGCATTAATAAACCATTAATATTCAAAAACCACAAATTTCAAATTTCGAAGCATAAAATAAATGAGACAACGACTGTCACAAAGAGTATCCTTAATTCAGCGGAAATAAAAATGTTATACCTCCACCTCATAGAGAACATTGAATTTGAAATCAGAATTCAATCAGTATAATCGACCGCACCGGATGCGTTAAGTTTTTTAATTATTGCAAAGGTTTGTAAGTGTTAACCCAAAAAAAGCTTTTATGTTGTCAATAGTCGGATGTGTGTAATTATATGCAACCGTTAGGTTGGTACTTATTTATAAAATTGGTCGGTATTATATCGAACGGTTCGTCTGCGGTGAATGAAGTGTTTCCGACGAGTTTTACAGATTTATGGACTGTTTTCAGAGTTTTATCTAAAAAAGATTGTTTATCTTGCACTTCCGTCGCCTGCCGCGGCCGATACGCTCTTTAACGTTATATTGTTTACACTTAATGTAATTCAAAGCAGGGAATTCCTCGGTAAATTGTATTTTTAAATTTAAACCTCGGTGCGATGGGAACGCGCGGTGCTCGCTCGGTGGATATCGATCGGCGGTTTATTTCAATCTTTTTACGTATTGTCGATCGATATTGCGCGGACTACATACGTAATATGTCCTTTTTAATGCCGGCTGTTTAGCATAATATCTTTGTATTGAATCAACTGTGCGCTTCTAAATTTTATTGATATAATACTAATAGTAATGGAACTTCGAACAATGCCATACTTAGAAGTTAATTTATAGATATTGCAGTACACATAGGTAAGGCACGGTAACAACTGAATATATTATTGCCATATAAAAACCCTGTATCAAAGTAATATCGTGTTTACGACCGTGACGAAAGACGTCTGTTGGAACACCATAGTCATTACTCACTATAACTACACTTTACAATATATTTATGGGTGGCAAGTTCGAAACAAAAAACATTTTGACCTTGTCTCTGGTAGCAATAGACGGTAAAATAATTTATGTATAATACATGGTATTTTTATAGCGTACCAAGTCGCCTCGCTCATCCTATGGGAAAATGAATACTTAGCCTAGTATTTTCCGTAATGTTTTCATAACTTGACTCAAATATGCAAGCAGTTAACTAGCAGTAAGCACTAATACGAGCGCTAAAACTGTATGATTTGTGCGTCTAGTTAAATTATAAATAAATACAGGTACGTTGAAGATGTGCAATAAGTACTACCGTCTAATTGCTAACTGTATATTTTCCCATTTCCCTAATACGTCACAGTGACGTCACACGGGAGATTGTCACCAGTTTTCTATCGGAGACAATATCCGCGACTGTTTGTTTCCTCCGCGCATTTATTCAAATATGGAAAACTCATTTCCTTTATCATTTCCCCGGTATGCGTCGCTCTCTAATTGCATTGCGCGACGTATAAACTTGTATACCCACCTACCAATATCTTGCCTGCACATGTCTAAAGGAATTGCATTAGAGACTGCATCTCTAATATACTTACATATATTAAAATTCACATAATTTTTACCAAGAATTGAGCAACAAATTTCCCTGAAGCAAATAAGGTCAACACTACACCGGTAACACAATACTTACCTGAGATACAGGAGCATACTGACGAAAAAATCGGCGTGTTGTTTTCCGGCGTCTGAATCGCACAATGGGTCCTCTATATCCGGCGTAACACGTGCTCGGGCTATTATCGAGGGGCACTCGGCTCATTGTGCCGCGGCTCCCACCCCCCGAAACTTGACCCGGTTCCGATCCGCCTTCGAGCTCGTGCCCTCCCACCGAACTCATCTGATAATCACACATCAGGTATCAATATCTTACATCTGTCTCGAGACTTTGTTACAAAGGTAAATAGTTCTGTTACATAAGCTCAACAAATAATTCTGTTGCATGCTCCACACACCATTTTCATCTGTATTCACATGTTAACGGTCATTTTTCGCACTATTTCCTTTTATTTTAAAATGTATGGTAGACTTAAATTTTGAGGATAAAAAACATTGTCACAGACTTAATATAAAACAATTCGTAAGAGGTCACCGGGCAGGTTATCTGCGGCACATTATTGTAACATTAGCGGTAAAACTCCATTGTTACTAACGATGCAAATACAAATACCTATTCTAAATTTATTCGAATTGGAGTCTCCTGGCTGACGGTCGTACTGGTATCAAACAATAGGAATCAACGTCAAGGTCGCATGCGTCACGGTCATTATATTATAACGTAATTATGATCTACGTCGACACCACGTGAATTTTGCGAAACGTCTAATGCATAGTTTTTTGTTTTAATGACCGATCTTGACTCCCGAGTGTGGTTAGTTAGGTGATGGGTTTTTAATCGAGACATGTGTCTAATTAGTATAAAAAGAGCATATGTAACTATTTACGGTAAATTTTATTTCTTCATTAAGTTTGGTGAGCAAATTAGCGGGAAAGTAGAGGCACATATGTACGTACTAGGTAGAGCACGTTTAAAGTTTCAACAATCAACTTTGGCTGACTCTATCTAATAAACTGATTGTTAATAAAGTGATTTACCACATGAAATCTGCATATTCATATTTTTTTAATAAAGTCATTCGTTTGTGCTGGAAAATTACAGTTTTCAGTAATAGCCACTTGAATGGACATCATTATGCAAAAATGCGTCATCGCTTCCATTAACTTAGTTGATTATCTCGGTGGCACATCGTTCTTGACAATATAATCATTTTGTTTTTATATCTCGTTTGAAAACAATGCCGGCAGAGTGCTGTAGCAACCGTAACATGCAAGTAATTTTAACAATGTACCTACTTATATACACGAAGGCATATACATGGTTAGCTAGTGGTTTAAAAACATTGTAATTAAGTACTTAAGTTTTTTATGCCTTCTGGTAACTTTACGTAATTTGGTTCCATTGTATTTTTTAATTTCGTGATATCATTGAAAAAAGTATAGAAAAACTCATACTTATGTAAAAAGTAGCATAGCAGTAAAATCCTACCGTTAAAATTAGTGTAAAGCCAAGAAATTCGCTGAAAATTGTAGTATCGGAAAAATCAGATTTCCCTTTTGGAAAGTGCCTCGAAATTGGACGAGTGCTTTGTTAGGGGGAGACGCAGGTTTGGCAAAAAATCAACGGTCGTGCAACAGTTGGTCGGTGTGGCAGGTGTCGGCGGCGACAGGTCGGGAGCTCGGGCGCGCTCGGCCGCTCTCGGGCCCGCTCGGCTCGCCCGCCCTCGCCACTACCAAAAGCTCGCAGTCGTTGATTACGCGCGCCGCCGCTCGGTACTGCATATCGCGATCCGCGCTCACACAAAGCTCGTCTCTACTGACGCGATATAAAGTACTCGTCATTTATTTTTGTAAACTTTTTTTTTTAATTTATTACAGTGCAATATTTTTTTTAATACTTTTTTTAAAAGCAACAATCAAAATTATTAGTAAAATTAATTGTATAATAGTGTGATGTGGTACAAAAATCAGTGTTAGTGGTTGAGGGCCGTCCTCGGTCCGCGATGCTGCTGGTGGAGGCGCCTCGTGAAGCCGCCGTGCCCCCGTGCGCGGCGCCCCTTGACATCCCCATGTCCACTCTTACCAAACTCAACTTCACAGACTACAGTGTTAAAGTGAACAAACAGTACGCTGAAAGCCCGCCGGAGGCTAGAGAGGACTCTAGGTTGAACTATGAGCAGGCGTTAGCTAGTGTTGCCAGGCTAAACTACGAACAATCAGTGAACGGTAGTGGTGCCAACAACAAACTACATTATGCTGAACAAAATAGGCTTACATTCGATCCCTCGCTGGACTCCATGTGTGATTCCACGTATTTATTACCAGGTTCGTACTCTAGATTTTTCATAAATAATATTTTCTGTAAGGATTTTCTTTTTTGATAATTTTATAAAATCGTTTAACATCAGGCGCCGTGCCGTCGCAAGCATAAGTAGAAATAAAAAACAAATGAAACTTAAAAGATACGAACTTTGAAACAGTTTTAACAAAATAAAATTATAAAGCTTTAAAAAACCATAACTATATTACATTTCGTTAAAAATAAAACCAAATACAAATTTATAACAAAGTAAGTACTTATTTTATAAAACAACGGTAATATGGATACTTAAACCGGCTAATTAGTAAACCTATTTATATTATGCGAAGCGATGCTTAACTACCTAAGTGCGAGTATTTTCCCTGTAACTCACATGTGTTCATTCTTAATTCTAATTAAAATATTTATTAATAAACTAAACTTTGTAATACATAACTTAGTTATCGCGGTTTGTATTACATTACACAATGTAACAGTAAATATAAATAACACACTATGTTTTATAACAAAGTAGTAAAGAATATTTTTACAGGCTTGTTCATATTCGTAAGTTTTATTCAAAAAATATTTTATAATAATTGCACATCATTTATTTGTTTTTTTAATAGGTACTAGTCTATTACTTCTATATATGTATATTCTCTTCTATTAATTCTATCTGTAATTTAAAACCTAAAACAGTTGATGTAGATATTGTTATAGGTTAGTAGGTTTATACTTAGATTTTTAGATGTAATCAAATAAAACCTAAAATCATGATAAAATGTCCTTTGTATGTTATCTTGAAATCAATTTAATTTTTTAAGAAAGATCTAATTAGTTATGATGAAGCAAAAAGATCATAAGAACGGCTTAAAAAGCTCTCTTAAATACATGAATAAAATAAAATAGCCTTTATGCTACTACAAACAAAACATTTTTTTTTTACAAGTTTAACTGATATTAAATTTTACTTTATACATACTTATATTAAATGTAATCTTATACATTTTTAACTGTATTAGTAGTAGTCGCCTCTACGGCGTAGGCCTCTCCTAACCCTTTCAATTCATCTCTCTCGCGTGCTTTTTGCATCCAATGAGAGCCACTCTTCTCCATATAAATATCTCTCCATATTTTGTTTGGTCTGTCTTTCCTTCTCTTACTGTCTCTTGGGATCCACTCTACTAATCGCTTAGTCCATCTATTGTTATTCATTCTACAGACACTACTCTTAAATACATACAGATTTTAAACTAACACCAGAATTAGAAAACATTAAGGCAAATTTATCAAAAAATGTACTTACCCAGCTCAAAAATAAATTCATCCGTACCGTAGTAAATAACAAACGCTAAAGATGAATTAAAAGTTCATTCAGTTTTATTAATAAAGCGGCTTCATTGAGCACTCTCAAGCACGGGCGGAAGCACTTTCGCCGCGGCCATGATGGATCCGGCGGCGCGGGGGCTGCGCGGGCGCACCTCGCGCCACTTCCGCCGCGTGACGCGCATACACCACCACCACACTATTGTCACATAGCTTACATTTGCATACACAGCTTACGTGAAACAAATGTAAACTACACACAAGTGGCTATAACGTGCGTACTGTGAATAGTAATTATGTAATCAGAAAAATATATTAAATCATAGTGTTATTCGCGTTATGAAGTCTTATTTTATTAGTTCCTCTTAGTATTAGTGATTATTTCTAGCTCTTAAACCTTATGTAAGAATTGATTTAAACAGTGTGGATAAGTATTGGCTCAAACAAATCTTTTAAGTCTTTAAACTTAATCGATATACAAAAAGTAGATTAACTCAGTCACCTGACTAATTAGCAAATTATTCTGCACCTGGCTTTGATTCGGATGTTAATTCAATCACTAACAGATAATTAAGTTACAGTAACATTTGAAATTTTAATTTTATGTTGGTATCATTTATAAATTCAATAAACTTTGCGAAAAAAATATATTGAAGCTAATAGCTGAATTGATTTTAATTCGATTGTCGTTCGTAATCGATACACGTAGGTAGTTTGTATGAATATTAATGAGATTCTTCTAGATTTAATCGGTGTTATGTCTGTCAGTTGGTCGGATAAGGTACCTATTACAGTGGCAGCAGACCGATTGGCCATAAACTATGACAAACAGAGGCTAGAGGTAACGGTGCACGGTCACTTACCTTTCAATAATCGTTTCCTTCCTTTTAAAGACAGCTCAAATCCCAATGTTTACGTGATCGAAATCGCGATTTTAAAACATTTATTTTTCAATGTTTGCCGCAACTTAGTAACGCACAGGTCAACGACTTGATAGAAATAATATTTCATAACAAACTTGCCTGTACAACATAATTATTATATTTAATTTATCGGTGATAAGTTTTAGGTATACATATTTTGCTTTAAAAAACTATAAAACTAAAACATTCCTAGTGACATTTTATTAATAATGTAGCAGTTAATTAAGCAATAAATTTTAGAGCCCGTTTCAAATTAAGTTTGAGATAAAACGATCGAATTTTTGCACAAAATACCTACACGATATGATGAAATAATATTGATTTTCATCTTGAGAGGTTAAACATGAGTGTTACCGGTAGAAACACCTGTCTAACGACGAACGTGACCGCAGATGGTGCGCGCGCGCAGATGACCTGCGGGCATGCGCATATAAACAAAACAACCTCTTAGGTATTCTAATGAATGCACTAAACGGAATATACTTACTCTATAATGTTTAAAACATACAAACCTTATCGAATGTGTCTATCAAACGTATAAATAGCAAACTAACTTAATAACGTTCATTAGTTTCCTTAAATGTCATTTTCTAAATGTTAGAAGTTCATATGTTACGAAGTACGAGTATACTCGTACTCGTATATTGAAATAAAAGACAGTTCACGTGTAAATGACAATCAGCTGTTTTCTATTTATGTTGTTAATTGATACATTTGCATTTTCTTGAAATGTTCATCCATTTTAATTAGTATAAAAGGTACCTATAGAGTTAAAGGATAAAAAAATTCATAAGGCATAGGTCTTCTATCTGTCGTCTAAATGAAGAGAGCTCACATATTTTTCGTGAGTGACCTGTCTCGCCTTTGCACGTTAGTAACTCTTTGGCTAATGGAAAAATTAGTAAAAGAGTATTTAGTATGTAAACATCAGGATTTTTCAACTTTACTAACAGGCTAGGAGAAGTACAGCTATTTAAACTTAAACATATCTAATAGCTACCCCATTTTTTCTATACTAAAATTCCATTACCAACCACTCCTCATAATTTCTATAAAGACAAATGAACGTCAGTGGTTCACCAGTTCCATTAATCATAATTTCCTCAAGCTGTGTCGTGTGATGCGTCTCGTCACATCCCCGTCGCTGTACAAGACACGTAGCGCCGTTCATTCATAAAATGTATATGGCCACTTCCGCCCGCGACGACGCCTCTAATCCACACACAATTTTTAATCACTTCCCGTCCCCACATAATCGTATATTCTCATTTAAACCAAACTCGATTAATTTAAAATTTAAAACACAAAATTACGACTAAATCTTTCTGATTCTCACGGTGTAACACAAACTGGTTCGAGTTATAAAAC
Source organism: Timandra comae (assembly GCA_958496195.1). Classification (NCBI taxonomy): domain Eukaryota; kingdom Metazoa; phylum Arthropoda; class Insecta; order Lepidoptera; family Geometridae; genus Timandra; species Timandra comae. The sequence continues at coordinate 7,960,032 of OY292370.1, forward strand.
TGGACCCGTTTGCGGGCACATCATTTGGCGAAAGTTTAATTCACACACGAAGCTTGACGGCTGATTAAGTACAAACAAATTAGAATATTTATTTAGTAAATAGACGTTTTATTTGAAGTAAAGATGCATGTTTGGTATTTTCCGGACATGGGCATGGAGTGGATTTGAGATCACCACCACTTTGGGTAAGCGTAGCGATTGCGCCTATTCCTCCTCACACTTCATCAGTCAAACAGAGACCATTGCATTGCAGATGGATCTTACATACCGAATTACCGATACATATTATTTTTAATGAGTCCAAACAAAATTTAAGACAAACCCATTACATTATTTGGGAAAGTCATTAAATTAGCTAATATATTCCGTGGTCATTGAACTTGTGATGATGAGTGTAAGGTAACGTGGCCATAGTGCAGCGTGAATGGTGTGACGTCACAAGCATCACGTATATTCGCAGTTCCATTGATGCGACCGTGGCGCGTTTCCGTTCGCACTAACGCCGTAACATCCTGCCTCATGCTTTACGTCTGCACAATATTATTAACAGCACAGAATCCAGAACTTTGTCACATGTCGGCTATAAATAAATATATTTAAATTATGCGACCTCGACCGCTTTAGTTTTGCAATAAAATGATCGTTTTTAAATAATGTAATGACGTTTATGAAAACCTTATGCTTTTACTAAGAAAATCTTACAGGATTATTGATATCTGCTTAAAGTAAACTTAAGTTTTAAGCAGATTCATGTTCGATAAAACTCTTCTTATTTCGGGCCTTTGTCCAATTGGGTCGGTTTCTAGTCTAAACAGATTTGACGAACTGCCATCAGACTTCTACTACCTATAAGGCAACATCACATGGTGTTAGATTTTCTTTAGGTATTCATTCAAAAGCAAAGTCTTTGTCAGTTTCTTGTATCACAACACAAAGAACACATTACCATCGATAAGTTATATTTTTTATTATAAATTCAGATTGTGACGTCTTCACACGAATAAGTTGGATTGTCTGTCAACTGAAGCTTAACTTACATACAGGGTGACAACCCTGTATGTAAGTAAAAAAAGGCTTAGAGTTAATAAATAAGAAGCGGCTTATAGACATATAAGCCGCTTCTTATTTATTAACTCTAAGCCTTTTTTTTAACTATTATCATGCATATAAAACCAACTGATTTTGACCCATAAATCTTTCTAATAAGATTGACATTCCATCAAACTTTCAGCTTGTATGTATAATTTATGTTTTATTATATATTAGACAGCCGATAGAACATAGCATGACAGCCCTAAAGTTCCTCCCCTCATGCGCGCATGGTTTTTGTAACGACATCGGCGCGTGCGCAGGTGGCGGCGCACCTGCCGCGCATACCGACAACCAACCTCATAGACACGGCATAATGCACGCGATTTGCCATTTTTATATGGCAACTTTATTGGCTTGTTAGGCATTGACGTATGTGGCAACACTTAGCTCAACTGACATAGTTAGGTAAACGATTCAATGAAGTGGTGAGTTAGAACTTTAAATAGTATTTAAATGAAGTATTTATTGGTTTTCCTGGATTGGTAAAGTGTTTTAATTATGTCTTTTTAGTGAGATCTCATTTACAGCGTAGTTAATTATTAAAAAAAGCTGACTACAACCCCATCACCATCTAGTCTCAAGAAAACTAAGCTTTATGTTATTATAAGGGTATACTGGACAACCGGAAAAACGTACATGTACTAGCCATGTCTAATTGTTGAGAACTCTACGTTTTATTAGTCTAGACAATGTAATAGCTGAACGATTTTCCGAGCTGTGTAAAGGTTTTATTGCAATAGTAAAGGCTTGCCAAGAATCGATTACGGCTAAAGCACAATCGACATCTGCACCTATTATATATACATACAATATATATATATATATATACAATCGAGTCAGTTTTTATGTCATCGAATGGAATCTCCGATTAATCGATACATTCTAGATTATTTTTAAAAAATCTCTCCGAACATCTGCTGCGACAGCTTGATTATAAATTAATACTAAAGATAATATTCTAACGGATATTATTGTTAGACGGAATCGTAAAAGAATATCGTCAGATATTTTCGGTGTAAATTGCGTGTGTACAAGCGGTTAAATAAGAAAACCGTTTTATTAGCAATAAATATTGGGGCTGGTATTTCGTATTTCGTAATTTTTATAAAAAAATTCCAGTTGAAATACTTACTCAATTTAAAATCATTCAATATGAATTATCCGTATGCAATTCAAATATTTTTTTTTGTAAACAAAAATGTATTTTTGTTTCGTAATAGATTTGTTTATTTTTTTTTTATAATATTATATAGAAAGTAAACTCAATTCGAATTTCGAACGGACAATGTATGAGGACTGCATAACATAAAGTAGCGTGACTTTTTTAAATATTTAACACTTCCTGTCGAAAGATGTTCCAATTTTGAATTTGATTTAACACCGCTCGTTGACAGCAATTTCCTTTTATCTTGTCGTTTTCTCGCGATTATTTTTCATGTGCTCTAATTTTTTAAAATTTAGTTTTGACAAATATTTAAATGTGGACTTACACCTGTTTTAACATTTTAATGTTCATTTAAATGATTGATCAGCACTTAAACGTGAGACAAATCTTTCCAAGTTAACATTTTTTGGAAGTGCAATGATACAAATTTATTTTATGATGTACCAATTTTTTTATATATTAATTAATAAGACGATGGCGTATTTATGTCGAAATATAGCAACTGTTTAGACATGCAGCAATAATTATGTCGTCGGAGTGTCACACAGAGCTCACCTGCCGGCATTGCTTCTAAATTTAAAAATCATATTTTTCGACTTCCGTTCCCGAATGGGAATTGGCGCGATATGAACTAGCTCGTTCTAAAAAAATATATTCATAAAGCAACAACAGAACTGCAATCTTTTTTAGAATTATATTCAATAATTTAAACTGTTTAACTACTTTCTTTGGAATAAAATTATATCCATCGTTCCTATTTAAGGTTCTAATGAAAATTTAATTTAATTGAGGCCTTTCGTTGAAAACCTGCATTTCAATTACCTACTTAACTTAATTAAAATTAACTCGGTTATTGTAAACTGAATTGAATTCTAAGAATTTTTATAAACACCTAGAACTTTAATAATAAAGGATAAGTAAATTGTGACTGTTACGAATAACAATAATCTGCAAAATATGTTCTGTCATCGCGGCGACACCATATGGCGAGCTTAGCGCGTGCTCATTAAAAAAAATAACGTTCAACATTTCGCGGGTTTCGAGTTTCCTTGGAGATAATAAGTAAAAAAGTAAAGTCGTGTCGTTAAAAAAAAACTTAAGTCGTGTCGTGTCGCAGCTGTGCTCTGCTCCGGGGTCTAAGGTTACTGTCGCATGTGCTGGCGACATTCTTACACTTCATTATTATTCTTTGAAGTATGAATTTGGAACCGAACAGCCGAAGATAGAATCTACGGTTTAAAATTTGGTGTACCATCCCTGGATTGAAAGTAGAGTCAGTAGAGATAATAGTGTTTTGAAGTTAACAACTTCAAAAACTTCGATTTTCAGAAATCACAATAAATGTTCATTTAAAAAATTTAAACGTACCTAACCTATGATAGAACCGAAAACATTTAGATTTGGAAAGTCATAAAATTAAAAAAGAATTAAGATTATTTTATTTGAATAAGTTTATTTATACACTTTTTGATGCTGGCTCTACCTCGTTACTTTTTTATATAAAAGTAGAGTTGGCTACGTAGTTTTGAAAGTACAATAGATAGTGTGTACCTACCTACATTATCGAATCAAGACCCAATCACATTACCCACAAATGTCATACAAAGAAACCTTACATTTGTACAATCACTAGTCAGTTAGCTGTGTATAGCTGTGGTATAAATCAGTGTTGTTGGCGAGTGCGTGCCGCGCCAATGGTCGCCGCGAGAGACGACCTTTCGACCTGCGGCGGCTGGAGCGCGGGGCGTGGCCGCGCCCGATTGGCTCGCCCCGCCTCCCCTCCACCCACGCCCCCCACACAGCCAATCTCATACAACACTATCTATATTATTATGAACTCCTTTGTTTATCTGACACATTTCAAATTTCAATATTTTTAAGAATTGAATTTTATCGTGCCAAGAATTTTTCGTTTGAAAATAGGTACTAAGTGTATGTACGAGTATGTGCCACTTAGGTTAGGTAGATATATTGTCTGTAGGTTATTCGAATCTCGATATAATGTGATCAAATACTCTGATAATTTAAAAACACAAAAATAATTACAGGCAAAAAAATCTCACTCATACTTTTATTTTGTTTAAAAAAAACCATAAGTAGATCATTTTAATAAAACTAGGCAAAGCAAAACATAAGTAGTTTAACTATTTTCCCTAAACCATACCTATCCACTAGACTCTACATAAGTCTACCTAACAAATTTAACCACATACCTCGCTATGACAGTCAATGGTCGACCGCGGTATTGTTTCCCGCGTCTCTCTGAGTTATGTGAGGTCACCGCGCGGCGCTTCGCTGAACTTTTTATGTTTCCACCGCATTTTCTCCTCAAATTTATTGTCACTATTTTGACTACTGTTGGGAATTGTAATTAGAAACTATCGGCTCATTAAAATACTTGAATTTTTCCTACATTTGTCGAAACGTCAACCCTCAGTGATTTGTTTGTTTGTTAGCTTCAGTAAAAACAATTAAAGTACACTTTTGTGAACAAACAGTTTGAAAATACAGACAATTTGAACATTCCAAAGGTTTTTTGTAAACAGGAAATTGTTTATTAGACGAACTTATTTTGGAATCTTCACATTAACATTCTATGAGACGTAAATGTTTAGAAAAGTAAACTTATGTATCTTTCAAGACCAAAGTAAATAATAAGTGTTTTTTAAAGTTGACTACTTAATTTTTAATATTTTCACTGTCGCGATTTTATCCTCTTTGTCGTGTAATAATAAAGCTTATGTTTACCAAGCGATTATTTGGATTTCTTTTAGTGCGAAAATGATGTGTGAAACGTTCATTTACTTATCCAGTAGTTTTTAAGTTATCATTACAAACGAACAAACAAATCTTTAGTAAGTAAAAATAAACCTAATATCAATACAAATAAAATCTAAAATCCCCCGATATAACAACGCTTAATAAACCACATAATATAGTATGTATAGTGCAATATATCACGCACAATGGACGTGTGAACATATCACGAGCTGTCACTCGCCGGTCAACGGTCAACCTGAATTGGACAATACAACTGGATACTAACGACTAGTTTTATTGGAGAGTCTGATTTGAGGTTGTATGAAATTAATATTGATGTTTGTATGTTTGTTGGGAGTAATAACGAAACGAAATATATTGGCTGCTTTTATTTAGTAGTGGTAGAGCCATTAGGAAAATAGTTACATTTAGATCAACCACTACCATAGATCATTTCGAGAATTAGTAACATATTTCTGTTTTGAGGTAAACATGCTGTAAAATCTATGTTTTTTTATTAATAAGTACTTACAATGTGAGTTTAAAATCAATGTGCGTATATTATTATACACTTTTTTTTGTCTACAATATTTAGTACAGTTGGTACTATACTTTAAATAAAGCTAGAGTCAAATACTTACATATAACAAACTCTATAAGTTACCAAAAACCAGTAGCGGTTAACAGTTACAACCGAAAATAAAGACCAATAAATAAGTACAATAAAAATATGTGTGTATCAATTTAAAACGTTGAACGTATTCAAAGTAGAGTGAGTGTTGTCAGGGGCAACACAATAGGCACAGACAGTCTGTCCATGTGTTCGAACGAACAATGAACGAACGATTACTGACCTCATATCATCAATTTAATATAATCCCGTACATTTACAATATGCACAAATGTAATACATATTTTACAGACATTTTAAAAAAGCTCATGAATACATATTCACTGTTTGTGGTTAACATTTGAAAAGAGAACCACGTAAAGTATGATGTAGTCTTTTAAGATTTGACCTATAATGGAGTGGCCTCTTTGTCTGGCTGGTGATATTAGTACAGTGAAGAGGAATAGTTTTACTTAGGGTAACGTAGCCAACCACGCTTACCAATAGTAAATACTACCTAAGTATGTGTAGGTGATCTCAAATCTTCACTTTATTCGAATATAAGTAAGTACTTATAAGTAGTTAGTTACCCAAGTAAATATTTTAATAAACTGATGTAGATAATTTTATTCATAACTAGCTGCGCCCCGCGGTTTCACACGCGTAGTTCCCGTTCCCGTAGGAATTTCGGGATGAAAAATAGATGTTGGCCGATTCTCAGACCTACTGAATATGCTCACAAAATTTCATGAGAATCGGTCAAGCCGTTTCGGAGGAGTATGGCAACGAAAACTGTGACACGAGAATTTTATATATTAGATTATATTTCATGGTACACGACAATAATAAAGATGTAAGTTAATTATAATGCAATGACTATAAATACTCAGCAAAATGCAACAATGTCCTTCTATCTAACATTAGTCAAACCGCAGAATCGTACGAAACCGCACAAAAACAATGTGTTCTGTGATTTTGTTGATTGCGTTTAACCATTTGTCTGGTCAATCGCTTGTGATATGGAGAGTGTTGTGTGTGTCTCTGTGTGTATGTGTGTGTGTGTCGCGGGCGAGGTGTGTGTCCGCAGAACAAAGGGCGCGCCGTGAACCGCGACGGTCGCGCGCCGCTGCGCACACGCACACGCCTCGCACACACTCTACTGATTTTTTTACATTATAAAAATTGGTCTCCCCGAGATACGATCTGACACTTTCGAACCGCTTCGGTTTTACATATAAAGTTGAAACCACAAAGAGCAGCGATTCACCGTAGATCTTTACAATTTTAAGAATTTGTATTGTATAAGTACGTCTGTTTTTAAGATCTTTTTACTGGTAACTAACATAGCCCTGCGGTTTCTGTAATACCGTATAGAATCTCAATCCTGCAAACATTCAATCAAACTGAATTAGGGGGACCTAGGGCCCCTAGGACCGCGTCATCTAGTTTAGTCTAGAATTAGACAGAAGTAAGAGTTAAAAGATTTCGAACATTCCTAATTGAATCTCCTTACATTCCAGGTGGTTACACGACAGGCGGGCCCCGCGAGAACGCGTACGGGTACTCGGAGGGCAGCGGGGGCCCGGTGGCGACGCCCGCGCCGACCTCCCCGCTCGACGAGTACTACCAGCCGGAGTACCCCGCGCCGCCCCCCGCGCCCCCCGCGCAGCCCTACCTCGACGAGTACTACCACCACGCGCATGCGCACACACAGCCTCTGCTCACGCACGAGCAGAAGTACCAGCCCCATCCGTACACCACGAAGCCTTATCCTAGAGGTGAATATGACTGTTTTTATGTTATAATATTACCGCCTTATTCATAAACCTATTTTAGTTAAAAAGTGTTTTGCGCCTGTCACACCATCTATCATTTGTAAAAGTGTGAAAGTGACAAAATATATTTTAACTAAAATAGGTTTATTATATTTTTATGAATAAGGGAGATTGCCTATAGGTCAGTTCAAGTAACAAATGGAAAATCACTATTAAAAAAGGATTGTGTAGAAACTAGTGTCCCATCGAAGCGTGGTGGTGGAAGTCCATTTTATGTTAAAAGTATAATATCATTCTTTATGTCAGTTATAGTTACAAAAGGAAAATCACTAACAAAGACTTTTGAAAATTGTCTATAAAACTAGTGTCCGAGCATTGCCTTGATTCACTTACACCACCACCACCTTAAGCAAACCATCAACTTAAGCCACAATGTACCGATATTTTGCCAACAAGAACACGTAAATTCAAAAATCAGCAGTTAATTTACCTAATGACCACAACATGACTTTTCATTCAATTATAATTTCTCTAAACTGTCCAAAACTAAGAAAGAAAAATAAAGACATTTCCGTGAACTGTTCTACTCCAGAACCGAAACGTAACAAGTTACTCCGCCATAAATCACGTCGAACGTTAGTTCTGTTACAAAGTTAAAAGAATCACACCACATGGCGTATTCATTATGAAAGATCACAAGGCAACAATTAAAGAGGACTTGGTCAGCGTTAAATTAATGAAGCTATTCAATTTCAAGATACAAACTCGTCAACAGACTCGAACCTCTCGTTGGTTCATTAATTCACCGAGTATCCCGTTTCTCGTGTTTATATTTTCACATGTGTTGATGGCTGCGCCAATTAGCAACTCTTTTTGTATTTTTGTCACAAGCGGAGTTGGTGAATGGCGCCTTTCATTGTAGTTATTAATTTGGATAATTGAATACAGCTCTTAGACTGTTTTCAGAAGAAGAGAACGCACACTATCTTTGAAAATATTTATAACTTAAAACAATGAGAACGAACTATTTCGGTGGTTTAAGAAATCAGAAAATTAAGAAAACATTAATAAACATGTTCATAGCCAGTACCTAATCGTATTCAAAAGTGTCTCTACGAAAGAGTAAACGTTTTTTTTTTTTTTTTGTCCTTGATGCACCACTTTGTGTACTTCAAAATATTGCAATCTAGCCATATTAAGGCTAATAAGCAATTTAACTTTAACTTAAACTAATAAAATGTTTCTGTTAAGAATGTGCCCATCGGCACTTTTCTTATTGTTTTTGTTAAGGCGAAGACACTTTGTTCATGTGTTCTTTACCATAGTACATACACTGCACTTTAACACTATTTACTATCACTACAATAATTCAAAAGGTTTTGTCCTTTTTAAACGTCTTATAATGTCCGTGTTGTCGAGGAGCTGGATAGCCTCAACGTTCACGTGATGATGAAGTCTTTTCTCATGAGCTTCGGCATGTTTTTTAACAATAATGGCAACAGGTTCCACACTGAGGTCCCGGTGGAGGTCGTCATTTCTAACGTACCAGGGAGCATTTACGATACCTCTAAGTACTTTATTCTGGAAACGTTGGATCATCTGTACGTTACTTGATTTGGTACAGCCCCACAGCTGTATACCATAAGTCCATACAGGCATTAGGACTTGTTTGTATAATAGTAATTTATTGTGTACTGATAACGGTGAGTGCTTACCAAGCAGCCAGTACATCTTCTTATAGCGAATTTCTAGCTCATCGCGTTTCTTTTTGACATGTGCTTTCCAGCGCAGCTTGGTGTCTAGTGTCATGCCTAAGTATTTGGCCGTGTTTTCATAGGGTATTGCATGGGTGTTAATGTATACCGGATGATAATTCGTCATTTTATTTGTAAAATCAATGTGAACCGATTTTGATTCATTAAGTTTAATGCGCCACTGTTCAGTCCAATCATATATTTTGGTTACGGCTCTTTGTACGTTTTCCACAGCGACTTCATGAGTGACACCAGTAGCCAGTATGGCTGTGTCGTCTGCAAAAGTTGCAATGGTGCAGTTTTCTATCTGTGGAATGTCACTAGTGTATAATAGGTACAGGACCGGGCCTAATACACTTCCTTGCGGCACTCCTGCTTTTATTTCTTTTAGTTCAGAGTAGGTGTCTTCTTGTTTTATTCTGAACATCCTGTTTGTTATGTATGACTCCAATATGTCAGTAAATTGCTTTGGTAGCATTTTTTTCAGTTTGTACATAAGGCCTTGATGCCACACTTTATCAAATGCCTGTGCTACATCCAGGAAAATTGTAGAGCAAACTTTTTTTTCTTCTAGAGTTGATTCAATAATATTGGTTATTCGATGGACCTGTTCTATTGTAGAGTGCTTTTCTCTAAAACCAAACTGATGCTCAGGGATAAGTCTATTTTCTTCTATAATAGTTTTTAACCGTTTCAAAAATAGTTTTTCAAACAATTTTGACATAACTGGAAGAAGAGAGATTGGCCTGTAAGATGTTACTTCATGAGGTGGTTTACCTGGTTTCGGTATCATAATAACTTCAGCCACTTTCCACACATCCGGTACATGTTTTAGTCTGAATGTAGCATTGATAAGGTTGGTAAGTTTGACCACTGCTTTTTTAGGTAAATGTTTAAGGACTTCTCCGGTAATGAGGTCATAGCCCGGAGCTTTATTTTTATTTATAAATTTAATTTCATAATAAACCTCTCTTGGAGTTACAAGTTTTATTTCTGACTCATCCTGTGGCGATACATGTTCTTTAAGTTCAGTGTTATTTTCGTTTGGCTGAAATATTTTTTCTAGGTGGTGCGCAAATCGTACAGCTTTTTGCTCATTGTTGATGGCCCATGTACCATCAATTTCTTTAATAGGAGGTATTTGTCTGGTTGGGTGTTTAATACTTTTAGTGGCTTTCCATAGAGAATAGTCGGTTGTACGGTCACTAGTAAGTTGACTTAGCGATGAAGACATTGTATCCTCTTTGAATTTTTTAATCTCTCTACTAAGTCTCTTTGAAAGGTTATTTAATAAAGTTTTGTCGAGTGGGAATCTAGTTTCCTGCCATATTTTTCTTTGTTTTCTTTTTTTTGCTATAAGCTGTGGAATTTCTATTGGGTACATGGTTGTTATATTTTTTCTTTTTATATCCGGAGTATTATTCCAAGCACATTGTTGGATATCCGCTATAAACGTTTCAAGTTCCAAATTTAGATCTGCTGGAGTCTTCAGTGGTACTTTTAGATTTATTTTAGAGTCTAAGTCATGTTTAAAGCTATCCCAGTCCGTTTTTTTATTAACAAGCGAAGGGATTTCTTTTTTATTTAAGATTTCATCACTGAGAATCAAAATTATTGGGGAGTGGTCTGAACTCATATCAAAACCTTCCTCAATGTGAAGAAAGTTAGGAGAGAGATTTTTATATATAAAAAAGTCTATCAAATCAGGTATTTTGTGAGGATCTGTGGGCCAGTATGTTGGTTTACCTGTAGATAACACATCACATTTAGTTTCTTTAATTGCATTTAACAACTCTTTACCTTTAGTTGTTGTGAGTCTAGATCCCCAGTAGGTATTTTTGGAATTGAAGTCGCCGCCAAGGATAAACCTATTGCCAAGTTGTTTAAGGAAATTTACATATTGATCGGTCTTTAACGTATACCTCGGTGGACAGTATATTGCTGAAATAGTAACCGGGTAACGTTTGGTTTTAATGGATATCCCAACTGCTTGTATTTCAGGTTCTTCACATTTAAAGACCTCGCAATGTTGGATATTTTCTTTTATTATGACGGCACTGCCTCCTCTAGCTTTATTAGTTGGATGCAGTGCGTGATAGATTTTATATCCTTTAATATCTAGGTATGTTTCTCTGGTGAAATGTGTTTCTGATATGAGACATAAGTCAATATTTTCTATGTTTAGGACAGCTTGTAGTTCATTTTGGTGCCGGAGAAGTCCATTGGCATTCCATGCAAATATCTTTACTGACTTAGACATCATTTTTGATACCCAAACGTTTCTCAATATTTTTGAATCTTTCATCATAAGATGAAATGAAATTTAAAATGGTGTTAAGTTTGTCCTCCATGTTTAATGTAGGCTGTTTTTTTGGTTGGGTTTGCGGTTTGAAACCCTTTGTAATTTGTGCAAAAGACACATTCTTCGTCACTTGCTGACTGGGTATAGCTTTTTTTGTAATATCGGGCTTTTGTGCCTGGGTGGTCGAAATTTGATTTTTGTGGCTTATTTTATTTTTCAACTTTTGGAGTTCTTTAGCTACAGTGCAACCTCTGTAGCTAGCTGGATGCTGTTCACCACAGTGAACACATTTTGGTTTGGCTTCTGCGGGTTTCTTGCAGTCTTTCGTTAAGTGTTTTCCAGTGCATTTAACACACCTGGGTTCTTTGGAGCAGTATTTGTGGGTGTGACCATATGCCTGGCACCTTTTACATTGTGGGATTAATTTTGACGTTTTTAGGGGTTGAATGTCTACTTTACAACCCAAAATAGACTGGATTTTGTAGATTTTGTTGACATCTTCATTTTTGTTGAAAGATATCATGAACATGTTTAAAGGTTCCTTTGTCCTCCAACTTAGTTTGTTCACTGCATCTTCAACATTGTATCCTTTAGATACTAAATCCTCTATAATCCGAGCAGGCACACATGTAGAATGCAGATTTTTTGCCATAACTCGTATGGGCCGATCCTGCTTGTTTTCGTAAGAAAACCAGACACAATTATTTTGTAGTAGAAACTGAGTCACAGTCCTATATGAGTCGCCATCTCTACAATTGATTTTAACGACGTTGCCGCTCTTCATCTTAATTAGAAAAGAATCTTTTGCAACGGATGATGACAGAAGATCAAAAAAGCTCTGATAATCTGTCACATTTTCAACAATTATTGGTGGTGGCTGTGGGGCTTTTCTAGCTTTCGGCACTTTTGTAACGTCCTCTCTGGAGATTGATTCCTGTTGCGGGCTGAGTGACTGGTTCAGCTTCCTTTTCTTACGGCTTTGTTGCCGTACCCACTCGGTCTCTTTGGCAAGTTCCTCTTCATCAGTCTCATACTGAACTTGGTTAGAGTAACCTGCTGATGGTTGTTTAGCTGGAGGTGTATTTTTATCCTCCTGAATTTGCACTAACTGTTGTTGTAATTCTACAATTTTATCTTGTAGTTCTTTAACAAGGTTCTCATATTTCTTACGTTGCTCTTTTTCTTCGTTGAGGTACTTGTATAGCAAATGCTCAGTCTCAGTTTTAATTGTGACTGTTCCTGTTGCCATTTTTTCTAACTAAATATTAAATTTATAATAAAGGTGTAACGGAGCCTTAACAATGTTTTTTATTAATTCACTACATAGTCATGCATGATTCACACAATCTAGGTCATCGCGTTGATGACCGGCCGGGCGCACGCGTACCGTACCGAGGTCACTCGCGAGTGTTTGCCGCGTCAGCGCTTTACCCGAACGCGCACTAAAGCAACTGCAACGCAACTGTTCTTTGCGGACGCTGAACGAACACTGAACTGAAGAGTAAACGTGACATTACATATCTAAACCACAATACCATACTAAAACCAATACAAAAGCCCATCCTTATTTGTACTTATCCTTACTTGACTCTGCAAAAGCGTATTTTTACCCCTATTAATCCCTTCGTTCTTGATTGCAGGCGGCGGCGGCAGGTACGGCGGCGAGGGTTACGGGGAGGGCTATGCGCCGGAGTACGGCGGCGCGTGCACCGAGTGGAGCGAGTGGCCCAGCGACCAGCACGCGCTCATACCGCAGGACAAGCTGCCCTACCCCGCCACCGGGCCCTGCTTCACTGGTACGTTGGTGGACTATAGTTGGTTGTGTTTGTGGATGGGGGAAGCCAGTGACTTTAACCGTAGACAGAAATATAGGAGTATCTTACTTGAATATAGCTATCATTTAAAACTAAAGAGTTTGATCAGACACTACTGATGCGACATACAGATCTCAGAGTTACATTACTGATAATGGTTCGAAGTGAAAAAATATTTTAGGGCAACATAACATAATTGATTTATTGAGTATGTATCACGTTATGACCAATAGGACTAAAGCAGTGGTAACTAAAATGAGTGAATCCAAAGGGCATATCTAGTACCTAACATAGGTAAAGAATAAAAAACACACTGCTACGCGTTGATATCTTTCAAAACAAAACAGACCTCAAAGCTACGAACTGCACTACACCGTAGGCATTGTAGCATTTTGCTTAATATTATTTGTCGGATGTCTAACCAGTTCAGTTGGGGTAATGTATCGTATATCGTAAAGCAAATGTGTGTGCTATTGCGCAGGTTCAGGCCCGATCCAGCTGTGGCAGTTCCTTCTCGAGCTGCTCACCGACAAGAACTGCCAAGGGTTCATATCTTGGACGGGGGACGGCTGGGAGTTCAAACTTACTGACCCTGATGAGGTGTGTATATAGTTAATATTACATACTATGAATACTGGAATGGGTGGCCTCTACCGAAGTGGCGTTTTTCTTCACCGTTTTCGTAATCCTGAGGGAACGATAAGCCAAAAGTAGAATAAATCAAAGTATTTATAGAGTTACAATATTATGGAGAACTATATCTTTCCCTTGGTGAAATTTGGAACCGATATCGGCTAGGAATAACACAGGATACTTTTTATCTCAAAATACCCACGAGATTAAGGTTTACGGCCAGTACTAAGATAAAAATGGTAGAGCTTATAAACATTAAGTACATTTTCTTTACAAAACTAAAATATTTTATTTCTTCACTAGGTGGCGCGACGCTGGGGCATCCGTAAGAACAAACCCAAGATGAACTATGAGAAGCTTTCCCGCGGACTGCGCTACTACTACGACAAGAACATCATCCACAAGACCGCCGGCAAGCGATACGTGTACCGCTTCGTCTGCGACCTGCAGACTCTGCTTGGGTGAGGATATACATACATACATAAGAAATTAAAGGAATTTGAATTTAAATGGTAAAGCAGATGGATTTTAATGATATCTTGGACATTTAATGTACAATTGCCTGTTACAATGTATCATGAATACTTGAAAACATCATCATCAGCTCATATTATGGCTAACTCGAGGTTAGAAAAAATCGCCTCCTGCTAACATTGTGATTATAGAAATACTTTAAGAAATATTCACTTTTTTTTTTCAAATTTCAAACCTGCGAATAGGTTCAGATTACTATAGATATATATAGTTATCGTTATCAATAAGACAACATTTGTGTGTGTATACGGGTAATAAGTGTTAATTTATTATTATTCTATCAACAGAATATCACCAGAACAGTTGCACGCAATGTACGAACCCAAGATGGAGAAAAAAGACGACGACTGAATGCGCCGCGCCACAAACAACCATCTCGACTCATCTACACACAACTGTCACTCACCATCAAACAATCAATTTGTTTGATATTTATTAAAATATATCGATTAATATTTAAACCTGAGCCGTTATTAATAAGTTTCGAGTCAACGATCGCTAACTGGCCGCAAATACTAACTACTTTATTCAGATGTCGGTTTGATCTCATACTTATACAGCCACCAGTGTATTAACACAACTAACACGGTTCTCTAATCACTTACATAATAATTATAAAGTACCAAACCAATGGTGCCTTACGTTATCACAAATGTTGTTTCATTATTACAGTTATAAATCCAACGCCCTCAGTATTAATTGGACGCGATGTTTAACATTATTTTTGTGATAGTACATACAGTTTATCATTAAAGTAATCACTATCTGTTACGAAAACAACATTAAAATTTATATTAAAATGAAATCTTTAGTGCTAAAATAGTAAAATTCTGCTATTATTATTATTATAACAATAATTGTAAATATAAGTTAATTTTGTTACTTTATAAAGAATAGGTATTAATTATTATTGTAGGTTATAAGTGTTGTATGTTTGATTCGCAATTGTTGCAATATGCGATTAAATTAATGCATAGTCAGAATGTGAATGGACAAAAAGTTTTTTTATATGAGACAGTTTAAATCAATTAGTCCAAAGATTTTGATAAATCTAAATTCCCACCAATTGGTAAAAATATCTGTTACATTTTATGTCTTATTTGCGCTTGACACATTTATTGGGAAAAAGTATTTCTATTTTAATTTTATTTGTAACAAGCAAGTGAAATTAAATGTTAACTAATTTTCAAAAATGAATTCCGGTCATTAAATAATCATGGTAAACTATTAAAGCAGTAAATAGACATAAAATCAATCATCATCTCATTATAATATTGAATGGTAGCAACACCGGGTGACGTCATCAAGTCGCTGATCTCGTGGTAAGGGATTGTAATGTCTTACTAGTTATGAAATTAAATTAGTTGTATTATTTTCAATTTTTATAGCTCCTAGCATACACCGAAGATATTTCGATAAGTTTTATTTTGTAAAGTATTTTCCTCCATCAATATCATACTTTTGTATTGTGGCAATGTTTTTTTTTGTAAATTCTGAGGGTACTCGTTTCGGTGCTTGTAAAGAAACCAGTAGGAACAAAACAACTGCTAATGTCTTCCCCGCCTTACCAAACTATAGGTCTAACTCCGTGAATGTATGTAGGTAGTGTTATCTCAAACATTAGGGTAGGTACTCGATGTTTGCCATTATAAACCTCACCAGCGCGCGATGGTACATTTTGTACGCGAACATTTTGTAGATTATTTACAGATTTTGTAACTATAACAGACCATAATATTGTAATTTATTGTTACGATAAGCTGTAAGCGACCGCCATTATAAGTGAGACCTATTTGTAGTTATGGCCAAATTTTTTGAATGTGTAAGTGTCGTATGTATTGATGGAAGATATAAATTTAAATATATATATTTACGAAAATAATAAGTTATTTTTATTGCTCTCAATTTCTTTAATACCTTTTCCTTTCCTACCTTATCAACGTAAGTTGCAATAAATCTATATAAATACTTGACTTCTATAAATATGGTAACAACAGAACCCTGAGAAAAAAAAGAGGTTTTGGGTTCGATTCCTGGTTATCCCTATAGAAAATGTACATCAGTCACGAGATTCGTAGTATCAGTCTTGGGACTCGTAGCATCAGTCCGAAATCGTAGCATCAGTTTTGAGACTCGTAGCATCAGTTTTGAGACTCGTAGCATCAGTCCGGACTCGTAGCATCAGTCACGAGATTCGTAGCATCAGTCTGAACTCGTAGCATCAGTCCGGACTAATAGCATCAGTCTGGACTTGTAGCATCAGTCTAGGGACTCCTAGCATCAGTCCGGACTCGTAGCATCAGTCTTGGGACTCGTAGCATCAATCCGGACTCGTAGCATCAGTCTTGGGACTCGTAGCATCAGTCTGGACTCGTAGCATCAGTCACGAGATTCGTAGCATCAGTCCGGATTCGTAGCATCAGTCTGGATTCGTAGCATCAGTCACGAGATTCGTAGTGTCAGTCCGGACTCGTAGCATCAGTCCAGACTCGTAGCATCAGTCCGGACTCGTAGCATCAGTCACGAGATTTGTAGCATCAGTTTTGAGACTCGTAGCATCAGTTTTGAGACTCGTAGCATCAGTTTTGAGACTCGTAGCATCAGTCCGGACTCGTAGCATCAGTCCGGACTCGTAGCATCAGTTCGGACTTGTAGCATCAGTCACGAGATTCGTAGCATCAGTCCGGACTCGTAGCATCAGTCCAGACTCGTAGCATCAGTCCGGACTCGTAGCATCAGTCACGAGATTCGTAGCATCAGTCTGGACTCGTAGCATCAGTCCGGACTAATAGCATCAGTCCGGAATCGTAGCATCAGTTTTGAGACTCGTAGCATCAGTTTTGAGACTCGTAGCATCAGTCTGGACTCGTAGCATCAGTCCGGACTCGTAGCATCAGTTCGGACTCGTGGCATCAGTCACGAGATTCGTAGCATCAGTCCGGACTCGTAACATCAGTCACGAGATTCATAGCATCAGTCTGAACTCGTAGCATCAGTCCGGACTAATAGCATCAGTCTGGACTTGTAGCATCAGTCTAGGGACTCCTAGCATCAGTCCGGACTCGTAGCATCAGTCTTGGGACTCGTAGCATCAATCCGGACTCGTAGCATCAGTCTTGGGACTCGTAGCATCAGTCTAGACTCGTAGCATCAGTCACGAGATTCGTAGCATCAGTCCGGATTCGTAGCATCAGTCCGGATTCGTAGCATCAGTCACGAGATTCGTAGTGTCAGTCTTGGGACTCGTAGCATCAGTCCGGAATCGTAGCATCAGTTTTGAGACTCGTAGCATCAGTTTTGAGACTCGTAGCATGAGTCCGGACTCGTAGCATCAGTCCGGACTCGTAGCATCAGTTCGGACTCGTAGCATCAGTTCGGACTCGTAGCATCAGTCACGAGATTCGTAGCATCAGTCCGGACTCGTAGCATCAGTTTTGAGACTCGTAGCATCAGTCCGGACTCGTAGCATCAGTCACGAGATTCGTAGCATCAGTCCGGATTCGTAGAATCAGTCCGGATTCGTAGCATCAGTCACGAGATTCGTAGTGTCAGTCTTGGGATTCGTAGCATCAGTCTGGACTCGTAGCATCAGTCCGGACTCGTAGCATCAGTCCGGACTCGTAGCATCAGTCCAGACTCGTAGCATCAGTCTGGACTCGTAGCATCAGTCCAGACTCGTAGCATCACTCCGGACTCGTAGCATCAGTCACGAGATTCGTAGCATCAGTCCGGACTCGTAGCATCAGTTTTGAGACTCGTAGCATCAGTCCGGACTCGTAGCATCAGTCACGAGATTCGTAGCATCAGTCCGGATTCGTAGCATCAGTCCGGATTCGTAGCATCAGTCACGAGATTCGTAGTGTCAGTCTTGGGATTCGTAGCATCAATCCGGAATCGTAGCATCAGTTTTGAGACTCGTAGCATCAGTCCGGACTCGTAGCATCAGTCACGAGATTAGTAGCATCAGTCCGGATTCGTAGCATCAGTCCGGATTCGTAGCATCAGTCACGAGATTCGTAGTGTCAGTCTTGGGACTCGTAGCATCAGTCCGGAATCGTAGCATCAGTTTTGAGACTCGTAGCATCAGTCACGAGATCCGTAGCATCAGTCCGGATTCGTAGCATCAGTCCGGATTCGTAGCATCAGTCACGAGATTCGTAGTGTCAGTCTTGGGATTCGTAGCATCAGTCTGGACTCGTAGCATCAGTCCGGACTCGTAGCATCAGTCCAGACTCGTAGCATCAGTCTGGACTCGTAGCAACAGTCCAGACTCGTAGCATCACTCCGGACTCGTAGCATCAGTCACGAGATTCGTAGCATCAGTCCGGACTCGTAGCATCAGTTTTGAGACTCGTAGCATCAGTCCGGACTCGAAGCATCAGTCAAGAGATTCGTAGCATCAGTCACGAGATTCGTAGCATCAGTCCGGATTCGTAGCATCAGTCCGGATTCGTAGCATCAGTCACGAGATTCGTAGTGTCAGTCTTGGGATTCGTAGCATCAATCCGGAATCGTAGCATCAGTTTTGAGACTCGTAGCATCAGTCCGGACTCGTAGCATCAGTCCGGACTCGTAGCATCAGTCACGAGATTAGTAGCATCAGTTTTGAGACTCGTAGCATCAGTCCGGACTCGTAGCATCAGTCACGAGATTCGTAGCATCAGTCACGAGATCCGTAGCATCAGTCACGAGATCCGTAGCATCAGTCCGGATTCGTAGCATCAGTCCGGATTCGTAGCATCAGTCACGAGATTCGTAGTGTCAGTCTTGGGATTCGTAGCATCAGTCTGGACTCGTAGCATCAGTCCAGACTCGTAGCATCAGTCCAGACTCGTAGCATCAGTCTGGACTCGTAGCATCAGTCCAGACTCGTAGCATCACTCCGGACTCGTAGCATCAGTCACGAGATTCGTAGCATCAGTCCGGACTCGTAGCATCAGTTTTGAGACTCGTAGCATCAGTCCGGACTCGAAGCATCAGTCACGAGATTCGTAGCATCAGTCACGAGATTCGTAGCATCAGTCCGGATTCGTAGCATCAGTCCGGATTCGTAGCATCACTCCGGACTCGTAGCATCAGTCACGAGATTCGTAGCATCAGTCCGGACTCGTAGCATCAGTTTTTAGACTCGTAGCATCAGTCCGGACTCGAAGCATCAGTCACGAGATTCGTAGCATCAGTCCGGATTCGTAGCATCAGTCCGGATTCGTAGCATCAGTCACGAGATTCGTAGTGTCAGTCTTGGGATTCGTAACATCAATCCGGAATCGTAGCATCAGTTTTGAGACTCGTAGCATCAGTCCGGACTCGTAGCATCAGTCACGAGATTAGTAGCATCAGTTTTGAGACTCGTAGCATCAGTCCGGACTCGTAGCATCAGTCACGAGATTCGTAGCATCAGTCACGAGATCCGTAGCATCAGTCACGAGATCCGTAGCATCAGTCCGGATTCGTAGCATCAGTCCGGATTCGTAGCATCAGTCACGAGATTCGTAGTGTCAGTCTTGGGATTCGTAGCATCAATCCGGAATCGTAGCATCAGTTTTGAGACTCGTAGTGTCAGTCTTGGGATTCGTAGCATCAATCCGGAATCGTAGCATCAGTTTTGAGACTCGTAGCATCAGTCCGGACTCGTAGCATCAGTCACGAGATTAGTAGCATCAGTTTTGAGACTCGTAGCATCAGTTTTGAGACTCGTAGCATCAGTCCGGACTCGTAGCATCAGTCACGAGATTCGTAGCATCAGTCCGGACACGTAGCATCAGTCCAGACTCGTAGCATCAGTCTGGACTCGTAGCATCAGTCCAGACTCGTAGCATCAGTCCGGACTCGTAGCATCAGCCACGAGATTCGTAGCATCAGTCACGAGATCCGTAGCATCAGTCACGAGATCCGTAGCATCAGTCCGGATTCGTAGCATCAGTCCGGATTCGTAGCATCAGTCACGAGATTCGTAGTGTCAGTCTTGGGATTCGTAGCATCAGTCTGGACTCGTAGCATCAGTCCGGACTCGTAGCATCAGTCCGGACTCGTAGCATCAGTCCAGACTCGTAGCATCAGTCTGGACTCGTAGCATCAGTCCAGACTCGTAGCATCACTCCGGACTCGTAGCATCAGTCACGAGATTCGTAGCATCAGTCCGGACTCGTAGCATCAGTTTTGAGACTCGTAGCATCAGTCCGGACTCGTAGCATCAGTCACGAGATTCGTAGCATCAGTCCGGACTCGTAGCATCAGTCCAGACTCGTAGCATCAGTCTGGACTCGTAGCATCAGTCCAGACTCGTAGCATCACTCCGGACTCGTAGCATCAGTCACGAGATTCGTAGCATCAGTCCGGACTCGTAGCATCAGTTTTGAGACTCGTAGCATCAGTCCGGACTCGTAGCATCAGTCACGAGATTCGTAGCATCAGTCCGGATTCGTAGCATCAGTCCGGATTCGTAGCATCAGTCACGAGATTCGTAGTGTCAGTCTTGGGATTCGTAGCATCAATCCGGAATCGTAGCATCAGTTTTGAGACTCGTAGCATCAGTCCGGACTCGTAGCATCAGTCACGAGATTAGTAGCATCAGTCCGGATTCGTAGCATCAGTCCGGATTCGTAGCATCAGTCACGAGATTCGTAGTGTCAGTCTTGGGACTCGTAGCATCAGTCCGGAATCGTAGCATCAGTTTTGAGACTCGTAGCATCAGTCCGGACTCGTAGCATCAGTCCGGACTCGTAGCATCAGTCCGGACTCGTAGCATCAGTCACGAGATTCGTAGCATCAGTCCGGACTCGTAGCATCAGTCCGGACTCGTAGCATCAGTCACGAGATTCGTAGCATCAGTCCGGACTCGTAGCATCAATCCGGACTCGTAGCATTGGTCTTGGGCCTCGTAGCATCAGTCCCGACTCGTAGCATCAGTCTTGGGATACGTAGCATCAGTCCGGAATCGTAGCATCAGTCCAGACTCGTAGCATCAGTCTGGACTCGTAGCATCAGTCCGGACTCGTAGCATCAGTCCAGACTCGTAGCATCAGTCCGGACTCGTAGCATCAGTCCCAACTCGTAGCATCAGTCTTGAGATACGTAGCATCAGTCCGGAATCGTAGCATCAGTCTGGACTCGTTACATCAGTCCGGACTCTTAGAATCAATCCCGACGCGAAGCATCGGTCTTGGGACTCGTAGCGTCAGTCCGGACTCGTAGCATCAATCCGGACTTGTAGCATCAGTCCGGACTCGTAGCATCAGTCCGGACTCGTAGCATCAGTCACGAGATTCGTAGCATCAGTCTGGCCTCGTAGCATCAGTCTTGGGACTCGTAGTATCCAGTCTTGGGACTCGTAACAACAGTCCGGACTCGTAGAATCAATCCGGACGCGAAGCATCAGTCTTGGTACTCGTAGCATCAGTTTGGACACTTAGCATCAGTCTTTGGGACTCATAGCTTTAGTCCGGACTCGTAGCAGTTAAGGGGGTTAAATATTAATTTATTTTGAGTATTTGCTGTGCCGGTACCTATAGAATACATCATTTGTGAAAAAAACTATTTAGCTATCACCGTTCTTGAGTATAACTCACACAGCCTGGTGACAGACGGACAGACAGCAAAGTGTCAGTAGTGTCAGTAACAGGATTCCGTTTTTACCCTTTGGGTTCGGAACCCCATTTATGGTTTGTAAAATCTTCCTAGATTTTACAAACTATAAATGATCTCTGTGACATATGTCAAACTTTCGTTCATAGGGTTGTCGGGAACTAAATCTATGTCGATATTTCTATCGACATAGATTTAGTTCCCGACAACCCTATATAAAAGAAATTTTTTTTAGTAAACAGGTCGACATGCCCATAAAGTATGACATTAACATTTATAACTGTACAGAGACCGGAGAGAATCTTATCCTTATTCTATGTAACTGTAGTACTATGAAATTCAGAACTTTATAGGCGGGATTTCACTGACAGCTGTCATAGAGATCATCCTAAATTTTTCAAATAGAACCCAAAATATTCAACCTTGAGAGAATCCTGGTCGTAATCCTTATTCTATGTATTCAACGAATTAATCTATCAGTCAGTAACATGCAGTCAACGTGAAGTTATAAGAATGTTATTGTCATCTTCCTTTGTCATGTCAAATGTCAAAAATTGTCTGCTCTCTGCCTGGCCTTGTCCTGTTGTGTTTTTAATAATTTCTGAATGCTGAAATTTTGTAGGTTATTGAATGTAGATAATTGTTAAATAATTAAAGATGAGGATAACACAGATTTTACACCGGCAGCACATTGGTTTTATGTTCAAAAAACATTGGTTGATACAAGGCAAACGAGCTCCAATAGACACTCATGTTGATGAATATTTAAAAAGAAAGGGAATAGAAGTCAAAGATGCACTTGAATTTGTGAAAGAACCTACCAATTATGAAAGGTAACTTAATAATTACATAGCTGTATAATAATTACTTATATTCTATCCAAAATATACCAGTTTTCTTTCATATTTTTTGATTACAGAGTCACAATAGTTGGGCCATATGAGCAACCTCTTCCAAAGGATGAAAGCCACCCTGATTACAAAGAGAAACCCTGTTACACACTCACAAACACAAATGTTCTTCTAGAAGGAATATCTCAAGCACAAGTATTGACTAAATCAGTTATAGCAGAAGGCAAACTCCCTCCCAAGATAGAAGAATTAGCACAAATACCCGCTCCTGCTACTGTACATGAGAATATTAAGAAAGCCATTTTATCGGCGAATGTGTTTGATTGTCAGCAAGAGAAATTGCCTAAAATAAAAGACCCTAAAAGACCAGCGTACAACTTCCCCAGGATATTGGGTATTACTGATAGGAGACGGAAGTAAGTATAGATTTATAATGATCGGTGTTATTGTTACAAATCTTTAGGCTTAAAATACTGACTTCTGTTAATAAAAAGAAATCTTAATTCATCAAAATGTTGAGTGTAACATTAAATTATAGAGATTCCAGTTGAAACCTATATAATTTTGTAATAGACTTCCTAAGTTTTCAAAGTAAAAATATTAATTAAAATTGTTCTGTGTAAACTTTTAGAAAAAAAAAATTAGTTTAATAATTTATATTTCAGTGAAATCCTCACAAACAGGTTACTACACCTTATTGAAAAGAGTAGCGATTCAGAAGTATCATTGACCAAATATGTCCTAAATAATATTGAGGCCAACACCACATTCACCAAAGAGGATGATTTGATACAATTCCAAGATGTATCCAACATATTGGTTACAAATAACAAACCTATCAAACATGATACGGAGAGTGATATACCATTTGTCGAGATTCCGGACTTGTATCCAGTGAAATACACTATAACAATGCCTCCTGAACATTTTTATTCAGAGTCTAGTATTTACCGTAAGTTATAGTCATTATTTTAATTTATCTATGTCATTACTTCTCAGGATTAGATCTTTTTTACTTTAAATGTGCAGTTTGTAACCCTATAGTTTTTACTAAAGTTCCAGAGGTTCTATTCCAACTTATAATATTTCTAGAAAAATCTTTTTTTTATCAATAGACATAAGTACTTACATTTTGTGAACTATCTGTTACCTGTTTAGCTAGAAATTCAAAACTGATCGACTGCTGATGCTGTTTTCAAGTTGGTTTGATCAACTTACATTCATAAATTTTTGAAACTATTTGGCTACATTTTGACTATGCCTAATTAATATAGAAAAATAAACATCATAGAAACAGTCCATTCTCATAATACTTACCCATATTCCTACCCACTATATATTTAATTCAAACACATCTTTACCATATTCGCCAGCTCTCCGGCCCACAGTGAACCTACGCCACCCGCACACAACATGGCTGCACTACAACCAGACTGAGGTGAAGAACATCTTTGAAACGCCCGTCACACATGAGCAAGTCCTCGGACGTTCTCTCACTCACGCATTTACTGTCGCTTCGTCTTATGCGAAACAGGTGTATGGGGTATGTTTAAATATTTGTTTTGTATGTTATTTTTAGCAACTTATGTAGAAGTAATCAAACTTACCTTAGCAGAATCACATTTACATGAGGCCCATATGCCTAAGGGTCTGACCGCACTGGCTGCGGTGGCGCGACGCGGCACGCGGCACCTAGCGGCGAGGTATTCTTTCTAAGAAACGCCGCGGAGTTACGCTACAGCGTAGTGCGGTATACCTCATACAATTTCTTAGAAAAAATATTTAGTCGCTGGGTGTCGCGTCGCTCCGCTGCAGTGCAGTGCAGCGTAGTGCAGTCAGACCCTTAGAAAATGGTGATACTCCTTTGTTCTCTTTAGATTTTTACACCTGTTTACAATACAAAAATGAATCGATCAAACTGTCGAGTACCTATGTGACTAACAAACAGATTGATTTCATTGATGTTTATGTGTAGGAAAACATGCCAGCAGTTTTACTTGCATACTTTTTTTTTAGATGTTTATTAATGTAATAATTCCTAATTCAGGAGGATGTAAAAGACTTGCCAGAGCCAGTATACATCAACTGCATACAAACTGATGGACAGATATTCCATTTTGGTGTATTACAACTGAACACCCTCAATGTGGATGGTAATGAAGGCACCAAGAATGTATGGTACTGCAAGAACGACATGAAACTGTATGCATCGAGCAGATACTTCGACGGAGTGCCCGTACTAGAGCACTACAACAACAAAGTATATGGATACATCAACGCATTCTACAACTCTTAAGATAGCAAACCTCAGTATAGTTTTAGATTTAGTTTAATAAATAATTTACAAATTCTATTTGTGTTATAATTTACATCAGGTAAAAACAAAGAACCATTATAATGTATTCATGTGTATATCCCATTATATTTACAAGAACATAAATACATTTTTATATCCGATTAAAATTAGAATACACAATGCTTATTGGTACCGAATCACTTTGTACAATCGATAGTAAGATAGGAAAATGGAACGAAAAATGATACGACAAACTCATTTATTGTTATCCAGTGTGAATTTTTGAAGTCGACGTCTTCTCAGCTCCTCCGCGTCGGCGTCAGTCTTGTCTCTGCTGAATAAAAATAATAAACAATATTAAAAATCAAGCCATGAAAAACGAACCCGCAGTTTTATGAATAAAACTTAATCCTTAGATTGTAACATAGTAGTAGTTTTAATTACTTTTATTCTTCACGTACCAAAATTAAAATATGCTCAGAAAACATTTCTCGAAACCCTTTCTGGTACTGCGCAGTTAGTGTGATTAACTAATCCCAGACTCCTCAGATTTTATACTTTTGTATATAAGGAGTATTCTATCACTTATATGTATACTAGCTGCTTTTTACCCGCATGAATCTCAATCCCATAGAAATTACGGGATAAAAAGTATCCTATGTGATACCTAGTTATAAGGAACATCTGTACCAAATTTAATTTAAATCGATACAGTAGTTTTTGCGTGAAAGAGTTACAAACATGCAAACTTTCGCATTTATAATATTTGTGGGAGTAGTATAGTACTAGAAATTTGAAACTTGCACATACCTGTTATCTGTGTCGTTACTATAGTGCGTGTGCGAGGGCCCGGCGACGTGCGAGGGCCCGGCGACGTCCGCCGCGGCGGCGCTGGGCTTGACGCCCGACGACGTCGGCACCACGTCCGGCTCCGGCGCCGCCGCGAACCCGCCCGGCGGCGCCGGGCTGGGAGCCGGCCTGTTAATATTATAGAAGTTAGGATCGAGTCTTGGATTATATTTAATATATTGCTGTCATAAAACTGTGGTCGAGTTTGCCTGACCCGCATTGGACTAACCAGTCACTTCCGTAGGTGCGTTTCAAACCCAACAACTACAACGGACGCTACATAAAATCATCTCACGTAAATGTTAATAGCTCACGATGATGATGAATGTTGTTATAAAATCATCATCAACTCATAAACGTCCCCACTGAGGAGCTAAAGTTAATTCGGAATCAGGGCGCTCAGGCCTTAGTGACAATAAGAGTGCAGGTTGGTCGACTTAACATGAAATTAAAACACAAACTTAGAATTACTTTAAGAGAAACCTCTTAACACCTCACGATCTTTTCCTTCACAGTAAGGAAGAGGGTAAAATAACTGTGCTATTTCAAATATTCGACCTTATAACCCTGTACATATGGTTGAATTTAATTTTACAAAGTATATTCTCGTGTACTTACGCGGTGTCAGTTTGCGTGGCGACCGTTTTCGAGTTCTGCGGGAGGTTGGTGACGACGGTCGAGTACTGTTGCATCAGCAGCACCGACGCGTCCAGCATCGCTTGGATCTCGCGGAGTAACTGTTCACAACGAAATAACATAAATTAGACAATATTACTTAAAACGGAAATCTAATAAAATCATCAAATGTAAATGAATAAATCGATTAGTATTTTGGCGCTATGCCCTCCAGATTTCTCACCCAGGGCAGGTGCCCGTTGTATGGTTAGCAATGTTAGCATGTACGAGGATAAACACAATGAATCCTTTTTAGACTTTTTAAAAAAATATCCTTGCTTTCTAATAAAGGATAGACACATTTTGAAAAAGTAAATTTTGCTTTTGAATATTCGTAATTTATCGGTCATACCTGAAGTCTCGCTTCAATGTTTCTGCGCTCGTTGCCTTCCATTCGCTGCAGCTCGGCGGTGGTGAGGTTAGCGAGGGACGCCGGCCGCGGGGGCGGAGGGATACCCCAACCCATCATAGCTGGACATTACAATAATTATTATTTTAATATAGTAACGATATCAAATTAGTTATTAAAACAAGATTATAATTACTGCGTAAAAAATAACTAGTCTGTCGAACAAAACAAATCTGTTTAAAAACTTGCAATTTCAATTGACACTTGCAATATTTATTTGTTTAATTAAAAATATTTACAAACATGGACCATTAAATAGACTTATAGAGTTACTTACGCGGCGGTGGCGGCGGCATATTGGGGAACGGCGGATGCGGATGTGGGTGTGGGTGGTGCGGGGGCGCCGGCGCGGCGTGGGGCGGCGCGTGCGGCGCGGCGCCGGCGGCGGGCGCGGCGTCGGGCGCCGGCGCGCGCAGCACGTTGAGGCGGCACGTGGGGCACGTCTGCTGCCGTTGGAACCACAGCCGGAGGCACGCCGCGTGGAATATGTGGTTACACGGCAACTTCTTCGCACCTGAATACAAACAATTTTCGTATAAACGATTTTGAACCTTAAAATCATATAGTTACAGATGAAATTGCTTTAGAGGGCATTTAATTGCAATTTGATTTGTGTAATTAGCGATACATTTTTCGCGTAAACGATTTTGGACTTAAAGATCATGTACTCACAGAGGAATTTGCTTTGGCTGACTTTTAACGCAATTTTATTTGTGTAATTAGTAATTATCAATACATTTTTCAACTAACTTTAAACAATTTTGGGCTTAAACCTAATGTACTTACAGAATAATTGTCTGTAAAGGACTTTTAATGCAATTTTATTAGTGTAATTTAATATTATTTAAGTGTCAGTTCGTGTTACAACTCGTATACCAAGTCTATAAATAAATAATGATGTTATAAAATTACAACCGCATTAAAATTACCATATTGTTATTTTGTTTCTTTAGGAGATATAAGTACCTATTGATGTAAAATACCCTAGTAAATAAAAACCAAGGCTAAGAGTAGGACCTATTATTAGAATGGCTACATTACCTAATGAAAATAAGAAAGTGGGAAAACCTTGGTATCAAGTTCTTCTTACTATCCCATCTTTAAACCAAATTTTTAACACTTTCTATTTTCCGACAGAATAGAAATTAATATACAATACGAAGTCCTATCATTTAATTACTATAAATAAATAATAAAACATGTTTTCATACCACATACCATCAATAATACCAAAACAAATTATAGGATAAGCAAGATACATCTGATGATAAGATAACCCGAATTAAACAAACATACACCTGACCACACGAACAATACAATATACCTCATTAATTATTCAATGAATTCATTTAAAACTCATTTATAACTCTCAAACAGACGAATACGTGTATTTATAACGACCGCCTTTTAAAGATCGATTAAAACTTACGTGTTTGTTTATTAAATCGGTTTCACTAGCCTTGTTATCAAACTACTACAAATTGTTAGCAAGACAGAAATAACTTCACACTTTTAATGTTGATGACAGTTTACGTGTGAAACAAATAGATATGCCACGTAAGGTGCAGTGTTGCTATCGTCTTATCTATATTTTTTATTAATCAATGTACGTAATAAATAATATAATATGTCATTTTTATATAATAGCAGTAGGTATTGAGTCATAATCTTTTCTGTGCCGGCGGCCAAAATTGGAAGCTCCTATTATCATTTTGACTCTAATGTCATTTGGATAGATTTTCAATAAACTGACAACCAAAAGATGCGATTACAGCGACATCATCACAGAAAACATTGTGACTCAATAGGTATATTTTGTTTTATTGATATTGCTTATCTGTGCGTTTTTTTATATTATATATTTTTCTGATAGTTTAAGCGTGAAAATAAACAAGTTTATTACAATGTTGTCTTTGTGCGAGGCAGGTTTATATTTTTATTATAATTAGATATTTACATAAATATTGTTCGTTCAAAGTTATATTTTAAATAAAACAATATTTTGTGATGTGCAAATAAAACGCTACACTTGAAACTACAAGGTCATTTCAAAATGAGTCGTTTTAAACAAAAAAACAATAAATGTATCAGGTTATTTGTTTTGTCATGCATTATTTTTACCTTTTATCGTAAATTCTCACATAAATATTTTCCAGTATACTTTAGGTATCAAGCGCATTATTTGTTTAACCATTTTATAAACTAATAAAATGGCTTATCATAGAAAAAATAATGAAAAGTTTTTATTAACACTGCGAGTGTACGTGAATAATGCACTTACGACGAAAACTGTAACACAAGTTGCGTAAGAGTAGGTATTCTACAGAAATGACTGTAAAACATTTGCCTTGGCCTTGTATAGCAATATGTTTTCACTATATGAACAATATTCAATACATGAACCATAAAACAAAAGAATTCAGTTAGCGAACATTAAAAAAT
Source organism: Timandra comae (assembly GCA_958496195.1). NCBI lineage: Eukaryota > Metazoa > Arthropoda > Insecta > Lepidoptera > Geometridae > Timandra > Timandra comae. Next base: position 7,989,577 of record OY292370.1, read on the forward strand.
TCTCTGGACGTGGTTTGGCGGCTGATATGAAAGGGTGCCTCTTTATATTCGCACACTCTTTGATAGAAGCCCATTTATTCGTATGTAGTATAAGCGTGCCGTGTAATCGTAGTGCTAATAAAAAAACATCGTATAAATCTCATCATCAGGACACTTGGCTAGGACCCTAGCTAGAACTTATAACATCGTATAACTCACACCAAGGGCGCTCGGAGGGCTAAAACATCGTATACTTAAATCTTGCACAGAACGTTGGTAGTGCTATAACGTCTTAAAAATCTAGTCCAGTGTTTTTGTAGTACTAAAACGCCGTTTAAATCTCGCCCAGGGCCCTATCTTCCCCAGGGTCCCTAGCACACAATACCAGTTTCAGGATTACCCACCTTGATCGGTACTGTAAAAGTGTTTATATGTAAATCTAAGTAAGTGTATCTCACCAGTGTGCATCTCCTCGCGGCAGATGATGCACTCGTTGTCGGCGGCGGCGAGCTCAGCGGGCGTGGCGTCCGGGTACAACGTGTTCATGTTGCGGATCGCGCGCCGGGACAACACCACGTCGTTGTACGCCTTCTTGAAACTCCTGCGAAATGTTAATGTATAAGGAAGGATTAATCCTGCTATAGTCCGGTCGTAATTCAAAGAAAATATCGTACGTTGACTTGTAGCTATCTATCTCTGTCGCACCTGCGTAAATTTTAATACGTCCCGCTCGCACGGATGCAATGTGCGAGCGGGACGCATTATGGATGGATACAGGTCAAAGTACGAGATTCTCTGTGAATTACGACCGGACTATAATAATATACCCTATCTTCTAATCGCTCTATGTGTTATTTGATCTTCTTCAAATTAATTGCCCTAGGAGGTGGTTATTCGTAAGTTTCTTAGGTGGTTGTAAAAAAGAAACTAGATTCGAATGTCGAATGTTTTAACACATTATAAATATTGGGTATAATATTAGTAGGTCTACTGAAGTTGTACCTATTGTAGTTGGAACATTAGTCAGTTTCCTAGGTGGTCATACGAAACCAGGTAATAAAAATGGCTAATCCTTTTCTTCTTACGAAATGAATTACGAATCATTGGTTTAGTAGTAGGCAGCTGAAGTGCCTGTAATACTTGAGGAGGGACATAAAGTATGACTCCTTACTTTTTTTTTGTCAACCTATAGTGTCCCACTGCTGGGCAAAGGTCTCCCCCAAACATTTCCAACCATCCCTATCCTTCGCAGTGTCCCACCTGCTACTGTCGAAGGTGGTAAGATCATCCCGCCAACGCTTTCTCGGCCGACTCCTTACTTAAGTTACAAATATTAAAATTGAGTTGTATGTTGCTCTATCATACAAATACTACTGGAATCGAGATAAGGAACGGATTCCAGTTAAAATCTTAAGATGTAGCTAATCTCTTATCATTAAATATACTCACTGGCTGGACATGACGTAACATAAAAACACATTTGTTATTTTACTACATATGTAAGTAGCTACAACTTATTGTTAGAAAACATCCGTTGATAAAATAATACGAATTCTGCATAACTGTTGTGAATTAGAGATGACGTACAGTACAGTTGATTCGGCGCGGGCGCAACTGAAGGTTATGTACCAATTTATTACAGAAATTATGTTATGATGTGAGTGAATAACAATTTTGATTGTTATGTACTAACTGAGTCAACCTATTTTATTCATATTTTTTGTTCTTGTCTGAATGTTGGTATGTGTGTTAATTTTGTAACTATCGTGTTTAAAGTGGCATATGAATATTTTTTGTACTCTTTAATATTTCGGACGGACACACTTGCTACGAGATTTTTTACAGCTACAGCTGAGCTGAACATTGATCACCTTTTGTCAAAATTATAATTTTAAGTCAACTTCTGTATGTTTTTTGTTTCCTCTTGTGTTTTTTTCTACACATTTATTTTTTATATAGATATTCGAAGACATTTAAACGAAATAAAACCCACCTCATAGTTTCATACATGGGCCGGAACGCGAACAGTGGTAGAGTATATATCCTGACCATGACGGCCACGAAGCCGATGTACAGTAGGACTTTGAAGAAGTTGATGGCCAGCTCCGTGTAGAGCAGCACGGCCGCTTTGCTCTCCCACGGAGCTTCCCACCGAGAGTCGATTGCGTGTAGAGCGTACTATGAAACAAGAGAAAATATATAACATAATCATTCACTACATCATCTCATTATAGTAACTGATCCTAACTAAGTTCGAAACTTGTATCAGAAACTAGGCACACACTTTTTCACACACACACCCAGACCGAGACAAACATTTGTGGTTCACACAAATATTCACCCCTCGCGGGAATCGAACCCCCAACCTTACGGACGGCATTGTGACCACTCTGCTATCGAGGTCGTCAAACATAACCTTTGTATTTAGAGGTGAAAGAAATTATAGAATTGTGTTATAATATAGGGGGATTTTCCCCATTGTTTTTTATTCGCAGCAAGTTGGCTGAGTAACTGATGTAGAGGTCTAATCTAAACAGAATAATGGCTACCTAGTATTATCTTTGACACAAATATTGCTTATTAAGCAATACAGATTTGGAGAGAATATATATCAAAATCCGTATTGCTAAAACATAAGGATAAATGTTGTCCAAGAACATCTTTAGTAATAAAAAAATAAAATTTATGAAATCTAAGCGTCAAAGCCTCAATCAAACTGATGATATTGGCGAGGATAGGTGTAATCACCATATTTGCTTGTCTTAGTAACTATTCACAAATTTTAATTTTTTTTTTACAAGCTCCAAGCTTAGTTAGGGGTCAGTTACTATAATGAGATGATGTAGTGAATGATTATGTTATATTATTTAAAAATTCTTACCTTTATTAAAATATTGACAATCATTATGATCAGTATGCTGTATTCGAAGCCGAATACAAGTTGTACCGAGGGTCCCTTTGATGCGGTGAATTGGTACGCGTGGTGAATGAAGTAAAAATCGGCGTGTGCTAGTAACATTAGCAAACTCAGTATCCTTATGTGAAATAGCCAGCCTATTACTGGACTCCTCTCCATCTAAAAACAAGGATATTTTTAAGTATACCTCCTATTTTGAAATAACGGGACTTATTAAAATCAGAATATCTGTAGCAGTAACTGAATCCATATCCTAACTAATATTATAAATGCGAAAGTAACTCTGTCTGTCTTTCTGTCTGTCTGTCTGTTACCTTTTCACGGCTAAACTACTGAACCGATTGACTTGAAATTTGGTACAGGGGTAGCTTATAGTCCGGGAAAGGACATAGGCTATGTTTTATCCCGAAATTCCCACGGGATCGGGAACTACGCGGGTGAAACCGCGGTGCACAGCTAGTATCTAATAAAAATATCAAAAATGGGAGTCGATTACTTATCTTTAAAAAATACTAAATAAATGCCGTATTACCAGACATCAAATTAGGGATGTATAAACTTTTTTGTTCAATCTTTTTTGTATATATTTGATTGGCTTTCAAGTTCTAAGGACTACTAGCAGATGTAATTAGACCTCACCAAGAGTATTTTTTCTTAGTTCTTATTTTTTTTATTATTAAGAAAAGAAACAGTTAACAAATTCCACTTAATAGCTAAATATAAAACTAAAAACCATTTAAATAGAGCATAATCCAAACAAATATTATAAATGCAAAAGTAACTCTGTCTGTCTGTTACCTTTTCACGGCTAAACTACTGAACCAATTGACTTGAAATTTGGAACAGGGGAAGCTTATGATCCGGGGAAGAACATAGGCTATGTTTTATTCCGAAATTTCCACGGGAACGGGAACTACGCGGGTGAAACCGCGGTGCGCTGCTAGTTACTTATATTTGTTAATTACTTATGTGAATTTGTATGTTATTGATGTTTGTTTTATTTTCTTTTATGAAAAAGAGACAAGCATTTATACAGGGTTACTGGTTAAGTCGACCTATTCCCGTCAAGGGCGTGTAGTTCTGACTGATTTCACCATGAAACACCCTACCCTTAACTTTACCGTTTTCGAGATATTTCAATTTATTTGGTTTTTATAAAAATCCCTGGATCTTTGGCTATAAGCTTAGATATTTTCAAATGTGTATATCTTATTATTACTATTACTTGATTTTAACATTTAAAATAAGGTGTTGCTGTACTCATAATGGAGTGCATTTCTGTTATAGTATAAACTACTTAATCAATAATAATAAATAAAACTGTAGCCTAAACACATCCTTATAAATAATAAACAGTAAATAATGAATGTGGGTAAATATAGTAAAATTAATGTGCTCATATCACTCATCAGCACATGAAACCAATCAAATTAAAGCATGACTAGAAAAAATACCTGTCAATACAGACATCTTCACACACACAAATGTTCATCTTAAACAGGTATTGAACCTGAGACCTTTGACATAGCTGGCAGGGTTACTCAACTTTGTTTTTAGATAACAACAATAGTTATATTAAATGAGTATTTAAGTTATTACATTAATATTATCATTATATGGTAATTTATATGAAACTAGCAGTGCCCCGCAGTTTTACCCGCATATTTCCTGTTCTCGTGGGAATATGGGGATAAAATATAGCCTATAGCCTTCCTCAATAAATGGGCTATCTGAAAGAATTTTTCAAATTGGACCAGTAGTTCCGCATTCAACCAAACAACCTCTTCCATTTCATAAAATTAGTATAGATAAATAATTATCTTACATAATCAACTCTATCCTCGGCGAGCCAATGGAATGCTTTCAAAAACAATAACAGTGTGAACAACCCGATGAACTTTGGATTGAAATCATCTCGGAACACGGTGAATGCCAAACATGTCTCCGTTATAGCATACCATGATCTTTCTATTAGATGCTGCAAATAAAAAGAAATTTAGACATGGACATATTATTTTCTTATTATGGTGTATGAAATTGTTAAATTATATGTCAATTTCATACATCATAATGTAAAAATATGATATAATTGCATTATTGTAAAAAATTTACCTCAAATTCAGCAGGTCTTAGTTGTCCAAAGAATATTTTCCTCAATAATTTACCAACCATTAATACTAATATAAAAGCTTGCAAGTACATCACCTGTGGAAAAACATACAAATATTAAAACTAAAATATTAATTAAACTGGTATTATAATTTTGTATTAAGACCTAATTAGTAGTCATTAATAAAACTTATTATTAGCCTTTTGTAGATATTTGTAGCAAATACATCTATAAATAAATATTATTGTTTTATTTGGATTTTTATAGAAATTTTTAATCAATAAATTCTAATGAGAACACAATTGGAAAGAATAGTACAGTATGTTCTAGAGTTATTACAACATTAATTATACAAAAACAATTACATGGCTACAAGGTCTCAGAGGCCAAATATTAAATAGGTTATTTAGAATACTTACTGCCATACTTGGATTGGAATTTGTTAGGTAAACTATTGAGGGATAAAATTGTTTTTTCTGGTAGTAGGCATTGCCAATGACCACAGTCGTTAGCACTAGACTGATTACAGTTGCGACTAGTGCCTTCATTTTGATGTGAGATCACTTCTTATACACTAAAACTTTTAAATTAACTATTATAGAGGAGATATTAAGCGATCCAAAATTTGGTAAACGTCAATAAATACATTTTCAAAACATATTTTTCTTGTAACTTCTTCACCAAAAAACTAATTTGACGTGTTCAATGTTCATTTGTGTCATTTGTGGAAGTAACACAGATAATAAAAGTATACATATTGTTACAGATAAAATAGAATTTTTATATTATTGGTTCGTTTACACCAGGATAGTCCAACTTTAGTTCATTCAGGAAAGGAAGTTCAATTTTTATACTAGCAATTTTTTATTATTATTTTGAAATCAATAAAAAGTCGAAATAGGTAAACACCAATTTTGCTGTCAGATCGTTGTGAAAAGAAATTGAAAATGGTTGTCGTGTTCTAGCACCGTACGTTTCTATCTAAAAAAAATGAATGCTGGTGTTCATTTTCGTTCATTAATTTTAGTTTAATATCAAAATCTGCTATCATAGTTTATCAGCTCAAAAGGAAATTGTGCTGTAAGTACTCCTATATACGACATCATTATCTTTGCCGCGCAATCTACTTTCTATTTTGTAGCTTGTTGTTGTTTTTATTATTAATATTGAATAAATGGGACGAGTTTTGTGTGCTACTAAAGTTGAATGAAAAACAAAAAACAGTAGTGTTAAAATATGCCTATTGGTTATAGGGCGTAGGTTCTAGATGTGTATATTTATTAATATGTTTGTTTTTTGTTGACCTATCATAGAACCTCTATTGTATACCGAATCTATAGGTGTTTTATATGATTTACAGATCTTCTGGTGCCCGAATCAATAAATACGAACAGAAAATGGTAAGTTAGCCAAAGATGTATACATGTTATAGTAACTTCCTATCACAAGCCCCAACTCAATTCATTGACATCACTTATTAACTCTAAATTTGGTCTCCCAACTAGATTTTTTATACCTATATTTAGATTACACTAGACACTATGTAGATTTGACACTCAGTCACACACCCAGAGACCCAGGGAGAGATAAACATTAATGGATCATTGCTATTATCTTTTTATGTCCAATAGTTACCAACAGAACTTGCTCATTAGTGTATGAATGTGATTTATTGTAAAATTCCTCTATTTTTAACCTATTTGGTCCACTGCTGGACCAAGGTCTCCCCTAAGAAACCATAAACATTCCTATTACGAACAATGCTTCATAAAAATCTTCTGATACAAACAAATAGGAATAATATTAGTATTTATATACATTTTGTATCTATTTCAGCAAGGGGATGACCCCCCATATCTGCCGGTGGGCACAGATGTCAGTGCCAAGTACAAGGGTGCTTTCTGTGAGGCAAAGATTAAGAAAGTTGTAAGGAATATCAAATGTAAAGTAAGTAGACCATCACAGACATTTTATTAAGTTTCTAGACAGCATTAATTTTGCCATACTCTGTACTGAAAAAGTAAAAAAACTAACAAACCCATTACACAAAGAACATACAACAACTCACTGAAATATTTTACATTGAAACGACCTAATTGTGTGACAATGAAGCTGAATCACCAACAGTATAAATATTCCTAGACTCTACTTTATATTGTAACCACAAATTCAACTTCTTTCGTATTCATTCCCCACATAAAATCATAACTTTTTATCAAAAAATATTCTACACCAGGTGACACTGAAAGCAGGAGGTTGGATCACAGTGAATGATGACGTCATCAAAGGCACTCTCCGTGTTGGCAGCACTGTGGAGGTCAAACAGGACCCCAAGAAGGATGCCATGGAAGCTGTCATCACCAAGATACAAGACTGCAGCCAGTATACTGTTGGTATGTGACTATAGTTATTAAAAAAAAAAAAAAGTGCTAATGAATGTTCTAGATCTTACAGATCTGGATATAAAGTCTAGATCTTACCTTTAGAAGGCTAAAGCTAACCTCTACTAAGTAATAGTAGATTTATTGTAGTTATATTCACTATTCCCTGTATATTTGTATTACAATAAGAGAAAAATAAGACATTTATTCTATTTAAACTCCTTAATGTTTACTACTATTTTATTTTCAGTATTTGACGACGGCGACATCACAACACTACGTCGTTCCGCATTATGCCTCAAAAGCGGACGGCACTTCAATGAGAGTGAGACATTAGACCAGCTCCCACTGACACATCCAGAACACTTCTCAACGCCTGTTATAGCGGGGAGGAGGGGGCGAAGGGGTAGAGCTCAGTATGTATTGTAGAATATTTGTTTATATGAATAACTAGCAGCGCCCCGCGGTTTCACCCGCGTAGTACCCGTTCCCGTGGGAATTTCGGGATAAAAAGTATCCTATGTTCTTTCCCGGACCATAAGCTACCCCTGTACCAAATTTCAAGTCAATCGGTCCAGTAGTTTAGCCGTGAAAAGGTAACAGACAGACAGACAGACAGACAGACAGAGTTACTTTCGCATTTATAATATTAGTAGGGATTAGTAGGGATAAGTCTCATAGTATAATAATTTTAAAGACAAATCTATTATTGGTTTGATTATCATTTTTGTGTATGAAAATATTTGTCTTGGTCTGAGTGTTTTCAATCTGACCTATGTATTTACAAAAATAACGGAGTGTGTCTTATCTCTCTTTTGTAAGTACATATTTACAAAAAATCAGAGTGTATAAATATGGTTATCCATTCTCTAACTACACACATCAAAAGTGTCTAGGGATCAACATATATTTTTGCAATAACTTTTCTCCTGATTGATATTAATTAAAATTTTCTTTAAGGATTCATCAAATAAAGTGTTTTCGTTTGTCACAGTAACGATAAACCAAGTCACCTTTGCATTAATAAAGAAATTTGCCATTTTCCTAATAAAGGGATTTTTGACATTTGAACCACTAACATTAAAGTTCGAAAAAAAGACTGAAATAACAGTTTTCTTTAAAATTTTATTGGGTAACTTAAACAATTAATAATCCGTGTTTCTACCGCGAACACTAACAACACAAGAACATCGGTTTGGCATACTCAAAATGAGTTCATCCAAATCACGCTGTGGAATGGCCGCCCATGTTCGTTGCAACAACAAAAAAAGGTCTTCTTGCGACTGGATACCCTCCATATTCGGCAGAGCTCTTCTCTGTAGCATATCCCATGCATGCTCAATCGGGTTCAAGTCTGGCGACTGAGCAGGCCAGGGCAGGACATTGATGTTAGCTGCGGCGAGAGTCTGTCTTACAACTCTTGCGGTGTGCGGTCGTGCATTATCATGCATTAACTGAAATAAGGGACCGATTTGCACTTGTAGAGGAACGATGACCTCTGATACAATCGTCTCAGCATAAATTTGAGCGTTGAGGTTGCCTCTGATCCAAATCAACTCAGTTCTTCCGCCGATCCAAATACCCGCCCATACCATGATGGTTCCACCACTATAAGGATGGACTTCCTGGCAGGATTTTAATCGCTGTTGGCGTCCAGGGGTTCTCCAGTGTCGTATACGTCTTGTATCCGGTCTCATACCAAAACGAGACTCATCAGAAAAGCACACGAAACGCCATTGTTCTTCTGCCCAATTTCTGTGTTCAAGAGCCCATTGATATCGAATCCTACGATTGTGCATTGCTATAGGTGGTACCCGTAGCGGTCTTCGGGAATGAAGGTTCACTTCATGCAAGCGGTTTCTGACTGTTTGGTCGCTAATTAAGTTCCCTGAAGAGTGATGAAGCCGCACGGCTAACATCATGGCGGTTATTGTTGGAGCTCTTCGAGTTAAGATTTGAATGTATCGGTCTTGTCTCCGTGTGGTGCAGCGATACCGTCCTCCATGGCGCTCAGCCACGGTACCAGTGCTTCGGTAACGTGTCCAAAGTCGACTGATAACACTCTGACTTGTATTCAGAGCTAAAGCCACAGTACGTTGCCGGGAACCAGCTTCTATCATTCCCACGGCTCTGAGCATTTCTTCCCTGCTTAAATGACGTCGCCGCTCCATAATAACGTTGGTTTTAATCAGTAGTAGGGAAACAGTAGCACTAATAATGTCTTCAATGCGTTGTATGTTTTTTTTTTTTTTTTTTTTTTTTTTTTTTTTTTTTTTTTTTTTTTTTTTTTTTTTTTTTTTTTTTTTTTTTTTTTTTTGAAGCGCTCATGGCCCAGTGCTACCCGCGGATCACTTGTGATCCGTGCGGTTAAGCAACGTCTGGCACCGTCATGACTATGATGGGTCATTACTAAAAATGACTTTTAATTTCATGAGCGTTTCCGTGCTTCGGAGGGCACGTAAAGCCGTCGGTCCCGGTTGTCGTACTAACATCTTCGACAGTCGTTACGGGTAGTTAGAGCCCTCAAAAGTCTAACATTCAGTTTAACCAAGAATGTCGTATAGCCCTGTGGGTTGTGAAGGTCTGATGGCAGTCGCTTCACGTAAAATACTGACATTCCGCCAAATCTGGTTAAACTGAAAACCGACCCCAAATAGACATGGGATAAAGGTTCGGAAAAAGAAAAAGAATGCGTTGTATGTTTTTATAGGGAAAATATTGACAGCTGATTTTCATCTTTTACTCGAATTTGATTCAAAGTTCCTGATTCAAATTATGAAATGCACCAAAAAGGATCCATATAAATTTATAAAATCGTAAATTTATTACAAAGCCACATCTCAATCTCAAGAAATCCGCATAAAAATGCTTGATCCCTAGACACTTTTGATGTGTGTAGATTCTCTAGTATCTGTGATACAAGTATTGCTCAGTTTGGAATCTTTTGATGTGTCCAGTTATTTAATACTCATTAAATCCACCAGATCATCCGAGAGTGAGGGTGAAGGACCGTCAGTGACCGTGAAGGCGGATGCGGAGCCCCACGTGGGCCGTGTCGTAGTGGTGGAGTCGGCGAGTGGCGGGGAGCGCCGGCGCCCCTCTCAGCCCGCCTTTCCCGCGCTGGTAGTGGCACCCACTCCGCAGATCAAAGTCAAGGAAGACTACCTTGTGCGGTCGTTCAAGGATGGTCGATAGTAAGTCATCTTGATTCTAGTTAGTCTTTTAAGCTCTGGTTTCTTAAGATAGTGGGAACGCAACTGAGTCGCGCAACTCTAATTGCGGAGAAGATAGTGGTGTTCTACAGCGCCGAATGCCACGACCGTCACGACCGTCAAGGTGACATACCTTGACGGTCGTGGCCGACCGTCAAGGTGACATACCTTGACGGTCGTGGCGATCGACAGTACTGCTGTCTTAGGAAACTAGGGCTTTAGGTGTTGATATGCAATGCAAATCAAATCGAATCAAAAATCATTTATTCAGTTATGGTCTCAATGAGGCACTTATGAACGTGAATGATGCGGAGTGTGACGTATTTCTTGTTCCGCAGCTACACAGTGCCGAAGAAGGAGGCCCGCGAGTTCCGCAAGGGCGCGGCGCCGCTGGAGTGGGCGGGCGTGGACGCGGCGCTGCAGTACCTCAACAACGGCGTGCTGCCGCCGCACTGGGACCGCGACGCGCTCTTCAACGAGCCAAGGAACACCTCCGACGATGTAATACTCCTTACCAATCTATACCAATATTAGGAAGCTGAAGAGTTTGTTAGTTTAAACGCGCTAATCTCAGGAATTACTGGTCTGATTTGAAAAAATCTTCCAGTTTCAGATGGCCCATTTATGGAAGGAGGATATAGACTATAATGCGCTACTACGTGCAACTTGAATTAAATATGTATGATGTTTTCTTCCAGAGTTCGGACGATGAACCTCGCGAAGAGAAGGACCACTTTGTAGCTCAACTGTACAAATTCATGGACGACCGCGGAACGCCGCTGAATCGTAATCCGACCATCGCTAACAGAGATATCGATCTGTATAGATTGTTTAGGGTAAGTTCGAAGACGTTACTTGATAAAAGGCATAAAAAATTTCAGTCATAGAATTTGAAATTTTATCACGCCATAATGATTATTTTAGGTGGTGCAAAAACTGGGCGGGTACAATCGGGTGACCAATCAAAATCAGTGGAAAACCATCGCCGACAAAATGGGCTTCCATCCCGTGACTACGAGCATCACGAATCTGTGCAAGCAAGCTTACAAAAAGTAAGTTAAATGGATTTTTACCTTGCTATAAATCCTTCTTTTTAATCACGATATAGGTACTAGCGCGCGTTTGAACAGCGGTGCACGATTCGGTAGCCACCCCTAGTCCTCCGTCGACCATCAGTGCACCAGCGCTGCTGTCGCGCGACACAGGAACGCAACTACTCATAAACTTCCATCTTTGAACGCGTAATCCGACGCATCACAACAAAACCAGCCAGCTACACGGCAGCGACTGTTGTGTGCAGGTTCCTGCACAGCTTCGAGGACTTCTACCGCAAGCTGGGCGTGACGCTGGTGGCGCACCCGCGCGGCGCGCGCACGCCGCCCGCCGGCCGCAGCCTCATCCGCGAGCGCGCGCGCGCCGCCACCGCGCCGCCCACGCCGCCCGCGCCGCCCACGCCGCCCGCGCCGCCGCCCGCCGCGCCGCCCGCCACGCCGCCCGCCTCCGCCTCCACCTCCACCTCCACCTCACAGGTACACCACTACTTCGGCTCTGAACGATTAGATCTCTTAACGACTGAAAAATGAGAAACACGTGGAAGTAACTGAAGATACCCAAAAGCTGGTTTTATAGCCGCGCTTCAACAGCGTAAACAGCGTGTGTTTCGGTACCCCGGTGGAAAACATCGCGGTTTTCCAGAACAGCACTGCTGACACAATCGTCACGGCTACCTGCTTACATAGTCGAACGCGCGCGGTCTGACAACGCTGCCGGAACGCGTCACAATAAAACCAGCCTAAGGAAACTCCATTTCAATTATTCGCCTCTTGTAATAGAGCCACACCGGTAAACACATATTTTTTATTAAAACAACACATTTTGTTTCAAATGATAATTTAAAACTCTGAACACAAAATTTATTGAATATGTAATGTGACGAAATCTTGATCGTTCTCAATCTACAATTATCTTTTGACCGCCTTAATTGTTTGCTCAGCGCAATAAAGACAAAGATTCGGATAAGAGCGAGACGGACAAGAGTGAGAAGGACGACAAGTCTGAGAAAGGCGACAAGAAGGAGAAACCGCGCATCAGCGATGAGGAGGACAGCGCGGACAACCAGCCACTTATATCTGCGGCGCCTAAGTGAGTACATTTAATATTATTTTTCACACTATACACAAAATCTATAGATTTTTCCAAATGTCACGCTATTTTATCCCATTTCAGTTATAAAATCTTAATTTCCTTTATACTAGTGAAGGAAGGAGTTTAAGTTTAAGTCAAATTCACATTCGAATGAGCTAAATACATTTACAAACTTGGTTTATAAATATCTATTTTCATAAATCAAATACATTTGTTCATACTTTGTAATAATCACTAATTAATTTTATAACATTTGTCCCACAGAATAGAAAAGGAGAAAGATAAAGAGCGAGAGAAGAGTACATCAACAACGACCAGTGAAGAGAAGGCTCCGATCAAACCTCGGTCAACATCCAAAGCTAGAACAATCACGCCCGTCAGTAAGACTGAGAGAACTCCCAAGAGGAGATTACTGTCCACCAAATGTAAGTTAATTTGTCTTCAACAAAAATCAAGTGTATGTAATGTATGTATGTAAAGCACTTCATAATTTAAACAGGTTTAATATTTATTTGTGCTCCGCAGTTTCAGATGCTTTCAGTTAAAAAATCTTTTGCTTTTTTGCAGGTGAAAGTGCCAGTACCAGCTCGTCCCGGGCGTCCAGACGACCACATGTGTCGACTGACAGTGATAGTTCCGGGAGAGCATCCAGGTACATTTGAATTTTGAATTGGATCCCACTGCAGGACAAAAACCACTCTCACTAATATTAACTCTCTATATCTAATATATAAAATTCTCGTGTCACAGTTTTCGTTGCCATACTCCTCCGAAACGGCTTGACCGATTCTCATGAAATTTTGTGACCATATTCAGTAGGTCTGAGAATCGGCCAACATCTATTTTTCATCCCGAAATTCCTACGGGAACGGGAACTACGCGTGTGAAACCGCGGGGCGCAGCTAGTTTACTCTATTCTTTGCTTCCAACGTTGTTGTTATTCTATTCGCCGTCACCATTTTTTTTTTGTGGAGGGGTTTTGGGGTGTATTACATAACATAATCATTGACTCGATCACAACATCATAGTTTGTGTGAAACCATTTACTAATATGTACATTGTTCTCTTTAGATGTGGGCTAATGAAGAAGATGCAGAGTCGCCGCAGTCAGAGCGCTAACTCCGCCAGCAGCGGGAACACGATAGCGTCCAATAGTAGTAAACGACCGCGCAAGAGGAAGAATACAGAGTGAGTTAACATATCTTCTATATTTATAAAAGAAAGTCGTGTTAGTTACACTATTTATAACTTAAGAACGGCTAAACTCATTTGGCAGAAAATTGGTGGGGAGGTAGCTAAGAACCAGGAGAAGGACATAGGATTCTTTTTATCCCGAAATTCCCACGGGACCGGGAACTACGCGAGTGAAACCGCGGGGCACAGCTAGTTATTTATAAAAGCTCTTTAGCTTCAAAGTGCTTTAAGAGAGTCGCTTTTAAAGTTAGATTCTTGAAATGCCTATAAAAACGTAAAGATGCTGGTAAAACTGGAGGATATAGTTAAGAGACTAAGTCTGAAGCAGACTTTATTCTCCGAAATTATTTGCGATTTAGGTCTCAATTCGTTGAACAAAGCTGTTGGACTACGGGTCGGTCGCACTAAACTGGTGCAGATTATGATATCAAATTATCAATGATCCTTGTAATTACATAAATAATTTGACATAGACATTTTAATAATATATTTTTATTTTTAACAGACCAACAACAAGCGAGCCAACGAGAGGTGTGTCCAAAGTTAAGGCCCAAGTTGGTGATAAGCTTAAAGTTTACTACGGGCCCACACAGTCCGAGTCGAAGGTAAGTTATTTACAATAATAATGAAGATATGTAACAATTGCACAGTACTCTTTTAAAAGTAAATAATAATGATAAATATGACTGACAGACGAAAAGTATCAATAGAAAACTTCACAAATAGAACACTAACAATATTTAAAAGATAAATATATTTACTTCTGTTGGTGGTTCTAATAAATGAATAAGTGAAAGTTATAAACAAACAGAAAATGTTGTAGTCAAACATGTACTTTATGAAACTCATAAATATTTTAAATTCACATATTTTACAAAGACATTATCTTTTTACAAAGTATTTTCAAAATTTCTCCAGTATTCTCCCCTATCCCTACCATTTAAATAACACCCTGTATATCGTAGGATAATTGGAAATACCTTAAATTGTAACACCTTTTGAAATTCCGCGAACTGAATTAATAGTTTACGAAAACAGGTCTTAAAAAAAATTACCTTGATGATTTTCTTCAGTTTTTAGAGGTATAATTTTTAATTTTTATTCGCGATTAAGACCTGGTTTAAAAATATAATTAAAGGAAAAAATTACTATAGATATAGGGTCTATTTCACCATCTTCAAGTAACGTTCCGAGTACCTACTCACATGTTTTGTCTTTGTCACTTGACATAAAGTAAGAAAGAAACAAAACTAACTTTACATCGTGAGTAACTGTACTTGAAGGTCGTGAAAAAGGCTCCTACACTCATTAACGTGTAAAATTACAAACGCGACTAACATTTTCAATTACCCTTCAATATCCCACCCCTCCCACTGTGCTTATACCTCGAAAATTACGACATTAGTTATAGTTAAAAGATATGTTCTCTGGGTAGGTTTTATTTTGTACGCAGGTGAATCTGCGGGGCACTGGTAGTGTCACAAACAAGAGAAAGTATCAAGAAAATACTTCTTTGCAGGTAACATATGAAGCTAAGGTTATTGAGATATCCTCAGAGGGTATGCTTCGTGTGCACTACACTGGGTGGAATACACGATACGACGAGTGGATCAAACCGCAGAGGATCGCATTAAATGTGACACAGCACGAAGCTAGAAATAAGAAGGTATACTGTCGTCCATTTTGTTTTAGCGGATGGTGGTTTGCGAGCGTGGTGTGCGGCTGTGGCGAGTTATTCATTTAGGAAATCTATCATAGAATAAGTGACATATCCAAATACAAAATTATATGGCTCGGTATTTTGGGCCCTTGATTGTAAAACGCATACATTGAAAGAGCCCTTAATTGCATTATATGGAGACAAAAAAGGACTACTTTTTTCTAGTAATTATTCAATAGCAAGAAACAAAGATAGTAAACAGCAATAACAGATAACCTAAGATAACAGTAAAATTTTTAATAGATACATAAAAAATATCAATTACAATATAAAAATTATTGAAAGTCTGTTTAAAATGTTGACTATTTTTTTAAACCCCTTCTGCCTTTTTGCGTTGCATTTTTA
This sequence comes from Timandra comae, assembly GCA_958496195.1. Lineage (NCBI taxonomy): Eukaryota > Metazoa > Arthropoda > Insecta > Lepidoptera > Geometridae > Timandra > Timandra comae. Next base: position 8,005,580 of record OY292370.1, read on the forward strand.
GTCCGGTTGTATTATAATTTCGAGTTTCGATTAAATAACATTTGTCATCACAGGGTTCGAGCATAAGCAGACGTGTTAGAGCTAAAAGGATTGAAGGTAAGGTGACATTCAAATAATTGATATATTTATACAATTTCGCATAATAGATACACATGATTAACGACTGCTAATTGTTTTCCTTGAACAGAATCTTCACCTCGAACCGACTCCGACACATCGGACAGCGACGAAGATGTGAAAAGACCTCCGAAAAAGAGTGACGATAAATCTGATGCTAAAAGTGAGATATTTCGCATAATTCCTTTTTTCGCAAGCAAAACCTTGCTTTTGCTTGTTAGTATACACCAATTATGACCGTATGATGTGACCGCAGATTTTATCTAAAATTTATATTACAGCTTCTTCAAGATCAAAAGACAGCAAGTCCAGCGACAGTGGTAGTTCAAGCAAGCCGCGTAAGAGACCGATTCGCACCATTACTACTCCCACAAACATCTCACCCGCTAAGAAACCTCGTCCTTCCACATCTACTCATCAAGGAAGAGATTACGACCTGAATGAAATAAGGTCGGAGCTCAAAGGTTTTAATACTGTGAAGCAGGAACCTGATGATGTTAAACCAGAAGCCTCAGAGAAGGCTACAGTGGCTACAGAACCAGCCCAGGCCCCGCCTCCTGAACCAGCCCAGCCAGAGAAGCAAGCAGAAGACGTCTACGAGTTCAAAGAACCAGAACCGTTCGAATTAGAACTGCACGATGAAAAAAAGAAACGAACGCACAGAATATTCGACGATATATCTCCCAGCAAATACACTACTGCTCTATCCAAGTCTTTGAGTGAAGAAATCTCCGAAGATGCAATAAAACCTCGACCGCCTTCCGTGAGATCAACTTCGTTGTCACCGTTCAGAGACTTCGGCACCACTCGTGACGTTGGTCGGCAAAGTCCGGAAGATGATTCCAAAGATGGCTTGTTCTCGGCAGATGACGATTCGTTCCATGGTGACGGTGGTCCCACTTTCGAAGGGTTCACTCCAGCGAAGAATCAAGAAACATACTCGAAGAAGAGTAAAGTGTCCAAGTTGAGGGAGCTGATAGATGATTCGCCGGACAGTCCCGCTGACGACGAACAATCTTCGGAAGACGAACCTGAGGATGTTAAAGAAGAGGAAGCCAAAGAAAGAGAGAGAGAAACGAGTCCAATACAGTTACCCAAAGTTGAGGAAATTAAATTACCGGAAACATCGCCGCCTGCAAAGGAAGACCCTAAACCACCTGTAGTCAAGTCACCTAAAATAGAACCTGTTAAGGAAGCTATGGAAGAGCCCACAGCAAAAGAAATCGCTGCCATTGACATAAAGAACATACCAGAACCACCAAACACACCTCCACCACTTGTTAAGAAAGAAATTGCTAAGAAAACGGAAGCACCTAAGAAAGTAGAGTTAATTAAAACCAGTATTATAATAGGGCCTGCTCTTGCTTCAACCAGCAATCCAACTGTTCCAGAAGTCAAAGAAAAACCCAAAGAAGAATTTGTTATTGAGGAGCCGATTAAATTGTCTTCAATACCTGTTCCTGCGACAGAACCTAAGGAACCTTTGAAAATTACGACTCCGAAATTGGATATAGAACCTGTCAAATCTAAGCTGGAACCTCCTTCAAGTCCACTCATAGACACGGAGGAAGATAAATCAGAACCAGACAGTCCGGCGAGAATAGACGTTATACCAGAGCCGCCGCCAGCGTTCTTACTACAATCAGAAGGACCCAAAATAGCCGAAAAGCTTCTCAAAGCTATCAGTAGTGCCAAAAGACTATCTATGTCACCTCCGGCTTTAGAAGCTCGTCCCGAAACTCCCAAAATTGAGCCCTTAAAAATTAATAAACCGGAAAGCAAGCTGTCACCTATAGCTCCTGAACCGAGGACTTCATTACTAAAGTCTGAACCGATCAAAATATTACCTAAGACCAGTGAAGTGACAAAGAAAACTGAGGATTCTATATTTGGTGAAACGTCTAACATAATAGATATGAAGCGAGACTTATTAGATATCAAAAAGAAGGCAGAGGAACGTATTTCGCCGCGGTTACAGAGTCCGCTTAGCATTCTTGAGAGAAGAAAGAGCGTTGCCGACTTACCGCTCAACGTTCCCGGTAACAAAAATAACAAGGTACTGAGTGATACTATACAGAAGCTGTCCAGTCAGATCAACCAGACGGTCGCCTCTGTTGTCAACATTCCCTTACCGCCGTTCCCGTCTGAAGATAGAAGCGAATCGAGCGATTCTGATGATTCGGATAGGAGGTGAGTTCTTTTGACTGTTTCTATATAAAATGCATAAGTCACGGCTTAGGTTCTATCTTGCAAATGGTAAGCAGTCTGCTCTGGGTAGTTGTTATCTTGTGATGAAAAGATCATGAATGTAGATTGGTTATTCCAGAGCACAAAACTGAACTACCAAATTTCAGCTCACATCTATCTATATTAGAATATTATACATTATTTTGGGGATTTTTATTCGAATACCATTTTAAATGACTATTGTATATAGGCAACTAGCGGTGCCCCGCGGTTTCACCCGCGTAGTTCCCGTAGGAATATGTGGATAAAATTATGCTAGAAACCTTCCCACTGAATCACTCTATCTATTAAAACAAACCGCATCAAAATCCGTTGCGTAGTTTTAAAGATCTAAGCAAACATAGCAACATAAGGACAGAGAAAGCGACTTTGTTTTATACTATGTAGTGGAGTACAATAATTATATTCTATACCAACATATAATTTCATATACAGGTTAATAATCGACAAAGCGTCAGTAGAGGAGTGGAGCGGGTGCGAGGCGGGCGGCGGCGCGGGCGCGGGGAGCGCGGGCGGGCTGCGCGCGCTGCACGCCGGGAAGTCGCCCGGCGAGTGGAGCGCCGGCGAGTCGCTGCTCATGCTCGAGGACGCCTGCAAGAACCAGCGGAAACATAGTACGTGGTTTGATAGCTGATGGGTTTGATCTGATAGTGACCACGGTTGCCCATGGACAATGGACATCTGTAACTCATAAAAGTCATAAGGCGCAAGTGTGTTGTCGGCATTTAGGGGGTAGTAGGAGGAGTTCAATGAAAAGAAGGCGGTATATTGAGCTAAATACTTCACGTCGATTTTCTGTGAGAGTGTGAAACTTTCCCAATCGAGCCAGCCCATGCATTTTGTTCTACCTCATCATCATGAGATTTCCGTAGAAGTATCAAATATATCCCCGATTTCATCTTTATCATCCAAGAACTGATACCAATGTTGTCGTACAGGTGCGAGCGTGGTAGTGGCAGGCAGCGGTCGCGCGATGGGCGCGGGCAGCAGTAGCTCCGCCGTGGGCGTGTCGGGCGCTGGTCCTGGCGGCGCGGCGCCGGGCGCGGGCGGCGAGGACGACAGCAACATCTCGCTGCTGCTGTGCGAGGAGACCATCCCGGGCTCGCCCGCGCCCGACGCCGAGCCGCACGCGCCGCCGCCACACCACACGCCCTTCGCCTCCGCGCCCAGGCACCATCACAAAGGTAACGACGGTAGTACCAACACTATCATAGAAGCAGTAATGCCCTAATACTCATCTCGAACTACAATAGGATCTAACACTGATAGAAGAACTAAATGTTACACCGCACCGGTATAAAGACTTCGATGATTTTGTTTGAACCTTGGTCAGCTGGACTGATATGAGTTTCACATGAATTATACCATCCCTAAAACAACAACTTAAAATATTCAGTGAATATTCGCGTTTGTGTAACATATTGTAACTTGTACCCCCAGAAGAGCGGCGAGGCTCGGGCAGTTCCCGCGGCGGCGGCGGCGGCGGCGGCGCGGCGGAGGGCGGGTGGGGGCGGCGGGCGCTGCTGGACAACACGCCGCCCACCACGCCCGACAGCAGTCTCGACATGTCGCCCAGGTACAACTACACCTACTGAACTCCACAAACGCCGCCACAAACTGGCTCAATAACCTGGACTTTGATATCTCATCCACGCATGATTAATGCCATCTTCTTCTTAGAGACAAGACTTTTGTAACAATTCGTGCCTTAGGCTATGATAATGGTGGTCATCATCATTGCTTTTAATGATAAATTTACATGTGCGTCAATCCAAACATTTTGTGCCAAAACTGGCCTAGGTATTACTACGCCACAACTAGTACATGTTCGAGTGAGCTAATTTCACTGACAAATTGAAATTATCATAATTGTATGAATTCAACAATATTTTAGATACAAGGACAAAAGACCTTTTCTAACCAGCTAATGTAATTTTTTTAGGCAATGTTTGTTCTTACTTTGGCACTTTTACTAGGTTTATTTACTTGGAGTAAAATCAATAATACACGTTTGTTTTTTAGAGAAAGAAGGATATCGGAGCGCGACAGTCCGTCAGATCGCAAGGACGACGAGGACGACAGCCGAGCCAACGACGGCGGTCTCGATATGGATAAACCTCATGGTAAGTCTTATTTTCTAACGCATTTGTATGGGTTGTTTACCTAAGTTATTCAATCACAGTCTACAACTCCAGGATTTTTTCTCCCTAAATTATATCTTCTACCAATTATTCCTAAAATTTGCTTCTGTAATTTCGCCAATACCTATCAAGTATTTTTCTACAGGATCATAAAAAGATTTAACATATTATCAAAATTCAAACACCTCACCTCCTCAAATATTGCTGATATTCTAAAATTACCAAGTAAAGTTGATAAGCATCAGAACAACCTGGGTTCATAATATAGACTATTGTACCCATTTTCCACACGACTAATCCGTTCGCCCTCCGCAGGCGGTCGCGCCCGCAAGCCGTCGGAGAGTTCGGGCGCGCGCGGGCGGCGCCGCGCGAGGAGGGACACCGACGACACGCATGCGCTCAAGTACAACTTCTACGTCGATCTCGGTCAGTATATGATATGTTTATACAGCAACTGACCACTAACTAGGTCCTAAAAACTGTATCTAGGGTATCACAAACTATCTAGAGATCCATTTTTTAGGAATTTATAACATGGTCCTCCTCAGCAAATTAAGACAGCTAGGCTTTTGCAATGAAGTGGCATCTAGCAAACCTGGTTTTGGCCACTTAAAAAAAATGCATTGTTTACCCTTCTTTTATCTGGGAACTCATATGTCTAGTTTCTACATTACAATTAATTTCCCTTTTCCAGATCCAACATGGGACTGTCAGACTCGTATCAACGTGTTGACGTCTCGCCTCGCTGACCTACGGAAGGTGTACCACTCGGTGAAAGCGGAGCTCGCTGCTATCGACAGGCGGCGGAAGAAACTCAGGAGGAAGGAACGGGAGGGTAAGGATTACTGTACACTCTTATAAACTTTCCAATTCCGATCCCGTGGAAATTTAGGGATAAAAAGTGACCTAATTGACATAACAATCTAAAGACAAAGAAAGAAATTCAGAGTAGTAAGTGTTAGCCTGTTGCTCTATGATATCAGCTATCAGAGAGTGAGTCTTTTCAAAATCGGTCCAGTCAAATATTCGCCGCAACAAAGATAGAATTATGTTATTGAAGTTTTTGATATATTTTTCTAGAATAGGAAATTTATATTCTAGGGCTATAATTAGGTGAATATTTTACTTTTTTGTTTGTATTTCAGCTGTAAAAGCAGCAAAGGCGGCGTGTTCGTGATGAACACCCTTACCAAGCAAGACAGTGGAACGATCTGTTTATTCGTTTTAGAATAAACAGCACCCGATCATTGTGTAGATATGCCTCATAAATGCGCTGTAAAGCTGGATGTACGAGTTTGTATATGGATTTGAATAGATAACAAATTTATATTGTACAATAAATATTGTGAATAGAAACTATAATAATCAATTTTTATCTCTCGGAGTTTTTATTGATTTTGTTACCTTGTGGTATTAGTTTTATAGAGATAGTTGTAAATGCATTTCAGTCGTTTTAAGAGCAATGAAATAATATAATATACTTAATTGATGTGCTCGGGGCGAAAACGGGCTTCTAATAATACTGTCGAAGACTGAGGTATCGAAATGATAACGCGACATACTGCGAAGACTATATTTATTCCCTGGAAAAATGTTATTCTCAGAAATAATCATGTTTCTTTAATAAACACTTAATTAATTACACAAATCTTTCATTCCATAATATCCTTCGTCCTCAACGATAGACAAATCACTCAAATATAGACATCAATGATGTCGTATCAAACGGTCGTCGGGTGGTGCGGGCGGGCGCTAGTAGTAGTTGGGGTACTGCGGCCACGGGTGCGGGTGGTGCTGGTAGGGCGCGGGCGGCTGCTGGTAGCCCCAGGGCGGCTGGTAGGGCTGCGAGTACGACTGGTCGTAGGCGGGCGGCGCGTAGTAGCCGGCGGGCGGCGCGGCGCCGGCGGCGGGCGGCGCCTCCTTCTTCTTGTCGGGCGCGGGCGGCGGCGGCGCCTCGTGCTTGTCCTTGCGCGCGCGCTTGCGGAGGTGCTTGGCCACGAGGCGCGCGTGCGCGTGCGCCGCCCGCGCCGCCGCCGCGCCGCCCAGCTCCTCGCACAGCTCGCGCCGCCGCCACGCCATGCTCGCGCACATCTCCGCCTCCGCGCCCTCCACGCGCTCGTACGACTGCACCAGCTCTGTGGGAACACGACGTTGTAACGTTATTGAACCGCCTACCTATATGAACTTAGTACTAGGCTACTTATTAGAATTATTCGACCTACATTGACACAATCGATAAAAGCCTCTTTCGGAAACTAACCGTCCAATTCCTCAAAAGGTGTGTCGGGCGTGTGCAGCGCCAGATCAAGCCGTTGCATGTGCAGGCGGTGGTTGAGCGGGTCGCGGGCCACCGCCTCGTCCAGCACGGCGCGCGCGGCGGGCGGCTGGCGGCGCACGTGGAACAGGAACCGCGCGTACTTGATGGCCAGCGCCGACGCCACCGCCTTACTCTTAGCGGCCGCTATGTACCCTTCGTACAGCTGCGAACATTTCTCGAAGTCGCCGCGACGACGTTCTAGGTTGACACGCCTGTAAAGAGGGTTATTTTTAAGATATTGATGTTATTTAAATTAAGAAGACGGATTTATAAGCGGATGTAGTCGTGACCTGTACTGTATCTGCACGACGTTGGGGCAGGTTTTCTCGATGCGGTCGAGGATGTCGGCGGCGCGCGCGTGGTTGCCGTGCGCCTCCTCGAACTGCGCCCAGTGCAGGTGCAGCTCGGGCTTGTCGAGGTGGTGCACGGTGCACGCGCGCTCCAGCACCTCGCGCTCCACACTCACCAGCTCGGGGTTTGACTCCGACCGCTCCTCCAGGAACTTTATCAACTACAAACAACAACAACATCCATCATTCTATAATCTGTCTGTGTCAACGACAGTTTGTTCCAAACTCCGCTAGCTAGCTAGTCCACGTAGAAAGAATGGAAGAAGATCGTGCCGCCAAAAAAGTAAACCTGGGGCGCCCTGATGGCAAACAACCCGTAGGAAAACCTTGGTGCAAGGCACTATGGCGTCGCTTAATATCAGAGTCCAAGATCCACTAAGCTAGTAGTAATGTTAACCATATCGTACATACCCGCATCCAAAACTCTTCATAGAGCGCGCACGCGATCAAACACCGCTCGTGCAAGATGAGCGCCCGCTTCAGCGTGCCGTGTTGTTTCTCCCATTCGAGGTACGACTTCCAGTTCTTCACCTGACATCTCTCTAGAGGTTTCACGTGGAAATATGGCCGTTTTATCTAGAATATAATAGTATTTATTTATAAATCAAATACGCATACACAGACAAACATACTCAGAAAGTAATCCTCACCCCTTCTTCAAACGTCCACCGCGCCGCGACCTGCTCGCCCGTCGTTTTGTGTACCTTTCTTCTGGTCGCTATTATTCTTTCCTTTATGGCTTGCGCTTCTTCGTCTGAAGCCTGTAACACGTCATCAATAGTAATGTCCCTCTGTTTGGTGAGTTACTATAAGTATGTGTGTATGTGTATGGCTATACAGTCAGTGGTGATGTCCCTTAGTGTGTGTGTGTGTGTGTGTACGTACGACGTGGTCGGGCGGCTCGTCCTCGCCGGGCGGCAGGTCGGGCGGCGGCGCGGCGGGCGCGGCGGCGCGCACCTCGCCGCGCACGAGGACCAGCTCCTCGCGCGACACCACGCCCGTCACCGGCTCCGACATCACGTGCTCTTGGAAACTGGACACCACACACGTTATACTCAGATACTAATCATATAATTATAATATTGGTAAATGCAATGGCGGGAAACAATAGGATCCTGAACGAACCGAAAGGTTTTTAAAGAAGGCCTACAGTTAGTAGACAATAACGGAAGAAGAAAAAATATTATTTAGGTTAGATATTAAATACGCCTGAACTATGATGTTTTATAGTCTCTGTATCACCGAGAAAAAACTATTCGCGGGGTTAGCTACGATCTCCAGTACACTATGTCCTTTTGTGCAATATTAAACACTCACTTGTCAAAGTGTGATGTGTACCCGAGGGTGGGCGTGGCGAGGAGCCGGTCGTATATGTTGGTGACGTTGAGCGCCGACCCGTTCTCCGACTCCCACTTTATGTACGACTCCCAGAGCCGGTCCGAACGGAACTCCAGGCCGCACGCCTCTGGAATATGATAATAGTTATATTTCAGCAGATTGGATCGTAAATACAACTAATTTATAGATGTAAAAGTTTACCTATAGCTCTTTCGTACTGCGATCTGATATAAACGTGATCGTCTGTCCGCGTCGCTTTAACATGATTCAAATAATGTATCCAAAGATCAACGGACAGAGGTATAGCTTTCAATCCTCTTTCCAAAACCTGAAACATAGAAGGGCGTCAGAGGCGGTCGACGGTCGGCCGAGCGGCGCCGCGTTCGCGGGCCCGCTATGAAGCAAAGGGAATAAATCAATAGCATTGTATTGTACCATATTGTATAGTATAGACGAAGCGAGCGGTCGGGTCACAGAGCTGAGAGCTATCGTGTGATAACTGCCGACGACTCGCTTCAGTCTATCGATATATAAAAATGTTTGTCGGGCATATTACACCTGTGGTCTGGCGCGACGACTCGCCGCGCTGCCTCGCCGCTTCTTCCTTCCTAACGCCATTCAATGGCTATTTAATGCCACCTGTGCTCCATGGTACCATGGATTCGGTCAATATTAAACTTAAATAATATTATGCCATTCAATTAACGTATGCGACTTAAACATTAAATATATACATGAAATAATATTACAAAACATCACACGAGTACAAAGTATAATAATTGTATGCACTAAATTATAAAAAATACACCACAACATATGAACCACTAGATCGAAATCTATGTGACGTATTCCGATGCCAACTGTAGCGTTTGCCATAAGAACATCGAGGGCCTCGTTGCACTGTTGGGAAAAAAAATAATTGCAAAATACCATTTATGTCTATAACATTACAAATTCCAAGTCAAGTCAAGATCAAGTACAAAATATTAAGACTAATTAAGCATTACCAAACTTGTGACTTATAAAATATGTTGTAATAGAGTGCGGGCGCGCGGGTCTCACCTCGAGGCATTTCTTTTTACTTCCTTTACGTTTCTCGTAGTCGGCGTACTTGCGCCAGTAGCCGTAACAGTACGGGTAGTGCGAGAGGAACGCGTCGTACGCCTCGCGCGCCGCCTCCACGTCGCTCTGACAACAGGACAACACACTGCGTATAGCGACAACTCTTGGACAACATGTAGTAGTCCCACCACGACGAACAATCAGTTGGCCCTTGCCGATCGACATTGTGTATTCGGTTCTCATCGCTTCACAAAGCAATAAGATTAGCGTTTATTTTCATCATATGATATATTCTAATTTCTCGTAAAACTTTATGATAGATATAGGTACTAACTCTGTAGTTTTATCTGTTTCATTTCATTATCCCATGGGAATAAAAGTACTTGTTCATGATCAGTTTATCCGTGACCATGGCGCTTGCAACAGCGTCAAAATAACGGAAACTCGAAATAAATAATACAATACAGTATCAAATTACATGTATTTTAATATAAACATGTTCTCATCTTACCTCCTGATCGACATACTGCAGTAGATAAGTCCACCCCGTGAAGTCGGTGGGGTCATCATTCACTACTTTCCAGTACTTGTCCAGTTCTGGTAATACTTTTTTCTTTGGTTTCTCGTCTATTGAAGCTCTTTTCTCTGAAGGCACTGGTTTGCTTTCGCCATTCTATATAAATATTATTTATATCAGTTATTATCAAGAGAGACCTTTAAAATAGCATCGGGCTTGAGATATAGACACGCAAGAATCAAGGAAAAAGAAGAAAGGAAGTTAACAGCGAAAACTACCAGTCTCAAGGCCGATATGCACATTGCACACACTATTTACTATCCGATATGTATCGCTAAAGATCAAATTCTGTGCATTAATATATAATGCATCATGGCGTATAGGCATTAAAGTATAAACCATAAGTTAAATAAAATCTGTGTGTGTGTGCTTATGTATGACTTTAAAAGAGACTGATTATGTTATACCAACATTCTGTACTAAAAGTATCATCTAACAATAGGATACCTTAGCGACAGCCTGTTTCTTGCTGGAGGACTCTGTCTCGGAGGTGGGCGAGCCGGGGTCGTACCCATCACCTTCCTCGTCGGGTTTCCTCTTGCGCGACTCTTTGGGTTCCTTCTTGGAGGACGGCAGCTCGTCTTCTGATACCACCTATAATAATATGGTTTTTTAATGAAAGTAAAATAGACAGATGCTTATATCATCAGCCTATGATGACCTCAAGGCTCGAGCCTAAAGACCTGATCACCGGTCTTAAGTGTGCATCAAATTTATATTTTTTCAAGCTCATCTTAATCCTTGATGTCCAAACGGATTATCACTTTTAGACTTTATGCTTTAGTATTTAGTTGGCTTAGATGGCTCACTTGAGTGGATTATTGTAGTAGACATAATATTTTAATCTCGTTACAAAAGCTTCTAGATCCAAGATCATATGGAATTGTTTATTTTTATATTTTGTTTAATACATGAGCTGACATTCAAATAAATATCTAACATGCTTTTATTCAGATAAATGCGAATAAAACGTAGTCTCCATACCTCTGTATCAGCGGGTAGTTCAGCCGGTTTCGGCCCTGGGAGTTCGTCGTCGGAGACATTCTCCGCGTCTTTCACGCTCGGCTTCTGGACTTCGGGTAACTCGTCCTCTGACACTACTTCTGTTTCTTCTGCACCTCCCATCTAGTATCAAGAAGTTAAACATTGAAAAATATTTGTATACATGGCAATTTCTCAGGGTTTTGTGGTAGAACGAATCTTAAAAACTTTATATAAAGAAAACTGTATGGAATAGCGATTATTGCTGAAAGCAGTTCAAGTCTCAAAGCCGATGTAAAAAAAAACTAAAACTCAGGTCAGGACCTGTTATTTGAAAAAAAAAAGATCACCTTTTATCACTGCATCTAATAGTGTTGCTATTAAGGATCAAATCCTGGGGCATAATAAATTACATATAGATAACTTTAAGAAAATGCTCATTATGTTGGCATTAATATTTAAGGTACAATTCCACTTTACCTTAGGACTCTCAATTTCGCCATTTTCATTTTCTGTCATCGGTCCTCCACTTACTTCTACAATTATTGTACCGTTCTTGATTTGTGATTTTTGAACCGCTATAGACACCTTACAATACAGGAAAATATAGTGTTAGATACTTTGTTATGGAAAATACTTTTAAAAACATAGAATAACTTAATTTTAAACCACTAAAAATTCTTTACAGGCACAGTTTACAGGAAACAAGATAAATTGTTAATATTAAAAAGCTATTTGTTATCTCTAATGTGTAAACTCTAATTATAATTAACTAAAAAATGTTGTGGAAAGGAAAGGCTACATATCTTTTGTATTAAAATATAAGGGACAGTACTACACAACTGCTTTTGGAAGAGTGTAGTTAAAACTAGTTCTTAGGCTACATTTACACGTTCGGCGAACCTCTGCGAACTTACATGGCACACGAATTTAGAGACTTTATTTATTGGATAATTATTGTAGAATAATAACTAAGCCAAAGCGAGCGATGCTTAATATCCTCATATTCAGAATTTCGTGTTCGTGTATGTTCGAAGATACTCGGCGAACATGTATGTAACATTACGGAATTAGTTTACATACAACGCCAAAACACAAAACTGCGAATGCATAGTTAAAGCTGAGATCATATCATTTAAATTTTCATTAAAGGGCACACATGTGACAATAAGCTATCAAAAGATGGAACAAAAATGTTCACAGACATACACTGTGTCAGTTTTGTGCCTTGACCCTATGTCATTATGAACCCATCACCAAATTAATATAGGTAATTTGAAATGATTTAGTCAAAATTTAAAGCTGTTAGATAAGGCTTTAGACCGCTACCAATTTTATGTACCCACAAATGTTAGTAAATTGGAATAAAAACTTATTTTTAACTGTTAGTGTTCTCCCAACTATGTAACTATAACCAAGCTAAGTATTGCTATTTATAAATAAGTTTATTTAGCTATTATTGTTAGCTGTTACTCAAAACCTGTGCTCAGCAAATAGGGGATTGTTTGGTGACCTAAATACCTTATCGTTAGAATCCTCATCGACATTTTTTTCTTCATTATTTGCCACTGACGAAGAATTCTCACATTCTGTATCCTATTTAAATAATAATATATTAGGTATTACATTTTATTATGTTCTAATTTTACTGTTTTTTTTTTGTCCTATTTATTACATAATGAGATGATCATGTTATGTTATATATTAATTATGACCAAGTATGTACTATTCAATTATTATTTTTTTGTTTTTAATTTAAAATAAGACTATGAAGTTACTAAAATGATTTTAAAAATTGTTTCACTTCCTTTTTCATATTTATTATTCCTGAAATATTCTTTTCCAGGACATAAATATCAAGATACAGTTAGTAACCCATTTAAAACTTAATATTACTAAAAAAAAAATATATACTAACATTTCCGGATCTGATTTCTTGTACTAAATCATTCCTGAGATCGTTTTCATCCTTCTGAAAAAGAATAAAATGATTTTACTTAGGACAAGTCTAAAGTTACCAAAAAGACATTAAATGCCAGTTAAAGATGTTGTGGATCCATTTTCAAAGGGCAGAACTTTTCATTAGTTTGAATAGAATCTTAGTAATTGTTATGGTAAATAAATACTTACAGTTTCATCATCATTCTCATCTAGGAATTTCTGAAAATTAGAGAATAAAATTAAAAAAAAAACTTGTAACGGAAAACATTTCTACCATAAAATCTGAACAGCTTGGGTGCTTTGTATTTATTCACAGATTCTTATAAAATAAGTTGTAGAGATACTTTATTATATGACAAATATTAATACAGGTAAAACTGTAGTGAATACCTAGTATATATACCTATAATGTATGTAAACAACATACCTTTTCCGAACCAAGATTAGAGTCATTATTGTCGTTGTTACATTCATTGTATATTTTATTGTTAGTGTCATCATCAGCCGGCAATTGACAGCTGGCTTCAGACTCACTCACATCAAAATCATGTTCGATCTTCTGTTTTTCTGTAACATCATCATCAGTATCAAAGGCGGGCTTACACGCGGAGTCGCTAAGCATCGAGTTGCCTTCGGACAGTTCAGCGTTCAACGAGTCGCTCGGGAACGTGACGGCGTTGTCCCCGACATCGAACGACTCCGAGTTGAACCCACGACTGTTGTTCTCCAGGTAATCGCCTACGCTACCGGTCGACAGTTCGACAGCATTCAGAAAACCTTGATTCGAAGTCGAAGACTCGTCTGCGCCCGCCTCCACACTGTTGAACTCCCCTTCCGTCAACAAATGTGACAACCCGTTGGAATTCTCGTTTATCAGCGGCCCTTCGTCAATATCCATCTGTCCGTCTGATAAACATTTCTAGAAAAACAGTAAAACGCGACATTTAATTAATAACATAGGTACACATTCAACAGGAAATAAATAACCTAATCGAAATTGTATTGTACTTACTTGTACGTCAGAACTGGAGTCATCTTCCATTTTGTAACGCTTGCTTATTGCGTTTCAGACACCAATCTATTGCGTATACTTAACTTTAGCACATTAACACTAATTCATAAGCACATATCGACATTAAAAGTTATTCATAAATCACATGAAACATTAAAAAAAGCGCATTTAAAACAAAATCAATCGCCGAGATTACCGAAAGAGCGAGCCACAAGCGAGCCACGAGCGAGCGAGCATTTGATTTGTTTGATTTGTTGAACCACAGATTATGCATATGTTGTTGAACAATAAATAAGAGCCCAGAGATTATATAATACACAAAGGGATTTTATTATCTTTTGCTACTTAACAAATCTATTCTTAACCTTGACTGCAGCACAGTTTATCAGTAAAAGAAATCTTTGGGAGCGTTAAAAAGTAATATAGCTCCAACTATCCTTAAAATAACGTTGCCTAAAAAAAGGTCGCTCATGCAAAAATATCTAAATTATGTCGCATTTACACTAAGAAAGTGTGGCTGCCGCAATAATATAATTTGTTTTCTGTGGATTAAGTACATTTTTTTTATAGTTCGTTCTTCTTTTTTTCAACTTCAAAAAAATCCTAACCTTAAATAAAATTAAAGAAAACAGTGGTTCTATTTTAATTTTCAGTGGTAATTTGTATAAAAACCATTGCTTAGAAATGTTAGCATTGCGCTCTTTATTTAAAAAATCATGTACTATAGGTCCCAATGTATCTTGTACACAAACTAGGGTATGTAATTAAAAATATTTAGTTCTTACTTCCATAAATTGCTAAATTACTATGAAATTATAAACTATAGTTATATTTGTAACTTTAATTTCAGAATACCTTTATATTGAAAAGAAAAACACCTCCCCCTTTGCATAAAAAGGGTGGTAGACCAGCTAAATTTAGAGGAAGGCACTTTGTTTACGATTTAGTTAAAGATACAAACACAGAAAAGAAAGAAAATTTGACTCTAGTATTAAAGGAATTTGTGCCAGGTGAGGTCCAATTATTAATAAACCAATCACAATTTAGAAAAAAAACTAATATCCTGTAATTAACAGCCCCCCGCGGATTTATCGGTTTAAGTCCGAATCCCGTGGGAATTTTGGGATAAAAAGTATCCTATGTTTTATTCCTGGTTTTTAAGAACATCTATATAAAATTTCATTGAAATTGGTCCAGTAGTTTCTAAGCCTGACCAATATGAATAAACATTCTCTACCGCTAATTCTGTTTTTTTGCCATTCCCTTTGTGACTTCATTCTACTTTCATAAAATATTTTTTTAAACTAGATTAAATTTAATAGTTATTGATATAATTATTAAATATAAACTCTTTTATAAACATCTCCATAATACATATAATAAATTTAAATTGTAACCATTTAGCATATTAAATAGAATGTAACTTTGAATTGAGCCACATTATTATTACAAATACATCTTCCACATCAATAAAAAAACAAAACAATATAAAAAAATGTGTTTCAGGTGTGGGCAAAGTTGGTGATGTTATCACACTATCCCCGATGCGAGTGTACAAGGAACTCTTACTGCCAGGTTTCGCAGTATACGCAACACCGGAAAACCTACAAAAATATAAATCTGATGATGATTCTAAAAAGAATGTGAATGAATACAGTTCTCCATTTGTACATAGGGTAAATATTTAGATTTTTCTAAGAGATAAAAATTTAATTAAATGCAATTTTCCTATAAAAAAAAAATATACTTAACATTTTTATTTTTAACTGAAATGTTATTAGTACTTTTAAAATAATTTTACACAAAAATATAATTTATAAACTACTAGCAGTCCAGTGGTTTTATCCGCATAGTTTCCGCTCTCATAAGAATGCAGGAACTAAATTATGCTACAGACCTTTCTCTTGAAACAATATTTAAAAATCACCGCATCAAAATCCGTTGCATAGTTTTAAGATCTAAGTATACATAGGGACAGACAGTGGGAAGCGACTTTGTTTTATACTATGTAGTGATATTGTGACATACATCATCTTTATCATCAGCCCTTAGTTTTCCACTGCTGGACTTCAAACATAATATATATTTCGTCTACAACAAAATTTACGAATACTTCCAAAACTTAACTTTTAAAAGAAAACTAATCATGTACATGTATTACAGACAATGAAATGCCTATCGAATTTGGTGTTACAAATAACCATGAACAAACTTGAACCTTGGATCCTGCAGCCTTGGCATGTGAGGGCGTCTCTGCGCAAGGCCGGCTTCGTCGTGCCAGAACACGCCATACAAATGCCACCCATTGAAATCAAGGGACCTGACCTAAACCTGCAGGATAAAGAGTTCTTTATCACTGTTACTGTAAGTTCAAATTTGTATGAATGTTAAACCCTTCAAATAGATTGTTCATCGTGGAACTATTAGTAGTGAATGGTACTGTAGCAATTATTGTTTACCGCCGTTGCATTACCTCAATAGTACCATTTCATAGAACTTGAATTGAATTGAATACCTTAAATTTTCCAACAAGAATTTCGTGCGCACTAACTATTTTATATTTCGCATGTTCATTTTGCACGTCTCTTTAAGTAAAATATATGTCCCATCCCATCCCCTATTTTAATAATTCATGATCGTCTGTGTGGACGCGGCGATATGCAAATATTGTGTCGTGACCAAATACATTAATTTTAGTAACAATATTTCCTCTATGTCTAATTCAGTATGTGTCTCATATTGTCGTTATATTTACTATTTCAGTTTACAACCTGCTATGTGAAGTAGTTAATTTCGTAACTCACACACCATACACCTCTGTAGTTTACTATTTTTTATTTTTCCGATAAACTTTAGGTACTTACTTTTCTCTCTTTCTTTTCAGATAAATAAAAAAGAAAAAGTCAATGTTAGATGTAGAATTCACCACTGGGCTACTGGTCTGGACAGAATCCCCTGGGAAGAAAACCATTGGGCGAAACCTGCAGAGCCACTCATACCAGAGCAGGCGCCAATCTTAGCAGAAATGCCACATCGTGGAGCATAAATTATGTATTTATAGTGAATAATAATCTTATTAGTTTATACTCTGATATTTTATTTGATTTTGTAAATAAACCTTGTTGTAAAAATAAGCTTTAATATTTTCAAGCACTTTATACTAGAAAGAAAACCATTTATTGATTTTAAATATGTATTTAAAACACAAAATTTAAGACACATTTCTTGAATGCCATAAACTCATTAAACATAACGATTAGAATTGGACAATTTGGGTTAAATTAATTACCTCCAAATCAAATTTAAACATTATAATAATTTAATTTTTTTATGTTACTTTCTGATTTTTCATTTCATTAACTCGTTGTTCCTCTACTGCCGGTTCGTGTTGATACCCTTGTTCATTATCCAGAACCTGTTCCACTTGTTCCATAGTTTCCACATTTTGCTGTTCGTAATTATATTCTTCGTAGACCTGTTGCATTTGTTCATATTCGGGTGCAGCCGGGTGGTGTTCGGCCGTCTGTTGTTCATAGCCTTCTTGCTGTTCAAATTCTTGCTGCGGCTGGTCAATGTTATAGTCTTGGTACCCCGCGTATTGCTGCTCGTAACTCTGGTCGTAAGGCTGCGAGGTCTCCTCGTGCTCATTTATCTCCTTCGGATAAGCCTCCTGTTGTTCCATACCTTCGTAATATGAATATTCTTGATCCTGTGGATAGTTCAGGTTTTGATTGTATTCGGCGTTGTACGCGTCGCGCAGGTCTTTCGGTTGGTATGGATCATTTTCTTTAGCATTTTCTTCTGTGTAAAACATATTTCTTTGTTCGTCTTCAAAAGCATCGATACCAGAATTATCGATAAGGTTCTCGGCAGTACTTTCTGGAACCACATTTTCCTGTTGTTCAAGTGTTTTGTTATTAGCTACAAATCCTCCTGGAGGGTTTTCTGACTGATTTTGTTCTGGATTTTGAGCACCCTCAGCTTCACTTTGGATACCTTGCATGAATTCTGAGGAACTCATTACCTGGATAGGCATATTCTGGTCATCATAAATATTATTGTCTTGTTGGGGTGCATGTTCCTGATATTCAACAGTTTTATTCGGATTCGTGTATTCATTATTTTGTACATGCTCAGCATCGTTTCCTACGAATTCTGCATTGTTTTCTGTATATGCCACATTGTTCTCTGCATAAACCGCATCGTTTTCTACATATGCTACATCGTTTACTACATATCCTGCGTTGTTCTCGGCAAAACCCGCATTATTTTCTGCATATTGTGCGTTATCTCCATACCCTGCGTTATTTTCTACATACTCAACATTGTTCTCTTCAGATCCAGTTTTATGTTCTACAATTTGTTCTGAGGGAACGGTTTCTGGTTGGAACTCTTCACTAGGCACATATTGTCCATATTGTGGCTGATCAATGTTAACATCCCTTTGTGCTTCATTTTCTTTCATCACATATTCCGATGGATCTGAGCTGTCTTGTGTTATCTCCGGTTCTTTAACATTATTATCTTTTATATTTAATTTGTCAAAGGCTAGACATTCTTTTTGTTCTATTTGCTGATTAATCGGCAAATCTTTCTCTGGTATTTCTTCTTCGTATTTAGTGAAAATGTCGTCATGTGTAGTTTCGTATTTATCTGCAACTGGGGTCTCATATTTGGATTCCACGTTAGATAACAAATTAGTTTTATCGCCATAGGCTTTGAAATCTTCTTCTTTATCTTTGTTTTTCAATTCCTCTAATATGTTGTATTTGCTCTTCCAATCAGTGCTTTCAATAATGTTACTTACTGGTTTAGGTGAATCGGCGATTGTTCTAGCTTCGGGTGTAATTGGAGTTAAGAATGGTTTATCTTCTTTTGGCATAATGACATGTTCTGTTGGATACAGAGTCCTTAGTTTCGGGATTAGAATATATTTTTTACTAATTTCATTTAAAATCGTTGCGTCATCTAAATAGTTTCTTGGCGTTGGGATGTTTAGTTGGAGATTATTTGCGATTGGTTCAGCCACTTGGAGCGGGATATCTTGATGAGGGGTTTGACGTATAATCGGTATTACATCCTCATGAACTCTTAGTTTTTCTGGACGATATTCAACTCTGTTTATATTAGGAACGCAGTATTCTCCGAAAACAGTCTAGAATAGAAAATATTATTATCAATTATTATTTAGCTTGTTGTACTTTTTGTATTATTTAAAAAACTTACCTTGGGTCGGAGTTGTACTGCCGTCGTACTGGTGTAACGCATTTTGTCGAGACATCCCAAAATATATTCATTTCTTTCCTTACGTTTCTTATCTTCTTCAAGGAACGCATCGTAGCGCTTTCTTAAAGCGTTCACTCGATCAGACTTTATACTGGAAAAAGAGTTTATTTTACAAAAAAAAATGTTTGTTTTTGGAATAATTATTAGATGTTTTTATACTTTTTTTCGGATTTTTTCCCCATGTGTTCATATAACTGCGTTTAATATTTAAAGTATTAGCATGGCGTCTGGCATCGCAGCCCGATGTAAACAAAGCAATGTCTTGCCAACCTTCGCGAAGGTTCGCATGCTTTGGGACTTGGCGCGCCTTGTTACCAATATCGTAAACAGATTCGCTTGCAACCTTCCAAACATGCACGTTTATACTAAGCAAACTTTTGTATTTACTATTCTATAATTTTAATATGAAAAGGGCACGCCTTATTGAATTTCAACCAGCTAATTGTAAGTTAAGGATATCAATGTATCCACTATTAGGTAACTCAGGTTTCCTGTATGAGCATCTACACAAATCTACCTGCATATATCATCATTTGTTTATGTCATCTATTTGTTAATTTGTATAAATTACAAAGGCAGTTCGTCTTTTGTACTATTAAATTGACAGTTTTCCGCATCAGACCTCTAAACGGCCTGTATGGCATGCTATGATTAAGTTTTGTATTTCTCTTATTTTTACGGTAGCGTTATGTTAAAATGAGTAATGGGAAACACGGGAAATGCTTTTTCGGGAATAACCCCCCAATGCCTACTGCGAATATTATGCGGTTTAACTCGTTTAACGTGCTCCCCGAAACACGGAAACCTTATAGAAATAATAATTCCGAAGAAACCCAGTCTGTACACGGCCGATGCAGTAACAGTCTCCAAATGGTACGATGTTCGCCATCAGCCCATAATAGCTTCGTGTAACGCCAACTTGAAGCCATAAAATGACCTTCAACCTTGATTTAAGTTACCCGACGAAAACTATTTTAGACTATACAGTATACTGAATATGTAACATTATTATCAATATAAAAGCTAGGTTTTATTGAAAACTTTATTTAAAACTACAAAGTTTTAATGTAAGTAAGTACTTGTTCGTTTTTTTTGAAGTAGCAGAGGTAGGTGCAAGAATAATATAATTGGTATCCATCATACCTACATGGGGTTTCAGAAATGACTCAAATGAGGTACATTTTGTAGGACACATATCCTCATCCATTATCCAAATTTCTTTGAAGAATTTGCAAATAAGTATACTCGTACTTATACGTACTTACCTACCTTTTTATGTAGGAATAAGTATTCGACAAGTTCCCCTTTTACGCTCAAACTTTTTAAAGGGCATTCTAACTACTTAGAGCTATTTTGTTGAAACAAGCATAATAATTATTATGCTTAATTGCTTGCCCAATGATGGTTGGTGATCGCCAGACTTAAGTTTAGAAAATAGCACGCACCTACATTGCTTCACCCAAGAATCAAACCTAGGACCTCGGGTAAGACGGATGCACCAACAAAAAATACATATACCAACTAGCTATATCCTGCACAAATCCCAATCCCATGGGAATTTTGAGATAAAAAGTGTATATAGGTATGTGGTGTTATTCCTGGTTTTATGGAATGTCTGTCATCTAAATTGGTAACCTATTTTTTACTGTTAAATTACCGTTTTATAGAAGACTGAATTCTCATTTGCATTGATCCATAGCATCTTGAATTGCATAGCAGTAGTTTCATGTCCTTGTATACTACTTTATTTAAAAGTTTAATGTGTATCCATTAAAATAAAAACGAAAATATGACAAATTTAATTTGAATTTTACCGCATTTACACGCCATAGATAATACATACTATCATATTATGTCCCGTTTTATTACGTCCACTGACATAAACCCACGATAAACCAGTTTCCTATCTCAATGGTCCCGTTTGTCTTCGTCTTGTCCTGTCATGAAATGAACTGTCAATACTGTCATCTGTCTGGGTGATATAAATTTTAGAGGTTATGACCTTAAAAAATAAAAACAGAATTGTTTTATTTTAATAAATTCTAGTTTATATATAAATACTCAAAATTAAATCGTACGAAAAACAAATCGGTAAATTCTGTTTTACGGTAGAAGTTGTAAACAAATCCTTATTTAAATTCTTGAATTCTTTGTGTTATGTAAACATAAAAGTTTTCAAAATTATTTTAGGATATGGTGGTCCACAATTGGTGGCACCGGTTCATCCGCCGGCGTACTAAACCTATCCCTGATGATGTGGCTATGTTATGGAAACGGCGGCTGAGTATAGTGTACGGGTTGATCGCTTGGAACGCTTTCGGTGCGGTCCTGTACTGTGTGTATCAAGGGAAAACGGATTGGGCCGACTACTACGGACTTAAAACTGAAGAAGAAAAGGCAACTAGACCTGGTAAATTACATTTAGTGTAGGAAACTTTAGTCTGTACTGTCAACTTGCTGTCTGCAAGTAAAAAATACTATTATGAATCTATTTTGTACATGGTTAATCTTCAGTTGCGTCTTACAAAACAAACAAAATTTGTTTAATAAACTTACCTTTGTAGCAAAGCCAAATATTAAATGTTGTTTACTGTTACTGCCCAATATGCTATCATCAATATACAACTTATTACCTTCTAAAAATCTAAAAGGACCTAGACTAAGAGGTCTTTGATATAACTGCCCTCTCACAGGTACATTATAATACTAAGTTATTCTACACATACAATCTATAGAGATTTTTGAATATTCAATAGAATTGTGAAATTCAATGAGTTTAATTTGTTTCAGCTGTTGCATGGGCCAACACTTTAGGTATTAAAAATGCCAAAGTATATAGAATAGCAGGATTTCAGAAAGTTGGTGAATATGACATAGTTGAAGGTGAGGCTGTTGATGAAAATGAAGCCACACCAACAAAAACTGAAGAAGTTCAGGAATGAAGAAAAAATCATCATGTTTTGTTTATATATGTAAATAGAATTTCGTTAGAATAAAACTCATAATGTATGTAAAAATGTTAATATTTATTTCTTATAAGGCACTTTTACTTATCTTTACAATGTTATATAAAAAAATTAGGATCCATTTTGTAAATGTCTTCATAATAAAATAAAATTGTTTGATTACAATACAATAATGGGCATGTATATGAATAATTAGATAGAGATCACAGCTCAATAAGGCAAATGATAATTATATTAACAATTTGAATGACCTTGGTATGTAATACCGCGCCTCCGCCTCCTTTCCAACTCCTGCAATAAGGCTGACCTGAAAACATACAATATAAATTAAAAGATACTACATTTACTGACTGGTCCCATGTAAATGTGTTCCTAACTAGGTTTATTACTTTTACCAAAGTAGGGCACCAACATTACGTACAGTTAGGGTCTATTTCACCATCTTCAAGTAACCTTCCGAGTATCTAGCAACATGTTATGTCTTTGTCACTTGACATAAAGTAAGAAAAAGACAAAACTTACTTTACTTGGTGAGTAACTTTACTTGAAGGTCGTGAATAGGCCCTTAGCGTCAGATAAAAGGAATCTCCCTCGGTTGGCATACCAAAGTAACATTACCAAGCAGGTACCTTTCATCTGATGCTAACCATACATGCATTGAAACACCTATTTATTTGCAGTAGAAAATTGATTGATGTACCTGTACTGTTCATACTTCATGACAATGAGTTGTAACTCCTGCTTGTAGAGGCGCGTGAGCATGTCCGAGAAGCAATCCAGTTCACTCAGTCTGAACATGTTCCAACGCAGCTTGTGGTCTAACTCTTGGTCGGCTATAATAAAGGAAACACAAATGATTATCCGTTTTAGTTGGATCAGTCTAAATTTCAGAGTAATTTAACAGTTAAAATACTTTAACTATCAATATTTTCACACATATTTTCAAAACAGATAATTTAGGATAGATATTTGTAGCAGTGAATTGATTCAATTTACTGTTTGGCTAGGATTTTCATTGAACAAAGCCTAGTTTTAAAGCAGGCACACACTTATAAAACACTATGTCACGCAACATTATATTCACCTTTTGAATACACAATAAGCCAGTGCGGTATCTCCTCTAGAAGATAAGGCGGTACAAGCGCAGGAACATACGGACTGACTACGTAGCACCCTCCAACCAGACACGGATGCGCAAACGTCGTTTGACGCGTTATTTCGCTAGAATAATACAAAAATATTTATTTTATTTCACGAAAACTCAGTAAGGACCTAAGACTTGCGGGAATAGTCTCCTGGTAGATGGGTAATGTGTTAATCCTCCACTGCGTATTAATATCGTAATATGTAGTTTGCTGCCAGCAGGATAACAGCTTATTTTTAATCGTGCGGGTGGCTGTCGTGCGTTTTTCCGGCTCTTTAGCAATCACTCTCTAGTTACATCCCAACAGCTGTATTGTCTTGTCTGTATCGTTTTGGCGATCGAATACCAAAAACTATAGTATTTACTAGCATGCTACGAAAACCATGAACTAACTTGAAATAGAAAACGCCGTGATGTGGCGTGGAGATACGCTGCCAGGGCTGCGGCACGCTCTCGAGCGGGTGCGTCCAGTGCGTGGTCTGCGTGTTGTGGTCCATGTAGTAGCGGCGCCCGCGCAGCGTGCGGTCCGCCGACCACCCCGGCGGCAGCGGCAACTCGCATTCTTCAGATCCTTATGACATATTTGTAAAATAAATATAGGGAACAATTTTAAAGAGGAAATGTAGAACTAGGTTACAAATGTATGTGTTTTAATCTTTTTTTCAATGGCAACTATACTATGGTACTAATGGTATTTATATCTATCCATACTACGTATTGCAAATTGTGTTTAAAATAAATACATATAATCTATGAAATCTAATTTCTCATTAATATAAGAAAAAAAAACTCCTTACCTTGACTACTTGAGATAATACTGCTTCCATGTGTTTTGTTATGATATGGCAAGACCGATGTATTCACATAATTTGAGTAAATTGGTGATGAAGATTGGCTCGCTGCTGGATATGCTGCAGTACATGAAAACAATATTTATTAATATAATAGTCTATTTATACTATAATAATTATTTTGATTGCATCTTGAGAGAAAGACAGATACAGACAGATAGGGGGAGATGGCTAGATTTTACAAACTGATAATAAAAAATACAGTTTAATTATCTTGTGTTTCTTTTTTCCTACTTGTTAATAAACAAATATGAACACATTTATTGCCAAAAAACAAAATAAATATAAAAAAAAAATACAATTCAATAAAGAAAAATTAAATCACAAATAAGAATTTTTGGATTAAAAGTATCATAAACAAAATCCTTAGTACACTCACAGTCATTACAGTTGTGGAGTCGTATGGAGTGCGGTGACGGCGGATGGAGTATGGGCGCGAGGCTCATGTTGGACGACAGCCGCTGCATGCTCGACTCGCGGGAACCGTACTGCTGCTGTTTTTGTTGTTGTACCTACAACATTATATTATGTTATTTATTTCTTAAAAACTAGAAATCTTCTTTATAACCTCAGTGTTAATAATAAGAACTAATAACTAAAAAGTAACCAGTAAACTGGTTTATCCTGTACATACTAATTCAATTTTTAAGGTAATGAAAGCTGAATGTTTGGGAAGTTATTTATTAAAAGTTTTTTTTTTAAGTTTAAGTATTGTTTAAATCATAGTAACTGAACTGAAAGACAATTAAAAAATAAGTTATAATAATTTTAAAAGTCTTGCAAAAAATCTAGCTGAATTTAAATATTTCCAATGTCTATGAAAGATATTAATAACAATCTGACCTGCTGTTGGTTTTGATATATTGGATCTTCCCTCTGCTGTCTGTAATATCTGTAACTTGTCTGTCTACTGAAAGAATCATCTATTTCATTCAATGTTGATTGAGATGCCTGAAAAATACAACCATTAACAATAAATACATATTTATATTTGAAAAGACAACAATGGTAAGTATATAATTTATTAATACAAATTATTTGAAAAAAATAACAAATTAAATGAATTGTTTATTTACCACATTAGAATCCAAATGATATTGTGAGTTGTAATTGTTTGAGGTGCCGGCTGTACTGGCAACTTCTGAACTGGTAGACAAACTAGCAAACCTATAATCATGATACCAGGTATTTAATTATTCATACAATTATGTAAAATATAATAAAGTTCTTTTTAAAGTTTAGAAATTATGATGGAAAAGTGTAAAAGGCCAACAAACTCAACTTCTTTTAATATTAGTTACAATTCATCAATTAGAAAATGTAAACTATTGAGCAAAGGCCTTGTCCCATTAACAAAGTGGATTATTATCAAAAGACAAAAATAATTGATTGTGGAAGACTCGACCAGAAATTGGAAATGAGCAGTCGTATAACAAGAAACAATAGAAGGGTTTGGGGGAGAACTTTGCCCAGTAGTGGGACAATACAAGTAACATAAAAAGAAGAATATAACATTATTCTGACATACCTGTGAGCTAAATTTGGTACAGACTCACTGGGTGTATACTTTCCAGCATGTCCGCTCATTGTCTGTGCTTTACCAAACTTCTTTTCATGGCTAGTGGACGCGCCCTCACCCGCCCCAAACGGCTGGCTTCGAGGTCTCTTGTTATGTTCTGTCGTCCATACATTTATAACTGAAACATTACACCAATGTTACATTGTCATTGTGTTCACTCTGATTTAAAATTGCAAGTTTATTTCTAAATATTATAAAGAGGAATGTGAAAAATATACATCTTCAATGTTGTATCCATCGTTCATACTTACTTGGAAGATCTGGAGGTGTATCCTTTTTTATATATTTGCCAACAACCCCTTCCTTTATGGCCTGGCCCTTCTGGCCTTTTCTTGATATCATTATTATTGTTTTTTGTGTTCATTTATAAAGTAAGATTTGTGGAAAATTTCTCACTGTTTGGCTAATTAAAATTTAAATTATCTTTCAAGTTATAAAATTAGAGGCAAATACATTTTTTCTCAAAAAATATTACACAGCGAGCGAACAGCGGAGTGAGAACAAAAACAATACTGACTGACAGTGACAGACAGCAGCATTGACTGGTGACATTTGACTACCACTGTTTTTCTGCGCTAATCCCGTACTCCCGTAAGAATTTTGAGATAAATGCCTAAAAAGTCTGCTAACTCCCATTCTGTTATGTATGTTTTATTCCCAGTTAAGAGCCATGTGAACTAAAAAATTTACATAAATCAATCCAGTAGTATTGGAGCCCTATCATTATAATACAAACAATAAAAAATGTGTTACAATGGCCGAATGCGAACTGAACCTTGGCTTAGGCTTGGGCAATAAATATCGATATATCAAAATATCGATATTTTTTCAGAAAAATATCGATATAAATCAGCGATATTTTTTCCCGCGATTTATCAACTTTCGATATTTATTTTTAGGTATCAAAATCGATATATTTTTTAGAGCTCTGCTGTCTGCTCATGCGTCACATCATGTCTTTGACCAAGTCGAGCGCGAAGCAAGCACTGCCGTACCATCCTTTACAGGAACCATTTCGCCGCATTTTCAGGCCCCTATTTGACAACCTCTGGATAAGACCAGAACGCTGAAATTTTCGTCATCCAGTAAGCTATACAATCACATACTTAAAATAAAATTTCAAGTCTGTAGGTCATTTAGATCCGAAGTTAAGCGAAAGCAAAGTTTCGTATTTATGACAGACACTCACTCACTCACTCACTCACTCACTCACTCACTCACTCACTCATGATCATCAAAATAGAACTAGTACTTCCCATAAACCTAGAGAGCTGAAATTTGGTACAGAGATAGGGTTTAATAGCCACATAAAGGGAAAACTATAAAAACAAGGATAATCGAACGGGAACGGGAATTATACGGGAACGGGAACGGGAATTGTAAGTCAAGAACGGCTGAACTGATTTGACTGAAAATTTGTGGGGAGGTAGCTTAGAACCAGGAAAAGGACATAGGATACCTTTAATCCCGAAATTCCCACGGGATTGGGAACGGGAATTTAAAAATCTAGAACGGCTGAATTGATTCGGCTGAAAATTGGTGGGGAGGTAGCTTAGAATCAGGAGAAGAACAGAATACTTTTAATCCCGAAATTCCCACGGGAATGGGAACGGGAATTTATAACTCAAGAACGACTGAACTGATTTGGTTGAAAATTGGTGGGGAGGTAACTTAAAACCAGGAGAAGAATATAGAATACTTTTAATCCCGAAATTCCCACGGGATTGGGAACGGGAATTTATAACTCAAGAACGGCTGAATTGATTTGGCTGAAAATTGGTGGGAAGGTAGCTTAGAACCAGGAGAAGCATATAGAATACTTTTAATCCCGAAATTACCACGGGAATGGGAACAGGAATTATAATTCTAGAACAGCTGAACTGATTTGGCTGATAATTTGTGGGAAGGTAGCTTAGAACCAGGAGAAGCACATAGGATACTTTTTATCCCGAAATTCCCACGGAAACGGGAACTACGCGGGTGAAACCGCGGGGCGCTTAATAATAAAATACTACTCCTAAAAAGAAAAAATGTGTCAAATAAGAAAATCTAATAAAATAAATGAATATGACCACGTTTCAACAAAAATAAATGAAATCCCACCAAAAACATTCTGTAAAAAACTAGCCAAGTCTCGATGGGGCTGCTTGTTTATCTCTAAAAAGTAATGAAATCTAGACAAAGTCGTACCAAGTCTAAGGTTCCTTACTGCGATTTCTTTATTATTATTGTTAATGTTGTGTGACTTGGCCGTTGAACATTGTTTAAAACGTTAGTAGTGGGTACAAGTCAATTTTGTTTACACGTAATGTTATAACATTATTAAAATACGCAGCTTTATCGAGCCTACAATTGACTAGATATTAAATCAACGTTTTTCAAGTGGCAATTTTCTATCGTCAATGGGTAGCGGTTCTGGCGACAGATTGGTGCAATAGTGTCATGGAGCACCTAGTTTTGTACCCTTGTGTACATGGGTACCCTTCAACGGCCAAGTCACACAACATTAACTATAATAATAAAGAAATCGCAGTAAGGAACCTTAGACTTGGTACGACTTTGTCTAGATTTCATTACTTTTTAGAGATAAACAAGCAGCCCCATCGAGACTTGGCTAGTTTTTTACAGAATGTTTTTGGTGGGATAAAAATTACACTCTATAGTCTATGACCTGCTTGTCTATTTTGTTCATATATGACAATGACACTGCTTGTTGGTTTGGTTTGGTTGGTATCACTGACTGCGTGTGTTGGAGTGTTGGTACTTGACTGTGGCGGCCGACTGGCGAGTAAGCTCAGTTCAGCGTAGCTCATTGTTATTTTTTGTTATTTATGATAAAACGTTATTATGTCTGCTGTGTGGAAGTTCTTTACCAAAAAACGGAACAACGAACCTGTTTCTTGCAACTTGTGCGGTAAAACGTACAAAACTTGTGGAAACACTACAAATTTGGCAACACATTTGAAAACGAAGCACCATTATGCTTATTTGCAAGTGGTAAACATACAAAATTCATCGAAAACCGAAAAGTCTAGCAATGAGACTATAGATGTTGCATCGGCAAACTTTGATGATGATGACACCAGTGTTGATGTAAGTCTCAAAAGATCCAAACTAAAATTGCAATAATTAGTCAAATTATATATAATATTAATAGGTTATGAAATTATTTTTGTTCTGTTGACTATTGTCAGGTTACTTTACCAAGATCAAGTACTCCAAATACGAAGAATACATCTAATGACGATTCCCGAATACAAGAGATTAGAGAAAATTCTGGACATTCTCCAAAAATCCAATTCTTCAATGAAGCCGCAAAAAAAAGAAAGCAAGAAATGCAACTTAAGCAACCTACATTAGCAAACTGTTTTGAGAGAAGTTCAAGCTTTGAAGGTAAGTTAGTGCCACGGTTTAAAAAAAAAAAATATCTTAATTTTGATAATACATTCATACATTCCGATAAACAAATTAGAGTGATTCAAAATATTTTAGTGATGTTCCTCAATCAATTTGCAAATATATCGATAGTTTAGACGTGACTTTATTTATATTTGTGTTTTCAAACTATTTTTTTTTTTCTAAGTAAATATCAATTATATTACTTGAGATAATTTATATATTTCAGAAGGTGGACAAAAGCATTGTGAAATTACACAGGCATTAATTTATATGATATGCAAGGACAATTTGCCAATGTCGTGTGTAGAAAAAAAGGGACTACAAAAATTTATTCGCACAGTTTGCCCTCTCTATAAACTGCCTTCAAGAAAAAAGGTTGTCTTTAAATTACTTTTAAAGAAAATTTTATATTTTTAATATTTAATCGCAGTGAAATAACTGATACTTTTTACTTTCAGGTAACTCACTTAGTACAAAACAGATACAATACTACAAAGGAGGTTATAATAAAAACATTGAAAGAGATATCTTTTTTATGTTTCACAAGTGACATACTTACAATTACTAATTCTACCAGAAGTTTCTTAGTATTGACGGTTCACTTTATTGACATCGTAAACGGATCGTCTGTCCTTCAGAGTTTGAACCTATGCGCCCAGAAACTTTCTCAGGTATATATTTGATGTACTTTATAATTTTTAACCCCACCTCTAAATTATTTTGATTTGCAATTATTAGATTTTATACAGTGTACAAATATACTTATTTTAGGGTCATACAGGACAGTACATCCAAGAATGTTGGAAAGAAATATGTGAAGAGTTTGAAATTGACAAAAATAAAATTGTATCTATTACCACTGATGGCGGCGCAAATATAGTGTCAGCGGTACGACTGTTTTTAGGTGATAATCATCGGATTCCTTGTATGGCTCACATCTTAAACCTTGTAGTTGATGGAGTACTGAAAGAAATTAAAGAATTTTCAGCACTTACCGATCATGTCAAAACCATTGTGACGTTCTTTAAGCAGTCAGTCAACGCTATGGATCAATTACGAGCTGAACAAGAATCATGTGGAAAAAAAGAAGGTGAGGTGTTGACATTGATACAAGCTGTCAGCACTAGATGGAATTCTTGCTTCGATATGCTAGAGAGATTCGTTAAACTGTCTGCACTAGTAGCTAAAATTTTAGCCACAAAAAGCCAAACGAACAAGAATACACCAGATATGGTTCCATCGTCGCAACTTAATGTAATACGGGATTTTATTGCTCTTCTTAGCCCTTTCAAAGAAGCTACTGAGGAAATAAGTGGTGCGAATTATGTAACGTCAAGCTTAGCCATTCCTCTTACAACTTTAGTTACCCAAGTAACAGATCAAGCGACTCCATCGACCTCTTTAGGATTGATTGTAAAAAAGGCTTTACTCAAAAAAGTTGAAGACAAACTGGCTCCTTTAGAACGAAGTTCTTTTCTCTCAGTAGCTACTATTTTGGATCCTCGGTTCAAGCGTATCCACTTTACCTCGCCAGTTGTCGTGTCAAATGCTGTATCCAAAATCAGTGCTGAGATTCGAGCAGAACATCGGCGTAGAGGACAACGTTCTCCGGATAAAAATCCTGATCAAGCAGCATCAGAACAAGCTAGTGGGTCCTCTATCTGGTTCAGACATGAGAAATTATTAAATCTGAACATAGCTACGTCAGAGGTTCCAAGCAGTGGCTGTGTCCCTAATGAACTGAAGCAGTATTTGGACCAACCACTTTTAGAAAGAAAATCTGATCCAATCAAGTTCTGGGTAAATTGTCGACACTTCACGCCAGTTCTCTCGGATATCGCCCTAAAATATTTGATTTGCCAAGCTTCTTCAGTGTCATCTGAAAGAGTAGCTTCAATGGTGAATTTGGCTGTGCCGAATGATAGGAGCAGATTAACAGGCGAGCACATCAAGCAAAGAGTGCTCTTGATGTCAATATCAGACAAATACTGGTTTGAATAATGTAATTTTTGTTGTGTTGAATTGTTGATGATGTTGATTTTTTCTTGGCTTTATGTACTTATTTTTTAATAATAAAACTGATGTCAAAACAGCCAGATGTGTATTTACTTTAAAATTTCGAATATTTTGGCAATTTTTTATAGATAATTGCTTATTGCGCAGAAAATATCGATATATCAACATATCGATATTTTTTAGTCAATTATTATCGATATATTTTAAAAATATCGATACGATATATATCGATATTTTTTCCCCATTTGCCCATCCCTACCTTGGCTGGACAGTTAAAAACATGACAACTGACAAGTGTCACTGAAATCGTATCAGCTGGCGGCATGGTAAACAAACTTTAAAAAAGTAACCTCAACTTTGAGATCAAGATTATTAGAATAATAAAATTATGTTCTACATAATAGGTTTAGGACTAGGTGATGCTAAGGACATCACAGTCAAAGGGTTGGAAATAATAAAACAATGTGATAAAGTGTATTTAGAGGCGTATACTTCTATACTTACTGTTGGGAAAGAAACTTTGGTAAGTTATTTCAAAGTTAAATGTTTTTTTAACTTTTTCTCTTAGGTACGCTGAGACTTGATCTATAGATCAAAAACTATTTATTAATCTGAACATTTTTAATAAGTATATATTAAAATAATAAGCAGATAAAAGCTATTAAATTCAAAAACCTCTACAATAATGTTGCCTAAAAATTACACAAAAATAACTGTATTTCAGGAAGAGTTCTACGGTAGACCGTTAATAACAGCAGACAGAGAGCTATGTGAGGGTAGTATCGATGACATACTGAAGGAGTCTAAAGATAAGGAGATTGCATTACTAGTAGTGGGAGACCCGCTCAGTGCTACAACGCATGTGGACATGCTGCTTAGAGCTAATGAATTTGGAGTTAAAACACAGGTAAGCATATTTATACTAATACTAGCTGTGCCCCGCGGTTTCGCTCGCGTAGTTCCCGTTCCCATGGGATTTTCGAAATAAAACATCCTATGTCCTTTTTCTGGTTCTAAGCAACCTCTCCATCAATTTTTAGCGAAATCAGTTCAGTCGTTCTTGAGTTATGAATAGTGTAACTAATACGACTTTCCTTTAAATTATATAGATTACTAGCTGCGCCACGCGGTTTCACACGCGTAGTTCCCGTTCCCATGGGATTTTCGAAATAAAACATCCTATGTCCTTTTTCTGGTTCTAAGCAACCTCTCCATCAATTTTTAGCGAAATCAGTTCAGTCGTTCTTGAGTTATGAATAGTGTAACTAATACGACTTTCCTTTAAATTATATAGATTACTAGCTGCGCCACGCGGTTTCACACGCGTAGTTCCCGGTCCCGTTCCCGTGGGAATTTCGGGATGAAAAATAGATGTTGGCCGATTCTCAGACCTACTGAATATGCTCACAAAATTTCATGAGAATCGGTCAAGCCGTTTCGGAGGAGTATGGCAACGAAAACTGTGACACGAGAATTTTATATATTAGATGAACTACCAGCACCCTTCTTTGACTAATGGAAAGCTACATTATCAGATGGCCAAAAGAGCCGTGATCTGCCGCGCGACAACTCAAATTTTCACTCACACAGACGCGCACGCGTGTCCGCATGCACACTGTCTATGTGGTGACGGCGCGCTCGCTCTGAATACTCCGGCCGAATGGTTTTGATCCATTGGAAATTATAAATTGTGTAAAAGTTATTGACAAAAGTAAAAATACGAGTATATTTTTTTTACGATTCATAGTAGGTAGTATATGATTAGATATAATTTACGTAATACCTTTCGATTCGATATTCCATTATTCACAACAAGGAATAATGAATAAAACAAATACTTAGTTTTTTGTTTTTAAAATAAGACATGATTTTTTTTTGGTAAGTAACGAAACTTTTTAAAAACAAAGCAACATACGAGTAAAAAAAAGTCTATAACTTACTTGTGAATCATATATTTTTTGCCATAATGGTATTGATTTTTCATATACTAATTGCAGTTTTAGTTTTTATTAAAATCGCCAGCAATTTTCGATATTCCTTTCCATATAGTTTCGAATATCGTCTACCACGCCTACTTGAAAAATGCATTCTCTGTATATGTACAACATATATTATCGGGACAACCTTTTAGCGCTAAAAGCAGGACTTTCTAAATTATTTCGTTTCCGTTTTTGTTAAAAAAAAAACCGACTTCAAAAACTAAAAAGTATAAAATAACAAATATTTAATGTAATACCTCTTATGCGATGTAGCACATAAATAAAATAAAAATGCGACCAACCCAAGCGGGCAAACGTTCGTTAACGGTCGTCTCGAATTATAGTTTATTTTTCTAATAGTTTTATTTCTTTAAGGCTTGGCACCGACTTCACACTTATCAATAGGTAACATACACACAAAGGTATTAATTAGCATCGCATAAGAGGTGTATTAAATTAAATATTTGTTATTTTATACTTTTCAGTTTTTGAAGTCGGTTTTTTTTTACTTTTGAGTGTCACAACCTATCTGGTTGTAAAGTTCTCATCGATACAAATTAATCAAGCCCAAACACGAGGTAACTGCTGTTAGTCGTTGAAGAGTTCCCTCGACTATCTTCCAGGTGCATCATCAGATCGACTTCAAACCTTCATTTAATTATAATGCTTTAAGATAATTAACGAAAAACTTAACAAATGCACTAATCACCCTACGATTTTCTAAAGTTCCTCTCAATTTCTCTAGAATGCCATCATTAGATCCTGGTTTCCTTGACATGGGACCAAACGGCAAGTCCATTCTTTTGAATAAAAAAAGAATTTTAGTAATCGGTACAGAATTGACGGAGATATCGTTGAACATATTCATAAAAAAAAACATACCGGCCGAATTGAGAACCTCCTCCTTTTTGGAAGTCGGTTTAAAATAATGTTGTTTTATTGCTCATTATTTCTAAAACATTATTTGTTATCATAAATGTTAATATTTTTTTTTTAATAAATAATTCAAATTATAAAACAAAAATTATTATCGAGTATCAAAACATGTTGATGAGTTATCGCATAAAATTCGTACGCGCCGCAAAGGTCAAACGCTCGGTAGGAGCTATACGTCCTCTCTCTAAAAAGCCTCGCGGCAGACTGATTTGAATTGTTTCGTGCGTCCGATTTTATAGTAGTTTTATGATGATTTTAAAATATTTGTAGAAAAAAAGACAATTTGTTTTAGAGATTTTTTTTTAGTATAATTGTTGTAGAAAATATTCTTTTATTATTTGAGGTAATTTTAATAACGTTTTGAGCATCATTTATCAACGTAAATTACGATTTTCTTGAGTGTGATTTTTACAAATTCTAACTTTATATTTTTTTCGATTTCAATAATAATTATAATAACAATTAAATTTTCCTATGAGTATTTCCTTAATAAGGATCTGGACTTTAAGTTTGTTTTATTTTTAGTGCTAAATTGGTCGAATTACTAGAATCCGAAGGCATGGAAGTTAATGCTAAAAGTGAAATTCAGAAAACATATGTTCAGTTTTCTTGATATATTTTTTAAGTTTTCTGTATAATATTGTTTTTCTCTGAGTATTTTTTAGATGACAATATTTCCTTTAATTATTACCTAAAAGCATGTTTATAAAATACGCTTTTCATATAATATGACTAGATCAAAAAGTACAAAAACCGTCAATTATCGAGTTTAGGGTCTTAAAGAAATACTCATCACATCAAAATTTTAAGCACATTTTAATAAATAACATATTTATTTATTTATTCAGATACTTCAAAAAATACTTGTATGTGTGTTCAAAATGTTCACCTCAGCTGGGTTTTATGTTACAAAAACAATTATTCAGACTACCTAAGTTATATTATAAAATAATCTAAGTACTTATAAATACTATTTTAATTTATTTCCACAGATAGTTCACAATGCATCAATAATGAATGCAGTTGGATGCTGCGGGCTGCAGCTGTACAACTTTGGGGAGACAGTCTCTATACCTTACTGGACCGACAACTGGAAGCCTGATAGTTTCTTTGAGAAAATTGTTGGCAATTTCAAGAGGAACTTGCATACATTATGTTTATTAGGTAGTATACATTAAATTATTTTTTTAATTATTAAAACCATATATATTGCAGTTGAAAAAAAAATACATATACTTACCTATAAAACATAATATTCTAATAAAACAGACAGGCAGGGATGTTCCTGGCCTGGATAAAAAAAATACTTACTTAAATACTTATTCCATTTTGTCTATCAGCCAGTTTGTATAAAAATATTAGGCACATGGTTACTTTTTATTTTATCTTACACATAAGTACTTAAATTGGTAAAACACATTAAATTTTTGAGTGTGGGAGGCAACTACGTCAACCTCCTTTAAAATTGATCACGGGGCGGGCGGGGGGTGGTGTGGGCGGTCGTGTCGTGACGTCTTAAGCTGTTTCAACTCGATAAGAACATGGGTCCATTTTTTTAAATACCTGATGAGATGAATGAAAATGTAATTATTAGGTATTAAAAGCCAATCAGATAGTTTCTATGTACTAATTTGAATTAAAATAAGTACTTACCTATTTTGTTATCATTCAACGCGAGTTATTTTGCGTTAAATAGCTACTTACATAAATATATTTTCCAGATATAAAAGTAAAGGAACCAACTGAGGAATCGCTCACAAAGAAAGTTC
Source organism: Timandra comae (assembly GCA_958496195.1). Classification (NCBI taxonomy): domain Eukaryota; kingdom Metazoa; phylum Arthropoda; class Insecta; order Lepidoptera; family Geometridae; genus Timandra; species Timandra comae. Next base: position 8,041,588 of record OY292370.1, read on the forward strand.
GTCAGTACATGGACCCCAAGTTCATGTCCGTCAGGGAAGCTGCCACACAACTTGTGGAAATTATCGAATCTAATCCTGATACAGGTAAAATTGTCTTATAGAAAACTAGCTGCCGCCCTGCAAATTTATTCCGTGGGAAATTGGGGTAAAATTTAGTCTTACCCAAGCTCTTGTTTATCTCTTATTTTTGTTATTTTTTACTTGTGAAACAATAAATGTCTTTTTATTTTATTTTATCTCTACCAAATTTCATCAAAATCGGTTCTGTATTTTCACGTCGCACAGGAATCGAACCCGCAACTAGGTTGCGATATTGGTCTTTTCAGAAAATATATTTCCCTTTTTCTGAAATCTCGTGCTGTACCATTCCAGTGTCACTAACAAAGACGGTTTCCTGGGAAGTAATTACGTAGTAATGTACGAAACTTGAGGAAGACCTGTAACACGTAATATACGTATATCTAGCCACAGACCACAGTCGTTATTTTCCTATACAAATATTTGTAACTTCGTGTCGATTTAATGCACGGCTCATGAGTCATGTTTCCTTACAGGAATTACAAAAGAAAGTTTGGGTGTGGGCTTATCGCGAGTTGGTGCTCCAGACCAGAAGATAGCGGTGATGTCGTTACAGGAGATGACACAATACGACCTCGGCCCACCACTGCACAGCCTCGTCATACCCGCGCCAGACCTACATCCACTGGAACTCAACTACCTCGCACAGTACAGATAATATACAAATAAAGAAATAAACAACCAATCACATGAGTTTAATTAGATTTTTATTTACAATCATAATACATAATTTAAAAACTGATTAACAAAATTCGAGCCGACTTGATTGTAAGAAATTATAACATTCAAACTAATGTTGGTCCACAAGCTACCACAAAATACTTGCTACGACATAAAATTATTAAACCTGTCATAATCGTAAAAGGTACATTAATTTATTATTTGGTCTAGGTTTCTTCACATTTATAAATAAAAAAAAACTACAATGATTATTAATTAATATACAAATAACGGAATGTAGAGATACCAACGTCCAGATAATGATTACCTATATAATTGGTACACTTACATACATAAAACTGGAAAATGGTGGGTCACATTATAATAATTAATTAATTAATAATAATATTAAAAATAGAGTAAAGATATCGCTTATATTAATGGAATTTTACATTATGTAACACTAGGATCCATTTCTAATTATAATATTATTATACAGTCTTTAGACATATGGGGGTAAATACACAATTTTAATAATATTCAAATATAATTATTTCAGTTTTATGAGACAAAATTATGTAATTCGTGCTCTCTATTCTTCAAGTGAGATTACAAATCGGTGAAATATAAATTTCTTAAATATTGATTTAGGAGTATTATTTATTTATAATACATAATTAAATTACGTTAAATAATTTACACGGCGGAGACCTGTTGATCGTCGTCGTCGTCGTCGGGCACGTCCTGGTAGTAGTCGTAGGGGCGCGTGACGCCCTCGTGCGAGTGCGCGCGGCTCAGGCGCTCCAGGCGCGCCACCTGCGCCGCCAGCGTGTACGGCATGCGCGGCGGCGGCACCGGCCGCGCGCACCCGCCCGCGCCGCCGCTGCCCGCCGCGCCGCACGACCCGTGCCCGCTGTCGCTCGACGTGGCCGAGCCCGTCTTGCGCAGCGGCAGGTTCACCAGCGACGTCACGCTGCTGCTCTCCGCCGACAGGTCCACCGGCAGCGGGGTCGGCGTGTCGGAGTGCGACCGCTCGTGCGCCGTCCGCGGGCAGCACATGCCCGGCCCGGGCCCGTCGCGCCGGTGCGAGCACGGCGAGGGCCCCGGCGGAGGAGGCCGAGGCTGATGGGGCCTCGTTTTCGCCGGTTCCGATAGCGCCAGTAGTTTTCTGACGGCCTGAGGTGATGCCGTGCCGAACTTATTCCCGGCGAAACTTTTTTTCCCTTCGCTAGCGGACGAGGCGCTGCTCGTGGTCGACAGTGAAGGCGAAGGATGACGGCGGCGCGGCATCGCGGGCGCGGGACCTGCCCCTTCACATTCTAATGATAGAGCGTGTAAGCGTTCTTCATCAGTTTCTACATGCATTCGGTTCAAGTATGCCTTGACTCGGCGAACCATTTGTGCCTCTTCAAACATCTTCTTTGGGTTAGGTACATTTGAAGATTTTTTCCTTCTCTTTACTGTAACCTGCCCTTGCTGTAATCCTCCAGGAGTACACATGTTAGTGAGAGTCCTCACTTCTTTTGCGATCATGCGCAATTTCTCAAAGTTAACCATACCTTCCACTCTAGTGTCATTACCAAGATGAATGAATGTCAAGTCTTTTTTAACCACAGGGTAGAAGGGAACCACTGGTGCTCGACCTTGCTCAGTGGATACCAGCTGTCTATATTTAGACATATTTCTAGAAGGGTCCATAAGCATTTGTAGGTCAGTAAACAATTTGTAATATTTAGTAGGTAACTTTTCCCATGTCATTCTCAACCTCGATACTGCACCATGCCCCAACCCTGATATGATAGCAAACATAGAATTGAAATTTCGGTATTCTTTACACTGGCGGGCCACCTTGATAAACTGTTTGATAATTTTTGATCTTCTTACGATATTTTGTTCGTTGACAACTTCAGTGACCACCCAAAACATTTCTTTGTTGACAAGTTCTGCAAACTGTGTCAGCATTGGTGTTCCATATCTGCTTTTTAGTTCAAACAGATCATCAACATACTCTGTGCTTTCTATTTGACAAAATATACAGAAATCTTGCAAAGTGAGCTGTGTAGCTACCTCCACAGCATTCAGTTGAAGGAAATGCACAACACTGTCTCTGAGGAGTTCAGGTGCCATCTCATCAGGTACAAGGGTTTCACTGATTCCATTTGTTTTCAAATAATATCTAGAACTAAGACCAATGCGCTCTGCAAGGTTTTGCAATTGATCAGGCAAGCGGTGTTGTTTGATGATTCCTCCCTGTGCAACAGAGACTTCACACAGTGAGAAGTTGGAACTGGGATCAGTGATACCAAACTCTTGCAGAGTCAACATGACCACTTCTCTGGCTGTTGTTTCTTTATGGACCAATAAATATTTACAAGTTTGGTCAGCTCTGTACACTTTCAGGACATGTTCTGGATAGTCTGATGATTGGTACTCATCGTAACAAATTGATATGAGGTCTGGATTGCTGTGAGAATTATAGAACGAGGTACTGCTGTTAGCCTTGTTCAATGATTCTGAATTAGAGAGAATACTGTCATCACTGTGCAACACATCTGATATGGTGTTTTTAGGAAGAATGTTCATTTTCATTAAAGCTTTCTGGAGTCTTCTCTTAGGGCCCAGTGTCATGAAGCCCTTCTGAGATTCCTTTTTGTTGATACTCATCTGCTGTGGCTTTTTAGTTGGAGATTGGAAAACTGGATTCAATGTTATAGGATTTTCACTGAGGAGTTCTGCTGTAGATAGTCTGGCCCTTGGGTCTGTTTGCCAGCGCACCATATTGGCACATCCAGTCCTCTGCCTAGGAGAATTTTCAGGTTTCTTTAACATGTCTTTAAAATCTAAAAGGTTACTTTTAACTGTGATGCTTAGATGAGTGGAGCCTGTTATTATTTCCATAGCTTTAGCATGGCTGACATGCTGGAAAGATTGACCATTCACTTCCAGCACTTGATCTCCTCTCTTTAAACCTACATCTTCTGCCTTAGAATGTTTCTCAACTTTTTGTATAAATATACCATAGCCTCTTTCATATCCCCCTATGATGGTAAAATTAAGAGGTTCATCTCTGGTGGGACGAGATAATGTAATACTTCTGACTCTTGCTTTAGCAGAACATGCAAGATTTAATAATCTTGATTGACTCTCCATCTTCTCCCTCTCTAGGGCCATTTCAAAGCACTCTAGAAACTCCATCATAGTTGAATCAGTTTCAAAATCAGAAAAATGATTGTTTGCCCAGAGTAGCACTACTCTCGTCACTTTGTCTTTTACTGTGGAATCTGAAAACCAGGCAAGAAGCTGCTTTGCCACTACCAGTGGACTTTCAATGAAGGTTCTGTGTGTCAGAAGAAAATCTTCAACATAGGTGGTGTCCCGTGAGTTATCAGCTATGAGTTGGAGCATTAACTCCTCTGGTGTTCCTCTGATCACAACATGTCCCTGTTGACGACTCGACTCCCCAGCCACTCCTCTGTATTCTGTCACAAGTACAACAACACCATTTTCATTCTCATGCCGCTTTATATTTTCCTCTCCTTGATGTAGTATTCTGTAGAAGTCCTCTTGTGTAACACAAACAAACTGGCAATCATCACATCTAGTTGTCATCACTCCCCTGTGGTATAGTTTCTCCAGAGTGGCCTCAGCCATGCCAAAACTATCACCAACATTGAGATATTCAATTTCACCATTAGGATGCTCAATTCCAACATGCCCATTGATAAGGACTGACCAGGAGTCGTGTTCCTCTCCATCATTCATCACTACAGTCCCGGCCTTCTCAACTACTGCAAACACCATTTTCATGCACAGGGCTCTACGCACTGTCAATGTCATGTTGGTAAATGCCTTCAAATGTTGAGTAAATTCTAAAAGTATTTCAATGTCTTCATCTGTTCGTTCGGTAGGATCTTTCTCAAGGCATTCCCGTACAGCATCACGCACTGTGAGACTGTCCATGCTCTCCTCCAAGTCCTCCTCCTCATCCGAGTCCACGATGGACTCGAGGAGCCCCGAGAGGTCCACCTCCATGTCCATGTCGAGAGAGCTGTGAACCGAAGTCATGGTGTCGCTGCCGCTGTACGCAGAACTAGTATCACTTGCGTTGGAGCACTTTAGTGTGTGGGGGTACAGCTCTGGACTGTGACGGCCTCCACGCCCACTTCTCAACATTGTGAAGTTTCTAGCCAGTTTGGCGGATAACCAGCTGAAACAAAATAATAATAGTCAAACAATGTCGTTATTACTCACAATAACAAAATTTATTTCCTGTGGCGAGAAAAATGAAATTCAAATAAAAATATCTCACTCATATTTACAGTCTCTCTTAATATTCCTGATAAAACCCTTTTTAATCATTAAGTCCTAGTTTTTCATGAGATTTAGTCAATGTGTGAGAGAAATTTGCACGGGCGTTATGTGAGAATCGTAATCAATTGAATATCAATGCAGGAGACTTTCTTTTCGATTCGATATACGTGTTAAGAGGAGTGATGCATTGTCCATACACTACAGTTGTATCATATGTTTTTGAAATTAAAACAATGGGATTACGTATACAAAACAACAAACAGATATTTACGTTTCAAACCTTTACAATTTCTATTTATTTTGCATTCATGGCGGAACTGTCAGCGCTTCCATGTTGCTTTCTAAATTATTATTCCTTTCGATAAACGCAATAGCTTATTCACTGCTCTAACTTGTTTATTCACCAGAAAAACGTATAGTACGATGTAGTACTAGTTATCAAAACAATACCACTTTGTATTAGCTTTTTAACGAAAAGTTTAAAAAATCATTAGAAAGCCACTTTCCTCCAAAGCTAAATATCAACCCATAGACTAAAGACAAAAATAGTTCTTCGTTCAACCGTTCATTCCTTGATCTATCCATAGATAAAAAATATAGACTATTGTCGATAGCTTTTAAGGGTAAATTGCACTGAGAATTTGTTTTTTATTTATTTATTTATTTTATTTATTATAGGCACAGCAACAGTACACATATCAAAAAACATTTAAACAAATCACAAAAAATCCTTACTTTTTAAATTTGTATACCTATTATAGCTACGCACAGCATTCACTTAAAAATACATATATTAATTTAATTTAAACCCTAAATTATGAAAACTTACAAATTATTGATATTACTAATACAATTATCCTAACTAATATTATAAATGCGAAAGTAACTCTGTCTGTCTGTCTGTCTGTCTGTCTGTTACCTTTTCACGGCTAAACTACTGGACCGATTGACTTGAAATTTGGTACAGGGGTAGCTTATGGTCCGGGAAAGAACATAGGATACTTTTTATCCCGAAATTCCCACGGGAACGGGTACTACGCGGGTGAAACCGCGGGGCGCTGCTAGTGTTTATATATATTTAAAGTGCTGAAAACATCGACGTCTTTAACTTTTTCTTTTTTGTTGAGATATTAAAAAACATAATTTTAAATATTCGCTAACTATTGGCAAAAAATCTATTCAATATGCTGCCGTTCAAATTTTTTCATTTTATTTCATTTTTTCAGTGTTTTCTTATTAATTGAAAAGTTTGATTACTTCAGTAATTTATCAAGCAAAGTCGAAGTCAATGAATTTAATTATTTCTGTTATGTTTCAGCCTTAGAGGTCCTAATACCCAGAATATCATAAAAAAATGTTTTTTAAAACTTACTTTACGAATATTAGAGCTTTACAAGCGCTACAATAACTTTTTAATGTGAGTCATACTGTAATTTGGACAGACGCCAACCAATAATTCAAAATTGATAGGTTTGATACATTGACATATAACATGGACATCGCATGTTTGACTATAGAAAAAATAGTTATAGAAGTATGAGGCTTATCGACGCCAAAGTTATAAAAATATAGCCGTCTCTTTTTAACGTTCATAATTTTGCGTAAGGGAAAAAGGACAACAGTATTTCTGACAGTTACTATAATAGCCATCTGTCATTCTTAGTCTCATTGAAATACCTACTCGTGGCCATATTCGCCATATTATTTTCTAGCTATAACAAAAGGATTTACAACTTACTTAGTGATGGGCAATGAAACATCGTGACCACAGACTATAAACTATCGATATTTTAAATAAAACGTTATTTAAACACTTATTCAAGTACGTTTTAATTTTGGTGTTTATTTTTATTTCATAAACTTTATTTACATTTTGTGCATATATGATCTTAAATAATAGTGAGTAAGTATATAAAGTCCAATTTTCAGATTCTCATGTAGTATACCATAAGAAACCATGGATTTGAGGTTTGCTCTTGAGAATATCTGTATTCATATTGAAATATTCGTTTAATTGAATGCCTAACGTTTGTAATTAAATAAAACCCAATTAAATGTTACATCAGTATCGATTATAGTACGAAACGTCGATAATTTCTATCGTCATTTTTATATCCCGGCAACTAGAGTATAATGAATAAAAGTTTGATATATAGGGTGGCCCAAATAAAACAGTCAGTGGGGGGAAGTATAAAACTATAAGAGATACAAAGATTTGTTCTTAGGAACCATGTCATCCATTTTAGTTAAAATGAAAATTGCATTCAAAGATTTAGAAAAATACTATAACTCACTAAAGGAATCGAACCCGGAAGTTTTGAAAAAAATATTTTTAATTATTTGTAACTAGAACGAACGGCCGTATATACAAACTATTGCATTTTGTATCTTGAAATGGTGAATTTGTGTTGAAATGGGATATTAACTGGGAAGGAACTTTAATGATGTCTTGGCGAGTTTTGTACCAAACTATTTCATTTAAAAACAATGCATTTTAATGAATTTAGATATGATGTTTCTTAGTAACATTTACTTACTGCTAAAGATGTACACAATCCATTTCTAGTTTAAAATAATGAACATTAAATTTTTAAAAATTTCCGGGTTCGATTCTCAAAGAGAGTAATAGTTTTTTTTTCTAAATCTATGAATGCACTTTTTTTTTACTAAAATCGAGGACATGGATCCTAAAAACAAATCTTTGTATATCTTATAGTTTTATACTTCCCCTTACTGAGCGTTCTATTTGGGCCACTCTGTATGTCACAATGATCAAGCTATATTTTACAAACTATCTATAATGTTCTTTTACAGTAAGACCTATTTATAAAACTTAAAATTAATCAAAGTAAGAAAACATACTTACAATCTATTATCGATGTTATTTTTCAGACATATCGATAGGGACTGCACTATTAGCCGCCATTTTTCGCTCTCAGTGAAGTATAGGTATACACGTTTTTTTCGTAGGTATGCCCCGTCCATGTTATATGTCAATGGTTTGATACCTACACGACGAACAACAATTTTATTCTCTATCATTTGGTGTAATCTGTAGACGGAAGTGATATTCACGTTTTGTAACTTTTAAGATTCTGTATTGTTTTATTCGTTAAATTATATTTACAACTAAAATAAAAATTATTGATTTTTTAACTTTTTTATTAAGTATTAAGAATTTGTTGTCATAAATTGTTTCATTAGTCATTTTTAATAAAAAGTTAATGAGTTGGTAAACTGAACATTTTCTATCTCCATCTATTTTCAGAAGTAGGTACTTTTTTATGTGTGTAGCGTTTTCGCAGCAATCCGTGATGATATTCTTTTAGTATCAAATTAATAAATTGATCGCTTCGATAGAACTGCAGAAACATACAAACGATCTTGTGAAAGTGTAAAATCTCAAAATATACAAGTGCGGAGCGTTGTAAAATGCGTCCTGTTTCGCAGTCGAAACGGATGGTGAGCGATGGCGAGAATAAGATGATAGGTTTTTGGTGTTAAAATTTTACTTCGTGTCATCACCGCATAAGTTTCCGATTACGTCTAAACAGGACTATAACTGTTTCGTTTCGTTGTTTTACGTGTTGTTACAATTAAATCTGTGCAAAATCTCGTGTGATTATTGTTAGAAATTATTGTCATTGACTGACCGGCTGATATTACACGAGGCTTGTATGTATATGTGACTTCTTACTTCAGCTATTCGTGACACGCCTCAGAAAATAAAACTGAATTTGTGAATCGAATTGTTCCTCTCTTTATTTGTGTCATTTTAGCGATAAAGACGTTTTAAAATTACGTAACTGTTGTGGAATCTTGAAGTGTGTATAAAGAATGGCCTGAGTGTGACCACTCCATTACCGTCATGTGTGACGAAGGAATGTTTGTTTAGGCTCTAATATTGTGCTTCGACCTTACGGGAAGTGCGCGTTCGTCTCGTAGATTGAGCCAGATCATGACACTATCCGAAACAAAACAATTTACGCATTGATCAGAATCTACCTATTGTCATTTGGGATACTTTTATACTGCAAAAATGTCTTCGGGAACGTTTGTGGACAGGATTGATCCTTTCGCCAAGCGCTCGCTGAAGAAAAAGACCAAGAAGTCTCAAGGTTCCTCTCGATACCGCAACACGCAGGATGTGGAGCTGCAGGCTCTGCCCCTGCTCAAAGGTGGGTCCCTGTCACTGGCAGCGCGCGCCCGCGCCCGCGCTCTCACGCGCCGCCTTGACATTCGTACTTACACACTACTTACACCAATATAAACAAACACACACCTGAGCATAGGGCAATTGCTATTCCTCACTCATATACAACATACCTACTCACTTGTAATCTAATAAGATAAAACTGAGGTAGAAACTATTTTAGTAAAACACAGTTACAGTTTCAGTATTATTATTATCATCAGAATCTGGTTGTGTACATAAAATTAACATTATTTAATTTAATGAAAAAGTAGGTATTTTACACTCATGTTTTTTAAACATTTGAAAGATATAATCTACACTAAAGAAAAGTTAAGAAAAAAGTACAGCAATATGTTAATATCTATGTATAAGTATAGCATACACAATCAAGTGTATAATACACCTCTTATCTAATGTGTTTTCTAGATATCTGTCTATAGATACCTAGTGTACATATAATGTATTATGATTGCTGTGCTATTAGGGAAACTGCCTAATTTAATTTTACACTTGATAGGTTTTCTATAATTTGAGTACCAGGAGTTCATATAGCAGTAGGAGAATGTAGATTTCATTCATGTTTACCCCCTGCATAAACACAATTTTTAACTTTATTTTACTGGCTATTTTGCTATATAGATTGTTTTATCTTCAATATTAGTTCTATTGTACATACAATAGAAAAAAATGTACAAACATTTTTGAATGAGTAATTTTAACTTTCACAGCTTCAGCCCTGGTACTTTGATTTATGACTAATTGTTGGCATAATATTTACTGTAAACATGTCCTCAAAACAAACTCCTTCACACTGTATTCTCCTGGTGTTTCAACTATGAAATGTTTCATCTTTTTCTCAATGTGTTATTGCATCATTTAGGGGCGATTTTTCCATCGCCAGATAACTTTTATTCGACGAATAAAATTGATGTTTGACAGATTTTGTATGAAATAACTGTCAAAATTTCAAAGTTATTCGTCGAATAAAGTTATCTGGCGATGGAAAAATTGGCCCTTAATTAATGAGTGACAACATTTATGACATTGTTTTCCTCATAATGATTGATACAATGTAATGATATATTTTTAAATGTTATTTCTATCTAATACTGTGGGGGTGTGTCGCATAACAAGTAATTCTATACTAATTGGTCAGTGGGTGTGCAGTTTCTGCTACAAGATTTTATAAAAATAATAATTTAATGAACAACATAACATACTTAAACATGTAAGGTTATCATTTGTTACAAAATAATTTGATCACATTGATAAATTAGCCCATTTTAAATTAAGTATTTGTTGTCAATTTTAAAGTACTGTTAAATGTTTGTTGCTTATTTAAAAATCACATTCTTTTTTCCACATATGAGTCACATTTGAAGCCAATAGATTTTAAAACTTGTCAACTAGATACATTAATAAATTAAACTAGCTGTGCCTTGCTGGCCTCCTCAATTAATTGGCTATCCAATACATAATATTTTTGGTTGGTTCCTGAGATTTGTGCATTTAAACAATCATTATATTATATTAGATTAGAGCAGATGAATACAAAATGATTTAATTAGATAATTGAAAAGATTTTTTTTTTATTACCTATTTTAACAATCATTGAAACTAAACATTGATTCAATCTTAAAGAGTTGAGATAGCAAAAGACAAGAAATATTTAACCTTAATATTTTTAGTAATGAGGTTAATGTTTTTGTAGCAATGTTATAAATTAAAGCAAAGTATTTAAGATGTCCCACTGCAGTGCAAATGCCTCTCTCTCACTTTTGTAATACAGTGAGAGAACAGATTGACATAATCATTACACTTGTCTATTGCATGTTGGTAATTTCAAATCTGACTAATGTTCCAAGTATAACCAGAACTATTTTTCTATTATACACATGATTTAGTAGAAGGTACCTAGTTTATAAATTGTCTTTCAATATCAAAAATCTTTGATAGCATATGACCTAAAAATACAATTAAATTAAACTTACTTCAAAATAAGAACATAGTTTCTATTTTCTATCAGACATTTTAAACTTATTTTCTTTCATAGGCAAGTTCTGGAGAATAAAATAATAAATACATTTTAAATTCTGAGATAAATATTTGAAAAAAAAAAAAAGGTTGATAAGTTGATATTGATACACTCCCTGAAAATGAAATTGATGAATAAATGTGTAATTCTAATTTGCCTAACTTTTTCAGAATTAATAGCACAAGTAGATCCTAATGAAAGAGATAAATTGTATTCCTGGGAATTATATCTACATTTTCTTTAATAAAAAATTAATAATCTACATGAAATGGGTTTTGGTTCCCATTTCACCCACATTTATATATTTTTTGAGAAAGTTTCCATTCTTGAACATCATGTAAATATTTTCACTTAATATGTGTAGGAAAGTTTTCATTGTTAATACCAAAATTAGGACAAGCCTGTTGTTTTAGAAGGAATTAGGAATGATCATATGTAGTTTGAACACACGGAAGGATATAGTATTAGAACTCCATATTAGATGACCTTTAATCTCACTGGTCTTCCCTTCTATCACAGATCTATGACTACAAAATGAATAAAATTAAACTTAACTACCTATTTTTTCCCATCCAGAAACCAGCTCCTACATCAGCCTATTATTGATTTGAAAACTCAATATAACCAAAGCATTAAGACTAAAACTATCACATTATAATATTATCACTTCCTCCATAATAAGAATAAACTAAGATATGTTGTGCATCCTTTACAAAAAAATAAAAATGTCTAAGGGCTTCTTGTGTGTTGGCTTTGGCCCCACACTAACCTTCCAAAAGACTGGGACTCCTTATAGTCCAGTGAGTCGGAAACCAAAGATACGTAAGTAATAACTGTGTGTTTCAGATGTGCCGAGTAGTGAACAGGAGGAGCTGTTTATACGGAAACTGCGCCAATGCTGTGTAGCGTTCGACTTCATGGACCCTGTAGCCGACCTGAAGGGCAAGGAGATCAAACGTGCCACACTCAATGAGCTTGTTGAATACATCACCGGGGGGCGCGGGGTGCTCACAGAGCCCGTTTACCCTGAAATCATTAAAATGGTAACATTATCTTCTACTTATCTACAATACTAATTTACTAGAACTCTTAGTCCTGTCAGATATAGTAGAATAGGGATGTCGACAGGGTAAACAAAATGAAATTCTAATTAGTCCGTCAGATAGATTTCGAAAAAATATTAGACACGTATTTTTTTGTTTTATCAAATTAATAAAACTGACTTAGTTATAACGCATTAAAGTTCAGGAGTGGGGGCTTGTGACGATAATTCTTGGTAAAAAAATGTATGTAGCTGTGACGTCACACGAGTTTTCTATGCACTATAACGTCTTAATTATTTGTTTGTATCATAAAAGAGAACATACGTGTTCAATACTTTTGCGAAATCTATCTGACGGACTAATTAGATTTTTTTAGTCGACATTCCTATTGTCATGTCATTAAAGGAAACTCCCAGTCAATGTAGGATTTTGACTATAAGAAAATTATGATACTGTTGTAATATATCTATCGAAATATCTATTTATTCTCTTAGTGCTTTAATCTTTCCATATTCAAAAGATATTATAAAATAAATTTTAATTTATACTATTTTTGTATTTATCATAATTTATTTTACTAAAAATTCTCTCAAGATTTGTGACTCAATTGTAATTAATTCACCACACAAACAATAGATCTTAACATGTTTTTTTAACTTTTATTATAATAATAAACTTAATGTCCAAAGGTTAGGTTTTCATTTGTGTAGAGGGGCGATTTTTCATAATCTTGTTGGAAGCAACTAGGAGAGGCCTATGTTTAATAGTGGACCAATGGGACCAAACCAAACAATGGGAACCATAGGCTTGATGATGTTCATGATATTATAAAGGCGAAAGTAACTCTGCCAGTCGCGGGTTCACACCAAAACTATTGACCCGATTTTAATGCAATTTGGTACTGGGAAACTAGAGCTTGGGAAAGGGCTTCATTTTATTCCAAATTTCACATGAGATAAGTTTTCACGGTGTTAAAACTGCGGGGCGCGGCTAGTATTTATAATATTGTTGGAAGCAATTAGGAGAGGTCTATGTTTTCAGCAGTAGACTGATGATGTTGATATTTTTTTATCTTATACGGACGGGTTATTCGTACGTACCGATTTAAGTCGAATAGGGATTAAATAATTATTTAATGTCTACATCGTACATTATCTTTAATAATAGAATATTGTATAATATAAATATTTGTTTGTATGTAGATATCAGCGAATCTGTTCCGCACCCTGCCTCCGAGCGAAAATCCCGACTTTGATCCTGAAGAAGACGACCCGACCCTGGAAGCCTCCTGGCCGCATCTCCAGCTAGTCTACGAGTTCTTCCTGCGCTTCCTCGAGTCTACCGACTTCCAGCCAACTATTGGCAAGAAAGTTATTGACCAAAAGTTTGTTTTGCAGGTAAGGAATAGCTTTATTTTGATGTCTTTCATTTTCGCGAACTCCTTTTCTTCCGAACATTAATCCCATTACTGACTTGGGTTAGTTTTGAGTTTACGGAATGTCAGTCAGTATTTTGCGTGAAGCTACCAACAGTGTCAGACCTTCACAACCCAAAGGGCGACCAAATACTAACTAGAGAACACACTAAGTACAAACACATAGTACATTAAAATAAATTTTACTCTAACGAATTTTTGCCGCGAAATTATTCTTTATTTTCGTAAATTTAAAAGAGCAATTTGTATACCTACCTACGTATTTTAAATTTCGCATATCTCGGTAACGGCTGTAACAATTTGGGTCAATCTTTGTATACAGATAAGGTATTAAGTTTATTTATCCATATTTGAAAAAACCTCTGAGCTAAACCCGTTCCTGTAGGTATTTTGAGAATTTGTATGGACCAGTTTATTACCGGGTAGCAACAGTAACTTAAACAATCTGTGCTACTAGGCCAATTCAATTTTTTTTATTTACCTCACTAACTTCTTTGTTGTGAGTTAAACATTTTGACCATCTTGTATTCATTCTAGTTGGCAACTATGTTTCGAAAAAGTAACATGCATTGCTCAAACCAGATTGACTACAATAAATACTATTTTTTCTATTTTTTTTCACTTAAACCTTGTACCTACATTTTGATTGAAATATTAGTGTAAAATTGCACAAAACCCGCATGTTTATTGAGCGCCAAACTAGGCATACATGACTGCAGATGATAGACTAATTTCCATGAATAAATTTGTAAAATATGTTTGAAACGGTGCTACAATATTTATTCAATTACATTATTGGAATGTACTCGGTTGAGATAAGATAATGTCAATGATTGCTACTGGCCCCTTGTAGTGTCAACATCTAATTGTAAAGTACAAATTGTTTCTAACGTTATATTTTAAAGAAATAATCTATGAATTACTCTTTGAACTAGCACCTATTCCTATTTTCTTCACGACATAACTTGAGAACTGAATTAAATTCAGTATATTTTTTTGGGTTAGTTATCGTTATTGTCTGGACAAACTTCAGTGTTTTTTAAATACCACTTGGAAATTAGACATGAGCTAAGCCGGGGTGGACCCCTACTAATAATATTATCATCACATCGCAACGCTATCTAGTCTAAGCAACATTGAGGAAAGCAAGACTTGTACTATGCATACTAGACAATTGATAAACATACTTATCGACTTTTGTCATTGTAAATACGTACTTACATGCATATAATTGAAAGAACATAACTAGACCAAGACAGACGTTTATGCACTCAAATAATTTCATTTAAAAGGGAATCGAACCTATAAACTTATTGCGTCAAAAGCAGGTCAAATATCTAGTTAACGTGATTCGAAATGTACCGTTAACTATGATAATTCTAATGTTAGTAGCCAACTATAAAATAAATATTAAATCTTGGGTGCAATAAATCTTTTAAAATCAGCCTAGTGTAGTGACAAATATCGACCCGAAATTATTCCAAATTGTGAATTACAATTTTAAATTCATGAGAATTTTTATTTGAATTATTTGGCGAAAACAACTTGTTGACCCAGAGGAAATAAAATACTTTGTAATTTGGTATCCAGTGGTTTAGTGCGATTCCAAGAATTATCTAGAATTTATGAATATCCAGAGTGAAAAATGGGATATTAGGGCGTACATTTTCAGGCTTTTAGGTATTTTAATAGCAAATTGCTTAAACATTTGTTCTGGAAAGTTTTACAGAAAACGTGTCGATCGTCGCATTTTATAACATTACTATTTAGATTTACGACTTGGTTTTATACTCAAAAATCTTTATTTCCGGGTCACATGGAAAATACGGTATGAATCTATTTGCTACGCTAAGATATTGAAAATCTTGTAATTTACTAAAGAGTATCCTTCCTTTTTATATATAGAAAAAATCCTAAATAAAAAGTATAAAGCCACATTCCGACTCTAAAAACTAAAACTATACATGCAAAAAATAATGTTAATCACTCGGTTCATTTCTGCTTGCACCATGATGCAACTGTTGATTCTTCTCGTTAATTTATTTATGTATTCATTCCATATCTGCGACCGTTCCTTAGGGAAATATGAACCTGTGAACCTGACACTGCGCTCGTAATGAGATGAATGGTACAATGTGATACAGATATCATTGAAATAACATAGTATCGCGCCAAGTTGTTTAGCAACTGAATAATGTACAGACACAGTAGGAAAACCTTCGACAGTTTTAAATTCATTCTTGTTAGTCGTAATCTCTTGGTTCTTTTGAAAATAAACACTTAGCAGATAATTGCAAATAAAATCTGGGGGCACGGCAGTGCCCCCCGCCAAGTCGAGCGCGAAGCAAACACTGCCGTACCATCCTTTACAGGAACCCTTTCGCCGCATTTTCAGGCCCCTATTTGACAACCTCTGGATAAGCCCAGAACGCTGAAATTTTCGTCATCCAGTAAGCTATACAATCACATACTTAAAATAAAATTTCAAGTCTGTAGGTTATTTAGTTCCCAAGTTAAGCGAAAGCAAAGTTTCGCATTTTAGACACTCACTCACTCACTCACTCACTCACTCACTCACTCACTCACTCACTCATGATCATCAAAATAGAACTAGTACTTCCCATAAACCTAGAGAGCTGAAATTTGGTACAGAGTTAGGGTTTAATGGCCACATAAAGGGAAAACTATAAAAACTAGGATAATCGAACGGGAACGGGAATTATACGGGAATGGGAACGGGAACTGTAACTCAAGAACGGCTGAACTGATTTGGCTGAAAATTGGTGGGGAGGTAGCTTAGAACCAGGAAAAGGACATAGGATACTTTTAATCCCGAAATTCCCACGGGATTGGGAACGGGAATTTAAAAATCAAGAACGGCTGAATTGATTTGGCTGAAAATTGGTGGGGAGGTAGCTTAGAACCAGGAAAAGGACATAGGATACTTTTAATCCCGAAATTCCCACGGGATTGGGAACGGGAATTTAAAAATCAAGAACGGCTGAATTGATTTGGCTGAAAATTGGTGGGGAGGTAGCTTAGAACCAGGAAAAGGACATAGGATACTTTTAATCCCGAAATTCCCACGGGATTGGGAACGGGAATTTAAAAATCAAGAACGGCTGAATTGATTTGGCTGAAAATTGGTGGGGAGGTAGCTTAGAACCAGGACAAGAACATAGAACACTTTAATCCCGAAATTCCCACGGGAATGGGAACGAGAATTTATTACTCAAGAACGGCTGAACTGATTTGGCTGAAAATTGGTGGGGAGGTAGCTTAGAACCAGGAGAAGCACATAGAATACTTTTAATCCCGAAATTCTCACGGGATTGGGAACGGGAATTTATAGCTCAAGAACGGCTGAATTGATTTGGCTGAAAATTGGTGGGGAGGTAGCTTAGAACCAGGAGAAGCACATAGAAAACTTTTAATCCCGAAATTCCCACGGGAATGGGAACGGGAATTATAATTCTAGAACAGCTGAACTGATTTGGATGACAATTTGTGGGGAGGTAGCTTAAAAACTATTTATGTATAGATACTTTTTATCCCGAAATTCCCACGGAAACGCGAACGGGAACTACGCGGGTGAAACCGCGGGGCGCTTAATAATATAATACTACTCCTAAAAAATAAGTGTGTCAAATAAGAAAATCTAATAAAATAAATCAATATAAACAAGTTTTAACAAAAAGAAATGAAATCCCACCAAAAACATTCTGTAAAAAACTAGCCAAGTCTCGATAGAGCTGCTTGTTTAACTCTAAAAAGTAATGAAATCTAGACAGACTCGTGCCAAGTCTAAGGTTCCTTACTGCGATTTCTTTATTATTATAGTTAATGTTGTGTGACTTGGCCGTTGAAGGGTACACATGTATGTACACAAGGGTACAAAACTAGGTGCTCCATGACGCTATTGCACCAATCTTAAAAAATCCGGAACCTATCCATTGACGATAGAAAATTTGCTTAATTATAGCCACTTGAAAAATGTTGATTCAATATCCAGTCAATTGTAGGCTTGATAAAGCTGCGTATTTTAATAATGTTATAACATTACGTGTAAACAAAATTGACATGTACCCACTACTAACCTTTTAAACAATGTTCAACGGCCAAGTCACACAACATTAACTATAATAATAAAGAAATCGCAGTAAGGAACCTTAGACTTGGCACGAGTCTGTCTAGATTTCATTACTTTTTAGAGTTAAACAAGCAGCTCTATCGAGACTTGGCTAGTTTTTTACAGAATGTTTTTGGTGGGTTATATTAACATGAGACAACTAGGTTATAGTAAAACAGATCTAACGGTCATATCAAACATAAATAGATCTTAAGGTGACGAACGTTTTCTTTCCATGACTGTACTCTAATATATCTTGATTCATTAGTTTGATATATGCAGTTCAAAATAGTACCTACACATGAATCAAATGAATCTAGTCTCGCCTTGCTCGTATCGAAAGCGGATATAGCCTTTTTAGACGTAAACCAGATAGATTTATGTGTTAGGCTGTACAGGTAATGTTGTTTCATTGATTCAACTGAAGGCACTTTAAATATTTATTGCTGATCAATTCTGATGTATTTATTCCTATCAAAGACAGTTGATATGTTGCGGACTTGTGATTGACACTAGATATTATATTGGCTCAATTATCTGATACTGATTTGTGTTTCATGTTATAAAAATACATAATTGATTTGATCTTTGTATCTTTGCTTTTTTGTAAATCCGGTATGTTACAGAGGTTGTTTTTTGTGCTCAATCTATAATCCTTACTAATATTATAAATGCTGTCTGTCTGTTACCTTTTCACGGGTAAATTACTGAGCCGATTGACTTGAAATTTGGTATAGGGGTAGCTTATGGTCCGCTGAACTATGTAGGTGAAACCGCGGGGCACAGCTAGTTAATATTAAAAAGAGGTTTAAGTTTGTGACATTGCTGGGGGTAATCTCTCTCTGATTTTGAAGAAGAATTCTTTTACCGATAGTAAGCTACCTTATTCGTGAGTGTCATAGCTTCATATTCTTATGAGAACGGGAACTACACGGGCTAAAACAGCTCATTATAGGTTTGACATCTTCTTCGTCGGGGACATGTAAATACACCACATCCCCACGCAGAGCTCGAGCCTATCCTGAATTACGGCGGGTGGGTTGGCTTCACACACAACCTTAGAACTTCTTCGCAGATGTATGCAGGTTTCATTTTGAATGTTATTGAGTTGTATTTTTTTGTTGTAGCTTTTAGATTTGTTCGATTCGGAAGACCCGCGCGAGCGCGACTTCCTGAAGACGGTGCTGCATCGCATCTACGGCAAGTTTCTGGGACTCCGCGCGTTCATACGGAAACAGATAAACAATATATTTTTGCGATTTGTTTACGAAACTGAACATTTCAACGGCGTCGGTGAGCTCCTAGAAATTCTTGGAAGGTATGTTTGATTTTGATTTATAATTATTTTCCTTTTAATTGATTCATTTTTTTATCTAACCACGAAGTAAATGAAGGGATTATGTATGATTATGTTATATTTGTATATTATACAATATACAACAAGAAATCATCGTAAAATTTTATTTTAAATTAAATTGACTAATGGCTAAATTCAGGAATCTTTTTTTTTAAGGGAGAAATGTCTTATTCGACATTATTTTATACAAATATAACACTTTTGGCAAATCCACACTACTGTAATTTAAATTAAAGGTTAGATTATCAGTCAGATAGTAACACAAAGAATGCATAATTTGATTGTAATCTTGATAGTCAATGAATTGGGAGTCGGTGATAACAGGTGTGTAACAGGTTGTTGGCATTAAATCTTTTCATTATGATATTCAAGTCAAAGACAGTTCAATGTTTATTATTAGGAGTTATATAATCACGTACATTAAGTAAAATATCTATAATACTTTCAACTATAACCAATTAATTATCAATGTCAAGCTAAACAGGGTTGTCTTTTTCTTACACCTAAATATTGCCAGCTTTTTAGTTTAACCAGATGAAGTTCCGCCGGCATTTTACATCTTTACAATTCAACTATTAAACTAGTTCATGACTCTTACCAACCACCAACGATTTTAGAACATACAACACTGTAATCTAAGGCTAAACATTAGCCATAAACAAATAGATAAGTTATTCCATGCCCTAATATTAATTTACAGTCAGATTGGTTGTTAGATAAAAGGTACCTCGCGCTTGGTAATGCTCACTTTGTTATAGTTAACCAACCAAGGAAGGTACCGTTTTTCTGAAGCTGACTGTACTAAGAAAATAATAACAATACAATACAACATACATAAACCATGTATGGTA
The DNA here is from genome assembly GCA_958496195.1 of Timandra comae. NCBI lineage: Eukaryota > Metazoa > Arthropoda > Insecta > Lepidoptera > Geometridae > Timandra > Timandra comae. The sequence goes on from OY292370.1 coordinate 8,061,682, forward strand.
TGATATTGCAGTATAATAAACGGGTTCGCGCTGCCGCTGAAGAGCGAGCACAAGCAGTTCCTGGTGAAGGTGCTGCTGCCGCTGCACAAGGTGAAGTGCCTGTCGCTGTACCACGCGCAGCTCGCCTACTGCGTCGTGCAGTTCCTCGAGAAGGACGCCACGCTCACCGAGCCCGTCGTGCGCGGCCTACTCAAGTTCTGGCCCAAGACCTGTTCACAGAAAGAGGTAATACTCTCTTTTTCCGATCCTTTATCCCATGTCTATTTGGGGTCGGTTTTCAGTTAAACCAGATTTGGCGGAATATCAGTATTTTACGTGAAGCGACTGCCATCAGACCTTCACAACCCAGAGAGCTTAATACGCGCTTGATTTTTATAGTCATACTGTAGTCTTAGTTTTACTCGCGATGATCCTTTTATTCTCGATATTGTGTAAGTTTCAGGATGTGATGTCCTTAGAAAGAGAAAGTTACTGCTGTAGTAATTTTTTAACAGCTGGGTTGGGCAGCGTTTAGTAAACTTCGTCAAGTCTTCTCATCGCAAAATACTACATTCTACGTTTTACTATGTATTACGTGTACACCTTGATTTTCCTAATGCGATATCGATTTTGCAGTTTTTACGTGAAAGAGTAACAAACACGTCCATATATTAGCAGGACTGCTACGGATCTCGATCGTTTTTGCTAAATGTATGATATAAAAGTTAATAATATAATCAAAAATAATTCCAGGTGATGTTCTTGGGCGAGATCGAAGAGATATTGGATGTGATTGAACCCGCTCATTTTGCGGAAATACAAGAGCCGCTCTTTAGACAAATAGCAAAATGTGTCTCCAGCCCACATTTTCAGGTATAATGCAGTTTTCATGTTAAATACCATCTAAATATCTCATAGTTACTTCTAAGTTATCTCCTTTACAACACTCAGATTCCAGTCAAACAAACTCGCATCTACCAGTTCAATATTGATTCAATAAATTAACGCTGAGTCAATTCATTACTACTTATTATCACCGAGTCGTAAATCGCAGAACATCGGATTTCAAATAGTTTGTGACCATTATCTATGTCGTAATTTTATTTATTAGATAAAATCATGTTTGCAACGTTGTCTCAAAATAGCGTTATAACAATTTCAGGTGGCCGAAAGGGCGCTCTATTTTTGGAACAACGAATATATAATGTCACTGATGGAGGAGAACAACCACGTGATCATGCCAATAATGTTCCCGGCGCTGTACCGGATCAGCAAGGAGCATTGGAACCAGACGATCGTGGCGCTCGTGTACAACGTTCTCAAAACGTTCATGGAAATGAATTCGAAGCTATTCGACGAACTCACCGCCAGCTACAAGGCGGAACGGCAGAAGTGAGTGTCTCTCTGACTAGCGTGGCGTTTGGTGGTGGTGGTGTGTGTATGAGCTATATTATATGTAATGTGGTGCGTGGTTACAGAGAGAAGAAGCGCGAGAAGGAGCGCGACGAGCTGTGGAAGCGGCTGGGCGAGCTGGAGATCAGCCACAAGCGGCAGGTGGCCGCGCCCGCGCTCTCCAACTGATGGCACTCGCGCGCCCGCCCCCACCTACAATGATAACATCGGTTCTTTTTCAGTTATATATTGATATTTTCTATTCGATTACACTTTTGTTAATGAAGTTATTAATTTTTTATCTCTCTGGTTATTCTGGTGAGTGAAGTATAAGCGATGTGTCTGTAGGTGTCGGCGGCCGCCTCCCGCCGCCGCCGCCGGCGCTCGCCCTCGTCCGCGTCCGCGTCCCGAATGCACGCTCTTACTCTCCATTTACATCGCATAGGACACTAGTTTACTTTAGGAATTCTTATTGTCGTTAAATTGTTTCATAAGTTAAAGTTGTATGTATTATTATTGCATGATCGATTGTACCGCATTACGGATCACCGATATAATTGTATTAATCGGGCACCCAGCTTTTCGGCTGAATATGATTGTACAAAAATTATTAAGAAAATTATAAATGATGTAATATGTTAGCGAGGCGCGGCGCGGCGCGACGCCGGCGCCAGTGGCTGGCGGCGTCCGACCGCGCCGCCGCCTGTAGATCGTTGTATGGATTTTAATTTTAAATTAGATGCTCGACTAAAATATGTAATTTCGACGTACTATCATTTTGTATAGTTACATAGTGTAAATAGGCATTTATTTATTATAAATTGATAGCAGTGTGATTTTTATACGTTGATAGCTGCGAGTGTGGGGGGATGTGTGGGGAGTGGTGGGAGGTGGTGAGGAGGTGTGATGGAGGAGGCCCGAGCTATCGCGGGAGAGTCGATGTACCGCGCGGACGCCGCGTTGCCATACGCGCATCTCGTTAACATAGTGTAGAAGGACGCTATAGCATGAAATAATTTGTAAGGGAATAGTCATTAATTTGTATGATATTACTTGTAGCCATTAATTTGTCTATCATCAGTATTGTAGAGGCGGGCGGGCGTGTCGCCGGCCCCGCCTCTGTATATACCGATACGCGCCGCGACTTAGCGCTACTGCGTGTGTATCTATGTACACTATGGAGATGTTTGTTATTGTAAAATGTATTAACATTGCAAAAATTATATATGATCTTATATACAAATTACTATTATAGAACACGGTATGAAAATAAAAAAGTTAACTCACAATGAATTGAATTTTTAAGTAAATGTAGTGTAAGTGTAGGCGCCCCGCCGCACGTAGCCAGCGCCGGCTTCGCTCGTCCGTATTCGGGGGAGTTTCCTTGTCTTACTGTTTGCACTCGAAGAACATATGTCAATATAGTTTCCGTTATTGGGGTTGTACGTGATAGTTCCTCGTCGACGTGACGTAGCGATATGATACCCTCTAGTGATAACCTCTCGGCGATACAATCGCGACACTTGTTGATATTATTATTTAACGTTACCAAGTATATTTACTATACAATACATTGTACCTCTATCCATAGCATATTTTCTTCGAGGTATGAGACACCTACAATATACATTAGGAATTTATTATGAGGAAACACCTGTTCTAATTATTACCCTTTGAGCTAAAGTCCCTTAGTGATTACTCAATTGCGCAAACTGCATTGGAAATACACAAGAAATTGATATATTACTGAGTTTTTCATTTTAAAATTAAATTAGGACATTGTGTCGTAAACAAACCTTAACCATGATCTTTGTAGACATTGACTTTAATACTTGAGTGTTTTTGAAGCGTGACCTCGAAGCCCGCCGACCGCCGACCGTAATTACAGTTGGTACGTTGAACTATAACACGATCGATACTTGGACACCGATTGGCGCATCGCCATGACTACCGCTGCACAACATTCCTCCGCTCACGGCACAAGCTGCCGTATCACCTTGTGCTCTTGACGGAGCCGTTATCAAGTTAATCTCAACACTCGGTTAGTCATACAGTTCTAAATACTACTTCATATAGCACACTTGTTTGAAAACCTAGTTAATGTTACAATGAAACTGACAAGTCCCCGTATGTATAGTTCCCCACCGCCAGTACCCAAGATGCCTATAGGATTAGTGGATTTAATGGAAGGCCTGACCAAGGAGGTACTAAGGAATAATCCCACAGAATTATACGTGTTTTGTGCTAACCATATGGAGAAGTTGTTGGAAATAAGGGATGGGAAACGTAAGTGATTTTATTTATTTTTTACTTATTAATTACAATTAGGAAGTGATAGTTGAGAAAATGTTCAGCAGCGACATAAAGACCGTTTATCCAGTGTTAATTTTCTTGAAAAGTTTTAGCTTAGAAATCACGACAGATCCAAGGAAATTTACAAAATACAGACCATTTTTTCCATAGTTCAAAAAACAATATTAATCAACTACAATAATTATTGAATTGCAGCGATGAGAAAGATTTTAACTCTGGACGAAAAAATAAAGATAGCTCAAGAAAAAGTAAAAGATCGGGCTAAAATGCGTGAAGAGTTGTATGACAGTATGTTTAAAGAAATAACTGAAAAAATGAACCTAAAACCTGATAATGTTGCATGTAATGAAGCTGAAAATGAGGCGACTGAAGTTAATATGTCTCTTCTAAAAGCGCCTGTACATCATGATTTGGTACAAACATCAGAAGTAGAAATATCTCATGAAACTCCGAACAAAACTGAATATAAAATAATAAATACTCATGATTTAATTAAAATTGAAATATCTGAACCAATGGATTCATTACCTTTCGAGGTTAATGAATCTCAAAATGAAGCCAAGGATAACATGTCACCAATAGATGAGAAATCTTGTGAAGATATAGAAACAAGTTGTAATATAACACCTAATAATAAGAGTGATTTTGAACTTGAAATTGTTCAAAATGTAGATACAGAAATTACATCATCATTAGCCCAAAATGATGATTCACACAAAGAAAATATGGGCAATGAAGACATTATATCTTCGTCCGCTAATACTAATGAAGAGTCGGTGGAGAATAATTCTGAGACTACTGATATAAATGCCGTTGTTGAAGTCGTTGAAGAAAAGGCAATTCAAGAGGATGTTCCTGATAAAAATGATGTTAAAACACCAGATAATTTAAATGACAACGAAGTTATTGAAAGTAACGAAAGCGCTGTTACTAAAACAGATGATATTAAAAGCATTGTTACATCAGATGATACTAAAACTGAATTAAATGATACAAGTGTTTCCAAAAATGATGAATCTGAGTGTTCTAATGAGGTAACTGTAACAGATGTCCCTGTTAGTGAAACTAATAAGCCTGTAGACGATAATCCTGAAATCAATTCAACTGATGACAAAGAACAGAATATAGAAAAAGCAGGAACTGAGTCAGAAGTATTAGACACTGATACTCAAACTAAGAGTAATATTGATGTTAATGAAACAACGCCACCAAACAATGAAACTAAAAATAAATTAGAAAATATAACATCCGATGAAAATAAGGAGAAAATTTCTATAGAAAGTAAAACAGAAGTTATTGAGGACCAAAATGTGGAAACAACAGATACAACTGTAAAACCAAATCTGACTGAACAAATGCTAGATACTTTAAATACAACAGAAGTTGAAATTGTTTCAAACACCGAGAATAAAGATAATACTGAAATTAAGAATGAATCGGAAAATATTAATGAAACTAATTCTACTGAACCAAAAGACGATCCTCAGGTAAACGACCATAACAAAGAAGTAATAAATAATACCGAAAGTGATGACTCCACAAAATTAAAAAAAGATTTAGAACAAGATAACACTGAATCGACAAACAAGTCAGAAAATACTGATAACTTTGACGACAGCAGTCTAATAGATTCAGATTTCTCTAAAACAGAAGATGACATATCTCGCAATGAAAATAACGGACAAAACAATATGGATTTAGAAACTGCTGCAGTCACGATACAGAAAGTATTTAGAACGTTCCTTTTTAAAAGTAGGAACTCTACTTTCGACGATACTAATAACGATGAAGGCAGTACTTCATTAGATGAAGATGATAAAAAGGTAAGTCAATTTGAAGTTAGTAAAAACTATAGTCTAATATCATAAACAATTTTGTTATACTTTACTTTTAAGGAAGAATATTATGCCGCCGCTAACTTGAGTAAAGAGAGAAGACCTTTGGGCATTACTAGAATGGATACTGTTCTTCAAACTGTGAATGAGGAAAAGTCATTATCATTGTCTACTGATGACTCTTCAACTCTCTCCAGCGCCGCTACAACAATACAAGCGCATGTCAGGGGGTTTTTAGTGAGGAACAGACTAAACTCAAACAGAACAATATCAACAAATTCATTGGTAAATTCAAATGAAGCTGTTGAAGCAGAAGTTGAACATAAAAACAAAACCATTTTGAATATTCATATTGTTCCAGAAGAAGGAAATTATTTAAGCCGAGACGAGAGTATTATCACATCTATGGATTTATCGTTAGACGCTTGTAGTCCGCCATCCTCTGTTAATTTGCATCCAATGAGCTGCGATATTAGCGAACGTAGAAAACTGTTGAAACGCGAAGACGCCGTTCAGTCAGTTTCACCGCCAAGTAACAACAGCGGGAAACTTAGCGAAGAATCAGTTAAAGATGTGTTTATTAATGATAACGATGCTACTTTAGTCAGTGACGTGAAAGAAGATGAACCAGCGGATAAACTAGACCAATGCAGTGACTCTGGAATGGAAAGTGAAATAGTTTCGACTGACAGCACCGTTACTGCAACGACAGTGTTGAAAAACAATGATTTTAATGATACAGGACTCAGTGACTATGAAGTATCAGATAGTAATCAAAAGAAATCCTTTATAGTGTTGAGTTCTGATGAATCTGATGTTATTACGCCGTACGCTCCGAGTCCAAGAAGCATGGCATCTATGGATGAAAGTGAGAAGCCATCGAAGTTAATGCATTCAGGTGAATGTCACGACGTTGTTCTTCCTACCAAGGTGACACGCAGTGATACAACAGTCGTCAGTGGTGAGTGAAGACATCTATTATAATCAGGTGATAAATACTTCCGTTCTTTCAAAGCCATGGCATGGTGTGCTAAATGTTGGCTTCAGTTAGGTACTGCTTTGTAGAATATTTATTCGAACACAGGTATTATTGATTCGTATTATATACTTTAGTTACAGTACCTATTCATTTGATTTTATCTTAGTAATTAAGTATATTAAATTTGGACGATTATGTAGATAGATAGTACATACATACGACATTAAATAGCATAGTAATTACACTATAATAATAGTATTGATAATATATCAAATACTTTTTTCGGTAGTCCATTAGTTGGTAGGTTCTTCTTTTTATCTGACTTCCAAAAAAACAGGAGGAGGTTCTCTATTCGACTTGTATTTATTTTTCTTTTCTTTAATATCTGTCAGTATTTAGAAAGGTAGTAGAAGTAAAGCAGTTTTGGCTATTTTTAAATTTTGTTATTACTATTTCTTTTATTTTATTGTAATCTTTGTTTCAGAATTTCATGATGTGATGGTCTACTTTCTACTATGGAATCGTTCCTATGAGTAAACTTTTTCTACTTCTTTATAAGCACCTAGTTCCTCTCAAACAACACAAATTAAATATGTGAAAATATTAATCAATAAATCCCTAATTGTTATGGCAATAACATTATTTTACCTATTTATAAATTCGCTAAGGCTTGGAATGTGATATCAAATTATATTTTATAGATTGTTGCAGAGCTGTAAAAGATGAAAGCTAATACACAGTACACACAAATAAAAAGATAATAAAATCTATCAAAAATGTGGAAGTATGTAGTTCAAATTGGGCAATAAATTAACCCAATTTAAAATAAATACCCATGTTTTTTATTTAAAAAGTCAGGTAGTTTTTTCCACAAGAATTGAATGGGAGTTTTGCAGATTCAAATCAAAAGGGTCGAGGGTTACAAAAGATGAAAGATGAAACAGTATGCATGTAAATGTAAGGAAAGGCATGGTCTTCATCGATTTGACTAGTGCTGGATCAACATCCAGATGCGGCGATGGGGCCTATGTAGAGCTGATGATATTAATTAATGTTTTGCGCCTGTAAACGCGGTGGGATTAGTGAGAAGGAAGCGTTAACTGCGACTGTTTTTTGTTCAAAGTGGAGTGTCCACCACGAATAAGTATATGATTATTCCATGTTCTTACAGGACCAACTGATACACATTGTGATTCCATGGTAAAGAATGGTGAATAAATATTTATCTGTGGTTTTGTCCATAGACAACAGTGTTTTGATAGATTCATTCATTCATTAGTAATGGTCTGCTGTCAAATTAATCCCGCTGTCAGTGTCAGTCACCCATCGCATTTTATGTTTTTATTTTCGTTCGTCTTCGTCGAAAAAATAAAACTATAGTATAATTTATAATTTTTGACGTGCTATTGCTATTATGTCGTTACCACCAGCCTTAGCGGCGCGTTTAGCTAAACGCGGAATAATTAAACCCAACCAAATATCAGCTCCAACTAATGACCACGCTCCAGCACAGGTAAATGAAGAAATTATCGCCGAAGATTACGATTCTAAACCCGACGCTAATGGCAAAGAACAATATTGGGAAGGCATAGAAGGTGTTAACGTAGATCCTATAAAAGGACATAGAGGTTGCCCCAATAAAAGTAATATTTACCATGAGTGCTCCAAGTTCTGCGTAAAGAAATGGAAACAAGGTAAAAATGTTCCTTCTGAAGCGTACTTGGAAAACAAACGTAAAGTACTCGAGTTGTGGCCCTTGCCTCCCGGATGGGAAGAGGTTTACGACGAAGGTTGTGGTCAGCATTACTTTTGGAACGTTCACAACAATTTGGTCTCGTGGTATCCCCCGGCGCACCCTAACGCCGTACACAGCGAGAGCGCCGCGCATCTACGAGAAGAGAGGTTATTGAAGGAAGGCGACGAAAGTGATGAGAGTAGTGAGGCTTCAGACCAGGAAGTACCACAACAACAACAAAATAAGGAAAAGAAGAGGGAGCGCAGAGATAAAGAGAAGTCTATGACACACCATAGAGATAAGAGGCGTCCCAGAGTCAAAGACAATGATTTGGACCCCATGGATCCAGCTTCATATTCAGAGATACCAAGAGGAAATTGGGCCGCAGGGTTGGACACTCATTCTAAAACAGGAGTGGATAGCACAGCTTCAGGGTCACTGTATCAGATGAGACCTTACCCAGCACCGGGGGCTATTCTTGCAGCGAATGCTACTCAGTCCCCACCACCCTCCCCATAGACTTTGAGATTTGACTTTTTGTTAGTTTGTAAGGAATGTGTGAATGTTTATGTATATTAAAAATACCTCATAATAAAACATTATTTTTATTTCATAATTATTGAGTAATGTTGCACCATGTAGTGCAAGCTTTATTCTTCGGAAAGTTTAGAAGACTCACATACAAAATATTGTTTGCATGTTGTTGTATCCTTGTTCTCGCCACAATATTTTTTTTAAAGAAAATGAGAGTTAGCAATTTTAGATATGACTTATGAATCTATTACAAGAATACTATATTTCTTAGGTGTTTTCAAAATTATTTTGATGCAGATACTAAACTAAAAAAACTTTCTATTACAAAATGAACAAATGATTTCTGGTTGGTTGAGCATCTTCATCATATTCACACAAAACCCTTCTCCATATCATTCCCTCAGGGTTTCGAATATTTGCTACTTTACTACCAGTAACTTTATAAGATTGGTGTAATCAAACAACAATATTTAAAACAAAATTTATTTATATATATCAATTGATAACCAATAATGTAATGAGTATATATTACTTAGAACTATTGGAAGGAAGTCTTCTAATATTTTGTCATGTCAATGTAGAAATGTTACAAAAGTATACCTAAACGCTAAAATGTTACATCCTGAACGGATTTACACTAAATTATTATTTATTTTGTGACACAAGTCTTCACTGTTCTAGTATGATTGCATTTCGTTAATTTCCATTCATATGTTTGGTTCCTTTCGATACTTGGAGTAAGAGATCTTCTGATGTCATCACACCAACTGGGACAGGGTTACTGTTAGGGGTATCTGCAACAAAGAATAATTGAATAATTATCAAACTTTCCTACAGACAAGATATAGGGTAAATAATACACACATAATGGTTCCTTTTTGTTGCGTCAGGGGTAAAAAACTAGGGATGTTGTAGTCCATATTTTTCCGAATACGAATATTTGACTACATCTATATAGGATCATACACATAACACTGTATTCTTACCTGATTTAACAACAAGGACGTAAGGCGCGACGTCTAACATGCGTGAGACGAGCCCTAGCGTCGGTTTGGTCGCGAGGTCCACCTTATAGTACTTCTTGACGACGAACTTGTCGAGGGACTCGGTGGGAGAGCCCGACAGGTTGGCGAGGCGGCGGCGCGCGTTGTCCGCAGTGAACACACCCTGCAAACATCTGGAAACGAAAAGGAAAGATTCATTTTTTAACCCCCGACGCAAAAAGAGGGGTGTTATAAGTTTGACGTGTCTGTGTGTGTGTATCTGTCTGTCTGTGTCATCATAGCTCCCGAACGGATGAACCGATTTTAATTTAGTTTTCTTTGTATTAAAGGGGACTTACGTGCGAGTGTTCTTAGACATGTTTGATGAAAATCGGTTGACCCGTTTTAAAGTTATGGGGGTTTGAAAGTAATTGTGTGGGGGGGATTTTTAATTTAATGTTTTTATATTTCAAAACTTTTGACGCTTGAACTTTAAGAAGTTGGGCCCGTTTTTTTGTATGCTTTACGTCACTATGTTGTGAGCGTGATCACGTCGGCAATGTGAATGGCGTGACGGGGCGCGACGGGGCGGCGTGGAACGCCGCCCCGTCGCGCCCCGCCGGCTGTCTGAGGCGACCTTTACAGATCCCGCCCTTAGATCTTACGAATTTCATTAAGTTTTCGCAATAAATTGATTTAATAGGAAGGTTTAAATGTAGCCAGTATTAAATAAAGCTATACATTCCAATACCTTATTAACTGTTTGGTGGATTGTCTATTGGTTTATAATCGCCACTAGTTTCACTAATAAAATTCAGCACCAAGAACACGAATAATGCTAGAAGTATGATGAGCGAAAAAATCATTACATTTTATAGTTGAATACATTACAATCTTTAATTTATCAGATTTGTAATTTTTTAGTTATTGACAAGTTTTTGGTTTGATATATTGTGACATTTTGGACATCTAGTTGTACCAAAGATTAATTTTGTCTAGAGTTTTGAGGGCAAAGAGTACTTTAATAACGAATGATACAGGCATTTATTACTCTTATTACCTTTCGAAGAAGAAAATAAACTACTGTATCGGTTTTAATGAAATTTTGTAAGTATGTACCTATGTACAGATAATGACTAGTGTAGAGCTTAAGATGAATGAATATACATATCCTAATGGGATATGTATATTCAACTAATAATTCATCATAATAATTTGAAAACAGAAGGACGTGTATATAATGTATTAAAAAATCTGATGTATGTATTTAAGTGAACCTACTCTATTTGATGTGCAATAAAACATTCATTCAATTACCTACCCTTTGTTATCCACGACGGGCAATGCGACAACGCGGCTCTCTCGTAACGCAGCGAGCGCCTCGCACGGGGAGCTGCTCAGAGACACACTCGTCGTCGGCTGCACCATGGATTCTGATACTTCGGTGCTCCACCAACTGCAATCAATAAAGGTCCAGTGAAAGTTACATTATGACTTAAGAGTACTTAGTTTTGAGTTATATTGGTTCTATTGTTTGTATTTGTAAGTGGGCATTTTTGTAATTAGACTTCTGTAGAAATAAGACCAACCACCACCTCCATAAATGGGGTTTAAGGGAGTCACCACAGTGCGATTGCGGAGCACTTGACCAGACCCTGTCCCATGTGGTAAACGATTGCCCGCTTCGGTGTTTCACCGGCGGAATATCGGAAGTCCATAAGCTTACACCTGCCGCTATAAGCTGGATTTATAACCTGGACATTCAAATCTTATCCTCGCAGGATTAATGCCATACGCAATGATGATGATGATGATGTAGAAATAAGTTTTCCTCACAGTTTGGGGTGTAGTGGAATGGCTGCGTTGCATATTTTTTTTTCGGTCGACCTATCAAGGTGAGAAAATGCAAATAACTCGTCGTCAATCCATAAACTCTCCTCTAGTGGCTCCTAGAAGCTGTCTCTGTGCAGCGGCCACACCCTGGTAACCACGTCGACTCGTGGGCTAAACCTAGAGGAGGGGCTCGGGAAACAACATCTCTCGAGTTACTCGTCACCTCCGAGTTATGTCGTCTTGGCTGTACCAATAGCAGTCCACCACCGGTGGCAAGACACCTAGGCAATCGTAGGAATGCCTTAAGGCAGCAACAGAGGTCTTGTTATTGCTCGCCAGACTACTACATCCCACCCCTCTCCGATCGTAGCGGTTCACCGTTCCATTGGATTAAGAGGGATACGGACGAAAGAGTGCACTTGTGTTTGCGCGTACACTTGTGCACTTAAATATCTCCTGCGCATCTGACTGTTTCCGAATAATGGTTTACTGAGATAACAAGCCCCGTGGCGATGGATTGAGGTAGAGAGGTCCGACTTTGTGCAAGTTGGGCTTTGTCTAAGATCTGCACACGGGCGGTACGGGAATAAGTGGTCGTTTCTGCGTTGCACTGGAGCAACAACGTGGATTGGGCAGCATCACGTACGACGAAGCAGCCCTATTTAGGGAGGCACTGCTTCCCTCGCTTAGCCGAGGAAAGAGCTAGAAAAGGTGCTCTAAAAAAGGCTTGCTCTATTAAATCGGGGGGTAGTAGCCACGGCTGCCCTTAGCATCCCTTGGCGTGGTAAAAATACAAAAGCAAAACGGATTCCTAAAACGACGACCTTTAATTTCGGATCATGGAATGTTCGCACTCTTCTCGACAATAAAAACAACCTCTGCCCTGAACGGAAAACAGCAGTAGTGGCAAGAGAACTACGTCGCTACAATGTTGACATAGCTGCGCTCAGCGAAACACATCTTGCTGATGAAGGAGAGATAGTAGAGCATGGCGGAGGTTACACTTTTTTCTGGAAGGGTACTGCCTCTCACGAATCAAGACACTCTGGAGTTGGATTTGCAATAAAAAATGAACTGGCTAAGAAACTTAACGAATATCCTATCTACACTTCTGACCGCGTTATAAGTTTACGTATGCATTTAGAAAACAATAACTTTTTAAATTAGGAGATATGAGCCGACGCGCCGCGCGCGGGAATACACGTAAACAACCGGCTCCTCTCTCGTTCCCGCTGCGGACCGCCCACACTATGACACCTCAGGCTAGCGGCTACACGTCCGAATCTCAGCAACAGCCGAATAGTGACCGGCCTTATAGAACCTCATACAGAGATATTTTGGACTCGACACCGAGCGGTATTATTGATAACAAAGATAATGAAGGATTTACGTTGGTTGCTAAGAAAAAGTCGGCTTACAGATATAAAAATGAACGCGGTACCTTGCAAAATACAAGTAAATTGCAAGCTGCTGATTCATACGCATATATATATTTATCACGCACAAAAAACATATAAATGAAAATGATGTCAAAGAATATATACAAACACAAATGAATGAAGAATGTTACGCAGTAGAATTGTTGAGCCAAAATCGAGAAACAAACTTTAATTCTTTTAAAATAACTATACCTGCAGTTAATATAAATAAGTTTTTGCAAAAAGACTTCTGGCCCGAAAACTTGGTTTTTCGTAAATATCGTCAAAAGTGGTCTAAAAGAAATGACATAATATCCGCAAATAATAAAATACAAAAATAAATATGTCTGTACAAGCTAACCATAATAATAACAACATGACTCTGGTTTCCTTTAACTGCAAAAACATCAAACGATCCGTTCAGCACGTAAGAGATTTTTGTATGAACTACGACGTCATAGCCCTACAGGAAACCTGGCTTATGCCGCACGACGTGGGCTATGTAAACAAGATTGACAACAAGTTTAGCTGCTGTGCAAAGTCGTCGGTGGATACTTCTACGAGTGTGTTACGTGGTCGGCCCTACGGCGGGTTGGCACTTATGTGGCGGACTGGTTTGTTTACTCGAACTGAAATAGTGCATTGTGATAGTAATCGTGTAATGGCAGTGCGGTTTGTGCAAAGCGATCGTAGCTTTCTTATACTCAATGTCTACATGCCGACTAATTGTGACGACAATTTACCGGAATTTACTCAGTGTCTTGCGTGCGTAAGTACCTTAATCGATAGTGCTGAGACTGAGTGTGTGTTGATACTGGGTGACTTCAACGCACATCCGGGTACTCTTTTCGGTAGAGAGCTGATGGACTATTGCGGTGAGCAAACTTTACATTGTTTAGACTTGGAGAAGTTAGATAGTAATACATATACCTTTGTTAGTGACGCACACGGTTCGTGCCGATGGTTAGACCATTGCATTGTGACTGAGGCCGCGTCTGTGCTTGTATCCGATATTTATGTTAAATATGACTCATTTACGTCCGATCATTTACCGTTAATTGTAAAGTGTAATCTTGATATGATCCGACCCAAATTATTTATGTCTTTGGAAACACAAAAACATACACATTTATGGGGGGTGAGAGATCAGACTCAAATTAATTTGTATTGTAACCTATGTACTAATAAATTTTCAAACCTTATAAGTAATTTTCATTTTAATGAATTGCAATGTTGTGATAATAAATGCAGTAATAATAATCATTTATTAGAAATTGATAAATTATATAACATTATTGTAAATATATTGCAATTATCTGCCGTTCAGAGTTCCAATATTAACAAAAATAAATGTAAAAAGACGTTAATTGGTTGGAACTATCATGTGAGGGAGTTACATGTACAAGCTAGGGAGGCTTTTTATAACTGGATGGTGTATGGTAGGCCACGCTCGGGATTTCATTATGAAGCTATGTCGTCTTCACGCAAAAAATTTAAGAATGCAGTTAAGTATGTACAAAACAATCAACAAAAAATAAAAATGGATATATTAGCTCGACACCATTCTTCAGGCAACTTTGTTCAATTTTGGAAAGAAACGAATAAATTAAATCATAATATTAGTTTGTCAAGTAACATTGAGGGAGAACAGAACATGAAAGGCATTGCAAATTTATTTATGACACATTTTAATAATGATAACGGTATTCCTAATAACACATTAATTAAAAATTGTAAGCCTTTATACCGTGACCCAATTGTTCCTTCTTTAACGGTATCACCTAATGATGTTAATAAAATACTTAAGTATATGAAACGCGGTAAATCTCCGGGACACGATGGGCTCAGCATTGAGCATCTGCTGTTTGCCGGAGAGCATATTGGCAGTGTTTTAGCTCAATTTTATAACTTATGCATCAGACATTGCTATTTGCCAGAAAATATGATTCGTACTTTGGTTGTACCAATAGTGAAAAATAAAACTGGAGACATCTCGAGCGTGGCTAACTATAGGCCTATATCTCTCGCCACGATTGTGGCTAGGATACTTGATAGGATTCTACAGAATATCATTGAACCAACGTTGAAAATTGATGATGCTCAGTTCGGTTTTAGGTCTCAAGTCTCGACTGACTCTGCTATTTTTTCCTTAAAGCAGGTTGTAAATCATTACAAGGCTGGTAAAACCAGTGTATATGCATGTTTCTTGGACCTAAGTCGAGCATTTGACACTATTAACCATGAAGTGTTATGGGAAAAGCTAAATGACTCTCGGGTCTCTCCTGATGTTGTTGGTTTGTTCAGATATTGGTATCGACACCAGACCAATAGCATTAGATGGGGACATGAGCAGTCTGATAGTTTTAAAATGTCCTGCGGCGTAAGACAAGGGGGAGTTACCTCACCGACCCTCTTTAATACATACATCAATGATCTGATCGTGGAGCTGAGCGGCACACCCGTGGGGCTCAGATTTGAAGGTCGTTATATCAATAATCTGAGCTACGCGGACGATATGGTGCTGCTTAGTCCCTCGGTTAAGGGATTGAGAAAACTAATAAACATCTGTGAAAGTTATGCAAAACAACACGATCTGACATATAATGTTAGAAAAACTGAGCTTTTAATCTTTAAATCTACGAGGGGTCCCGATTTTATGCCAGTGGTTCTTCTCAATGGTCAGCCTGTAAAAATAGTAGAAAAGTTCAAGTATCTCGGTCACATCGTAACCTCAAATTTAAAAGATGATGAGGATATTGAGCGGCAACGTAGGGCATTATATATCGTAGGAAATATGATAATAAGAAAATTTGGTAAATCCTCACGTGATGTCAAACTGATGCTTTTTAAATCATTCTGTCAGACATTCTATACTTGCCAATTATGGACTGATTACACACAAAGAGCGCACAGCGGAATACGTGTTGCTTACAATAATATATTTAGGCAGTTGATGGGATTAGATAGATATTGTAGCGCCTCAGGTATGTTCACCGAGGCGCGAGTCGACTCCTTTAACGCTATTCAAAGACACCGCATAGCCAAGTTTATGCTCAGAATTGGTAAGTGTAATAACAGTTTTATCATAAGTCTGTCTGACAGAATGATTCAGACTGTTATGTATAGACGATGGGTGCAATTAGCATCCTGAAATTAATGATTGTATTTGTATTTTTTTTTTATTATAATGTTTTGTTTTAAATGAATTATAAAATGCCTTTAGTCGAATGTTAATTTAACTTATAATGTGCTTAATTAATACCTAATTTATGTGTGTAGTGTAAGAAAATTATGGATCAATGTGTCTGAAATAAAGATTATTTATTTATTATTTATTATTAAATTTAATCAGTGTTTATGTGCCTACATTAGATAAAAGTGATGAGATTAAAGATAAATTTTATGAAGAACTTACACAAACTGTCACCAAAATTCGTTCAAGGGAGCAAATTCTACTACTGGGTGACTTTAATGCCAGAGTTGGCAGGGACTTTGATGCGTGGCCTAATATCATCGGACGGCATGGGATAGGAAATATGAACAGTAATGGACAGCTTTTGCTCAACTTCTGTGCTCAATTTGAATTGGCAATAACAAACACCTTTTTCCGACTCCCTACAAAATACAAAGCCACCTGGATGCATCCCCGGTCCAAACACTGGCATCTCATTGATTATGCCATCGTAAAGATGAGAGATATATCGCAGGTTCAATGTACGCGTGTAATGCGCGGTGCGAATTGCTGGTCAGATCACCGACTCGTGCTGACAAAGTTAAAGCTCCGACTCCACCTCCCAAGGAGAAGAAATACTGTTAGACAATTGCGTACAGCAGTTGATGATCTTCAGTATCCCCAAAAAAAGGAGTCCTATATTTTAGCCTTGAACGAAGCTTTAAGCTCTTTAGATGTGGAAAATGGTGACCTTAAAACCACATGGCAAACTGTATCATCCCTCATCACGGACAGAAGTAGTCAAATTCTAGGTCATAAACCCGCCAAACGTGAAGACTGGTTTGATGAAAATGATGATACAATCACGAATGCCCTAAAAAGTCACCGTCATCTGCTTAAAACACATGATGCTCGCAATAACAACTTGTCGGAGCAGATCCAGGAGAGTAATTTAAGGCTGAGGAGACTTACTAGGGATGCTAAAGATAAATGGTGGCAAGAGAAATCAAAATACTTACAGTCACTTATAGATACTAGACAATTAAGTGCCTTTTATAGTGAGATTCGTAAGCTTACCGGTACCGTTAGTCACGCAAAAGTACCGCTAAAATCATTGGATGGAACACCTCTAACCAACAAATACGATATTTTAGAACGCTGGGCTCAACACTTCAACGATCTTCTTAATGTTAACCGATCTGCTGATTTTAATTATATCAATTCGCTTCCTCAAAGTACACCTAGGGAAGATCTGCTTGAACCTCTAACATTGTGTGAGGTTACAACTGCAATCAAGCAACAGCAGAATAAGAAGGCCGTGGGGATGGATAACATTTGTGGAGAAATGCTGAAGTATGGCGGTGAAAAGCTGCACGATGTAATGTGGAAGTTGTTTTTACGCATGTGGGCCGAAGAAGATGTACCTAAATGCTTCAAAATCTCGCGCATTTGCTCGCTGTATAAAAACAAGGGTGATCGCTCTGACTGCAACTCATATCGAGGCATTTCTCTTTTGTCAGTTCCCAGTAAAGTCTTTGCAAGAATTCTTCTAAATCGCTTACTGCATCTATCTGAATCGGTACTACCAGAATCGCAGTTTGGGTTTCGACCAGAGAGAGGAACCTGTGAGGCTATCTTCTCAGTCCGTCAGCTTATTGAGAAAAGCAGAGAACAAGGTCAGCCATTGTTTCTGTGCTTTGTTGACCTTGAAAAGGCCTTTGACAGTGTTCCTCGTGATGCTCTTTGGTTGATTCTCTCCAAGTTAGGTTGTCCGGATAAGTTGAACTTTCCCTGTCACCTGTGGAGTTAAACAAGGTTGTGTCCTAGCACCAACCCTGTTTGCAGTTTATTTTGCCATTGTAGTCCGAGAAGCTATACAACACTTGAATGAGGGAATTCGAATTAGATTCCGCACAGACGGAGGGCTTTTTAATCTTGCCAGGCTTAAGGCTAACACCAAAGTCTCTATAGCCCTCATAACTGAAATTATGTACGCAGACGACCTATGTTTCGTCGCAGATAATATAACTGGTCTCCAAAATCTAATGACCAGTCTCAATGAGATATGCTTAAAGTTTGGTCTTAAAATAAATGTCAAAAAAACCGAAGTGATGGCAGCAGGGGTTAATGACAATGCACCACTTAATGTGTGTCTCAGAGAGCAACATCTGAATCAAGTAGACAAGTTTAAATATCTCGGAAGCACCATAACACCAAAGTGTGACCTAGACGTAGAAATAAACAACAGGATACGAGCTGCTGCTGCTGCTTATGGAAAACTACGCTCTAAGGTATTTCGATCGCATGATATAAAACTGTCTACTAAAATTAGTGTCTATATGGCTACAGTACTCCCTAACTTTTTGTACTCGTCCGAGACGTGGGTTCTGTACAGAAAGCACATACGCGCACTCGACAGGTATCATATAAAGTGTCTCCGCGATATCATGAACATTCGGTGGCAGGACCGAGTCCGAAATACCGATGTTCTCCGACGCGCAAACGTTGGAGGTATTGAGACCTACCTCATGAGGCGCCAATTGCGCTGGAGTGGACACGTGTCTCGTATGTCAGACGACAGAATGGCCAAACGCATTTTCTTTTCGGAGCTACAGAATGGCAAGCGCCAATCAGGTGGGCAATACCTGAGGTATAAGGATGTTCTGAAAAGACATATGAAGCGATGTAAAGTCGAGCCAGCTCGATGGGAGGACACGGCCGCTAATCGTCCAGAGTGGAGGCGTCTCGTCAATCAGCATGTCAATGATTTTGAATCTAAACGACGAGATGATTTGGACACTAAACGAGACGCAATCAAGGCCCGACCACCAGCGGTCATATCTTATAATATTGTGAACGGTGTGTTGACGTGTCGGACATGTGGCAGAACATTTGCTACTAAAATCGGGTACGCAAGTCACCATCGAGCACACCTACGACGAGCTGAACAACCAAGCTCGAATTGATATTACAGTAACCAATAAACAGTTGCTGAGGCCGAAATCGGCTAAGAAGGATATATAAGTTTTCCTCAATAAAACTTCTTTACATAAAAAGTCCTTTGTAAATGTTGCAATGTTTTAGATTAAAACAACTGTTAATACTTTTTAAAGCTTGAACTACACGTGTCGATGATGTTATTTATTATCTCTAAACACAAATACATAGTAACAATTCAAGTAGGATTAAGTCAGCAATGTTGTTTCAAATAATGTTTTGTGACGCGCGTTACTGACGGTATATGGGTCATATGTTTATTAAAATTAACACAAAGATAACAGAATCTTAATAATAAAATAACTTTGAATTAATATGACAAATATTTTGCTTGTCGTTATCAAAATTGTTTTTAAAATATTATGTTATCGAGGTTATTAAATATGCTGATTAAACGCTATTAAAAACATAAATAATCTTGAACGAAATATTAAATAACATACACAGTCCGTCAAAGTCAAAGCCCTCAAAAGTGTAAGAAAAAAATATTGCAGCATTACTGAGCCAAAATAGGGAAGTCTAATTGCAGAAAACTGCATACTTACAAGTTCTAATAGCTAGATTTACAGTAAACTGTTGTTGTAATCAGTGTTTATATAAATAACATTAAATAAAAAAATTAAAAAACCCCAACACAATTACTTTCAAACCCCCATAACTTATAAACGGGCCAACCGATTTTCATCAAACATGTCTAAGAACACTCGCACGTAAGTCCCCTATAATACAAAAAAATCGGTTCATCCGTTCGGGAGCTATGATGCCACAGACAGACAGATACACACACACACACACACACACACACAGACACGTCAAACTTATAACACCACTCTTTTTGCGTCGGGGGTTTAAAATGGTATGCGTTTTTAATTTATTGTATTTGAAACTAGCGGTTAACTCACGTAATTCGCCTTTTTCCTAATTTACCTTTCCTTAAATAACTTTATTACAACAATATTAAACCGAAGCATTTTGACTTCGTGCTAATGCTATATCTAATCTATCCATCGACTATCTAACTAAACTCTTTTGGCTTTTTTTCATTTAATTAATGCACCCCAATAGCTGCTGCACTTCATCATCTGTCAGTAGATATTATGATCATTACATTATCATCATCAGCGATCCATAACATATATTAATCATAAGAGATCAGTGTGGGTCACGCGTGGATATCTCGCGGTCAATTATGAATAAATTATATAATTTTATACATCATACTTATCATTCATATGTTATTAATTAAGTACAACTAGATTTAACTGCACATGTTATTCGGTAAAGGGTTAATTAAACTTGTATGTAGGTGGTGCAGTGGACCACAACCGAAACTACGAGTATAAGGGTTAGCGAAAAATTATAAAAGGGATATTTTAATCTCGAGGTAGATTTTAATTACGTTTTTAAAGTTTATAAAAATAACAGGCTTAGCTACAACATAACTATATTAAACTACGATCAACCGCGTTTGTTTCATACACTACATACTATGCATGAAATGTATACTCACGCGACTTTACCATTGTTGACAAGCGGCTGGAAGTGGCGCGCCTCCATCCACTGGTCGCAGATGAACTTGGTCATGTAGTTGCGCACGCTGTCCGGGAGCAGCACCACGCACTTGTCGCCCTCCTTCAGCTCGCGCGCCACCTCCAGCGCCGCGCACATCGCTGACCCACTGCTGCCACCTGGAAAGTTTAAAATATTGTTTATATATAACGATATAAGATATCAAATGAAACTA
This sequence comes from Timandra comae, assembly GCA_958496195.1. Lineage (NCBI taxonomy): Eukaryota > Metazoa > Arthropoda > Insecta > Lepidoptera > Geometridae > Timandra > Timandra comae. Next base: position 8,082,596 of record OY292370.1, read on the forward strand.
ACATGTTAATGCTATAAATGTAAGTTTATTTAATCTAAATTTATACGAGTATAACTCAAAGGTGACTGACATAGTGATCAATCAACGCACAGCCCAAACCACTGGATGGATCGGGCTAAAATTTGGCATGCAGGTAGATGTTATGACGTAGGCATCCGTTAAGAAAGGATTCCCACGGGATTATGATATACGCGGGTGAAACCGAGGGGCACAGCTAGTAATTTATATAATTACTTATACAAAGCAGAAAGATAATATCAAAATAAACTAAAATGTTTTTGTTATTAAAAGTATAAGGTCGTGGTAAGGTGAAGTTAATAGTGGGTGTGTCTTTGTATCATATTCCAATAATGTTATGAGTTTGACGAACGTGGTTGCGTAAATATTTTCCAGAAACGCTATTTCTCTCCAATCTCATAGCCCACGTAAGTCAAGCGAAAAATGGGAGGCTTCTATTTTATTAACGCAAAATCCTGGGTTCATAACTTCAAACCTCTAAGTCCTCACCTCAGCTAAGGATACCCACATGAAGAAATGAGGATGTATACTAAAGTGAAAGTAGTGCTACTCACCACACAACAATCCCTCTTGTCTGATCAGTCTCCTTGCCATCTCGAGCGAGTCTTTGTCGTTCGTCTTCACCCATTTGTCGATGATCGCACGATCCAGTGTGCGCGGCAGGAAGTCGTACCCGATACCTTCTACCTGTTCACAATAATATTAAATTAATACCTATTACAAAATGCAATTATGTTGAACAAATTTTATTATGTACTAGCGGCCCGCCCCGGCTTCGCACGGCTCCAATTTTCCCGTTGATATTCCGTGTTTTTTTTTTACATAAGTACCTTCTCCTAATAATAACACATACAACAAAAAAAGAATTAGTGAAATCGATCCAGCCATTCACGCCCATAACGAAATATGGTACAAATATACATTACTTCTTTTCCGTTCCTATGATATATTTCTCTGATAAATAGGATATCCAACACTAAAATATAATACACTAGCAGCGCCCCGCGGTTTCGCGGTTTCCCGTAGGAATATGGGGATAAAATTATGCTAAAATCCTTCCCACTGAATCGCTCTATCTATTAGAACTAACCGCATCAAAATCCGTTTTAAAGATCTAAGCATACTTATGGACATAGGGACAGAGAAAGCGACTATGTTTTATACTATGTAGTGATAAATTCGATTACAATACAGACAGAGTATATAAATATAGCTGATATAGGTACTGATGATAACGCTTTCTATAGCTCAAGTTATTTTAGTTTTGAGTTCAGTAGTTCACCTCGAACAATCTTTTATATGTATTATAATAAGCTTTCTGTCAATGTACAATAGAGATCGAGATCAGCATACAATTAGATCGAGAGGAAACTGTGACGTACATATCGCTTTGTGATAATGGATGCAATGCAAATGTTTGTGTCGCAGATAAATAAATTAAATTATACAATTTGATGTAGTCTGCAAACGAAAAACAGTTTAAGTAGTTTTATTTTAAGTATCTTCGCGTAAATCTCAATCTCAAATAATATCACTGGTTATAACTTATAAGGAACATTTTGTACCAAACCCCATTTAAATCGGTTCAATAGTTTTTACGTGAAAACTAACATTAATCAAATCAAAGCAATCTTCTAATATATAAAATTCTCGTGTCACAGTTTTCGTTGCCATACTCCTCCGAAACGGCTTGACCGATTCTCATGAAATTTTGTGACCATATTCAGTAGGTCTGAGAATCGGCCAACATCTATTTTTCATCCCGAAATTCCCACGGGAACGAGAACTACTAGTTAATTTATAAAGTTTTGTTACAGTACACATTGTACATTCGAACAATTATCGAGACATTACCTCCCGTGCTAGGTAGAAACTGTGTTACAAGGTAAGGCCTCTGAAATTACCGCACACATAAAATATCATAACAAATACATAAATACACATAAGTATATAATACATTCATCCATCCTCGCAAACATTCATATATAGTTTCCGTCGAATCAAAAACCACCTCTTTTATTGAAGTGTCTTAATCAGCAGTATTAACACAACTCACTAACCTCATAAACAGTGACATCACTCTCATTAAGTTTCTCGGGCTGCGCCAACACGGAGCCGTAGGGGTCGGCCGCCACCAGCAGCGCCCGCGGACACCTCTCCTTGAGCTTGTGTCCGAGCCCCGACACGGTCCCGCTGGTGCCCGCGCCGCACACCACCGCGCACACACTGTCGTCGAGACCCCATAATATCTCCTCAGCCGTGCCGTCGTAATGGGCTAGCGGGTTGCATGGGTTGTTGTACTGTGGGGAGATCATTTATATTACAAAAAATAATATTTAAAGCTTTATGTAGACAATTAAACATATCATCATCAGCTCATGTAATGTCCCCACCGAGGGGCTCCAGCCTGCCCTGCAAGAGGGCGGTAAGGCCATAGTCGACCACGCTAGTCATGTGCGGGTTGGTCGACTTCACACACAACCTTCAGAATTTTCTTCGAAAGTGCGTGCAGGTTTCCTCACGATGTTTTCGAATGTACGTAGCGGGTTTTGAACCAGGCACCTTTTGATTGGAAAACGGCCTTAACCCCTACGCTGTCGACGCTCATACAGATATAACATAACATACATAATAACATAATCATTCACTACATCATCTCATTATAGTAACTGACCCTTAACTAAGTTCGAAACTTGTATCTAGGGTATCAGAAACTACGCACACACTCATTCGCACACACACCCAGACCGGGATAAACATTTGTGGTTCACACAAATATTCGCGCCGCACGGGAATCGAACCCGCAACCTTATGGATGGCAGTCCGGCATGGTGACCACTCTGCCATCGAGGTCGTCATATGTGTATGTATAGTATAGGCATTCTAATAATATAAATAGGCGAGTCTGGGTTTTCTTCCGACAAACCTCCGGGAAAAGATACAATAATATTGAGACTGTACAATGGTAATACTAAAAAAACTTTACGCGTTTTTAGCGGATGTCTCAAGTAATAATAACTAGCCGCGTGCCAAATTTCAGCGCAAGCCGTTTAGTGGTTTGAGTTAAGTGTTGATAGATCAGTCAGTCAGTAACGGTCGCCTGTTATTTAAACAGATATGATGTTAAATCATTCAAAATGTTTAATATCTGTTTCCTTGGCTAGAATTTGAACCAAAGGTAATCTGACTTTTAATAGCTGAGGTTCATGCATGTACCGTACCATCTCAGTATATTGCGAATACGAATTTGAAACAAGTGTCGTTGTAATTGATCTAAATTAGAGGAACGAAATAATTTATTCATTATTTTATTATTTTTCTTTTTAAATAATGCTTTTATTTTGTTTTCATTATGTTTTGTATTAATGTTTATTCCTTATTCAAATGTTCTTTAATGCGTCTGTCATGTAAATAATTATAAACTTAAACATCGCATGTGATTACAATCTACGTACATACTTATTATTAACCTATCGATCAATCTGCGATTTTCCTCAAACACGTACACAGTATAGGAAACAGTTACTACGTGAACATATGATGGAATGTCGTGTGTGGTTACGCAAAATAACTGTTGTGTATCGAAGCGTGTTTAACGACCTTATCGGCGCTTATCGACTCCTTATCGAACTCATGATGAAAGACATTTTGTACTCGAACTTGAGATTAAGCAAAAAATATAATGAATATCGGCTTGATTAGAACACATGATACTGTACACACGTGGTTATATTTGAATAATTTTATCAAGAACTTATTTACTTTTATACGTATTTCTTTTCCGCAATTTGACATAGGTAGGTATAGTTGCGTCCACTTTGCGCGAGGAAAAAATTGTCCTGAGGGAATCCCCAACATTACAAATTGTGATATGAATTTTATGTAACAAAATGAATGATATTTTAAAACTCCTTCCTGTAACCATGAATTTAATTTAAATTACGATTACCTATATTGTATTGAATTGTAAAATAGATCAATTTTATGGATAAATAAAGGTATAATAATAGATTACATATTTAACTATCTTTACCTGATCAAGTAGCACAGCATCAGGGATCTCCTTAGAGAGTCTCCGAGCCACCATGAGGTTGCTCTCAGGGTCGTCCCATGCTGCTTCTGTGGGTGTCCTTATGATCTCAGCTCCGAGAGCTAGCAGTGTATTCACTTTCTCATCTGACATCTTTTCTGGTAGAACTATTATGCATCTGTATCCTGATAAATAGAAAAGAAAATGTATAAGTCGTTTTTTATATTTGAGATTTTTGAATTATGTGTGTTTTAAAGAGGATTCTTTGATAACAAAGTTATCTAAGGTTCAAGGTTTTATCATTGCAATATTTATTATACAGATTTGGTTTACCTATGCACTAATTAAAATTTTAATGAAAATGAACTTATTAATTTATTCGGATAAAAGGTACTATCTAGTTTATTCTGGATTCTCTGGATTTCTGGATTATCAAATATGATACTTTTATCTTAAAATTACCAAAGTTGATATAATTTATTGGTAAATCTTAGTGGCACTACGAGTTTTAATAACCAATGAGCAAAATGATTAGAAAATTAAAATATTTATTGTATGTACCTTTAACAGCAGAAGCCAGAGCGAGTCCTATGCCAGTGTTGCCAGATGTTGGCTCAATGATGACCGACTTGCCTGGTTTGAGGATACCCTTCTGTTCTGCATCCAACACCATGCGGTACGCGATGCGGTCCTTCACAGACCCACCCGGGTTTAAGAACTCACATTTTGCATCTGAAATAGGGCTTTTAATTAATAAATTATATCTAATTTTATTTAGTTTAACTGGGTTTTTATTAGTGAGGAAGAGGCATTTGACCTGTAGTTCGAATTTACAGACATATAAATTAATTATTATAGTTTTTAGTATAGTAGTTGTCTTAATGTTTTCTAAATACCAATAACAATAAATACTTGGGTATCTAGTTTAAAAACAGTTAAAAGTTTATAGTTAAACCTATTAATTAAATTAGACTATTTAAATAGTTAACACACTTTTTATAACCACTTATTTTAATTATAACATGATAAGACACTTGTACTGAATAATGAAGGCATGAAATTACCATTATTTAGTTGATATGGGTCATGATTGATTATGTAAATAAATCTGAATAATTAGAATAATGTTGTTAATTGTTTACTTACACATTTCACACTTTATTCCTTCTTCTTTTGGTATGTTGTTTAACTTCACTAGGGGGGTGTTACCTATCACATGCAGTATGTCAGGATGAACTTTTTGGTTTCTATCACTGAAAAACACAATTATTTATCAAATCATGAGTTAAATAATATCAAATTATACATTATTTAAATTAGGTTGTGGTCTAGCAATATTAATAAATGGTCCGATACAATAATTCAATTAAAAGTTTAGACTTACAGAACTTTTACGATGTGCGGCATTTCGCTGAGGTTAAAGAATTTTCTTTCCCCATTTTCAGAGCCGTTGGTCACTTCTACACTGTTAGACATTTTCCTTGATTTTATATTTAACAACTGCTACCAATAATTGAACTATAAATAATCGAGGAAGGCGTAAAAAGATTACACCGCAGTTATAACCACGAGGACTAAAAGTTTGCGTAAATTTAGTTGATATCTTTAACGAGATATCTATCACAGTGAGCAAGAAATAAATTATTATGCAAAAACGAAGGGAAAAACACAATCGTCTACTTGAGTTAATTTGAAAGAGTTAAATTTTAAAATTAATTTTATTATTTGTACGGTAATACGACACGAACAGCTGTGTCGCGTTCGCAACTCGTCTCGTCGCGTATTGGCTGACGCTCGCTTCCCCCCCTTTCCTCTGACTCCTCTCGACTCGACCGTTCGTTCACTGACCGAGTGATTTATTGTGATTGACCATAGGTAATAAATAAGTTACACAGATACAGCAAATAGGAAGTACATTTAACCGACTTCAATAAAAGGAGGGGGTTCTCAAATGCGTCTGAATCTTTAACAAAATTAACAAGTACATATTTCGTTTTCTTTTTTAATTATGGCGGGTAAATTCGATACAAAAGAAATACATATTGATTTATTTTATGAACTTACTAGCAGGGTACCCAGCGTTATTACCCACACTGTTATATATTCTATGGGAAATTTATGATAGAATTACCCTAGTAAGTACCTACTCATTAATATACTGTGATAGAATGTAGCCTATCTTCATTCCCAAGTACTAGTCTATCTCTCTATAGAAATTCATCTAAATGGGTTCAGTAGGTAACATTTATAAAACAAGTACCTACTTATATACATTGTATCCATTAATTACTCACAAACTTAGGTAAGTTACTTATTTTTATTAGGATTTAGGTTAATAAAACATTTTTGTTCATATTATAATTTATTTAATTGCATACAATACGAGTAGTTATTATTAAAACTAAAATAAGTATAAAATTACCTTAATCATTGTGATTTGTGATGTGATAGGTGCGTTTTATAAATCTTAGGTAAGTATCGAAATATTCGGTGTTTAAGTATTTAAAATGCAAAACAGGTGGTTATATTTATAATACCCAGTCGTTACCTAAATCTAAATTTTATCTTGATGTTGGAGAATGTACTCGAGCACAATATTCGGTGTAATGATGCCTTTTGGTATGTATTCTGAAAAAAAAAAAATTAGGTGGTACTTAAGTAAAGTAAGTAAGTATTTAATTAAAATACTATAATTTTTGCCACTTTCTTGACTGATTTGTCTTTTTTTATTTCATAAGATGATATAAAAAATACAAATCAGGTAGGATCATCGCAAAGGAAACGAAAAAAATGGAAAATCTGCAGTCGGCATGAAATTTACAAGCCACAAGAATTATATGAATATGGTTAGGTAAGTAAATAAAATAGATAATAGTTATTTATGGTACAAGCGAGGTAAGTTGGTGATTACTTCCGAGGCGCTATTGAGGCCCGAGCCGTCAGGCGAGGGTCTGAAGATAGCCGAGGATAGTAATCATCAATACACGCGTGTACCATACAACGTTTTTCAACACATTTGCGAAGAAATTAACATTTTTCGCTAAAAAATAAACCATTTTTCTATTCGCGCGCATCCAACACAACAATGGTGATCGGCCAAAGACTAAAAGAATAAACATAGAAAAAAAAATCGAATGAATGAATGAATGGAATCGACCATAGACCTCCCAAAAGTAAGGCAACATACTTGAAGTTTGTTTTTAAAATGTATGGACACAATTTGTTTGGTATCGAAACTTTTTTTAAAACAAAGCAATTTAAAAAAACAATCTGTAACTCACTAGTGAATCAAGCGTGTCATTATTCAACTGTTTTTGCACAAATAAGAGCCCCTTTATGAGCAAGTGTGTTGAAAAGTATAATTATTTTCTAATTTATCATACGACTACTCACTCTTCGAATCCTTATTTTGGTCAAATTGTTCGACAACGACGATGAACGGCGCTATATCTAGAATCCTAGAGGCAAGGCCGATGGTAGGATACCCTTTGTTCTCTACTATCTTGTAGTAGGTCTTCATTAGGTGATTGGTCACTGGCTCACACAAATGTAATACTTGACCTTTCTTCCTAGGATTTGTTGCTTCAGATCTGAGACTGTCTCTTGAGATTACACCTTTTAGGAACCTGATAAAGTGATAAATATTGATGAATAAATAATTTAAAAAACTTATCATTTTTGATAACACAAAAGAATCCAGACAGACAATGCTAGCTACTTTTATTTTACAGAATATGATAATAGTTGCTATGAAAATATTCCAGATAAATTGACATTAGCAAATTACTTGTGAACTTGTTCTTTTAATTAAGTTTTCATAAAACATCTTATATTACGTACCCATCGTTAGATATAACTATAGTGATATCATTGTCAGATCCCATAACCGAGAGAGCTTCCCTACAGGACGCGTCCTCCGTCACGTGAGGGAACCTCTTCTGTATGTCCAGGTTTGATATACTGCGGTACCACCAACTGCAATATTGAAAAACCATTTATAAAAATAAGTAACTTATGACATGGGAACACAGACTACTTAGAAGTATGCATGGGAACCATCATTTGGACTACGCCATATTGGATTTAGAATGACGTCATCTAGCTATATATCCAAAGTCAACGTAGATATATGCAGCTTTAAGTTTTCAGCCCGATCGGTTGAGGGTAATTAACTTATTAATAAAAATAATTTTAAGACCTAAATAAACATACTTACAGACAAATATTACAGTTTGAAAAACTTATTTTCATAAAATTACTTCTCTATTAGGTACGTTACTAACATGTAATCACGTTCAGGCGGTTCCTTAAAGAGATGCGCCTCCATCCACTGGTCGCTGACGAACTTGGTCATGTAGTTGCGGATGCCGTCTGGCAGTATAACGACCACTCGCTTGCCCTTGCCCAAACCCAGTTCTTTGGCTGCCACTACGGCCGAATACATAGCTGCACCACTGCTGCCACCTGAAAGTGAGCGATAAGATTTTAGCATACATACGTACTAGAAAAAGATCGCTTTAATTCAAGGTAAGCTTGAGCCTCTCGGTAGCCATCAGGTATGTATAAAAGCTGATGATGGTGATATACTTAAAAAACTTAAGTTTAAAATTTGATGTCTCTATTATCTACTTTGATGAACTTAGGGGATACGACGAAATAAGATAAGTAAGTACATACTTAATTATGGCTAGATCGATTGTTTACTAGCTTGGTTAGCAATAAGTAGACACTTACCACACAACAACCCCTCCTTTATAATGAGTTCTCGGGACATATTGAACGAATGCTTGTCGTCCGGGTGGATCACTTTATCAACGACAGACTTGTCTAGTACTTTGGGCACGAAGTCTCCGCCTATTCCTTCTACCTGGAAAGGTAAAGTTGATTGAATTAAGCATTCTAATATGATTTGATGATCCTCGGTAGCGTAAAATATGAAAGGCTCATGTTCAGCAGTGGACGACTCTAACAATGAAGATGATCCTAATCTCACAGCAGTATGCAGAACCAAAAGGCAACCAGGAATTCTCCTTGGCAAACTTCATAATAAAGGATTGTCTCTGTTTCACTCATAGTATTAGTACAGTGAAGAGAGAAAGACCAAGGCATTATCACACCAATGCTTGTTCGGTTTCCTTAACGGCTGAAGGGGTTTCTAGATGTCATAAAAAATACGACTTACATAATAAAGTTTAGGAACTCCCCCATCAAACATGATGGATCCTTCCGGGTCGACAGCCACTATGGTGCACTGGGGCCGCTGTTCCCTCATCTTCTTGGCGATGCCCGTGAGGGTGCCGCCGGTGCCGGCGCCGATCACGATGGCGTCCAGGTCCCCGATGGCGCTGAGGATCTCTTCAGCTGTGTAGTCGTAGTGGGTGTGCGGGTTTACTTCGTTGTCGTACTGTAATGGATAATGAATATTACTTATTTTATTTTAGGCATTACAAATATTTTGTGTTAAAATTTTTGATAAGTTCTCGAATAAATTGTAGAGATAAGTTAGACAGACTCGTAATGAGCAATACTTGCAACCGCCCAAGTTCAAGAATTTGCTTTCAAAGATTTTTATAAGGTTTATAGAGCAACAAGCAATCAATTTAAATGGTTTAATGTCTGGGAAAATGCTTTTTTACTTTTCTAAAGCTCATCAGTCACCCGAGTAGAGTTTATTCAAACTGTTTTTACCTTAGAATAAACAAGCTCACTATTAACAGTTAACACACAAGGGAGCCCCCTTTTGGAATTTTATTTTACCTGATCCAAGGACATAGCTTTGGGGTCGTTTTCGAGTATTTTCTTAGCGACGGACATGAAGTTGTCGGGGCTGCCGTAGGGCGCCATCGCCGGGGTCTGAATCACCTCCGCGCCGAGGAGACGCATCGTGTCCATCTTCTCATTCGAGTTCTTGTCGGGGGTCACGATTGTGCAGCCGTAGCCTTTGATAGATGATAATATTTGTTAATAACGAGGACTATAAAAATCCACGGATAAAATCTATCTTTCTGCATCTGTCTATTAGGTAACAATATTGAATTCTTATGTGGCAATTAATTTTTGATGCTGACAGAAATCATAGAAAATTCAATTTCTGTTCAAATTAGTGCAAAATCCCCTCGTTTAATTTTTGGTTTAAATATAGAGGTCCAAAAAGATCGGGGATTACGCGAGTAAAACTGCGGGAAGCAATATGATCTTACCACAAACTGCAGCAGTCAAAGCAACGCCGATCCCCGTGTTTCCAGAGGTTGGTTCCACAAACCGGGTGTCAGGTTTAGCCTGACCACGTTTTTCGGCATCTAACACCATCGTGTGGGCAATACGGTCCTTTATTGAACCACCTGGGTTCATGTATTCGCATTTTACATCTGGAAAATTAAAGAATATTTCGTCAGAAGGAAATAATTAGATACCTAATTATTCTTGATACTTTAAGTGACAGACAAATAATTCTCTAGTGTGGTATATCAACATTCGGTTCTAGACCGATCGACAAAGCTAGTTATTTGATAAGTTAACTCGTATGTTACTATAAAAAATATATCTGCGTGTATAATTACGCGGCAACGCCACAGTTACTTCAATATTCTCAGATCTCATCCAGAAATATGCACAAAATCAGGACGAAACAATAATCAGCGCACATTATTATTTCGCAACTTTGTAAACACATGACCTACCTATATCGCGGCGTCACAATCATATCATACTTACATAATAAAATCAAAGTATATTATCGTTATTATCAGTGCATTGATTAATTCGATTGTTGATAACTTCGTGATTTTCACGAACGTAAATAAACAAGTAGGTACCTAAATAGATGGATTGACTTACACATCTCGCACTCGAGGCCATGATCTTTGGGTATTCTGTTGAGGCGAACCAATGGTGTGTTACCGATTGTTTGCAGTATGTTGTCGTAGGTCTTGTTCACGTCAGCCCCGGCCCTAATAAAATCATATTTAGATTTAGTTGTGTGCTGTTATTCCGGGATAATGGTCTACTAACTTTTAACGATGAGCTACAAATATCGTTCGTTCCTAGATACAGATCTACGTATTGTTCACACAGTGTTAAAATTAAATTCCGTTATTAAACTTATCATATCAGTTTTGGGTTAAAATTATTATCAAGGACGTACTGTAAGTTTTAAATTATGCTACAGTTTAGAACAATATTACAAGAGAGACCTTATCAATAAAAACCGTAAGTGAATTGATAGTTTTTCAGTCGCCATTGCTACGAGAAGTTAGAACCCCTTAATTTTACCAAATCGCAACACACACAAAAAAAACCGAAGTTCGTGAGGTCTCATGCAGAAAACTGCCCTCTTATTTAATACCTACATTAACTTTATTTAAAAAGTAATTGAATCCTTACTCAATATTTAGGTAACCATATCACTTACCTGCCATTGTGATAAGCCATTTTTGACGAAACTTATGTTATTTCAGTTGAATTTTCACCGATGAATTCACAAACGAACTTTTTAACGAAAGCTCTCTGAAAATGTATTTAGGATTAAAATTATACTCTGACACTAATATTATTGGACGGCAAGGTTCCTTGGCATTCAATAATATTATGCTAATTAATTATATATACTTAAACAATATTTTGCCGAAATTTTCCCGAGAAGATGCGTTCAAGCTTTGTTAAAACCGGTATTTTTAACATTCAAATTATTGAATATAAAATATGTTTACGTTTTTTTAGAAAGTTATTCTATTTTTAAGTACTAAATAGCATATTTTCTTGTCAACTTTACTGAAAGCTAATGTGTTAATGTGACACAGAAAGAGACTCACGCGCTCGCGGCCGCAGTACTGAATCGCTAGGAAATGCGTGATATGTACCTCACTTATATGTAATGTAATGTGCATATACACTACGTATATACACTTTTAGATACATATTAACACATTGTAATACGTCACAAAAAATGATAAACACTAAAAGATTGATAACTCCGGTCATTTAGACCTGATTCCATTACTTTCTCAAATGGGCATGAAGTCGAATGCTGAGTTGGATTTTAATGGGTTTCAGGGATGTCATTCAGACTGTTCATAAGGAATTCTATTCTTTTTAACATTTCATACTTTATTTTTTAATTATGTTATTTAATTAAACTTACTTACTTATTCGAAAGCGGGTAATTTTCTGCAATTAAACCTCATCAATTTGAGTCTGCGATGGTGTTCTGCTAATGTGTTGGTCAGAGTGTTCTAACTAACTATCGTGGCTGACGACTGTTGAAGACGTCAATGTTGTTGACCTGAAATATGCATCCAAGAATCCAAGAGAAGTCAAAGCAGGTTGCTTGTTTCAAATAAAGTAGCTTAAACACGGATATTGTTTCTATTTTTGTAGAGTTACAAAGTTGCATTCAATAAGAAATACACTATATCTAAATATAGTGCGTTTTAATATGTATGAAGAGACTCGGAAGGCAAGCAATTCATCTTATCAAGAAAATATCAGGCCGATCGTCCTTGCTAGTCTAATTAATTCTTCTAGATGCACCTAATTAAATATTGAACAAGAATTATCCTGTCAACAATGAATTATGTATCTTTAATTCGTGTCCTTCGTATTAAGGATAGCTGCTTTGCAGTAGGTACCTACGATTAAGTATTAGTATCCAAGGTATCACAAGTAATATACATAATATGTACTAGTTATATCGCTAATTCGGCTTAGCTGGACTATGAGAGCTTCTGCATGAAGTTTGAATGGTGTCTTTGTCAGGGTATTTCCAAAATGTGCGGAGTGCAACCGAGTACCTAAGGCATTACTAGATATGTGTTAAGTATGAGTATAAAGTCCAAAAATAAATTAAATGATTCCCATTAGTTACTTCACTTTCACTACGATTGGGTGTAATCTTCAGATAATATACGTCATTACAACTTGAGGTAACATCAAAACCAAATGTGAAATCTGATAAGATTAGTGCTAATTAATGGCTTCGAGATATTTATTGTTTATCGATGCCCAAACATTTCCTACTGCACAATTATGTAACCTTCGCAGATTGGTACAAATTGAAAACAACTGATGTCATATCGTAAAGTTATCCTACTTGTAAAATGGCATTATATAGCAAATTATTCTTCTTTATTACTGACGATACCCATTAGTACACTGCAGAGGTATTATACATAGAGTAGGGAAGGCATACGGCTGTCCTGTGTCCGATGGTTAGAAAGAGAGAGAAGATCGCGGTCCTCTATAATTGTACAAACATTTGAGTCGTTAAACGAATAACCGCGATCGTCTCTCTCTTTCTAACCGAGGGACAACTGGAGACCTGGCTCTCCTGCTCTATGTATAATACCTCTATGGGTATAGCACCTGTAGAGGAATAGACACCTGTAGACTTCACCCCCGTAGCTCCCGTCCCCGTGGAAATACGGGGATAAAATATAGTCCATAGCCTTCCTCGATGTGCTATCTAACCGAAAAAAATATCAACCAAACAAACAAACTCTTCAGCTTTATATGTAATATTAGTATAGCTTTGAATTCGGAATCTTAAACCACGTATGCTTTGAACCTTTTGGACATCAAATTCAAAAGCATGATAAGTTAAAACTATAAAATAAATAAAGCGAAAAAAACAGCGAACGTGCGATCTTAATTATTTATTTGACCTAGACACACAATGGTATCTAAACTATCTAAGGCCGTAGAAATAATGATACACGCTTATTTGATTTTTGAATAAAACGAATTTACATTTAAAATAATGTACTTAATATTTCATTCAATAATGAAACAATCTTAATTTGTATTTGCTTTGAAAATTGGTACAATGTTAATTTCCTTCGAACAATAGCTCATTCGATACGCCTTTTATCAAATCTCTTTTAGCTGTTGTCACCTAACAGAAACTATGGCTGTCAGGTAAGTGAATAAAAAACGAACGGTATTCAATTAAATATTATTTATTAACTTACAAATAAATCCTTAAAATAACTTTAACAATAACAAATCGTAATTTACACCACTATTTTTAAGTTAGTAGAAAAAAATATCTCAGTGGGTATAGCAGTAACATAATCTAATATAAAATCCATGTTACAAATATAGACGACAATTTATCCTAAAGATACCCACATAAATTGTAATAGACCGACATACTAACTAACTATCATAATTAATCTTTGTTCACCTAGTACGTAAAATCGTGTCTAAATTGTACGATATAGGATGTCACGATTAAAAAAAAATTCTTTCTTATAACTTTTTAAAAATTTAATTTTACTGTATACTAGCTGCGCCCCGCGGTTTCACCCGCGTAGTACAAAAAAAAACATCAAAATCGGTCAAGCCGTTTCGGAGGAGTATGGCAACGAAAACTGTGACACGAGAATTTTATATATAAGATTGATCTACTAATAAAAATAGTGGTGTACATTAAAACACTTATATTTCAGTACATTTATCGATTCGTCGATGCTATTACAGTCGACGAAAGTATGTTATTAATATTATAACTAAGTCAGTCCTAACGGACAGTCTCTCACATAACTGACACAACTCTTAGACCGGAACACCTGAACTAACTCGGTCAGCAAACATAATAACAAGGAAATGTTTATCACACATTAACTTCACAGACTTGAAATTATTCGATCACGATTCAAAAATACTGCAATTTTTTGATACACTTTTAACAGCTATGTATTTTTGATGTGTGTGTTCCAAGCGACCCATACTTTGGCATACTTCCAATTTTAAGTTAGATGGTCTAACTTTCTGTCGCCATTTTACTTTTTGTTCTGTCAATTCTGACAGATAAACAATAGGTGTATGACAGCTTAAGTAAGGTAGCGTGTCCCAGCCGGCACTGTCTAAAATCAGTTACACCGAGTAATATATTATTTGGAATACTTCCAAAGTTGGAACAGACCCAAGTCACGACTGTCAAAAATACTGCACAATTTTTGATACACTTTTAATGTCCTTGATCAAAAATATTCTAACTTTGATACACTTTTGATCACGACTGTCAAAAAGCACAATTTTTGATACACTTTTAATGTCCGTTTTCACTTCCCTTTGTTCAAGGATTCGCGTAAGTCTCGTACAGTTGGTCCCAGAAGTTTATTCTCTTAGCTTCAGGGTCAGTTCTTAGCGTGAAGTTTCCCGTGATGTCTAAGTATGTGACGTGTCTTGTGTCGTTAACGGGCAGCCAATTGAAGTCCACCACTGATTCATAGTCCACTGGTGGAGTTGGGTTACTGAAATGTAGAATGGGTGTTTTAGAAGAATAGTAGTTTAATGGTCTGTAAGATTTATGCATGCAGAAGTTCATTATCCCTAAGGCAAACTGGGCATGTGCCTAGAGGCGCGAGAAAACAAAAGGGGGAAATTCTAGGGTAGAAAATTTGAAAGGGGCAGCAGATTTGGCAGTTTATTTTGGCTGACGAACAAAAAGGCCTCATCAGTAGGGGCGGCAAGAATTGAACTGCCTACTGCTGCTAAATTTGTTAATCCGCCTCTGATCCGCAGGGTGAACTATTTTTTTTAATGATGATTATAAGAATAGTATGGAGGAATACGCGCAATACATAAGGAATAGTTAAAATTGAACGGAATAATCTAGGAATAGCTAAAATTTTATTTTTTTAATATCAGACAAAGGCCTCATTATTATATCATTAATAAAAGAGAGGTCTTTTATTAATGATATCAGAATAGTGAGGAGTAGATTCCTAACGGTTGTACATTATATGTATTTCTAAGGGCCTATTTAACCATCTTCAAGTAACCTTCCGAGTACTTACTCACAAGTTTTGTCTTTGTCACTTGTCATAAAGTAAGAAAGAAACAAAACTAACTTTACTTGGTGAGTACTTGAAGGTCTTAAAATCCTACTACCAAATAATACATACCCATATTTAGCAAAGTTAGTCCACATCTGCACCATCCTTTTAGACACGGCAAATTCAGTGGAATCATCGTCCAGTCTATAGTTTAGCCTCGAGAAGTAGAACAGATATCCCATTTCGTCTCCATGGCAGGCCCCTGGGTGAGAGATCCCGAGCATTCGTTTGAAAAGCCCCAACGCCCCGTCGAATGCGAAACGGTACACGTAAGTAGGACTTGTTCTGTTTGTCTGGGCTTGTAACCGCAATGGCTCTAGCATCGGTCTTAGGAACATCACGTCTGTGAACAGCTGGAAATAGAAATAGTGATTAGATATGTAATTTCATAAAATATGGATAAAAATATAATTGATAAGTAATTTAAGTTGAATAAAATAGTTTACAGAAAAATATGAATAAAGTACGGAATCTTAGTATAATTCTAGAGTAACTCATACTTTAAGATGGTATGAATTATGGATTCCTATTATTTTTTTACACAACAGTAGCCCGCGGTTTCCCCAGTATAGTTCCCGTTTTTATGAAAATCGGTGCAGAGTTTTTGAGTTCATCGCGAACAGACAAAGGACTTTCTATTATGATTAATAATATTTAGTGTAAGTTCTCTAGTAAGCGACAATGGTGTATTTTTTGGGAATAATCTTTAAACTTAAACCAAAGTTAGACTGTTTAAATACTTAAATATCAAAATTCCTTACATCAATAAGCGAATCAATATTCCTGATATCAACCGGTCGTTCTTGGAAGTAGTAGTGCCGGATGATCTGCGTTACTTTGTCGGCGATTGTGACGTTGTCCGACAGTAGTTCTGGCGGCACTACCCGCCGGAACTCCCGGTCCAACTCGGACAGGAGTTTCGGGTATCGCTGTAGACCTACAATGTAAAGAATGGAATTAATATAATAATAATAAATATCCGGATATCACACTTCGGCTAGGCGCAAACTAAGCAAAGTTTGAATGGAATGAACAAACTTTCAAACTTGTTTTTTGTAAATATATAAACATTACTTAGAATAGATAGAATACACCCAGGACCAAGATAAACAGACATGTTCATGCACACGTATAGCGGGTAGAGAGTAGAGACTATCAACAAACTTCCACCTCTATACTAAACCACATAAGGTTTAAATTAAAACTAACATATTCACAAAATTCAAGTTCATTATTAAAATCTAGAACCACGTGGTTATACCAAAATAATCTAATACTATTGAACGATTATTACAAAATTATGTAAACATCATTAAAAATTTAAACGAACGCAATAATTTATGCAACATTATCAAGTTTATATAAATAAAATGTTGTTGCTCTTGAAATTCGCGATATGTTTCATCGAATGTGGGACAGTGGCACAAACTCGATTATGATAATATGTGTGAGATGTTATGTAAAATGTATATGGTTCTAGAAGGTCTATTGGTGTGGCGGCATACGGCAGGCGGCAGTGAGACCACACTTTGAACGCTGTTAGTCCGTTATGTAACCAAACTTTGCATAATATTTGTGAGCTCAGATTATGTCCGAAACATATACAGAGCAGAGCAGTTATGCTAATCGGCATGACGCATTGCACCAAAATATTGTAAGAACGTAACGTTAGCTCACGAATCAATGACCGCTATGATTTATGGAACGAAACAGATATATATGCATGCATGATTGCTCGAATCTAGTTCAAAGTTAAAATATTTTGATAATATAATCTTTCACCTATTACTCAGAATATTTGAATATAATTAACCTTTTGTTATGTTTATTATCATCTAATCACTACATAGTATAAAACAAAGTCGCTTTCTTTGTCCCTATGTCCCTATGTAAGCTTAGATCTTTAAAACTACACAACAACAACGGTTAATGGCAAGTAGACGTTTTGTGTAGATTTTTCTTTTGAATGAACTTGGGAAATATTTACTACGAGCTGTGCCCCGCGGTTTCACCCGCGTAGTTCCCGATCCCGTGGGAATGTTCTTCCCCGGATCATAAACTACCCCTGTACAAAATTTCAAGTCAATCGGTTCTGTAGTTTTGCCGTGAAAAGGTAACAGACAGACAGACAGAGTTACTTTCGCATTTATAATATTAGTAGGGATAGGGATAAGCGTTGATATAACTTTGTCGGTGTAATACCATTATAAAATAGTCGTTAACTTTTTAATTTTTCATAATACTTACATATATTTTTAATTGCGATTTTTATCAAAATCAAAAGTTTACCTGACCCATAATTTCACCCCATTACACATTTATTTAAAATATGTATTTCTTAACAACCTTGATACAATCAGTTATGTTGTACACTCCATTACGACGCTTTACATAAATTACATGTGTATTGATTACAGCAATTATGTATACCTTTCATAAAAATGTCGAATCGAGAAATATTATAAAATACAAGTATATACATTATGAATATGTATACTGCAGCAACCGAGTATGCAATTCTGATAAAACTAGATATTTCCAAATCGCCAGATTGCGTGGGTATCTACGTCTCTACATACATACATACAATATATCCTTCATTTTGTGGAACTGATGAGCAAATTTGTTTGCGAAAACAGCCCAGATTTGTGAGTCACATTTCTTTGGGTTTTTGTAAGTTTCGAAGGATGAATATATCAGTGTAACCTACTTCATAAGAAGCCGGACTTCCATAAACATTGGATATTACGTAAGGAGGTAGTAAGATCTGCCGATACGTAAATGGGAACCAGGCGATCGACATTATACGAGTAACACATAGTAACTATGTAGTATCTGTGATTATACACGTAGTAACTATCTAGTAATCTGTGATTATACCGAGCAATAACTATTTTTGTGGTTACGTGAAAGCGATTGTGATTGAGTTCGAGTAATACGAGAGCTTCATTAACTTTATACACTAAAACCTTATCTAGTTTCTACATAAAATTCAACCCAAATTAATATTACAAATGTAGAGTTGTTTTGTTTCCATCCTCGATTACGTCACCATTCAAAAGTTTCAAACGAAAAAACAAAGTTCCTTGTTATCGTTTGCTTTTGGAGCTACATACTAACATTCATCTTCTACGATGTATGTTCGGATTGGAGTTATAATCGAGAGATTCTAAACAGTCTTTCCTCTATGTATCCTTTCTACTTACTAATATTTAATTTCCAAATATTATATGTACATTTATAAAATTGCTTTCTGCGTATAACTATAAGCCGTCAGAAGGTCGTGGATAAAGCCGTACAGGACACGCGTCATCCGGTATTCCCAGGGACCTTGGCCAGAGATGCGAACGGTTCTTTATGCAATACGGTGGCAGTTTAATTAAATATCCACTTTGTAAATAAGAGTGGCTGTTAGTAAATAAGATGTCAGAATTCTGAACCGGGATTTTCCAAACAATTGGCTATGACAGCAAAAGTTAGGAAGTGTGTTCAGGCCGGAACGGATAGTGCGTAATGGTGATGGAGAGTGGGCATTTACTTAAGTATTTACATAAAAAAATTCTAAGTATCTTACGTATATTTTTTCTAGAAAAGTCACTGTTACCAAAGTCAGGATGTAACAAAGTAACAAAATAAAGCTTCATGAGGTTCGAGTGAATTTTAAAATAGCAAATACTCTTTGTTCTGTAAATACTCGTATCTTTAGCGTAAATCTAAAGACATCTAAATCAAATAACTTCAAATATGGAAGTGGGAAGTATGTGAGTGAATATTACTAAGTAATACAAGTGACCAACACATGGAACAGGTTCCGTTCAATTACAAAATGTTTCGCAAGGACTTCCGTTCTGCGCGCAAATCGTCGCCATACTTGTGTTTGACGGAAAACGGCAATTTTCCTCGACAAGTTTGATAAAGATTGAAGCTTTAAGATCATGTCTTTATCCAAATTGCTTAGCGTTGAAAATAATACGGTAATTGAATAGTTAACTATGTAAATAGCTTCTGAATTTGTAATTCGCTTTCATCATCATCAGCTCATATATGTCACCACCGAGGGGCTCGAGCCTACCGTGAATTAGGGCGATCAGGCCTTAGTCGACCACGCTGGCCAAGTGCGGTAAACTTCACACACAACCTTAGGTTTTCCTCGCTGGTCTGTGCAGGTTTCCTCACGATGTTTCGCTTTATTTTTTTTTAATATTACAGGAAAAAGTGATTTTAATAATCATTTATATGTAGATAAATGATCAAATCATGAAAGATATGGGTAACCTAATTGCATTATCTCACACTGATAACTAAGTACATACGTAACAGAGATCAAACGTGATAGATTATAAAGAATCGCAACACTTATTCACTTGCTAGAAGTTTCCTAACAACCAAATTTAAAATAAAACACTTAAACGGATTTTTGTCGTGGTTATATTTTATTTTACATTTTCTGACGTTTCGGATTCTTTACAGAACCCGTGATCACAGAAGACTAAGATGGAAGACGTCTGTACAAAGTAATGTAAAAAGATTACTACCTTCAATATTTGTGTAGTGTTCGTGTAAATCAAAGATATCAATAACCAAATTTAACATTGATTAATGTATTTCCTAATAATTTTAATGATATCGTCAAAGATCTATTTTCTCGATATATTTGCGTAGGTCAGGCGATTAGGTAGATAATCGCTAGTTATGTAATATTCGCACGTTACGGCAATAAATCGTAATTAATGACTTTCTACGCACTTATATAAAATACATACATATGTACTAATTCTTTACCTTCTATTAATTTGAATTTGTTAAGTTTAGGAGTTCATCTCTTAAGTTATAAAACGTGTCAGATTTTCCTTTATTACAGCGGACTCCAGACTCCAGCGGAGACCAGAATTCAATCTATATAAAAAGGTTAGCTAAGAAAAAGTATTGTAACACCATACGGTGAAAACAACCAGGCTAGAATTTCACTATATCGAGCTCCTGTTCCATCTTGCTATAGTCGAAAAGAAGTACAAGAAGCTGACCGTCAACCTTGTATAAAGATCTAGAAATAAAGAAATATTAGAACTAAGTAAGTATACTAAAATAAGTAGATAATCACTCACGTCTGAACAAGATGATGCCCTCATGCGAGTTGTACCCGGTGAGCAGCGGCACGTCGGCGCCGGGCAGCGCGTCGCGCACGTCGCGCGACAGGAAGGCGTCGCGCGCCGCGCCCTCCAGCGCGGGCGCGAACGGCAGCGACACCGACGACTGCAGCGAGCGCGCCGCGCCCCGCCCCGCGCCCACCCGCGCCCCCGCCTTCACCAGCAGCTCCGACGGCGTCGCGCGCAGGTAGCCTGCGGACACCGTGCGTCAGGCCGGGCGAAACCACAAGAGGGCACACTTTTATAGTGGTGGAACAGAACTGTGATTATATAGAAAAGAGGAATATGTACAGCTGGAATGAGAGGTCCGAAGCCCAAGCTCATCACTTTTCCTCCTCTTCTTTCTCCTCCCCCTTACTTCTTCTAATTTCCCGTTGAGGCTGGCAATACACTTGTGACTCTTGAGTTGCAGATATCCATAGCCGACGATAGATAGTCACCATCAGCATCAGCTGATCTTTGATGTTCTCTATAATTATCTAACTCACCGAGCAGTTCAGCAGTGTTGTTGGTGTCTATTCCCAGCTCCCGGCCCAGGTCGAAGGCGCGCTCGCGGGGCGAGGAGGCCAGCGCCCACGGAGACGTCGCCAGCCCGCTCTGAGCTATCGCTCCGTGGAACAGGCCCTGGGTGATAGATATGACGTATTACGAGGTTACAGGATGAAGAGGGGTGTGACTTGACTTTGGTAGGATGACTGAAGAATTCCCTGGACAATACGTAAGACTTATCACAAAGTTGATAGGAGTTTGAAGACTCCTCTAGAGACTCGCTTTAGGTAGTATAGCAAAATAATTCCAAAAGTTTGAAAACGTCTTTAGAATGAGCTCTGAAGCAAAACACCAGAATTGGAGTCTTAAGAAACAATGCTTTACACAATTTACATGACAAAAGTGAAATATTTCTACGCTCTTAGCGTTGCTTCATTGGAAGATTTTTCTTAAATACGCAACACGGATTTTGTATATTTTACGCCTAAGTAAAAGTTTATAGTATGTCCTTGAGCATCAAAGATGATTGAACCGAATAAATGTCACTCGACTATATAGAATCCGATACCGTTGCCCAACTTGTGATCAATTTGTGCGGTTGCGACTGGATTGCGCTCGCAAACTCCTAAATTGCGAACCATTAAATTCTCGGGATGTGGAAATTTCAACATTGGACTTCCGTTGCACTACCTTCCACACCCAAAATGTAATTAAACTAATTAATTCAACCAGGTACCGAGATACTAAGAATTATCAGCTTACAAAATCAAGCTGTGCTGTACCTACTTGAATAATTCAACCTGCAGTTAGCATTGACATATTAACGTGAATATAAAACCCATTACAGAGTCATATGCTTCTAACAACGGTTATTGTTATTGTCCAAATGTGTAAGTATTGCCTATTCGCAATCGGAATACGTAATATGTATATATTTATGACGAAACACCAAATCGGCATTTCGGTAGAAATTGCCTTCACCAGTGACCGAACATAAATCGTTAACGCGTGACTACGACTGCTATTGAAATAAGTGACGGTTACCAAAATCACTATATTGAACTAGAAAAATCTATGTGTATGTATTGTAATGTATAATGTTACAACAACATACCAACACCAAATATTTGAGAACTACAGATAAGGAGTAAAATGAGTACCTATCTGTGACCTGATATTCCTATGGGGTTAAAAAATCAGCGGGTCATAGAAAACATATTGAACAAATTGGTTAAATTTACTGTACTGCTAAAAACCTTTATTTGTCTTAAAGCTCGAGTTAAGACAAGTAAATTAATAGTTTACCTTAGAAGCAGGCGAGAGCATATGAAGATGCACGGAGGCGGCGCCGGCTGATTCACCGAAGATCGTCACTCTTGTTGGGTCCCCGCCAAACGCTTCAATGTTGTCTTGCACCCATTTCAACGCCATCACTTGGTCCTTCATGAAAAACAGATTAAATTAAGAAATGATAATATTATGGAGACCCATTTCAACGCTGTCACTTGGTTCTTTAAAAAACAGTCAAAATTAATGAAGATATTCAGAATGATTAAAGGACTAGACGCAACTTAGTCGAGTCTATAGAGTTGGATGTTAAATAATCTGCTAAGCAGTAATAGGGACTGGCTGGTGTTGAAAAACTTAGAGGCTCACGCAGAAAACTAATCTTCTCATCCGAAATAAGGACTAGTATTGCACAAATTTAAAGGCTCTGAGCGTAGGAAACTCTGGTGGTCCTCTTCTTTTATTAAATTTCCTCCCAATTTGATTAAAAAAACTATGGTGTCTCTCTTCTTTACAAAATTTGTTCCGTTTAAAATAACATCTCTTAAACGCGCATTATTGCAAATCAATTAGCAAGTGGTCACGATGCGACGTTGCATCGTAGATTTACGTTTGACAAGGCTATGACCTTATCAGTTTGTAGTATAAAAAAGATTAAAGATAATGATATAAAAACGTCTTTAATTTTATAGGACTGTTCGAAAAGAATTAAGTTCTTTTTGGTTTAAAATATCAAAATGGGTTCATAAATGACGATTTATGAACTAACAAAAATACAATTCGTTTTTTATAACTTGGTTTTTTAAATAGACTCAAATGCTATCCTTCCAACAATTATACAATATGTCTTTAAATATCATTCAAGTAGGAAGTAATCGCATTAAAACTTGCTTCAACGATGAAGACAGTTAAAGTATAGCTTTTGAAATGCTTTCTCCATACGCATGTTTAAAATTCCATTGAAATTACAGTGAATTAGAACTGAATGTATGGTTCCGATCGTATGTTTAGTTTATTCTTGTAATCGTCACGTAACCGACCTAAGTACCCATAGTATACTTAAAACCGTATTACACAACCAGTTTGCGGACGTCAAAATAATGTTATGTATTGTACCATAATGGTCGCATACTTCAACTGTGTGCGTTATGATTATGACTCTAATGCAGCCTATACATGTTGGCCGAGCGAACACCAATACCACCGTGTAGACAGTATATTTGCATTGTCTTGTTATCACTCGGCTCGTGTTTAGGCAGTAAAACTTGCCTTGTTTTAATTTGCCTTCGCTCGCGTTGGCCTTAGCTCGGCCAACGTGTATACGCTGCATTAAGGGAGTGCGTAACTGAAATAAAGTGGTTGACAAGTTTCCGTGATTATCTTACATCAAAGTAATTTAGTAAAGAACTTGACCAACATAACTAAACCATGACAATGCTACGAAATGTTCGTAGTTTACTAATTCTTTGGTACTTTAATTGTGAAGCAACATTATTTTTTGTTTTAGTAACACGAAACCATAAACCTGCAATTAGCATGTTGTGGAAATATCATAAAAGACAATTGTTTTTCATTTCCATATTAGAGTCGTTATCTTAACAGTTTTTCACAAGATCAATTAAGGACCCAAAGAGTTGGTTTGGTAAATTCTGCTACCTATTGTTGTCTAGATTTATAACTAGCTGTGCCCTGCCCTTCGTTAACCATTCATAGGTGCATGATGGAACTACAGATAATAATTTGTAACACCATCACCATCCATTAATTTTCTGGACAAAATACAACTAATGTCAATTTTGTATTACACATAAACCTTCCTCTTAGACTACTCTATCTTTTGACAAATACACATTAAAATCCCTTACAAGTTGTTACAAGATCTAAGCGTAATTCTAACCAAATTTTTTTCAGGGCTTGATGAGGTCTTGTCTAGAGCTAGGATTATTAAACCGGATTAAAATTCCAGGTAGGATTCCGTTCTTAGCGACCGCAACTCGCGATGGGCGGCCAGACAACCACGCGACCATGGTAGTCTGTGAGGGGCGACCACCAGTTATCCGATGTCGCGTCATCTAAGAACGGAATGCTGCCTACAAACAGCAGAAGCGACTTTAATTTACGCCAAGTAAACATGTTACCTTGAGCCCCATATTGCCGGGCACCTCCTCGTTCTCGAGGCTGAGGAAGCCGAGCGCCCCGAGGCGGTAGTTGAGCGTCACCAGCACCACGCCCGCGCCCACCAGGTGGTCGGGCCCGTACAGGAACGCGTTGCCCGACCCGACGGCAAACGCCCCTCCGTGAATCCATACCATCACTGCTAGCTTCGGGTTGTATCTGGACAAAGGAACCATTTACTTATTTAAAACTAGTGGAATCCCCAAAAGTACTAAAATATACAGCATGATTAAAAACAGTACTCTTAGATAGAGAAAAATGACAACATTGTGGACATAATAGTAAAAAATTAAGCTATCCTCACCCCGAGATCTTATCCGGCAACGCAGGCGTGTACACGTTAAGGAAGAGGCAGTCCTCGTCTCCCTTGTATGTGTCGAAGAGCATGAACCGGTGCGGGCACACGGCGCCCTCGTCCAGCGCGTCGCGGACCCCCGACCAGGGCTCCAGGGGCGCGGGGGGGCGGAACCGGAGCGGGCCGCGCGGGGGTTGGGCGTATCTGAGAAAATGTATATTAGTTAGTTGAACTTAAAACAAAAAAAAATTACATGTGAACAGTATTGATTTAAGATATGTTTGGGTAGATTAAATCTAATTTCGAAATTTAGGTTAAAAAGTTATGTTCTACCATTTTCAATAAAAAATACACAGCCAGGTATGCGTTGTGGGGTTTGAGTGGAGTGGAGTAGAGCAGACCGTGAGTTGGCCAATCACAGTGCTCAAATCTGTCGTAGACTTATAATAACCTGATCCCTTTAAAGCTGTAGTAAGGCGTCTGTTCAGCAGTCCTAGCCTCTAGTCGTCTCCCGCGCAGCGCCCCAAGCTTCGTGAACACAATTGGTCCGCCTCCAACGCGCATGCGGTCGACCAACGCGTGGACTAATCGCACCGCACGCGCAGGCACCGCTTGAAGGCGACGTAAGGCGTGTTTGAGACCCACTGACTCGCTTACGGTGCTCGATAGGCGACGCCATGCTCCTGATACCTGGGTCAGAATATAAACTTTTCTTTAATACTCAAATTCGGGTTAATAACGTACAGAACACAGAACTTCGGCAGCCAATAGGATTAGGCAGAAATTAAGGATGATGAGGTGAAGGAAAACATCGTGAGGAAACATGCACACACCTTCGAAGAAATTCTAAGACTGTGTGTCAAATCGACCAACCCGCCCTTGCCCAGCGTGGGTGGGCCTAACCGCCTTAATTGTGGGTAGACTCGAGCCCATAGAAATCAGAATACTCTATGGTTCTCGAGTCCCTCCGTGGAGACATGTTGATGATGATAAAGGATATGAGAAGGATAGGAGTAGGAGGATATTTTATAATTGAAGTACGATGTGACAGAACCATTAAAGTTTGATCCAGATTTTCGGTATATGTAAAGGACAAAATTATATTTTACTTACCTACTCATACAAGTGAACAAGTTGTATGATTAATTGTTTAATATGATAGTAAGGCATTACGTATTACAGTGTTTAATAACGAGTAGTTTTTCAATACTCTTAAATTGGAGTAACAAATTGACTACATAAATACTGAGTCGTTTAATGTAATTAAAGCTTAATGTCAAATAAAGTTCAAAACATTATTTAAGAACTGTAATTTTGGTACATGTTGCGTGTCAATAAATATAGAGTTCTCCTCATTAAGGTGTGAAAACTGACAAATAGGCGACCACACGCTATAGTTGGCCTATAAAATCAATTAGGGTAAGTTCGCCGGTTCGCGTCCATTTAGTGCAGTTGGCGAGTTTGACGGCGATTATAAAAATATCCCAGCACTCATTTCTATGTAGAAAAATATTTAATATGTTCGTTATATAGTCTATTTTAAGATTAACTTTTAGTTTTGTTAAATATATCTTTGGTTTTTTTGTTAAATAGAGAAATATCAGAAATAGCCGTTTTCGCCGGTTTGCGTCCAAAAAATCCAAATCGCGTCCACCTATGAACCGGTTTGCGTCCACTAGCTTAGTAAAGGAATAAAAGGGTGATATTTATATGAATTTGTAAAGAAAGATTGTATTTAAACAATTTCTTTAAGAATGTAAATATTGAATATAAAAAAATTATTATTAAAAACATTATTATCACTACAATCACCACTTAAAAAAATGAGATCTGACCCGTCTATCGGTCTAAGTAACGTTCTTAAGGCACACTATTCACTAAAACTCTTCCTTCTTCCACCTTGTATCGTGTTTTGATACTGTTCAATCATCATCATCAGCCTATGTTTGTCCACTTCTGGATATAGGCCTCTCCCAATGATTTCCAGTGGGGATGGTTGATTACAGTCAGCATGCTATGCAGGCAAACTTTACCAGGTTGTCTGTCCATCGGGTAGGCGGTCTTCCTTCACTGCGCTTCCAAGTACGTGGTCTCCATTGTTGGAGAACCTAGCTGCTCCATCGGCCGTCAGTTCTCCTTGCTATGTGCCCTGCCCATTGTCACCGCAGGAGAACAAAGGTGGTCGCACCTTCGTTCTCCTGCGTATCACTTCGTTGCGGATACGATCACGTAGGGAAACGCCAAGCATAGCCCTTTCCATTCCATAGCACGCTGAGTAACTCTGAGATTTATGATTAGGCCATAGTAAGAGAACACGTCTCAGTTCTGTAGGTCATTGCTGGTAACACACACTGGTTGAAGACTTTCGTCCTTAGGAACTGAGGTGTTTTGGACGAGAAGATGCTTCGTAATTTCCCAAACACTGCCCAGCCGAGTTAGATTCGACGATTGACCATTTTCTTGACTTACCTTATTGGACCGTTTGTGCTAGGTAGATATATTCGCCATCAACTTCAGAATATACTTCGGCGCAACATGAACATTCGACATGATTTTCGTCTTTTGCATGTTTATTTTAAGGCCGATCTGATGAGAAACTCCGTCGAAGTCAGCGAGAAATTGTCCCAGGGCTCCAGGTCTTCCACCGATTCTGCCATGACTTCGATATCGTTGGCAAATGGAAGGTGAAGGCGATGTTGATGCCAAGTTATTTCTATTTTAGGAGCTCGATGGTATCTTCCAATACTGTCCAAATAGTCCCAGTTACTTTACTCCATCTTTTCTGCGCCCACTGATTTTGTTCAATATTATGGTCTTGGGAATAGTATACATATGTGTCTTATCGATTTAATCTTCTCTCGAAATTAATTAAACGCTTTGTTTAACTTGTCTTCTGTGAATGTACTTCATCTTTCTTGTCTCCGAAGAACTCATCTTATTTAAGATGAGTTATTCCTTGATGACTCATCTTATTTAAAATTAGTTCTTTGGAGACAAGAAAAGAGAGAGAGAGATATATATTCTATTTAGAAAAAAAACGAAAAATATTACGCATTTAATTTTAAAAAATAATTATATACACATACATAGTCTTCATAAAAAAATACAGTAATAATAATTAATTTTATATTGTAAAAACTTAAGATATAACAAAATAAATGAATATATGAATAATTAATACATTTTAAATTATAATTATATAGCAAGTCAATCGTATTTATTTGTCGAAAACAGTGGACGCAATTTGGTTTACTACTATCACCTCACTATTTGGTTTACTATTATGTAGGTGTAGTTTGCGTCCATTGCGGACGCAAACTGGAAATTTTGTATATTCGATGTAGCAATTCGCGTCCACTTTATTTTATTCGTTAAATATAAAAAACATTAGCAAATTCATAAATAATATTATTCCTTTTTTCATTATTAAAGTCTAGAAACAGCTATGTATCCTAAAATTCACATAAAACTATTAAAAACTTACCATCGAACGCGCCGCTGCACACTACTTGTTTCCTAAAAATACCGCGCAAACTCTCTACCTTGACTACCAGTCAGATTAAATATTTTTTTTTTACGGGATTGGTTTGTCGCACGGACCTTTTGTCCATGCGTGTGTGCTCCTTATACATTGAGGTATTAGCAGTAATGTCTATTTGTTTAATTGGTTTGTTAGTTTACTTATTTTTAATGGGAGATTCTCAAAGTGGACGCGAACCGGTACATGGACGCGAACCGGCGAACTTACCCTACTTATAGAAAACTGCAAGTTATTTTTATATAAGAATACCGTTACTAAAAAGAAAACATATGTAGTCAATTTAAACTCATTATTTTTTAATTGTGATTGTTTTTTTAGTACCTAAACTCATCGGTAAATGCACATTTCCACTGTAAGTTTTTCGTATCTGTAGTCTTTATTTTTCGAAACAAAAAGGTCATTCTTTCCGTAAAGTGTTATTTTTATCGACTTGGAGTATCTTTAAAACCCTGATATGGTATTTAACGAAAATAATAAATATATCTTCTCATAAAGTAGGTTAACCTGACTAAGTAATTTAAATTATGGAAGAGCGCAGCGGTGTCTCCTGATACAGGCTTTGATAGCTTAAAAGGAGGTTCCAGCCGCGGCTGATGTGTGATTACATACCCTTTTAAAGCAATAAATAAATCATTATACTGAAATGGTAACTCACAACAATGCTTTAAAGGCATTTCGAAAAATATACACTAAAGAAAAGATTGAATTTTAAATTAGTATCATTACAGTGAAAAGATACGACGCTCACGGTCATATTTGTTTATTAAAAAATAATGCAACACTATCATTAAAACTTTATAATTAACTTTAAGATTACAATTTTGACAATAGACAATTATTTTATGTCAAACAAATTAAGAATAACGAAGTATTTTGCAAACAATATGTGAAATGAAAGTAACATACCTACTTAAACTTAAGTTTGACGAAGATTTATAACTACTACCTATATACTCGTACTTGTATATTTGTATATACTACTTAATTAATTTGCAACATGGTCACAGCTGTCAAAAAGTATAAGTCTTTTTTTAAATGTGCCAACGCTACGCGATACGTCATGTGGTTGTTGATGAATAAGATATATAGGATTTCTTTTGTAAATTAATAATGCCAAAAAAGTACTCAAAGTACCTACTCAAAGGCCGGTACTTGACACATATTGCGCCAACCAAGTAAATACAAAAGTCACTGTAAAAGGTTTTCTTACAGCTTTATAACTACGTAATTTATCATCAAGTAAGACTTATTAGTCTTACTTATAGCAAAGTTGAATAGTCCACCGACTGTCTTCATTTACACCATGCCACAGATTACTAAATAGTTAATAGGCCATTATTGAATTAGCTCAATGGATTGTCTCAAACATTAGCCTCATGACAGATTTCTTTATACCTGCTCTAGGTAGGTGTAAATAGGTGTGATTTCAAGATTACTTCTAAGTAATTCTAATTAGTCAACTAATATTTATTCTTCTTTATTTGCAGAAGATTATTACGTTAAGGTTAACTGCAAAATATAATTAAGGAAGTCGCACATTGGACATAGGTACTCTACAACTAAGACAATTTAGAGTCATAATTTACCTAGATACGAGTATAAGTATGAAACCAAGTAGATCAGACTTATATTATTGAGGGTAATCTATCGTAAATTGCTAAATAACGGAAGATAGTTTCGTTTTAGGATTATTCACATCACACAATTATGTTTTTGCAATAACTTCGACATGAACTGAACGATGCTAACAAAAAATGTTGCGCTTACGAACAGCAGATAAAGGATTTAAAAAAGGAGTTTCATCATGAATTAACTCGTCAGAGTCCGAGCCAACAACAACAGGACATACATATGTCTAGCTCAACTCCATTGGAATTATCGCAAGTCGCAAAACATTTAAATTACGCAAAGGCTGCCCAAGCGACGCTACCGACCGCGCTCGGGCCGACAGCGCATGCGCGGCCGGCGGCCGCCGCGTCGCGATCGGACCCGCGCGCGCCTGCGCGAACATCGACCGCGCCGTCAGCTGATCGCGCGCGCGCGCCATCGCCCGTCGGCCGAGCGGACGAACTTGCGCCTACGGTGGCCACTAACTTAGCGGAAACGAACGCGGAGAACCAGAGCAATAATAATTGGACGGAAGTTGTAAAACGCAAGAGGACTTACCCGATAATAAAAGGCGGAAATGTATCTGTAGTTACGTTAAAGGCTGTTGAACGGAGGAAATATTTGCACGTGTGGAGATTAGATAAAAACACCACAGAAAATAATCTAATGGAATATATTAAAAGTATATTAGGATGTGATTCGGAAATAATAATTGAAAAATTAAAACACAAAACCGAACGTGACTATACGTCGTTCAGGATTGGAGTTTCCGTGAGTGACTTTGAGAAGATTTGTGTATCGGAAGTATGGCCGGTCAACGTAGAACTAAGTGAATGGATTTGGTTTCGTCGCTCAACCAAACCTAACTAAACATATAACACTTAACCACAATAGTAACTTTAACATTCTTTACCAAAATGTAAGAGGGATCAGAACAAAGACAACACAATTTTTATCTCTACTTGCGTCATCGGAGGCTGATTTATTCGCTATCACTGAAACCGGCCTTAACGAATCCATACATAACGCAGAGTTCGTACTATCCGGGTACCAAGTAGTACGATGTGATCGAGCCGACGGGCGCAAGCAGGGCGGAGTACTTTTAGTGGCCACACCGCGTTACGAACTGCGACAAGTAAAGTTGCCGGATAACATTAATATAGACAATCACAAGTTTGAACTACTTTGTGCTACTGTATATAAGCATAACAGATTTTTATTTACATGTTGTATAGTTTATATTCCGCCTCAGACTGAAGAAAATGAGTATATGTTAATGTTTAATTTATTAGAAAAAATATGTATTAGATATAAGAACAATATAGTATTATTAGGAGATTTTAATTTGTATTCGTGCAATAACAATGTTTGTAATTATTTTGAATATTTTGTTGCTTTCTGTGAGCTCACACAGTACAATTCTGTAGTGAACTGTAAAGGCAGACATCTAGACCTAGTGCTAGGGCCGCGCGGTGGCGCGGGCGTGGCGGTGTCGGGCGCGGGCGAGGCGCTGCAGCCCGTCGACGCATACCATCCGCCGCTCGCGGTGAGCTGCGCGGTCGGCTCCGGCGCGCGCGCCCGGCTCCCGACCGCTGCCGCCGACGCCGCCGCCGCCCCACACACTACCGCGCACGTACCTTCCGCTATACACTCACCACCCGTATTCGAGCGCTTACGATGCTCTCAAGGCCCGATATCTTGTAAACATTGGAATTTTAATAAAGCAGATTTTAATAAATTATATCATATGTTAGGTTCGATTGACTGGCGTGAATTTTATAGAATAAGCGACTTAAATGATGTTTTAGATTTATTTTATAGTAAAATATATAAAGTTTTCGATGATTGCGTACCTCTAAAAAATATAAGACCAAAGTATAGTAGGTACGTTTATCCAGTATGGTACACAGCTGATGTTATTAGACTAATTAAAGTTAAATATAGATTGCACAAAAAATATAAGTCAAGTAAGTTACAAAGTGATTATGATGAATTCTCTCGGTATAGGGCATTAGTAAAATTAGAGATAGAAAGAGCGCACGACCGATATAGTGACCGTGTTCAGGGTCATTTAGCATCTGATCCAAAAGCCTTTTGGGACTATATAAGATCCAAGAAAGGTAACGTAAGTAGCAAGAAGATAGTTAAAGAGGGGCGAGTTCTGTCTGATGACGAATGCGCGGGTGAATTTGCTAACTTCTTTAAGAGTGTATACAGCCCAGAGCCGGCGTTGCTGAGTGTAGCGGCGGCGAGTGCGGGGGCGTCGGAGGGGTTGACGGGTGCCTGGGCCCATCTTGGGCGGATGCGTTCTATTGACGTACTACGTGCGCTCTTGCGGCTTCCGCCTAAGCGCTCGGTTGGACCTGACGGTATTCCAGCTTTCATTTTCAGGGATTGTAGGGCGGCGCTTGTTGAACCACTATTGCATGTATTTAATATTTGTATCGAGAAGGCAACATTCCCTGATATTTGGAAGCTAACACGAGTCGTTCCAGTGCCCAAAGGTAACGGAGGTCCAGAGCCCAGTGATTACAGACCGGTAGCGGTTCTGAGCACTCCGGCTAAGGTGTTCGAGTCCGCCATCCACAATAGCTTATATCATCAGATAAGTGCTCAGTTGTCCGACGCCCAGCACGGCTTCCGTCCGGGGCGGGGGACGACTGGAAATTTATTAGATCTAATGACTCGTCTAGTACCGACAGTGGATGCTGGTCTGCAAGTGGATGTAGCTTACTTTGATTTCAGAAAGGCGTTCGACACAGTTGACAACGATATCCTACTACACAAGCTAGCGGGGGTAGGTTGCACTCCCCACACGTTGACATTTTTTACTAGTTATCTTCGGGACCGTCGTCAATATGTCGACTGTGGCGGGCACCTTTCTGAACCTTACCCTACGAGATCCGGGGTCAGTCAGGGCAGCAATCTAGGGCCGTTGCTATTTATCATTATGATTAACGATTTACCTAATGTAGTTAAGTCATGTTCACCTTTACTTTTCGCCGACGATTTAAAACTAGTTTTAGAAATAAAGGACAGGACTGATTGTGAAGCATTTGAAAAAGACATAGATAGGGTTTTTAAATGGAGCATAGATAATAAGCTACACTTTAATATTAATAAATGTTCTGTATTATCGTTCAGCCGAGCACGCTCTCCAATACACTACCAATACCACTTGGGTGGTAAATCGCTACAACGTGTGACAGAGGTCAAAGATCTGGGAGTGCTCTTTTCGGCCGATACCAATTTTAGAGTACATGTTAGTAATATTTGCAAAAAAGCCTATCGTAACTTAGGACTGATGTTACGTCTTGCTAACCAATTTACGAATATAGGAGCCTTGAGAGCATTGTATGACGCACTTGTTAGAAGTCATCTAGAATGTAACGCAACTATTTGGTCTCCTCATGAGGCTAAATATAAATTTATGATAGAACGAATCCAAAATAAATTTATTAGATTTGTATATTTAAAACAATTCGGAGTATATCCAGGATATCCCTTACTCTATCCAACTTTATTTTTGCTAGGTATGGTGGGTTATTATCAACTGGAAATCAGAAGGGAAGTAGCTCTTGCTACTTATATCTTAAAGGTGGTGCGGGGTAAGATTCACAACCCACGACTCCTGGAATTGGTGCAGTTCTGTATACCGGACGAGTACGTGGGGCGCCGCCGCCGACCGCCACTGCTGGCATTACCTCGCGCGCGCACCAACCTTCTGCAACACGCGCCAATCACGCGCGCGTTGCGCCTTCTCAATATTATGTCGGAACAAGCGGACTTGTTTTCTTGTTCACTGAGTGAGCTCACACGTATCGCATTTAAATTGATGAGTATGACTCAACATAAGTCTTAATTTAAATTTAATTGCAATGTTAAATTAATCTAGTTAATAAGTTCTATTGAATTAGGTAAAATTACCTGTAATAATAGAATTTATGTGTTTAAATAAATAAATAAATAAATAAATAAATAAAAACTCGAGATTGAGAAGAAATTTTCCACGACTGGAGAGTCATAATGAGTGTTTAGTTTAGATTTAAGTACTTATATCAAAAGTAAGAAAATGGTTAGAAAATATTTTTCATTCATTTATTCTTTTTATTAAAAAAAAGCAGGGAATAAAAAGCTTAATTTATGTATTAGATACTATAAAATACAATAGCTTGTTCTCACTGAAATTCCTCGATCATATAAGACATTTTGTGCACGCTAACCCCGGCATTAGATAAAATATTAAAAGGCGGAATTACGTAAGTAAAACATAGTATCTAGTAATTAATATAAACGCCAATAATTAATACTTATGTAGTAACATACGTAATGCATAAATAGCATTTTGGTTCAAGTAACTAATATAAGAAAACAGTTATTGCCACAACATACTTATTTAATTAAAGTAGATATAAAAAATAATGAATCAATTTAAAAATTAAGGCCTTGTAGGTTGACCCAAAGACATGAAAATGATGGAGAATTTGTTTTTTTTTCTGGAAACATCACAGAGTAACGATAGTTTCGTCATCAGAATGTATTTAAATTATAATTTCTTCATCGCGCTGGGAACATTATTTACGTAGTTATTTTAACGAGATGGAATAACAATGTCGTTCAATAAAATTTTAAGACCTCAAGTAATTGACAATAAATTCTCCGTGAATCGCGGGCCCTCTGATTATGGAAGATTTTAAACAAATAATTCTGCCCATTTTAAACGATATTACAAAAACAATGTTTATGATCGACCGTATACATGTTAATTTATAGGATTTTGGCAATGACTAAATTGTATTTTATATTCTAGGCACATAAGGAGCTTTTATATACATTTATTTTTCGTATATATACTTATCTACAAAACTCAATACTCAATGGTCAAATGTTGATGGTCAAATGTTTGTTTTCGCATCAATTAACAGCGACTGCACCTATTTAAATAATTCTTTGAAGTCCTTCAATTCAATTTTGGTGGTAGGTAATTATAAGAAAAAAGTTTGTGTAACGATAAATAAATAATCAAATCCTATCCGTCAAAAAAGAAGCTACCCCCAAAGCTCTACTTGTGGTAAATAAATCAATCATTTTGTGGTCAATATATCTCCTTGTAAATACCACAACACTTCATCAACACATGCATTTATGAATCTAAAGTACCTACACATTATCCTCTTTGCCCATATCGGACTACAATACACACTTAACCAAATTCGGGGACGTGCGAGATGGCCTAACGACCCGAGGTCATGATGTTACGTCACAGTTTCAACATCTAATACCAGACACGATCCCTGGATCAGCCATTCATAATTACAACACATAACGTGCGTGGTTTTAAAAAGATTACATTTTTTACGCAAATGTCAAGTTAATCAGGCCGCACACCGAAGCAGCAAATGTCTCCAGGCAACAAATGTGTCGAGAAACAAATATTGCCCCCATTCATTTACCTACATAGTACGCACACCGAAGATACACAGGTGAAAATTGTTGCTTGGATACATATGTTGCCTGGAAACATTTGCTGCTTCGGTGTGCGGCCTGGTTAACGTGCGTAGTTTAAAAAGATTGCGTTTTTTACGCGCAAATGCGCTGAATCACGTATTTTGAGAATCATCTCCAATGTTTATTCTCGTAATGTACGAAATCCGGGTCAGATTTCAACATGGAAGACAATATCGTATAGATTGTATTGATTACATCTCTATGATGGATGCTTGTTGGTAACAGACGGTTCGTTTGAATGATCATTGTTAAAAACCGTTTGTCACACGCTTAATGTACGTATGACTGCGAATAAAAGGAAGTTAAATTGCAGAATAATTTTGTTATTTTTACATTGCAATATGTTGTCTGCCTAATAAGATTATTGCAATCCTCAGGACAATTCTATTATGTTTAGAGTATAGAATCTAAATAGTTATGAAACATAAGCTTTTTGTAACTCGTTTAGTTTTACTATAACAATTTTGAGTTACAAGGAAAACTTGGATTAGGAAAACCACGAATCGCTACATTATACACCCCTATTTTGAAAATATGGGACTTATTAAAATCAGAATATCTGTAGCAGTAACTGAATCCATATATCCAATAAAAATATCAAAAATGATAGTCGATTACTTATCTTTAAAAAATACAAAATAAATGTCGTATTACCAGACGGCACACTAGCTATCAAGTATTCTGTGACGGCTCGGGTCGATGACCGCGCTCAGCTGTGTATCGCAGCGTTCGGTGTAGAATAACAATAAAATTCGGCGGGATTTTGAAAAACTTTGACTTATCATAACTTTTTAAATAAAAGCAAAAGAAAAAAATTAACTTCACTATTATATTGTCACCCGTCGTTTACATTAGCTGTGAGATAAGGTATCGCAATTTCAAAATAAGGGTGTAGAGGCAAAACTTGTTTCTTTTTTCGGTCTTAAGGGAGTTACAACGGACTAGTAGAGAAATACATTAGTACTCGTAATATAATGTAACATTTTGTATACCAACTAATACT
Source organism: Timandra comae (assembly GCA_958496195.1). Lineage (NCBI taxonomy): Eukaryota > Metazoa > Arthropoda > Insecta > Lepidoptera > Geometridae > Timandra > Timandra comae. Next base: position 8,119,534 of record OY292370.1, read on the forward strand.
GATTGTTCTAAAGAACGGTGTTTTTGTCAGTTTCGCAATACCGTCTATTTTTATAGATCCGATGTAAAGCCGGTCGCAAACTTAGCTTAGCTAAGCTCAGCTAAAGAAAATTGCATCTGCTATGCAAGAAGCTTCTGCAACCGTCATAGACAGGCTCAGAGACAAATCATTACTATACAGTAACTATGTAGAGCACTTGACATAAACTTAGCATACTTATTCAAAGAATTACCAAAATTAATACATAATATTTATATTACCTTCATAGAATTAAGACTATTAGCGGCGTTAGCGACGACATCCCCCAGCGTGGCTGGAGGCAGGGCGTGGCCGCGCAACACGAGCGCGCACGCGCATAGTAAAACGACGCGCCACCACCGCACGCGCATCACTGATGTGTTGCTATACTGAGTGCGCAGGCGTGAAACAAGGTTTGTTTATATGCCTGTGGGAGAGGATAATGTTAATTATTAGTTATGTCTAATAGTAGTAGTTGACACAAAATGAGTAGATAAGTAATATTCCATTTTAAAACCGATTGTAAGCTTCAATATGACATTATAGTAGATAATATTAGTGTAGAAAGATAAAAAGTTTCTATGCTAATATGTATTATAAAACTAAAGAGTTTATTGCTTTGGTTGGATGCTTTTATCTCGTCAACTAAGTACTAGTAATCAATTGAAACATATTTTAGTGTTGGATAGCCTATCTATCGAGGAAAGTTACGTTTAAAACGAATTCAACGTCAGTTAAAGCTTCTGAATGATAACAGTCCTTCATTATTTTATACTTTTTATTTTTTGAAGTCGTTTTTTTTAATTTTGTATATCAGAAACGGCTCTAATGAAAAAGGTTAAAACGCTTTCGTCCAGGCACCTATTTCAATTGACTATTTAGAATATCCTGATGCACGTTATTGTACTCTGAGTAACATTCATCACTCTTAAATCTTAATAATACCGCGATGCACTTTCACCTGCGCGAGCGCAATTTAAGGTCTTGTTCTCACGTCCGTACTCGAGATGTATCGATATCATAATATTACATCATTCAACAACAACTGCATAATGAAATAAGTGAATGAGTTTTTTTTTATTTATGAAAAACAAAAACAAAACAAATATATACTCGCATCGCATAACATGTTTTTATAAGTGCATTTTTTAGGAACTTATAGGGATTTTTATCATATATGTATGTATATGTACAATAATAATAACGAGCATGCTAGCGAGTTCATAGATACGATATACATGCACATCATAACTAGATTCTACACTATTTTAAACTGGTTAAGTAAGTTTGTGTATCGCATGTAGACCCTTTATGCTATTTTTAGAATTGGTCAGGTAATACTTGAGAGTACGAAGCTCTCGAAGGGCATTATCCCTTAATACTCAGGTTTTATATAATCCTATGGAATAAGTTTAAGTTTATAAACGCATGTAAAGGTAATATAGAGCATGCGTAGGTATGTTATATTCTTTTGAAAAAGACATAAACGCGCTCTTGCACAGCGAGCGCCTACTGTTTTCAATTATACGAAGCGCGTTGAACTCTTTTGTATGAAATCTTAGAACAATAATATAATTTATGATTAAGTATCCTGAAATTGCAAAATATATTTCGAAAACCTTTTAATATTGTAATACTATATGTATGTTTGATATTAATAATAGATATGTATTTTGTTGGTTATTGAAACAAAAACCCGGAACGATTGCATAAATTGTGAACTGGCGCTAACTGCATTCGTTACGTCACTCGAAAATTGCATCCCTGTCTCGGGCTAGTAAAAGTTGGTACAGGTACTACCGGGGAGCTGAGTAGTTCACGTTTCCCTATATTATATAGGTAGAAAGTAAAGTAATACTTCCGTAAATATTATATCTAGGTGTTTTGGTTAGTTAAATAACTGTATTTACTCGCCCACACTTTGATTTATGATTAGAGCACTTTTTTATGCTCATTTACGAGTACACGTAGGATGTTAAATTTATTATAGATATGTATTATTATATTCGATTTCGTTATTTATAAGAAAAAACTAAGCAAAAAGAGTTTATTTGGTCAGTGGCTTGAGTTTATATGAGAGCAATCGTAAATCATAATGTAAGATTTGGTAGAGACATATGTATAAGGAAGGAACCTGAAGGGTTATAATGTTTATTATTAAGTAAAGAGAGATGTTTATGTTTTTTATTTATCATAGATCATTTCTTAACACAACCTATTGTAGAGGTCTTTCGAAACATTTTTTTTTAATTTTATGTTCTTTACTTCACAAGCGCCACTCGTCCTGGGTCTCGTGTTTGAAAGTGAGAATCACTCTTTTTGAAAGTGCAGTTCTTCCGAAAACCACAAATACCTATGTTAATTTTCGAAATAAAAATTATATTATCAATTATGATCTACTCATGTGGTTTGGGAGTCTAGATTTTTAGACCTAAACAGACAACTGTAGGACAACTTTAATGATGATAACTGCTAAAACAATCATACGTTTACAATTCAGCATAACAATAGCCATTGAAATAACTTCTCTAACAGCCTGAAAATAAAGTATAATTTGTTTGTTAACCAAAATAATTTTGTCACAAATCGGTCGAGTAGTTTACGAGGTTACAAACATAAAACAAAATAGTTAGGAACGGACAGGTCGCTTCGAGAATCAAGTTGCTCCTAGCGACCGCAATATTGCAAATGTATCCAATACCAATAATATTGAGTTAGCTTAAATTACATAACGTGTTAACAAACATTACCTACCCAAATGTGAAGCTGCACTTTGTAAACACATACACTTTTACTTGTCTTCTTTGCAATTTAATTAAACAAAAAGTTTTAGCTAAACACAGTGTCTTCAAAAGACTTTATAAAACGTCAAAAATCGTATGTGTCGGTTATTAAAGTTGTGTGTCGTGTCGTGTCGTGTCAAATGCGTAAGCGCATACGCGTCGCGGCGACTGGTGGTTCACTAGCGAGCTGGCGGTGTGGCCCGCCACCGGCTCAGACGGTTACCCAACGCTACCCTCACCACGACGGAACACTGTTATTTAACTTTTCAGCACTTCACGGTAAATACGTTTGTTTACCTGTTTTAATTACTAGTACTCGTAGTTGATTAGTACGTTAAATTAGTGACCTATAATAGGAATTGTCCTAATGTTATAAATGAGAAAGTATATAAGGTTGCATAGACCATGGATAAGTTACTCTGTATGTAAAAACAAAAGGTACTGGATTTAGGTCGAATTTCATACAGATAAGTAGGTATTTCTAAAAAATACTTTTCATCTCGAAACTCAGACTATTCTCTATGCCCAAATACAGTATTTCCTATCTTGTAGTGGTAATTTTCAGTAATCTATCTTAATAAATATTAACACCTATCTTTAATCTGAAGTGTTTGGTTGAAAGCGCTAATCTCAGGAACTAAGTGTTGGACTAAATTATTGTTTTTGTGTTTGATAGCATTTATCTAGGAAGGCTAATGTATATTATATGACACTACTAATTACCAATAGGAACAGAGCTAATGCAACGGGTTAAACTGCGGGCTGCAGCTAGTGTATATCAAATTTATTAAGTGTTTTTTAAAGATTACAGTAAGAATTACTTTGAAATGAAAAAACAACTTATGTAGTACTAATATACTTAAATATTATTTCATTTGAGTTAGGGTTTAATATTAGTTACAATTTACAGACACAATAATAGTTTTAGTTAAAACACGAAAACCTAAAAACAAACATTTTTTTCAAAAATCCCGCTAAAATCACAAGCCTTTTTTTTACGCGGTGAAAATGCATACGAGCCTATTTTTTCTTTTTCCACAATTCCCGCCAAACAAAAACTTCTAGCATAGCTGTCAGTGTCAATGGAACGAATTGACAATGACAGATGTGTTTTTTATTCTTTTTATTAGATCTTTCTGTCTGTACTTCTGACACTTCTGTTATATTATTGTACCTTCATTCATTCATTTCAGTCATTCATGTTTTTCTTCCTCTTCGCAGATTATTTCCCAGTTTTTCTTTGTTAAAAAAAATTAATTGTGCTGCAATAATACTAATAACATTGACAAAGATCGTTTTTTTGCTGTTCTTGTAATCGAATTCAGCTAAAACATTAGACTGTGTATTGTGTTAACGTTGAGTAAATAATAAAAACAGTGATGACGACTGTGCAGAATTTCCAAGGGCCTAGTTCCGCTCCTAGTGCGCCAGAAGATCTTCCTCCACCTTACTCTGCTGTTGTGGGTAATCCTCAGTATGGGTTTGTGGTTCCCGGTGCCGAGGGGTTTCAAGGGCCGCCTGGAGTATACCCGGCACCTAAACAGTACACGGCGCCCGGAGTGTACCCACACCCGACCATAACAGTGACTAATGCCCAACCACAACCCGGAGAACTCCCCCAGCCGATGACCGGAGGCGCTGTGCCCGTGGGAATAGTCGTGCCACCTGGAGTAGGCTCTGAGCCTACAACCATCACTTGCTTCAATTGTGGCAAAACAGTCACCACCAGAGTTAACTATACCACAGCCTGGCATACTCACTTAGTGGCTGGATCAGTGTGTGTTATTACCATGTAAGTAGTTACATTATTTTTCTTTATTAGATTAAATATATTCATATCCTGTGATGACTAATCATTGATAATAATTATCATACATCAATAGACAAAGAAATATTTAAGACACAAATAAGGTTTTCATGGAAATGACTGGATTATTTATTGTTTGCAGGGTGTGCTCTCTGTGCTGCCTTGGCTTGGTCCCATATTGCTTCGATACATTCAAGGATGCTGAACACTACTGCCCCAACTGCAACACCTTCATTGGCAAAAGTAATAAATGCTAACTTCCAAAACGAACACATAAAATAGGTTTGTTTACCTCTGTCCGTATTATTTAATCAAAACTGAGGTTCTAAAGGTGCTATGTTTCATTTGTAAAAGTATACATGAGACATTATTTACATGATTATTTTTATATTAGTACCTTATACATATTGTGTAATTAAAATTAAGTTATTTGGTTAATGTTTAGTAACAAAAAACCTCAGTTTATGCTATGAATATATAATGTGATGAAATTTGTGTTATGTTCAAATTAAGTACAATCATTTTTATATTTTGTAACATCATTGATTGGTGAGACATAAATTATCAAAAATAAATGAATTTCAATATTCATTCACATGTAATGTTGAAGGATAGTTATTTGTATAAAAAAACGAATTTTTCAATCTGTTTACAAATTAATAATCACCATAGTAATAACCTGCAGTTATTGATAGAATAATTATTTGCAGGATTTATTACATAATTATTCGAACCATTAAAATATGGATGTATACAATAAATTAATGTATTACCATTACCACTGTAGTTACGAATAGATTACATATTTGCATTCCAAGACTTGTTATGGCTAGCTATGGTATTATGTTTTACCTTAGTAGATATTATTATGTAAAGTACATAGTTACATTATGGATTCATACAACAGTAAACTTATTAGTTATTCAATAGCAAAATTATGTCAACAAACATTAGTTTTGTACCTGGATTGACTGATAGATTAATTACTGACAGTATTTGTTTACAAAACTATGTTATAAATGCTTGTAAGAAGTTATTTAAAATATTATTTTTTTACTATGACACAGGATGAAGGGAGGCTGTGCCTTCTTCATTGGCAGCCTTAAGTACAGCTCCTTGTTATGGCTGCTCTTTTTGCTTACGTAATTATTATATTTATGTATATTATTTATTTTTAAAAATCATGAACTTTAATATTTGCCATGTTCTTATATTTTATGTTAATGTGTATATAGTAGTTTTATTACAATTTCATACAATCATGTACAACCTGGGAAAAATAAAGGTTCAATAAAATGATATTTTTTATTTCATTACAATACCCTAGTAGACGGTAGAAATCCAACTTATCTGATATTTAGTTATCAGAAATGATAAGATAACGCGAATGGGTAATGATGATAGCAGCAAACATTCTACAAGTGTTAAATATACCAATATGACTTTTGTGTACAAATATATTTGTGTGGGAAAATTTTAATGTGATTACATGATGAATGTTGAGAATGGTGATCCGGTGACTCACAACAGTAACTATAGGACTGAGTACAATGTGCGGAGTGAACAAGTGATGCACCATAGAGAACCTCCGCCTCCTTACTCCCCGAATGACACAACTAATGACCAACCTATTATACATCAAACTATAATAATCCAAGCTCCTCTCAAAGCCACTCCAATCTTCTACAACTGTCCCAGATGTCAAGAAAGAGTCTTAACAAGAGTTGAATATGTGAATTCAAAGAACACACATATGTTGGCTGGATTTATTTGTGGATTAACCTTGTAAGTACTTAAAGATAATTTTAAGTCTGCTAAGATTATTTGTTATACCATATAATTTTATTATACATTATCAAAGGAATTATTGTGCATTCAAGTCAATAAAATTGCAGTTTAATTTTATAACATGTAGTAATCAAAAATATGTAAATACCCACATTCAAATATTTCTAAAACATAGTCTTTTTCATAGATAAAATTGAATAACATAGTTTAGTTTAGGAAAGTAAGTTGAGGAATGTTTCTATAAAAAAATGTTGCATCAAGTAGGTACCTACTGATAATGTTTTGTTATTATAAATTTGTAAGTATTAGTATAGGTAATATCAATTGTAATTATAAATCTGTTTATTGTGTTTCAGATGGTGCATGCTCTGTTGTTTATCAGCGATCCCCTACTATGTATCAACATTCAAGAAAGCACATCACTACTGTCCAAATTGTAATACTCTCCTTGGAACCTACTCTAAAATATAAAACTGTGTTATAGAAATAAGGACTTCAGAACTTAAATAAAAGTCGGCAGTTTTTTTTTACATTTTAGTTACAATTATTTAAGAGTTATCACATGTATCTTTAAAACATATTGTCACCTGACTGAATCTATGTTAGATACAGAAGTAGGTACATGTACACTAATTGTCTTTATTACATACTCAAGTTCAAAATGACAATAGATAATATATTTAAATTGTTGAACTTATTAGAACACAGTCTTCAAGGTTTCCAGACATCACCAATAGAAATTATACACATCATGTTCCTACTGAGACATACTCAGTTTTTATAATTGAATTACACAAGCTTATTCACTTCTTGTCCATGAGTCACCTCTGCTTACACAACATTAACACATTTTCTAACTGTTGTACGGCACTTGTAGTCTGAAGCAGTCCGAAGCAATCTTCCATTTTCCATCCACAGCAACAATAAGAAACGTTTGTTGGAAAGGCTTTTTCACATCATCATTCTGATAAATAACATCTCCACAAGCTTGAATGAGATATGTGAGTTTGTTTGATACTAAAGTTTCGGATATCGGCTGGGCGTCCAATGTCTTCAATGTGTGGTTGCTCGACGGTAAATCCATGAGGAATTTCTGTATCTTCTCGTTGCCAGTGATACCGTTTCCATTCCAAACTAATAAACCAGTATCTAAATACAGTTTAGAGGTTAAGTGACGACTGTTGTCCACTTGTTTATAAAATACTCTGGTGAAATCCTCTGCTGTTTCACAAGCGTTATCAACGTTCTTTACTTCTGTCATGTTGTAATTATTGGTGATATTTGTTGGTTAGTTCAAAACTGAGTTCACTATTTTATTTATTTACACTACAAACAACAGAAATTCACCATGATTTTATCTGAAATTCTGAATGAAATGAATGAATGAATGTCTGACTGAATGATCATCAGCAGATTTATTGTTTTCAAATTGGTCCTTAGCTGTCATCAAACTGTTGCATGTCGTGCGTGTCAACCATTGACATATAACAGTTATATGTCATGTCTCATCTTTTACTATAAGGTCGATTCCATTCATCATAGAGGCCCATTCATTCGTCTATTTTTTTAATATAAAAATGATGTTTTATTATTATTTTCTTCGCAAGTGTGTTGAAAAACGTTGTATGATACACGTTTGTATTGGTGATTAACTATGTTCAGCTATCTTCAGACCCTCGCCTGACGGCTCGGGCCTCAATAGCGCCAACACGTTCTATAAAAGTTTCTTTTTTCAAATATATTTATTAAATTGTCATACCCAGACTAGCAGTATCAGAGGTTTAATTTCTGACCGAGATAAAATATAAGTACATATTTGTTATTCACATAATTTTATCTCTGTCTAGCTAGATATTCGTAATCTGTTTTTGATATTCTATTAAAATAAGTAATTGGGTGTGTGATTCTAATAAAATTATTGAACCAGATAGAAACTTAAAACTTTAATGTGCGATCGCAATTTATTAAATTGTGACTATTACGTATTATAAATCTGTAATTGACTGTTAATCAGAATTTTGATTTATTGAAACTAGGAGTTTCAATAAATGAAACAATATTTTCCCAACAATTATATAAAATATATTACTTATACATTTTCTGATATAAAGTTTATAATTATTTAACGATTGGACTTAGCAACTCGCTCCAACTCATCTTTCTTCTTGATGGCATAGGAGTTAGATGAACCCTTAGCAGCATTAATAAGTTCATCAGCTACACACTCGGCGATTGTTTTAATGTTTCTGAAGGATGCTTCACGGGCACCAGTGCACAACAACCAGATAGCCTGGTTCACACGACGAAGGGGAGACACATCAACAGCCTGGCGACGGATTGAACCACCACGGCCAATTCTGGTAGAATCTTCTCGTGGTCCAGAGTTAACGATAGCTGTCACAAGGACTTGCAGGGGGTTCTCACCAGTTAGCAAGTGAATTATCTCAAATGCATGTTTGACAATGCGGACAGCCATCAATTTTTTGCCATTGTTACGACCGTGCATCATCAAAGAGTTGGTAAAACGCTCAACAATTGGGCAAAAAGCTTTACGGAACCTTTTGTGAGCGTACCTGCCAGCGGTGTGGGGCAAGTACCTTGCGTGCACCCCTTGCATAGCAAATATGAAGTCAAACAGGGATATGTCTGGCACGTAAACATCATTAAGAGTCCATCTCCCGAAAAGTTTTATTTCTGAAATATCTACCGGCTGGGACAATGGCATGGTATCAATATCAACAGTCGTGCTGCCCGCTTCGATAAAAACATCGATCCCTTCGGCCAAATTTTTTTTTTTACCTGTAATAAAACAAAAACACAATTAACTTGATTTGATTTCAAAATAACATACATAACAAGTTTTCAACAGTTTACGTACTTTTCTATTCGGAATTAGAGATATAATCTCGTGTTGCTATAAGAACACGACAACATTATTTCTTTATTTATATACTACTTAGTTACTATAGTACTTCATAAAACAATTTTATTTTATTCTTGATCTCTTCTTAGCGTGCGCGTGTCGACTCAACTATGTGTGTGACTCATATAATATTTGAGTTTTGAGCCACCGATGATGGATGGTGATAGTGATATCAGTCGGTGTGTTCCAAGCGAATAATACTGAAGAATTCTAAAAGTTTAGATGTCTATGTTCAATTTTTTTTTTAATAGAAGCTGACTGAAGCCGCAATTTTACTTTTTGCTCTGACGATGCTGACAGATTAATAATACGATAGCCTAAGTTAGGCGGCATGTCCCGCCCGACCAAGCTCAGATAATATAATAATAACTTAAAAATGGAAGTATTCCAAAGTTGGAACACACCTATTGGCGTAATCGTAGTATCTTGATCTCTGTGACAGGCGACAGCTACACCTGTCTGTCAGTAATGTCAATAAATAAAATATTTTTGTTGTTGTGTTGTGTTGTGCTATTATTTGCTGATACTATATTTATTAAATTTGACCAATCTGGAGAATCAAAACACAGATACTAATAAAATGACGGAAATAAAACCTATGAAACTAGAAGAATATAAAGCTATTGTTGAAGATTTTCACAAGTTAGGGTCATTTAGTCGTAAAGCTGAAAATGAACTGAAGAAAAAGTACAGTCAGTAAGTAGTGTGCACTTTCTCACATACGTTTCTATAGACTGGAAAGTACATTTCGAGCCATAATTAAAAAGCATTGGAAAATATAACTGTTAATTTCTAATTACTTTACCAATCTTTAATTATATAAATCACACTAGTATTACTGGCAAATGCGCGACAAATAGTTTATTTTTCAAATTAATTTACAGTAATTACCTATGTATTAACATTCCAGTATACCCCCTCATACATTGGGAAGTATAATATCTCTGCTAATACAAAGAGCAATGAAACAAAGCTACAGAAAGTCTCCGTCAATATCGAGCAAGTACCATGAACTGTTTGACCAGATTATGAGGGACAAGAAAAAGGACAATGTTATTTTAGAGTAAGTATTTAATCACTTTTGTCTGGATGTGTGTGTGCGTAGTTTCTGATACACTAGAATCCCTAGATACAGGTTTCAAATGTTAGGGGTCAGTTACTATAAAGAGATGATGTAGTGAATGGTTATGTTATTTATTTACAGGTACTTTCAACACTAATAATACTGTTAATTATGAAATAATACAAGTAGGTAAATTTATTTATTTAATACTCAGTACTTATTAAGAATGAACATAGAATATCTCATACTTAAAAGATAGGCTTTGGAAATATTACTTTTGTTGCTACATCTAGATAAATATGTCTAATAACTTCTGTGATTATCTCTAATGTGGATAACTCGGCACATTCGATTTGGTAGTGAGGAATGCAAATATGCTACTGCTCTTCTCTAGATACTTTTTTAACCTATAATGTCCCACTGCTGGGCAGAGGGCTGCCCTCAACATTTCCAACCATCTCTATCCTTCGCAGATATTTATTATACACCCTTATTTTGAAATTGCGATACCTTATCTCACAGCTAATGTAAACGACGGGTGACAATATAATAGTGAAGTTAGTTTTTTTCTTTTGCTTTTATTTAAAAAGTTATGATAAGTCAAAGATTTTCAAAATCCCGCCGAATTTTATTGTTATTCTACACCGAACGCTGCGATACACAGCTGAGCGCGGTCATCGACCCGAGCCGTCACAGAATACTTGATAGCTAGTGTGCCGTCTGGTAATACGACATTTATTTGGTATTTTTTAAAGATAAGTAATCGACTATCATTATTGATATTTTTATTGGATATATGGATTCAGTTACTGCTACAGATATTCTGATTTTAATAAGTCCCGTATTTTCAAAATAGGGGTGTATACCTCTACATATACAATGATTACAAAATCGCATAAGAATAATTCTTGTTAAAAATTCTTAGAAGCCCTTACAAAGTTGTTGTTTTTGCTGATATATTAAAGATACCTAAGAGGCAAATGACTTAAAATTACATAAATATCCACATGTGCCTGATAAGGTTTTATTTTAAACTAGCAGCAGTCTTTTGCTGACCAAACTGACTTTGTTTTGATTAAAATGCATACTTTATTTATGACGTTACTCCAGTTTCCCAACTATTATACTAGATGGCGCCACTGGAAATTTTAGATCGCGCTTACGTTTTATGCCGCACCGGCATGGGGTTCGCGGCTCAAACGAGGTGTAGTCATACTTACCTGGCGCAGGGGACACCGTGATCAAGGAGGTAGTTCCCCCAGAGCGAGACCCTATCATTGCACTGCGATATGGGTTGACCTCTGCGATTATCCCTAATGCGGATAACTCGAACGCGTTATTTTGATAGTAGGGACTGCGTACGCGCTGTCCCCTGTGTTAATCTGAATCCCTACTGAAATAATTGTAAAACTTGTAAACTAGTTATCATAATTTTATATCTATCTCAAGTACTGAAACAGATACAGTAGTACCCCGCTTAATTCGGAGATAAACCTGTTTTGGTCTTTTAGATGACATTACTGAAGTGCAGTGTGAGATGTCCTTTTGTGTTAGTTAGAGACCTTTAAGAAATTCACAGAAAAAAATGTGTGCTTTTTACAGATTATCTGACAGTCAAGGTATCAGTCCAGCATTGTTTGCAAGATCACTACTTCAAAGTGCTTATTCTGATTCAACTATGGCCAAGAAATGTTTCAAAGACACCACACTCATAGAAGACAAAGATATTGCTTATCAAGTATTTTTGGTAAACAAAACAAACTTTTGTAAATAATTATTTTATACAATATTTTTCAGAAATTTAACCTTTATTTATTGGATTTTACAGGGAATAATGAATGATAATCAATATGGACCTTGTGCAGATGTAATAAAACAGTAAGTCATTCAACTGCTTAAGTTAGATTCTAATTAGCTTTTTTCTGGGGTTTTACTAAGATTGATCATCAACATCATCTAAAAAAATTTAAATTAAAAATCCTTCGAAATTTATTGTGATTAGATAGTTCCTATCACTGAAAAAGGTTTGAAATCTGGCTGATACTTAAACATGTTTATTTATGTATTTGCAGATCAATTGGTATGGAATATGAGGCGCGCTTAGAAAGAGAACTCCGTGCTATGAATATTACATTTTCGGACGAAAATGTTCTGAGAGCTCGTGGCTATGACAAAACCCCCGATTTTAAACTGGATGTGCCTATAGCTGTTGACGGATTCATTATCAACTGGGTCGAGTGCAAAGCATTATTTGGCGACGAGGAAAACCATTCTGGCTATTTGAAAGAGCAACTCTCCTGTTATTGGAATAGATTTGGACCAGGTTTAGTCATTTACTGGTTTGGATACCTCGAAACTTTAGAAGCTACACCTGAAGTTAATAACATGTTTATATTAAGAACAAGTTTCCCAGACAAATCTAGTATAACACAATATAAAATGGAATTATAAAATTGATTCTAAAATTGGTTTTATTTTATTAAGAAATCTAAGACTTTATAGCTAGACATATCCCTTCAAAAAATAATATTTTTCAATGGTTGTTCATTATCAAAGAGAATAAATCATAAATTGCATTACTTAGTATACAGTCTCGGAATGAAAAGGTTCGTCAATTTTGAAATTGATTCGTATAATGTGTCGCGAAAACATATTACCTTTTGAAACTATGGTAAAGAATAGACTCGGGTTAGGGAAAATAATGTTCTACTGCTCGATAATAAAGTTCAGAATTATTCAGATCAGTGTTGTTTGACAGGATAAATATCTTGTCAACAAGATTTTTGATTAACTAAAACCTTCTTGTTGGTTCAATCCATTGACATATAACATGGACGGGGCATACCTACGAAAAAAACGTGTATACCTATACTTCACTGAGAGCGAAAAATGGCGGCTAATAGTGCAGTCCCTATCGATATGTCTGAAAAATAACATCGATAATAGATTGTAAGTATGTTTTCTTACTTTGATTAATTTTAAGTTTTATAAATAGGTCTTACTGTAAAAGAACATTATAGATAGTTTGTAAAATATAGCTTGATCATTGTGACATACAGAGTGGCCCAAATAGAACGCTCAGTAAGGGGAAGTATAAAACTATAAGATATACAAAGATTTGTTTTTAGGATCCATGTCCTCGATTTTAGTAAAAAAAAAGTGCATTCATAGATTTAGAAAAAAAAACTATTACTCTCTTTGAGAATCGAACCCGGAAATTTTTAAAAATTTAATGTTCATTATTTTAAACTAGAAATGGATTGTGTACATCTTTAGCAGTAAGTAAATGTTACTAAGAAACATCATATCTAAATTCATTAAAATGCATTGTTTTTAAATGAAATAGTTTGGTACAAAACTCGCCAAGACATCATTAAAGTTCCTTCCCAGTTAATATCCCATTTCAACACAAATTCACCATTTCAAGATACAAAATGCAATAGTTTGTATATACGGCCGTTCGTTCTAGTTACAAATAATTAAAAATATTTTTTTCAAAACTTCCGGGTTCGATTCCTTTAGTGAGTTATAGTATTTTTCTAAATCTTTGAATGCAATTTTCATTTTAACTAAAATGGATGACATGGTTCCTAAGAACAAATCTTTGTATCTCTTATAGTTTTATACTTCCCCCCACTGACTGTTTTATTTGGGCCACCCTATATATCAAACTTTTATTCATTATACTCTAGTTGCCGGGATATAAAAATGACGATAGAAATTATCGACGTTTCGTACTATAATCGATACTGATGTAACATTTAATTGGGTTTTATTTAATTACAAACGTTAGGCATTCAATTAAACGAATATTTCAATATGAATACAGATATTCTCAAGAGCAAACCTCAAATCCATGGTTTCTTATGGTATACTACATGAGAATCTGAAAATTGGACTTTATATACTTACTCACTATTATTTAAGATCATATATGCACAAAATGTAAATAAAGTTTATGAAATAAAAATAAACACCAAAATTAAAACGTACTTGAATAAGTGTTTAAATAACGTTTTATTTAAAATATCGATAGTTTATAGTCTGTGGTCACGATGTTTCATTGCCCATCACTAAGTAAGTTGTAAATCCTTTTGTTATAGCTAGAAAATAATATGGCGAATATGGCCACGAGTAGGTATTTCAATGAGACTAAGAATGACAGATGGCTATTATAGTAACTGTCAGAAATACTGTTGTCCTTTTTCCCTTACGCAAAATTATGAACGTTAAAAAGAGACGGCTATATTTTTATAACTTTGGCGTCGATAAGCCTCATACTTCTATAACTATTTTTTCTATAGTCAAACATGCGATGTCCATGTTATATGTCAATGGTTCAATCAAACTACCATTATGTCAAAACTATTGTCAATCGGTCAATGTCATCATTGCAAAATATCAAAGAGGTTTTTATATACCGCGCGCACAAGGCAGTGTTTAAAAAAGGATAGAAAAATCAAGCAAAACCTTATTCGATAGCAAACGTCATACTATTTATTTAAATGTTAGCATCACTGTTTCTTACACTTGTATCTTGGTATAATTGTTTCTTGCAATACTAGTGCAAGTGAAAACCGACTCTAAGGTGACGAACCTTTTCATTCCGTGACTGTACATAAAGTTATTAACATAATATACAGGCACTTAAAACTTAGTAGCCCTTGTCAGGCATAATAATATAAGTACAAAAAAATAATAATACATATCACAACGTTATAAGGATTATCCTAATAAATCTCGTAACTGGGATAAAAGTTGTAGAATATCGGGTGATAGTGCTACTATCTAGCTAGACTGCGAGCTTTTGTTATGATTCTGATTCCAAGGTATTTTTACTCTGACATCACATGATGGCAATTTTTGACATCCATAACAAATCGCTGTCAAATCTGTACATGCTCAATTTCTGTCAACGTCAGCCGTTTCGAAATCAATCCAATCCAAAGTTAGATCATCACATCATCTTCCGTCTTCGATTCATGGGTTGAATGAATTTCGATTTTAGAGCAACGATACCTTGAATTTGATCAAGCAGATAAAAAAGCAATTCTATTGTTGTGATGTAGAAGTTATTATTATTTATACACTATTGACCTAACTAATAATATATCAAAATGGTTGTCGGCGCATTTCCCATTGCAAAATTATCCGTTTTGTTGATCAAACAGATAAGTAAACCTATTGCAAATGCTTGTAAAGAGCGAGCCAAGAATCATCCTTTTTTCAGGACCTATGTCTGTATGCCTCCTGCTCAGTGTAAGTATTATACTTGAAAAAATATTGCTAACTGTGAGTAGTATATAAAAAACCTATTTCTTAACATTTCAGTCTACAACTGGTGTGAAATGAAGGCTAAGATGTGGATCCTGAATTTAGGAAAGCCCGTAAATATTCCTGTTTTGAGCCAGGAGATGGCTATAGATCTGGGTGCCAACCTTCTTGGTGAAACTGTAATCTTTGTCATAGGAGCAACTTTACTTATAGTTGAGTATAGCAGGTAAATAGGTCATTAACTACTTTCTAAACTAGTTTCTATCCAAAACTTTCTTCTTACATAAGGTCAAATAGTTCATCTTTAATATAAATAATCATGATTTTTTTAGGTAATTATTATAAGTACCTACTAATATTTTTTTAATCATTACTTTTAGACAAAGTAAAAAGGAAGCAGCTAAGGAAGCTAAGAGGGAAGAGGAAATGAAACATATTCAAACAACCATTACTGATCTGTATTTCACTGTCCAAACACAGCAGACACAGATCAGGGAGATGGAGAGATTGATTCATACAATAGGTATACTAAGTTTTAATATTATACCAAACTTAAGTTTAATTAGTTGAAGATAAATCTAATTAAGATTCACTAGCAAGATTTGTCCCTAACATACCTAAAAAAGTAGTAAATATATACCTTAATTTGTAGCTGAAAAAAATATCTCATATGGACCCTTAATCCTGATAGTCAGTAATTACTCACTATTGGTTGAACTAATACAATATAGTCATTTGATAAAACTTTTTTTACATATTAATATTTTTGTCCAGGTGATAAGCCACCCCAGCCACAGCCCAAGGAGCCTTCAAAAGGTCCCAAAGAGCCTGCTAAAGGCCCCAAAAACCCACCGCATTCACCGCTACCTACTCCACGAAACCTCAGTGAAGGAACACCAGTACAAGAAATGCGTACCCCTTACCCGGACAAGGGTATTATCCTTCAATCACTCAACTACATACAGATGGACGCCTTCAGTAGTATATTTCCTAAAAACACTGTAAATAATAAATATGAAGAAGAAGAGAAAGTATTTAAGCGTCAGCCCGCTATACTCTCAACAACATTGTATAATATAGAGAATAATTTTAGGAGTTTGTTTTGAGCTATCAATTGTGTATATAGTAGTTGTATTGTGTTCAAAGGAGGTTAAATGTAGTAAACTGTTTACTTTTTTATGTTAACTTAATGTTTGTATGTTTTGTTTTTGTTATGAGTATTTATCACAAATCATACAGTACATTAGTAAAATATTACTACATAGTATTCATCTTAGAGAATAAAGTTTACTTTTTTGTTAATCAGTGTTTTACTTGAAAATTTTACGTGAAAACATATTGAAATAAAGCTATCGCGGTTTATCAGCCAGAAATGTAAACAAAATTAAAATCACAATCAAATCATTAGTTATATTTCAAGTATGAAAATTAAAGTTACAAAATAGTTCTTACAAAAACCTTTATAAATGACATTCATTGGGTTTATTAGCAATCCCTTCACTGAACCTACTGCTACTATATTTAAATTTACATATTTATTGATAAAATAACTATATAGGAAGACTAAAAATAATGCTGATTACACCTTTTAAAGTATTGCACACTGTCAAGTCTTGAAGTGTTATTAAATTTTGTTAATGTTATGTGTTAATGCTGCTGGTGTAACTTATTAAATAAATAAAACATCCAAATTTTAAAATTATAATACTTATATTATTCTAACCACTCCTTCATATAAGTACAACTCTGTGGAGTTATCAGTCCAGTAGAACAACACTTATGTATCAATGGGCACACTCCGCAGGGAACCTGGACTAATCCTGGAGCAGGTAATAGTGATTCAATGGACCGGTAGACTTTGGAGCCGTCGGGGTATATGGTGCTTTCAGCTTTACCGTCGTAGACTAGGGTGTTTAATATGGTAATGACATCTTCAACGTCTAGTTGGACCTGAGGAATTGAAAATTATTTGTATTAATATCATAGTGATGTGTGCAACAAATAAGATTTTTTTAAAGTCCCTATGATGGCTGCGACGACATGTATTTATTTTACTTTATATTATACAACCATTTACATAAAAATTAAATCAATTTATTTTATCTACTTATTAAAAAAATATTATGCTAAAACATTAATTTACAAATACAATTAACATATTATATTCTTTTAAATGGTACAGGATGTAAGTTAATTCATTGGAAACGAAAATACAAAATCTTTCGAAATAACGTCCTACTAATATTATAAAGCTGAATGTTTGTGAGTGTGGATGTTTGTTCCGCTTTCACGCAAAAACTACAATGGATTTTAATGAAATTTGGTACAGATGTTCTTCATACCTAGGAATAACACATAGGATACCCAAAATTTTTATCCCAAAATTCCCACGGGATAAGGTTCCACGCGGGTAAACCGCGGGGCACAGCTAGTTATTAAATAAATCTTATAGATTAGTTTCTCTCTAATAAATCTAATAGAAACTTTTAGCACACTAAAATTTTTGTAGTTTTCAAAATCTTTAAATGTTTTAAATACATAGCCTAAATAGGAGCTAGTTATAGTTTTTACTTACTTTACTAATACCTAAATCAGTAATATATTTCTGTACTTCAGCGGCAGTAGCAAATGCCTGTGTTCTACCAATAAGTGGTCCTCTTGGGTTATTCCTCATGTTATCAGCTCTCTGGTTCAAGAACCTGAGGCACTGGACATTCAAAATGTCCACAAATTCAGACTCAAAGTCCTGGTCTTGGTACCAAGCACCTCCCGATATTGATCTGTCTGGTTCTAGATTATAAAGCATGTATACTTTTTTCTTTGATGCCTGAAATATTAACAAAATATTAGTGATTATTATGAAATAAATAAGTAGTTGAATGAATGTTTTAAAGGTCAGATATACAAGGTGTTCCACATAGAATGCATGATAGGAGGTTCCTGTTTCTGGAGGCCTAACCACAGGTAGCTTGGGCTCTACTCCTGTTTATGTTACATTCTAGTTTATGAGTTTTATTTATAGAAATTTATTTACAATTAGATATGTTATACACTCACATTAACACACTTGACGGCCTTGATAACTTTCTTCCCTTCAAGACTCTTCAGCACCTTGTTGAGTTGTGTATTTGCTAAGTTAGACCTTACTCTGATATCTCTTATCCATATTCCTTTATTACCAGCCTCTTCAATTAAATTATATACTACCTTCTCTTCATTATCCGCTCCTTTTACTGCTTGTTTACTAGTCTGAGCTTTAAGTCTGAAATTAAATAAATATTTTCTCTATGAACGATTTTATGCACAACTTTAAGTCAGTTGCTATATGAAGGTAATATGTTTGATTATGGTATGTTGCTGCATAATACTACTATCAAATACCTGTATACAAGTGTTCCTCCTTGATTGAATAAATCGAAATGTTCCTGTTGTAATAATTCATTAATAGTAACCACCAAATCTGCCGGTGATACCTCCGGCATGGCTGCAGTCAAATCTTTATGACTTATTCCTTTTGGGTTCTTTTTAGCAATACCTAAAACTTTTTCCTTCAACTCTTCTGACTTATTTGTACTCATTGTTATGCTTATAATAAATTATATTTAAAAATATACACAATTTTGAGTAAATTACGATGAAATTGAGGCAGCAGGATAGACTAGACTGGACTGGTGAGTGGTGAGAGGTCTGTGTGAGTGACAGCAGCCAGCTGTGGATGACACTTGTTATGACAAGCACGAGTTTATGGCATCTGCTGACCGGCGACACCTGAATGAACATTAATGGACCGATTGTTATTCCACGTGGTGGTATGGTAATAATAATGAGGCAGCCTTTGGATATCCTATAAAAAGATAATCGCACAATAATACATTTTGAAGTATATTTTAATTATTTAGTAAGTGTTAGTTAGTTTTAACATTTGCAAACTTTATTATCGACCTAAATGGCAGAGTGTGATATTAAATACTTTCGTGTTCCGTTCCACATTATAAATTTACCACGATACGGTAGGTGGTATATGAATGTAACAAGCAATCTCTCATGCCTTACACATTTAATAAAACTGTGATAAAACCATGATAAAACCTAGTTTAAGGGTCAGCTGCTATATGAGGTTGATAAAATTATGATATATGTAATAGGAAGGTACAAAGTTTATTAAAATACAAGAGTACCTATAGATCTTCTCATGGTAACGCACGGTCAACTACACCGCTATCGCTAGTAGGTTAGAATCGTCTCTAGTTGCAAATAATATTGAATTTAATAATACAATATACATTATTTTAAATATTATTTTAATCCAAGTTAGACAACAAGTAGACTTTAAAGTACGCATTATAAAATTATGTATATGTTTAAGTGTTTATAATTATTAAATTTATCCATTTACGTAACAGCTTTGTTTTTTTTCTGCAGAGTACACTTTATGCAGCAAATGTCGTTGCTCACTGATAAACAAGTGTCTTGAGCACGAATAATTTCATCAGTCATGTTTTCTAAAACTTTTTTCAAGCCTTTCAATTCGTTCGTTTTATGTAATCTTTGTGGCATATTAGGCAATACAAAACTGAGTACTACTACTAATAACACTGTAGAAATAGCTATAAAATTTCCATTGCAGGAAGACCGTACAGCATCAAGCAAATCCAAAGTAGTGTTTTTTAGTTTATGAAAATAACTTCCGGATCTTGAATTGCGCATTCGAACTATACTACCTCGAACTGAATCCTGGTGAAGTGAAGGTTTAATTGGTTCCAGTAATTTTCCTGAATTGCGGTGACGCTGTCGCCGAGGCATTTTCAAAATTTAATTCGTAAACATTGTTATATTCAACGTAAACTTAACAATTTCTTGATAACTTTTATAGCATTATATTTTTTGTGTTTTCAAACTGTCAAAATAATAAGACAAGTTGACAATGGCCAAAGATTTAATAATTTATAAAATCATAGAACAAAAAACGTTAGCGACCACAGAACAGAAAAAAACCCAAATATAAATGTATATGGCTATGCATCAAATTCATAATGAGAACCTGCGTGCCATGTTTCACATAAATCGCTCCAACTCACACCACACACTCACTCACAAACTTTGAACTTATAATATTAGTGTGATTTTTACACTAACATAAGTTCGAAACTAGTATCTAGTTCGAAGCTAGAGTATCAGAAACTACGCACACACCTAGACCGAGATAAACATGTTATTATTATTTGGTGCACACAAATATTCACCCCGTATGGGAATCGAACCCGCAAACTTATTTATTTATTCACTAAGGGTGATATTTGCGAAATCTTCTAGTGCAGTAAGTAGTAAATAAAATGTTTTATGTGATTAGTAATATTAACATTTTATAAATAGTTTTTAAGTATATTAAATTAACACTTATAATATTCACCCTGTATATTACTTTTCAAATATTTCCGTCACTCACTTGTCGGCATCATGGACTGCAAACGCCATTAAATGATGTGATTTATTTGAATGAATTGATTGAACTTTTATATTAAATAAAACTTTCAAAAGTTTACAAACAACAAAGTTGATAGAATATTTTTTTAATAAATTAATAAGATTTTGTTAATTATTCCTATTATAATTAACTTAACTATGCTATTGAAGAGTTAATTTATATTAACATGAAGAGATTAGTTTGTAAACTCATATTATTATTTATTTTGTTATTTTCTTTTACTATTATTTACGTTAAGTTGAATCCATCCAAAAGTTTTCTTCAACGTAATGTTAATAAATTGTATACGTAAGTACTTTTAATTTTATTTAAAAGTATATTTTTTAGTACCAACTGAGGGGACTAGATAAAGAACTTGATAAATTATTACTTAAACCTAAAAATCAACATTCAAATGAGTCAGAACTTTACGAAACATATTATTACATTTAAGTACATGTAATTCTTGAATTGGGTATTGCATTGTTAAAATATAAATCAGAAAAGTAAAAAAGTAGTTGACTATTATCAATCACACACAATCATTTATCAAAACGAAACTAATCCAGGATGGAAATACTAGGTCATAGTTAAGTACTCTAAGCTATTTAGCTACTTACTATTATTAAACTTATAGAATAGACCAAATTAATAAAATAAAAGTCTATAAATTTACGCATTCAAAACTTTTATTTACTTTCATATGTCATTGCCACTCTGTATCACTACATAGTTTAAAACAAAGTCGCTCTCTGTCCCTATATCCTTATGTCCCTATGTCTTTAAAACTATGCAACGGATTTTGTTGCGGTTTGTTTTAATAGATAGAGTGATTCAGTGGGAAGGTTTTTAGCATAATTTTATCCCCATATTCCTACGGGAATGGGAACTACGCGGGTGAAACCGCGGGGCGCCGCTAGTTGTTAATATAAGGATAGTCACCGGCTTATTTATCCTTTATAAAAGATTTAAAATGTCAAAGTGCTTCTTGTTGTGTGTTGGCTTTGGCCCTAAACTAACCTGCGAAAAGTCAGGGACTCCATAATAGTCCCGTGAGTCGGAAATTACATAAAAAAAATATACATAATATTTGTTTCAGTTTAAATCCAGCTACTACTACCAATAATAAAGTAAAAAACCCAGAGAAACCAGACCGAGTGGTGATATCATCAGTTGTGTGTGAATCTCGGTTCGAGGAAGCTCTCAGTTTGATCAAATCCAGTCTCTTATTCACACAAGTACCGATACACTTCATTATATTCACGGACAACATTCTTTGGGACAAACTAACTGATGAGTTAAATAAATGGAAATTAATAGTAAAAAATTTGAGTTTTGAGTTACATAAAATAAGTTTCCCAGAATCTCATAAGAAAGAATGGATGAATTTGTTTAGTAAATGTGCAGCGCAAAGACTTTTTGTACCTGTAAGTGATTATTACCTTACACTAAGGATTAACTAGTATTATTTTACAAAATTAGATGGGTTCAAACCCTAGATATTAATCTTTGTTTGCAATGTAATATTTGGTTCAAATCAAATTTGTGGGTACTCCTATTTTTTTTATATATCCTGAGATGGCTCATCTTTCTTGTTTTAGTTGGGCTTTTGTCATATCTCTATTTTTGTTTAACCACCAGCTTATTAAACTTTCTTCAAATTTTCAGAATATTTCATTTTAAACAAGTTAGATTTACAGTTTACATAAGTAACCCGAATATTTTCAGAAACTACTACCCCACATAGATGCAACAATATATGTGGATACAGACACATTATTCCTGGGACCAGTCGATGAACTCTGGAATTACTTCACTAAGTTCAACTCTTCACAAATGGCGGCCATGGTCGTGGAGAATTCGGACATTAATTTGTCATGGTACTCGAGATTTGCCAACCATCCATTTTATGGAAAGCATGGTAAGATATTTGATTGATAAATAGTTTTAAGGAGCTATAATTAATTAATTATTAAACTATGGTTACACCCAGTTGACCCAAAACACTTAGGAGCGATAGTTACGATGGAGATATTATGTAATGCACTACTTCGCGTCTCTCAAAACGCGATGCAATCGGGAAATCTAGCGATCCCGTAGCGAGTTTTCAACAAACTCTGTCCTGATTTAAAAGAAACATAAAACTGAGTCTAGGTGTACTTTCGAACATGTCTGATTGGGATCGCATTAACTAGATTAGGCAGAATATCAGTATTTTTATTTTACGTGGATCAACTGCCATCAGACCTACACAACCCAGAGTTCCATACGATATTTTTACAACCTACTAGCACTAGGTGTTCATAATTCATGTTTGTTTTACAGGTCTGAACTCGGGTGTGATCCTGATGAATCTGACGAGGATGCGCGAGTTCGGTTGGGTCGACTACGTCACGCCCATCATGTTGAAGTGGAAATGGCACATACCGTGGGGTGATCAGGTACGTGTTCCGAAAGAATTGATAATAATTAATATATTCGTGTAATCTGTGCTTTGCGGTTTAACCCACGTAATCTTATTGTACATGTATGGTAATGTTCATATCTGACGGAACATTCGTTGCGTATTATCGGTCGCGTAACGCCAGAACAGACAAATGTATAGAAAAACACTTCTCAACGCACTAACGTATAATCGGTCGAGTGTGAACGGTCAAGTGTTTTTCTATACATTTGTCTGTTCTGGCGTTACACGACCGATAATACGCGACGCATGTTCCGTCAGATATGAACCTTCCCTATAAAAGATCTCGTAAAGCCTTTCTCGATAAATGAAATGTTCATAATTCATCACCATAAGGCCGATAGGAGCGGAGCCAACACGGGCTAAACAGCAGGGCGCAGATAGTAAACTAAAGGCACTCCTTCACCGGGAGCATTCGCGTGTAATGTAACGTTACAGATTCGTCTTTGAGCATAACATTACAATAACCTCCCTGACTAACGAGCATTCTCGTATAATAATTACAATTAATAAATTACAAAGTGCGCATTGTAATGCTCGGTTCTCCTCCTTCGAATGCTCTCGGTGAAGGAGCACCTTTATAATGTGCTTACCCTCACATACAAATATACCCTAACTTACCCCACATAAAGAGAGAAAAGGACAGAATATAATAAGTAATTATAAATATTTCATCTCAAATTGTGGGAAAGAAAAAGAAGATATTATATTAATTATTGGTGTTCCAGGACATAATAAACATAATATTCCACTACCACGGGCGGGCGCTCCTGGAGCTCCCGTGCCGGTACAACTACCGCCCCGACCAGTGCATGTACGGGGAGCTCTGCCCCGCCGCCACCGAGCGCGGCGTGTTTGTGGTACACGGGAGCAGGCAGGCCTTCCACAGGCAGCGGGGGACCAAGGATGAACATCCCGCTTTTCAGGTATGGGATATTGATTATGGAAGAGTTTGACTGCCTATCACATTTCGAAAATGGTTGTAGTAGTATGTGTCGTTACCACAGTTCGAAAATGGCTCATCTCCTGACTTGCCGACGTCCCTACACCTGCACACGCGAGGATTTTTACAATGCCTCTGACGGTGCTATATTGGTGGCTGAGTTCTGGTCCTCAAAAATATGAGTCGACACGCTAAGAAGAATATTGGTCTGGTTCGACCATAGTAGATATAGTATATATATATTTCGATACGAGCTGTACCGGCGACTACTAGATGTATGCCGGGTGCGCCAAAGTTCACCTAAAATTTTAACTCCGATAATTGGAAATCCGAAAATTTTCTTCCTAACATTTTTTATCCTAACAATCGCAACTCCTAAAATCTTTGTCACTAATGTTTTAATTCCGAAACATTTGTTTTCCTATATTTTCTCAACATAACCATCGTTCATACTATTATTCAAAGTCATATCTTTTTTGTTTAGATTTATTTTTATTTATTATAATCAATATTATATACATAAATTTTTCGTAACTTTGTTTTTACATAACATGTAGGTATAACATATAACGCACGAGCCGAGCGAGCAAAAACAGAGTCCTGCTCCAATCATTCAGTCAAGTTCCAGTAACGAATCGGTCCTATTCCTAATTATTGGTTTAGGTTATGTTAGAACTGTGACCCCAACGCACGAGCCGAGCGAGCGTAGCGAGCGTGCCGCGGCAGCGGCCGGCGAAGTGCCAGAACCGAATTGGTCCTTTAGTTATGGTTATGGTAAACTCCCAGGCCATAAGCATAACCGTAAACGAGTCGTATAATAATCATTAAAACTATAAATATCATCTTCTACCCACATATATTTTTTATTACACTTGGTAAATGTTTCTTTCTGAGCATGAGTGAAAATATTATGGTAAGTATGTTTAGGGATAAAAGCGTTATGATAAAAAACAGTAGGAGTTTAAATATATTTACATTAAAGATGTTATGAATTAAAATTTTCGGAAAAATGAGTGTTATGAGCATCGTCGGTAGCACTACAAATAGTATGAATTAAAACTTTAGGATGAAAAATTTTAGGAAGAATGATCATTCGGACTACAAATAGTTATGAAAAACATTTTCGGATAAAGAACTTTAGGTGAGCCAATATGGACCCGTTTATTACGCTTTCTTAGAGTTTGGGAAAGGACATAGGCTTCATTTTATCCCAAATTTCTTACGGGATATGTTTCATTGGGATCATTTGAAGATACCAATGATACAATGTTTATGCAAAATTCAATAATAATTATGTAATAAAAATGTAGTATCAAAATTGACATGGTCACTAGACCAAATATTAGCATATGAATCCGATTTTTTTAGTTTAACTTAATGCAAATTGTAGAGTTGATTGGAGAGATAAAATCTTGATGCATAATAAAATTAATGCTTTACCAATTATGTCTGTCTGATGCGATTTCACGGTCGAATCGCTGAACGAATTTTGCTAAATAGCAGATAAGCAACGCAAAATAATGTTTCCATTAAAACTAGCAAAGATATTTATTTAAAAGTATATAACGTTTTAGGAAAATAATTCAAAAGGGTTGAATCAAAGAGATAATTTATTCGAAGGATCCAAACTGAAGTCTAGTTGCAAAACTTTCCGCTTACAAATAGTCAAAAACATTCATTATTAGGAATAAGTTTTCCTAACTGTTGTCAGCCTTTAAGGGATAACAGGACATTATGATAAGATGGAGAAGAAAGAGAGGAGACAAGTTAAGCTCTGACCTCTCACTCACCATACAAACGCTTGAGCCATACTACCTTATACCCATTTTCTATGAAAGTATGGCACTTCCCCGATCGAACATTCGCACTGTGATATCTAAACATTTTTTTCTACATTTTTTACTAGGAAAGCAAACAGTCGTTACAAAATCTATACTAATATTATAAAGAGGAAAGATTTGTTTGTTTGTTTGTAATGAATAGGCTCCGAAACTACTGGACCGATTTCAAAAATTCTTTCACTAATGGAAAGCTAATTTATCAGTGCGTGACATAGGCTATATTTTATCCCCGTAATCCCACGGGAACGGGAACTACGCGTGTGAAACCGCGGGGCGCAGCTAGTAAATAATAAAAATAAGTAACTATAAACCAAATGATACGCTTTCACATAATCTTTTATTGAATGACTTACCTCTTAACCCAAGTTTGTATTCAGTAATGTTACTTCTTAATAATTATTTTCAGGCTGTATACCGCGCCATACATGAGTACAACATCATCGACGATCCCTTAAACATGTTAGCTAATATGGAGAAGTATTTATCAGTAGTACCATCTTCATACTGCGCCGACCATAAGGAAGCATTTATAAAAGTACCAAATGAAACCTTGAGATTACTACACCCTACTATAAATGTCACCTGACAGGAGTTAATTCTGTTTTAATTAATAATTAGTACAAAAATGTCTTAGAATATTATATTCCAAGTTTTCTCAAATTGAATTTTTCTCACCGTAAAAAACCATGACAATAATATTACAGGGTATAAATTTTACCCTGTAATATTATTTGGAGAGTTAAATCCGAGATAATATCACAGAACTCGGATACTCTATGGTAAGTAAAGATTAAATAAAATAATAAATAAGCACAATGATTTCAGGTCAAGCCACTATGATATTTATTCTTATGATATACTTTAAGTAGGTACTATAAATCTAGATATTATATAATTTTATTCAAAATACTCTAATTTCAAATAGATATTAAAATCTGAGATAACTATTTCAAGTTTTGACTGAACATAATGAGTGATACACAGTTTTATAAAATATACTTAAATCTCTAACTCCTAACTTGTTCTAATCTAACCTAAGTACAATTTACACGAAATTATTTGTGAGATTACACGCAACTTCAGACTATTTATCAATAGACTTATATTATTAACGTTGAGAGACTTATAATTATTTATTATTAGCAGCGCCCTGCGGTTTCACCCGCGTAGTTCCCGATCCCGTGGGAATTTTGGGATAAAAAGTCCTATGTTCTTTCCCGGACCATAAGCTGCCCCTGTACCAAATTTCAAGTCAATCGGTTCAGTAGTTTAGCCGTGAAAAGGTAACAGACAGAGTTACTTTCGCAATATAATATTAGTTAGGATTAGGATTGAGAGTATATAAATGTATATATCACAGATCATACTAGTATGAATAATAATTCTCAAACAAGTATTTCAAGTATTATTAGCTCATTGTCTTACTTACAAGTTGTTTGTGATTTTATGTTATGTAATATGTTGATGATGATGATGAATATGTATCACCCAGTATTTTTATATTTTCGATTCATCTCGAAATATTTTATAAGTTCTTATGTATATATTTGTTATTATACACCCTTATTTTGAAATGATGGGACTTATTAAAATCAGAATATCTGTAGCAGTAACTGAATCCATATATCCAATAAAAATATCAAAAATGATAGTCGATTACTTATATTTAAAAAATACCAAATAAATGTCGTATTACCAGACGGCACACTAGCTATCAAGTATTCTGTGACGGCTCGGGTCGATGACCGCGCTCAGCTGTGTATCGCAGCGTTCGCCGGTTGTTCGGTGTAGAATAACAATAAAATTCGGCGGGATTTTGAAAAACTTTGACTTATCATAACTTTTTAAATAAAAGCAAAAGAAAAAAACTAACTTCACTAATATATTGTCACCCGTTGTTTACATTAGCTGTGTGATTAAGTATCTCAAATTCAAAATAGGGGTGTATAAAAACATGATATACTTACGTACCTTTTTATAAGTATACCGATCTGTTATGGGTATATAAGTAAGTAATTAATTAATTTATAAACTTATAATATACACGACCTCGATGGCAGAGTGGTCACCATGCCGGACTGTCATCCGTCAGGTTGCGGGTTCTATTCCCGTGCGGGGTGAATATTTGAATATTTGACCTCTGTGCCATTTGGGCCGTCACAAAACTAAATCGGTCTGTAACATTCCACTGCATTGCAAAGGCCTCTCTCACTAATCATATTACTGTGACGAAAAACAATGCTTACCTAACACGTGTTATTAATTTTAAACTTATATTTTAAGAAAATAACACCATCTTATCAAGATTTCCGTGCGGGGTGAATATTTGTGTGAACCACAAATGTTTGTCTCGATCTGGGCGTGTGTGTAAATGAGTGTGTGCGTAGTTTCTGATACCCTAGATACAAGCTTCGAGCTTAGTTAGGGG
This sequence comes from Timandra comae, assembly GCA_958496195.1. Lineage (NCBI taxonomy): Eukaryota > Metazoa > Arthropoda > Insecta > Lepidoptera > Geometridae > Timandra > Timandra comae. The sequence continues at coordinate 8,148,330 of OY292370.1, forward strand.
TCAGTTACTGTAACGAGATGATGTAGTGAATGATTATGTTACATGTTATAATGAAATGTTTACTGTGTGTTCGGTATATTTTTATGACTTATTATATCACCCTTGAGAATCAGGCAGTATTAATATAATAATAACAATTTATATTATGTGTTTTTATTGTTTATTTATACATTGGAAATTGTGATAGATTTATATTTAGTATTTTCTTAATTGTATTTTAAGATTTTTGATCATAATTTAATTAAGATTAAGCTAAATTATAGTAATATGACATAGACAATGCTTAGTGCCTTTTCATAAAAACAAAACAATGTAGCTCTCTGTAATCTATAATCAAGCAGAGTCAAAACCGGCTTCGAAACTCAAAAACACAGACAAAAAAAACATGACTTTTTGTATTAGTAACATTGAAAACAACAGGATATGCCTCGCGGTTTTACGTTTGTTAAAATTAAATTAAATATACATCCTCTCTCGATTCATCTACATATTGATGGAACGTAGCGGGCTCTCAATCTATAAAGGGCCTATACAACAATAAATTCGATCGTAAAGCACTCTCTGATGCTTCGCATCATGAGTCGTGCAATTGTACGAAATTGTATTCAATATCCTAAATAAAATGTATGGTTGAACGCGCTAATCGAAATAGTATAGATCTTACAACAAACAAACAGTCTCGTCCACTTTATAATATTGATTTAACAGTACTATATTTAGATTCTTCATTAAGTTAAAGTCCCCCAAACTTGACATTCATCGGTCGCCTCATTTATTCAATAATTTCAATATATTTGTATATTTCAAGTTCACTGCTAATCTATTGACAAAGGACAATGGCAGATCATTGATATGTACGGAAATGCAATGTTAATTATATATTGACACATTATTATGTATTGCCACAAGCAAGTCACAAACACATTATACATAATTTATGTAAATAATGCCAATTCTAATGCTTTAAGACTAACCAAAGTTAGAAAAAAATAATGTGGGTAACATAACAAAATAAATCTTGGATCATTGCTAAAAATAATATGCTTCAAATTTGAGATTACCAACACGTATTAGGTAAGCCAAGCGTGGTAGATTCTGCATCACTGTCTGCCTGCAGTAGGATCCTATGGGTCCATACTTTCTATCGTAGCTAAGAACATTTCACCATCTCCCTTAATGGACAAAAAACCCATCAAATTTGGTCCACGACCTTGATGGCAGATGGTCACCATGCCGGACTACCATCCGTAAGGTGGCGGGTTCGATTCCTGTGCGGGGTGAATATTTGTGTGACCACAAATGTTTGTCTCTGTATGGGTGTGTGTGTGAATGAGTGTGTGTTATTGAGATTAGCGCCTTCAACCAAACAAAAAACAATCAAATCAAAATTACAAGTTTTGAAAAAAGATGACAATACCACGAAAATTTAAAACAAACAAAACACTAAAGAATTTAAAAATAAACATTTACATAGGTACACAATATTTTACTATCATAAAATAAATCTGTGACTGCACGCTGATTTTCTAAGAATATACACGTTGTATTCATCGTTCATCAAAGTTACATAATATACGTACCTACATATGTATACAAATGGCTGTGCCTTGTGGGTTTGTACCGCGTCAATTATTATTTCCAAATTATATACTTATGTATAAGGGAAGGTTCATATCTGACGGAACATGCGTCCCGTATTATCGGTCGCGTAACGCCAGAACAGACAAATGTATAGAAAAACACTTGACCGTTCACACTCAACCGATTATACGTTAGTGTGAACGGTCAAGTGTTTTTCTATAAGTAAATTTTTCGGTTCTGGCGTTACGCGACCGATAATACGCGACGCATGTTCCGTCAGATATGAACCTTCCCTAAGTACTTTTATACTTATTTACCTACTCAAAAATAAAGCTGTATGTGTGTAAACGTAATTATAATATGCCATATTATGTATTGTTCTCTATTTTATGACAATTTATGTATGTAAAGGTGTTAATTATACAATCTAAATTTTAATCCACACGTGTTTTATTTTAATACTTAGTTTTAATAAAATACCAACCATGCTTATTAATTACGGCGTAATTAATGTTTTACGAACATCAGTATCAACTAGGCATTGCAATCTGGCCAATTGGAAATAATATAAGTAATTAAAGAAGAAGAATAGTTCCACATGCTCTTAAAAGCAACTTTTCACTCTTGTATTACAATACAAATAACTACATACTTACTCGTATTTCATTTTGAAGTCTCAGAAAAGCTAGTTCAATTTTAAAATTGTTTTGACACAAGTAGGCTAAAAAAAAAACTAAGTACTTATATTATGTTAAAACTACTTTAGTTTAAAAGTAATAACAATAAAATAATTTAATCCTTACTTTAATATGCTTTGTTAAATTGCAAATTTTATTCCATAAACGTTTTTTTTAATTCAGTAAGTAAGCAATTGTTTCCTACATGTGCACAAAAAAATCGCGACGAACAAAAACAAAATAGGATTTTAGTTTTAAGCAGCTTTGCCACTTAAAGCTATGCTGTAAAAAGTTTAGTTTACTAATGTGTGTAGGTATATCAAAATTAGTATAGATTTACTTTTGCATTTATAATATTAGTAAGGATTTACACACACTCAACCTAGACCAATCTATACACTTTACATTACTACGTCTTACGTACCTACTTATTAGGTATTACTACGAGTAAGTACCTATAATACCTGTAAGTATAATACCTATTACCACCATACATACCTATTACCGGTGTTGATTTAATCACAAATTTTATGTTTGGTTTAATGTTGTCGTGAGATAAATAAATGTTATTGCAAATCAATAAACTTGAAGTTACCATCATTCCTAATAAATTATACATTCATCAGTTATAATTTTAAATATGCGTTGTAGGTATCAAGTAGTTTAGAAGTAGTTAGAACCTTCTAAAAGTAGTTCGGTTACCATACTACGAGTGCGTTGGTTAAAAAAATCGTTCAAAAATGCATGTAGTGTTGTGCAGAAATACAATATTTAATTTGTTTTTACATTTTGGTAATGTAAATGTGTTTGCGTGGTACAGGACAGGGTGTCCCTAATATGGGAGTGAGTGTGAAGTGACGTTTTTCAATTTTATATTAAACTAGCAGCGCCCCGCGGCTTCACCCGCGTAGTTCCCTTTCCCGTGGGAATTTTGGGATAAAAAGTATCCTATGTGTTATTCTGATGTATAAGCAAGATTATTGTAAAGTTTCATTAAAATCCATTCAGTAGTTTTTGCGTGAATGAGTAACAAACATCCATACATACAAACTTTCGCCTTTATAATATTAGTAGGATTATGCATAGTGGCGTTTGTGGAATAGGTATCTAGAATTTACCAGTGCTTTCATTTTCATAGAAATAGTTTAAAAATGAACTAGCACTTCTAGAGGTTTCATAAATTGTTGTCGCCCTCGCCACCCTGTATAGCCCACTGAAAAACACATACAGGAAATTAAGTCTTCTCTGAATAAGTTAAGTATTCTAGTAAGTATATTTACTTTATTTTTTAAACGAAACCACCTAACTTTATTCACCTTGAAAAACTATACTTATTGCGGAAATATTAAATATTTTATTATTAGGTAAGTATACAGTATAAATTGACAATATTGACGGAAATATTCCGCATTTGGTTTCCTGTTTTTTGTCAAGTAAAAATATAGTACTTGTGTCTGTATGTACCCAACTATTTAGGAACAAAATCTGGTCTCTCCTTCAAGGCAACACTTTTTTCCTTTTTTAAGCATTTACAAGTTCATAAATTAAGTGTAAACATTAAAAATAAACTTTGTAGACATAACAGTCGTGTTTATCGCCGCGATCTTTCATTATAATTATTCGTATTTTTTTGTTTTGCATTTGTTTAATATGTGATGTTAAAAGAGCCTTGAAACCCGTTTTATTCTATCCGAGATCTGTTAAATTATAAAATATTGAGTGGAAGACAGCGTTGTGAACGGACGTTTATATTGTAAAACTTTCGTTACAAAACCGAATATGAATTCGTTACTGTTAAAAGTAATCCTGTTGACTACGATTGTGGCGTGTGTGCTGGCTTTCACCCCTGCAGTGCCTTGTTCTGGTAAATAAATTATTTCTAATCATAAATACTTATTATAAAATATTATGAGCAAATCCTAAGGTGTGAAGCGAATCGACCCGCACTTGGCCAGCGTAGTTGACTAAGGCCTGATAGCCCTTATTCAGAGTAAGCTCGAGCCCTTCGGTTGGGACATAATTATGTATATTAGCTGAATATAATTATTTAATATTAATTATTATAAGTATTCCGTTATGTCAAGCTCAGTTAGAAGTCAGTTAGTATAATGAGATGATGTAGTGAATGATTATGTTATGTCTATAAAGATTTCATGTCCTATCTCTACCATAATACCTATGTTTACAATCCCAATTTATCCATTATTCTTTATAAGGCAATATTATAGGGCTTGCAAAGAAAAATACAAGTTGTATTTGTAAAAAAGCTCCATGTCAATTTACGAAGCACGTAATGAGAATTACAAATTATAGGTAGTATAAGTATAGGACCCATAGCACAGGCTTAACCTAGTTTGGTCTCCTCTCTCCCAATTTGCAGTTTAACATATACTATGTATATAGATACTAACTACGGTACTTTAGGTTCATACTTAGCTACAAATGTTTCTGAATAAATTAGCCACCTACGTATAAGCAATGCACCTGTAAATAAAATAATATCAAAATTCACCTATCCTTAATATGACTGCAACTCATAAAATAAGATGACATTCATTATAGATATATAAATTAGCTTCAATAATCAGAGCATTTTACCTTGTCTGCTTATAAAGTATCAGTAACTCGGGAAACTGGTTTCAAGTGTCAAGTTCGTGATATTTTGGCAATAACAAACCTGTTAGTTGTGTACTTACTTTACCTATGGAAAATTCACAAGTTATTATACTTAACCATTTATTAATTTCGTCCCTTGCTTTTGCTGTCCTATGACAGTCTTCAAAATTAATTTCGTATGGACATGGAACTAAAACACGGAGCGACTTAAGGTGCTCCTTCACCGGGAGCATTCGCGTGTAATGTAACGTTACAGATTCGTCTTTGAGCATTACATTACAATAATACCTCCCTGACTAACGAGCATTCGCGTGTAATAATTACAAATTACAATTAATAAATTACAAGGTGCGCATTGTAATGCTCGGTTCTCCTCCTTCACTGATGAAGGATCTAGATTTATAGCGCGGAATAGGAATTCTGAAATAAATTGTAAATCCCTGTTTTTTAATTTCGTGGAATTTTGGTATACTCCAAAGGACATCAGCTATTTGCCATTGAAAATCCCGTCAATACCGGATCAGCCGTACAGACAATTAGCCGGAACAAACAGACAATAATAAAAAAATGGTGTTGGTTTTTGTATGTTTTCCGTGACACATAAACTTAGGTACACACATGCATTCAGCGTTAGGTACTCGTATTCAGAAAAATACCTACTACAATTAAGTACATTTATTTACTAGCTGTGCCACGCGGTTTTATCCGCATAGTTCTCGATCCCGTGAAAATTTCGGGATAAAGCATAGCCAATATCCTTCCCGGGACCTTAATCTACCCCTGTACCAAATTTCAAGTTAATCAGTTCAGTAGTTTAGCCTTAAAAAAGTATCAGACAGACAGACAGAGTTACAGTAAGGGTTAGTTATTAACATCTAAAGTACCTATATAAGTAGGTTCCTAATATTTAAATATTTTCAGGGGATGATACATCGGTGGAAGAAATCCGTGAGAGAATCCAGGTGTTGCCATGCGGCAAGAAGAAGTGTAAACTGACGAAGAATACCAACACGACGGTTATTTTCAAATTCAAACCAAGTAAGTGATATGTGTAATATTATCATTGTCACAGAGTAACAGTATGCAATCGATGATATAAATGCATGCTACTGGAATTTTAAGGACTAAAGTATCAAAATGTTTATACCAAATGAATCGAAGTCCAGCCAGCTTTATTATCATCTTAGAATTAAAGCTATAAGCTAATGTATAAAAGAATGCCAAAACGAAAATAAATTAAGAAAACTTAACAAAAGCTACTAATACGTAGGTATATTATATAATAGGTTATACTCGTTCCGAGGCCTTGCGAGGGGGTCCATATTGGCTCACCTAAAGTTCTTTACCCGAAAATGTTTTTCCTAACTAATTGTAGTCCGAATGATCATTCTTCCTAAAATTTTTCATCCTAAAGTTTTAATTCATACTATTTGTAGTGCTACCGACGATGCTCATAACACTGATGTGTCCGAAAATTTTAATTACTAACATCATTAATGTAAATATATTTCAACTCCTACTGTTTTTTATCATAACGCTTTTATCCCTAAACATACTTACCATAATATTTTCACTCATGCTCAGAAAGAAACATTTACCAAGTGTAATAAAAAATATATACGGGTAGAAGATGATATTTATGTTTATTATTTAGTTTTAATGACTCGTTTACGGTTATGCTTATGGCCTGGGAGTTTACCATAACCATAACTAATAACCAATTCGGTTCTGGCACTTCGCCGGCCGCTGCCGCGGCACGCTCGCTACGCTCGCTCGGCTCGTGCGTTGGGGTCACAGTTCTAACATAACCTAAACCAATAATTAGGAATAGGACCGATTCGTTACTGGAACTTGACTGAATGATTGGAGCAGGACTCTGGTTTTGCTCGCTCGGCTCGTGCGTTATATGTTATACCTACATGTTATGTAAAAACAAAGTTACGAAAAAATTATGTATATAATATTGATTATAATAAATAAAAATAAATCTAAACAAAAAAGATATGACTTTGAATAATAGTATGAACGATGGTTATGTTGAGAAAATATAGGAAAACAAATGTTTAGGAATTAAAACATTAGTGACAAAGATTTTAGGAGTTGCGATTGTTAGGATAAAAAATGTTAGGAAGAAAATTTTCGGATTTCCAATTATCGGAGTTGAAATTTTAGGTGAACTTTGGCGCACCCCTTGCGAGGATATTTCAGATGATATGAAAGCACCCATAAAACAAAAATTTTCACGACAAAACCTGATCATACTTACATAAATAACATTTTTATTTGTTTATACGACCCTATCATTCACATTCAACTACCAATTTTAGATACCTATAAATTTTAGAGTTACTTACCTTTATTTTTATAAGCTCACTCTCAGCTACTCAATCGGATTTGTAATTTCGGATAAGAACAATCCTGGCTCACTATTCTATATTATTTTCTGAAACAATTACTTAAGTATATAAAAAAACGCTTGTTTCTAAAAACAATTGTATGTATTAATTTCCAGAGACCAAAGTGAAGACGCTGGTAAACAAAGTGAGTGCGCATATTATAATCGACTTGCCGTTCATTGGCGTCGATGGACAGGACGCGTGTCCTTACGTGAGCCGGGCAGACACCGGAGAATCAGCCCCTTGTCCGCTAGAGCCAGACCAAGAGTACATCTACAAGAACACCTTCTTCATAGAACCGCTATACCCCGCTACTAACCTCAACGTCCATTGGAGTCTCAACCAAGGGAACAATCACGTCATATGTTTCGAAGTACCCGCTGTCATTGTAAATGCGCCGGCGAAGAAATCTAATTAGTTTTAGTTAGTACGTTAGAAGAGTATTTATAATGTATTTTTTAATATAATATTGTTTGTAAAAGGTTTATTGTTTGTATTATTAACTCCCTTCAATCTCTGGGGGTATATAGTTAAAAGTTAAAGGGTAGATAGTTTTAAAACATAGCTCTATCTGCAAAAGCAGACAGTCTTTCGAGCAGTGCATAAATAGCCGCCTCGAAGTAGAAAATATTGCGATTCACTTACTTGTTAGTTGAATGCAACTCAGTTGTTTGAAAATCTAATAATGACGTTATATAGTTATTATACCCATACACCACCTCTTCTCAATCCTATATCCTTACTCTTCCTTTGTTCCTGCTATCTCTTGAAGGTACACAAGTGACTCTTCTGAGTTGCTGGTGTCCACGGAAGTAAGAGAAAGGTTAAGAGGAAAGATTGGATTGTTTGTATGTAGCGATTTAACTCAAAAACTACTGAACCGATTTTAAATTATCAGCGAAAAATATAGCCTTTGTGTCACTCGCTGTAACCAGTGACGGATTAAGATTTCATGATGCCCTAAGTAGCTAGAGTGATTTGACGACGAAAAAAAAAGGTCAGCTAACACTGAGTAATACAGTGAGAAGAAACAAGCAGGCGTTTATCATCAATATCAGTCTCCCCCAGTCCACTGCTGGATAAAGCCCTCCCAATATATTCTCCCGATCTTCGGCTCTTCACTGCCAATACCTGCCCACTGCTTTGCGAATGTCATCGCTCCACCTGGATACAGATGTAGCGAAGACATTGTATACGCTACATTTGCCGATTCATCGTCTCCGCTCTAGAACTAATCAATCTACCTCAAGGATGGCTACGGCCCTGGGGCCCCCCTATCCTTATGTGTTCTGGTGCCCCTTCTGGTGTTTTCTGGTGCCCCCCCAGACGTGGTGCCTTACGAAGGGTTAATCCGGGACTGGCTGTAACATGTAGGTAATTAAAGCTAGTGACAGAGAGGCTATAAGTATTTTATCCCAGTAATATTCCCTGTATAATAACGGGAACTACCCGCGGGGTGCTATCTTAAACAAGAGTATAAAAAGTTTATACCAACTGTATGTATTTAACGTAATGTAACGCACGCCTTCTATAAAGTGAGCTAAGCTTATCGGAACGAAGTTATTCGCCAACTAACCAAAGGGATCGATATAGCTAATCGAGTAATCAAGCTGAAGTGGCAGCGGTGAGTGGGCTGATCTTATTTGCTGAGCTTAGGTGGCAGTAGTAAGTGGGCAGAACAGTGAGTGATGCTGCAGGCTGCAGGACCGACAATCCTTGAGGTAGATTGATTAGTTCTAGAGCGGAGACGATGAATCGGCAAATGTAGCGTATACAATGTCTTCGCTACATCTGTATCCAGGTGGAGCGATGACATTCGCAAAGCAGTGGGCAGGTATTGGCAGTGAAGAGCCGAAGATCGGGAGAATATATTGGGAGGGCTTTATCCAGCAGTGGACTGGGGGAGACTGATATTGATGATAAACGCCTGCTTGTTTCTTCTCACTGTATTACTCGTAGTACCCACTTCATCTTTTTTTTTTAAATAGGTAGGTACTTATAAGTATTTTTTTTATTTTGTAAATTTATAGCTTATACTTAAGAACTTAATTGTATTTTCATATTTCTTATTTTGCGTGTGCCCTAAACTGGGTCCACAAAACTTTTAATACCTATGTACTTCTTCGTATTTGTGGTCAGCAATAAAATATTGAGTATCAGAGAGTTCAGCGCGCCTAAAGAAGTTTTCACTTCAAAGATACTGTACTTATCTGTTACTATAGCCTTTGAAAGCCAGTAACTCACCGAGAACTAATATTGCTAATTAGTATTAGTAGATGTAGGAGGTAGAGGTAGATACTTATGCTTGATATTTTCTCTTACGCAATTTTAGTTGATTAGTTTCCAAATTCCTATGACATAAGGTTGGCAAATTGTGATCGTTAAATAAAAAATAATATTGAAGCCTCTTATAATTTAAAAATAAAACTATTTAAGTTATTGTGTATATTTTTTATTATAAAAATAATAATTTACAATTCAACGTCTTTCATATCTAAAAATACTTTTACTTAATTGTTCAATTACCATTATTCTAAACATTTAATTAATTCTTTTATAATCTGTTATAGATAATTCAAATAGAACATCGATGCACTCTACCAGTTTTTTTCACGAAAGATAATAATTTTAAAACTTAAGTTACGTTGAAATTAAACTGGGAGAGCTATCTGTTATCTAATGGCGGAACTACATGTTTTAATTACAATAAAAAGTAAAAATATTTTTGGTTAATCTTGTTAACTATAAGTAATTCATATGAATGTAGAGGTTTACATATTTTTTTAAATTATATTTGACCGACAGTTAAGTATTTGGTAAACGGGTTTTAAATGTTTCAATCTGGAATTTATAAATAAGTAACAACATCTAAGTATCATGTTGTTAATTTAGTAAGTATATTCATAAGTATAATTAAGTAATAAGTAAGTTCTAAACATTCATATAAAACAGTTAACTTTGTTTTCACTATAATTCGGTCAAACTATATTTATTGTTCTATCTCACCAACATAGCCATTACCAAAATTCTAACCTTTAATAAAATTCTTACTTAATCTTAGATGAGTCTTACTTTAAAAGTACAGTCAGCATCAAAAGTTCAATTAAACACATTCAAATATGTATTTGAATCTTTGAATGCTTTTTATGACTTCACAAGTTACAAGCTAGCTACACCTCGACTGTCTTTCTATCATTTGAGATTTTTTCAATCTTTTTAATAAATATGATCGAAACATGAATTATCTAATAAGTTTTGAATACCTACATTATGTTACGAAAGTCATTTATAAGATTCGAAAATATTGAATGTGTTAACACACTTATGAAGCTGACTGTACATAATAACTAATTAATTTACAACAATTTACGGAAACAAATAATAAATTATTGTATTCTAGCGGCTACGACGAAACATACGATTGGTTTGGAAGCGTGGTTTTGCAGTGCCCATTTGACATTTACAGGAATACTGGGATAAACCTTGAGGACGGGGAAGGAGTCTTTGTAAATATACTCTGTGCCAGCTTTTAAAGGACATTCCACCTTTTCATTGTTCTCTGTGTAGAGTTTATCGCAAATAGAAAGGCCGTCGACACCGATGAATGGAACGTCAACGCCGAAAACGTTAGCGTTCACGGAATTCTTCACGTCTGTGAGATCGGTTTCTGTAATTAGAAAACAAATTGTTAAAAACAATTGAACAAGCAATATTCATTGTTTCCCTTCCGAACAATGTCTTCTAACATTGCAGTAGATATTGTGGTACCTTTCGTAAGGCTCTGTCGTTCCACTTACGAGTTGTGGATGGTTCGAGAGGCTATCTCTTCTCCGTATTGTTCAAAACAATTGAACAAGCAATATCATTATTTCCTTTATTTTTTATCTGTTTGGAGTCGACACGCTAAGAAGAAGAAGGTTAGAAAATACCATAAATAAATACTTATAAATAGCAAGAAGAGAATTTACCAAAATATACTATTGTCAGACACTAAAGATGTCTTAGGTAAATACGAGTATTACAAGCAGGTACTTATCCATGTTTATGTTTAGTGTTTCATTACATGGGTTTTGTGCGAAGTTTCTAAGAAGCTAATACTCTCTACTCAGGGCTACAAGTTGGTGTCAATTGCAAACAATACGTACTTACTAATATAAAGAACCTATTTAGATTAGCTAACTATATCTAACCTATACCTATCTAGTAGTCTCATCCATAGAGTTATAATTCTAACAGTCCTGCCGAAATTCACGGATGAAACGCCTATGCATTCCTTCTATGTACTAACTATAGTTATTTGTTATACAAGAGTGCAAAGTTGATTTTTAACCGGGGCTCCAGTTGAGGACCGAGCCAGCGAAGGATTCTAAAATTGAATCACGAGCGCAGCGAGGGATTCAAAATAAGAATCCTGAGCGTTAGCGAGGGAGTCAAAGGAGCACAAGGTTAAAAATTGTTTGCACTCGAGTGCAACACATTATTTTTCATCCCCCCTCAGCGGGTAAATTACTAAATGAAAACATAAAACAATTACAATATTAAGTGAAAAGCAAAAATATCACGCGCAAAGCAAATAAAAAAATAAGTAAGTACACCAAGGAAGTTCCGAGTTTGAATTTGAAATAAAAAAAAGTTGTATGACAGTTTGTGAATCCAAAACATCATCACACTTGATGCACACGATGTTCTAAATTCAAATTTACTTTAACCTCTAGAGCGCAAAAACGACTTTTACTCCCAGTTAGCAAAATTGCCTTGGGTCCTGCAGGGGCTGCCTACAGCGACCCTGATACTTTCCACTCTTGAGATTAAAATCGACTTTTACCCCCAGATATCGAGGATTAAAAACATACTTTCCGAGCTAGTGGGATGAAAATGTATTTTACATCGATTTGTTGAATGCATTTTTTTCTGATTTTAATAAAAGGACTTCCTTAAATTTTCCGCTGAAGAATATCCCAAAGTATTTTATTGGCGGAAGCTTATGAAAACTGTGATTAACTAATCTTCTCGAAAAACATGACACCACAGAATTTCTAGTATTTTTTTTAATTATAAGTAAGTATTACTTATTTTAATAATCATTATTTCTTAGAATGTCATAAAATCTTTGATGCGATGATAAAATTTTAATCACGCTTGCACAGGATGTACAATAAGACCTTTGGCATTACCGTTGTACAAAGAAGGTATGATGTCGATGCGTCATCAACATCAAGTATTTATTTTGTCTTATACCTAATCGCAAGGTTATATGATGTCCACAGATTGTGTTAATTTGCGATAATTGTAAAGTAAATTACGTCTCATAGGTATTATATGCATTTTTATAGTACATAATAGCATCACAAAGAGTTCTGTGTTTTAATTTGTAAAGTAACTTAAAAACTACAGGTACTATTTATCTAAAATTGAAGAGAGAGCTTTGTTCAGGAGTGGAACAGTTAAAGTTAACTAGCTGTAACTGAAAAACGAAGAGAATAATTTGATCGATAAATCGATAATTTATTAATAAAATCCTGATTATCAATCAGAATCAAAGTCAAAATCAAATTAATCTTTATCACTTAAGATTTAGCAATTACATGATAAGAAACCCAATGGGTATTTTTGTGATTGCATATCACACAGTAACACCTACCTATTGCATCTTTATTAACAAAAACATACAACTGTTTCACTGTCATTATATATAAAATACTGCTTATTGTGCAAATATTTTCTATTTATAGTCTAAGCACAATGAAACACGGGTGAAACCACAAACAAGCATGGCAGAGTTCACTTACAAGATGGTTCTTCATAATGTCACTAACTAAATAAAATACAACACACACACAATACGCTCTTCTATAGCATTTTTCCTTTTCATATTATTCCCTTAGGAACTAAGAAAAATATACATATGAGTAAAACAAAACTTGTAATTGTGACATCTTTCGTGTTTTGGTTGCTTATTTACCAATATAGGTACAGTCAGCGTTAGATAAAATATACCCCTCTTGGTAATGCCACCGAGCAAGAAATACTAACGTATATCTAATGCTTACTTTGGTATTGCCAACCAAGGGAGGTACCTTATTTATCTGACGCTGACTGTACTTGCAATACTTTAGAAAATCATGTTAGTTTTATAAATGAGTACTAAAAGATATTTACTTGGAACAAACTTGATGGTGATGTGCTGACTCTTGCCCTTCTTGAGGATGCAGGGCGGCGCCTTGCACGGCGATAGCTGCACCTTATCGCTCAACTCATCGTCTGTGTCACCTGGAATTTGAGAGAAATACACTATTAAAATATGATTGTACAAGATAAATCTTATAAAAATATTAAGTGTAAAATAAAGTCTTACAACCCAGTCCTTCCACAAAAAGAGATATATGTACAATAATAAGATCTCATAATACATTTATGTAAAACCAAGTCAGTTATTTTATTACACAGTTTTAAAGTGTGTTTTACTTAGATTTATGCTTTGCTTCAGTTAGAAATAAGTAGTTAGAAATATTTGCCGAGAGATGAGATCGGCCTGATGGAAAGTAACGATGAAATCCTTGAAAATCGTTTCGTTCTTCGTTCGGTTTCAACTTCGAGATACAAATAGATACTCTAGTTATATAAGGAAAACTCAGTTTCCTTAATTACGTATTCTAATGACAATAAATTAAGATCAAGATATAAGATAAATACTAATATAGTATGGTACAAATGTTATTGTCGCGCAGTTACTATTTCTTCGCTTTGTATCAATTTTGTTATCGTCAACGACTGCTTCAGTGCTTGCAGACAAAGAAGATGGAGGTTGACTTCCAAATAACAGATAAGTATTCGTACAAATTGAATGGTTCCTATATGTAACAGATCATGCTTGCAATAAATATGTTCTTGCCCAAACACATTAAAAAATTAATTTTGACGACCTCGATGGCAGAGTGGTCACCATGCCGGACTGCCATTCGTGAGGTTGCGGGTTCGATTCCCGTGCGGGGTGAATATTTGTGCGAACCACAAATGTTTATCTCGGTCTGGGTGTGTGTGTGAATGAGTGTGTGCGTAGTTTCTGATACCCTAGATACAAGCTTCGAGCTTAGTTAGGGGTCAGTTACTATAATGAGATGATGTTGTGAATGATTATGTTATTGACTAAACTTTAGGCATGTCTGTTTTTTATACGTCCAAGAAATTAATTAGGTCTATGTACTTATTTTACAATATTATAAACTTTATCTGCATACAAAAACTGAGAAATATAAATTATGTCTAATAGGTAACTTTGCGTTTTGAGATTGTTGTTTCACTCTTAGGTTTCATCTCAATAGAGATCGCTTTTGTAGAGTCTGGCTAAATCCTTATAAGTACTTAATATTTTGTTTCCAAATTTCATAGTAACTCATCATATTTTGATTGATTTTATCTACTTAGTAGACATTATTAAAACGAACGTGTCCACATAAATTTTAATTTGTCATTGTTTGTTTTCCTAAATAAAATAAATAATGGAATATAAACAGAGACGCACCAAAAACTAAATACGCTCAGAATATAAATCACAAATATTATTACGCAGGACTTATTACGGATATCGTGTGAGGAATTTTAACAAGAAAATATATTGTGGCGTGAATTTTAACATACTTGCATGTATCATGTACGTAATATTTTTATATGATGAATCTCCGGAAATAGCAAATAATATGAATGCCAACAATAGGAAAAAATGCTTCGTAAAGGTTTAAGTGTCGGGCGAGTGATGAGGAACTGTTTAAATGATAGATATATATTCAACTCAGATTACAGATAATGGGGCGCTATTTGAGACGCTCAACACTATCATTAAATCACGGAAAGGGCTATTATGGATAAGAAAAATAGTAATATAAACCGCACACCGTATATGGTGTTTATGGTTGGTTGATAATAATACTTAGGTATATACTGTGGTATACATATTAAAAAAATAAGTGTCTATTTGTAACACAGAACACGAAACGTCATCTAAGGTCACTGGCTGCGCGGGCGAGGAACCCGTCTGCGGGAAAAGAGAAAAAAAGAAAATTAGGGGATGGACTCGGGCACCCAGTATTATTTGTTCAAAGCCAAAATTCTCACGGCTATACACAGTTTGTTTATTTCTTTCGATGAAAGCATTAATCTGAGGAACTACTCGATTGAACTATTGATGAAGATTGAAGGTCTTGATCATGAGTGTTAAAAGACTGGTCAGAGTCGGATGCAAATAAGAGTGAGTGAAGAGGTGAACATTTTCAAAAAAACATTGCCTGTCCTATCGATCTTCTGATACGGGTACGGAAATAATGTCATAATTATTATTTTATAAACATTTTTATCATACGGTACGGCGGACAATACTGTCCCTAACTAACGTATCGATTTTAGTCGAATACATAGGTATTCGACTTTTTTTTAGGTCCGTATGTGGCTCAAACTGTCCTAGTAATAGTACTAGGACAGTTTGAGCCACAAACGGTGACCTTGATCAGGAGGAGTCAGAAGCCCGTTTAAAATAATCGAAATAAATATATCGTAAGTTACGCTTTTTAATAAAATATGTAGTTAACCCATTACTCTATCTACGATATACTTATCGAAGTTTACAACGATGTAGCTGTGTCGAAGCGGACAAGCGGTTAACCCTGACCGTGGCCATTGAAGTAGAAAACCGATAGTCATAGTTAAAACTTGTTTTGCTTCATTTGAAGGGCCGCACGTTGCTATGGTTAACAGCATATATATAGAACTGTAGTTGTATATTGCGGATTTACCCGCACTAATCTACCAAACTTAGACCATTTATCTATTAAACACTAGCGGCCCGCCCCGGCTTCGCACGGGACCAATTTTCCCGTTGATGTTCCATTTTTTTTACATAAGTACCATCTCCTGACAAAAACAAACACAACAAAAAAAGAATTGGCCAAATTGATCCAGGCGTTGTTAAGTTATGCGCTTACCAACACATTTTGCGATTCATTTTTATATTATAGATTAGGCCTTTTTAACCCCCGACGCTAAAAGAGGGGTGTTATAAGTTTGACCTGTCTGTGTGTGTGTATCTGTCTGTCTATGACATCATAGCTCCCGAACGGATGAACCGATTTCAATTTAGTTTTTTTTTGTATTAAAGACGGCTTGCGTGCGAGTGTTCTTAGACATGTTTGATGAAAATCGGTTGACTCGTTTAAAAGTTATGAGCATTTGAAAGTAATTGTGTTGGGGGTTTTTTAAACTTTTAATTTAATGTTATTGAGAATTTCATTCAAACATAAAGTTGCCCTAAATTTGGTACATTATACGAATCACCTTAAACAGCACCTCTTTTTGATTTTGTCATCCAACTACATCGAAGCAAAAAGGTTATGATGTATTTTTGTTTGTTATTATCAAAAAGGTTTGTGAAGAAGCATATTTTGGAAAATCTTACGAAAACATCAAGAAAATCTATAACAAATTACACTCATACAAAGCTGGGGGCTGATCTCTAGTTATTTATAAATATTCAGTGAGTGATTATAGTTTATTATACCTAGATTCATTATATAATTAAACCTTATTCTTAAGATGTGAAGGTGATCTGAGTAGTTAAGTGTTATAAGTTAGTAGGTTACGTATCTAGCTGGTTATTAGGTCTTTATTGACCATGAATCTATAATTGTTTCGTTTTATATTATTTATTAGTACTAACGTTTATTTATTTATAGATACCTAAGTAACCATTTTTTGTTCGATTTAAAGTCCTTAGTGCACTTTAAATCGAACAAAACATTGTTTGAAAAACCTACTGTGAATTAGGGTGATCTGCCGGGCTAGCATGACTTCGAAAACGCGATAGATAAAGCGATCTATCAACATCCATATTTAATTTTATCATATCGTAGCACGCCATAATTCATTTGGTCATGCTCGCGAAATCGATATTATATCGTGGTGTCGATATATTTTATCACGCACAGTCATGCTAGGGGGGCAGGCTTAATCCACCACGTCTGGCCAAGTGTGGGTTGGTCGACTACACACGCAACCTTAGAATTTCTTCGCATAGGTATTTTATCTCCGTATGCTTACGGGAAGAAACTACGAGGGTGCTGCTAATAGGTACATCCATAGTAAGGTATATAGGTAACTAGCTGTGCCCCGCGGTTTCACCCGCGTAGTTCCCGTTCCCGTGGGAGTTTCAGGATAAAACATAGCCAACTTTCCCGGACCATAAGCTACCCCTGTTCCAAATTTCAAGTCAATCGGTTCAGTAGTTTAGCCTGAAAAGATAACAGACAGACAGAGTTACTTTCGCATTTATAATTTATAGTTAGGATTGATTACGAATTAGCTAATTCGTGACGTAACATATCGTAATATCGATCAAATGGATATAAAAACCAGCATCAATTCGTAGATATTAATTAAAAATTACTGCAAATGACTTAGGTGACTTTGGGTAATTTAAGTTTTTACAAACTGCCACTTAGGTACTTACAAATGGAAGGAATACTGTTTTTCAATCATATTTAACTAACCGGATTTTCAATTATCTGAACTAGCTGTGCCCCGTGATTTTACACGAGTTTTGTTGTTTAGCAGACGAGTTTTATCAACTAAGTATCTGCCTGCTAATCAGAGCATACTGAACTGATCAGTGATTTGATTTCTGTGTGGATACATCAGTCAGTAAATGAGTAAAGATTGCCTTATATATAAAGATGGTGAGCGAGGTATCTTAAGTACTTACAACTCATCTAATAGTCTAGTTAATCGAGTATCCACTTTATTTTATCAATAACTGCCTTATAACCAGTTTATTTTACTGGGTGAAGACTGAAGTACGTATCTATTAGAGTAACATACAATACGCAAGCCCGCGCTTACACCATTGTTCTAGATAAATTATTATTGTAAAATCTCACGTTACGCACGCTATCATTAATGTTCATCTCTGCTTACACGGCAATCAAGAATTATGCGTGTTTCTAGTACGTTTGTAAAGATTTTTTTTGATTACGTGTGCACAGATATTATATTGTTCTAATAACATTACAATGATATGATTACGTAGTGTTTTTTAATATTTATATTCTAACTAGCTATGCTGTGACCCGCGATTTTATCCGTATAATCCCGTTCCTATAGGAATTTTGGAATTAAAACATTCCTGTTATAATTTCTTACCATTTCCTTACTAAATCGGCCCAATAGTTTTACGGAAAAGAGAAACAAACATCCTCACATCCATTCATACAGTTAGCAGGATGTTGAAGTTTGTATTTTCTGTTATGTTCTACCTAAGTACTATACCTATTTACTCCATCGTTTACTTTACAACTTTAAATGTCAAGTAGCGTAATAAAAACACGAGTTTGTATCTAATTTAACGAGAGATTTACAATGTATTGTATTTACTACGTAAAATTAGTATTAAATCTAAATAACTTAGGAGATGATGCAACCATGCTACGTTTATTTGATCTCTACATAGCACAAAACACTTTACGCCACCCTATGTACCAACACTTGATTTTTTAAACTACGTAATTTATTTTTAATGCAGTTTTCATCATATGTAAGAGTGATTCAAGAGCAATTTTTATTCGTAAGTAAATATTTTAATGTTCGTAAAACCGCGGGGTATAGCATGTTGACATTACGGTTAACAGATTTTAAGTAAATTAGAATGTGTTTAAAATTTTCGAATTCTTAAGTACATTTATTCGGCGCTCTTACGGTGAAGGAAAACATCGTGAGGAAACCTGCACACAACTGGGAAGAAATTCAAAGGTTGTGTGTGAAGTCGACCAACCCGCACTTGGCCAGCGTGGTGGATTTAACCCTCATTCAAGGTAGGCGTGGTTGACTAAAGACCTAATCACCCTAGTTCAGGATGGACCCCTATCGGTGAACTGTGAACACTTAGGTAAGTATATGACCTGACAATAATGATGATGAATGAATTAGAACCATAAGCGTAACTCTCAATTTTCATTGTTTAAACCATAAAACCCGCTTCTATTGACCTATTAAACTGTGTAAATTAAAATAATTTATTCCTAATTGATTTATCTCGGTTAGTTCTGCACGAGTAAATATAATTTTATAGTTAAACTAATACTCCTTGACTTAGATCGTTTGTTGAGTTAACAGTGTTTTACATCACACTGGACTTTGATAGAATGCATTGTTATTTAATAAAAAACAATCTTTTTTCAGACATAAACAATATTTTGATACAAAAATATGAATTAAAACACTTGTCGACTATTTCCATCCTATTTAGGATAAGCTGGATGAATCTAGACGTACATTTTATTAAATTCGGAGATACCTATTCAGTGTAGCTTTGACATTAAGTATTTTGTAACATTAGGATGTCTAGGCACTAAAAATAACTTCTGAATGAGTATATTTTCATTTAATATTATATTATTAAATATGACACATACCTACTCATTAAATAGATTTTATTTTAGTACCTCGAAAACGGGTCTAACGATTGACATTCAATTTTGTATTAGGTAGAGATAAGGTTTTGATTTTTGCATTTATCAATATTTACGTAGGTATACAAAGAATGCAAAAGCTTTTATTTACAAAACACGATACCAAAAAAATCTAGTTTTTATAGGTATCATGGTTATTAGCACTCAAATTATTATAATCAACGGGATATTTACTATGTATATTATTCGTAAATATCGGAAACTCGAAACAAATAATATACGTGGTAAATATCCCGTTAATTATAATAATTTGACCACAAAGATCTTTCTAAAAGAGTAAAGAAAGCTAGAGCATCAGTCGCGATAAATGATTATCGCCCGGTTAAATGTATTGTACTCGTAAGTGGGCAGAATTTTGTAATTATTTCTCTAATTTTGGGTCCTTTGTACAAAAAATTGCTATTTTTTGTACAGAAATGGACTGCTTCCCATTTCTTTTTAATCATCTACTTGAATAAAACACAAATGGGTGTCTAATTCTTAATTGTCTGTCGATGATGTTATATAAATACGACAATGAAAAGCCTGCTCTACAAAGCACGGGAACGCTCATGACATTATGAATCACTTTGGTAACTGAAGATAATATTAAACTAAGCCAGTTCCAAAATAACAAGTAAGAATTTTATATTGAAAGCAATATATGATTAATTGGATTTTTATACAGGAAATAACATACGTAGAGCTTTGTTAGGTACATGCCTTATGGAGAACTTCCGTCAGGGAAGTGTAATTATTATACCACTTCAATTTTTATCAAATTGTCTACCATTTGTATACTTTTGGACGGTTTCCTGTATTTAGTTTTCGTCATAGAAATGCAAATAGTCTTTATTTCTTATGATGTAAGTACATACATTTTGATATTTGTTGTACATCCTTTTATAATTTATTTATTACAGATGCTATTATTGTGATAAGCAAATTTTATTAATGAGTTGACCTATTAGTTTCGATGTATTAATAATTAAAATTATCAAGTAAAGTAATTAAGCAAATGAGTCATTTGTCTAATGTTATTAAAACAGCTTCGCGCGCTATTTCGAGTTCACGTCTAAATCGAAATAACAGTTGGTTATTGTTTGTCATCGGTTTCGAAAGTGCACGCAGAACAGAAACCGGGTGACCCACTCAATGTAATGTTGACAAAACTATTGAATAACACTCTCTTTGATCTAACAGAAGTCCGACGAATAATGCAACCGATAACGCAACATTTCGGTGGTGAGCGGACCGGGTCGGGTGTTAATACTTATGTAAACGTTACCTGGGCAGGACTGGACGTTGGTGGCTGCGGCCGTCGCAAGCAGGGCGAACACGGATAGACTCCACAGTAACATGACGTCTGCTCTTGGTACCCACTAGTGTTGCACTGCCACTACTGACTGAGCCCTGCTCGACACGTCTCTCGTCTCGCTTCAATGATTCAACACTCGTACGCACGCTGAGAACGCAGCGTTCCGCGCTAACTCCACCTACGGTGTGATACCACCGTGATACTCTAATTCGCATATATATACACACAGTTTTTTGTTGTTATTCCTAATGCCAAAAGTTAATCACTCGTTTTTGCATATACAATGTGGTAGTGACGCGAACAAAATTCGCACGTTAAAGTTCCGCAGACTGATACAAAAGGTTTTAATCAAAACTTGTTTTAAGTATTAAAATTAATTTGGAATTGTTAAGTGGGTTAGGTAACGACTGTTATGAAATCTAATGTGTTTCATTACTATTCTGAATAAAAATGTTAACTGAAGGTTGTTCTTTGTTTGATTGTGGGTGGAACGAACTTTACAAACTGAGGTCTAAGGTACGTCGGTCAATAGGTCAACACGATAGCTCGAGATTTATTGATTTTATGAACGAGGTGAGTACACTCCTGGTAAGTAAATACCTATTTAAAATATGTTCAAAGGGACTTTCAGTAATTTTATTTCTATGGATGTGTACGTACGTCCTGAAGCTTATCATAAGAACCGCGATAGATGGATATTTGTAATTATAACAGAGTTTATCTATATTACTAGATATACTTACTTCATTGTTCTACACGTTCTACATAACATGGCTACCATTTAATAACAAAAAATAAATTGGAAAAAAATTTTTAATGCCCCATTAGAGAAACATGTTCTTTCGATGTTTTTTGTTTGATCGTGGCAATTAAAAATAAAAAAAATACACGTGCCGTTTGCGTACTTTGACCGATTTTATCCTAACTTAATATTATTATGATCCGATCATCAAATAGACCCGTGTTGCTAGGCGCAGAAAAAGACATAGGATAACATTTATCTTGAAATTCTCGGGGTTTTAGCAGAAATGGGAATTATAGTCGCGGGATAGAATCAGTATTGTTTATTGTCTATAAAAAAATAAAAATAAAAATGGTTTATTGGTAATAGTTACATAGCATAATTAATCACGAGTCTTCCCAGTAAGTATCACAGGCACCTGTGTTGGGAATGACCCGCAATTTCCCTGATGGCGTGGCTATTACATACAAAGATAATAAAACTAAAATACTTGTTAGTTAGTTAGTGTCTATTCTTTTAATATTGTTATCTAAAATTGTAGTTGCGGCCTGCTCTGCTAAGCACGAGTGTGATTTACCCGTGTACGTATTTTTCTAATTTCTTCCTAATTTTCTCTTCGTTCTTAATTTCTGCGCATTTTGCGTTCATAGTGCTTACAACAAATCTCAATATTTGATAGTAATTAGTCCAGTAGTTTGTTATTTTAGTTAGTTAAGGGCCGATTTTTCCATCGCCAGATAACTTTTATTCGACGAATAAAATTGACGTTCGACAGATTTTGTGAAATAACTGTCAAATTTTCAAAGTTATTCGTCGAATAAAGTTATCTGGCGATGGAAAAATTAGCCCTTAGTCGTAAAAGTGCAACACAATCCCACTAATATTATAAATGCGAAAGTTTGTATGTTTGGATGTTTGTGTGTTTGGACGTTTGTTCCACTTTCACGTAAAAACTACTGTATCGACTAAGATTAAATTTGGTACAGATGTTCCTTATAACTAGGACTAACACATAGGATACTTTTTATCCTAAAATTCCCATGGGATTGGGATTCACGCGGGTAAAACCGTGGAGCGTAGCTAGTTATCTATAATTCTTCCTCTTTCACAATAACATATAATATTATATCATAGCTCAGAATAACAGAAAGGCTTCATAATATTGACGTCATATAACGGGAGGTTAATAAAAGTATACACGTAACAAGTACACAAGAAAAACCTGCAGTAAATTAATAAAAAAACATAAAAAATGTGAATGTCATAAAAGTCGGCATTTTTTTGCATATCGATATTATAAATCGAACAGTTTTATGTTAATTTTTATTTGTTCGTAACTTGTTTCACTGATTTATGTAGATATTGATTAAAATTAAACAACATTATTAACATATTTAATCACATGAATAGTAAAATTTATGTATCTAAGTACCTACTTAATCTATTCCTAAATATGATAAAGCAGTAAAGAAGTGGCCTATAAGACTCCACTGCAGGGCTAACGCCTCTCTCTCTGTTGCTAATAGTCCAATATACTTAGTGGTTAGAGAATTTAAAAATTCTCTAAGGGTGAGGTATAAATAATCGAACTATTATGCCTCTAAACCCATTAGCCAAGCAAGTAGTATCACTGAAGTGGTTTTTAAACTTGTGTAAGTATACGATTCCGTGCTTCGTTTTTACAAACACGTAGTTTAACAACATCTAGGGTAGTTATTAGAGCCCTCATCTGACCAAAAAATATGGTAACACGCACAAAGGAAGAAGCAAGGAACGTATAATTAGGAAGTTCTTTTAGCGGAATACTGCAAACTTTCATTTAGATTCGTACCTACATTCGTTCATACCATATCAGTCAAGTAATTCCTGTGAAGCGATCACCACATTCGGCCCTCAGCGTGCCTTTCGGCGATTCGAAGTATTGTCTCGTAAAACAAACAAAAAAGGCCATATTTGTTTTCGGTATTCGGTTAAGTACTTTATTAATGACGTGATTACAAAACGAATGACGGTCAACATTGCAAGACAAACTTTAATAAAAACAAATAAACGAGTCAGATTTTGAAGGTACCTTTTGTCGTAGGACTCGTAGGTTGATGGCATTTACGAGCTCTTAATTTAAATAATCTTGTATTTTATAAGTTTTTAAGATTATTTTAATGCATCTGCCATCTCATCATCATCATCATCAACAGCCTGTATTATTATTATAGACATAGGCCTCTCCCAATTCGCGCCAATGTGCCCTGTCGGCGTCACGTCGCATCCACTCTCTCTCTGCCATCTAAGCAGGCCAAATCATGTTTAGCTGCCTGGAGTTCCCGTGTTCAATTCCTAAATCGAGCAATAAATTATATTTGGTATCTTTAGGTTTAATATGAACACGCACTACTACATACATACTATTCTTCCTCACTGTATATCAGCACAGTATTAAGACTACTAAGCACTTATATGATAATATAATTCTGTGATATCAGTTAGTATGATCAGAGAAAAAAGCCTTTGTCCAGCTATGGGATCACTTGACGATACGAGCTACTACATAGTTTTATTTAACATAAATTACATAAACATTTAGCAGGTTTCATCATAGAGTTTTTATATTTATAATGCAATAAAAATGTAATTTAAATATATTTTGAATAAATTGTTCTAATTTTGACTTAAAACTTAATTCAATTAATTAAAATAGTTGACCTTAAAACCTGTAGGGTTATACTTAAGTTATTTTAATTGATTGACGTAAGTACTTACTTAATTTTTTTAATAGGAAAAGTTTATGTATACTTACTTATATTTTACACTAGCTGTGCCCCGCGTAGTTCCCGATCCCGTGGGAATTTCGGGATAAAACATAGCCTATGTTCTTCCCCGGACCATAAGCTACCCCTGTACCAAATTTCAAGTCAATCGGTTCAGTAGTTTAGCCGTGAAAAGGTAACAGACACACAGACAGACAGAGTTACTTTCGCATTTATAATATTAGTTAGGATCCTTGTTTATTTCTATACATCTACTAAGCATTACCTACTAAGTTTTCAACCCCTCCGACTTAAGATACACGTACACTTAAGTATTGAAAGGAGAGGGTATTAAAGTCACGACTTCTCGACCAATCGCCACTAGAATAGAATAGCATAGAATAGAATCTCTACTCCACTAGAGTCGAGGGTAGAGTAGAGACAATAGAGCTATTCTATCAAAATAATTAATTACCAAATTGTATATTGCTAGTGTCCCAAAATGTCTGAATGTTGAACTTATTTTTTAGTTTGTCACACAAATGCTAAAGGAAACGGGAAATTGACAGGATAAAAAAGCTATAAACAACAATGAAAAAAGAAACTCGATAAATACTTTATTAAATAACGTATTGATTTGCAATGAATAAATATAATATCAAAATTGTTACAATAAGTTTATTGACTCGTTTCATTGTTATTACGCACGCGTTGAGTGACGTTATTCCAGTAAGATCTGAGGAGTTTCTGTGTAGGACTCTGCGTCTGCACCATCACGGAGTAACATAGAATCATGACACCGCTCTCGTTATAGATACGCCATCGGAGATATCCTCTTTGGTTCTGGAAAAGTAAAAAAAAAAATAAGTTCCACAGCTAAAACACGGCAAAAGCATCTACTAATGCCTTTTGCCAGATTTATTCATCTTTACACAAGAATATGAAGTACGCTTCATAAAATAAATCTTGCAACGCGTCACTGTTTGGTGTGTAACTAAACAGAGTAATGGTAATTGACTCAACTTAATGTTGCCATTTCAGACCAACAAAGCGCATCTAGATTATTAGAAATCATAGGTTCAACAAGCTAATTATTCGCGTCTATTCATCAAATTTCCCAGTAAATAAGTGTGTAGATTAGATATGTAAGATTGATTGACGTGATCAACAAAATCTCAAAAATGGGAGTGCCTAATTGGAAAATACGTACCTATTTAATACGTATGTAAAATAACCAAAGTGTAAATAAAGGTAAGTAGCCAAAAGTATTTGGCAAAGTCCATCTTTAAAGCCAATTCTTTAAAATCTTCAAATAGTTCCATTTCTTAATGCGACAGGGATTGTTTCTTTGTGTGAACGCGCTAATAACATAACATAAGCATTCACTACGTCATCTCATTATAGTAACTGACCCCTAACTAAGTTCGTAACTTGTATCTAGGGTATCAGAAACTGCGCACACACTCAGTCACACACACACCTAGACCGGATAATCTCTAGATATCTTCATATACTTTGCCCTTCTTCTTTGGCGATTTGAACCAATTCAATACGTTTCCCTAACTTAAAATCTGGTTATAGTGCCTTAGGACATCGCTAGTCTACTCATATACTTAATTATTTTCAACATTTAGAAAGTATGATTTCAAGTCTTATTACTTTCTCGAAGTCATTTATATTTCTTGTTAATTTAATAGAGGCGAAACGGCTGAAGCTATAATCAGGGTTTAGAATTAAAACAGTCTCTTAGAAGAGCAATAATTATATATCTAGTAAAGTAAGTAGGTAGAGAATAGATAAACGGATAGTTAAACCTATATTTAAGGTATGAATCTAAATAGTACTCGTTACTTACTAAAGCCATGTTGTCAGGGACTGACATAACGCTAGTGAAAGATGATAGCCCATCCGTTCGAACCGGACACTGCACGCTGTCACATAGCTCTGGAACACACAAATATATGGTATTATGTACCTATTATATACTTAGATATCAGGTAATACTAGGATTTTCTTCAATACTTTGTATGGTGAGAACTTCTAATGGTGGGTTATTGATACGGGTCTACATAGTTCATAATATCGCTAATAACTACATAGATTGTTGCTATGTCGAAAACTTTTCATCAAAATGTTACTCTAGCGAGAGTACATCATATTGATGATTGCTGCATCGACAGTTAAGTACGTTAACTGTGCCTCGTGGTTTTACACATATATGTAAGTTACACAATAGGACAATCATTAAATAAAAGCAAAATAAATATTAAAATAAACTTTACAGCAAGGATACAATGAGCCTTCTTTCAGAAAATACTATACACATCTACCTACGATATTCCTTGGGATTTTATGGGATAAAGGTATCCTATATGTTATTTTTGGTTTGCGCAAGAATTTATCCAGATCTACAAACTTTCACGTGTTTAATAATAGTAGAATACTTTTGAAAAATCAAGTTTAAAAGATAAAATTTTTGATCGCTTTAGAGAAAGATAGGAAAAGCGAAACAGAAAAATATTATTTGAGCATTATGAAAACTGAATTGATTTATTTTAGTTAAGTATTATGCAGTATCATGGACAACATGTGTTCTAAGCCTATCACCAGCCAAAATTACGTCAATATCTACGTCAAACAAACATGTATAATTCTAGTTTAATCTAGGAAATGTCGCTTAGCTAAAAACTGTGCTATTGTGTTATTTATAGTAACGTTGTCATTGGAAGTCATCAAGTCAAGATAAACCAGTTTCTATACATTGAAATAAACATTATGCATGCAACGTGGTTAATTTAAATGATTAATTATCTAATGCCATTAATTTAATATGACTCGTGTCATTTTTGTTTTTTTTCCTTCCATATTGAGAAACACGTGTTTGTTTATGACATTTGAGATCAGCAATTACAGGTACGCAGTACTAGGCGCTAACTGTACTAATATTTTAGAGCTACAAAGGCCTTCCTCATGCAGTGGGATCTTATAAACCCATCCCTTACTTTTACTACCTACGAGCGAGTGCATTATTATACGACATTTTGTAAGTTTCTTAGTGGTGAAGATGGTGATAAATAATCGAGAATTGTTACTTTTGTTACAATACTGATTCTATGGATAGAGTGATGAATGTAAATCTTTGTTATTTACATATAACAATAAAAAATGGTGGAATTGTACTTACCAGGTGACACGTCTGTTCTCAAATTGATCTGATTAATGTTGATAATCACATTTTGGTCCAATTTTGTTGATTGAAAGTCTGAAAAATTAATAATTAATTATTTTTATATTAATTAATGTTATTGATAAGAGTTTAATTGAATTTAATGCGCATTATTTTCTTTGTTTAAGAAACATGTCTGTGATAACGACAATACAGGACAAAGAAGGATTAAATAGCGGAACTTAATGTTTATAAATAAAACTTGATAAATCTCTTATAAAGAGTAACTTTAAGAGTAAACATTTTGAAAACTTTTTGTGGTTTTGCTCGAGTTAATGTAGATTTTTACCCGTTTCTTGATCTTTACGACGATTTTTGCCCACAACTTATTCCCTCGGACTTTTGGTATGAAGGGCAGGCTCCGAGAGAATGCAATATATTTTTCCAAATTAATATACCTTGACACGTTACGAACTTAGTTAGGGGTCAGTTACTAAATGAGATGAATGATGATGTAGAGAGTGAATGTTATATTATGTTATGCTACTTACTGGCTCTAAACTCCAAGCTGACAGGGACCTGCTCCCCCAACGTGACGTAGCACGGCAGAAATCTTCCACATCCATCGATGTTCACCGCGTGCAAGTCGTATGCCGATCCTGTAACAGGTACTATCGTCATCATCAGATCATATAGGTAAATAACTCACTCATTATCTATATGTGAAAGCATGTAATTGGTTTATAGTTAAGTACCAATTTTTTCCAACTTATTTTGTTAAGAAACTGTTTTCTATATAAAAAATAAAATAAAATAATTCAATAAAAAATAAAATAAAATAACAAGTGCTGGCTAAAGATTTTTCTATTATATTCTACTTCATCATCATAAGCTCATACTTATACGTTCCCATCGAGAGGGCGAGAGAACCTACCATGAAGTAGGGCAATTAGGCCTTAGTCGGGTTTCAACTTAACACATAACTTTTAAAATTTCGCAGGTGCTGCAGGTTTTTTTTACGATGTTTTCATCAAACACTTCTTAAAGATACTGACGTGTTTTCATTCACCAAAAGAGCGTCGTATAAACGTAAGTTAGTAAATAATATAGTTGGATTCGAAAATCAAATATCTACCTATTAGAACGTGGCAGGGATTGAACCAGGCATTTTCCGAAGGCAAAGGCCTTAGCCACTACGACTTCGTGTGCTATAATTACTTTAAACGTCCGAATGAAGGTGAGTTTACTCGTTTATGATATGGGAGGCAAACAAGCAGACGGATAACCTGATGATAGGTATGTAACTTCCGTCGCCATGAACTCCACAATTTTTGTATTTATAGCCGTGAAAAGTCTGACATTTGGTTTAATCAAAATGTCGCATCATCCTGAGCTGTGTGAAGGTCTGATGGTAATCGCTTCAAGTTTTTTTTTTTTTTTAGATTGGTTTAAACTAATACAAATAAACCAATCTAAATCGAAAAGGAGATTAAAGTTCGGAAATCTTATACTAGCAGCGCCCCGCGGTTTCACCCACGTAGTTTTCAAAAAATCCTCTTAAGTGGTAGCCTACTCACCCCAACAAACACACGTGCTAATTTCAGCTCTCCACGATCAGTAGTTCCGGCTGTGTGTTGTCTGTCAGTCAGTATATCACTCAGTAACGGAAGCGTTTTATATACCTACATAGATTTATGTAGATTATTGGATTGGCACATAGGATAGATTTTTTTAAAATCTCTAGATTGACGCAGGTGCATCAATATATTTGGGTAAATAGTACTTATCGCTATTCTTTTCCTTCATTGAGTTAAACACTCAGTAAATTGAATCGCCGAAAAGACTGTACCATAACAATAATTGGTTATCTACTTAAATAGAAAAAAAAACGACCGACAAGTCCAACGACGACCAAGTTAATTGTGCCCCTGCCAAATATCAAAGGTTATGGGTTCGATGTCCGCTCAAGACAAATATTTGTGAGCATAAACATGTCTGTTTGTCTTGTTCTTTGTGTTTTCTCTCTCTCTATAATTAAACATGTACTTATATATTTACAAAATAATAATAAGTAACTATATCCACTGTTTAGTAACCAAGCTTTCTTTAGTTTGGGTCTTCACGATGTGTGATAATTATTTTCTTATTCGATTTTCTCCAAATTGTACTTATCAGATAAAAAACAGATTTTACCAAAATTACTGATAACGACCACACCCGGAATTTAGATGATTCATACTTTGTAGATATTTTTACACGAATGCACGAATGGTATGTACTTAGTACCTACAACCTTTTAGCAATTAGCATTATTAGTATCACAAAATAATTAAGTACATACCTATAATTTGAAATAAAATTCTTTGGTATAAGTAACTCTAACCTACTACAATCTAACCTACTACTCTAACTACATCTTATTTCGGTATACAGACATAATTATGTATCCTAGCCCACCAAGCTTGAGGTCCTGGGGTTCAGTTCCTCAGTCAAGCTACGTACATATGTATAAGTTATATACAATCGTACTGGTTCTCACACTATCATACGAACCCACCTCCACCTCCGCCACCTCACGATTACAAAGCGTGTAAAATCCATTTTAATTAGACATTTTGTGTTACAAATTATTTTTTATTTGAAAATAATACTTAGGTATACCTACTTCTTTTACTATTAGTTTTTCTATAATTTATTTAATTAGTGAGTTCTTGATATTGCTAATTGCAATGAAAAATGTTTACCTGAAGATATGCAGTTTTCTGTTCAATTATCCTAATATTTTAAAGCTACGCAAAGGTTTTAATGCTGTTTTCATCAACAGATGAAGTGGATCAAGAGGAACGTTTATATTATAACTAGGTACTTAAGTAGGTATATGTAAGTATAAGTAGATATACTTATGTAGGTAAAGAATTAACAAGGATAAAACCGCGGCGTACAGCTTTAACTTCTAAGTACGTCTTATCATATCATAACGTTCTTTTCGCTTTTAAAATGTCCTATATTATATATATACCTACCGTGATCAATGAGATAACTAATATATTTCATAAGTCGAATCCCTCGACTAGTTTCAGCCACATTCGGTGGCCTTCATCAGGAGGATGAGTGCAATGCGCCCGCGACGGGGCGTCTCGCTCTGCACACTTGAGGTGTAAATATCCCGTAAAAAGATATTAATTATAAATAAGATAACTACCTATATAAATCTATGTAAAGTGCTTGGTCATTGTTGTTTAATAAAACTACGAGGTTCTACGACTATTAAATAATTGGAGATACAATCATCAACGATTAAAATAATAGTGCTTCTTTGTGGCATAAACTGAATAATTTATTTCGAATTTTAACATAGAATTAAATCTTGGAATGTAAATCCTTTTTTTTTGCCAAAAATCTTGTGTTGAATTTTGGCGGTAGGTTTTTATATGTAGGTAGGTAATTTGTGTACCTAAGTAAATCAAATCTATTTAGGTAACTCTTTTTAAATACCAAAATAAATCATTCACATTCATTCACATCTTCAGTTTCTTGCCGATTCTTCTCGGCTGATGTAATTTCCGAATCGGTGGTAGAATCAATTTCGACGTTCATAAGTGCCTCATTGAAGCCTTAACTGAATAAATGATTTTTGACTTTGACTTCGATTCTTTGTTTATTAAGTACTACTAGGTACTTTTAGATAAAAAAGCAATTTATTTTTTAGCTACAATACCTATAAAAAAATCTCAAAGCCTGCCTGCGTGTACAACAAATCGATCACAATGCGAGAACAAATCAATTTCCTTTTTCGCACGCACATCATCGACAATCGCTACGGGTAGTTAGAGCCATCAGAAACCTAACATTTTGTACTGCTTTCCGTGTTTTAGAAGGTGGCGACGAATAGTGATAAACCGACCGAAGAAGTCCGAAGGTCTTTACCCTATCTCTTCTTTGGGTCGGTTCCGAACCTTTATTCGGGAGTAGATGTTCTTACTATCTGACTACTTAATAGTTTGCGGATCCTCTGGAATCGAAAGGAGTCATTTTCAAGCTCTGCTCGGAGAGGCATTACTTCCTATCAAGGGTGAAGTAGAGATAATAAAGACAAAATATTACTTAAATAACATTTTTAAAAGTATACATTAAAAACAAGCTGATATCAAAATGTGTTGAAATATTTTAACAGGAAACATTTAATTTAAATATTGTTGCACCACAATTTTTAAAGACAAAAAATGATGACGCAATCATTCCATTTATACTCGTATTCATTTTAGATAGGTATCTAGGTAGGTACAACATAACAAATAAATTAATCTTAAATTAATTTTAATAAAGTGCTGACTAATAGTAAACACTTATAAAGCTGGTGTTAAGATAACAGTCGCCAAATCTTCAGTCAGATAAGTTCTTTGAATTGGAGAACTAAAGAATACCTAACAATTCTATATAAGCATCTTAGTAAATAATTAGAACAATGCTCAATATTCCGTTTTCCAGCTCGTACCACATATTTTTTTAAAGTAGGTATTTTAAAATGTACTTATAGAGCCGTGTTATAGACACAGGGTGGCTTTTTCAAGAGGCTAGATAGGTCAAAAGCGAAGCTATAAATAGAGCCGGAAATTACGTTTTCCATGCGGAAATGGGGTGACCATAAGGATACTGGCATAAAGGCAACTATAGATACTTTAAAACTAGTTAAATCATCAAAGAGAGAACTAAAAAAATCTTTCTGGAAATGCATTTCACGTGATTTGCATTGATAACACAATGTTTGCTTGCCGTTATCAGATATAGGTAAATCAGATAAACTTTACATGCACTTTTTATAACTTATCAATTGATTAGCATGCTAGTTGTTGTTTTAATCCGATTATAGTATAATATCCGTTTGTTTATAAATAGATTAAAATTACTTATAATTGGCTAGCTTTCCGCCCCGGCTTTGCTCTGTAAGTAGAATAATATTAATTACGATTATCTACATTGTCTGACGTTACTGAGGAATACTTATAGAAAAAAAAACACTCACGGCCTCACAGCATCCCTCAAACGGCTGGACCGATTTTTAGTATATTTGTTATTGTCAAGAGTAGGTTGTTATGAAAGAAATTTTGGAAAATTGACGGGGAAATGGAACATGTGCAAAGCGGGGCGGGTCGCTAGTTGTAGAGAAAATTAGAATAGTTATAGCTCTACCTTCAGAAACATCTGAAAAAATAACATCGGTATGAGAAACGCGGATGAATTGAATTAGCCGCGCATTGATTTTTTAAAGATTATAATGTTGATTATGATCAATACTGTATCCGTGTAAATAGTATTACAATTATCGGATTGTACGTGACCGTTTTAAGATATTAATGGTTATAAGTAAAGGTACATTATAAATCATCATGAAAGAGAGACATAGATCTCTAGACATAGATTTCTATATTGCCAGTTTCGACGAGAGACATACCTATAGGAGCTGACAGTGGTGATGTGGTCAGTTTCAGTTGGAACATGGTGTATGGCGCTGGTTTTCCGTTGGGTTCCAAAGACATTTTATTTATCTTTTTGGTTCTTGAGACGTTATTGGTAATTTCATAGATGATCCCAGAATTATCATGGCTGTTCTACATTAGAGCCGTGAATATAATTCATATTTTCTTTATATACTTAGTAGCTACCGGGAAAGCTAGACAGGAACTAAATAAACACTTGTATAGTACCCATAAATAAATCTATCTGACGTTTACAAGTCGTCCAACTGCGGAAACGAGACGGCGAACGAGAAACAAAGTGAACTAGAAAACCTTCGGAACGACTTTCTTACTAGTTGAATCAAAATGCTTGATACAATACTTAATTGAATTTATTTTTTTACTTACTTTTTTTTAATATCCTCTTGCACATGTATGCATGTTAATCGGAAACCTCTTGCCAACAAAAGGAAAGACGTTCCGATTTAAACCATATGGGCCAAACAAGCCAACCTTATGACATCATGATGATTGATGACTGACATTTTAAGATGTTTTAACAGGGATAGTCCTAAAGGACTTAGGTATCATATGTCATAGTTTTTCCCGAAAACGCTCTTTGTCGTACTGATATTTAATTTTGACGTAATAAACGATAATTTAGTTACGTACAACTAACCGATTCCTGCCAATTGCCAATCAATTCAGGTGCTGTTATCGCTGATAAAGATAAAACCCACAATAAAATTAATACACATTAATGACGTTATTGAAATGAACTGATTTATTTACATGCAGTGATTGTAAACTAATCCCTTTATTGATGTTTGGTCATCTAATACGAGGGCTATTTAACCTGCTTTAGACGATACCAATTATATCATAGATAACGTTTTTTTATTTATAATATACCGTCGATAATGATAATAATCTGTATTCTAAAATTAATCGATTTAGGTACTTTATAATCTAAACATCTAGATAATTAGGTACTACTTACATGTTTACCTAAGTAGGTATAATGTACTAAGTATTGTACTTATTTCTTTCACTTCATTACTATTGGGATAAAGAAGAAAAAGAAAGGGTACCTTACATATACGAGTTTCTGCATTTTTTGAATACATTTAAGACTAGTTGTGCTCAGGGCTTTGCCCTCATTTATTATATTTTTCTCAGTGGATGCTGATAAATCTGTGTGCAGCGCAAAAATACATTCCTTCCAACGTTCAAATTTAAGCACGAAATTTTCAGACTTTGCTCGTGTGTTAGGTTGACTATTGGAGCGCTCGTAAGTCTAACAGTTGGTATACCAAACCACATAAATTATCGTAGCATGCTAGCATGTATAAAGTACATACCTACTTAATTAAGAGAGATTTATTTACATTGGTGAACACTAGTAGCTTCTTACAACATCACTATTCGGTACCTAATAAGTAGGTACTTATCTATAAAAAATATCAAATCTTTGATTCATGTCTTTCTCTTCCATGTGCCATCTAATAATATTTACAAAGGATCTATTCACGCTTATGTACTTAGGTTATGCTATGTTTATATGCTTGATAATACAATTATTGACCATTGAACCAAACAAATGGTGTTGATCGTTATTTGTTTTACTCAATGGGACTTGTACGGACCCCGTGTTTATATACTTTTACGTACTCGTAGGTACTTAACTTAGATATAAGATCATAATATACTTATTTAGATGAAGCAAACAGAATGACATAAGCTGGAGAAGTTGCACACTGGCTTTCAAACACACGAGTAATTCTTTAATACTTACCCCATGCCTAATATTATGCCCTTTTGTAATATAAATAAATATGTAACTAACTATATTTTAAAGAAACTAATGTTACACGAGATGGTATCTAACGACGCTAATTGATGGTAAACGTTATCTAATGACAAATTGAGGACGGACTCTTTTATCGTCTTTCAAAAACTACGAAAACATTGATGATATGGCACTTAGAATTGCAGCTATAATTAACCGTGTATATTCTTAGTTTCTTAACCTTTACTTTATCTTAAAGTAGAACAAAGTTTCAAACAAAGAAATAGGTTGGTATACTATCTGATGAAATCTATTCTAAAATAATGGATCTAATCGCTTATGTGACTCACCGCAGTCCTCAAACACAACGGACGCGAACACGGTACCGAAACACAATTTCAGAAACAAAAGCACAAACATTATTTCACTGCACTGTTATAGTTACACTCGCTCAAATCACTATAATTAAGCATTATTAATTGTATTGAATGAAAGTTGAGCGTCGAAAATACTTATATCGAATGGATAGGCCCATGATTATCGGCCCAGATAACAACAACAAGCCATTACATGTACCTATATTAAATTGCAAC
Organism: Timandra comae; assembly: GCA_958496195.1. NCBI lineage: Eukaryota > Metazoa > Arthropoda > Insecta > Lepidoptera > Geometridae > Timandra > Timandra comae. Next base: position 8,183,896 of record OY292370.1, read on the forward strand.
GAAAGTACATGACTAATTAATCATAATTAATGAAATACCTAAATGGTTACGTTATTTAAAATAAGAATAATTCGCTTTTCGTACAACATATCGCGTTGACGCGTTTACGCTGGGGCATAGGTCACGATTAAAAACTCCTTTCGACTGAATCTAACTGATTTAGTTGTCATTCATTGGTTAACGATTTAAAATAAGAATTATCAATTCTGTCTAATAATTGATTTACCTGTGGATTATACGACTACTGGACTAGTCCAGGGATTCAGAACTTTATTATTAGATAGTACAATCCTTACCTAATTTAAGCACCTAGCTATTGGTACTTAATTCACGTGATTTTAATAATTAAAATAAGATGGTATTTACGAAACAGGCATTACGAGTACTTATATCTATTTGAGATTAAGAAGTAAGTACTTACTTACTTAATTCTGTTTGTAAGTAGTTACTTCTCTGGAATTGTTACGGTTTATGTTGTGCTGTCGAAAGTCTTCAACCATTGTGTGACCAGCGATGACCTACAGAACTGAGACATGGTCTCTTACTAAGAACCTAATCAGAAAGCTCAGAGTCGAGTCGCTCAGCGTTCTATGGAGAGGGCTAGTTTCCCTGCGTGATCGAATCCGCAACGAGGAAATCTGCAGGAAACGAAGGTGGTCGATATATCGATCCAACGGATTAGTGCGCTGAATTTTCAATAGGCAAGGTGCATAGCAAGGAGAAATGATGGTCGATGGAGACCACGTAGGTACTTAGGTACTGGGAATCGCAGTGTGGGACGACCGCCTACCCGATGAATGGACGACCTGGTAAAGGTTGCCGGCAACCGTTGGATGCAGGGTGCAATCAACCGTCCCCGCTGGGAATCATTGGGAGAGTCCAGCTGTGGACAAGTATAGGCTGATGATGATGATGATGACGTTTGGCCGAGACATAGCAGGGGCTTTCGGACGTAAGAATATAAAGAAATTTAAAAAACCAAAGTGGTGAGTGAACAAGTATAATATGTACCTACAAAATTATGCTTCTAATTGGAGACTTGACTCCGTTGCAAAATATGAGAAAGTAATACATAAATTATGGCAGAATAGTTTATGGTCGTAGCTTCCCGATTCGACGAAAAAAAGTATTATTTAAAAGTCTGTCATTGTTACCGACTGACAGTGACAGCGAAGCCATCAGAAACACTGACACTTGACAGATATGACATGAACATTTAAAAAAACTCGAGCAAGTGTACCGAATGTAAACAAATAAATTAATTTAATTTCAAAAGTAAAAATTGACTGATTGCCTACATTTTAATTAATAAATAACTAACAAAAGTGCTATAATGTTAAAAAGAACGTTTCAATCTTGCGTGACTATTAAAAGAAAAGATGTTTTTGTGACAAGTTTGAGGTTAAAACACAAACTAAATAAAACTAAAAGTGACGAAAAACCACCTCCCAGACTTGCACAAGATGTGTTGCATTACCTCGATAGTTTACCTGAATATAAGGGCATTAGGGATAAGTTACCTAACTCATTATTGAGAAAGTTTAAGAGTCCGGAGAGTATGTATCTAATAAATAGAAAAACTGCCAAAGAAATATCAAAAACTCTAAAGGTTCATCTTGATTCTGAATCACCTATAATAGAAGTAAATCCAGGGTTGGGACTTTTATCTGAGGAACTAGTTAAGTGTCAGAAAAATAATATCTACATGTATGAATCATTGAATCACTTCAGTCCGTACCTTAGTGTAAGTATTTTTGATTAACTAAACAAAATAATTAAGGTCACCGCCTATTTTTCCTCAAGAGGAGTGATGCCTATTGCTCCAGTGGGATCTCACAAGTCGACTTTATTCTTATTATATTTAAAAAATAAGTTCCATATTTGTTTCAGGAATTACAAACAAAATATCCGGGCAGAATAAAATATAAAATAGATGATTTCTTCGGAATGTGGAAACTGGCATTTAAAGACAAAATGGATGATGGTAACAGAATAGCAGAGCTACTCGGAGAACTTTACACTAATGATAAGGGTAAGGAATTAAATATTGCTAATATTTTTATTAAATATTTTTAAGGACACTGTAGTTTCACCCATACTATATAGTTCCCATTCCCATTAGAACATGGATAAAATATAGATATTATGAGATTACATACTACAAACTCAAAAACTTTACCTATTAGTTATTAAGATTATCCTTGCAAGCTTGCCTTATTAATGGCCAGAGTTCACACTGTACAATAAAAAATATCAAAACCTTAAAAAATGTTACAAATTCAAGTTACAATGTTCTAATTAATAATTCCATGGTACAAGCTACAATAAACTGAAATGGTCTATTACTAAGAATACTAAGTAAATATAAATTACCTCATTTCAGATAGACCAGTGAAAATAATAGGATCAATGCCAGGATTGTCGTATGTGAAACATGTGATTAACAATATTGTATTCCACAACACCACCGGCCAGCTCGGCAAGCCGGACCTCTTCATTACTATGCCAGCGCACCAGTATGAGGTTTGTATACCATTTAAATTTAAATAGGTACTCCCAGGTTCATGATTCAAGATCTGTCGAGTAATTATGATGTCATACAGACTCACTATCGAATTATAAGTGTAGTAAAAATTCAGAAGACTAAAAAAACATTTTAACAAAACCCTATCTGAATGATCCTGATGAAGGCCACCGTTTGTGGCTGAAACTAGTCGAGGACTTCGACTATAATCGGTTTGACGTATTCTTTTGGTATATCTCAAATGTGTAGAAAAGCCAAGCCATCGCATATTATACTTTTGGGATGCCTTACTGTTTACGCAAGTCTGCAAGACTGTGATCGTGAAACTGTGATGTACCTATTATGTTTGATCATTATTTTCTAGTTCCTTACAGATAACGAGGTCCAGCTCTCGAAACAGAAGGCTGTGCCGACAATGTTTCAATTGCTGTTCGATTGCAAAGTACTAACAACTGTGCCGAAGGTACATTTCCTACCTTGGACCGACCTGCCGAGCAATAAAAGGGTTACAAAGGTAAGGGCCAAAATCTTTACAAAGTACAATACTTTGATAGAATATTTATTTAATGATACCACAAGCTACTGTTTCGCATGGTAGTAAGCAAGAAGTAAGGCCGTGTCACGGTGTCGGTAGTCCACGGTCCCCACCGGCCGAGAACGGCGTGCCGTGCCGTGCTCGGCGCACAGTTCGATAGTTTGTGTTTCGCCGTTTGTATAATACGCACGTATTATTTTTATTTATATAAAATGGCATGACTTTTAGATTTCGCTAGTGGAAGCACGCCCCGTTCTCTGAGACAAGTCAGAGGAGGACTATAGGGATAAACATTAAAGTGATGGTTGACATCGGTCGTGACGCCGCGCCGCTTACTGGTGGCGGCGCCGGCGCCGCGCCGTAGACATGGGGCCACGGCCTAAGAACCCTAAAGCCCTTTCCCCTTCTGTCTAAGTATAAGGCGAACAATACTGGTTCGAGTCCTGCCTATGCAGTTTTAGTTTTTATCAAAATAGGCCGCAAGACTCCTTTCAGCATTTTTAGCTATTCCTTATAGTTTCGAATTGAATCTACAACACCCACTTGAAAAATTCACTTACACACTCACGTTTATGTTTCAGATGGACGAACATAGTTTGTATCTCGTAAATATAACACAGAAGGACAAGTTGCCGTGCCCACCGGACTACTTGCCTCTACTGTGGTACTTCTTCAAGCCACACATGTTTTCCAAGTCGACTAGAGTTATACCAATGCTTGAGTAAGTTAATAACTTGTATTTTTTGGGTGTCGTACTAACATTATCGACAGTTGTTATGGAGAATTAGAGCCCTCAAAACTAATGTTGGTTTGACCAAAAAATATCACAGTACGCACAAATGACTCAAATACATATGCGCATGTATGTTGGACTCGCCGCCAGCCATTTAGAGGCAGAGGGTGGCGGAATACCGACTAAAACCCCGAGTAGCGATGCCGCCAGTGTGCGTTTGGACTAGCCCACTGAAACTGCATAAGCATAACATCCGCGACGTCATTCACCTCGGAACCAAGGAATATACTTATTACAATTTGTGTTATGTTTAAGACAATGGATCCCCGGTTGTGGAGTGTGGCTGATCACCGGCCAGGACCCGTCGGATTCCAACAAGGCGTTAGCGCCCAACGAACACGACGCCAAACTGCCGCACATGACGATATTCACGGAGTACGGTGATCTCAATCTGAACCAGAAAGTTACTATATTTAAAAAGTAAGGGTTCATGATAATATTGTTCAGATAACTTTGCTTCCCTCGTTTTTGTTGTTGTTATTAGTTATGTCATAGCTTGTTTTGCACGACTGAGAGACAATAGAAAATCGAAATTATTAAAAAAAAAAAAACTTCCTATTAATGATAATTATATAACTTGTAATGTCCTAAAATATATGCTGGTTATCAAAAACTATGTTTAATTTTTATATTATCTAAAGTTAAATAATAGATTTTACTTATTTTGACGATACATTGACTGCAATGTAAATAAATTATAGGGAAAAAATAATCATAGGAAAATCAACTTTAAACCTCTACAATAAGTCCCATTTCATTTACAGATTCATATCATGGCCGGAGTTCGAACAATGCCAGTTTAGAATAACTATGGAGAACAATTTGCCCAAGTTCGTGACACAGCTGGAAGACGATGACAAAGACTCAATCACACATATAGAGGAGATCGTCCCTTCGGATTCTGATACGGAAACATGACAAACTAAAATAGCCCTAAAATAAGTGGCACGTTGGACCTATTGTTCGATACTAAACTAACATCATTGAAAATCGTTACATTGATTAAGAGACTTAGTTTTCATACAAAAAAATGCAATGATTATAATTTTTACTTGCAGTTGGGTAATTAGATACGTGTAATTGCTGAATACACCAAAAAAATGTTTTTAATTAAAATTTTGTTTCTGAAATTAGTCACGTCCAAAACAATAAACAGTCGTTATGTGTTAAAGTTGTTCAGGAATCAATGTAAATAAAACAAATATTCTATAAGGATATATAATGGTGTTTTCTTCATTATTTACAATTATCAACAATAAAATAAGGCATGTGAACATTAAAAGTTAATAAATAATAATGGTAATACGTGTTCAAACAATTTAATTGAAATGCACAATGAGGATGAACGATAAAAAAATACTGTTGTAAATACAATGTGATAAACTAAGGCGGTTAATTTTAATAAATATTTCATTTATCTAAAAATAGTTTCATTATTTTTTTGTTAATGAGATGCTTATACGCTCCTTCTTATTGGGACGCCATGACTAATCTGATAGTCAAAGGACTTCAAAGAAAACCTAGAACCAACTGGATATCGATCACTAAGGGCCGATTTTTCCATCGCCAGATAACTTTATTCGACGAATAATTTTGAAATTTTGACAGTTCCTTCATACAAAAACTGTCAAACGTCAATTTTATTCGTCGAATAAAAGTTATCTGGCGAAGGAAAAATCGGCCCTAAATAACTTAAGATCTTCTGAGAAAAAATTTCGCCATTTTACAAAGGATGCGATTACAGCGACACTGTCACGGGCACAGAAAAGATTGTGGCTCAATACAATAATCTCAAAAACGCACATTCATATTGAAATGGCAATCAACTTCCTTGACGATGGCTTGACAAGTGACTGACATATTTGGTTGGTTGACAAGTGACTGACGTCATCGTCATGGCGTCCGTTTGAGTAAGAGCTATTACTGTAAACATACTACTTTAGAAATGGTTGGATATGTCCGACTAACATATTAGCTACGTAAGTAACCACCTATCTTTAGTACGATTTACATCAAACGGATCGCAAAACGTATTTTATAGTTAAACAAAATTGAACCTTATTAGCAGTGATCAAAGTTCATTATTCAAAGTAGCGTAACAGAGATCCGATTGATAATAATTCAATGCGAATATAAACTTTATCCACTGTAAATACATTTCAATTTCCTTCAACGTCAGCAAAAGAGCGTTGCGATTCTCGGTTTGATGTATCGCACCTAACACAGAACAATTTCACTCTAATCTAAATAAATTTACAAAATTTACATATTATTTCACTTGTATTATAATAATATTCAGACATTATAATAATTAATTTATAATTACAATATTGCTTTTACACATTTTAATCTCTCTGAGCTGTAGGTACAACCTTTAATTACAACAAAAATAATAACACAATATAAATAATAATAACTTATTAAAAGGACGGGATTAATAATCTAATAACTTCACATAATATAGTAGCATTTGATGCGAATTTGATTACAAACAAAATGTTCTAAAACATTATAAAGCTTCATTTTATATTCGACGCGTTTCAGTGTTCTCTATGTACTCGTATATACATAGAATATAAACTAATTTGTCAGCAGATATATACAATATTAATAATCGAAAATAGGCCTTTTCAGTTTCCCGCCACTAATCATATGTGAAATAATTAAAATGTTAAAGATTAATAGAAATATGTCTTTCTTTTAAATTAAATACGTTATCAATATAAATTAATGCATTTAAAAATACTAAAAAACACGTTACACCTCCACCATATTTACAGATGAGAGTATATAATATAAACATAATTAAGTACATAAATCTAAAACAATAGTTTCTTTGTTATAAGTTCTGGAAATGTCTGCTGTTGTACGAACTGTGCCCGCTCGCTTTGGGCGTGATATAGTTTAGTGTGGGTATATCTATGGGTACTTGGTTCGTTTTTGAGGAGAACTTGTTTACATTGCTATTTTTTTGTATATTTGAGTTGGTGTGAACGTTTAGGCTGATGGTGTTGAGACCGTTCTGTGGCTTGACAGTGGGGCTTGATACGAAGTCCGTCCATTCATCGTCGTCGGCGAAAACTGGCGCTTTTTTCGGCTGTTGCTGTTTCGGCTTGCTTGACACGAACTCCCCCCAAATGTCGTCATCAGCCGGTTGATGGTTCACAACTTTATGAGCGTGTACGGGCGACGCAACCTTACTAGAACCTCCCACACTCAAGTCACTTTTGAGCGACTGCAACGTTTCAACTGGGTTAAACCTTGACAAATCTTGCAAGTCTATCCCAGGGTTTGGCCAGTTTATCTGCGAGTAACTCTCCAATGACAACGGTTGTAATATCTGCGCCGTCTTTTGGGGTTTCACTGCCGACGTTACGTTAGCTACCATCGGCTGTATCAAACTAGACGGAACTTGATTTGTTAATGATGATGACGATTTGTTAGGTGTAAGCGTTGCCGAATTTGAAGTACTTAATGTGCTTGGAATATTGCTGTTGATAGATGAAACGTCAGACTTAATTTCAGATTTTGGGAATGCGTATTCGAAGTTTGTTAAAATCTGTGACGATTGGCTTGATGGAGGAATGTGATTGAATGTAGTGCTTGGTAAGCTGTTAAAAGTATCAATGTTGGAAGTGTTAGGTGGTGCAGACTGAAATGTATCAAAATCGTCATCGACCTCTTGGCTGTTCGATTGAGCCTTCGGTACAACTTCTGGATGTGTTGTTGTGTCTTTGCTTACAACATTACTTTCTACGTTTTTACTTTCAGGTACTGAGATCTTATCATTACTCCACGCAGAATTAGAAATGAAATCGGAAAAGTCTTCGAATGTCTCCTTAACTTCTCCGGGGTCTGGCCAATTGAGGGTGGGCATTAAAGGCTCCATCTTTATAGGTTGTAACACTTGCGTTTGATAGGTGACGTTGGGTTTTAGAACTGTTTCTGGCTTTGTCTCTTGGGGCGGTTCTTGTGGTACATGAGGGGGTGGTACTTCACTGCCTCTAAAGTCTTGGAACTCCCAATATTCATCCTCATCTTTGCTTTCTTGTGGAGTGTTAGAGGCAATAGGAGAGTCGACTTTCTTCGTTTCAATAGCTGTCTGTGGTAAAAGTATAGGAGGTACTCTATCATAATGTATAGTCTTAGATCGCGGTGTTTCCGAGTCTGTTGGCGTGAATATGTGAGTGTCCGGCAAGTTGATTTGTCTTAGAGGTTGGACGTTGAGTGTGGACGAGTATATTTTATCGGATTTAGGAGATATGGAAGCTTCAAATACGTCTAAACTGGTCGGTCTCACTTCTGCTGGCGGTTCATTGTCTGTGTTACATGCTGTAATGTAAAAATGTACAAGTTAGTTATCGAAATATTGATGATACAACAATAAATTGTGTAAAAGGTTTCCTTTACACTTGTATCAATCAAGGTCAAGCAAATTACTACGCATCTTTCCCTTTATAAGTTAATGTTAATTATAAGTAGTAACCTTCCTTATATAAATCTTTCCATCTTATAATAAATACCTGTACTTTAGAATAAACCTTAGAGTCCACAATTTACTCAACCAAAAAGTTAAATATCAGCTAGCTTTGCCCTGCCATTTTACTCGCGATTCCGAGTAATTTCGGAATAAAAAGTATCCTACGTATTCATCCAAGGAATAACCCAGTAAATGTACTATATTGTATACAATTCCATTCAGGCGTCAAAGAGTTACAAACACATACACACAAACAATCGTCTTTTTAATATTAGTGTGACTTATCTACTACCAATTACTTACCCTGATTTAGTAACTCAGAAATCTTGAGGGTGGAATGATTGTGAGCCATTTGGTCAAGGGTGGCCATAAGGTGCTCTAAGTCTAGGAGTAGGGCTTCGGCGTAGGTGACTATAGGGAGGGGATCAAGCGAAATATACAGGTGGGGAGTGAATCCATGTGCAAGACATGCAAAAAAATGTTTCCATGTGAGAACATTAGTATGAGAACATGTGATAGCATTAAAGTTATACTTTTAAACATGTGATAGCATTAAAGTTACTTTTAAAACATGTGTTAAATTTACTTTGAAAACATTTAAAACATGTGATAGCATTAAAGTTAAAACATGTGTTAAAGTTACTTTGACTTTAGTGTGAGAGCATTGTTAACACTTCCTCAAGTTCATTGTAAAACATAATTTTTTATGTGTTTACATTTTGTGCGTATAGCAGTGTTGTAGCTTAGTTATACGGTGCCGGTCCACTTGGTTCAGTTTTGGCTATCTAGCTTCATCTTATGTTGATAATACAATGGAACCCAGGTAATTCGACAAATGTTTTGTAGGGCAGTGTCAGTTTATCAAAGTCAGAGATAAAGGAATACCCAAGACCCCTATCATTAAGTTATTTTTGAAGAAGAGCCGCTTGCTTTAGTAAAACATACAAATTAAACATTAAGACATCATATAATAGTATTTTTTTCGAAATCTTTGAATGCAGTTTTTATTTTTACTAAAATCGGTGACATGATTCCTAAGAGTACATCTTTGTATCTCTTATAGTTTCAGTTTTATTTGGGCTTTCCAGTATAAGTTGCAACCTGTTCAAAATAGTCTTTAAATAAGCCACATAAGACAGGTTTCAGATTACCAAGGTTCCAATGTATACAATACTTTATTTAGCAGATACTTACACCTGCACACGCGAGGATCTTTACATGGCCACTGATAGTGCTATATCGATGACCAAGTTCTGGTCCTCAAATATATGAGTCGACACGCAAAGAAAAAGAAGCAGATACTCACACTCTTGACCATCAGATGTGAAAGGATCTGCCCATGTTCCTTCCTTAGATAACGGTTTCTCTGTAGCTACGTCACTCTGGGTCCCAACGGCAGGTGTTGCAGGCTTCTGTGGCTGTAGAGGCGCTACACTCAAGTTGGCCGCGAATTTAGGCGTGTTGTAACTCCACTTTGGACCAAAGAGCTGAAATAAAATCAATATAATGTTACATATTATAGTAAAGAGTGAAGAAGCCAACTAAGTGGCTTAGTTAGTAGTGACTGGCCTATTATGTCAAAGCTTATGAGTTTAATGTCCACTCAAGACAAATACTTGTGTGTGTGAATATGTATTTTTGTCCTGGTGTGGGTTTCTTATAAGTTCTAAGAATACTTTAATAAAAAAAGAAGTATATACTTGTGTTTGTCTAAGTTCCTATCAATTCTAAGTACCGTTTTTATAAAAAAAAAGTGTGTCTAGGAGTCTAATGTACAAGCTTTACTTAGGTTAATACCTAGATCGCTAATAGTGATATGTATTCAATACCAAACAAAACTAAAAACATAATAAAACCTGTTATCTATACCAATAAAATATTTTTAAAATGTCAACTGATATACAGGTTTATAGTGCAGAAATTGTGTATTTAAATATTACAGACTGTATTTGTTTAAGTTACTGATAACATATTTCGTAACCAATAGAATTAAAATTAAAATTATGCAATACATAACTATTGAATCGTTACTAATATTATAAATACAAAAGTAACTCTGTCTGTATGTTACCTTTTCATGGCTAAACTACTGAACCGATTGACTTGAAATTTGGTACAGAGGTAGCTTATGGTCCGGGGTAGAACATAGGCTATGCTTCATCCCGAAATTCCCACGGGATCGGGAACTATGCGGGTAAAACCGCAGGGCACAGCTATTTGTATAATAAGACTAATAAGTATTGATTATACTTACAATATTTCTCGAGTCTATACACAAGGCTTTTAGTAGTGTTTTTTGTCCGAGAGAGTTATTCCAGTTGACCATGTAGGGTTGTCTCACATCTGTTTCTTTCAGTTGTTCCCACGCCACACTCAGACATGACTCCAGCTTACTTTCATACTCATACCCTGGGTCTGGCAGCTCTTCATCAAATATAGTGTTTAAGACCTTCGTAATACTGTCAATTACCTGACTTTCATTGCCAGACATGTGGAAGTCAAGTACGGGGATCTGTTCAAATGGCATAGTTTCTTCTTTTGAGGCAGAATTTTCAGTAACTGTTGTAGATGATTGGAAGTCGTCAAAGTCACCAAAATCATCATTATCGTCATTATTGAAGCCTGTATCTTGATCATTTTTGGATAAATCAGGTTTTGTATTTTTTTCTTCTGGTGGGGTCACAGTATCAAAGTTGGCAATGAAATTACCAAAATCATTTGTTTCTGCTACATTACTCTCCCAAGGGTTATCACAGATTTCAACAGCGGGGGATGATTTAGTGTCGGAACTTACGAATTGGAAATCATCGAAATCACCAAAATCATCATCTGATTCATTTTGTTTTGATTCAACATTTGGTTCAAAGTCATTTTGTTTTGACTCTACAATTGGTTCAAATTCATTTTGTTTCGACTCTTTTATTGGTTCAACAACATTTTCATTAATGAGATCTTTATCATTATTGTTATAGCATGTATCATTATCATTAGACTTACTACAGTTAGGTTCTATAATAGGAGGTTCTTCTAATTCAACATTTTTATCTAAAATTTCCTTTTTGTATTCTGGACTAGGGTTCTCAATGATATTTTCTTCTTCACAAGGACTAGGAGGGCCGCTGTTCAAACTCAACTCTGATATATCATTTTCGGAGCTGACAACATTTTCGGGACTTTCACTGTTTGATGTTCTCTCACTCTCTAGTTTCACAGCAGGTATCGGTGGTTCCTCACTCACTTCCAAATTTAAATCTTCAATATTGATGTCTTCCTCACATTTGACATTGTTTTCAATTGTAATATTGGTCCCAACATAGTTTTGATGATTATCAGTGCAGATATCTGGAATGGTCTCAGGGCTATTGTCTGTTCTACTCTCACTTAAGGTCAAGGCTTCAATATTATTGCATATTAGAACACTTTCGTTTTTCACAACACTAGTAGTAGTGTAAGGATTGAATGTTGTAAAATTTCCATAATCGTAGCCATCATCGTCTTCCTGGGATACTGTAATGTTAATTATATTACAATAAAGATATTTAGAACAAAGATGTACTTAGCAATAACAACATATAACAATAAACCATCAAAGTACCACAAAGGCAATCATTGTGACAGTCGAGCTATTATAATGTTTTGTATTCATGTAAATGATAGAATTAACTCACAATTATATGGTATATCGAAATCTTCAGGTTCCTTATCGTCCTCGCACTGATCAGGTGGCGGAGGGGTGCTACAAACCAGTGGAGGAATCGACATTTTAACAAACACTGGATCAAGGTTTTCCCTAATCACTTTCACACCCGTATTGCTCTCACGTATAAGCTGTTTAAACAATAATATACTGCATAATAAAAATATTATATCTTTCCTGAATAAAATGAAATGGGGACAGCTGTTTTTAATTAATTGACAATTCCACAAAATACGATGAAAATTGAATCGACGAAGGGATGGATGAACGTCGAACGAAATGACATAAAGGTACGATGACATTTGACATTACTAATGGTATGTCAAAGAAACGAAGAAATAATTAATATTCTGTGGTAGAAGAAATAAAAAGATATTTTATTATCACTCTTTAAGGAGACTGCCACTGCTGAAAAAAGTCTAAAAAATGAATATTTTTTATAATTCACATTATTTTAAACGCTTCTATACACACATTTTCAGAAAGGAGAGCCATATTGGCCATTGTGTTGGGTGGGTCCCATACCGCCCGTTTTGTGACAGGCCAGGCCCACAGGCACACAGACAAACCGCAAAGTTAATCGCCACCGTACGCGTGGGAGGGATCGTCGTTGCATTGATCATGCGTGACGTTTGTGGCCTGTGCCGTCTATTTAATTAATTTCTCTTGGTAGCCCAAGCGAGCGAGTGGTTAAGACTAGGCGACTCAGCCGGAATATGCCATGGAATGGCTCGGCGGCCGGCGCAAGGGGCGAATGCACAGATCATTGAGTCTGCTTAGGACTTCCGTCAAGAGAGAGAGATAGTTCTGTCGTCTCGTCCGTGGACGAATGTAAGCCATGTAAGCACAGGCCTTGACAGGCGTGCCTCTATGCTTGGCTTAGCGCGGCGACAGGACGTATGGGTGGGTTTAAATGAGACCTCACCTCTAGACATAGCTCATTGTCTAAAACATGATTATCTGATACGGAAATTTACTCAAATTACAGCATTATTTGCATTCAAAACTTATATTTTTGTCTATAAATAATAAAATCATAAAACAATAAAATCTGAAGTTAGCAGGCAGAATTAAAATATTTTCTGTACCGGCCGGCCTTTCAGCCGGCATAACGTCGTCATTCACTCAATTAATTGTCAGTTCACTCTCGGGATCAACTTTGTTCATTCATTTGAAAAAAGTTAAGTGGTTTCTTGGTTGAGTTTCTCGTAAATAATTTATATTTTGCATGATTTAAGTTTAGTTTGCAATTTTAATTAGCACCATCAAATAGTGCAATCAAACTTTGTTGTCTTAGAACTAGCGGTAAGTTAATTTATCAACAAACATCTTCCAAAAGGCGAAGTTTATATCTGGCTAATAATCTTCCAATTAGACATACCATAACGTTTTTTATAACTGTAAAAAACCGTAAGTATATGTTTTGAGGATTCGTTTTGCTAAATAAAATGTTTTATTACCGATTTTAGGCATAATTTCCGAAAAGAATTTACTTTCTAGCGAAAGTACTGTCACCTCACCTTTGACATGTGTCATTGCTTACGTGTCAGCCGATACCTTCATTTTGTGAAGCACAGTGAATCAGTTTCTGAGATTTCCTTTGAGTTTCTTTATTATTTTTCAAGTTAATATCAAAATTAATACAACTCTCGTGTGCCGCTGTTAGTGTACGTATGTTTCGTCGATACATTGTTCTAAGAACCAACATCTGTGAGTTGTGATTGAACCCTTGAATTTGCCCTTACCTATACTTACCGACGAACATTTTATTTGGCAACAATTATTGTTTTTCGTATTCATTGAAACTCGGCTCGGTATTATTTAAGTAATGAGATTCTTGTTGGAGTGGTTGTGTAATGAGTATTGTGTGTTGTTGGTGTGTAGTTGCATGCAGATCGGATGGAGCTGCAAGCATTGTTGGTGCTGTGCGGCGTAGGGGTGGCCGGGGTCGCCGTGCTGCTGCTCATGGGCCTCTTCTCCACCTCTGGCACCAGCTATGAGGAAGCAATCGCTCAACAAAGGAAGGCTGCCACTGAACTTCTTGCTTTGGCTGTAAACAAAAACAAGCCTAAGAAGAACAACAAGAAAGCTATTAAGAAGGTATAGTTTTTTAATTTAAATTAATATTCTTAGTGTCAGGTTCATTAATAAACCCTGTCTTGACAAAAAAAAGCCACCTTCACAGTTCTACTTGAGGCCTCCATCAACTCCTCTAATTAGCAGGTATAATTATTTATTTATATAATAGCATTTTTTACTTTCTTATAAGATATAAATAACAATGAAATATATTGTCCAGCAAGCAAAAAAAGAGAAGAAAGAGAATGCTGCCGCTGCCACTGGCAGTGAGCAGGAAAGCGAGGCTCCTGCTGAGAGTGGAGTTGAGGATGACCCCACTCCCGCACCAGTCAAGGCTCATGTCGAATTCTGTCCTCCGGTAGTCGTAGACGTACCTAGGGACACTCCACCAAATGTTAAGGTAGGATTTTGTGTTTTTTTTATGGTGTAGGGGACATAATAATACATATTTAAAGTTATTTTTATATATTTAAATCAATGGTTTGGGGTTTTAATAGAAATAACTTTAATTTATTCTGAATTCATGGGGCTGAGTGATCATTATTTATTGCCTTTTAAATATTAAAAAATTGGTTTGTGTTTTTTATAGAAATAACATAAAATTATGTCAAGTTCATGGGAGCATTATTAATTGCCTTATGTTGGTATCACGCTTTGTAATTCAAGTTTTTGCTTATCCTCTGGGAATTTTTGGGATAAAACAATAATACTTCAATATTTCCAATTTAAAGAACACAGAAAAGTTTCTTGGCACCATTGCCAAGAAACCCTGCCCTGCCTGTGTAAAATAAATAATAAAATTGACACTTTTACTATAATATTCTGTAATAGGTATTGGTATTTAAACTTGTAAGCCAGGTATCTTTTAAATAATAAGTTAATTCTACAGAAAATGGTGCTTTCGTAACAAGATATAATTAAAATAAGTAATACCAATCACATTTCACTTGAATGTTGCATAAAGTTGCATGTCGACTTTTACTTTTCATACAAACCCTTAATACTTTCATTTTACTCAATAAATTAACAAAATAAACATCGAAACTAAATAATAAATTAATAACTATAATCTCTTATTCTTTATTTAATTCAAATCTAACTGTAAATAGAATATTGCAACTTAAAAATTAGGTAAATAAGTAAAGGATTTACATGATAATAGTTATTTACGTAAATTGGTATAAACATATGTTTTCATGGTTGTCTCTATTTGTATTTGAATGTCATTGAACCCATTCAGGGCCATGAGTTGTAAACATTATGTGTACATAATTTGAGAGAATCTACATAGTCGTAATTAGGGTTGCCACCTCTTCTTTACTTAGATAACTTTATAAAAATGTCAGGAATATTGTAATATTTAGGTTATCTTTTTACTGTTTAATTTGTTTTTATTTTCGTCTTTTATTATTTTTGAAATATTAGGAGCTATGACATATTGAGATTGATATTTACTAATGCTGCACAGTGCACATGCTTTCCAGTCACACTTAATGACAAAAAAAGTATTTAAAAAAATCACTTAATGTCTAGTAAAATAAAGTCAACTTATATAAAGTATGGCAAATGCCCACATCAATGATTATTAGATATTAGTACCATCAAGAGGAATAAGCGTCATTATCACGCTTGCCTGATACGTATTGGTGATCTTTGAGATTTGCTTACAAATAGGACTTGAAATAGTGTTGGGTGGCAACCCTATAGCTAATCCATGTTGTGTTGTCTATTGTATATAGTGTGTAAGTACAGCTACAGCGTTGTCCTCACAGATCCGCAAACGCGGCAAGGATCCTAAAGTAAAGCCAATACTATTAAACAAAGAGGATCCGAGCTGTGTTAGCGATCCGACCTCTGTGCCGGCGACCTCCACACTCGCTAACCATTTCGAGGAAATGCATCCAAAGGACGAATTCGAATTGTTGCAATCCACACTCGCAGCTGAAAAAGTGAGTGGTAACAGCGTGCGTCTATGTTGTATATGTCCAGTATGTTAGATACGCGATCAGGTTCTAGTAGGATCCAGAACTTTCGATCGTATACGATTTGTTGGACGAAATTGGATTGTTTTGACTTGAATATCGTCTTAACTTTGTTATTTTTAATAACAGCGCCCCGAGGTTTCACCCAGGTTGTTTCCGTTTCCATAAGAACATGGAGATATAATATTCAAAAATAATGTGGCTTTCAAATTCACTAATAATGTAACTTTATCTTGAGAGGCCATGCCTTGTCGTAACACAGTTTCAACTAGCACGGGAGGTATGGTCTCGAAAATTGCATCACGTGTATTATTATTGAAGCAAATGAATTTTAATAAATGATTTGATTTTTGATTGAGCTTCATCTTAGTAAAAGAATTTTCATAATCGGCTCAGGAGATCCGGAGATTGCCCCTAATACTCACAAACTTTACTTCTTTATATTATTAGTCGAGAGTAGAATAGATGACGAATTCGGAAGGTCAATTGGTCACACACATTATCCAATTCCATCCAATAAATCGAATAGGATAGGAAGGTATGGAGAGTACTTTTATGTGTTTCCATGTTTGTATTTTAAAATATATCATTAACTATGTGGTGGTTATAATAGTTTTATATGCTTCTTAGTTATTTTATTATTATTACATAACGTGATATTTTTTCCATTAATATAAACATTTTCATTGAATAATAAAGTTCGAAATGCATGTTGTTATTAATTTTTATCACTCGATTGTATCCAAGTCATGTTCTAACGTGCACGCGTACATTGTACTTACGTCAATAAAATTTGAATGCCGCATGAATATTTTATTAACTCTGACACTCGACTTTGATTTGTTGGTTTTATAAGTCGTCTCATTGACTATTGTGATAAGGGTGATGCTAGCATGCACTCGCAGAATGTTACATTTGAATTTCAAACTTGTTTATAGATGTTACGAGAAATAGGGTATTTTGATTTGATATTCATGTATTCTTTGTTTCTTGTAGCGTTTTGCGAGTAGAACGCTTTATTTAATTTTAAAGTATTTTGTAAAATCACCCTGTGGACACACACACACACCAGGTGGGGACATTATATAAGCTGATGATGATGGCAGTACTTTGATTAATATTTGGAAATCAATTAGAAGTTAGATAAATTACAACACTGCTGTTTATTAATTAAATTTTAATAAAATCAATTAAATTGAAAACAAGCACCCAAACTTTGCCTCCATCCACAGTCTCTGGTATAGGAGCTATGTACTTACGACCCTTATAATTAATAGGATAGCATGCTTCGCGATTTTAGCAGCCAAAATTTAGTTGTCTCGCTTAACATAGCCCCTATTTTATAACAATTAGTTTGCATCAACATGTATTGTATACCTTTAATATTATCGCTAGACGCTTAGACTTACAATAGTTCATTTTAGTTGCAACTCATTAAAACATTAGCTTCAAAAATAATCCTAGCAATAACTAAAATTCTCTATCTTAGTCTCAAGAGAAGGTAGAAGAAGTTGTCGAGAAGAAAGAAGCGAAGGCTCCTAAACCTGTGAAGGCTAAGAACCAGGCGCCTAAAGTGACGCCTCCGGTGGAAGTGGCGAAGGAGGAAGCGCCCCGCGAGAGACACAACAGCGGCGATGCACCTAAGGAGCAGAGGAAAAGTATGTACTTGCACGGTCAGCGTCAGATAAAAGGTACCCAACCAAGGGGGTTGACAAATCTCATCCTCGCAGGATTAATGCCATACGCAATGATGACAATACTAAAGTGAATATTACCAAGGGTACCTTATATCTGATACTGACTGTATATAAGTGATTTTAGGGGTTGAATGATGGCTCGCACACCGAAGCAACAATATGTTTGAGGCGACAATTATTTTCCGCATAGAAATCCGTTTTATATCAAAAATTGAGTAGACCAAATAACTGAGGGGGAATATCAAATAAAAGATGCAATCGATTTATAAATTGTTATATTGTCAACATTTATATAAAGTGCGGGCGTTAGTTTAGTGCCCCTATAGTCGTATAAATGAATAGTTTTTAATCTTTATAACACTTTATCATACATATATCGATAAACAATATTGAATACCATTATGTTTATTACCCACATCATGAGAATCAGAAACTAAGCACACTTGCACAAACATGTACCAGACAAAGATAAATATGGATTACACAAATATTTACTTCGTGCGGGGATCGAACTCGCTGAAGGACGTTGTTATCTAATTAAATGACAAACATGAGTATATGGAGTAGATATCGAAAGAATTGTTTTGAAATGAGTTGAATCGTGGGCGCGGAGATACAGTTTATTTGTATCATATCGAAATTATTTATCTGACCACTTAACTTAGTTGTGTGTGAATTACGATCACATGCGTTAGTTATCGTTTGACCTTTGAAAGCATGCTTACAATGTATCTCCAACTAAATATATCGGTTAATGATGTACGAGGGGGGGTCAAAAAGTTCGCGGAACGGAGGGGAAGGGGGGTGAAATAAAATACTGTACTATTTTTCTTTTTCAATATATTCCCCCTTAAGTCGAATACATTTTTCAGATCTCTCTATTAACTTATTAATACCGTCGAAAAAAAATGATTTGTCTTTGTCCTCAAAATAGGCCGAAATCGCCGACTTGACTTCTTCATCATCGGAAAATTTCTTCCCCCGAAGCTCTTTTTTTAATTTGGGAAATAAAAAATAATCACAGGGGGCTAAGTCTGGACTATAGGGAGGATGGTTTAACATTTCGAAGCCACAGTGATGAAGGGCAGCCATCGCAACGCGGCTCTTGTGTACCGGTGCGTTGTCATGCAAAAGCAGCACACCCTTTGTCAACTTTCCCCGCCTTTTCTCCTTGATTGCTTCTTTTAATTGTCTTAGTAGATTAGCGTAGTATTCTCCCGTTATAGAAACACCCTTATCTTTATAATCTATTAATAAAATACCCTCTGTATCCCAAAAAACAGTTGCCATGATTTTTCCAGCCGATTGTGACACCCTGTATTTCTTAGGGGGGGGCTGACCCTTTTTATGCCACTGCATAGACTCTTGCTTCGACTCAGGCTCATAATGATGAACCCAAGTTTCATCTGCAGTAACAAGTCTTGCAAAAATTCCTTCCTTGTCGGCGCTACAGAGGTCTAAAAACTCCTTTGAATACTCGACGCGCAGCTGTTTCTGTGGTGGTGTGAGCATTCTTGGCACCCATCTTGCGCTGACTTTTGACATCCCAAGATTGTCGTGTAGAATATTTAAAATGGTTGTAGGTGATACTCCAACCATTTCTGCAAGTTGTTTCTTCTTCAAACGAGTATCCTCCAGTATAAGATTCTCCACTTTTTCAACGATGTTTGAGGTGGTGGCCTCAATCGGCCGTCCTGAGCGAGGGTCGTCTTCAAGAGACTCTCTGCCTTGCTTGAAAAGGCTATTCCACTTGTACACCATGGTTTTCCCAGGGCAAGAGTCCCCGTATACTGATAACATTTCTTCCAAAATTTTCTGAGGTGGTTTTCCTTGCTTAGTGAGGAACTTTATGACGGCACGAAACTCGATTTTTTCCATGTTCAAGTTTTTCTTCCGGATTCACTTGTTTGATCGACGACAGGTCAAAGGTTATTGACACAATCAGGTTCAAACTTGGCATATATACTCACAAAGAGTTGCTCATTAGTTACTACCTGCGGCAGGTCCCCCACCCCCCGCTATCCCCTCCATTCCGCGAACTTTTTGACCCCCCCTCGTAAGAGATGTTTTCTTGGAGATAATTATAGGCGTCTTCAATTATAGGTCTCCTTTTGCAAGCTCTATGACCTTCACAAGTGTATCTAAGAATAAATGATTTGATCCGTACTCCAGTTTTTCTACAAAGATTCTTTATATGAAATGAAGTTACCACATTATATTCTAATACATATCCATAGAGGTTATTGTTATCATTGTCCTGCCCATATTTTAAAACTTCATAAAGTAAGCATTTATGTCACTCAAAGTTTCAATAAAAAAAAACTCTGGACTACGTTTTCGCCTGTTTCAGATAGGAAATTTTACCTAAATCAGTCAAGCCATCCTAGCATAACTGTGCGTGATAAAATATATAGACACCACGGAATAATATCGATTTCGCGAGCATGACCAAATGAATTATGGCGTGGTACGATATGATAAAATTAAACATGGCGGGTATTTTCATCATATTTTGACAGTTGTTGTCGATAAATTGCTTTATCTATCGCGTTTTCGAAGTTATGCTAGCCCGGCAGTAATATACAAACTTGCACACTCACAATATTTCAAAAAAATAACCACAACCAAATAATTCCAGTCAACAAAAAACCCGAGAAGAAACCCGAGAAGCCCGTTGAAGAAGTCATAGAGGTCCGTGAAGAGGTAGTCCCACCTCTCAACGTGCCTCAACCAAGCGAGCTGACTACGGACAAGCTGTTGAAACAAGCGCTGGTGACGCCGCCCGCTGCCGCTCCGGTGGCCGCTACTTCGACTCCGCCGGGAGGCAAGAAGAAGAAGAAACCCGAGCCGAATGTGCTTTCGCTAATGGGTTAGTACTTATATGTGATGAAATTTTTGATTCTAAGTTAATGCCGAAATATTTTGGCCTCTACAAAGGTGTGAATAGAAATAGCGCGTCGATGTTTTACCCATTTAAAGGTTATGTAGTATAGTTTTGGGTAATGTACCAAATTTCACATAAAACGGTCCTTTAAATTCGAAGTTTATTCAATACATAAAATCTGATGCATTTGCATGCGGCAGCGGAATCGGCAAAGTAGTACGGCAGAGTTTCACATACCTATACCTATGTCATTTATTTATATGCTATTTTTTACATTTGCTAAGTCTCACTTTAACACTAGCTAAATAAATAGTTGCTGTATATTTCAGTCATTCATTGCCGCATGTGAATGCGTCGGTGAACTAACATCCTAAAATTATAAAAAAATATCGTATGTCCGTATAAAAACTTATGTTCGTATCTCCATAGCGGGTGACAGCGGCGGCGTGAACATCGGCGAGCTGGTGCGCGTGGTGCGCGAGGCGGCGCTCTCCCGCACCGAGATCCAGATCCTCACGGACGCGCTGCTCAACAAGCACCACGACACGCTGCCCGAGCACTCCGAGTGGACAGAGGTATACCAAATTATATACGCACACTATTCAATCAAAATTTATTTATAATTGTTCATTTATTTACGTCTAAAACATGGGCTCAACCAAGTTTGATTAAATTATTATTGTACATATTATTTAGCTATAAGTTAAGTTTTTGTGACCATTAACGTAATTAACATTTTCGTTGACAGGGACCCAACGACCCAATGCAGAAACTGAAGAAACAACTCGCCGACAAAGAGAAGGCTCTCGGCGACGAGATCGAAGCATCGCAAGCTCTGCACGCTAAACTGAAGGAGTTGAGGTACTTATACCTAACATAACGTAATCAATCGTCATCTGCAGTGATTCCGCACCGATCCAAACTCGAAACTTAAAAAAAAACGAGCTAACTCCCACCTCAAGGTTCGGCAACACGTAGTCACGTTCCATCACGACCTGTCTGCTTGATCTGAAAATAAACAATTTCGCCGGATTTTCGCCAGTCTAGATGTTCAGCTGCATAATAATGTATTGTGCTACAGGAACACCCTTAACGCGGAGCGTCGTACGGCGACCAACAGCGCCCGCGCGGCCGAGGCGGCGGCGGCAGCGGCCCGCGCCGAGCTGCACACGCTGCAGGCGCGGCTGCAACGCCTGCTCGACGACAACCACGCCATCGCGCAGGAGAAACTTATGGTGAGTGAACTACTTGGGGTGTGGCATCGGGCATGTGTGTGGATTTAGTTTATGTGACGTGTGAGTGAGGTTAGTTGTGCTTGTCTTATGGGTGATGTATGTGTGTCTGAGCTACGTTCGATTTGTGTATGATGTATGTCTGAGTTGTATTCGACTTGTGGATGAGTGGTGTGTGACGTGAGTGACGTGTGTGTGACGTGTGTGTATGTGTGGTTGACGTGTGGGTGACGAAGAGGGACGTATTCGTGTCGTCTGGTTTACGTATGCGTGCCACCCATACGCCCACTAACTGGCGTGGCCCGCGCGCAGGCGGAGAGCGCGCTGCTGTCGCAGGTGTCGGGGCTGCAGGGCGAGTGCCAGGCGCAGGCGCTGGAGGCGGCGCAGGCGCGGCTCGAGGCCGCACAGGCACGAGACGCCACCATCATGGCGCAGCAACACGCTGCCGATATGGCACAGCAACTACAGGTACACACGCTACATTAATACACTCTACAAGATTCATATACACAACTCATGCAAATGATAAACAAAAGACGCGATGTCAATTATACCATCCGTACGCGACGCAGTGGCCGTTTTGTCACGCACTTGTTCGCTGATCGACGTACAGATAATAATATGACACCCGTTGTTAGATCTTAGCATGGGCACTCTTCAATTTATTTTCATGAATATGTGTAAATTAATATGTTGTATATTAGTATTTACTTAAACTTTTATCAATCAATTTTCTAACAGGAGGCAACCTGTACTTGTACCGAGCTTGAAAACCAGCGACAGATGGCCGTGCACGCGGAACAGTTGGCA
This sequence comes from Timandra comae, assembly GCA_958496195.1. NCBI lineage: Eukaryota > Metazoa > Arthropoda > Insecta > Lepidoptera > Geometridae > Timandra > Timandra comae. The sequence continues at coordinate 8,206,609 of OY292370.1, forward strand.
CAACAGGAACTCAGGCAGGCGCAAGAGAGGCTCTTAGGTATGTTGGAATAAGGACTATAGTTCGCTGATTTAATTTACGAACACACACAAGCGGCGTCCTGTAGTTTTAAACGCGCGGAACTTGCCCCTTGGAAAATTTGAGAAAAATGAAGCCTTTCACAAATTCTAGTATATCTCTACCAAATTTCATTTGAATTGGTTCAGTAGTGAAAGTGAGACAGACAGACAGAGTTACTTTAGTATTTATAATATTAGTCTAATAACTTGTCACAATATAAATGCGACTTTATGATATTGATAAATAATGTTTATTTTGTAATGCAGCAATGACTGAACTTCAAAATGAAGTGCAGCGATTGTCGAGTCTAGTTCAAGCGGCTGAAGCGAACGCTGAAACGGCTAAGGAGGAAGCTGAAAAACAGAAACAACAGGTAATGAAAATATAACCTAAAATTGTACACAATACAATATTATCTTCAGTCCTTACTTCTTACTATGTCTACTCAAAAAGTTACATACTTTTAGAAATCTACTGACTGACTGACAGTATATTAGACCAGTTGTTACCCTGTGTAACCTCAATAAGGCTCAATCGAGGATGAAGATACAATTACAATCCCAGAATTGTTTATATATAGGACATTGAAAATTACATTATTGTCGTCACCACTCTGTATAGCAGTTGATGATTTAATTAAAGATCAAAAATTAATTCGTTTCTTTGTACTAACTGTTTCACTATTTATTGATTTCTTTGATTTACACAAACACTACACATTGAAATAAAACACTTAAACGAATTTTTGTCTTGGATATATTTTGTTAAAGTTTCATTATTCTCTCAACTAATATACAGTTGGGGATTTTTATAAACATCAAATATTAATTCATATTTTTACAATGACAGTTGTTAAATGACATCGCGTCATTGCGAGAACAACTGGCCGCGACCGAGTCGGAGCTGGCGGAGGTTAAGCAGATGAAGGCGGCGCCCGCGCAGAATGGACTACCCACTAACGACCAACACAAGGTAAGAAATATACAGGGTGTCCCGTTAGTAGTGGACCAACGGGATGTGGGGGATAGGGGAGACCGTTACCTACCAGAATCACCAAAATTTATTGTCCTAGGCCTCATAGTTTTGAAGTTATAACGTTTTTTAGTAAGTAGGTGAAATTATCGTACTATGTGCACATTTTTCTTAATTCTACAAAATCTATTACTTATTTTGATGTTATTTTTATTCAAAGGCGTTAAGAATACATAGGTTTTTCTAATTTAAATCATTTTTTAGTGTAGTTATCATTAACATTAAAATTAATCAACAAAACAAGTGCAATTGTTAAATTTCAAAATACTCTAAGTGGTATTTGAGCTGAGCTGGTGTAAAAAAAATGTATTGTAGCCTTGTGGCACTTTATTTTAAAAACATCTACATATCATAAGGATTACAAAAACGTATAACACTGTGGTTTCAAATGAGTAGTTTTTTATTTTAACTAATATCAACGTAAAAGGGGACTTTTGAGAGAAAACAAAAATTCATTGCTAATTATGGAAATTCGTTTATTACTCAGTTTATTTTTACATTAAGGGTTCAAAATGCTTTTCTTTAGCTCTTGTGCATTAAAACATCTTCGTATAAAGTCTTTTTGTAAACTTTTTTGAGCTCTTTGATGTTTTTTTATCAATTCAGCAACATGATTGAAATTTTGTGATAACTCTCTTCTTATCAGAAATATTTGTATCATTAACTGCTTCTTTGAGGAAACCCCATAGAAATTAATCCAAAGGATTCAAGTCGGGAGATCGTGGGCTATTTCATGGCCGATCGCTGGCCATGAAATAGTACCTTCGCGTCCAAACCATCGATTTGGGAACGTCTCATTCAAAAATTCAGTCACTTACTGTGAATAGTGGGCAGGTTCACCTTCGTACTGCAACATTCGTACGTGCTTCTTAACTTAACGAAGATGTTGGTTATGCACAAGGCCTGAAACTGCGCGGAACCACATACTCTCGCGTACTTCTTAACTTAATTCGAAGATGTTGGTTATGCATAAGGCCTGAAACTGCGCGGGAGAGAATGTGGTTGCAGTACGAAGGTGAACCTGCCCACTATTCACAGTAAGTGACTGAATTTTTGAATGAGACGTTCCCAAATCGATGGTTTGGACGCGAAGGTACTATTTCATGGCCAGCGATCGGCCATGAAATAGCCCACGATCTCCCGACTTGAATCCTTTGGATTATTTTCTATGGGGTTTCCTCAAAGAAGCAGTTAATGATACAAATATTTCTGATAAGAAGAGAGTTATCACAAAATTTCAATCATGTTGCTGAATTGATAAAAAAACATCAAAGAGCTCAAAAAAGTTTACAAAAAGACTTTATACGAAGATGTTTTAATGCACAAGAGCTAAAGAAAAGCATTTTGAACCCTTAATGTAAAAATAAACTGAGTAATAAACGAATTTCCATAATTAGCAATGAATTTTTGTTTTCTCTCAAAAGTTCCCTTTTACGTTGATATTAGTTAAAATAAAAAACTACTCATTTGAAACCACAGTGTTATACGTTTTTGTAATCCTTATGATATGTAGATGTTTTTAAAATAAAGTGCCACAAGGCTACAATACATTTTTTTTACACCAGCTCAGCTCAAATACCACTTAAGAGTATTTTGAAATTTAACAATTGCACTTGTTTTGTTGATTAATTTTAATGTTAATGATAACTATAGATGTAAAGCCGGTTATTAACGATTTTAACCAAGCGGTTAAAAATGCATTTTTCGTTAATTAACCGTTTTTAACGGTTAATTAACCGCATTTTAAAAAACCACCGCTAGATGCCGCTAGCGGCTTGAAATGTGTATATGTACCGCGCGCGCGCGACTCGCGAGTTACGCGATGATGCTTGCTTCATTATAAAAAAAATATAGAAGTTTTAAAAAAATAGTATTAAAAATTGTATAAAAATAAAAAATATTTATAAAAGTTATTGTGATTTCAAAGTTCCTGTGATTTTTTTATCCATCGGATATGCAGATTAAGCATCCTTTTTCGTCGCAGCCGGATAATTAACCGTTAATAACAGCATTTTATTGGTAGCTAACCAATAGATTATACATCCTTTTTCGTTGTCGCAGTCGGATAATTAACCGTTAATAACCGCATTTTATTGGTAGCTAACCAAAAATTTGGTTAATTAACCGTAGCTAACGGGTTTTTTACAACTATAATGATAACTACACTAAAAATGATTTAAATTAGAAAAACCTATGTATTCTTAACGCCCTTGAATAAAAATAACATCAAAATAAGTAATAGATTTTGTAGAATTAAGAAAAATGTGCACATAGTACGATAATTTCACCTACTTACTAAAAAACGTTATAACTTCAAAACTATGAGGCCTAGGACAATAAATTTTGGTGATTCTGGTAGGTAACGGTTTCCCCTATCCCCCACATCCCGTTGGTCCACTACTTACGGGACACCCTGTATAGGTACTATAAATATGTATATTTTATAATAACTCTTAATATGACAACTGATGTTGATGAAATGTATAAATCTGGAAAAATACATAAACAACTACAATTCTAATGTAAGAGTGGGTGCTTTTATCGTTGCAACAGGTGGCAACTTCCACTACCTGTTTCTGTTCAAAACAGTATAAACTATTGTCCCAATATTCACAAAAATATAGCAGTACTAATGTGTAAATCGCAATGTAAGATAAATTTACAGAGAAGTAAGTATTATTAATAATTATTCATAACCATAGGCAGCAGAATTAGCTAAAGTGGAGAGCGTAGTAGAAAGTCTGCGAAGTGAATTGGATGCTGCACAGAAATGTTCGCGGGAACAACGCGAGCAACTCGCCGACCTCACGCGACAACTGCACACCTACCAGGACAAAAATAATGTTAGTATTAGCCACACAAATACGAAAACATAGTACGCACATAATAAACTACCTACTCACCTACCTACCTACCTACCCGTCTATCTAGTGACCTACCCACCTACCTACCTACCTACTAACTACCTACGTTTCGACCAACGTTTTTGAACTTCTTTATAGTATTGCTAGGCATATTTAACGAATTAATTTCTAAACAAACACGAAAATAATAAACAAAATTAACATATTCAAATTATTTTTTATAAACAGAAATGTAAAAATAAATAAAGCGAATAATATTATTTCTAATATTAATTAATCTTGATCAAACCCCATTTTTAAATTCAAGTAACGTTCTAGAAAGTGTTCTAATCGAGTTAACAAAAACTAATGTAATCAATGTTGATTTTTTTTTAAACTTAATTTTTTTGCTTCTAAAACTTAAAGTTGTCAATAAATAAATTTATTTAGCCTAAAACTTAATAACATATTAACTCCCCTCGCTTAGGAGTTGCGAACTAAAAATTGGAAAGTAATGGAGGCGTTACAATCGGCCGAAAAGGCTCTACAAGCGAAATCTACGAGCGCGATGCCGGCCCAAGAACCGAGCGTAAGTGTCGCTCCTACCAAGGGGAGAAGGGGGGACGAGTACTACTTTATAAATATTGAAAAGTGTCTAACAAAAGTATAAAAACAAGTAGCGCTATCACTACTGGGTATATTGAAATTTACAATCTAAGACTTAGATTGAGTTGCCTTAGATTCTAAGGCAACTACTCTCACATCCGACAATGGGTGCCGATTTTTCCTTAAAAATGTTATTACAGACTGTAATAATAACTGTAATTTACAGTAGGGCGATTCACCTACAAAAGGTCATAAGAATTGCACAAAATTACGGTCCTACAAATAGGCTGACTTAGCGTGCAGAAGGAGTAGCAGAGCAAAATATTGGTATACATTTTTCTCACGGCTTTTTTAGACGATGGCCTCCATATAGTCAATTTTACTCTTACAAAGTTTTACCCTTTAGTGATAACAGCGCCATCTTATTTTATCAATGGTACTCCTTCCCTCTACAGTCCATGGTGCCCGCTTATAGTATAACAAGCACAAATTGTATATAATGACATCATTATATGTTGCACATTAACTGTACTGCCTACGACATATCTTTGGCCGGCTTCGCTTTAGGTGTTGTTCGTTATCTAAATATATTATAAATGTGAATGTTTGTATGTTTCATTTTTGAACGCAAAACGGCTGAACGTTTTTGGACAAAAAATGGCATAAATGGAACTTATAAACTATTGTGACCACTATAAAATATGCTTTAAACATTGTCTACCTATAATGTCATGAAGTATTTTGTATAAATTTACCAACATTTGTCACAGGAAACATTAACGAAAGCTCAAGAAGCGCAATACAACGAAGTAGTGAGTGTTCTCCGCGCGGTTTGCCCGTCGGCCGCGCCGTCCAATGCCGCCGGCAAAGAATGGCTACAAACCTTCGCCGACAACCTCAAGAAAGAATTAGAAAAGAGAGATAACGAAAAGAAAGAACTAGAGAAGAGACAAGCAGAGAAGGAGTTAGAAAAGAGGGAGATTGAAAAGAAATTGACCGCGCAAGTAGAACAGAGTGCACCGCCTAGTGATGACCGAGTGAATGAACTGCAAGCGCAGAATGAACAGCTACAGAGCCTCGTTGACAAGTATAAGAGGATAATTGATGATACTGTAAGTTTTGTTTATAATTTTGATTTATGGTTTATTCTGTAGGTAAATATGTTCTAAACCTACATTTACAATAGTAATGAAGAAAAAAATATTTGCATTTTTGTTTGTAGTCTAATTGCGGAAACATTCCGCTTATAATTCCGCTTATAAATCCATCAATAGAATGCTGTTGTCTACAACATGTGGTTGTTATACTGACAAATTCGACGTAATTTAATATAGTTTGGCCAAAATTTTCTCCATACACCGACTCAAAATCGTGAGCTGTAATCTACCCTCTCATATACATACCATTCATACATTCTTTCTTTCTATAGGAGGGCGTCCTAAGCCGGCTGCAGCAGAACGTGACGACGGAGGAGGCGCGGTGGTCGCAGCAGCTCGCCGACAAGCAGCGAGAGCTCGACGACCTGCGCCACACGACTGTGCAACAGGTAACGTAACTTTGAACTGTGGACTCAAGGATAAAAGGACATAATCACACTATCGTTGTTTTTGATGAACTGTATAGACCTTATATAAACTTAATTATGTAAAATAATTGTGCTATTGTTGGTACACAGTTATCTACAACCTTAGATTGTTTTTGAGAAAGGATAATAAACATATCTGTATGGAGGTTAAGTGTGATAGTTTCCCAAAAACTACTGATATTTGAAACGGGCGGTTTCACATACGATTACATATTTTGTACCATCAAACAGCAGTAATGTCATCAGCATACCCCACAGAGAAGTAACAAGTTCCTTCAAAAAAACAATGTCCTAACTAGACTGTCAGACGGTCTATATTCCAAAACATAGAAGTATTCTGTAGAGCCTGGGTTAAATTTCTACATTGAGTGGGACATGTTCGCTATATACCAAACATGAGTTGTCACTGTTTTCCTCCTTTAAGACCTTTGCTCAACAATGAGACCTAACAGTTTGATATTATGTTACATGCAAAGCAATGTTGGTTATTGTGAAATAGAATATGTTTAACATAGGAACCGTTGGCGTTCGCCTACTCCTGCATTGAAAAGTCATTGCCAGCCATTATCGAGGAGGTACACACAACAATCAGTCATCTACGCACTTGTGTGTGCTTTTGTGATATGTTTTTGTGTTTACTTCATTTATCTCCTGTTACGAATTGTCCAAGTTTTCTTTCATTCTAAAATAAACTTTTTGAGTATGTGTTAGGGTTTATTTTGCTCCTCGGCTCTAGTTGTGGTGTTGCTCTCCATTCTAAAACAGACTCTTTGAATATACGCCTAAAGTGAATTTTGGTGTAACTGATTGTTAAGTACCGATTTCTTTGTTGTTTGCTTCTATATTTCTATAGGTGTTAACGATAATTTGTTAGATATGTTATTTTAATGGATTTTTGTCAATTTTAAACTATATTATTACACTGAAAACCAACATTCTCTTCGGTGTCACCTTAAATCTCAATACGTCACTTATATTGATTCCTATTTTTTTACATCCCAATTTTTCGGTTTCAATTCGGAAATTCAATTCGATTCGGTTAAATGTAGCTTTTATTGAACTAGCAATTTCACCGGGTTCATTTATTGTTATATATACCCTGTTTGTCGACGAGAGTTAAATCATTGGGATAGCTTGACAAATATTATCGAAACTTAATTGTGACGTTTTCTTTCCACTGTAAAACTGTTACGTTCAATGGTGGTGGTAAAACAATGTTTTATCGTATGTAACGTTTATTATTGTTTTACAGTTGCAGAATAAAATAGACTCGTTAGAGACCGAACTAGCTCAAGCGAGAACGAACAATCACAATCATAGCTTTGCTGACGCGGAGCGAATGACTGAGGTAAGTTTCATTCATTCATTCACATTATGAGGTCCGGTATTAAAACTTCTCTTCCTCCTAATGTCCTGTTGTCCATTAAAGGCTAGCAACGCACTTGTGACTCTTTGAGTTACATGTGTCCATGGGTGACGGTAGTTACCATCAAATGTCACTGGATTTGGCCCCTATGTTACAAAAAAACAACCTAATTATATATCTAAGATCTTACTTTTAAGACTCTATTCTTTTAGCTCTTTAAAGATATAATAAATTGTATCTTAACACCTTTAAAATAAAGTTGAACTTGCAACTATAAAAATGTTTAAAATAAATTAATATTGTTCCAGGAAAGACTTATGGGCGGTTTGTCTGACAAACAGAACTTGGACGTGTGCAATGGACCTTCACAGGTATACTTTTGTACCTCACAGCCTGTAATAGTTAGGCGCGAAAGTCAAAATGATGATAAAAACTGATGAATAAATCTACATCATATTTATCACTCACAACATGGCGAAATAAGAAGTTCTTTACTTACTAATAGGGAGTGCAACTACTTTTATTTTAACATTGGGAAATCATATCAGTCATGATTAGGAAACAAATCATAACCTCAATCAAAGGTTTTCATTATTATCATTGTTTCGACCACAGAACTCGGAATACTCTATGGTAAGTAAAGAAGTCTGCCAGACGCGTGATATTGTCGCCGCAAAGGTGTGTCCCACAGGACACCATTCACCAGTATTGTTCAATTTTTTGTTATAGTATGTCAATGTGTTGGTCACTGTCAACTGGCGACACGCGTTCCGATATAACAAGAGAGTAGATAACATTTCTATACTTACCATAGAGTATTCCGAGTTCTGTGGTTTCGACTTAACATCAAATATTTCATATTATTATACTTTGTGGGTTTACTTAATTTATTTGTGAGTGAAAGTTAGATTATATTATCTATTGGGTTTCATAAACACATTTTCATTAACAGGTTGGATTAGAGAAATAACAATTAACAAGTATAAGATTATGTGAAGCAGCAAGGAGGTGTCATTCCTGTACAGATGAAGGCAGCGCTGTGAGATAGCGTGGCACATCGCGCCATACAATCAACACATTACTTATAAGGACCCATTTAATATAAAATAAACAATAACATTAAATAAATTGCAGTTATTTTATCGTTAATTTAAAATATAATTAGTGTATAATTTTATTATCTCTATTGTGAAAATCAAAAGACATTTCATCACTAACAATTCAGTCTAAATGTGATTTTCATATTCAAGTTCATCAATTTTATGATATTCGTTCGTTTGATATTCATAGCGACCAGTTTGTTTACCAGTTAAATATGTATATGAATAGTTGACAGGATGTCCTTGTTGTATAAAATATTGTCCAATTATTTGGTGATAAAACTCATAGAGCAACTTAGATTAAAATTCGAACTGCCAACATTTTAGTAATCAATCGGTTCCTTTCAATGATTTTAGTTAAATAGAATCCATTTTCAATCGCCTCAACTTTGTAATATTATTATATATTTTATAAAGAAAGGTACGATTGGAAATGTTAGTTTTTTAAGTCATTATATACGAAAAGATCTAGCTACAGTTTAAATATAGTTTAGATGTCTAAGTACATGGTATGTATACAGAAAAATTGGTCTACTAAATGAAATATATAACGCTATTTTTCAATAAGTACACTTTAATGCAATTATAAAAATGCCGATTAAAAGTGTACTACTTAACTGAAGATATATATTTGATGTTTAATGGAATTATTATTAATTTGTATTTATGTACAACGACTGGAGGTTCAGTCCGTCGTCTGTCCGGCTTGTTCGATTACAGTGACAAATTGAGAAGTAGATATAGTATATGAGTGGCTAAGATCGTCTATATACACCTATATAATTAATTTCATATAAAATTAGGTTATAAATAGATATTATTTTATAAGACGTTTCATATTATTCACAATATTATCTAGTTCGTTTATATTTTGGGATGTTTGTCTAACAATTATGACCAATTACAAATTATTAGTTTTCGTTTTAATTTACCGAATTTATCATTTTTTTTTCTATGTTTATAATTTTAAGGAATGTTAAATAATATTTGCTCTATATTATATATATTTTTATTACATATTTAAGCACTTAAATCATTTTGTCAGTGCCTTAGGGTAAGCTTTGGATTCGACAACCGACGGGTATATTTTATTGTATTTAATAATTCAAATTTATTGCTTTTTAATGAAAATTAATAAATGTATTTATTTTAAAAATTAATTTATTGTTTTGTACTCGTCCAAACGAATGCTGTGTCAAATGTCAGTAATTTGTTTACAGTGTTTAATTAATGAAATTTTGTATGATACGTAAACTTTGTACGATAAAATAGATAAAGACATTAATGAAATAAATATTTATAATACTTAATACAATCTATTTTTTTAAACCTTTAAAATCCTGGTTTTATGTATAACACACAGAGAGCGAAGACAAATATGAGTGCTGTGTGTAGGTAATGTAAGCGCAACATTATAAAGCACTGTTCACTTCTGATTTATAGAATGAAATTGTTACACATATATGAACATAGCAAACTTGCATCAACCCAGTAATTGTACCCGTACCCACTACATAAGTGCTTTGGCTGGTAGGTATGTCTTGCAATGAGGCCGAGACTCGACCAAAGCGGAGATGTGCGTACTGACAAGACTGCAGCGGAGATGTGTGCGGTGTTTGGATTGCTTAGTTCTATCTCGTTCTCTCTTTTTCGATCTGACATGAAAGACAGTGGAGGCGAGTGACAGTGGAGGCTCTCGTTCCATAGAATAAGGATCACGACCAGGATTCTCTTTGGTCTCTGTCTCGTTCTATCTCTGCTACGTTCCGTCGGCTGTCACCAGCTTACGAGGCACAGCTCACATCTCCGCTAGCTCGATCGCGCCATACAAATATGAGGGCTGTTTAAAACTGTTCCGCTCCGCTTCGTCTCATCTCCGCTTTAGTGGAGTCCGGGCCTCAGAAGGTCTCTAGAGTACACTTGGGAATAATATGATTGTGATAAACAGAATAGGTCCTAAAGAGACAATAAAAACACCATTGATATGTATTTACATTATTTATTACTTCAAAATAAGTGAATATAAAATTATATGGTTTTTACTTAAAATTAAACAGATAAAATATTAAAAAATCAGTCTTCGTGGTTACTCGGGGGCACACTTTGAAACAGAACTTGTGTCAGGAATGTAAATTTACCTGCGAAATAAAAATAGGATAAAATTAATAACAACATAATCATTCACTACATCATCTTATTATAGTAACTGACCCCTAACTAAGCTCGAACCTTGTATCAGAAACTACGCACACACTTATTCACACATACACCCAGACCGAGATAAACATTTATGGCTCACACAAATATTGACACGTAAGGGAATCGAATCCTCAACCTTACAGATGGCAGTCTGGCATGGTGACCAGTCTGCCGGGTGAGCCAAAGTTCACCTAAAATTTCTACTCCGATAATTGGAAATCCGACAATTTTCTTCCTAACATTTTTTATCCTAACAATCGCAACTCCTAAAATCTTTGTCACTAATGTTTTAATTCCGAAACATTCAACTGCATAAAGTCAGTAGCAATAAACATCTTTTACACTTTTATTTGTTTTCCTACATTTTCTCAACATAACCATCGTTCATACTATTATTCAAAGTCATATCTTTTTTGTTTAGATTTATTTTTATTTATAATAATCAATATTATATACATAAATTTTTCGTAACTTTGTTTTTACATAACATGTAGGTATAACATTTAACGCACGAGCCGAGCGAGCAAAACCAGAGTCCTGCTCCAATCATTCAGTCAAGTTCCAGTAACGAATCGGTCCTATTCCTAATTATTGGTTTAGGTTTTGTTAGAACTGTGACCCCAACGCACGAGCCGAGCAGGCGTAGCGAGCGTGCCGCGGCAGCGGCCGGCGAAGTGCCAGAACCGAATTGGTCCTTTAGTTATGGTTTAGTTACGGTTACGGTAAACACCCAGGTCATAAGCATAACCGTAAATGAGTCGTATAATAATCTTTAAAACTATAAATATCATCTTCTACCCACATATATTTTTTATTACACTTGGTAAATATTTCTTTCTGAGTATGAGTGAAAATATTATGGTGAGTATGTTTAGGGATAAAAACTTTATGACAAAAAACAGTAGGAGTTTAAATATATTTACATTAAAGATGTTATGAATTAAAATTTTCGGAAACATCAGTGTTATGAGCATCGTCGGTAGCACTACAAATAGTATGAATTAAAACTTTAGGATGAAAATTTTTAGGAAGAATGATCATTCGGACTACAAATAGTTAGGAAAAACATTTTCGGGTAAAGAACTTTAGGTGAGCCAATATGGACCCCAGTCTGCCATATAAGTCGTTAAATGAGAAGAATTTATCGCAGAGTTACTATTTTTTGTAAACAAAGTTAGTTACATAACAAGCAATCACTCTTATCACTTCACGCATAACATGTTGGGAATTCACTCTACAACCTAATTAAAAGATATACGACTCATTCATACTTCTTATTTTCCGAACCTTTATCCCATGTCTATTTGGGGTCGGTTTTCAGTTTAACCAGATTCGGCAGAATGTTAGTATTTTACGTGAAGCGACGGGTTAGGAGCGTTACGACTACATCTCTATTTGACCAAGCAGCAGATATGACTAGATCGCTTTAAGACTAAATCGCGATATGACCATATCGCGTTACGGTTACATTGCTTTTGGACTACATCGCCAAAAGACAAGAAAGCGTAATGACTTTATTCTCGTTTGTTTTCTAAAGTACAACTATGGCGAAAATCAAAACATTCAAGTTATAAAGTAGTTATACTTTTATTAAAAACTATTATTGTCGTTATATTTACTTATATTTAAGTTTTAAAGCACTGACATTTTTTAAAAATACTATAGGTGTAATTTCCTGTGACTCAAGTTTTCCTAATTCGGTTTTATATTTGCGGTTAAATATTATCGTGCTTCTTTTTCGGTTACCTTCAAATAAAGCATTTTGACTTTTTTATCTTGGATATGTGCTTCTTTTCTCAAACTGAACAAAAATAGCAGCAATGTACTTTTGTGCTGCATTCGCACGTTAAGCCGACGATGCCAGGCTTCTAGGCTATTATTTGTCCTATGTTTTTCATATGCACAAGAAACAAGATTAGTGTTTTTCAGCCACTGCTTACAACAGTAACTTTTAAACGCCTCCATTTCTGCAAATTTTGTAGAACTCTGGACAATAGCCGTCCACCCGTCTTGTATATACGATGAAGGCAAGAGAGCCAAATTAGCAGTCATCCTAGTGATGTATTGTCCTTCTTTGCATTTTGTCAGACCTATATCTTTTGCCTTTTTCCACACTGCTTTATTATAATGAAAAAAGCATCCTGTAACTATTGCGTTCGGATACACGCTTCGAAAGGCATTTATGAGTCCCAATTCATAATCGCATTTAAATTTTTTGATATTAACTCCAAGCACGTCACGTATTATACTAAATAGAGCCATATAAGTTGTTTCCCTTTTATTGGGTAAAAGGGCATATAACACGGGCAATATATTTGTCGTCTCTTCTGTGCTATCAATATCCACATGGATTGAGAATAATTGATAGTATGGCTTAGGGACACATTTAAAAGTTCCGTCACCAAAAAAAATCTTATCTTGATCTGCATAAGTTTTCATGTTTCTTTTGGAAAATTGCGATGAGAATGCCAGTATTTTATCATCTTCTGATAATTCGAACTCTGCAATCAGAAAATCTCTCTTGATGAACTCTGGCACCGTCACTTCGCTCGATTTAGAAAATTCGGTTTTCTTCACTTGAAGGAATTTTTTGCGGTGTCTGTATAAGATATCTTTTACTGAATTATAAGATCTGGCACTGCTAGAAGTAGATGGCTGTTCTTGCAGTGTTTGTTCATAAACCTTTTTTACTGACGACATATCCTCGCACACCTTTTGTTTTGCCATATCCAGCAAGATGTCTTCTTCCATTTTATCGTAGTCTTGCTCACAGCTGTGCAGACTCTTCCTGATTATTGCTGTTTTTTCTTCATTTAACGTTAGAGAAGCAGTACACTCTTCTCTCTTGTAGCAACGCCAGAAAGACGTTCCGCTTGAATTGTTTGACACATAATTGTACCGGTATCCGTTATAAAAGAATAGCTTCCCTATTTTTTTTACTTTTAATGAAATAAAATTTCTCTTCAGTATTCATTTTAATTTTTAACTTATGACATTTTACGTAAAATGTAACAAAACAACCATCAGTCACTAAAATAGAGAACGTCTGAGTGGCGATTGTTTTAATTCTTAAGTTCCGGAACTCCATGGTAAGTAGATTGTTTTCTTTCCAAAAAGTACCTATATAATATGTTGTCTGTTGAACTGAAGTGCCACTTTGAGCAAGTGGTGCCACTTTTAAGCACAACTGTACGTCATATCGATATAACGTCGAACTGATAATAGGACGTAAGCATATATGGTCAAACAGCTATTTAACCCCAACGCGAAATGGTCATATCGCGATTTAGTCTTAAAGCGATCTAGTCATATCTGCTGCTTGGTCAAATAGAGATGTAGTCGTAACGCTCCTAACCCGTGTCAAATACTTACCAGGTTTTGTTAAACCAGAATAAAAATGCAACGCTTGAGGGCTCTAACTTCCCATAACGATTGTTGATGATGTTAGTACGACAATACGACTCATTCATACAACTTAATTAAAATACTTACAAAGGGAGTTTTAAGAAATCTACTATTCAGACACTTTGTAATTCCTACGGCCTATTACACAACCTTCAAGTAAAATTACTCACCAAGTAAAAAATAGTTTTGTCTCTTTCTTACTTTATATCAAGTGACAAAGACAAAACATGTGAGTAGTTATTCGGAACGTTACTTGAAGATGGTGAAATAGGCCCTTATTATACACAAATAGAAATCTCAAGAACTACTGCAAAGTAAGATATATTAATACTTACGCAACAAAGTCGTAGGAGTCTTCTTGTAATACACAAATACAGTGTAAACGGCAACCCCCAGCGCTATAAATCCAATTGCCATCAAGTATTTAATCGACGGATCGTGTACAATTGGCAACACTGACAGGAATATTGCCACTAGCAACACAAAACATGGCACTGGTGTTGGCACTCTATAAGGTCTTGGGGTATCTTTTTGGGTTTTTCTTAGAACCAGTAGAGCAACCATAGCTAACCCGTAGAAGAACCATAGGAACCAACTGGCGAATTCTATTAGAGTCCGAATATTGCCAACTGATATGAAAATCGCTGTTAGAACACACTGGAATAGAATAAAAGTTTATTTAATCTTGGCAATTTTTAATGCAAACTCATAAAATGAATACATTTTAGATAACTGACGGACTATGGATGGTATGAACCAAGTATAACTTTACAGGAATTGTATAATAATCATTTTTAACTTGGTAAAACAGTCATGATATTGGCAAAATTAGTAGTAAGTATTTGTTTAGTTGTATCCTACCTGGAACGCAACCGCTGGTGCTGGCGTTAATCTCAAAACGTTGACGTACGAGAAAGCTTCCAACATGTGGCCGCCGCGAGCCGCCGTGTAGCATACCCTGTGAATAAGTATTTGGAAATTTAACCCTGTAGATGTAGAAGTATTATTTTATCTTCTCGCTGTGCCTTGCGGGTATACTGGTATATCTCTGTTGTTTCTGTTGCTGACATGCTAATTTTGGTAAGTGGTACTACTTGGTCTAAGTCTTAGTCCTAGATCTGTAGTTCAATCCCAACACAGATCCAGCATTAACTCCCAAGAAAAATGTATGCCCATCTGTCATTATTATTAAAGATTCAATATTCCTAATAAGCAGATAGATATAAATTGTATAGTGTACAACTATGGGGATGGGAGTCCCCATTTGAAAAGGGAGGATCCTCCGACCAGACGGGTGTTATGTCTGGCGGGCAGCTGCCCGACGGTTGTAGTCGGGCTCTCGTATATATAGTCAATTGCGCTGTAAACTTCGCTTGCGCGATTCAGGACTCTTCAGTTATTTCCCATAGATGTCGATAGATGGCGCTGTTAGTAATTACTAAGTAGTTCCTATGTGGTTGTGTAGATGTCGCCACATCACTCCCCTCCGAGACCGGAGGTCGATAGCAGGTTGAGTCGTCCATCTTGAGATGCGTCCATCTTGAGATGTTAGCCGGGCCAGTGGAATGTTCCAGTGAGTCGGAACTGTGTGCGGTGATGGTGAATGAGTACCCGCGCTCGGTGAGGATCTTCATCAGGTAGTCTGTGAGGTCGCGGCCGGCGAGGTCCAGACGCAGGATGGCGTGGGGCAGGGCGTATCCCTCGTAGATGGGCACGGTGTGGGAGACACCGTCACCAGAGTCCAGCACGATACCGGTGGTACGACCGGAGGCGTACAGCGAGAGCACGGCCTGGATAG
This sequence comes from Timandra comae, assembly GCA_958496195.1. Lineage (NCBI taxonomy): Eukaryota > Metazoa > Arthropoda > Insecta > Lepidoptera > Geometridae > Timandra > Timandra comae. The sequence goes on from OY292370.1 coordinate 8,222,601, forward strand.
CGACGTACATGGCGGGTGTGTTGAAAGTCTCGAACATGATCTGTGTCATCTTCTCTCTGTTGGCCTTGGGGTTGAGGGGGGCCTCCGTGAGCAGCACGGGGTGCTCCTCGGGAGCCACACGCAGCTCGTTGTAGAAGGTGTGGTGCCAGATCTTCTCCATGTCGTCCCAGTTGGTGACGATGCCGTGCTCGATGGGGTACTTGAGTGTGAGGATACCTCTCTTACTCTGGGCCTCGTCGCCCACGTACGAGTCCTTCTGGCCCATGCCGACCATCACACCCTGGTGACGCGGCCTGCCCACGATCGAGGGGAACACGGCGCGGGGAGCGTCGTCTCCCGCGAACCCGGCCTTGCACATACCGGAGCCATTGTCTACTACCAACGCGGCTACTTCTTCGTCGCACATTTTGAATTAGTATTAAATATTTTAGTCCTAAATTAATAAATAAATTAACTTGCTATTGCACAGCCTCAGTAACGCTGTACAACACCACAGCTCGAGCTCACTTTGTGGAATGTCACGTCGGGGTCACCAGTTATGGGGATGGGAGTCCCCATTTGAAAAGGGAGGATCCTCCGACCAGACGGGTGTTATGTCTGGCGGGCAGCTGCCCGACGGTTGTAGTCGGGCTCTCGTATATATAGTCAATAGGCTATTCTCCTATTTTTTCAAATATTTTTTAAAATGCTCATATATATCAGATAATCAAGGATTATTTTTATTTCTGCAAAATATACCTGCTAAATGTTAAAAAAAATATATCAAAAATTTGACTTAAAATATACGCGCCAAAACACCGACCGCCATGATGGTGGCGGCGACTGACGTCATATAAACTAAAATGAAGAAATGTCAAAATGCCAGTTTGTCTTGTACTCTTGTAGTGATTTAATATAATTTAATTTCAAGTAAAAATGAGTTTTTATAGCCCATATCGTTGGTGTGTAGCGTTGAATTGTAAAAATTCTACGTTGAAGACTCCAGAAAAGTTATTTATTAATGTGCCGACCGACGTTTCTATGAGAAATGTTTGGTTGGAACTCGCGGGACGAGATCCTGTAAAATATTCTAAGAAATCTCATTTATATCTTTGTGAGGATCACTTTGACGTAAGTACATAAGCTTTTTTTATTGATTTTTATTTAAATTACGATATTACTCTCTTTTTTACTATGTAAACGAGACTTTGAGGTTATTTTTACTACATAGCTCGGTATCATTGCTTTAGTGAAATTGACGTCACATCATGGCGGTCGGCGTTTTCAATCACGTGACATACAGATAATGAAACCTCAATTTTAATTTTGAAAAATAAAATTAACCTTAGGTTTTCATGGGAAAATAACTTTATATTTGCATTTTCCGTGATGAAAACTATCCAAGTAATATAATTTCATAATTTATTGTTGATATAAGAAAATGGCCTATTGCGCTGTAAACTTCGCTTGCGCGATTCAGGACTCTTCAGTTATTTCCCATAGATGTCGATAGATGGCGCTGTTAGTAATTACTAAGTAGTTCCTATGTGGTTGTGTAGATGTCGCCACATCACTCCCCTCCGAGACCGGAGGTCGATAGCAGGTTGAGTCGTCCATCTTGAGATGCGTCCATCTTGAAATGTTAGCCGGGCCAGTGGAATGTTCCAGTGAGTCGGAACTAGATGCCGCATAGTTCACGGTGAGTCGGAACTGTGTGCGGTGATGCCCCAGTGAGTCGGGGTGATGCTGCGTGTGCTCCAGTGAGTCGGAGTGTTGCAGTGCTGCGTAGTGGCTGTCTGCTGCGTAGACCAGGAGAGAACTGCGTCTCTGCTTGTGGTCAGGGAACCCGTAGTAGCCGTGGATGCTGGCGGCTGGCTATATGACTCGCTGCTCGAAAGCTTGAGGAAGTGATGACGTCACGATGCGTAGCGTTGTGAAGACTGCGCTGACGTTGACGTTCTTGCGGATGGGGGATGACGTCATGATGACGTAGATTTCTGAAGGTTGCGCTGATGTTCATGCTCGGGGTCACCAGTTATGGGGATGGGAGTCCCCATTTGAAAAGGGAGGATCCTCCGACCAGACGGGTGTTATGTCTGGCGGGCAGCTGCCCGACGGTTGTAGTCGGGCTCTCGTATATATAGTCAATTGCGCTGTAAACTTCGCTTGCGCGATTCAGGACTCTTCAGTTATTTCCCATAGATGTCGATAGATGGCGCTGTTAGTAATTACTAAGTAGTTCCTATGTGGTTGTGTAGATGTCGCCACACAACAAACAAAATAGCTTCAAAATACCTAGAACAGGAATATCCCTTATAGTTGTGTAAGTATAGGATTTAAACATCTTCAACGCACCTAGAAACCCCAAACTGCACGCTCATAGCGCATCCAAAGGTAGCAATCACCACTCCAAGCGGTATCAGGAAGCTGCCGACGCCCAGCACTCGGCCGCCAAACGCGACCGCCACCGCAGGCACTGACACCATCTCGGAGTAACTCAGTACTGACATGTACGCGACGTTCATGAACACGTAGAGAGCCGTGATGAGGGGCACTGCTATTGATATGCTGAGGGGGACGTTACTGAAAGGGAAAAATAGGTTTTTAAGTGTTACGTCGTCTTGCTGTGTTTAGTGCATAGGATGTTTTTAGCGCTCCACGTAGATTATTTTTATTGCTAACAGTATCCTATATGGACAAAATCATCTTTCAGGTACGATGTTTCTACCCTAAAGGAAAAATAAAAGCATCCTATGCACTAGGCTAGTTAGAGCACTTCATGGAAAAATTAAAGCACTACTAGAGGCTTATAAGTTGTACTTATATCCTTAAAAATGATAGGTTAATTTACAAATAACAACACGAACCCCAACACACAGTTTGGTTCGCTCGTTTCGATTCGAATAAATTGACTTACACAGCAGGATTGATGATCTCCTCAGTGACGACGGTGACGCTGTTCCACCCGTCGTACGCCCACAGGCCGGAGTACAGCGCGAGGGCGACACTACCCGCGCTCGTGGTGCTGCCTTCGAAACCCTTGTTTAGGTGGGCTGTGTTACCTGTGGATTAATATTTAAAGGTCTATAATATCACCATCAGGGACATTTATAAAGGGAAATCTAGTGACCAGTATCCAATTTTTAAGTAGAATCCTATATTATTCAGATGAAACCTTACCTTGTGTTGGTTTGTTGTTCACTCATCGGTTTTGGATTTGATTGTAAGTTCTTGTAATTATTTTCCCCCCAAAATAACTAAGGAATCAACATTAACGAGAGGATAACCGCGGTGCACTACCCAGAATTAGATAGCTTATTAGGTAGCCTAACCTAGTAGATAAAGATCAGTTTGCTTACCTTTAGCGATTTCATAAATGCCGCCTCCAATAACGATGAGACAAGCCAACACTTTACAAACACCGAATATGTTTTGAACTTTAACAAACAACTTCACACTTGTTATGTTGATGTATGTCATTATAACTGAAATAACAAACAATTAAAACATTAATTTAGTATTTTAAGTGTTAATAACTAAAAGATAAAACGGATTTGATAATAACGCGGATTTTTGTGCTCTTCCACACCGCATAATGGATTCTCCACCCCATAGCCCGCGCGAAGCGATAAATCCGCTGCGAGGGTTGACAAATCTATGCTATAAGAGATAGTTTTATGAAACTGTAGGTAGATTAGATACTTACTCATTATATTTTTTAAATAATAAATGTGGATAGTAAAAAAAACTAAATTTAGTAGATTACAATATTATTTATTCAATATACAAAAGCGTGAATAACAGTCTTATTTACTTAGCAATAGTAGTTATGAATAATATGCTAGTTTAATTTCCATATTGTTGTATGGGTTTGATGTGACGATATTCATATCTCTCAATATTTCTATAACATGGAAACTCTCCGATTCAATGTTAATGTATCCATCTGGGTTATCATCTAGTTTAGCTGACATTAGTCTCTGAAAATAAATAATAATATATTGTTAATAAAAACATAATAATAATAGTACTGTTTATAGCATTGTATCGGCGGGTGTCATAGTCCCCATAGTTCCCCAATATCCAGTCCATTAAACATCAAATTCCCATAACCCAGTCGTAGTTTTCCATATATTTGCAATAGTCCCAGCAGAACCGGCGACTGTCCTTGGATGCATTTTATAGTGTTATACAGGGATAGTCGCCGGATTGTGCACCCTTTACACAAGATTAAATATGTCAAAGGGCTTCCGTGTGTTGGCTTTGGCCCCATACTAGCCTTCCAAAAGACCGGGACTCCTTAATAGTCCCGTGAATGGAAAAGACATAACAAATAGTACTGTATTTTTTTATTTCTAATTATTAATTAGATATACTCGCTACTTTAAAAGCTTTTATTTATAGTAGTACTAGCTGCGCTTCGCGGTTTTACCCGCGTGAATCCCAATCCCATGGGAATTTCGGGATAAAAAGTATCCTATGTCTTATTCCTAGTTATAAGGAATGTCTGTATCAAATTTAATCTAAATTGATACAGTAGTTTTTGCGTGAAAGAGTAACAAACATCCAAACTTTCGCATTTATAATATTTGTAGAATGAGTGAAGAGAAACCACAGATCACAGCCTGTTTTAACATAAATTAGGATAATTAAGAATACTCACTCCCAGAACATCAATAACATCTTCATGACAATGTGGGAACTGCGACTGTATTACAGTTTGGAGGAAGTTTTTCAGTAACTGAAACTTTTCCTTCGCTTTGTGAATGTGTTCTGGTTTAACTTCTTTTGCTTTCGTCTTTGGTTTTGATTTAACTTCTTTGGCCACATTTATTAGGGATTTTAGTCTGTAAGATTAATAAGAAATTAAGTTAGAAAAAAAAAATGTGCGGATATGAATAGTGTGATATATCATTTAGAAAACTATAATTGTATTACTTTAAGTTTATTATATACTAGCAGCGCCCCGCAGTTTCACCCGTGTAAATATAATATAGCCTATGACACTCCGGGATAATGCGGCTTTCCAATAGTGAAAGAATTTTTGAAATTGGTCCTGTAGTTTCGGATCCTATTCATTACAGACAAACAATCAAATCTTTCCTCTATGTATAATATTAGTTTAGATTTAATCATATTTTCAAACCATCCACAAAAATAATTTAAAAGGACTATCAATAAAATTATAAAACTAACACAGAATGTATTATAGCTGAAAACATTTGTAAAACATTTGTATTAAATGTTTTACAAATGTTTTCAGCTAATCAAACACTACCCTTAGTTAGCCATAATAACAATTAACTATGATAGTCATAATACTTTCCAATACGAACCTGTTAATTTCTGCATCAACATCATGTATGGAACCCTTCGTAAACGCAGTAAGCTCGTCTATCTGTACAATTTTATCTTTAAGTTCATTCAAAAACTGGCTGGTGAGAATATTTTCGTTAGGCAAGATTGTAGTGTTCGAATTTTGAACTTCCAAACGTAATGCTTCGATGTAATTGTTTATTTTCTCGGTAACTTCTTCAGGACTACACGAAGGAGCTTCCGGAGGTTTATTTTCAATAATGTAACAAGCATTCACACAACTTGATTGTAATGTCTTTATTTCCTGCTTTAGAATGTCTTGTGCTTCGCTGTTGCTTTCGGAAGTCATATTGATTGTTACTCAAAGACTCAAAATGATCCTAAAATGTATAATTTTTTAATACATAAAACATAAAATTATAATTTATAGTCAGAGTTTACAGTAATATTTTTAGTCAGTACTTACGCTTTGAGGTAACAGTCCAACTCCAACTGCTATAATGCTGTAGAAATTTATACACTGGCGTTTTTTTAACGTTATTACTTTTTATTCAGCTGAAGTTTAATTTATTTAGAAATTAATTGAAAAACAAACAAAATCACGCACATAACGCGACTCAACGGTATTTATTTTGAAAACTTGATGGAAGGAAGGAAGTGTCAATGTCAGCGTCAAATGTGAGGTCACTGACAGTTATAGGGCTGGGCGTTTGCTATGAATCGATATAATCGAGTTCAGTAATATGAAAATATTCGATACTTACACAATGCTGCCAGCGATGTTAATTTTATCGCTTTATCTTTGTAATATAAATCCAAATCCGGGGCAAAAGGCTGTATAGCGTATTCGGCAAATGTCATCACAACAATTGCTACTTCTGCAGGTCGTAATATGACTACGTATATCCAGGCACATATAAATGACGGCAACGGGCCCCAATATTTATGAATCTTTCCAAATGCTTCTTCAAAATAAGAATATTCAGCTCCTGATTTTCCAACCACAGTTCCTAATTCGGCAAATGATAATGCACCTAAAACAGTAGGTTCATATTATTATTCATCCATAACTGAAAAATGGAAACCATAACTCTTTATTTTAAATTTAATAAATCCTTACCTTACCCACCTAATAAAGATATTACTCCTGATACAGTCCATATAACAAGACATAAGCCAACTGAACCAGAATATTCCAAAGCTGCCGCTGGTGAAACGAAAATTCCGGATCCAATCATAACACCAAGTATGAGATTAACGGCCGAAAAAAGTCCAAGTTCCCTTTTGAGTTTGACTGTACTTCCAGTAGCACTTATCGTGCCAATCTCTGCTTCACATTTTTCATTTTCTGCTGGAGGCATATTATTGATCTAAAAGAAATAATAGTTAATTGTTATTTGAGTTTTAGAATGAAATACCATCTAATAGAAAAAAGTTATGATATCAAAATAAAAAACAACATCGTGGAATGTGATACCAATAAAACGTAGAGGTATAAAATGTACCCTTGTCAGCATATTCAACCCAACAATAGCAGGGAAGACGAGACGAGACATACAAATTCCTGCGTAATACTGACTACCGGTGGGCTTAATCGAGTTAACGGTGAATGAACTTGGGCTCACGTGAGTAGGTACCCGTTTAAAGGACACTGGATGACATGGGAACACTCTTGACCTTACTATTGAATCTGATTTTATTGACCTATTAACATTTTTGAATCGGGTTCAGGTTTTTTTATTATGCTTATAAAAACAGGGTAGGGTACCACAGTGTCCTGGTATGATATGAACTTTAAACATGTTATTAACATTTTCGAAATTACCCAGAAACAACGCAAAAAAAAAACCTAGGTACGAACCTAAAGATTAAAGTAAGTAAGTACTTAGTTCATTTCATAAATATTTTAAGTAACATTTTACATATCATGTAAGTAAGAGTTGGGCTTATCTGTGTATTCTATTTCGATTGAATATTATTGACCGATTTATTTATCTTCGACAGCTGATAAAAACATACCAATAACAGATAACAGTTATTACAAAGTGACAAGATAAACAAAAACGTGCTTAATACGATACTAAGCTTAAAACTCTACTAACCTATTTTATTTAGCTCAATAATTGGGTAAATGTCAACCTAACTACGAGTACATTAGCGAATACTACGCACCTAGCAATTTACGTGGTCATTTCATTACCAACAAACGAATCCATTAGTTTTATGGGTTAAACACGCCACGGCTGTAAGTGATTGAGGTAAAATAAACACCAATAAGTGTAATTGGATATATCGTGTAACCTACATTTTGGAATCTACAATAAGGATAAAAACATACTATGTAATCTATGTAGTACACTTACTTGTTGCTACAACATTATTTTGTGTTACGATAAATCGGTAAAACATACATTAAAAAAACACGCTTATTTATTTTATAGTAAGACTTACATTGTAAGTACATATTTGTGTATCAAATGTGAGGCTTAGTGCTTATCTAACAGTCTAAGCTAAACCTTGACCTCGTGATATCAGGAGTAAGGCTATAAGCGATAGATTAAATCATTTTTTCAACACACTTGCTCATAAAGGGGCTCTTATTTGTGCAAAAACAGTTGAATAATGACACGTTTTATTCACTAGTGAGTTATAGATTGTTTTTTTAAATTGCTTTGTTTTAAAAAAAGTTTCGACACCAAAAAAATGGTGTCCATACATTTTAAAAACAAACTTCAACTATGTTGCCTTACTTTTGGTAGGTCTATGGTCGATTCCATTCATTCATTCATTCGTTTTTTTTTTAATAAGTATATTATTTTAGTCTTTGGCGATCACCATTGTTGTGTTGGATGCGCGCGAATAGAAAAACTATTTATTTATTATCGAAAAATGATAATTTCTTCGCAAATGTGTTGAAAAACGTTGTATGGTACACGCGAGTATTGATGATTACTATCCTCGGCTATCTTCAGACCCTCGCCTGACGGCTCGGGCCTCAATAGCGCCTCGGAAGTAATCACCAACTTACCTCGCTTGTACCATAAATAACTATAGTCGTTCAAAGTTGTAGTGATTAGTTATAAATACGAGTGTTTGTATGTTTGGGAGTTTAGCTTTTGTTACTCAATAACTAATATTTGAATGTATTTTTGATTAGATGATTTTACTGATGTAAAAATGATCAGAAAAACTGTGGAACAGCTGTTATATAATACTTATAAGTAGTTTTTGTCCCATATGACCTTAATATTCTTACAAAAAACTGCGCAAAAATTCATCGTATTTACGTTTTTAGTGTTTGCTAACAGTCAAATCACGATAGTATAGTAGTAAAATACGCTAAATAAACATTTCATTGAAATGAATAAATACTTGGAAACATGACTCTAATTTTGTATATTAACCGTAAAACGTGCTTTATATTTAATTATGATATTGTAATTTTGTCTAATAGGTAGTCACAATCTTACTGCACAATTTATTTAAGGACTGATTTGCGTCTTGAAAAAGTTTTGACTCAAATTAACTTGTTACCCCCTTAAGGCATGGTTCGTTAATTTAATAGTAAGTAGACTAGTTGCACCTCGCGCTCATTATATTTTATTAGAAGTAAGTACATAAATATGTCTAAAGGTTCCTCTTCAATCCCTAAATCTATTAACGAAAATCGCATTTTATACACTTCTTACAGACGTTAGACGGTGAGAAGGCACTCTGTAATTCTATTACACTATGTAAGATTAAAAAAGTCAATCAAATCTGCACTCGATCTCAAGTTTACGTAACCACGTTTTATATGCATCGATGTATCAAGGTTTCTATAGCGAGCGATATTGCTTGCATTTCTATAACATGCATAGAAAAATGTGCTTAGTATGAATTTTCGTCTGAGCAGTAGGTAAACGACACTAAGTACTTACAATAAGATATTAATATTGATTAGTATATAGCATATACATAATATAGAGTATAGTTATCTAACTATATATATTATACGTACCTAGAAATTATATAGTTTTGTTTGTACATGTTTCCGTACCGTGGTAAATTTATTACGTAGATACACGTGCGATGAAAATGTAGATTTAAATGCCAGTTACCTATATCTGGGTTTAAGTACATAGTTTTGTCTAAATGAAACAATAAAAATTAAAAATGTGCTTAATAAAATCTCATTATTTAATTAGCTTTACGACGAGTCTATCCGTCATTAAATAAGGATATAAGTAATTTAGAAATTAAGTGAGTAGATAAGTAATGTGCGTATTTATTCAGCTGTTATCTCTTTTAGTCAGTAAACAAAGACAAAAAAACTGTACCAGTCAAACAAAGTCCATTATTGTGCGAGTGTATGACTTGTAAATCCGACATACGAAAACAAGCACGCGGCCATAAAAATACGTCTTACATACCCTGAGAAGTGAGCACTTAGTTCTTTAAAAATAGAACCAAAAAAACTGAATTAGTATGCCAGTAGATTTTAAATGCTTGGGGGACCAAAACAAAAGGGAACGTTAAAAGTGGGTTTACAAAAAAAATAGACCACAGTTTACCGGGTTATGCAAGTTAGTAAGGTAAGTATTTTTAGATTATTATAAGGGTTCAAAACCCTTTTTTTATCTTGAATATACATATGTTAAGATATTTGTGGCAGCATGATTCAAGAAGAAACATTGCAAATACACAGTTAAAATGTAATCGAGCTATAAATATGTCTGAGTAATTTTAGGATCAAACATCTACCTTGTAAATACTCATCTAGTGTACTAAAAATAGGACAATAAAGAAGGAAATAGCGACATCCGTCAATTACGACGCTTTTGTATAATTTAGTTAAAAGACGTAACGTGATTCCTATTTAATAGTTGGAACGTTTTTCTAAGCTTGTGTGGGCGATAGAGGCAAATCCAATTTTAGGCCAATTTATATCTCAATTGCCGTATTAAGGATCTCTCACTGTTTATTTCTGTAGGTCAAGGATCTTTACTTTGGCTAAAGCAACGAAGTAAATATTTATTCTATAAATAATATCGGAGAAAGACATTGCAACGGAAATAAATAATGCGTTTCGATGCATATCTTCATACAATGAACGCGCATTTTAGCAATATTTAAAGTTGTTTTTGCATTCATGAGCATTGCACATGAATTTGGTGTCAATACGACAATAAAAGGGCTATTTTTATAATTGCACGTAGTCATTGTACTCAGTGTCCGTCCGGCAGTAATACCTACAATACAATAAAAACAATACATTACATTTGTCATCTCTTTATTGTATAATGAACATAGTGATAAATAGTAAAATAATTTCTATAAGTATACAACACAAAAGCTAATTTTGCGTGTAGTTGTAACAAAATATGAATACCTAGTTTGAGTCAATACTTAATATGCATGATAAATAATACATAAATATAAATTTAAGTTGTTTACGCCTCTTGGGATAAGTTTTCGAGTCATGAATGTTGTTAACGTGTTTATTTAATTAGTGAGCATAGATAGTACCATATTATAAGGTATAGAAACCTACATAATATCTTTATGAATAACACTGATGCATCATGCAAGTAACTATAATATACTTGTCCAAAATTAATTTGGCGAAAAGTTCCCTAAAATCAAGTTGGCACTTAGAATGTAGTAATAACTGTATATGTGATGATAATTTTAAGTAAATGTAAATTCGTATACGTCGTATAATAATTATCAAAATACTTTTTCAACTGCATCGTGCACATCGAACATGACACTGCGCAGCGTGTGAACAAAATAAGGAGTTGTATTCTCCGAATGTAATTTTACTTGCAAGTTCGACTTCTTATTTTAAAGTACACGAAACATGTTTTAAGTTTGGTTTCCTCGAAAACGGCTATCAATCTTGTTCTTTTTTGGTGCACATTATTTCACTGCAGGATTTCTTTCATATAAACAATCCTTATTATATTTTTTTCTGTTATTTTTAGAGGGTCATTGCCCGTCATCGGGATATGACCGGTTTATAATTCAAATATTAAAACCAAACAACATTGAAACCATTTAAAACCCAATTAAAAGTGCATTTGAGTAATTACTCAAATGTACTTTTTGTAGGCTAAGCAAATTATTAGCCTTATTTTAGGAACTAATTAATAAATAATAGTAAAATGTAAGTATTTTTGCTGAATGACAAATCTGTATTTGTTGCAATGAATAATAATTATAATTTAGTTTGCTAAAATTAAACAAATATTTTTAGGAATGCAATTTTCCACTCATAATGTAGGTATTCTTCTTGCCATATTGAGACACTTTATAGACATTATCAACGTGTTTAAAAATATATCAGATAAAATTAATTAACTAAGTACTTATAATAATTACTTCACCAAATAAAAACGCATAAGTATAATAGGTAATTAGGCCCGATAAAATTAAATAATTATCAGCTTTGATGAACTTAACATTGTTGTCAAGAAAGATAAGATAACATTTTTTGATTTGCAAATTTGTAACACTTACTACTACAATACCTACTCAATCGTCATTATAATGAGTAAGAACATAAAAGTTGACTGACATTAATAATTATTTACGGCAGTCATTGACGATAACTTTGTTTTGTATTTTCCTTAAGTATAAATTAACAGCATTGTTCAATTAATAAAATAAGTAATATCAAAACAAAAAAAGCCGATAAAATTATTAAAAAGATCTAACTAACAGGCTAATTGTAAACAGATAGACTATTTAACTATGTAAGTACTTATATAAATACTAATTACTACTGGGTCGAAAATAATTTAATAAATTTTGTTTTATTAAATATAGAAATTGAGACAATTTGTGCCCAATATAATATGTAAGTATTTATTGATAAGCAATCGAAAACTTTGCTACTAGAGCTGCCCATAAATGGGGCGTTTACTTATAAATTATACTAAAATAGATTAACAAACACTTACATACCTTTGAAATGCAAAATATTAAATACACAATATTAGTAGATGTTGGTAATTCAAGGTTTCATTAACACAAAGATTTTCAGTCACGATTTGTATACTCGGACGTAAACGTGCGTCCACGATCACTTCATAACCAACACTATCCTCAATGTAAAGTGTTCCTATCCTATCACTAATTGCAAGGGTGCTATGATAACAGAGAGTAATTTACTGGAACATAGATAAAGCACAATAAAATATTAATTAATTTCTTTTAGCTAATCACTCTGTCATATGTTAGCTAATGACCGATTCTAATTTGAAACAACGTTGGTATTTATTATGTAAAAGAACCATCTGTAGATAGTAAAATTTATGTTAAATAATTCTAAAATTTTACTTGAAAATCATATCACTTAATACACATTTACAGTAATACATATTTGTGTACTTTTAAATGAAAAATAATTTGTAAAGAATAAGAAGTTGGATAAGTTAGAGACAAATTGTAGAAACTTTCATGAGTAAAAAGTACTAACCTTAGAAATTAAATTGCCTAGTTATTAGATTGCAATTATTAATTGGAATGTGAAGGGATATTTTATCGTTGCTACGACAGCGGTTTTTATTATTATTGCTTTAATTAAATGTTAGAACTGAACTAGATTTTAGCATTAATCAGCTATAATGTTTTTCTATTAATGCACAAAATAATGTGTATCATGTATATTTTTATTTAATAAACGATGCACACTTGTGTTAACATTCAACAATATTATTTCTTATTTTTTCACGTATTTCTAAACCAGTCATTATTGATATTAAGATAAAATGTAAGAAAGTAAATTAATTTTTTAGTGAGTACTTTTTAATAAATCATGAATTTGTTTTGATTCACGTAATCGGATTTTACGATCTTTTTATATGCATAGAAAAAAATACTTGCATTATCAATGTATTTCATTCACTACTTAGTTGTTAAGAATATAGATTTTTTACTCACTTCTAAGACTTCACTGTATTCAAACTGCGATCGTGTTAACAATTTTCCCTCCAATCGAACGATATCAGTAAACGTGCTCCGACGCGGCTTTTAGTTAGTGAACTGGTACAAAAGTGTGATTATACCGAGGATACCAATGGCTATATCTGCTTACTACTCTACTTTTTGTAAATTCTTTACACCTATCTGTATACTGAGATTACTTCGAAATGTGAACCTGTCGTATTATCACAAAATAAACAACTTTGATATAAATAGAATGTATGTATTGCTTATATCATTTCGATTAAAAGTTTTATTTTCTTTTCCTAATTTTAGTATGTCTTTACTAAGAATTTATTACATAGTAGGTACCTATATTTTGTTGTATTTTTTTTATACTTCTTACTTAAATTAACCTATTTTTCGTATACTTAGCTGTTAAAAAAAAAAAAAGATTTCGACTAATACGCATTTTCTTATTAAATTCAGTTGTATAGAATTTAATAAAAAAGAAAATACAACGTAAAAATTCTGTTCAAATTAATCGATGCATTACTATCGATTCTTTTACATCGATTGATTCTACTCGAATAAATTTAATTTTACTTATGGACTTCCCTATATCTTCAGTATTGCTATTTAAAGAAAATGTGATTTTATTAATGAATAGGTATGTTTGTAATTAAACTAATCGATAAAATAAAAATTAAAAAGAAAAATAAATACATATTGAAATACACAAAAAAAATATGGCATTTTTTTGGTAGAAAATATAATTATAAAAACTATGTTGCATTTTCTGTAGAAACGGAATACTTAATACTGGCTACCCGTTTAAAATTCTTTCAATTTTGGTGGAAAAAGCTCGTTGTTCTTTTCGAACGTTTTCGAGCATTTTTCTCTAAAAATACTTTAAAAATTGTGATATTTAGTTTTGTAATTCGTTATTAAATACAAAAAACTTATCTCGTAAGTAGTAATATCCAAAGTTTCTAGAGTAAATTAATATTTGCGTAGGATACTTGACAGATCGATTCGGCGTTACCAAGTTTCAGGTTATATATTTTAGATTGTTCTTTTGTTCTGTAAATTGCAAATAAAATGGAGAGCATGGACGTCGCACAAGAAAGTACTTCGGCGGTAGTGACGCCTGTTGCGGAAAATGGTGAGTTTTATTGTTTTTATAATGCCGGTTGCTAGGCGTGAAACGTGCTCCAAGGCTTGTTCTTCAATTTTAGTACAATTACATGAGGCATTTTACACTGAAATCATTGTTACAGTTGAAGTATTGACTAGTAACTCATTTATTTGTAATCATTTTGTTATTTCCGCTCTAATACTAACTGCATCCCGCGGTTTGAACCACGTTTGTATGTCGTGGGATAATTCGCAAAGTACCTAGGTTTAACCTTCATCGGGCTTTATAGAATCTGTATTCCAAATTAAAACCGTTTGATAATACCGAGAAGTTAACTAAAAATGCCTTAAAACAGTATGCCTTTATAACAAAGGATGGAAAATTATCAATTTGTTCTCATAGTTCATGTAAAATTTTCTACAAAGAAAATATGTTGTTACCAAGTTCATGATAAGAACTTACTGTAAAGCACACTCCCTTTTCCATTCCTTAGTAGATGTAAGTAAATTATGATAAATTCATATGTCATAAGTATAAAAAAACATAACATTTATTAATTTGTATCACACTGGGAAATAAAATGGTCCAGACATAGTAGAAAAGAGCAAATTAAATTATTGAAATCCACTGTATCTTCTAATGATGCAACAAGATATTTGATTTCAATAGATGTCTATTAACATAACATAACATAACATAATCATTCACTACATCATCTCCTTATAGTAACTGACCCCTAACTAAGTTCGAAACTTGTATCTAGGGTATCAGAAACTACGCACACACTCATTCACACACACACCCAGACCGAGACAAATTATTATTGAACAACTAACTGCGCCCCGCGGTTTCACCCGCGTAGTTCCTGTAGGAATATGGGGATACAATTATGCTAAAAACCTTCCCACAGAATCACTATCTATTAAAACAAACCGCATCAAAATCCGTTGCGTAGTTTTAAAGATCTAAGCATACATAGGGACAGAGAAAGCGACTTTGTTTTATACTATGTAGTAATAATCACCATACAATGCAACATTTTTATCTAACTGGATGATCTTGTAGATAGTATTAAAGAAAACCATAAGGCCCACATTCATTTGACATAAAAAATCATTAGCAATCAAATAAGTACCTTTAGTCTTGTACAAGGTCAAAGAATAATGAGCCTTAGAGGCCACCACAACTGTATTAAACTATTCACTCACACATAAGACTTTATTTTTTTGTAGGTACAACTTCTTTAACTTATCTCATTTTCGTTTTTATTAGTAGTGTAAGATTTTGGGATAATATTTATCACCACATCCTTTGCTATAGGTACTTCTGATGACATAGCATTCATATAACATAACATAATCATTCACTACATCATCTCATTATAGTAACTGACCCCGCTAACTAAGTTCGAAGCTTGTATCTAGGGTATCAGAAACTACGCACACACTCATTCATATAAAAGTTCATGCTTTACCTATGGGGCTGGCATGGCCATACTGCGGGTTAAAAGCCCCTTTCAAATAAATGATTTAAAAAAAGTTCATGCTTATAATTTAGTATGATGTATAACCATGTTTTACATTAGTTTTGTAAAATCAGTTCTTAAGGTAATCTTGTATTGATACAATGTAAAAAAATAATACTACTGGAAGCACTAGTACATAGGAGTACTAATACTAAATATAATGTATAAGATATAGTCCGGTCGTGATTCACATGAAATATCCTATGTTGACCTGTAGCATCACAGGGATGCAATGGCGAGCGGCACGCATTATAATTTACGCATGTGCGGCAGAGATACCAAGCTACAAGGTCAATGTACGATATTTTATGTGAATTACAACCGAACCATAGTAACTATAACAAAAGACATACATATTAATAAAATTCAAATTATTTCTATCAACAATAAATAAAAACCGATCTTTCTTTTAAAGACAATGAAATCGAAGCACCCACCGACAAGAACGTCACCGCTGAAGAGATGACGTCTCGTGATTACTACTTCGACTCGTACGCTCACTTCGGTATCCACGAGGAGATGTTGAAAGACGAAGTGCGCACCCTCACATACAGGAACGCCATGTACCACAACAAACACCTCTTTAAGGGGAAGGTAATTGATAATATTATGTTTTTAACTACATACATAAGTATGTACCACATTTATGTGTGTTCATTGTTGTAAATACATTAGTGCATGAAACTGACAACACTAACACACATTGGGCAAGCATGGTGATTACGCCTATTGCTCCTTCGTTACTGTGCTAATGTCATCATATCTATGAGAGAGAGGCTAGAAAATAATTTGTCTTAATTTTAAATTAAAATTAAAATTAAATTCTTTTCTATTTGTTATACAAAGGACTTCCCTTAGATGCCATAATGAAAGACCATCAAATGCCTTTAAATTTTAATCCATTGTCAATCAATTTATGAGGTTACAATTAGGTATTTGAAATACCTTGTTTATCCAGACTGAATTTTATAATTCTAATATTTTGAATCGTTGTCTCCACAGACTGTCCTAGACATAGGTT
The DNA here is from genome assembly GCA_958496195.1 of Timandra comae. Lineage (NCBI taxonomy): Eukaryota > Metazoa > Arthropoda > Insecta > Lepidoptera > Geometridae > Timandra > Timandra comae. Next base: position 8,239,488 of record OY292370.1, read on the forward strand.
GTGGTACGGGCATACTCTCAATGTTTGCGGCCAAAGCTGGCGCCGCGAAGGTGATAGCTGTGGAGTGCTCAAACATCGTAGACTACGCCCGCAAGATCGTCGAGGCGAACAGGCTCAGTGATATCATTGAAATTGTTAAAGGAAAAGTAAGTTTAATTGTGTATTTTCCCATGATATAAACTCCTGATATTTCGATGCTACGATAGTTGTAACACAATCCTTTATTACATTTTATGTAGACCACATTCACACAATAATAAGGGCGCGTTTCCACCTCCACGCACGCTACGCACACGACCATATCCACGCGGCGTTGCATACAGATGACATTTCAATTGTATAGCAGCGCCGCGTGGCCGTGGGTCGTGTATGGCGGTGGAAACGCTCTCTAAATCCTAAGTAATTCCATAATTTTACACTATCACCAGGTTGAAGAAGTAGAACTGCCGGTCGAGAAGGTGGACATCATCATATCAGAGTGGATGGGGTACTGCCTGTTCTATGAGAGCATGTTGGACACGGTGCTGTATGCGAGGGACAAGTGGCTCAAGTCCGACGGCATGCTGTTCCCTGACAGGTAAAATGTGGTGTTCAGATAGAATGTAATTATGTACCACCATTGCTAGTAGATTTAGGGACTAGACACATTTATTCAGCTCCATTCAGCATTTGTCCATACAAAACAACGATTTTGTATGGAGACGAGTAGAGTAGGCGTTTCAGCTGAATCGTCTCCTTACAAAAAGATCGGTTTTTATTTATTGTTGATAGAAATAATTTGAATTTTATTAATATGTATGTCTTTTGTTATAGTTACTATGGTCTGGTCGTAATTCACATGAAATATCGTATTGCAAGGATGCAATGGCAAGCGGGACGCATTATAATTTACGCAGGTGCGACAGAGATACATAGCTACAGGAGGTCAACGTACGATATTTCATGTGAATTATGACCGGACTATATCTTATAGTATTCCAATATATAAAATCGTTGTTTTGTATGGACAAATGCTGAATGGAACTGAATAAATGTGTCTAGTCCGTTACGCGTAAAGTGCTTAACATATTGCTAAATTCAGCGTGGCCAAATTACTAATATTCGTTATACATTGTTACTGTCACTGTTAGTCCAATTCCGTCCCCTGATCCAACCTGTAATGTATATCGAATCAGTCATTTAGCCACACAAAATTAGCCATTTAACCGCGCTGAATTAGTTTTCTGTGAATCTCAATCTCTGAAATCTGAGAAGTCAGTTCTATTTACGTAAATTATGCAAATATGTAGATTTCTGTTTAAATACAAATATCTAAAAAACGAGCTAAACAAATAACAAACCATCTCACAACATCCCTACCATTACAGATGTACGCTCTTCATCTGCGGCATCGAGGACCGCCAGTACAAGGACGAGAAGATCAACTGGTGGGATGACGTGTACGGTTTCGACATGTCCTCCATCAGGAAGGTGGCCATCTCCGAGCCGCTGGTCGATGTGGTTGATGCTAAACAGGTTAGTCTTTGATTAAGTTGTTGAATTGTGATGTGGGCGCGGTTTTGGCTGTGTTTCAGTAAGAAGTAGAAAATTATGCCTGTTTTTCAGTGATGTTAATTTTAATTAATTTATTACACACAAGCTGTGTCAACTATTTAACATATGTTCCAGCGAAAATACAGGGTAAATTACAGCCACAGAATCGGTGGACAGTGAAATAATTTAGTTGGTCAGTTAAATAACTTTTCAATTAATCCTGGCTATCCTGTGTGAATTTCGGGTTAAAATGTATCCAATGTCAGTTTCCAGTTTCTTGACTTCAAAAACTATATCAGCTGTCTTCAGCTTCAGCAGCAACAGTTTCTTAACTGTCTTGCGAAAAAATGAATTTTTGTTAAGGGTTTTAAGTTTTTAACAATATGATTTATTTCAGGTTGTAACCAACTCATGTTTACTGAAGGAAATCGATTTGTACACGGTCAAGAAAGAGGATCTCAACTTTGAATCAAAATTCCATTTACAAGTGAGTCAATCAAACTATTTAATTTAATTTTCAGAATATTTCATCAAAATAAATAGATTTATGATTGTTCTTTGAGGTTCATATAGTATTGTCCGTCATGTTATCGTATTCGATCGTGTGGTTACGACGATTGTGATCATGTTACACTGACCATGATCACAAGACTAATAGCAAAATAACCGTGATTAAAACCTGCAATTTAATACCGCGTAGATTATCCCGTGAGAATTTTGGGATAAAAAAATATATCCTATGTGTTATTCCTAGTTATAAGGGACATCTGTACTGTACAAAGTTTCATTAAATTGTTCCAAAGCCGTTTAGATGTGAAGAAGTAACAAACATACACACTCACATAGTCTCTGCTCTGTGGTATTAGTGTGATAAGATTAGTTATCATATACCAGTAAGGTTTATTTATTTGTTATAGGTCCGCCGTAACGACTTCATCCAAGCGCTGGTGACGTTCTTCAACGTGGAGTTCACCAAGTCGCACAAGCGGCTCGGCTTCAGCACCGCCCCGGAGGCGCCCTACACGCATTGGAAACAGACCGTTTTCTACTTCGATGATTATATGACTGTAAGTAAGATTTGTAAAGTACTAGCAGCGCCCCGCGGTTTCATCCGCGTAGTTCCCGTTCCCGTGGGTATGCGGGGATAAAATTATACTAAAAACCTTCCTCTTGAATCACTATCTATTAAAACAAACCGCATCAGAATCCGTTGCGTAGTTTTAAAGATCTAAGCATACATAGGGACAGAGAAAGTTACTTTGTTTTATACTATGTAGTGATTGTGGGTTGGGGAAAATTTCTCTCGCTCAAAATCTCGCCTGTGATCGAGTGACACTCTGTGTTAAAATGGTAGACCTGTATTCGCTCGAATGTATCTTTACAAATGTAAATTTCTGTTTACTCAAGGTCAAGGGTAAAAATAATTTAGATTTTGTTTCAAAACTTCAAACAAAACGTGACTGAAGTAATTTAATGGCGGTCATTTTGTTCATATTTTTTTATTATTCAAGTACTTATGTCGCCCCACAGCACCAACCTTGTTTTAATACTCTTAAAATTCGGTTCTAATCAAACAATTCCTTCACCACAGGTAAAAAAATTCGAAGAGATCACTGGCACGTTTTCGATGCGTCAAAACGCGCGGAACAATCGCGATCTCGACTTTGAAATCGAGATCGACTTCAAAGGAGAACTCTGTCAGGTGAAGGAGAAGAACCACTACAGGATGCGCTGAGTGTAGACCCCGCCTTACACTTACAACGACCGTGTGTGCCAGCCTTAACCTCACATGCAACACATTGATATCGTGACGTCATTATTTTAGTACAGCTAGCAACGTAAGTCGATTAACATGTTCCATATTCAAATGTATAGTGCCAAAAATTTATATGAACACAACCTATCTGGTTGTAAAGGTCTCATCGATACAAATTAATCAAGCCCAAACACGAGGTAACTGCTGTAAGTCGTTGAGGAGTTCCCTCGACTGTCTTCCAGGTCCATCATCAGATCGACTCCAAACTTTCATTAAATAATAATGCTTTAAGATACTTAACGAAAAACTTAACAAACGCACTAATCACCCTACGATTTTCGAAAGTTCCTCTCGATTTCTCTAGGATGCCATCATCAGGTCCTGGTTTCCTTGACATGGAACCAAATGGCGAGTCCACTCTTTCGAATACAAAAAGAATTTTAAAAATCGGTACAGAATTGACGGAGAAATCGGTGTACATACATAAAAAAACATACCGGCCGAATGGAAAACCTCCTCCTTTTTGGAAGTCTGTTAAAAACACAATTTCATCGACGATGTTACCGTATCATATAATTTTGAGGCACTATATTTTCATGATTTTACAAAAATGATTTTCGATTAAAACTCTTTATCAAATTCATAGACAAAATCGAAAAATATGTTTTGTTAAGTCATAAAATTTTGAATTTGAAATATGTTAGTCGACTTTCGTTGCTGTCTGTACCTCTTCTTACTCATGTTTGTACTCTTGAAACTTTCGCATTAAAAACAAGTTATTGTTAACTTTGAAATCTCGGTTTTATCGCTATGTACTGATATTAAACAATCGTTTTACGGTAGTAACGTTTAATAACGCGATTTCGTCGTAACTGAACCAACTACATGTGTAACTAAATTGGACTGTTGGATAAGTAACTCTTATAAAAAATGGCACCATGACACAATTTCAAGTTTTATTTAAAAAAAAAACACTAAAAACAATCTTATCAATGTTTATTCATTTTGTCCGCCATCTTGGGCCGTCCGCCATATTGAATACAGTGTTATTTTTGGTGTTCTAGGCTAACTTATTATTTTAATGTGGTAATCAATTATTTAATGAAGTTGGCGCATAGGTATAAATAATTATATAGCGATAAATACTCTAATTTTGAAGTTAACAACAATATGTTTGACAAAAAATATGTAACTCAATTTAGTCTTTAGTTCCTATTCGAAGTTGTAGTACATAAGCAGTTACTTTTATATAAACATCTTTCAGTTTAGTTAATAAGCATGTAATTTACTAAATTGGTTTTTTGTGATATTCGGTTGCGGCCCCACGGCTTCACTTTCAATGTGGCTAGTGACGTCATTATTACGTAAGTGCGCGTACGCATATGACGAAGAGTGAGGTCAGTGTTTCTGAACTATGTTTTATTATTTTATCCTCACTTACCGAATTAGGGTAATATTTACCCAAGTATGTACTTTGAATATACTTAAACATTTCATGGTTACCCAAGAAGTTAAACTTAAAAAATCCAAAAAGTTAAACTTAAAAACTCCAAAAAGTTAAACTTTAAAACGCAAAAAGTAAAATTTTAGCTGCGGGCGGCTTTTGTAACCCATTAATTTAACCGTCGTTCAAGTTCGTATAAAGGCTGGTTATCTCAAACGAATATTTGATAAATCGTTGTATTAAAAAAATAAAAAATAATGTCGCTGTATTAATAACTTTTTATATTAGAATGTCGGAGCTTGTTTTCATTGTAACACTTTTCAAAGATAGATCTTATAGCGGGTGAAGACATTACGACAATAAATCAACTTTTAGGTTCAAAGTGTCCTTGGTAAATTAAAATTGCCAGTAATTTGAATTATTGTCGTATTGCCATCTTCATCGTTATTATTATCCGGAGATATCAATGTTGCTATTATAAAAAAAACTTAATATTTTGTAATAGAAACACAGAATAAGCTCAGCAAATGACAATGTTTTCATATAAATGTCACGATAGTATGTCTGCAGTATGATATGTACCCCCTAATATTCCTTATGGCACGGGATACATGCGACTGTATTATGATACCTGTACCATTGTAATAAGGTACACAATTTAATGGCAGTTTTGAAATCATTAATTGCTACTTATACTGTCAGCAATAAAAGTTGTGAGAGTCACTTTTGTTGCTGAACGTACATTCAAGAACGTAGATGTCGACTGGTGCAGTCGAATTTTAATTTTTTAATAAATTTTAAACTTTATTCTAAGTATACTTAGGTACTAAATAGCATAAGGATGAAATCTAGGGGGAATAATTTTGAAATTGCCATTGAATCTCACAATTGAATCGGATACAAGGGAGATTCAACTCTAAATATATGAATGTAATGTTTCAAATTCAATAGTAATCCAATTGCCAAGTGATTCAGTTTTCTACGATGTAGCGGGGTGCGTGTTTGTTGTAATATATAAGTATTTTTGTGGTGCAAAGTGTACCTATAAGCCAATGTTTTGTTTTATTTTATTAAGTATCCCTCTTATTAATAAATTAGCTGTGCCCAGCGGTTTAATTCACGATAGCTAACTCCTATTGGTCGATGTGTATTGACCTATAGTAACGCCTTCCTAGATAAATGGGATGTCTAACAACATAAAATAAGCTAGCCAAATTACTCAGTTAATTGAATTGTATAAGTACTAACATATTTAAAAACCATAATTGTTTAGATTTGCATTTATTTGCAATTAAGTTCACCTACTATACCACGAGAAACTAACTTAACAGGAAAAATAATACAACACCACAAAATCGTCGCATATACGGTTTATTTCTTAAAAGGCGTATCAGTAAATAATCTAAATACCAATTAAGGCGAATATAGCCTAAAAGCCAGACAACAGTAAAACATTCATTTCAACTCCTACACAATTTCAAACATTCACAAATTTAAACCTTACGTCTATAATCTTAAGGACTATTATACAATAGCGACAGGGACAGGCGCTGCGATGGCGTTCTTCTGAAGGTCAACGCAACAGCATCTTGAGATCAGCTGGGACTCTTCACAGGAGTTCGCGTACAGCTTACGGCAGCTCGCTTTCTGACATCCGTAACCGCCGCCGTAGCCACCGACTGTCAAGAAATTGGGATTATTAGGATACATTGTATTTATTTATTTATGTATTCACATAACATAGTCATTCACTACATCATCTCATTAAAGTAACTGACCCCTAAGTTCGTAACTTCTATCTACTAGGGTATCATATCAGAAACTACGCACACTCATTCACACACCCAGACTGAGATAAACATTTGTGGTTCACAGAAATATTCACCCCGCATTCGAGCCCGCAACCTTACGGATGATGATGATTATTAAAATCACAGCGGATTAACTGACTCCATGATCTGTGATTAAAATTGTTTGAACGTGGTATTTTTGATAGGAATTTCACTTCATAGACAGTCAATTGCGATCAAAACTAATGATCGTAATCCAGTTTCACACACGTACACTGTATGAAGTTAACTGACCGGATTACAAAAGTATCTCTAAGTATAAAAATAAACTCGGCTCGGGTCAAAGCATTGATTTCTCTCATGGAGCGAGGAACGCCAACGGGGCAAGGTCCCTACCCTGTGCTGTAGTTGTCCTATTATTTTACATATGTATAGTATTTATTTCACAAAATTTGGTCGATTTAAGAAAAGCTTTTCAATAAAAAGACCTAAAATTTTAAATACATTGATAAATCACTTACATGGACCGCCGCCGCCGCCACAGCAGCACGCATCGTGAGCTTCCTTGTACGAGCAGTAATCGTAGACCGACGAGTCACACAGGGGACATCCAGGGTGGTCGCCAGGGGGACCAGGGGGCCGGTACCCGCCGCCAGGGTAATTTCCACCACTAGGGTAGTTACCCTGTCCGGGGTAGTACCCAGGATTTGCAGGATAGTACCCTCCTCCCCCTGGGTAGTACCCGTTACCAGGGTAGTTGCCGTAACCGCCGCCTAATAAATAGTGTAGTATTTCGCTTAATCCGAAACCTGTAGGTAAATATTAGTGATGTGATGAAATGAGGGTTAGTGTGAATGAAAAATGGATTAGAAATTTAGGTTGGTTACTGACGATACAGCGTGATTTGCTAGTGCATTTTGGTAAGGCATGGACTGATGTTATTTTACTTATAAATGAATAGAACGTTGAATGTATAGTGCTTTTCCCATGAACAGCTGCTATAATGCTAATAGTAATGTAAATTAATCAAAAAAATATAGGCATATATGTAGGGGTGTCTTGCAACTTTAGAATCAAGAAGAAAAAACCTGTATAAAGACAGTTAGAAAATTCGGCCAGAAAATTGCAAGAATCTAAAGTTCAGTTCTTATTTAGATACTTAAATAAGAATGCTAAATAAGAAACGCATAAAATTAGGCATTCATAAACAATACGGTCACACGTCATGAACTTATGATTCATATAACTAAAAAAACTGTTACTTAATTATAATTCGTTTGACGGAAAAACTACGGAAATTAAATAATACCTAAAGCATAATTACGTAACGTTCGTAATGAACAATATAGGTGAGGTAAAGCCCGAATTTTGTATTATTTTTGTGTTCACTTAATTATATTCTTCTGGTTACTTTGAGGTAATTAGCAAGTACAATTTTAGGAGATTTTGTATACATTTTGTTATGACCTTGCGGTAAATGTTTCCTGTTGTGTAATTAAGAGTTTTTATGGGGTTTTTTAATTACAATGGCGCAGGAATTTCTTTATCAGTTTACTCTAATATTGCGGCCGCGTTTTGGTTATTTTTCTTTTCTTTTAAAGGTTACAAGTAATGTGATATTTTTAACAACAAATTAACTCCTCCAGCTAAATTAAATGTGCTTGTATAGGTTCAGGTTTAAGTGTAAGTTCTCGTTTAAATATTAGTAGTTACTAATTTTCAAATCAGACGTTTTCATATGAAAATATTGGTTTACGCAACAATGACTTTTACAAATCTTGGTAAGTGTAACTTGTAAGTAAGTTGAATTACAAATAGGCACAAATCCAAGATGAGATATGTATCTCCTTTTGCTACATTTGTATAGTTTTTAGTTTAATTGTGTTTTTTTTTCATTATGTATTTTAATTTAAATGTAGCAATAAATGATTTTTTACTTTACTTTTACTTTATGAGAGATATTTTTTGAAAGTTGTAAAGTTTGTTTGATTAATAGCGCTAGTCTTAGGATTGGTGGGAATTGAAAAAATATCTATTGTTGAACCCATCCTGGAAGGCTATACATAACGTACAACATCTGGCTACGAGCAATATCAATTCGGCTGGTTAAAACCCGGGGCTCAGCTAAGCTCAAAATAAGAAAAAACCAAACGTAGAGATTGAATTTAAAAATAAAGATTGTTATAAAACATTTCATACTTCATACTTCATATATGCGTATAGGTACCTAGGTCATAATGAACAAAACCGTGGCCCATTATGATGACGTGATGACGACTGTTTGTACCTACTTATTTGTAAACTACTTATTTTATGGGTAAATAGAAACGTGAAAATATGGGTTAATGAGCTAAGAGAAGAATGCGGTGATTATCACGGTATTATGAGTTACTTAAATATACATTAGCACATCAATACGAAAAGGTTTAAATATTTGAAAATAGAAACGAAGCTGAGGCGTGAATTATGGTGTGGTGAAAACGACTATGACCGATGATTTGAGTGAAAATGATTGTTGTCTTTAACTAGTATGCAGACAAATCAAGTTTCTGCTATTCAAACTCACCACCGATAACTTTTCTGCTTAGTTCATAATTTGAATTATCAACACCTAATGAAAATAAATAAGTATAAGTAAGTATATTTTTATAGGTTCTTGACGTGCTTTTTTAATTAAATACTTACAGGGTTTCAAATAGGTCTACCTAACAATCATATTTTTGTAAGTTAATATTTTCAAAATAATAAAAAAATACTACTAATATGGTTTAGGTAGTTGTAATTTATGGGGAAAAATATTTTAATTAAAATAATCTTAAAGAAATTATTCAAGTAATTTTAATTTAAGTGCACATATCTGAAAATTCATTACTTAATGAAATGTTATAAAAATCTAATCCAGATTACTAAGTAGGTATAAGACAAAGACCTAAAAGAGAAAAACTAATTAATTTAAAAAAGGGAATATTTTCAATTGTTTAAGTTTTATAGTGTATTCACACAACTATTTAGGATTTTGAAAAATGCATTCAAAATATTGGAATATTTTCGGGTACCAAATAGACCAAGGAATATTAAATCTACCGTATCTAATAAAGATTTAAATATGGAACCTAGAAAAACCAATCGCAATTAAAAAAAGAACTCACCGCTGCACATTGCAATGCAGGCCGCAAAGAAAACAAAAACAATTTTATCCATGTCAACGGCAGCCGTTTGTTTGTCTGTGGTTTGTGATGTGCTACACACACGGTGGTTAACAACTAAATGATGTTATTAATAAAAATCCGCTTTAGTCTTAAAGGTTGACTTACCGGTACACTCGCGAGCTATATTCATTTGTTATTAATTAGTTATGTTCTACTTTTAACTAAGTACTCGTTTAACAGTCGAATCAGAGAAGATATATTTTCTTTTTACAACTAAAGTTATACTTACCTGCATGTTACAATTTTAGTTACAATGTTTTTAATTTTATGTACTTACTTTTTAGTAGGTTTATCTTTTTCTTAAAAGCTAGATCTTTCAGGAAAAACTTTTACTTACATGGTTACTTAGATAAGATCCTAAATAACTTAAAATCATAAAACTCGCAGTTACAGATAAAAGTTCACATCCTTACATAAGTTACTTATTTAACAGTGTATTAAAAATACTCTTAAAACTTCGTAATAATAAAGATCAGTGAGAACTTCTGAAATACCTCACCAATTTACTACATTTATCGAAACACTTTTCTCCACAACCATACCAGCACATAATGTATATACATCTGCACCTATTTCAAGTGCATTCTAAACGAAGGGCCAATGCAGTTGTCCTTAGCTCTTTTACATAATACCTATGTATTACATAGAAGTACCAATTCCAGGATCAAACCGGATCGGACTACTAACGACTGGTACATAGTTCAAATATTGATTGGACAATAATTAGTGTTGATTTGGAACGGAAAATGGAAACTTTATTTATTTTATAACTACTAAAGTAATAAAAGTCTGAAGGTAACTTCAGAACCTATTCGTACATTAGGGATAAAAATCTGCACTAATTAATGATGACAATTAGGGCATAAGTAGGCAAGTATTTAGTTTGAAAAAAATATCGAGAACCTTCTCCTTTTTTGAGCTTGGTTAAAAACAATAAAGACTATTTTTAACCGGCTTCAAAAAAGGAACAAGTTTTCATTTAAGTTTTATAGGACGCCGGTTTTGTTTGCGTTGATGTAAACCTTCCTTTAAGTTTATCTATTGATGAAAACTGCATTAAAATCCTTTGTGTAAACGATCTGAGCTTACATAGGGTAACAGCGGAAAACTACTTTGTTTTAAACTGTAGAGCAGTGTATAAGTACATAGAGATGCATTAACCATCTTTAAAAGCTCGCAATACAACTTACACATAAAAAAGTACTTAATAAAAACTTAAACTAAGAATAACCTTCATCTATTTTAATTGACAGTAGCGAATAGCCATATGTAGGACAAGTTTTAAGTTGTTTTAATTATCTGAATGTTATGTGCTAAGGTGCTCGACCTACCCGCTTGCCATTGAACCTGTGTACCGTATATAAACCGGTCGCCAAGAGAAGCGCCCGCGCAGATTGTGAGGCTATACATAGTCTGAGTTAAAAGCTTATGATAAAAAGCTTATGGTTAATTAGATAAATTATAACGCAGTAGATGAGTGATTAGTTTTTGCATGTTATTTATTCTATAAATTCTTATTATTTATTGGAATAGCTGTGCCCAGCCCAGTGAATTTATCTGCCACATACTCGTTTATTCTTTCAAAATTCGATCATAGTCGGGCCAGAAATTGAGGTTTGTTTGCGAGGGTGAAACTATAGGTTGTAAGCACTGATAGGCTAGCAAGTAAATAAAATAAGCTACTTATATAAACGCGACATTAATAGGTAATGTTTGTAGAAATGCATTGGTAGGTCATGGAAAAATTATAGTGAGCTTTTAGTTTCTTTTGGGTTAATTAACACACACACAAACACACACACTTTCGTACTTGTTATTAGGACGAATGTCTATCAAATAACCATCATAGTAACATAACGGGTATTGAGATTTCTCTAAACATTGATTGACACAGAGTATCTAAAGTCTGCTAATGATTAACGGTACTTCTAGTTAGACGTTATTAGGGTTCAGTTTTGGTAATGTAATAAATTATAGTTTTCTCTAGATAATATTTTTTAAAAAGCTTTGGACAATGATCTCGTCATCTTCATTAGGGTGGGAGGCTGCGAAGACTAGGGAGAGTTGGAGATGCTTGGGGGAGACCTTTGCCCAGCAGAGGGACGATAAGGGTAGACAAAAAATCCCTAGTTATATTTAATAAATAAAACAGACATTTGAAATAGAGATCTATATACTTATTTGACTAAATTTATAAATTACGGTAACAATTTTTACTTAGTTTATAGTACTTAAAATTAACAATACATTCATACTCTAACCAAGTTGTTAAGACTATGTACTTACTGTGATTATAAGACTGTACTTTAACTTTGAATTCAGAATTACTTGTAAACTAGGTATAAGGCTGCTGATATTATTTTTATCATCGCATGATAAACTAACACTTAAATACTTACATGATGTAGAAAAAAAGGTTACAGATTGAAATAGCTGAAAGTTGTTCAAACAATAATAATTTAAAAACTAACTTACTCTAACTAAAATCAACTCTATTCTAAAACAATATAAGGTTCTAATTTCATCGCTCTCATAACGTCCCCAGTGACGGAACACCGTCCAGCTTGCATGATAGCTCGTGCATTCTCCCGACCCTGGACCAGCTGCTTGAAGTAATGCTCGTTCAGCGTGAAGGTGGTGTCGGGGTCATCTTCAGGTTCCCCTTCGTAGACTATTACTTTGTTTAGGTCCATTGCTGGGGAGGAAAGCATGTAAGGGTTAATACTACTAAAATTAAACGCCAAATTTGGATGTTTTTAAGCTATTGCATAGCTTCTATTGAGGGCCTTGAGCGCGGGGACCGAATCCAGAAATTCCGTAACGAAAAAAAACCTCACGTTTTTTTTTTATTGAAAACTTTTTTTTTTGTAAATTTTCCAAAAAGATTTTATAGAGTAATGTAGACAAAGTTTTTATTGTATGAAGTCCCAAGTACGACATCAAAATTTCTAAGGTTAGGATTGCAATACAAAAATAAAAAAAACAATTAGTTGATAAAATTGCTATGCAATAGCTTTACCGCGGCAGTCCCCGAGTGCCACACGTTTTTTTTACTCTTTCACGCAAAAGGTACACATTATGTTCTTTATAACTAGAAATGACACATGGGTTATATTTTATCCATCTACTTAAAATACGCTCCAGATTAAAATGTACGTAAAGCACAGATATAAAACCTCAGACTAAGGGCCTATTTCACGACCTTCAAGAAAAAGTTACTCACCCAGTAAAGTTAGTTTTGTTTGTATCCTTCTTACTTTATATCAAGTGACAAAGACAAAACATGTGAGTATTTACTCGAATATTGAAGATGGTGAACAGTTACATGTTCATGAACACAATCTTTCGTCTTGATTGAGAATCTGTAGTTTATAACATAGCAGGTAGATTGTTACTAAACCACTTTGCCGTCTCTCGTAAATAAATAGCTGACATATTCGTAAAATAGCTCACACAGAGAACCTAAACCACATATTATTACTAAATAGTTGCAACCCTAAACTGGAGAGCTAATTGCGGAAATCTACCCACTTACAAGTACGCAGTAAGCCCTGACAAAAACTAGGATTAAAAATAGAATAAACAGTTGCCGTCATACATATTGTTCTTAATTGTGTTCGTCTCAGAGTTCAAGTCGTTAAATAAGTAATAAATAACTTATCTTTTCATACGATCGGTGCTGAATTTTTTACATGATTTTAAACTAGCGTGATTCATTTTTGTGTTTATTTACTTTATATTGTGCATAATTTAACGCTTCTTGGTTTAATTTAACTATATCAAAGTAGAATTATGAGACACTTATATTATTATTGACTGAATATTATAAATACATATTAAGTACATCAAATATTACGAGTAAGTAGTTAGAAATTAAATAAATTATGTTTATGTAACGACAGTTAAGTATTTAGTGTGAAAGTGCTTTCAAATAAGTTAGTTTAAAATATAAGTATGTTGTATGGCTCTGTGAGTGTATATAGTAAAAAGTAAAGAATATTAATAGTATCTAGTATATTTTCATTTAAATTAGAAATTAATAGATTAAATAAAAGTTGTTGTTGTTGACCCTAAATTATAGGTTACAGGCAAACACAGTTTCAACTTTTTTTTCATTTGGGAAAACGCATAGAATAGATTATACCACGGGGATCCCGACAGATAATATAGGAATCTTAATTTCCGAAAGACCTCCTCAAACCCCCTACAAACGCAGCAGCAATTGCGGAACCCTACCCACTTACTAATACAAATAAGTATAATACTACATATTATATTCTTGGTTTATATAAGTACTTACTCCAAGAATAAACATGAGTTCCTTTAATAATGTTAAACAGGAACACTCCTCCGAGTTCTCTGGCCTTCTCCTGGTCGGCGGCAGCCACGCGGGCCTTGATTCTGGTGATGAGGTCGCCTTTATTCGCGTTCACAGGCTCGCTCTGGTTGGCTCCCTGGAAGGAACATAGGAACAGATTATAAACGAAATCTTAATCGAGGTCATAAATTCATTTGAATTCATGTGCCTAAATGAAACTAAACCTTAAAGATCTTAAGTGCTTTTCGTGTTGGTTTTTGTTATACCAGCTAATTTGGAAAATGTTTTTCTGTAATTTTAATAATCAAAAAATGAAATTGCACATCGACTCGATACTTCGTGTAGATTACTTCACTTAGTAAACCAGGCTTAAATTATTGTATATACATATAATGTTGCGACGACGGTTAAATTGTTTTTGATACAGGCGATAAGATGCATCTTAATGATTGGTTATTACAGTATTCATGATGCTTGTCTACATCACTCCATGATTGACATTCTTATCTCAAGATTTGATTTCTAAGCTAGACCCAACCAAGCTTCATTAAGTAATTGAATCAAAGTTAAATATTCGACAAGGATTTCACAGTATGGGACAATGAAATCGTACAGCAAGACTCTCAATGTGTAATCCTCCATGCAAAAACCCGTAACTTATATCACAGCATAGGTCACACAAGTGTCTGTGACATCTTAACTCCTCAACAAATGGTTAGAATTCCATAAGATAAGGTGACCACGAGCGTTTTTAGATGTCATTCAAGAAACCATTTGTTGCACCGGTATATTTTTTAAAGCTTATTTATGTTATTGTTATAAAATATTAAAAAATATGTGTAGGCTCACCATGATAACGTGTGACAGGGTCCGTTAGCGCGTGCAGTGTGCAGAGGCTGTGCTGTAATACTTTCACTTGCTATCTACGTTGCAAAACTTTGTGTTTTGTGTGTATGGACACCATTATTGATGGAGTTTTGGGGAATTGTATGTATGTATTTGTTTGCTCGAAAGTTGGATGTTTTCCGCAATTAAACTTTTTTAATTTAATTTGGTTCTTTGTGCGTGTTGAGATAAAGTCTAACCAAAAAATTAATAGAGTTTTGAGGACTCTAATTATCCGCACCGAAGATGATCTTAGTTGGGATTATAATAGCAAGAATATGTAGATTTACATATTTGTGCAATTGTTGTAATTGTTTACAGAACAGTGAATCTAGTTTGTGAATTGATTTGTTAATAATCAATAGTAGCCATGAGTTATATAGTTCTTTTATAATGACCTATAGTGATACTAATAAAGGAAAGTCTGCAAAGCAATGTTTTATTACAAGTTTTGTACAATTAAAAATCATAGTCACCCCAGATCAGAAGTACTATAATATACGCAATCTGTCGGTCATCGGTACTTCTCGTTCCGTTTGAATAATTTCACTTTTATTGTATATTATTTAGGCAAATATTTGTAAAATTCTATTATGTATTTGAAAAGTGACGAAGTTTTGGGAACCATAAGTGATTTCCTAACTCTACGAGAATAGTTGTGGCCCATGGTTTTATCTGCTTTTATGTACAGCCGTGTTGATACACGACTGTACATAAAAGCAGATAAAACCATCAATAAACGAACAATAGCTTTTCTTGAATTTTCTAAAATAAAGTAGGTTACAGTAGAACCTCGATAATCCGACAAACGCTTTTGCAGGGCAGTGTCGGACTATTGAATTTCTCGGATTATAGAGTTCTGCCTAATCCGGAATTTAGATCCCATATTCCGTAATTACTTATTTACGTAAAACTACTATAATAATTACGGAAACACTATACATATTTATTTAAATATAGACTTCAGCCTGTATAGACTAGACAGACACACCTAAACACAAACTCTCCCGCGTCCTAACTCTCACAAAGCCGTATATCAATACCGGTGCGTGAGTTTTAATTGTTAACCGATACTTATGTGTTAATATGCGAATGTATGGCCGAGTAAAAATTAATGGCCGACTACACACAGCTGATATATTGATTGTGTTGTGCACGTTGGCTGGCGATATACAAACATACGTACCTACATTGATAATACGTTGAAAGCGTTGTAATTAATTTTCGAAAAGGTGGCTAGATTCAGGTCTCGGGTGGGTGACATACTTATAAGTATATACAATTGTGCATTGTGCACCTGCCAAGCCTGAGGACTCCAGGGTTCATTTTCTGGGTCAAGCAATAAATGTGTGCTATTTTTCAAAGACGACACGGATTTGAGTTCACTAATAAGCCAGACAAAATATTTAATAGTACTTAACAAAAACTTTTTAATTTACTTTTCTAGGTAACTGATTACTTGTTGATGTTTTGCTAAAAGGTATCATTTAACTACTCTTTGAATGATGTGGCGCCATCTACACTTAAACTTAATAAGGAGGTACTAACTTGGAGGCTTCTTGCGACTTTTAGTTCCAAGCTTTTTACAAAGATGTCACTTTATTCAATTATTTTTATCTATCTTTCGGACTATTACTATTGAAAATTACATCAAAACCTGGTTAATAATTTAGCCGTAAAAACACATACACATAAACGTAGTTATTTTTAAAACTAAGTATATTATTTGTCTTAATACGCAGGCTCTTGAAGAATTATAGTCCTTTGCTCTGCAATGAATGGGACCTCATAAGCTGACACTACTTTATCTCAAATTTCTATGGTTAAAACAGACCCTTGGTTATGCGGGCATAACCGCGGACAACAGTTATAATGTTCACCTACCTAGTCTTATTAGTTAAAATTTTTATGATAGATACTCAATTTATTTTATGCAAAAACTAAACAAATTTCATTTAAAATTTACTTAGATAGGTACGTAAACAAAATCAATTATTTGTTCAATAAATATTTTTCTTTTTTCAAATAAAGTTGATGAATTCAAATTGATTGATAGATGCAATTTATGGTAATATATGTCCTGAGTCTCCTGGGCTATTTGTGTATCTTGTACTTATTTCATTTTCAAATTTATCTATAATGTATTCAATATGTTAAAATGATAGTATGAGAGCCGAAAATAATTGGGGGATTTGGTATGTGGTGTTTGATGAAAACGTTTTTAAAAATAAAAATGAGACAAAAATTATGATGGGAAAATACAATTACCATCGGATTGAGATTTATATAAAAAAAACTATAAAACAGCCAGTTGAAAAAAAAAATCAGGTCAAACTATTTAAGTAGTTCTATTATACTTATTATATTCGTAGATTTGTGTTTACGTTATAAATAACCACTTTTAGATACAAATCGTATTTGCGCGATAACAATCCAATTTAAAAAAAACATAAACAAAGAATATCACAAAACTATTCAGCTGAGCGTTAAATTAGATATAAATGACAGAGTGCTATGTGTGATAAGCTCTTGAGCTATATCGGCCTTTCACAGACATCGTTGCACCCAATTATACTCCAGACGAACATTACAATTTCAAATCTGATTTGTTTCGTATTACATTAATCTTAGAGCTAGACTTACTTACACATACATTTTTTAAGGTTCCATTGACGAGTCAACCTTCTGCCACAATGGCCCAAAACGGTTCTTCTCAGAACCAATCCCAAAGGCACTTTTCAGCGCCAACCCCAAACTCTTATCAGAGCCACCTCTAAAAACCAGCACTCAACGTTATTTAGTTATTTTTGTGGCCATTGACACGAAAGAAGAAGAAGATTGATCAGTTCATCCAAAAATGGTCGTCAATCACCTATTTGAAGTACACACCGGAAAAATTAGAGGACCGTAGTTCATTTGTGAAAATTTTCGGATTTTTGTTATAATGTTGTTTTATTTCTATGATTGAGTATTTAAATATTCTATGTATGAAATTTTCGGTTTTTGAGTTCGTCGTCGTAAGCAAACGCCTGACACAAAACAGCACATGAACTGCAAGGAATGCTCCAAAAACTGAACAATGCAAGTCTTGAGGTTGGCCTTCGAATGAATCGGTAAAAGACACAAAGTCGGTAAGATAAGGAATTCGGTCAGACAGGGAAGTTGGTCAGTTGGGGAAGTTGGTCAGATGGGGAAGTTGGTCAGTCGGGTCAGTCGGGTCAGTTGGGTCAGTCGGGTCAGTCGGGTCAGTCGGGTCAGTCGGGTCAGTCGGGTCAGTCGGGTCAGTCGGGTCAGTCGGGTCAGTCGGGTCAGTCGGGTCAGTCGGGTCAGTCGGGTCAGTCGGGTCAGTCGGGTCAGTCGGGTCAGTCGGGTCAGTCGGGTCAGTCGGGTCAGTCGGGTCAGTCGGGTCAGTCGGGTCAGTCGGGTCAGTCGGGTCAGTCGGGTCAGTCGGGTCAGTCGGTCAGTCGGTCAGTCGGGTCAGTCGGTCAGTCGGTCAGTCGGTCAGTCGGGTCAGTCGGGACAGTCGGGTCAGTCGGGTCAGTCTAAGGTCAGAGCCAAAGGTCAGACTAAGGTCAGACCCAGAGGTCAGACTAAGGTCAGAGCCAGAGGTCAGCTAAGGTCAGAGCCAGAGGTCGGACTAAGGTCAGAGCCAGAGGGCAGTCTAAGGTCAGAGCCAGAGGTCAGACTAAGGTCAGAGCCAGAGGTCAATTAAAGTCAGAGCCAGAGGTCAGCCTAAGGTCAGGGCCAGAGGTCAGTAAGGTCAGAGCCAGAGGGCAGTCTAAGGTCAGAGCCAAGGTCGGACTAAGGTCAGATTAAAATGGATCCCTGACCGCACGGCGATACATAACCGATGCCTTGGAACCCCATGAAATGCCTTTTGCCACATTTATAGGCGACGGTTTTGTTTTATGCATGATAACGGATTCAGCGAAAGTGGTATGTAAGTACTTAAACGAAGTGGAAATTACCCAAATCGACTGACCAGCGAGATCACCAGACATGAGGCCACACTTTTGATCTTAAAAAAATCTTTAGTTTTGTAAAATTCATATAAGAAGTACTTCTTACTTAAAATTTCAATCTTATTTTTTTCCATTAAACAAGTTTATTATTTAAAACTTTCATTTACTTATAAAATATCTAAATAATCATAAAAATAAAACAATATTATAACAAAAAATCTGAAATTGCCACAAATGAACTAACGTTCTTCTAATTTTGCCGGTGTGTGTAGTTTATTTAATTCGTTATACATATTGTAATCTTAGGGTAATAAGTAGGTAGTTATGTATAATCGGAATGATAAAATGTCATACGCTAGGAACTAAAGACGCTGCTGCTACCCGCGCCTTGTCAGTACGGTCGACCAGAGAGGGGTGTTTTGTTTTTTTTCTAAATTCTTGTGGAACCCTTACAGGAGCATCGCGGAACCCTAGGGTAACGCGGAGCACACTTTGAGAATAGTAGACTATTGTGTGCGTCACGGTTTTACTCGCAAAATCTGGTCCCATGGGAATCACAAAGTATCTCAGTCCAGTTCTACTAGTTTTGGGCCAAAAATAAACAAAAAGCTGTTTTTGCGTAATTAAGAAAACTTCATTTTAGAGACTTTCATGTTAGAGATTTTATTTTTGGATCTTTTTTAAAATGATTTCGTTGTTTTAAATTTAAGGTGAAATGATTGAGTCTTCTAACTATAATTAAAGAAGAAGTTAGTATCGGTTGTTCTTTTAAATTTTTATATAAATCTTCAACTTACTTTCTACCAAATGTAAAATGTCTTATGTAGTTTTTAGCTTTTCGACATAGCATTAGGTATATTGTTTATGTATTGTGTACATGGATTAAGTAAATTGCTACGTTCATGTAATTAACGTGTTATTAGGACATACAACTACGCTAGCGGGAAGAAATCGTTAATGTCTATAAGGTGTATTTTTAAAAGACATCGACTGACTTATTGTTGTATTTTTCTCTCTCAGGATTATTTTTATACTTGTAGCGTTTTCATGCTTAGGTACTCATAAAACATTCAAAACTTTATTTTTGTTTACGTTAGAAGCTATCAACTCATTCTGAAGTTTTTAGCGTGTCTATAAAGCAATATCAAGAACGGTACCTATCTAATCGCTTGTATTTTTATTTTAGAAATAGCTTTTAACTTCAATTTATCATTAAAATAGCGACGTTCGTTTCACCCGGGTAGTTCCCGTTCCCGTAGGAATATGGGGATAAAATTATGCTAAAAACCTTTCTACTGAATCACTCTATCTATTAAAACAAACTGCATCAAAATCCGTTGCGTAGTTGTAAAGATCTAAGCATACATAGGGACATAGGGACAGAGAAAGCGACTTTGTTTTATACTATGTAGTGATTAATCAGATTTTTGTTTGCATTCTAAATACAAGCTGTTAAACCATTTAATTCCCTCAGTGTACGTTACGATGTTATAGGGAAGTGTTCGCGAATGTTCTAAAGACGATTATAATTAAAATTTCATCATAGTTATTCGGTTAATACCGCATTAGATATTGATGACGTGATATTGTTGGTACTCGTATATCATACTGGGATTAGGGAAACCTCTTGTGAAGTCTTTAAGTAGATACTTACTAATATTACCAAATAATATAAGAAATTGTTATAATTAATGAATAATAATGCTCATGAGTATTATTATTGAACATAAAAGATAGGGAGTATTACTTGTGCAGTTATTGGTACAGTTAGTGAAAATTTGTCAAATGTCAAATGTTTAACATATCACTTAGTTACAGGTCCTTTATTATTCAGTTTCGTAAACAGTATTTAGTACTCGAATACTCTAGATTTTTCTAGATTTATTAACCTTTAAATTGTTTCATGAAACGCTCTTGAAATGAAAAGCCACTTTAGTCAAGGCCAACCCAAATAATAGTAGTAACAAACCTTCTTAAAAAAAAACAAAACTTACAAAGAAAATTAAGTGAAATCCCTTATATAACAACACAAAATATATCGAATTTAGCAACTAGGTATTCCTATATTTTAATTCTATTAATTCACTCCATTTCCTGTCTTAAGTTTTGCACTTCCAAAACTAAGTTTCGAACGAAACTGAACTTTAGTCATTTGTATTAAAGTCGTGATAAATTTTGTGCAATTTTTAGATTAAGTTTGTTATTTGTATAAGTTTATTTGGGCCGTCCTAAGCAAACATTCTTGGCACTTCCACATACGTATTAAACATGTTGCCAATAAAAAAGTTGTTTGGAATACGTTAAAGGGTTTTGTTTTCTTTCTTGGATTCGTTTCCTTTTAAGCGATTACGTGACTCTACGATAGAGGACGGAGGATTAGGTTTCCTAACTCACTTTTGTTGCTAACCTTACTTTTAGATTAATTTTTGTTTTCAGCCATTTTTGGCTTGCAACATCGAGAATTAGACGTTTCTGCAAACGTTTAAAGGTGGCCATTCAAAAATGTTCGTCAATCACCGGGCGAAACTCCAGTGGGGAAATCTAGTTGGCCTAAAACTTTTGGAGTGATGTCACAGTTTTATGTCTGGACTGATCAGTGCAACTGACTTGTCAATGGCCACCGCCAAAGATCTAGCCTTAACCTATATACAGATTGTTCTCGGACTATCCTTCTGTATTCATAGAAGCTAGAGAGTTGGAGTAGACTGTAGAATCATCTATTTTGCAAATTCGTATTACGTAAATCATTTTGAAAACATAGATGGGGTGCAAATGTCTTGGGCGACGGTAGTGCTTGCCACCATTTGACCCATTTTCATATTTAACCCATGTCATAAAGATACTGAATATTGTTTTGACTTTAGGTCTTACAAATTACGAAAAAAGATGACCCATCTGCTCATTTTACTCCCCATATCATAAAAACTCATTATAATTTTGAACTTAAGTCCGACAAAAAATCACAAAAATAAGATCTAGACACAACCTAATAACCTAAGTATTATTAAAAGAAAACATTTTCCAATATTCTGATTACACACGAAGGCGGCGCGTTGAATATTTGATGATTCTCGTGTGCACACAGCCTTATTCATGAATTTATGAATATCATTAATATATGACACTGAATCATTCATTTAGAACCAATATATGATTTCGTTCAGAACGTGATTCGAAATGTATTAACGGCCTTTGATATTGTAATAATTGCTATTTGTAGTTCATGCCTTTAATGTTCTGTTTTAATGTGACTGTCAATCACATAAAATACTGTCCCCGATTTAACTTTGTCACATAAAATATTGTCCCTGATTTAACGGCATTTGTAACTAGCTGCGTACCGCGGCAGGATTCGCGTTCCTGTAGGGGATAAGGAGTATTCGTAGCTTGGTTGCTACGAGTGCGTAGCCGTAGATGATATTCTGGGATTCCATGGTCTATGCTACGAAAACAATAAAATATTACACTTACATAGTCATTGGAGGTAAAAATGAACTAGTTTTTATTTTCTTGTATGTTTGTTTCTAACTCGATTATAGATATTCACTATTTAAAACCATGAATATAAAATATAAACCTTATATTTAAAGAACAATTACCCCAACACCACCCGAATAAAAATCAAAGCTAAACGAAATACAAAGAACAAACGAACTGCTACAATAATCACAAATATAATTTTATTTTCATTAAATGTTTTCGCGGCCCGTAGGTACTTCCAAATTAAAATATATTTTCTTTTCGTCCCCTGTTTATAGAGGTCATGAGTTAAGATGTTTACAATCACGCTAAATTAATTTCTACAGTTGGTAGAAAAAGTTACAAGTCTTTGGTAAATAATTATTTAACCTAGACTTGTTTCATTCTAAGTTAACAAACTATTTATTAGAGAGTACCAATAATTTAAAAATACAGACTCTTTATAGATATTTTTATTTTGGTGCAGATGTATAGAATACTAGCTGTGCCCCGCAGTTTTACCCGCGTGGAACCTTATCCCGTGGGAATTTTGGGAAAAAAGTATCCTATGTGTTATTCCTAAGTATGAGGAACATCTGTACCAAATTTCATTAAAATCCATTCAGCAGTTTTTGCGTGAAAGAAGAACAAACATCCACACATTCATTCATCCACACTCCAAACATTCGGCTTTATACTCGTAATATTAGTAGGATAATGTTTTTAATATAAACTCAAAATTGGTAAGCTTGATCGCTCTATTTCAGGGCTTGATGACCTCAGTGAGGACATACTTGTATATGAGATGATGATTCATTTAGTAAGAATAGGAATATTTATGTGTTTATGACTCAATCAAACACAAACAACTATTTCAATGAAATATGATCCAAATAGTCACTCTGAAATGCAAGTAAAACAAAACCGCGAGGCATAGTAATTTAATGGTTTTAACTTTATAATTTACATTTAATTCTTATATCAGTAATGCTTTAATATAATATTAAATGAAACATAGAATATATTTCACATACACATAATTATTACTATTACGGTTTACCAATAAACGTATTAATTTCACTTTATTTTGATCAGAATATTATTAAATTAATACTCAAATTCAAATGAACATTAATCTGTTAAATGTACAAAATAGTGACGAATAAAACTATAAATGAAACTTGAAAATGCTACTTCAAAGAACCACTTTTACCATTTTAAGTTTTCACAAAAACCATAGATACTAAATACAGTTTCATCTTTTTCCGAACCTTTAATCCCATGTCTATTTGGGGTCGGTTTACAGTTTAACCAGATTTGGCGGAATGTCAGTATTTTACGTGAAGCGACTGCCATCAGACCTTTACAACCCAGAGGGCTATACGACATTCTTGGTTAAACTGAATGTTAGACTTTTGAGGGCTCTAACTACCCGTAACGACTGTCGATGATGTTAGTACGACAACCGGGACCGACGGCTTTACGTGCCCTCCGAAGCACGGAAACGCTCATGAAATTAAAAGTCATTTTTAGTAATGACCCATCACAGTCATGACGGTGCCAGACGTTGCTTAACCGCACGGATCACAAGTGATCCGCGGGTAACACTGGGCCATGAGCGCTTACTAATACTAAATACAGTTTAAAGTATTTAAAACAAATGCAACAAACATGCTTACATCCATCCATACAAACATTTGCGTTTCATTTTCTCATTTCTATTATGTCTAGAGCACTCACTGCTTCGCTTCAATTTCTGAGATACCTTGTATCAAAACAAAGTTCATAATGTGTTTTATACATCCTAATCCTAACTAATATTATAAATGCGAAAGTAACTCTGTCTGTCTGTTATATTTTCACGGCTAAACTATTGAACCGATTGACTTGAAATTTGGTACAGGGGTAGCTTATGGTCCGGGAAAGAACATTTTACAACGTTTTATCCCGAAATTCCCACGGGATCGGGAACTACGCGGGTGAAACCGCAGGGCACAGCTAGTACGAGAATAAATAAAAAAATGTGTAGTTTTTATAGTTATCATGGTTATTAGCTTCATCCGTGATCATGGCGCTTGCAACAGCGTCGAAATATCGGAAACTCTAAATAAATAATATACATGGTAATTATCCCGTTAATCATAATAATTTGAGTAAAAGAATGTGTTTCTAAATAAAGCACCTTTTTATAAAAAACTGAGCAGTAGCAAGCAACGTTCAAATTCCTTATGATCTAGCAACACTACACTGTGTTGTCATAATTTCCCAAAAACTGTATAAATAATATCAGATTTAGCTGCATTGCGGGTACATAAATGTATTAAAGATCCCTGGGGGAATAATTACTGGCTATCATAACTGTCTATTCATCCATTAAGGTATAATTTACTGGGATAACATGACAACCGAACTTGATTGACTAAATGTTTATTATTTACTTAACTACTGAATTTCGTGCGTTTGTTTTGAAAGGAATATTAATTATCTGTTTATTAGCTACTAGTAGCTCCTCGCGGTTTCACCCGCGTAGTTCCCGTTCCCGTGGGATTACGGGGATAAAATATAGCCTATGTCACGCACTGATAAATTAGCTTTCCATTAGTGAAACAATTTTTGAAATCTGTCCAGTAGTTTCGGAGCCTATTCATTACAAACAAACAAATCTTTCCTCTTTATAATATTAGTATAGATTGAGTCTTTTAAAGTATATCTGTTACTACTAAGCAAGACAAAAATCGTTTATATTTAAAGTGAGGAAGAATATGTAATCACCACGCTTGTCTAATGCGTGGGTCTCAAACTTGAGCCATGTTTAAAATAATAGCAAATGTGTAGACCCAAAATTTGAACCCGGCATCCCAGGTTTGGCAGGTGCACATACCACTAAACTGCCGCATTTAAGATTAAGTTTCCGGGAGTTTAATTAATGTAGGTAATCTCTTTCTTAAAATGAGACCCCAACTCAGAAAAAACGTAAAATTATGCTAAGAAATATTTTTGTATTTGTAGAAATATGTATACTTATAAAATATTGAAATCCCTATTTATGATAAAGTATCATGAAGCATAAAACTATATAAAAACAAACTATACAGAGTTAGCCTGAATTCGATACATATATGTACAAAATACTTAATTAAAACCTTGTACACTCTAGAGTAAGACATAAAACATTGAACAATATTTGTAACCCCAATTTCTCATCTAAAACAAATAACTACGAACAAAATTTAGAAGGTATTTGCAAATATTTTCTCTGAAACGAGGTC
This sequence comes from Timandra comae, assembly GCA_958496195.1. Taxonomy (NCBI): domain Eukaryota; kingdom Metazoa; phylum Arthropoda; class Insecta; order Lepidoptera; family Geometridae; genus Timandra; species Timandra comae. The sequence goes on from OY292370.1 coordinate 8,265,113, forward strand.
ACACAAAGTGTTGACTTAATCAAACCAATACCCGTAGTAGGTCTATAATGACTGTTGTCACAGATAACAATAACAGTTAGTATGAAGGGACACCTGGTTGATAGTATTGACCATTGCCCTTTCTTAAGCGGTAAGGAAATGCCGAAACACGTTTTAACAATTAACAAAAATGTTAAATTGTTAACAAACGAGTTTCGCCATCTTTCGTGACCACGGTTAATTCTTGGTCGAGTTAGCTTAAATCGTTAAAGTAATTTAGAAGCACAAATGGAACTCGCGACCGACGACGTAAATTACTCGTAAATTAAAAAAAGGGATTCATAAAAAAAGATTCTTCTCTGTTATCTTAGAAATTACCGAGGTTTTTGAAGAGAAAACTTTCTGATTGGTTGTCCGGTAACGCGTTTAAATAATGTTACAGTTATTAATTTTGTTATATATACGTTTACTTGTTTTTGAGATTGGAACAATAAATATGTTTTTTATTTGTCATTTTAGTTTTAAAGTACCCTTTTTTTATTTACCTGTATTTCTGCAGACAAATCAAGATATAACATATTTTATTTTTCAAATAATACTTTTTCTTTTTCTTTCCTATATACAAAATATACATTCAATGTTACACAATAATTCTGTAGCATCTTACTCTGGTAAAAGCAGTTTACACTTATTAAAATAAAAATGTATTTCGCTGTCTTTTCAATTTCTTATCCTTTCAATATCTCCTGCCTTATATCCATTTATTGACATAAGAATTACTAGTAGTTTACAACCGGGATTATTCCCAGTATTCTTATAAAAAAGAAAGGATATTTTTATCCCAAAATTCTTATACGAAGCTATTCCAAAATATGTTTTAAAAAAGAAGTCTTAGTCGTAGTAGTGTATACAACAACTGTTTCAATTCTGGTAAGTAAAACATTTGTAAAACCTGTATTGTGTCATATCACGTATGATTGTGAAATGAAAGTTTGTCAAATGATTAGTTTTTCTAATGTGTTTTCAAAATGATCTGTCATACGTTTTTTGTTAAACAATAGTAAACCTTCAATTCTATATTTAAAATAACAGAGTAAAAAATTGTCCAAGCAAATGTACTTGACGAACTTATATTTGAGTCTAATATTACGCCGGGAAAAACATGAGATTCGAGATAAAATTGTCCAGAAGAACCTTGTTCTCTCTCTAGTACCTTGAGACTGGGATTGTTCGCAGAAATGGATGCAAGCAGAGAATTCTACTAGTTCACTATGCGCATAACAAAGCTACATAGCTTTTCACATATTTTATCAAAGTTTATCAATTTTATATTATGAACTTGTTGTTAACAGTTTTACTTGTGCTTATATTTATACAGAACTAGCAGTGCACCGCGGTTTCACTCGCATTATCTCCAAATCTTGTGAGAATTATTATGCCCAACCGAACGAATCGAGCTGGCGTAGTCGAACCTTCCATTCTAGAGATTATAGAGAAAGAAAAACATTTATTACGCAATAAAAATCTATCGCTATGGACAACAAACAAAGGGTTACGGAATCGATTCCGGTACAAGGTGTTGGTTGTTAGTGAAGGAACTCGATTGCTACCAACCCTTAGCTTATATCATAACTAGCAGCGCCCCGCGGTTTCACCCGCGTAGTTCCCGTTCCCTTGGGAATTTCGGAATAAAAAGTAGTCGAAGAAGTAAAAGAAGTCTTTCCCGGACCATAAGCTACCCCTGTACCAAATTTCAAGTCAATCGGTTCAGTAGATTAGCCGTGAAAAGGTAACAGATAGACAGAGTAACTTTCGCATTTATAATATTAGTTAGGATTAGAATTAGGATAGTTAGGATTAGGATTTAATGCCAGAAAAATTGGACAAAAATTACTCAAATAACTTTCAAATACAAAACAGTTTCCTTATCGTGTAGTCAACAAGCTGTCCAATATTCCGGTATCAAATAAATATAGTTTTCAATAAGAGTCACTGTGTCTAAGGTATGTGTCACATCGGATTCTCGGGCGTCCGTTGTAAATCCACATTTGCCACCGAACACTGTTTTATATACGACATGCACCCACATTATTATTATTGTACGAACGTCAAAGAATATGTTAGAACGGAGATGCGACTTTTTCCGAAATTTTTCTTTTCTGCCAGTATTTTTTATCATTCATTGTTTTCCTATATCGCACTGTTTGGAACTGGCTTAATATGTTTTTCTTTATTTAATCGTCGTAATTTATCTTTTAACTTTAGATGAGTGTTAGCAGTTACCAATGTAAGACGCTCGTACTTGTAACTAGGCAGTTTTCCGTATTTTAAAAATTCTGATTTGGTTTCTTTGTACGTACTTTGAGATATTTTTTGGTTAACCTTTTGAGGGTTAATACCAAAAGCCAAAATTAAATTATAATCAAGAAGTTAAATGACAAATGAACGTAAAGTTTCCAACGTATGTATGTGAGACCTAAGTAATCAATTTCTAAACTCTGTGCCCTAAGGAAGATAAACAGCTGCCGAAAGTTAATATTCCTGATGAATTTTCGCAAATCTTCGTAGAGAAGCAAAAGTTTGGAAAGCTGGAGAGATACAATACATACATGAAGACGGGTTGTACAAATATATTTTCTTATATAGTTAAAAACATATGTGAACGAGATATTTCTCAGAAAATTGATCTATATTTAAATTGTGTGTCAATCACAGTGAAACCTTGTTCATTAATTTAGCTCTTGAATACGATATGAATAACTTATATGATTGTAAACTTTATTCTAAATTATGTTTAACTACTAAGAGCAATGTAGATTATGATTTACACAATATCTTGTAGAATTTTAGACGTTTTCTATGATAAAATGATAGATATTTTTTATAATTATGTGTTTTAATATTTGTTTTTGGAAACATGGTGAGTAGTCGTACTCGTAAGTGAACACTTATCCACTATTATTATCTGATCTATTAATTTGGATCTTTACCTGATCGATATACACCCTTATTTTGAAATGATGGGACTTATTAAAATCAGAATATTTGTAGCAGTAACTGAATCCATATATCCAATAAAAATACCAAAAATGATAGTCGATTACTTATCTTTAAAAAATACTAAATAAATGTCGTATTACCAGACGCCACACTAGCTATCAAGTATTCTGTGACAGCTCGGGTCGATGACCGCGCTCAGCTGTGTATCGCAACGTTCGCCTGTTGTTCGGTGTAGAATAACAATAAAATTCGGCGGGATTTTCAAAACCTTTGACTTATCATAACTTTTTAAATAAAAGCAAAAGATAAAAACTAACTTCACTATTATATTGTCACCCGTCGCTTACATTAGCTGTGTGATTAAGTATCTCAAATTCAAAATAGGGGTGTATATTTTGATTACACTTTTGAAGGCTCTAATTACGCGACTGTCGATAATACATTAGTAGGTATGACAACAGGAAACCACAATCAACGCATGACTTCAAAAGTTTTGAAATATGTACAATGCTAATAAAAAATCATATGAAATAGTATTAAAAATAAGGAAATAAGTTCACTAGCATACAAATTCCAAGGATGTGTCTTCGAAGTACGTTCATAACAAAAACCAAAGTGTGTCTCCTCTATGCAGTTATTCTGTGACGTCAGTTATGAATTTTTCATGGTGCGGCTGAGGACCCATGTGCTCGGTGCGGTAATGCGCGCGTTGTTTTTGGACATACACTATCTGTACGGTTACTGTGCACTCGCATTAACTACCTCGTATTTGATACTGGTTAGTTTTATATTTTTATTATAATGGCACTGGTTACTTTATTACTTTTATGTTTTACTATAAGTATTTTGTTTTATCTTGAGGTAACGGATTGTGTCAGTAATTGAAGTTTAGTTCTGTATGTGTTTTTAACATTTAATTTCTGTTATGGATGTGTGGTAGGTGAAATATTTTTTTCTCTGAAATATTGTTTTTTTTTGGCAATATTTCAGAGAAAATAATATTTCATTAGTTAAGCAGTCCATTTTCTCAGTGCTAGTGCTAGCTTTCTTGTCCAATAGAATCTTAACTAAGATATGTTGGTTATAACTTCAGTGAGTTCATTAAACAGTCCGCTAGTGTTAGTCATACATACACTATTATAATTTTAGATGTTGATGAAATTAATGGAGTACAAAATTGTATTCATACCCAACAGTCCAGACCATTAGTTTTCCATTCAGTGTGTGAGATTTAAATTAAAAATACTTAGTACCATATTCGTCAACATAACCGGGAATACATTCTCCCAGCCTGGGAAATACACATTTGGCGTATGAAGTTTTTAATTGCGTCATTAACGTTTTGACGAATCATTTTTTCCGCTTCACTATTTTAATACCAATACTTGTTCTTTATTCCCTTTTTATTTGGTTCAGTTTTAAATGGGAGATCAAAAAATATTAATAAAGATAGTTTTTGGTTCCGTAATTATGGAAGCGATGGGCTGATTAGTAATTATGATATTTTTCAATACAGAAATGTAATTGTAAATATTTGAAGTCAGCAGCTTAACCGATGATAGTAGGTTTTTAGTGCAATGCACATTTTTTCATTGTTCAATCTCAAATCTCGTACCATTTCTCGGAGTTTTGTCAGAAGAAAACATATACACATTATAAGTATAGGTTTCTTTTATAGACACCTATACTTTTATGTAATTTGCAGTGTTTCGTGATTCATCAATCGATCTTAATCTTAACTTAATATTATAAATGCGAAAGTAACTCTGTCTGTCTGTTACCTTTTCACGGCTAAACTACTGAACCGATTGACTTGAAATTTGGAACAGAGGTAGCTTATGATCTGGGAAAGAACATACGTTATGTTTTATCCCGAAATTCCCACGGAAACGGGGACTACGCGGGTGAAACCGCGGGGCGCTGCTAGTACTTTATATATTTTGTTTTTATATGATTTGAAAGCGATAAATGATAATTTGAATCAAAGTTACAAACTATTTTTCTATTATAATTTGTAAAATTCCCGCGAAAAGACCAATCACCACAGATGAACAAGAAAACAATTGAACGAACAACACAACTTAAACAAAGAAACTGAACAAAACAGTGCCACCACAGACTATATCAACACATACATTATTTAAACCTCTTTGCGAAATAAATCACATAGTGAAAAGGTATCCCTTTATAATCTGAATTCAATTAAGGGTTGTATGTAAATTGGCTGTGACGATACACTGTGATATAGGACGATATAGGATGATATAGGATGATATAGGGATACAATGGTAGTATCTAGGAACGGGCATGTGACCACAGACAATGAGGATCACAGCATGCAGTCACCGGCAAGAACCGATAGTGTTCTAATACTAGAATGAGGCTCTCAAACTTTGGACCAGATTAAATGAATAGGCCTATTTTTTGGTCCCTGATGCAGAAAAAACGGTGTTAAAGGGTGTTGTGTTTTTCTGTGTATCTGTAGCATTGTAGCTCCTTAACGAACGGACGGACTCTGGATTTGAATAATGCGTGGAATAAAAAGCACATTTGCCTAACTTGTATAGATTCAACGAGTCATGTTTGGAAAATAATGAATAATAAAAGACGTCGCTCGAACTTAGGAATTAAACTGATCCACTGGCTTTACACGTATCTATTTACAACTACTAATAATAATTACTAATATTGTAACTAATAATTAATTTGTTGGCTTTGGCCCCATACTAGCCTTCTAAAAGACCGGGACTCCTCAATAGTCCCGTGAATGGAAAAGACATAACTAATAATAACTAATATTGTAACTGATTAAAATATAAATAGTTTTATAGCACACATTTCTGAGAAACTGTAATAAAGTTAGAATTAAAAGACCAAGACGAAAACACTTAAATTTTATTCCACAAAATTTAATTTAAAGTTTGAGTGCCTCATGTCTTGATGGGTCATGTAAATAGAATGTATTCATTGACTATCCGAATCATTTTATAGCGTGACTGAGCTCGCCAATGAAATTTATGAGCCACAAAGTTTTTATGCAAACCTTATGTGCGGACCGCGATTTTGTTACGATTAGTTCTAAACTTTAGTACTTGAAGCTTATTTTATGGTTTGTAACGTAAATGTTTTATATTCTCTTTGTTACGTAGTAATATATAATGTCAAATACCGAGTTTATGGATACATGAATTGAGAGATTTTAAGGATTTTTTATGATATAGCATATAGCGAGCAAATAAGTACACGGGTCACCTACCTGGGCCCCGATTCTCAAAACTATTAAGCTATGATAATGCTACGCAAATGTATTTTAATATCAACATTATGGCCGTTTTCTGTCATTTGTTGTTAGTATTCTCTTAGTGACAAAACTACTCCGCTCTCAATGGCTCCATAAAATTTAGATGGTTGTCATGGAAACAGTATTCTGACGTTTATTTGACAAAAAAAATATTTGAATTTTGATATGCAACAAAAACCACTGAGACACCATAGCTATATGAATAAATTTTAGCAGAATACCAAATTTCTGATCCTCTCGTTATGGTGCCTCAATATCAACATTTTGTCTGATCAATAATGTCAAATTGCAGACTTAGGCCCCTGATAGTAAGTAACTACGGTTGATTATGGACACTTTGAGAAAAGTCATAAGCGCGTTTAAAGCCGGCCTTTAAAGTCTTTAAATGATCATTAGTTAGATCGATGTCTTGATGTCGAATGTTATCTTTGCAGATTCTACTATTCAAGATTGCTAGAGGCCGCGATACTTCAACTGGTTATAAGACAGTGACATAGTCCGGCATAGTCCTCGATTTAAATCCAGAAGGAAATAATTGGAATGAACATACTCTCAGAATTACTAAGTGTATAAAACACAATAAAATGAATAAACATTAAACCAAGTTTTAAAACAAAGTGAACAAGCAAAAACTTTGTAATTTCCCAGCTACAAAATCATATCGCAAAAAGGCTAAATCCTTTGAAAATTAAAAAACCCGTAATGGAAAGTTGTCTTTTCCATAATAATAAAACATTTGTATACTTCCTTCACTTTCCTGGCTTATATCTGACTGAGCTAAACACCGGGAAGACGGTAATCTCAAAACTCAAGTCACGGTAAATCGTTAATATTTTCTTGAAGAAAATTTTCCTGACTTTAAAAGTGAGCCAGTGTTGTTTTTTCAAAGAAGATTAATGTTCAGACAGTATGCAGGTGCCCGGAGTGGTGCCGCTTTTTTATTGAACTAAAAACAATAGTTTTAGGGATGCTCCTTTATCATTACTGTCTGCTGTTAGTGCTTTAGTTATCCTTTAGTTATCTTATAGTAAAGTAAAGTAAAAAATCATTAATTGCTACATAGAAAAACAAACACACAATTAAACTTAAAAACTAAACAAATGTAGCAAAAGGAGGCATCTCAGCTACAGCGCGTAAGTAAGTAGGTATACAAATATTACTCAAACTATCACAAATGAAATGTACGTAAAGCTCCCACGTTAGCTTCCATCTCACTGTCCTCACTGATGATATAGCACAGTGAAGGAGGAATAGACGTTAAATTAGTCACTATAGTATTCCAAAAATAAACAAATAATACTTATAAACCGAATTGTTAATCCACATTTCCTCTCCTTTTACAATTACTTTATGTACCTATAAATATATGGATAAACAAAAACGTTCTTTTTCGTCGTTTAAAATTCGGTTAATAAAATACTTGGGTCTATGTGTTGTTGTCGAACAAATATCTATATATAGTATAGTATATAGTAGGCCTAAATATATAAGTATAACGTTAGAATACAATAGTAAATGAATAAAATAACGTCGGACATTAGTAAATGCGAGTACAATGGCGCTCTCTCAGTGGTGCGGACCCTAACAAGTTACAATGTTTATTTCTTACCGCGTCTGTGCAATATCCATTCAGTAACCGATAGGGTTGGCAGTAACTAAACAAGTGTGGGATAAACTTTTTAAAGTATAAGGAGTAGGGAATATTATTGTTATTTTTTTTATATTTGGATTAGTAGGATGGAGATTTTTTAAAGGTGTAGATAATTAACAATGCTATATCAGTACTTCCCAGAAGTTGATCCGCATTAGCAGCACTTTTTGATAGTGTTATTTTTGCAAAATCAATTCGTTCGATTTATAGATTTTTCAAAAATTCAATAATGCTGTTTTGTTTTAAAAAAATAATAATTAAGAACAACTGCTTTATTGACTGCTTTCAGCACTTAACGCTATTCCTTCTCGATTTCGTATTACGTCAATTTCCACCACGCCCACTTCAAAAATTCACCCTGATTATTTAAACTATAAAAATAATATTATCAGTCTTTTAAACATCTCAAGGACGAGCCAAACAAAATACTATAAGTCTTTTCTAATACGTCGTTGTCAGCCCTAGCAGAGAGTGACGTGGGCTCAGTCTAGCCCCGCACGGATATTCCTACATTTACTATTACCACTAACACTGAATAAACCTAGATACTTACCTATTGCTACCTTTTATTTAATAAAAATATATATTGAATTTTATAAGGGATGTAGAGCGGTTTTTGTGCGTTCGACGTGGAACAAAGGCTTATTTAAAAATGTATTTATTAATCTATGTAAGTATTGAAAATAATTCCGTCTTTCGGAAGATATCGTGTCATATTGTTATCATTGACAATCGGTATGGGTAGTTAGAGCCCTTGAAATAAGGTTATTACGAGGTAGTTTGTTTGGCAGTTTGTATCCCGAAACACAAAATGAATTTCTATTTTGTTCTAAATCTAGCTTTATGATGTTTAAAAAAAATTCTGAGAATAATAAAATTATAATTCTCAGGAATATTTTGCACGTATGCTAAACGGACTGCTAGTTTGTCATTAATAGTAAGCTATTTGGCGCGTAACATCAAAAACAATGTCCTTAAAAACAAACAGCACAATTCACAAACAATAAAAAATACGATTACATTAAATACAAAACAAGAAGGCGCCACCAACACGTAACACAAGTACAATAAAACGTACAATTAATTTACACCATCAATTTAAGCTGCGTAAATCTCTGAACCTTCTCAATTTTAAACCACGCACTCGTAGGTTTACGTGTAAGCCTGGTGAACAAGATGTTGAGACGTATGAACGCCCGGTGGTACACACGATTTCAAAGGAGCCAAATCCCACTTACGCAATAATTTGAGAGGAATTTCATATGAGAGAATTGTTTTCCTTGATATACGCGCCGCTGGTAAGGTTACCAAATAATATTATATTTCGTGAACGGAATTATATATAAGTATGTCGGTTGTACCCGTTTGTTGTCGACCCCTTAAATACTAGGTTACTGTGTGAACTGATTTTGTAAATATTCTCAGACGTGGTGTTTGGTTGGAATACCAATTAATTTAGCCTACTGTGTTTCAATTGAGTTTACATCTGGGTATTCAAGAAATTGAAATATTTGTGCTTTTCGCAGTCTTTATCGAACGAAAGTTCGGAATAGGCCTTTTAACTATACCTAACCGAAACCATTAGAATATTTTTATTGGCTGTTGCTAGACGTCCGCTAGAATGGACGTTTAATATAATGTCATTCGTTCGCTAGTCGGATGAATAAGATTATATTATAATTTTATTCGTCCGAATTATTGGACGACTAGACACTTTGATTATACTTTTATCAAATGAAAGCCACATTATCTCTGAACATAACAAGCTACTATATTTGAAATCACTTCACAAAAACCAGCGCAAGTAAAGTTGTACATAACCTAACTAGTGCGACATAAAACAAAGAAAATTCAATTAAGTATTAAAATGAGAGGCAGCTGAAAGCAGAGTCACGTGCGAACCAATAAATATGGCGTGACAGGTTTATAACCATTTCTGTACAAATATCTCGGTATTACGCGCCTTAGCGAAATTAAAAGTGGCCCTTATTGAGCATAAATCATTACGTAAATCAGTTGTTTTTAAATCGCTGCCTTTACAAAAATAAACCAACGAAATACGTTTGTTTTTCGGTGTTCTGCACCTTGTTTTTTGTGGAAATATTTATTTGTACTTGTTAAAAGTTGTTGTTAGTTATATAACTAGCTGTTTTTATTTAAAAGTTTTTATCAAGTTTTAATAGGATAACATGTTTACAATTTCATACATATGAAAACTGAACATAAAACATCTCTAGTGATGTTGGAATTTTAATCTAGATATCCAATTAATTCTTTACTTAATCAAAAAATGTGGTAGGTAAAGTCCCTGTATCTCTAAAACTACTAAATCAATTTTGATGAGAGTTTGACTGAAAGACGAGTTTAGTTTTAAGAATATGCTTTGCAAACTCTTCTACCTTACTGTATCTGTCTCTTTCTTTCTTCCAGTCCCAAGTTTTGAACAGGATAACCATCAGCGCGGGCACTTATATCCCTAAAAATAATTATCGTAAAGGTTAATGCAGGTCATTTCTTACATAAGCAGTTTCCGCGTTCATAATAATTTTACCTCCAAAACACAAACACATAACTCTCATCTTTATAGTCGGATAATAAATTAAGCGACATAAGAGCTGAACCCTAAAATGGTAATTTTACGATCGTTCATTGTAATAAAGCTTATACTAATTCCTGGAGAAAATATTTGGTTACTATAAAAACGTGGTTTTAAATGTAGACCATGTCAAAATGGATAGACAAAATTATCGGTGTGTGAGATTTCGGCCAAAACGTTATTGAATACTGATAAGACTTAAAAGAGGTCCTCAGAGCTTCGCAAAAAGGGATCGATAAAGTCTATAAAAAATCACACCGTGTGATTCGAAATGTGGAAGAAGCATTTACGGTTTCACTCCAGGGTAAGGCCCTTATTGATACATACGAGTGACTGTAATCACATGCTTATTTCGTGATGGTGATCTTAAATCTCAGCCAACTTTAGAAAATAACAACCGAATCGGATCATAGATCTCCTACTTGGCACCTGCCAAATACATCTGCCTAGATGCACCTGCAATTTCTAAATGTCAGGGCGTTGAAATATATTGTATTTATTTGAAACACGTACCTACAATATTTTGTATATAACCAATATACGTTATAGTTAGTTAAGCTTAATAATATGTATGTGCACAGTATAACAGAAGTTTAATAATGACACTACCTACACTACTAAATACATTTCCAAATTTACTTAAGTAATAATATGATGCGTCTACACCTTTTACCGTGTACTTCATATTAAAATTACAATGATAAATATTGGAGGTAAATTCAGTTTTTTCATTGACGCCGTGTGAGATTAAGCTTTTTAATGAAAATACTGAAATATTTTGACTTCGCTACCGGAATGAAAACTTATTGCACTATTTAAAACTTAAAATGTTGGTACTGGTTCGAAAAACACTGAATTTTTAATAAAAATACCGTCATTTATTCGACTGCTTCACTTATTCCATAATAACGGTAATAATAAACATCTATAAAAGTATTTTTATGCAATTTTTGACAAAGCATTTAAAAATTTCTGTCGCTCACCATTTAGATGATTTAACCATACCCGAAATTAAAAAACGTAAATACTTACTTAATTTAACGTAAAATAAATAGTGAACTTATATCTATTACTTAAACGAAACTAAAACTTATTTTATACTGAATTAAGATATTTAAAGACTTAAAATTAACAAGTTAATAAAGTTAAACAAAATATAAATAATAAAGTGATTAAATATTTAATAATAATTATACCAAGTCTGCTGTAACGGAGATAATTTCAAAAGTTTTTACTTTGACTCATTATAAAGTCAATTACGACTTGTATGTCTTATATTTAGGACATATAAATCTAAAATAAGTATTTATAATTATATTCAAAATATTGAAGGTAGTAAACTTTTTACATTACTTTGTACAGACGTCTTCCATCTTAGTCTTCTGTGATCACGGATTCTGTAAAGAATCAGTAACGTCAGAAAATGTAAAACAAAATACAACCACGACAAAAATCCGTTTAAGTGTTTTAGTTCAATGTGTAGTGTTCGTGTCAATCAAAGATATCAAAACATGAAATAAGATCTAATAATACTTTAAAACTAATAATATTTTTTCAACGGACACTGAGGCTGTCTAATGCCGAACTGTGGCAATTTGTAATTGTACCCAAATTAAAAAATTGACGATGGTCCTATTTTTTAATGTTTGTTATCTGATAAAATCTAAGTATTTTTAAAATTTTATTTTTGTCTGAAAGGTTTTTGATCTCACATAATTTTAAAACTTTTTATTTTTATGTTGTGCTCTACCACTTTGATTTTTCGTCGTTAAAATTACCTCTAAAAATTGATTTGCAATTAAAAATAACAAAAAGAAACTGCCATAATTTTACCGGTGAAATCACCGGTAAAATTGAGGTTGGTACTCCTTGATAAATATCAAGGAGTACCAACACTAAAATACGTAATCATTCATTCAGTAGTACGTTTTGAAATAGAGTAGCGAAATTAGAAATAAGCAGATTCAGCGCTTTAAACTAAATCAGATTGTAGTTATTTAGTTGCCACGCGAGCGGCGGCACGCAATGTTGCTTTCATATCAATCTATTTTGGTATTACTCTGTTTCGTATTTATTTGATTTGGTCATTTTATTTATAAAAAAATGCTTTATTTCATGCATAAGCTCATGAAATAACAATAACAATAACATACAAACATAAAAAGTGTCAAAATTTGTTATTTGTTTTTGTTAGTAAAAACTTTTGACAAACTTTTTTTTATCGGCTTATTAAATTGTGCATGTGGTTATGTGAAATTAAATGTCTACGTTTTAGTTAATTGTACGTACCTCCTGCGTTTTTTTTGTTTGATTTTGAAAAAGAAGACCCTGATTCTTAGTTGATACAAAGTTCCAACCCAAATTCAAATTTTTGGAAAGAAAACTGAATAATCTATGTATGTTTTATTCATTAGGAATAGTTACGATTATAAAATTACCGAATCAAGAAGCTACGAAACAGAAACAACCCGTAGTTTGTTGCATAAATTACTTAAACCGATTACTTTGCGTGTTTTATAAGATTATTTCTTTTCGTGTCGATAGATTATCCTCTTTGTTATCGCCAAAGAAAGAATGTTCCAGAATAATAATTATAATTTATCGGACAATTGTAGAATTTCTGATAGATTATAACTTTTGAAACAATGATTTATAACGTGGCAAGTTTAAAGAATGATTCGGTGGTTTAGTGACAATAAAATATTGAGTATTGTCATGAGCAGTATGCACCTACCTACCAACCCTAAGGAGTAGAGTGCAATTTCTAGGTCAGGCTTTGCTATTTTTCAGATAAAGCTTGGATTTGAGGTCACCAACAAGCATTGGGCAAGCGTGATGATCACGCGTATCCTTTATAATGGCCTGTAAGATTCACTACAGGGCAGGGCGATAGATCCACTTAGTAGACACTTAAGTAAAGGCAACATTACTAATATGTTTTTTTTCTTAATTTATTTAGTTTAACAAACAGCAGTACAATAATGTTTATCTATACTAATATTATAAAGAGGAAAGATTTGTTTGTTTGTTGGTAACGAATAGGCTCCAAAACTACTGAACCGATTTCAATAATTCTTTCACCATTAGAAAGCTACATTCACCCTGAATAACATAGGCTATATTTTATCCCCGTATTCCCACGGGAACGGGATCCACGCGGGTGAAACCGCGGGGAGCTACTAGTTAAAACTATTTTTCTTATACACGGATATGTGATATATGGATCAATTAAAATTTAAATACTTATAATATTCATAACAAACTTACTATAATCCAAAACAATGAAGCATAACTAAACAAAGAGACTGTTAACAAGTCTCCTCTAAGACATGTTAATGCATAGTTCCGCTCACATCCTGCGGTTACTTTACGTCGGCCCTCACTCGGCTCTGTGCCGTGCCTGTGGCTTCTTCTGAGACCTTGACAGGACCCCTTCATACGTCTTGGCATATTTTTGGGTAGTTTCTTGGTAAATTGGATAGTTTTGTGAAGTTTGTCAATAATAAAATAAATAAATAATAAAAATAAAAAAACTATAAAATATATATAAAAATAATAAAGATAACAAGAATAAATAAAAAAAAACGCGAGAACCTTTACAAGACCACTGATAGTTTCATATCGGTGGCCGAGTTCCGGTCCTCAAAAATATGAGTTGACACACAAAGAAGAAGAAGAAGAATAAAAAAAACTTTTTTAAAAACAAGCTTTTATTGCGTTGTCATGGGACTTACATAAGAATGTCAAATTCAGCTCAATCGGACCACCAGAAGTGGTTGTAAACTGGCTTGCAAGATACTAAATAAAAGCTTATAAAAATATACATGTTTATGGTGTGGATATACTTTTTAGTGGGAATCGAATCTGCGATCCTTTATTTGTTGCTGCGGTATTATGGTCATGATGACCGCTCATCCACTAGAGGCGTCGCAGGTTTATACTAATATTATAAAAGCGAAAGTTTGTATGTTTGTGAGTTTGGATGTTCGTTCCACTTTCACGCAAAAACTACTGTATCGATTTAGATTTAATTTGGTACAGATGTTCCTTATAACTAAGAATAACACATGGGATACGTTTTATCCCGAAATTCCCAGGGGATTGTGTATAAATAATCGTATGTTTTGTAGTCGCAAATCGTACCAATAGGTAGCGTTGTTACTTAATTTTTTAACACTCATGGTAAATTGTGCCGAGATTGTATGATACTACAAGTATTAAATAAGTTTGCTATACATTGAAATAAAACACTTAAACGGATTTTTGTCGTGGTTATATTTTGTTTTACATTTTCTGACGTTTCGGATTCTTTACAGAACCCGTGATCACAGAAGACTAAGATGGAAGACGTCTGTACAAAGTAATGTAAAAAGATTACTACCTTCAATATTTTGAATATAATTTTAAATACATTGTGAATTTACCACAGATTCGGAAATACATCAGCCGCAACAAACCAGCGACAGTCGAGCGACAACCTGCTGTCTTACCATACCTGAAAGGAGTCACGGACAAAATTGGGAACATCCTGAGGCGAGCGTCCATCAAGACCTACTTCAAACAGTCAGGTCAGTCTGGTCAGTCTGGTCAGTCAGGTCAGTCAGGTCAGTCAGGTCAGTCAGGTCAGTCTGGTCAGTCAGGTCAGTCAGGTCAGTCAGGTCAGTCAGTCAGGTCAGTCAGTCAGGTCAGTCAGTCAGGTCAGTCAGTCAGGTCAGTCAGTCAGGTCAGTCAGTCAGGTCAGTCAGTCAGGTCAGTCAGTCAGGTCAGTCAGTCAGGTCAGTCAGTCAGGTCAGTCAGTCAGGTCAGTCAGTCAGGTCAGTCAGTCAGGTCAGTCAGTCAGGTCAGTCAGTCAGGTCAGTCAGTCAGGTCAGTCAGTCAGGTCAGTCAGTCAGGTCAGTCAGTCAGGTCAGTCAGTCAGGTCAGTCAGTCAGGTCAGTCAGTCAGGTCAGTCAGTCAGGTCAGTCAGTCAGGTCAGTCAGTCAGGTCAGTCAGTCAGGTCAGTCAGTCAGGTCAGTCAGTCAGGTCAGTCAGTCAGGTCAGTCAGTCAGGTCAGTCAGTCAGGTCAGTCAGTCAGGTCAGTCAGTCAGGTCAGTCAGTCAGGTCAGTCAGTCAGGTCAGTCAGTCAGGTCAGTCAGTCAGGTCAGTCAGTCAGGTCAGTCAGTCAGGTCAGTCAGTCAGGTCAGTCAGTCAGGTCAGTCAGTCAGGTCAGTCAGTCAGGTCAGTCAGTCAGGTCAGTCAGTCAGGTCAGTCAGTCAGGTCAGTCAGTCAGGTCAGTCAGTCAGGTCAGTCAGTCAGGTCAGTCAGTCAGGTCAGTCAGTCAGGTCAGTCAGTCAGGTCAGTCAGTCAGGTCAGTCAGTCAGGTCAGTCAGTCAGGTCAGTCAGTCAGGTCAGTCAGTCAGGTCAGTCAGTCAGGTCAGTCAGTCAGGTCAGTCAGTCAGGTCAGTCAGTCAGGTCAGTCAGTCAGGTCAGTCAGTCAGGTCAGTCAGTCAGGTCAGTCAGTCAGGTCAGTCAGTCAGGTCAGTCAGTCAGGTCAGTCAGTCAGGTCAGTCAGTCAGGTCAGTCAGTCAGGTCAGTCAGTCAGGTCAGTCAGTCAGGTCAGTCAGTCAGGTCAGTCAGTCAGGTCAGTCAGTCAGGTCAGTCAGTCAGGTCAGTCAGTCAGGTCAGTCAGTCAGGTCAGTCAGTCAGGTCAGTCAGTCAGGTCAGTCAGTCAGGTCAGTCAGTCAGGTCAGTCAGTCAGGTCAGTCAGTCAGGTCAGTCAGTCAGGTCAGTCAGTCAGGTCAGTCAGTCAGGTCAGTCAGTCAGGTCAGTCAGTCAGGTCAGTCAGTCAGGTCAGTCAGTCAGGTCAGTCAGTCAGGTCAGTCAGTCAGGTCAGTCAGTCAGGTCAGTCAGTCAGGTCAGTCAGTCAGGTCAGTCAGTCAGGTCAGTCAGTCAGGTCAGTCAGTCAGGTCAGTCAGTCAGGTCAGTCAGTCAGGTCAGTCAGTCAGGTCAGTCAGTCAGGTCAGTCAACATGGCAAACTGGGAATGGAACTTGGCAATCTTGGACTGGAACTTGGCAATCTGGGGTTGGAACTTGGCAACCAGGGAGTGGAACTTGGCAACTTGGGAGTGTAACTTGGCAACCTGAGAGTGGAACTTGTCAACCTGGGAGTGGATCTTAGCAACCAGGGAGTGGAACTTGGCAACTTGGGAGTTGAACTTGGCAATCTGGGGTTTGAACTTGGCAACCTGGGAGTGGAACTTGGCAACTTGGGAATGGAACTTGGCAACCAGGGAGTGGAACTTAGCAATCTTTGAGTGGAACTTGGCAACCTGGGAGTGGAACTTGGCAACCTGGGAGTGGAACTTGGTAACCTGGGAGTGGAACTTGGCAAACTGGGAGTGGAACTTGGCAATCAGGGATTGGAACTTGGCAATCAGGGATTGGAACTTGGCAACCTGGGAGTGGAACATGGCAATCTGGGAATGGAACTCGGCAAACTGGGAATGGATCTTGGCAACCTGGGAGTGGAACTTGGCAATCAATGTTTGGAACTTGGCAACCAGGGAGTGGAACTTGGCAACCTGGGAGTGGAACTTGGCAATCTGGGAGTGGAACTTGGCAAACTGAGAATGGAACTTGGCAACCTGGGAGTGGAACTTGGCAATCTATGTTTGCAACTTGGCAATATGGGAGTGGAACTTGGCAACCTGGGAGTGGAACTTGGCAACCAGGGAGTGGAACTTGGCAACCTGGGAGTGGAACTTGGCAATTTGGGAATGGAACTTGGCAACCAGGGAGTGGAACTTGGCAACCTGGGAGTGGAACTTGGCAATCTATGTTTGGAACTTGGCAATCTGGGAGTGGAACTTGGCAAACTGGGGGTGGAACTAGGCAACCTGGGAGGGCAACTTGGCAGCCAGGGTGTGGAACTTGTTAATCTGGGAGTAGAAATTGGCAATCTGGGAGTGGAAATTGGCAATCTGGGAGTGGAACTTGGCAACCTGGGAGTGGAACTTGGCAATCTGGCAGTTGAACTTGGCAACCTCGGAGTGAAACTTGGCAATCTAGCAAATAAACTTGCCTACTAAACCGGGAGAAAGGCGCGGTGCGACGGTAGTCTGTGGACAAGAACAAACGTGTTTTGTATTGCCGGCACATCGGCCTGTCATAAAACCGTGCCGAGTTTTGGCGGTCACGCTGAACAACTTGAAACATCACCGCCCGGGATGACGGCGCTCGGGTGAAGGGCATACGGTCGACACATGGCCTAGTAAATGTATGTATCGCTAAATCGGCGTCGTCATCTCTTTCTTGGTGACGTCGTCAGTGGAATACTGACTACTCAAATTTAAAATCAAATCACCGTACCATTTGGTTAACACACACATACAATATTTATACTGAACAAAAAAAAAAGAGAGGTGTCAAGGGACATCCGGATCCGGAACGAAGTTACATAAATAAGTATTAATTTCAATGGTCAAAGTAAGAAGAAAATAAATTATTATGATGTTAAAAAAGTTTATACTCGAAAGAGTTAGCCATAGGTGACATAAGCCACGCGTTTATTTTTTAATTATGAAAAAGGTAGTACTCGTAGTAGTTTTAATAATTATATAATGAACGCGTGCTGTTCGAAATTTGAAAAAAGTATTGTTACAACTTTTGGTCTTATTTTTTTCGTCTAGCCCCCTTTCGTTACGCGCGATATGGAACTTCGTTACAATTACATTTTATAGCTACTAGTACAAAGATTCATATACCTAACAGGTACAAAAACTATGTTAAAAATTAACAAGACAGATCCGTCTGCAATACATAATGTAAACCTTTCTGCAGGGCGCAGTCAATTTACAATAAGGCAAGCGGAGCCGCGTGCAGTCACGTAGCGGTGACGTGACTTCGACGAGATGTTCTACTCGACTTACTTAGAAAAGGGTTATGCTTTTGGCACTCGTTTAAGCATGTCTTTTTGGAAAATATTTTATGCAAAAAGTGTATGAGAGAGACACAGAGAGATTTTTTTTTGAAAGATTTTATTTATAACTCGCACTATAAGTCATGTCTGTTTTGAAAATTGAAAATTCTGGAAAGAATGTAAGAGGGCGAGAATATTTTTGCAAGATTTTATGTAATTTGCGCTTCTAGGAGTTTGCCTTAGGTATGTAGAGGGATTCTTGCAATTTAATGCTAAAACCTTTACCTTTAGAACCAAAGCCAGTGCTAATTAATTGATCGCAGTCTCTATCCGATTGAGCTGTTTTTTCTTTCTATTTCTTTTTACAAGAACAGAAGACTCCCTTGCGTTCACATTTTTTATCATAGATGATAAGTTGCATATTCAAACTATTGTAGCTGACGTCATTTCAAATTCAATATGGCGATCACCCAAAGATGGCCAATTAGATATTTTTAAATAAACTGACTATACACATTTTAAATGTATTATTGAATTGAAATAATATCGAAACTTTAAAAATATAAAGTTTTTAGAATAAAAGAGAGAAGTTTTTAAGAAAATGTTTTAAATTTTCAATATCAAAAATCATGCGGATTCTTATATAATTTATCTTAATGTCTAAAGTCATTTATTTTAAAATCTTAAATTACGACTCTTTCTTTCAGCGAAAGTAGTAAAAATCTTTAACGTTTGTCCAGGGTTATCACAAGAATGAATTTATTATTATCTCTACTGCTTATTGTATACATATAATTCTTCATGAATTACGTGGGAATTCGTCTCGTTTAAATTTAAAAAAATATTTTATTCATATAATGTTAATAAATAGATAAATAAATAATTAAAAACAATCACTAAAAGATATTTAGTTAAAAACAAAGTTGAAAGTCGAAAGTTCTAAGTTTGTATAAAACTCAAAACACCTTATTACATACTTACTTTATTTTAATGAAAATTAAGACGTTAAACTTCTTTACGATTTCGTAGATGGATAACTGATTTATCTTCAAGAATTTTTACTCGTCGTTAGTCTTTATAATGGAGACAATACAATTGGCAGATACAGTTTTTTTATTAAAAAATATATTTTATCACAATATTTGACAAGATAAACACAATTTAATACCAAAACCTAAGCGACAGCCCTAAAGCCAGTTATCATAAACCAGAAGACACAATACATTTAGGTGCGGCCATAAATCGGTTCTGTACGATATTAAATATTCGTTAAGACACACTGACTGGCGTCCCATTTATAATAATATTGGGCATATTTCAACCTCTCTGAAATGCACACTCTACCTGTACCATTTTATTACATAATAAGGTAATGTCACATAGAAACGAACCGGTGAATGTGGGGAGAATTTTTAATAAAAAAAGTTGTGAGCCGTAACATTTTTTAGTATAATATACATGTTATTTTCTCTCGCACCGTAAAATTGTAGAGTTGCACAATTGGATCTGAATGCTGTATTGTTTGTGCTATTCTTTATCTATTTTGATAGTATTTATGTGGTTTTTAAGCTAAAAAGTAAACTAAAATTACTGATTTATATTGTCATAGCTGTGCCTCACGGTTTCACCCGCGAAGTTCCCGATCCCGTGGGAATTTCGGGATAAAGCATAGCCTTTGTTCTTTCCCGGGTTCATAAGCTACCCCTGTACAACATTTCAAGTCAATCGGTTCAGTAGTTTAGCCGTAAAAAGGTAACAGACAGATAGAGTTACTTTCGCATTTATAATATTAGTAGGGATAAATAAATCGCATCAAATACTACAGTTAGAGTTAGCTTGAAGCTTCCCACTCCTGGAAAAAGATTTTTTGATTTCTCATCTCTAACAAATAATTATACTGTTCTTAATTAGTCACTACTAGCTATCAGCAGCATCTTATCATACCAAAATACATCTACATACGGAGGTTAATCATCTATCTAAGGCATTAATAGCGAGGCTTATAACAGAATCAATAAAAAAATTGAATATCACACATTTTCTAAGTTTATTCAAGTCATTCGGTGTAAATGAAGTAAAAGTATTAAATGTACATAAATCGTGTTGTCCTCCCGAATGACTTCAAGCCGAAACCATATTTAATGTGTATTTAATACTACCTTATACCCGCGATGTCGCTCGGGTTATGTTTTTAAACCCATTTTAGTATTGGTAATAACAATTTTGAGGCTAATAAGGAAAATGTTTGTAACTTAGTTAATTTAGTTTTCCTTAAGTAAAAACATTAAATTTAAATTTAAAAAACCCCCAACACAATTACTTTCAAACCCCCATAACTTTTAAACGGGACAACCGATTTTCATCAAACATTTCTAAGAACACTCGCACTTAAGTCCCCTTTAACACAAAAATAACTAATTTGAAATCGGTTCATCCGTTCGGGAGCTATGATGCCACAGACAGACAGATACACACACACACAGACACGTCAAACTTATAACACCTCTCTTTTTGCGTCGGGGGTTAAAAAGTTAAGTACCTTACAAAAACAATGTTTATCAATTTTATCCATTACAAAAAATTACGTAAAAAACGAAAGTATTTCTTAGATATTGCTAAAATATTTTCATAAGGGGGTATATGTTTTCGTATAAAAGCAGAGTATTTCGAGTGAATAGCGAGCACGAGAGCAGTGGGTACAAGAGGCTGGTAAATCAAAGACCCACCTGGACGATGACAAACATTTTACAACAAAATGAGTGCTATTAATCTGAGAATGTTTTCAAGAGCCTTCAGCGCTAAAATGCTGCTGTTTATTGTTGTTTTTGGGAACGGCAACTAGTCATACTATATAAGTATGTAAAACAACGGGATGTTAGTACGTACTTATTTAAGTCAAATCCCTCGACTAGTTTCCTCGAATAGTCATACTATGTTTCATCATGGTTAAGTTTCATTTTTTTTCTTGAGGTTTTCTATTTTGAAAAATATGGAAATTATTGATTAATTTATACAAGTTGATAGTTGAAGTAATTATATTTAATATGAAAACTTTTTTCTGAAGGAGCGTAATAATTTTAACACACCGTATTTTATTAACTTTTTAAGTTAATAAAATACGGAGTGTTAAACAACAATTAACAGTTAACAATCAGTTTAATAAGAAATGTAGTTTCTATACCTTTAAATTCATTAAAAAATAATAAGATTATTTTGTTTTGGGAAATCCACAGAAATAACACTAAATATTGGATTGATTGTATGTACAAAATCACAGAACACAGCTAGTTACGTGTTACATTTTTGGCAACATTTTAGTGGCGCTTGTTTCAGCAAAAGCTAAAACGGTGTCTTTATATGAGACTGAAAGGCACTCTCGACGATTGAATACTTGTAAAGGCACTTCTAAAACAAGTGCATTGGGCATCCATTAACGGGTCAATGACCTACATCTCAAAAGAAAACCGAAATATATACGAAATGTCAATGAATTTCATCTTGAAATTATGATTACTAATATTATAAAGTTGAAGAGTTTCTTTGGTTGAATGCGCCAATCTTGAGATCTTCTGGTTCGAATTGAGTAGTATTTTAGTGTTCCTTAGATCTGTTTTCCTTTGACATTTATAAGTACTTTTAGAGACTCTTAATAAACAAATTTTGTTTTTAGGAACTGCAATAACACGTTTCGGAATCAATTTCTGGACGAATACACGTATTCTATATAAACATCACTTGAGTTTTGAATCACCAACACCGCGTGGTTATTACCAATAACTCCTATTAATACTCTAATAACATCCGTAAGTAAGTTAAAAATAAACCTTTGTTATACAGGATCTAAAATATTTACTTTATGTGTAATTAAAGTTACAATTTAACCCGTAACAATGTAACATAAGTCTACAAAGCTACATCGGTTTAATGTAAACTACTATAATAAATATACAAATTGTCAGTTGTACGCAATAAATCGTTCTATTTACTTAATGAGTTGTAAATACAGAAGCGTCATTTCGGTGCGTTTCAATAATATTGCATTATTTGGATTGCGCCTCTAATGATTACGGTGGTTTAACTTCATTTTGAATCGGGTTCTGTTACTCATAATAACATCGTATTATTATTATAAAGGCTAAAGTTTGTACGTGTATTTGTTATGTTCATTTATTTAGAACTAGCAGCGCCCCGCGGTTTTACCCGCGTAGTACCCGCTTCCGTGAGAATGCGTAGCTCGTAGTATTATACAATCTCGGCACAATTCACCATCGTGTGTTAAAAAATTAAGTAACAGCGCCATCTATTGGTAGGATTTGTGACTACAAAAAGTTACAATAAAACATACGATTACTTATACACAATCCCATGGGAATTTCGGGATAAAAAGTATCTTAAGTGTTATTCCTAGTTATAAGGAACATCTGTACCAAATTTAATCAAAATCGATACAGTAGTTTTTGCGTGAAAGTGGAACAAACATCCAAACTCACAAACATCCAAACATACAAACTTTTGCATTTATAATATTTCTAGGATTTCAACCTAATTATTTTACCTATAATAATGGTTTTAATGAACAATGATCCTAGATCTATCTAGAAATCCAAGTGTTTCCAGCTTTCACATGTTTAGTTAGGCGATGTGTGCTAATTTTAACCCTTAATTCCCTCTGGATAAATGTTAACACGGGTAAGACGCGGCTTGCTCTGAAATAAGATAAAATTTCATATAAAACCAGCCAAACTTCCCGGAGTTTAGCCCTAAAGCTATGCCTAATATATTCCTGTAATATTAAAAATTTCATCGTACAAAACTTTATGTATAAAATAGATTTATTGTAACATGTTAGATCAGGTAGTCAGGTAGAGAAAGTCGGTAAGCACAGTTTTATTAAGAAAGTTGCAAGCGTTTGCCAATAGTTTTAAAACGTTGATATTCATACAAAGTTTCAACTATACCTACTTACTACCTGTTACTTGTGCAACTATTCTTGACGGAATATCTTTATTGGATGCTGGATGTCTGCCATGGTTTTACTTGCTTTTATATAATTGTAATTCTTCGTTCAACCTGTTATAACACTTATAACTATGTAATATGGGTTAATATGGCATAACTTGTAAGGAAACCGTTGGAGGTGCTAGATATATAACTAGCAATTTCAGCGCTTACTATTATTGTCATTTTGCCGACTCAACCGTGTATATTTTCATGTAAGTATAAAGTAGCTTTCTAGATGAATTTGAATGAATACGAATTTTCTGATACTTCAGAATGGTCCTTGAGATTATATAGGGATTATTTAGAAGAGAGTGCAGTGTGCCTAGTGTACCTAGTTTTATTTTCGAAAAGTTAACTTTTCGTTAACGCAGATTTGTATTGGATCGATGCAGTGCCATCTTCTGGCGGCGTGTTCGATCCCATACAAATCTGCGTACGTACATGCAAAATTATCCTAACGAATAGATATTTTAATAAAAATGTTTAAAAGAGTATCGCGCTCAATTTTGACGAAAACTAAAATGATGAATTTTGAAATATTCGCTCCACATTTTGTATAAAATCTTCTTAACTCTTCAATATTAAGATAAAACCAGATACAACAAACAGTTCACTCACCACTCCACGTATATTGCGATGTGCGATAGCCAATCCGTATCCCTCAGGAATAGTCTACGATTCAACCAGTATTTTAATAAGTTACCAAGTTTATCTTTGGTTATATTTCTATTACAGTATCCTACATACTTGAAAAAGAAAATTTTAATTCTTGACCGTCTTGAACTTGTCCTCTAATTTGAACTTGACCTCCGACTTGAACTTGACCTCAAATTTGAACTATACCTCAAAATTGAACTTTACTTCGAAATTGAACTTGAGCTCGAAATTGAATTTGACCTCACATTTGACCTTGACCTCAAATTTGAACTTGGCCTCAAAATTGAACTTGACCTCAAAATTAAACTTGACCTCAAAGTTGAACTTGACCTCTAAGTTGAACTTCTTCGTGATCTTACGAGTAAATTTGTAGTCGACGACTTTCTAAGGTTTTACATCACGGTATTCGAATTGAGCTGTACAACATGACATAAGTGAAAAAATGCGGTAACCTTAAAAATAATAAAAAAACCGTGATAAAACCTAGTATTTCAAAGCAAAAACCCGTTAAAGTAGTTTTATTTGAAAGCCTAATAGAGACTTGTAAAATATACGACGAAGTTGGTTTAAGGGTTAAAATCTTTACCCTCATGTTACAATAGGGAGGCTCTTGCGAAGTTTGAGTGGCGCAAGTGCAGTTCGCATGTCAACACTTCACTTTGAGGGTAGTTGTGAAATTGTTATTGCCTTGTTATTAGTTCACTGTACGCTCGCTATACTTACTCGTATTGTTGTTTTACAAGTGATTTTGATAAGCTGGGGTTATTAATTGAGATTGTGTAATTAAAATTGAGTGTAAATATGATTTTGGATTGAGAGCAATACTCGTATTGTTGTTTTACAAGTGATTTTGATAAGCTGGGGTTATTAATTGAGATTGTGTAATTAAAATTGAGTGTAAATATGATTTTGGATTGAGAGCAATACTCGTATTGTTGTTTTACAAGTGATTTTGATAAGCTGGGGTTATTAATTGAGATTGTGTAATTAAAATTGAGTGTAAATATGATTTTGGATTGAGAGCAATACTCGTATTGTTGTTTTACAAGTGATTTTGATAAGCTGGGGTTATTAATTGAGATTGTGTAATTAAAATTGAGTGTAAATATGATTTTGGATTGAGAGCAATACTCGTATTGTTGTTTTACAAGTGATTTTGATAAGCTGGGGTTATTAATTGAGATTGTGTAATTAAAATTGAGTGTAAATATGATTTTGGATTGAGAGCAATACTCGTATTGTTGTTTTACAAGTGATTTTGATAAGCTGGGGTTATTAATTGAGATTGTGTAATTAAAATTGAGTGTAAATATGATTTTGGATTGAGAGCAATACTCGTATTGTTGTTTTACAAGTGATTTTGATAAGCTGGGGTTATTAATTGAGATTGTGTAATTAAAATTGAGTGTAAATATGATTTTGGATTGAGAGCAATACTCGTATTGTTGTTTTACAAGTGATTTTGATAAGCTGGGGTTATTAATTGAGATTGTGTAATTAAAATTGAGTGTAAATATGATTTGGATTGAGAGCAATACTCTCAATCCAAAATCATATTAATATCTTCTTAATATATAAAATTCTCGTGTCACAGTTTTCGTTGCCATACTCCTCCGAAACGGCTTGACCGATTCTCATGAAATTTTGTGAGCATATTCAGTAGGTCTGAGAATCGGCCAACATCTATTTTTCATCCCGAAATTCCTACGGGAACGGGAACGGGAACTACGTGTGTGAAACCGCGGGGCGCAGCTAGTACTATATAAAATTAAGTCGGGTTTTCCTTCCTGACGCTATAACTTGAGAACGGCTAGACCGATTTGGCTAATTTTTCTTTTGTAGTTTTCTAACACTCTGTAGAAGGTTCTTATGTAAATAAACTGGAAAAACAACGGGAAAATTAGACCCGTGCGAAGCCGGGGCGGGCTAACGCTAGTAATTAATATATTTTTGCGGGATAATTACATGTACCATAAGTCGAATCCCTCGACTAGTTTCAGCCACATTCAGTGGCCTAAAATATATTAATAATAAACAATGACGTACGTTTCGTTTAATAACAAAGTATTAATTTATTTATTGATGAGTGTGTAGTTTATTTGTAAATTGATTGAGTTTTTGTAGAGTCAATAACGAATAACCTTGTAGAAGAGTAACTTATACGTTGCCATCGTACAAGTAATAACAGAACACTGGGAGAAGAACAGTATTGAGGGATATTGAACGTTGACACGGGGACATTGGCTGGTGAGATTTTCTGGAGTAATTATTTAGAAGAGTCAGGCGTTGCCTACCTTTAAGGTATAACAAAACATTGGGAGAAGAACTATATTACGGGACATTGGCTGGTGAGATTTTCTGGAGTAATTATTTAGAAGAGTCAGGCGTTGCCTACCTTTAAGGTATAACAAAACATTGGGAGAAGAACTATATTACGGGACATTGAACATTCACGTGACATTGCTTGGCTTTTAAATTGACCATTAGTTCATTTACAACAAAGCAATACATGTCACGCCCACGGCAGTCCAGCGTTCGACCTCAGAGCCAGCAGCGTGACACAGCTCAAAACTAATGCAAAAATCCTAAAATATATCGGCAACATATTCCTTATAATTCGAGTCACGTTCCGCCGTGACATGGGTAACCTACACTCAGCAATTTGTCACGCGACCACTCTACATTCATCAATTATACTATCGTACATATTGGACATCTATACATGTGTATGGTCTATGGAAATAGCTCTGATTTTGTAAAAATACAACTCGCGAGGTCGATTGTACAGTTAGCTGCCAAATTTGTCTGTCACAATCGTTTTGAAATCAATATTTTTATGTAGCAAGTAGTGTAAAGTATATGTCTATGATACCCAACTGTATGACAAATGTTACTGATCTTATTAGCACAATGACGAGGAATAGGCGTAATCATAATGTTTATGTCCACTAAAAATTTAACGCTAAAATAAATTCGAACATTCCTGAAAACAAAACAGTATCTTAGCAAGCAAAACCGGAGATACAAAGTAACATTGTCAGAAAGGCGGTAAGTATGTGTTGTAAGACAGTAATCCCAAGACAATACAATAAGGTTATCACGAACAATGAGGATATAAGGATTAATGATCTCGACGCACGAATGCATTAAATGACTAATAACGACTTCGTTCGTTCTATGTTCATTAGCGGGAGTATTAGTTAATGTTATTTATATTCTGGTTTAGTAAATACAGTTTTACCTTTCAATATACAAAATACACCCTATTTTGAATTCGAGATAATCACACAGCTAATGTAAACGACGGGTGACAATATAATACAGAAGTTAGTTTTTTTCTTTTGCTTTTATTTAAAAAGTTATGATAAGTCAAAGTTTTTCAAAATCCCGCCGAATTTTATTGTTATTCTACACCGAACAACAGGCGAACGCTGCGATACACAGCTGAGCGCGGTCATCGACCCGAGCTGTCACAGAATACTTGATAGCTAGTGTGCCCTCTGGTAATACGGCATTTATTTAGTATTTTTAAAGATAAGTAATCGACTATCATTTTTGATATTATTGGATATATGGATTCAGTTACTGCTACAGATATTCTGACTTTAATAAGTCCCGTAATTTCAAAATAGTGGTGTATATCGGCGATGATGCCACTGCAAGGCAAAAGCCTGTGTGTCTAATGATATTGCTACAGTGAGGACGAATATTTACAATTCATTCTTATCTGACGCGTGTCGGTGATCCCAAATACGAGTTATGTTTAGGAAATAGCATCGAATCGAAACTATATAAAAGTATTAAAAAATAATATAAATCACGTATAAATATATAAATACTTAATATAAATTACGTATTCTTTCCGTGTATTAATCGACAATCAGCCATATTGGATTTTGAATGACGTCACTCCCAGCTATTGTTATCTACCCTCAACAAACTTGTATGCAAAATTCAGTTCAACCGGTTGAGAAAAAGCTGTTTTAAAATTCAGTTGCTAGATTTGACCCGTACTAACAAGGTAGGTTAAATAAAAGATAAGAAGAAGAATAAAAGATAGGTAGAAAGAGCTAGGAACCGTTGGATAGGTCAGTCTTTATGGAGATAAATGGGGTAGGTCTATTAGTTGTGGCAATGGAAATCCATATGTAGGTACCTAATGCATTACAATGATATTAACAGTTTGTGAATATGTATATCTTTAAAGAATAAAATATCTATTTAATTTAATCCCATTACTCCAGCAGCTTTTAAGCCATTTAGATATTTATCTCCATAAACAATATTAGCCCCGCGGTTAGGCGGTTTGATTTGTACTGCTTCTATTTTTCGACGACCTCGATGGCAGAGTGGTCACCATACCGGACTGCCATCCGTAAGGTTGCGGGTTCGATTTCCGTGCGGGGTGAATATTTGTGTGAGCCACAAATATTTGTCTCGGTCTGGGTGTGTGTGTGAATGAGTGTATGCGTAGTTTCTGATACCCTAGATAGAAGCTTCGAGCTTAGTTAGGGGTCAGTTACTATAATGAGATGATGTAGTGAATGCTTATGTTATGTTATTGTTCGTAGCTATATCAAAATCAGTTCATTCGCTTAAGAGATACACACATATACAGGTACAATCATACACACGTTTACACTCACTTTTACCGTCAGGGTTTAAAAACAAAGACTGTAATTTCAACATTATGCTGACAAAAATAAACATTTTAACCAGCACTTTCATAATATATTATGCGACATAAAGAGCACATTATATTACAATCATGTTAGTAAACTGCAAAATACAGCATTAAATTTAAAATAATAAACATAATTCAAAGTGCGACCGTCACCCGAGCGGACCAAGATTGTCAGTACAAAAACTCGCTAACCGCAGTTTCGGGCCGAATAAAAAACCGCCCGACAATACTGTATAACACCCAGTATTCAATGACTGACACAATCGTTTGGGCCCTCCGTAATTTTCCTGCCATGTTTTATCTACCCAGAGAACAATAGCAACTCATTTTCGGGGTACAATGAATTTCATTTCGGATGAAATCCACCAAAATACGCCCAACCATTAAAATCCTTTTGGCAGAACGCGCGCGTATTGTGGCAACCTCAGCTAACCCTAGCCTAGACATTGTTGTTTATAAATACGTAAATTAGTCAAGAATTTTAACCGGTTATTCACTAGTTTTGTTTTAGTTAATGCTAGTTAATGGCGCCTGAATTGTGGGGAAAGTGAACGAAGTTTTATTCAGGCTTCGTTATTTAGTTAAAAGGTTAGAGTTTTTAAATAAACGTTTCTTTTTTTTAGCAGCTGTGTCCCGCGGGTTTACTTGTGTATTTTCTTCCTGATTCCCTGACAAAGATTATTTTTAGTTGTGCTAATATTAATACAGTATATCTCTTCCATTCAACATAGTATTTCCACGTTTCATTCATTTCCATGTTTTGGAAAACTCAGTCCAAATCTCACACATGTTTTGAAAACCTAGTTTTGATCTCACACTATACACCTATAAAGGAATGTCAAGCGTAGTGGGCGTGTAAATCAGGACAGAACATGCCTATCCGGGCCATTCGGGAGTTCGGGCCCAAATCCCGGTATCTGATCCGGAAACAAACTTGTCCCGGCCAAGAATCAATCGGGAATTGAGAGACAACGATTAGCTGGACCCTTGCCAACTATTCCCCAGGATTATTGGGCGGTTTAATTTATTTGGTAATGTGTTATGTATTTTTGGACGGATCAAAATTGGTCGGTTAATATATCTTTAATACTAAACTACATATTGTGCCTTTTGCGTTTTTTGTTGAAATTTCTGAAATAAAATCCTTTATGAGTAAAGCAGAAAATGAAAACTTAAAAGCTTAAACTGAAAACCAGTGTTCCAAGAATCATTACCGTTTTAAATTATTTCGGACTATACATACAATGTTTATGAAGTAAACAGTAACTATGTAACTTATATACGTTCACTTCTAAACACTATTAGCTAAAAAGTTTAGTAGTATGCTAATGTCGAACTTACGGCAATACTTGGTCGCCAAGTAAGGCTTGTTGGCTGGCGGAAAAAATATAAATCCGATTATGGTATTAATGTATATTTAATAACCATTACACATTAACTATGGATCAATAATAACCATTTAGATTAATTATATTCACCATACAAAATATTAACCATTACCTAGTTTCATATGTATCATACAAAACATAACATAAACAAGACAAACCCCATTTATAATAATTAACAAATCGGCTTAACCCAAAATAAATTCAGTTACGTGTAATCCATATAATATAATACGTTTTAAACATAATTCCGATCACGTCACAATTAGTAGCCGTTTCTTTAATCTGGATACGAACCGGCTATAACCAGTTAGAGCTACATTTGTGCGGATTTGTCGATTGTTTTTGTTAGTTGGTACGAGACTTGAATGTTTAATGGTTCATGGAGTCGATACGCGGACTGTTTTAACGTTAAGAGTAATGAAACATATTTTGGGGGGATTAAAACTTGTTTATAATAAGAGCTGGAACGTTGAGGTAGTATAATGGATAGTGCTCTAGATATTATATAGGTGGTGGACCTAGTTAGGGGTCAGTTGCTTTAAGAAAATGATAGAGAGGTTTGGGACGATAGAGTGATTTGGTATGGCTTTTCTCCACAGTTTTGGATTTATAATACACTATTTCACGACCTTCACGTAAAGTTACTCACCAAGTAAAGTTAGTTTTGTCTCTTTCTTACTTTATATCAAGTGACAAAGACAAAACATGTGAGTACCTGCTCGGAAGGTTACTTGAAGATGGTGACACAGGCCCTTAGACACTACTTCTATGCATGTTCATGACAATATACGATTTGTAAAACTTGGGATAAATATATAAAACTCATTCCTCAATTTACCTACAAACATCAAAATGAGTTGCTAAAGTGTTATTCAAATATATCAGATAGAGTTTTTGCTTATACTTAGAATTTAGTCATGTCGTCTTTGTTTGTTATATTTTAATTATTTGCATGTTGTGGCACCTGAAGAAAATGCATTTAATTCAGATATTTAAGTACCTTCTTCTAAGCTTTAATGTAATTTTCACTGGTCGTCCTAAATAAATAAATGCCTGAAAACATATTTAGCTTAGAGTAGAAGAGCAGAAACAACACAAATAATAACATGATTTTAATACAATACCTTGGAAAACACACGCGTGTTACAAAAAATATTCGGTAACTTATTAATTCTATAACCCGGAGGTAATCGGGGCCGGTTTTTAGCAGCGAATACAGATGTCTGTTAAATCCTTACGGTTTTTGCCTTTCATCCGGGTGCTGCCCAGTTTTTTATCCGGTGTTCTGAGCTCTTATATCCGGGTCAATACGGATTTAAAAACGACGAATAAAAATAAACTGAGAATTGAGATTCCTTTCAATGTGAAATTGAATATTTTCTATAGATTACCTGTAGGTAGGTACGGATAAATGGATGACGGTTCGTTTGGCTTCTATTTTTGTGGTTGAGAGACTGGTTTCGTACCTATATTGATACATAATTATGTTTTTGCTTATCCGGTTCGATCACCATGTTGACTTGCCAAATGGTTGCACGTTCGATTCCCTTGCGAGGTAAATATTTACTGCATTATAATCCGATTCATGTAAAAAAGTTTAGATGATAATAAAGTTGCGAAATAAAAAAATACTCCTACAATATGATAACGCTAAGTTATTATTTATTTACCATTAGAATATTTAAGAAGTCTCATAAAAACAGAGTATCTAATCAAATTATCAAATTCAGTATTAAATTGTTAAAAATAAAAATATAGTGCAAAACTTCGCTCTATCTCATATCTTGATATTCAAATAAAAACATTTTCTTAGAAAACTAAGAAAGTATTCGCTATCTTAACTTAATAACATATTTCTTTTAAGCAAACTATTTTAAACAAACTCTATCAACAAAAAAAGTTTCAAAACTACAAAATGACATTTGTAAGCCGTCATCTGACAGCAACTGTCAAAACTATTTGACATCCATCATCAAACATGGCGTGACCATCGTAAACAAATTAAAAAATCCGTTTTGCAATAGAACCAAACATTTGATCCTCCTTCAAGCAGACTAATTATATTTCGTCCATCAAGTAACCTAATTATCAGTTTGAAAATGCAGTCGTATAATCATTAATACTTATGGAATGGCGCTACTTCATGCCTGTAGTGCTGGCTGTTGTGATGTTCCTTCTAGTAGGTTCGTTGTTTGAACGGCGAATCGAAGCTGGATGGAGACAACATTGTATGTGTATTTACTTTTTTATTAGTTTTTAGGAGATGGCTTAAATGACGGGGTGGTGGAACTGATAAAGTGAAGGTTGCGGGTTCGATTCCTGGGCGTTTTAAATATTTTGTGATCCAATAATGTGCATCGTATTGCATGCTATATCTTTGATTCATTCCTTACATTAGTTGTATAAGTTTTAAATATGCAATGTACAAGGCTAAAGTTTCAGCTGCCAATCAGTTGCGTGCAGCATTACAGTTTTTGAGCGTAGTAGTAGCGTAGCGTAATTGCTGAGGAAATGAGACGTAAAAAGTGATAACTCAGGGTCATTAGAGCATGTTCAGTATTTTGCAATGCAAAATGGATGGCATTGTACTTGTTGGGGGCATGCATGTTGCTTACCATCAGGTATACGTTAAGAGATATGACAAAAAAGAGGCTCTAAGGCTCTCCGCCTACATCAGACTTTTTGTGGGGTCGATAATCGGGTCTATATTCTTTGTCTGATTTTATGACCAACTTTTTGCAGCAAGTGTGCGTTACGCAACTTACGTTGATACGTTCTATGTTTTGTCTACAA
Source organism: Timandra comae (assembly GCA_958496195.1). Taxonomy (NCBI): domain Eukaryota; kingdom Metazoa; phylum Arthropoda; class Insecta; order Lepidoptera; family Geometridae; genus Timandra; species Timandra comae. Next base: position 8,298,061 of record OY292370.1, read on the forward strand.
AAAAATTTCATCGGTTAGGCAGCCTAAATACATAAGTGGTATTTCAGATAACTGTATAGAATAATGTCCTTTATTTCCAGTGGAACACAGACGATCTTTGCTTACTGGGCAAGCAGTACCACCAAGAATGGACGTCCCAGAAGCACCTCCAGCGCCGCCCCCACCGCCTCCGCCTGCAGCCCACCCACAACCAATACCAATACCAAGAACCTTAACTAGAGGCAGGTCTTTTATCTTAGTAACATCCCACGGTGAAGCTGAAATTAAAACTATAATTTGATTTCTAATAACCTTGAAAAATCCAAAGAGGTTTGATAATCTTTAAATAGTCAAAAAGATTCTGGGAATCAAGATAATTCAAGGAGGTTTAATAACCTTTAAAAAGTCAGAAAGGTTTTTAGAAATCATAGAGATCAAATTAGCTTCATATACATTTTTGAATTCTGTAACAACGTCTGTATTCTGTATGGTATATTTTCAAATACATTTTTTATTATAGGTACAGTTCTTGAAACTCGTACGTAACCAAATCTCATAATTAACATAATGGATACTTAATCACTGAATAAAGATAAATAAGTATAAAATATATTGTTTTTTTTCACTCTTACCAAATTAGATACTATACCTGGTTTTGTCTGTACTACTTTTATATAACAAAGAGCCAGTTCACATATGTATACTCGTATTAGGCAACTAGCTGCGCATCGCGGTTTTACCCGCGTGAATCGCAATCCCATGGGAATTTCAGGATAAAAGTATATTATAAGAAACATCTGTACCAAATTCAATCTAAACCGATACAGTAGTTTTTGCGTGAAATAGTAACAAACATACAAACTTTCGCATTTATAATAAGTATAAGTAGGATTTGTTTCATGTTCATGAATATAAATGTTTTTCTTGAATGGAAATCGAATCCGTAACCTTCCGCAGGGTCGCTACCAACTACACCAGTCGGTCGTCCAAATACCAGTACAAGTGAAAATTGTGATTGTGACTAAATGATGATAATATTAAAAAAACTTTCAAGATTCAGTCGGTAAGATTTAAAATGTAGATAATCCAGCTAACTTTGACACTCTACTCATAACTCGTAGCTTGAATATTGTTTAAAATGAATATATTAAAAGTTTCCAAACTGTTTTTATTCTATAAGTACAAAAACAGAGAGAGCTCGATTAAAACACCTTACAATGTTTCAAACTTTTGATCAAAACATAAGAACTTATTAAATGAACACTAACGGCGTCCCGCGGTTTCACCCGCATAGTTCCCGCTCCCGTGATAATGCAGGTATAAAAATATGCTTAAAACCTTCCTCTTGAATCACTCTATCTATTGAAAAAAACCGCTTTAAAATCCGTTGCGTAGTTTCAAAGATTTAGGGACAGACAGACAGCAAAAAAACTTATAAAATCAATGTGTCAAGGACTACAGACACTTTCAACTTTAAGGCTTCGTCCGCACAGCGAATATCCACCGCGCGAATTTTATTCACGCGGTTTTTATTCCGTGATACACCTATTACGCACCGTGTATAAAATTCCGCGCGATATTTGTCATACTACTATCAACTGCAAAAAACATTCGTGCGGAAATAAATCCGCACCGCATCGCGATTGCATCAAAATACAGATCAATTGCGTATTTTTTTCCGCGCGAATTTTATACCGCCAGATCGGCTACTCGTATTGTATTGAATGTGTTACAGAATTGCGAGAAAAAAATCGCGCGGTAGATATTCGCTGTGCGGATGACGCTTTACGTCAAACAAATAGACATACACTCAGCCTATACAAGAATTTAAGTGCCCATTAAATAAAATTTCATAGAATTTTATCTCAAATTGAACATTATAATGTGTTATAGTGATATAGAGTGTGTTATATTCAAGATTGTTTTAAGTGTTTTTGATAAATAAATCACTTTATGCCTCCATCTTGTTTCACCTACGTTCACCTTGTCTTTCAATAACTTTGAACAGAGTTGAATTGGAAGAGATATTTTATTATTAACGAACATGTAATATATCCCACAGTTATTCCAGTCTTCTCTTCCATAGAAATTTTATTTCTAGCTATAGGAATACTCATTATGTAACTTATTTTGTTTAAATCAGTCCAGCAGTATTTGCTTAATAGGTACATGTTCTCGAAATCCACACAATTGGATGGTCTATCATCTATCAGTAAAATTAAAAAATATAAAAACACCTATTCATGTCCAGTGCAGGGCATATTACAAAGAAATTAGTATTTATATACAAAGAAGTAAATAATAACATCTCCTTAAATCCGACCCTGAATATTCGTATTGCTATATTCGTATTGCTATTGCAATTGGGAGCTAATAATTGCGTTATCTAATAAAAATCCCTCTACTCCCGCGGGACGTGTGAGCGTATACATTGTATCTCACCGCGCACGGGAATTGAAACCGCGACTATCTATTATACGGTAATCTGGGACTATAATAAACGAACATCCACATACGATTATATACTTTATTGCTATACTTTTAATGAATATTATAGCTAAGCTTATTGAAATTAGCTGTCCTGTTTTGTTTATTCTATTCATTTCATCCCTTTGGGAGATGAGGGTTTTATAGAATACCTAACTGAATCTGTATTGTGAAGCTGTATTTAAAGTTCAGTTTTGTGTGACAAAGGTGTTTTTACCATGATGCGTGATTCTGTCGATTATCCTAATCCTAACTAATACACACATCAAAAGTGTCTAGGGATCAACATATATTTTTGCAATAACTTTTCTCCTGATTGATATTAATTAAAATTTTCTTTAAGGATTCATCAAATAAAGTGTTTTCGTTTGTCACAGTAACGATAAACCAAGTCACCTTTGCATTAATAAAGAAATTTGCCATTTTCCTAATAAAGGGATTTTTGACATTTGAACCACTAACATTAAAGTTCGAAAAAAAGACTGAAATAACAGTTTTCTTTAAAATTTTATTGGGTAACTTAAACAATTAATAATCCGTGTTTCTACCGCGAACACTAACAACACAAGAACATCGGTTTGGCATACTCAAAATGAGTTCATCCAAATCACGCTGTGGAATGGCCGCCCATGTTCGTTGCAACAACAAAAAAAGGTCTTCTTGCGACTGGATACCCTCCATATTCGGCAGAGCTCTTCTCTGTAGCATATCCCATGCATGCTCAATCGGGTTCAAGTCTGGCGACTGAGCAGGCCAGGGCAGGACATTGATGTTAGCTGCGGCGAGAGTCTGTCTTACAACTCTTGCGGTGTGCGGTCGTGCATTATCATGCATTAACTGAAATAAGGGACCGATTTGCACTTGTAGAGGAACGATGACGTCTGATACAATCGTCTCAGCATAAATTTGAGCGTTGAGGTTGCCTCTGATCCAAATCAACTCAGTTCTTCCGCCGATCCAAATACCCGCCCATACCATGATGGTTCCACCACTATAAGGATGGACTTCCTGGCAGGATTTTAATCGCTGTTGGCGTCCAGGGGTTCTCCAGTGTCGTATACGTCTTGTATCCGGTCTCATACCAAAACGAGACTCATCAGAAAAGCACACGAAACGCCATTGTTCTTCTGCCCAATTTCTGTGTTCAAGAGCCCATTGATATCGAATCCTACGATTGTGCATTGCTATAGGTGGTACCCGTAGCGGTCTTCGGGAATGAAGGTTCACTTCATGCAAGCGGTTTCTGACTGTTTGGTCGCTAATTAAGTTCCCTGAAGAGTGATGAAGCCGCACGGCTAACATCATGGCGGTTATTGTTGGAGCTCTTCGAGTTAAGATTTGAATGTATCGGTCTTGTCTCCGTGTGGTGCAGTGATACCGTCCTCCATGGCGCTCAGCCACGGTACCAGTGCTTCGGTAACGTGTCCAAAGTCGACTGATAACACTCTGACTTGTATTCAGAGCTAAAGCCACAGTACGTTGCCGGGAACCAGCTTCTATCATTCCCACGGCTCTGAGCATTTCTTCCCTGCTTAAATGACGTCGCCGCTCCATAATAACGTTGGTTTTAATCAGTAGTAGGGAAACAGTAGCACTAATAATGTCTTCAATGCGTTGTATGTTTTTATAGGGAAAATATTGACAGCTGATTTTCATCTTTTACTCGAATTTGATTCACAGTTCCTGATTCAAATTATGAAATGCACCAAAAAGGATCCATATAAATTTATAAAATCATAAATTTATTACAAAGCCACATCTCAATCTCGAGAAATCCGCATAAAAATGCTTGATCCCTAGACACTTTTGATGTGTGTATTATAAATGCAAAAGTAAGTCTGTCTGTCTGTTACCTTTTCACGGCTAAACTACTGAACCGATTGACTTGAAATTTGGTACAGGGGTAGCTTATGGTCCGAGGAAGAACATAGGCTATGTTTTATCCCGAAATTCCCACGGGATCGGGAACTACGCGGGTAAAACCGCGGGGCACAGCTATTTAGTATAAAGACCATAAAAATCTCACACCGCACAAAATGCTTTTCTAACAAAAAGTGACAGATAAAGTTTCGTCACAAATTCAACGCAGTATTTTCTTCGTGCTGCATTAAGCGTCTGAGCTACGACTGTTAATGATTTTTCCATAGGATTTTTCATGATGTTTCGTGCAGGTTTGTCCGCGTATCAGCCTTCTTAGCCAAGCAAATTTTTGGGGCTGTCATTCAGAAAAATAAAACACCCCTCGCAACTAAAATATTGCCTAGTTCTTACAAACAAACAAAAAGCCCTTTGCTTTTGTATATAAATACTTTTGTTGTAATATTTTAATGAGTTTTGTAAGGAGATATTTTGATTAAATATATTTTGATTTTGTATTTGAATGTACTTTCAGAACAATTATGTTAATAACACGAGCCGAGATCGTTGTTATTGTAATTTATTCCTTGGTAACGTTATATTTTGTACGTAATAAGTTTTTCAGATATTATGCTTTTTAAGTAGAAAATAAATTAAACTTTACTATATTTCAGGTAGACCTATTGTTATTTCAATTTTGTTAAGTGGGAACGTTGTATATGAAGATATTTCCTATTCTTAAAATGAATAACCACGTAACTCATTTCTTTTTAACCGACTTCCAAAAAAACAGGAGGAGGTTCTCTATTCGACGTGTATATTTTTTTGTGTGTTTGTTACGCAATTTCTTTGTAATCATGAATGGAGCATTTTAAAATTCTTGTTTCATTAGAAAGCGGATATTCGCGAAGTGGTCCTATGTCAAGGAAATCAGGATCTGATGATGGGATCCAGGAATAATCGAGGAAAAACCCGCAACAATGTAGGCTGGGGTGTCGATTGACATTATCAAAAGTAAAACTACCTGTGACCCGTGGTTTTGCTCGCGATATTCTTGATACCATAAGAATTTCTGGATGAAAATTTTTTGGCTTCTTTCGTATTTAATTCAAATGCTGTTCACAATTTTATTTTTTACAATTTTAGTTTTAGATATAAAATGTCCTGTTTTTTAATTCGTTAACACACACTGAAATAAACCCGAACCTACAACATTTTTTAAAAATGTTTTTTTATACTATTATAGCTACCTATTACACATATATGTTCAGAGCGTTTTCATAAAACTTTTCGTAAAAAAATATATTTAGATATTACAAACAAACACTGCACCAGATTAGATTGTATATATTATTTTAATTAATAAATAGACAGTATAAACGTCATCCTCTATTTTCGCTTTTATTTTGACTTTGGTTAATTTTCTAAAAAGTTCTTATACCTTTGTGGTTATAAAGAAGTTTTGTAATAAAATGATGGTTTAATTGGGATGATGAAGTTAAAAAGAAGTAATAAAATGCAGGGTTGTGTTAGATTATGAATCATGAGTAACATCAGCTCATGGGACAGGATTCAAGCGGTACCCGTTGAGGTTGAACTGCTCGACACTTATAGAGCAGCGAAAAAAACCCTGCAAGAAGCTATTGCCCTCGCAACTCTCGCGGCAATCGTTGGAAACGACCTCTCCTTGCCAAATGAGAGGTCTTGGATTGGAGTGTCCAACTTTTGTGAGGTCGTACTCTCGCAAAAAAAAGCTGCCGAGAGAGAGCGCGAAGCCCTCTCCACTAACTAATACTATCCGTAGCAGAAGGTTGGGCAGACGGAAGAGGGACTACCACTTTGTCCTGCAACCGCCATACGCCCGACCTGCGGCAGTGATCCCCGGGGGGAGATCCACTGCCGCCATATAGGCCTCGAGGTGGCGCGCGGTACTTTCGGAAGGGGATAACTCAACATCTGTCGCCTAGAGCTACATTCTAGCTCGGAGGAGAAACCCTTAACAGGGTAGAGGCGCTGTCCGGGATCGTAGTAGCGTGCAGTCGCGTTTCTTCCGGTTTCGATCATAAGCGCAGAGGTGGCACACCAAGGGGTTTTAGTCGGTAAGCGCGTCGCCGCTCTATCTTTGCAGCGCGGAGTCCGACATACCCCGTCGTTCCCCTGGACAGAGGAAAGACGTAAAGTCTTCCTCCCTCAAAAAAAGGATTCAAGTGATCCACGATTCAAAAGCTCTTCTGGAGGACAATTTAAGCGTCTTTTTAACCTCCGACGCCAAAAGAGGGGTTTTATAAGTTTGACGTGTCTGTGTGTATGTGTGTGTGTGTATCTGTCTGTCTGTGGCATCATAGCTCCCGAACGGATGAACCGATTTCAATTTAGTTTGTTTTATATTAAAGGGGACTTGCGTGCGAGTGTTCTTAGACATGTTTGATGAAAATTGGTTGACCCGTTTAAAAGTAATGGAGGTTTGAAAGTAATTGTGTTGGGGGTTTTTTTTATTTTTAATTTAATGTTATGAAGAAGGAGACTTGCTTCCCACTAAAAAATTAAAATAAAGTTAATTTAAAAAAATAAGAAACCGACTTCAGCACTGAAAAGTAAGAAAATAATTTAAAATAAACGATATTATTAATACATATTTACAATTTATAATTAGTTACTTATGAAGTCGGTGACAGCCAAAGCCTTCATTAATATTATAGGCGCGTCTCGTGCTATCTTATAAGGAAAAAAAACTATCCTGGGCTGGCACTGACTCCAAAAGTTACTAATTATAAATTGTAAATATGTATTAATAATATCGTTTATTTTAAATTATTTTCTTACTTTTCAGTGCTGAAGTCGGTTTCTTATTTTTTTAAATTAACTTTATTTATAATTCCAACTATGGGAAAACCCATCTCGATGTAGGTACTTTTCAAAAATTTTGCACCAAACATAAAAATCGGTCACACGAAAATATTTTTTAATCCATACTGAACACCGAACACACACACATACAATCATAAAGCTCCTTCCTAAACAGTTCATTTTCTTATTTTCTTTGTACCTCAGAACGACAACCACAAAATTCTAATATATTTTAAAACAAAAATATTCTTGGTTATTTTTCGGTTCCGCGAGATGACATTAAGCCGGCGACAGACGACGCGACAAGGACAGATTGGGGCGGTCCGAGTTGGGACGGACCGAGTCGGGACGCGATGAGTCGCCCGCTGCCCGTGCTGGCTACATTTGCCCTCTGCCCGACCTGATGCTGTCCATATGAGTTCTCGACCTGTAATTTCCCAAGCGACTGAATCCTTTTTGGTGCCCGTTTGAAGGATGTTAAGTACTTGCATAGTTTACGCCAGTAGAAATTTTTTATGCGTTTATTTTATTCTTTAAGAATATTAAAGTGAAATAACCTTATAACAAATAGTATGTCAATATGTCATTGATTCCAATGAAATCGGTTTTATGAAAACTATTTTCATGTCGTGTTCATTTCGAATGTTTTTGCAACGCGAGAATAAACATTAGTTGTTTTAAGTAGTCTACAATCTGTGTTTATCTCGATCTAGATGTGCGTATAATTTGTGTATAAATTCTTATACTCTGCCCTAGTAGAGTAATAAATCTTGTTAGTTGTCAGTTTGTTATCAATCATTTTGTTATGTTATTATGACGGATATAATAAATTAAAATTCCGAAGTATGTATTCGTAAAAAATCGCCAAACAATCAGTCAGTTGGTTTAGTCAAGTGATGTAAACGGTGCACAAACGCATTCTATTTACCGACAATAGTCAGGTTGAAAGCCAGATTTTATTATTTAGCCAAAACTACTAGAACATTCCAGTTCTTGACACAAACAACCACGCGTACAAATTGAAATGAAACGGTTTTTGAAACAATTCTTTGTAACAAGAAAATACTTCTTTTAAAACAAAATCAACGTAAAACAACTTAAATGTTTAAGTAGAGAGTAAAAGTTTAAAAATCTTAATTAAAAACTTCAAAACTATACATAAATTGTTAATTGTTTCGTTAATTAAACGAAAATATTAACTACTGAAACTTACACTTTAAAATTAACAAAAATACAAAAACTTATTTAAAATAATAAAACTGAAATATTTATTTAAATTAAATAATAAAAACTCTTAAAATTCGTGGTTAATTAAGTAACCCTTATTATATTTTTAACCAGCGAACCTTAGCTGTATAACTTTCCGCTCAAGATAATAAAAGTGGCAAGTTTCTAAGCTCAAAATCAGTCAGCAGAAAGCGGCCATAATTAAAGCCCATCCGTTGGCTTTTATTAAAACAAACCGAATATTTAAATAACAAATTATTGTGTGCAATTTCTATTGTTACAGTATACAAATCCGCAGCAATTCCAGAGTCCCACGGGATGTTTTGTTGTCTTATGATTATGAATTTTAGGATGCATCCGGTCGCTTTGTGATGGTCGCTTTGACTGGAATCGTTTGGTTACAATTACAGCGATTTTAAATAAAAACAAAGAGAAATATAATATAAAGTTTTAAAACGTATCAATACATTACTCTCGTTTTGACCTATACTCTACGGCCACATTGTCGTGCGAAACTGTCGCGACAAAATCCTTTGATTGATTACTGACAAGTGGAACTGATTCGCGATGGGATGAATTCTTGGCCAGACGTATCGCGACAACGTAAATGTTCGCGTTATGGCGATAAGTGTGGCCTGAGGGTTAAAGTCCTATAATAAATCAAAGACTTCTCTTTTACTAATTAATTAACTACTTGGAGAAGAAATATGCAGAAAGACAATTAGGAGACATAAATTGACTTCATTAAGAATTTGAGTGAGTCTATTGCTAGTTATTACCTAACCTAAGTTGTATTTGTTCAAGGTTTGGTTTGGAAAATAATTGACTATGTATATGTATACGGTTAGTTAGGTCACTTCATTCTTAATCCAATATGGTGGACTTCTAAAGATGGCCGACAACTTTTTTATCATCTAACATTTTCATGACACGGGTATTAAATGCAAAATTAGGTCTTTCTTATAATAATAAGCTATTTTTCTACAATTTCTTTTGATAGTTATTATTTAATTTCAATACCCGCTGCTACTGTGACCAAACCCGAACGTTATGCTATGGTCGTTTTGCCGCTCCGTGATTAAATAGTTGGAATTTCAACGGAATAATGTAACGTTTAGTTTCATTTGATTGTGTTTTTGTTTGTTTGTATTTGTGTGATATTAGCAATAATTAATTTCAATATTTGAAGAAGGTAGATTACGTTTATACTGAAAGAGATTCACATTTGACGTTCATAAGTGCCTCATTGAGGCCATTACTGATTATAGAGATAGAGTCACCATCTTTTCTATGCCGGTGACAGCGTCGTTGTAATCGCATCTTTTGGTTGTCAGTTTATTGAAAATGTACCCAAATGACATTAGAGTCAAACTGACAATAGTAGCTTCCAATTTTGGCCGCCGGCACAGAAAACTTGGTGACTCTATAAATTATTTTAACTTTTGATTTTGAACCCTTAACTGTGGGAATGAACCCGTAATGAGAGATCTATATTTACCGCTAAGCATAAAAAGAAAATTATCTTCTTTTCTTCAAATAAAGCTTGTATTTTGCTCTTTACACTTACTATTTTAACCTTAACACAGTTTCTGTTTCTTATTAACTTTGTCTCAATGATTTATTGGATGTTATTTTGAAACAATATTTTTAGTAATTAATGCGTTAGCTTTCTAAAAACAATACGTTAGCTGATTTAGAAATTAATTTGTTAAATATAGCAATCCTATTTATAATGTATTTTAGTTACTTATGGCAACACTCAGTTCGAAATAGAAGAAGTATAAAAACAGTATAAAGCACTTAAGGTGAAAAAAAAAGTATTTTAAGAATTCTATTTTGTATTCTTAAGTGACATTGGAAGTACTCTGACATTTAACCTAACAATTGTATTCATAAAAATAACAATAAAAATAGAAACTACGTAGGTATGTCCATAAATAAACTTATTTTTTATTCATCATCATCAGCTCACATAATTATGTATGTCCCCACCGACTACGCCTACTCTGGATTAGGGTGAATAGGCCTTAGTCGACCACACTGGCCATGTGCAGATTGGTCGACTTGAAACACAACCTTAGAATTTCTCCGCAGGTGTGTGTATTTTTAACCCCCGACGCAAAAAGAGGGGTGTTATAAGTTTGACGTGTCTGTGTGTGTGTGTGCGTATCTGTCTGTCTGTGGCATCATAGCTCCCGAACGGATAAACCGATTTCAATTTAGTTATTTTTGTATTAAAGTTCTTAGACATGTTTGATGAAAATCGGTTGACCTGTTTAAAAGTTATGGGATTTGAAAGTAATTTTTAATTTTTGTAATTTATTATTGCAATATTATTAGCCTGGGAATCAAACTCAAGGGCTTATAGTATCAAACACTTAGTCACTAGGACTACAGAGCTCATCAATCCAAATCGAAATTTTAATTAAAAACTGCAAAAAACCTCGTAAAGTAAATATTATAATATTTGTTAACATTTTCAATGTGCACGTATTTATACGAGTATACTGCACATGATATATTCATATAAATTCTCGTAATTATTGCCATTGTACAAAATGCGAATTGCCTATTTCATTTATAATATCAGATTTTATGCTGTAGGGCTGTCACTATATATTTTTCCTTATGTTATCGGTATAGTTTTGATTCTATCCTATTTCTGTATAGATATACGAGTATAGTTTGTTAGAATGGATGGATATTTGTTGCTCCTTCACGTAATTACTGGATTGATTGGGATAAAATTTTCCTTATAACCAATATGAATGTTCGAATCGAAAAACTATAATATGCATGTAAAACAGTAACTTAATAATTAAGAAATCTGTATCTTTGTTGACAACCATTACATTACACTGATGTATCAACGCACAGCTCAAACTACTGAGCGTTGTTTGGCACGCATATAAATATCTGACGATATAGGCTAGGAATCTGCTAAGTACGAAAATACCTGGCACACTTAATTGAAAGTTAAAGTAAGTGTTTAATCTATACTAATACTAGCTGCGCCCTGCGGTTTCACACGCGTAGTTCTCGTTTCCGTTCCCGTAGGAATTTCGGGATGAAAAATAGATGTTGGCCGATTCTCAGACCTACTGAATATGCTCACAAAATTTCATGAGAATCGGTCAAGCCGTTTCGGAGGAGTATGGCAACGAAAACTGTGACACGAGAATTTTATATATTAGATTATAAAGAAGTAAAGTTTGTGTGTTTGTTAAATTGTAAGGGGTAATCTCGGGATCTACTGAACCGATTTCAAAAATTCTTTCACTCATGGAAAGCTAATTTATCAGTGCGTGACATAGGCTATATTTATTTTATCCCTGTATTCACACGGGAATAGGAACTACGCGGGTGAAATCGCGGGGTGGTTATATGGTTATACATACCAATGAAACTATAAGTCTTTGTTTAATTACATAAACCTTTTAATTAATAAGTATATGGCAACCCTGAACCAAATCGTGTGTCACAAATGATACAACAATGGTCCCGCAGAGCGCGTCATTATGTGTGAGTGGCAACACTGACCCGCCGAGGTCACACAGGTGAAGCCACTATCCTGATATCTGTATTGTTTTACTTTCTCTAGTAATTAATATTCATTATTTATAGTTTTAAAAGGCTTGAATTGTTTGTTGGAAGTTTCGTGAGTTAATTAAGTGATAAGCGATTGGTTTAAGGTCAGGCTTTTGTTTAATGTGTAATATAATAGGTAAAACTTTTTTAGTAAAATAATTTTGTCGGTAGTAATTGAGAAAAAGAGTTTATGATATACAATAAGTTTGTAATATACAGGGTAGCCCAAATAGAACGGTCAGTGGGGGAAGTATAAAACTATAAGAGATATAAAGATCTGAACAATGTTGAAAACGATTTTAGAAAAATTAATATTGCATGCAAGGATTTCGAAAAAAAACTATACTCACTAAGGGAATCGAACCCGGAAGTTTTGAAAAAAATAATGCTCATTTATTGCTTTTAGAGCTAACCTAAGAGTCTAGTAATTGTATCTCTTACTATAGACATTATCAAACAGACAGTAATACTATATACGACGACCTCGATGGCAGAGTGGTCACCATGCCGGACTGCCATCTGTAAGGTTGCGGGTTCGATTCCCGTGCGGGGTGAATATTTGTGTGAACCACAAATATTTGTCTCGGTCTGGGTGTGTGTGTGTGAATGAGTGTGTGCGTAGTTTCTGATACCCTAGATACAAGCTTCGAGCTTAGTTAGGGGTCAGTTAAAAGTTGAATGATTATGTTATGTTATGTTATATTAATTGAAAGAAAAGCTACATTCACTTGACAATTAGACAAACTCTTTACTCAATTCAGTACCTCCACATTCAACTTTTTACCTAACCGTACGAAATATATTCCCTCGTGGATCTAATTCAAATGTTAATGAATCATGTTAGTTGGAACTAAGCAACGTTTGCGGGCGTATGGAGTGAGCTATCACATGCTATTCCAGGTTGGTATCGATCAGATTAGCGCTCTGCCGGCCTGAATCATAATTAATAACAGTCACCGTATCTCTGTCTGCAGGTATTGACAACTATTGGCTTTAAATTGTCATGCTAGACAGGTGCGGACAACATTTGAATATGATTTGGGGTTAAGTTGAAAATTTGTTCTGATTTAGGATCTTTAAGTAGTATAAAAGAAAGTACATTTCATTGCCGTATGTCTCTATGTAAAAAACTAAGAAAATATATAAGAATTTATTAAGGGACAATAAATCCATCGAATAAAATTTATCTAACATCACCACTTGAATTGAAATGTTGAAAAAGAACAGTTCCTAATTTGAATTGATCAATTTTGTCGAAATTCTAAAACACGGTTCGTTTCGAGGCAGTATTCTTTTTTTCTATATTCAAAATCAATAAAAAAATATCCTATTTTAGGCCAACAAAATACATAGACATGGTCACTCTAACCTCATTGGGGTTGCCATAAATCGCGAGGAATCACCCTTTTTGTCAACCGGACATGTTAAGGTTTTTCGTATGATTTATAATTTCAACAGCCACGCAGCCGGGACGGAAAAAAATGGATTCCATCGCAACATTACATAATTCCTTAGGGAATTTATGCTGAAGGGATTAATTTGTAGCTCGCTATACGTACTTCTGTATACTCGTATATGTATTTCCTACCTCCATTGTCATTATTTGAGGGATAAGCAATTTTTTTCTGATTATGTGTTCGAAATATGAATTTTATTTGAAGAATGAGTTGCTTTTTTGTGGCATATTTTATTAAAACAATTACCTGTGTTGTTGGTACCTGAATTTTTGTTCACAAAAAAGCGAAAACAGATAGAACTTTCAAAGGAGGAGATGAATTAAAATTTCTGTAACTAGCTAGCTGCATCACAGCTGCATCGATAGAAATTAAAGAGCTAAAATGCGAACGCGTAAAACGAATTCCCCGCCAGCGTAATTCGCACCAAAAATAAATTCGTCAAAATTTTAATTCAATTAACATATTTATCGAAAAAGTAACGGTGAAAATATTCCAATATTTCGTTATCATCGCCAACATTCATACATCATTTGAAACTTACTGAATTGTTTGCTAAAACTCTTTCAATAAAAACCGAAAACAGTCAATAAATATGAGGAAAAAATGGGGAAATTTTAACTTGTATTCGTTGAGAGATTTATAGGCACAGTTTTTTTTGTTGTGGGCCTTTTGTTCGATTCAGTGGGATACGAATTCGTAGATAAATAAATATAATACGGACAATATGGAACGTTATGAGTATTTATATTATTTTGTTCTAAACATTTTATGCTAGCTGTGATTTAGGGTCTTACCTATGTTAGTATTGTTTTCGATTTTATGAAAATAACAGTAAAAACGGTTGGAGATCAGATTGAAAAGTTATGTTTAAAAAAAGATTTTCGATTTTCGTAAACATAATTCAGTTTAATTTTTAGAATACGCTGATGTTATTCGCTAATCATCTGTTTAGATATATAAGGTATTCGTATATTTGTAAGTTTGCCAAATAAGTAAGTATCAAACTCTACTTTACAATTCGTTTTTCAACGTAGCTTTTAATCCTTAGTCACTGGATGAAGTAAGTTAGGGATCTTAACTTTTTTGTTTTGTGATCTTAACTATAAAGAATTATTGAACTATTCTAAGTTTTTGACATCTTCACGATTAAAACAATTGTCAGGTACAGAAATCCATATAAAGCATTAATATTATCGATTTGTCGGGCCATTTGCCCGCGGGAGGGCGCAGGGTAAGGACCTGGGGATGAAAACAATATAAATAAAATAACATATAGTTTGTCACGTCTTGCTATTATCTCGCTATGAATACAAAAGAGTCGTGGCTCTCGCTTTGTCGACGTACGTTTGTTATTTCTTTGTGTGAACTGAAAGGGTTCCTTGGATTAAAGAAACACGGATTTTGATAGATAACGATTATGTTCATGTGTTATTTCACTTGACGTGAGGGAGAAGTCACGGAAAGTTATGTTTTATTTGTGTTTGTGTTATGAGATTTGTAACAACTTGCAGTGTTGATATGTATGTTAGTTGTCAGTTGCATTCTGATCGCAGTTGCTTCACGTAAAATACTCATATACCGATATATACATAAGCCAGACATGAGATAAAGGTTTTGAAGAAGAAAAAGACTAAATCGGCCTCAATTAGACACGAAATAAAGATTTAGAAGAGAAACAACACAGATAAATCCACGAGTCCAACATAATCTCCAGTACTAGATGAACGTTAGCGTCAAATCCGTGAGGCTTTGACAATCGTAAAATTTATGTGTGCTTCCGCTACCCTTTGTGAAGTACTCGTAAAAACCAGTTTATTGGCCCTTAACGCATAGGTAGGGCCCTGTACGGCCTCACGGCGTTTTACCGTTCATTTAACTATTTGTTTAGAGATTTTCATTTGTTTTCAGCTCGTCAAAATTATGATGTATCAGGAATATGGTTTTATATGTTTAGGCTTTTTACTTGAGGCTGTGATAAAGGTATGTGTTGTTGACAGGTATAATTTAGTTTGATGTTTAACATGTGTTTAACGTATCAAAGAGTATTTTTTACCCGACTTCGCCAAGAGAAGGGTTCTTTTTCAAGAGTATGTTATGTATGGTTGGTTTGTTTGATACGGCATAAACTGTTTGCAGGATTTTGCAATATGAGGTATTATTTGAATCATCTTAACAGAGGGAGTGACAAACAGAACAACATTTTAGGTAGAATCTGCAGAAAAAGAACATGAATTACTTGATCTTCGCAATCTTATCATTTGATAAGATTGAAGTGAGAAGTGAGTTTACAAGAAGAGAAGTGAGCAGTGAGATATCGCTTGAACCAGACTCGACTGAGATTAGATTAGAGTTCTATGGCAAGGGTTGATACTATAACAATATGTAGTTAAAAAAAGTAAGAAGTATATTCATTAAGTATATTTTGATTGTTTTTAACAGATGTTGGAAAGAGTTATCTTACGACAGGGCAAATATAGAGGCAGTTGGAGGAGACCTTAGCCCAGCAGTGGGAGAACACAGGTTAAATAAAAAAAATCTTTGTTCGAATATATTTTCTAGTATATTTAGTGGAGTGTTTTATGAACAAACTCCATTCAAAGTCCGTTGTCTCTGACAATCGATATTTGTGTTCAACTCAGACGGAAATTAAAAAAGTTCTACTTCTAAAAGTTTGTCATTTCCTCGATTTAGCCATTTCACATTATTTCCAACATTTTTCACGAATATATTTTATTGGATTTTCAGTTTGAATATCAATTTATTTTTGGTGAAGATACTTTCACATGAATATAAAATGTTATACGTTCAATTGTTATTCAATCTTTTATTTATTTTTGACTACCTGTGCCCCGCGGTTTCACACGCGTAGTTCCCGATCCCGTGGGAATTTCGGATAAAACGTAACCTATGTCCTTTCCCGGACCATAAGATACCCCTGTACCAAATTTCAAGTCAATCGGTTCAGTAGTTTGGCCGTGAAAAGGTAACAGACAGGCAGCCAGAGTTACTTTCGCATTTACAATATTAGTTAGGATACAAATACTCATTTTCTATTTCTCTTTGATATTAATTCCAAAAAAACTGAATTAGTTAATAAATGCTTCATCGTTTTTGTCTTTCAGGACGATTTGACCACGGGTGCTGACTTGTAAAGTTCAAATTTTAAATACAAAAGTAATTGTCTGAATGATTTTATTTTATAGTAAGCCTGCCTAAACGACCAAGCATAAACAAAAACATAAATCTTTTCTTTAAAGTAAATTGAATGAATATAATTCTTTTCTAAGAAAATTGAATGTAATGAAAATATGTTGAGAATTATTTAGTCTTTTTACTTAAAAGATAAAACAAAAAATCTAGACAATTCTCAAAAATCTAGATATTTTTCTCTCAAAAGTATCTTTATTTCTCAAAAATATTTCTCGATGAAAACGGGCTCCCGTAGAGTAAGTAAGTAATAAAATAAAATGTATTTTCTTCTAAGTAAATATTATTGTGATCGTCTATAGAGCAATTATTGTTACAGCGAGTGTATAAAATAAAAATGAGTATACTGTGTTTGCACTTCGTATCGTCATATTGTATGCCTCTATACTTTTGTTTCGTCTGTGTACACTGGCGGACAATTTGAGGTATCATGTCTTATTTTATTGTTTTAAAAGGCCACAAGAAGGTTTCATTACCAATTATCAACTGTACGTTGGTATCTCTGTATCTACTTTTCAGTAAGTACTTTTGTAATCGTCCTACGTAACTTTTATGCAGTGTGTACGATTCACATAAATTTCTAGTTTTATAAATTTCTTATTATAATTTCTTGTTTAAATTTTTTGTTTTGTGTAAATTTTATTAATTGTTTTGTTTCATATTTTATTTGTTTTGAAATTAACAAGTTAAGTATGTCTTATGATTATAAGTAGAACCTAATTTTATTGTAGATTTTATAAGTACTATTGTGTTTGTACCTAAATGTGAACAACATCTAAGTAGATTTTAAGATTATTGTTGCAGTGCCCAAACTGGGCTTCATGTTGATTCATTATTTTGTTTACCTTACATCTCTGTATACACATGAAAGCAATAAATTATTTTGAGTGTTCGTATAACTTTATGACTGTTACAGCCGATTGGCAGCTAGACGGGTGCGGCGGTGTGAGTTCTCCGACTACTGTCGTTTGGATGCAAGTAGGTAAAGATCAGCTAAAAAAATATGGTTAGTTAAAAAAAAATAGGCTACAAGGTTCTAGTCTAGATGCATACATGGTCGGTTATCTCGTCTGAATCTGGAAACTTTTCGGTTTTATATGTCGATTGCATATCCCAAAAGAGACCAATAAAATTATTAATAGATAGATAGATAGATAGATAATACTTTATTGTACAACATAAACACGACATTATGAGAATACAAAATTCTAACAAAACACTTTTACTTTTAATACTGCATCTTGAAAAGGTAAAAATAAAAACCATCTCCCAATACGTTGTCCAGCACTGTACCCTGTTTCGGGTATAGATTTTTATATTAGTTCTTGAAGTGGCTGACCGTGTACCTCTCACAGTAATGTACAATTAATGTACCCCCCGCCGCGCCACAAATTAGATTGGAAACTCAGATGGTACCTCAATACATCTGGAGTTCTTATAAGAGCCGTTGTTTTAGGTTTGACTGTCGGTATTTGAAGGCAGGGGAAAGGTTTAATCTACATATTTTATATCTATATACACACATCAAAAGTGTCTAGGGATCAACATATATTTTTGCAATAACTTTTCTCCTGATTGATATTAATTAAAATTTTCTTTAAGGATTCATCAAATAAAGTGTTTTCGTTTGTCACAGTAACGATAAACCAAGTCACCTTTGCATTAATAAAGAAATTTGCCATTTTCCTAATAAAGGGATTTTTGACATTTGAACCACTAACATTAAAGTTCGAAAAAAAGACTGAAATAACAGTTTTCTTTAAAATTTTATTGGGTAACTTAAACAATTAATAATCCGTGTTTCTACCGCGAACACTAACAACACAAGAACATCGGTTTGGCATACTCAAAATGAGTTCATCCAAATCACGCTGTGGAATGGCCGCCCATGTTCGTTGCAACAATAAAAAAAGGTCTTCTTGCGACTGGATACCCTCCATATTCGGCAGAGCTCTTCTCTGTAGCATATCCCATGCATGCTCAATCGGGTTCAAGTCTGGCGACTGAGCAGGCCAGGGCAGGACATTGATGTTAGCTGCGGCGAGAGTCTGTCTTACAACTCTTGCGGTGTGCGGTCGTGCATTATCATGCATTAACTGAAATAAGGGACCGATTTGCACTTGTAGAGGAACGATGACGTCTGATACAATCGTCTCAGCATAAATTTGAGCGTTGAGGTTGCCTCTGATCCAAATCAACTCAGTTCTTCCGCCGATCCAAATACCCGCCCATACCATGATGGTTCCACCACTATAAGGATGGACTTCCTGGCAGGATTTTAATTGCTGTTGGCGTCCAGGGGTTCTCCAGTGTCGTATACGTCTTGTATCCGGTCTCATACCAAAACGAGACTCATCAGAAAAGCACACGAAACGCCATTGTTCTTCTGCCCAATTTCTGTGTTCAAGAGCCCATTGATATCGAATCCTACGATTGTGCATTGCTATAGGTGGTACCCGTAGCGGTCTTCGGGAATGAAGGTTCACTTCATGCAAGCGGTTTCTGACTGTTTGGTCGCTAATTAAGTTCCCTGAAGAGTGATGAAGCCGCACGGCTAACATCATGGCGGTTATTGTTGGAGCTCTTCGAGTTAAGATTTGAATGTATCGGTCTTGTCTCCGTGTGGTGCAGCGATACCGTCCTCCATGGCGCTCAGCCACGGTACCAGTGCTTCGGTAACGTGTCCAAAGTCGACTGATAACACTCTGACTTGTATTCAGAGCTAAAGCCACAGTACGTTGCCGGGAACCAGCTTCTATCATTCCCACGGCTCTGAGCATTTCTTCCCTGCTTAAATGACGTCGCCGCTCCATAATAACGTTGGTTTTAATCAGTAGTAGGGAAACAGTAGCACTAATAATGTCTTCAATGCGTTGTATGTTTTTATAGGGAAAATATTGACAGCTGATTTTCATCTTTTACTCGAATTTGATTCACAGTTCCTGATTCAAATTATGAAATGCACCAAAAAGGATCCATATAAATTTATAAAATCATAAATTTATTACAAAGCCACATCTCAATCTCAAGAAATCCGCATAAAAATGCTTGATCCCTAGACACTTTTGATGTGTGTATATAAAAGAAAGTCGTGTTAGTTACGCCACTTATAACTCAAGAACGGCTGGACCGATTTGGCTGAAAATTGGTGGGGAGGTAGATAAGAACCAGGAAAAGGACATAGGATACTTTTTATCCCGAAATTCCCTCAGGAACGGGAACGGGAACTACGCGTGTGAAACCGCGGGGCACAGCTAGTAACAAATAAACGACAATGCAGTTGTTTTACCCTGGTTACTATGCAAAAAGTTAGGTTCAATTCTCGATTGAGGCAAACTGTGTGAATGAATATGGGTTTGTCTTCGTAAGGGCGTATATTATTTATTCTAAGTGGGTATGTGTTTAGAAAAAAATATGTATAAAAATTCTCTCTATTACCGAGCTAACAACTTACGCTGTTCGAAAATATTAATCAGATTTCTATATTATTAAGTTAATAACTAGATTACTTATCATTCCTAGTAGCCGTGTAGCCTCAAAATAGTTGTTAGTTTTTAGTTATTAATAATAATAAACTATTTTGAGGCTACACGTCTACAAGGACTGATAAGAAATCTAGTTGTTAACTTGAGTTGAAATTTGTTTTTATTTATTATTAATAACTAAAAACTAACAATGGAGTGGCATGAACAACACACATCATATACGAGTACAATACAAAGTTTAGTAAAGATAAACAATATTGGGATCACGATAAACATGAATAAAAAAGTAAACAAAATATTTAATTAAACAACAATCTTTCCGATAAAACTCCGATAATATTAAGTAAATACAATATCGTGACGAAAAAATGAAATGAGGAAAAAATATTAAGTTTTTGTTGTAAAAAGCTTGGCAAGCGGTTTGCCCTAATTGGTAAAAATAAAAACGTTGCTATTTTTGCACGGCTAATCAAGAGCCGTTGACTTTCGGGTATGATAGGTAGGATAGGGGAGATCGAGGTTATTTGGGCAGGTTTAGAAATATTATTATTTAAGTGCTGCAACCAAACATAGCTCGAGATTGAAGTTACCAACACGCATCGGGTAATATGTTGAATATAAGGGAGATCGAGGTTAAAAGGACAAGTTTAGAAATATTATTATTTAATATTTTTGACGGGTCGGTCGAGAAAGCGTTGGCGGGATGATCTCGTCGCCTTCGCATTCGACGCTGGTGGGAGGCTGCGAAGGATCGGGAGAGTTGAAGATGTCTGGAGGAGACCTTTGCCAAGCAGTGGGACGATGTCGGTTAAAAAAAAAATTTTGACATGGCTTCGATTTGAGCTACCAGCATTCATTGCCCGAGCATGGTGATCAGGCTTATTGCTCCTTATTGTAATCATTCACCAGTGAAATAGCAGTTTTTTATTCGAAAATTCTTATAACAGAATTACGAGGGTACAATTACAGAGCGCAGTTAGGCAGTAATACAACTCAAACATAACTATTAACTATAGTGAAAATTGTAGTGAAAAGTGTGTTATCCATTTAAAAATAAATGCTAGTGAAATCTACTACGAGTATTTTATTAGTTACCTTAACTTAAGTATCATAAATTACAGACTTTCATTTTTAAGGGGTATCTTTTTTAACCAACTTCAAAAGAGGAGGTTCTCAATTCGACGCGATATTTGTTTTTAAGCTTTGAAATGTCTCAACGGCTTTAATTATTATTTATTGCTTAAACAAAAAAAAAGTTTTTATATGTTAATATTACCCCAGGATAAAGTCGTGAATCTGGTGCAACGAATTAGTAATAAAACTTACGCAAAACTTATCCTAATTTAACAACATAATCTTTAAGAATAACAGTTTTAATTGTACGATTAAGCAAATTGAAGATAAACTTTCAAAGTCATTTGAATAGTTATAACTTATAAAGTTTAACTTTGAAATACATACGTAACTATGAAAATTGTTATACGAGTAAGTTAAACATTATATTTAATGCAGGCATAATATTTATTTATAAAACAACGATTAAATTTAAAAAAAAAAGCCGGTGGACACGGGTTCAATACCTGGGTCAAGCGAGTCATGTTTGCTATAAATATTGAATGAATTTAGAAAAATGCACTCAAAATCTTCGCCTGAGCCAGGACATGAACCCAAAACCATTCTGGACTGTAGCACTGCTCTTTCCAATTGAGCTACCAAGGCTTCAAGGCGACTGGTCGAAAATCTTGAGTCTTGATTATTGAATGAATATCCGAAAGTCGCATATCGAATGTTTTCAAAAGTATTCGATTGTAGCGACGCTGTCATTCCTACGGTCAGATAAATTTGTGGTACTGTATCTCCTTTATATAGCTTTGTAGGTTACAGTATTGATGAGTTAGTATAACTGATTCGTTGAACTGGCGTCCATCCAAAAATGGCCGTCAATCATCGGAGCGATTCCAGATTCCTGTGGGGAAATAAAAACTAAAACTTTTGGTGTGACGGCTCAGTTTTATGTCTGGACTGATCAGTTTAACTGAGTCGTCCATGCCACCTTATGCCATTTCAGACTGCGGGTAACATATTTAGTTTAATGTATATTATTAATTTATTATTACAATAAATTATAGAACAATTTCGTTCTACAATTAAATATATTAAACTGAACCAAAGTAAAATCGAGCAATCACTCCAAAATATTAAATTAAAACGAAACACACACTCAACTTAATTAACTAGATAAAGTGAGTGAAACCAACATTATAAATTGTGAGGTCAAAAGTTATTAATGTTCGATATAAATCAGAGAATTTAAATTTTAAGGTGCGAATTACCGCGGTTACCCCCGGGACTTTATCTTGGGCTTATAAGCTTGTTTGAATATTTAACTTAAGCTTGTGATTTTAATAGGGTATCCGTCTTACCCCACTATCCTTTAATCGGTACAAATATTGATCTGTGGCAGGGACAACAATTTATAGAAATATCTGAATCTTCAGTTCGTGTACTGATGATATCTGGGAAATGCGTACTTTTCGGTTTATAGAAACTTTATTCTCATAAGAACTTACAAAACAGTTCACTTGCATGAGAATTTATGCATGAAAAAAATATATTCTTGTGTATGTTTATTTTTTAAGTCCCGACGCAAAAAGAGGGGTGTGTGTATTTGTCTGTCTGTGGCATCATAGCTCCCGAACGGATGAACCGATTTTAATTTAGTTTTTTTTTTGTATTAAAGGGGACTTACGTGCGAGTGTTCTTAGACATGTTTGATGAAAATCGGTTGACCAGTTTAATAGTTAAGGGGGGGTTTGAAAGTAATTGTGTTGGGGGTTTTTTAAATTTTAAATTTTTTCGGTCTCTAGTGACAAATGCATGCAGTAAACAATAAAATAAAATACAGTATAATATCTACTTATCTAAATTTTGAATCACTCTGATACGTAAAATACAACTATTTAAAAATACCTTCATTAGTAACATTACAAAACGGAACTAGCAAATATAATTTTGGCTATAGTTATACTAATATTAGTTCTTTCTTTCTTAAATGAAAATATTTGATTTTGTAAATCCATTTTGATATTCATACTATTATCATTTTTTACATCCGTAAGGTATACGTTATTTTTAATGAAATTAATGATAAAATATTTTCCGTAACTTCAAATAAATACACAACTTTTATTATTGCATCAAACTGAAAAATATCGCATCAACAAAAAATGTTTTTATAAATATTGTTACAGTGGAATGTAGAGTTTAAACTACATTTTTATGAAAAATATGTAGTTTAAAGTAATTTGAAATAAAATTGTAGTTTTTAATTAACACGTATCTTTGGAGTGAATATCCCGGCCCCTAAATTTGCGTGGCAACTATGAAATCGGTACTAAAAAATATAGTTATAATGTTTAAAACTTTTTTTTTGGTTAGATGAAATAGTCACCTATGCGAGGCACTAAATATTTCATTACTGGGATTAATAGGTACTCCAGAAAAAAATGTTAAACCTCGAAATCTTTCATCGCCGTGTCTGTCCACAACTCACCTTGATGTGTATTATACCTCCTTGATGAAAACCTATTGGTTGAATACATTGAAATCTAGTTTTATATGATACTTGGATAGTTAAGGTATTGTTACGGAATACACTTAATCAAATATTTAAACAATACAACGAATGGTTACTAGAAAAACATTTGTCCCAGAACTTCCTTTCATCGCCATGTCAAAAACATTTTTAAACATATTGTTCCAACTAAAGACTTGCGTCTCCTTCTCTGTGTGCTTAACGTTGCCCAATAGTACCGCCTCAGTGCTCGACGTGGAAGGACGTGTCCACGTGCCTGCGTTTTCAAGCTATAAATGTAAGTGTATCCCATTTTTGTTACTGGACATTTTTTCTTTCATCGCCGTGCATAGGTATACCTTCTATTGGAACAAGTTTATACTCTTGATTGAGCATTCGATAGAATGCCCATACTCTTCTGTTTATTTGTGAATTGTTTAGTTCTTAGGATACCTAATAGATTTTATGTAATTTTAAAGTTTCGACTCGTTTCTCATCGCCATGCTTTCATTTCCGTGGTTTCCATAGCAAATATTTGCTATGGCAATGAAAAAAAAGACACGGCAATGAAAAAAATTTCATTGCCGTGTCTTTTAAAACAAATTACTTTCATCGCCGTGGCCAGGTCTTTCATTTCCGTGACTTATATTTTCATCGCCATGGTATGATTAGGCAAGGAAAACATATTTACCTGTGATACAGTGTACCGAATATTGACAGTACAGTACTCGTCAAGTAATATCTCTGCAATACGACAAAAGACTTAAGTAAAGACTTATAAGTACAGTAAATAACTCATTTGTATTTACTGTACTCCTTCTAGCTCTTTTTCTTGATTCCTTAAGATCGTGTCCGTTCTGATGCACTGTAATTGAGTCGTGTACCAGCCGTTCCACTCCGCTCTGTCTTTGGCTCTTCTCAGAGCTGGTAATTGAGAGCCCTGTTATTGCCTTGATCAGGTTTGACCAACGGGTAGGTCGGGTAGGTCTACATTTCCCGCCACAACCAGCTTGTCCAGGCTGTATGACCGCTGTAGCTCCAAATGTGACCAAAGTAGGTCAGGACTCGTAGGTAACATATCGTAGACAGTCTTGTTTTTACGTCAAATAGTTCTAGAATAGACTTATTCGTACGTCTCGCTGTTAACGGTATGTGTGGCATCCTTCTCCAGCACCAAATCTCGAAAGCCTTAATCTTTTTTCGATCTACAGCGCGTGGATAGACCAGGACTCACAGCCGTATAGAAATATCGAGAATACCTGAGATCTAATTAGTCTCATCTTTGTTACGTTTGGAGATGGTTTGGACATTCCAGATTATCAACATTTTGCTTATTGCTTGCCCATCTCCACACAAATTCGAATCTCTTTCTCGCAGCCTCTCTGATTACTGATCGTTCAGCCTAGGTATACAAACTTGCTCATGAATTCCAGGTCTGACAATTCTCCTGTGCGTGTGATCTGTTCAGCTCGGTCAGTGACCATAACCTTTGTCTTCGACTTGTTGACCCAAAGTCCTACTGTCTCGGTTTTGCGTTCTACTATGCTGAACATTTCAGCAAGTTCGTGCTCAGAGGATGCGACCAAAGTAGTGTCATCTGCATATCGAAGGTTGCTCATCTTGTTCCTGCCAACAGTAATGACTCCCTCCCACCCTTTTAAGGCTCTGCTACTCATATAGTTTCTATAGTTATCATGGTTATTAGCACTCAAATTATTATGATTATACAGCGTTGAAATATTTCGAGTTTCCGATATTTCAACGCTGTTGCAAGCGCCATGATCACGGATGAACTCTCCTACTTATATTTCGTATATCCTATAGTATTCGCCATAGATGTTAAATAGAAAAAGGAACTCTTTTTCAGCCTGCTCATCCGGGATGATATGCAACATAATCTTACTGGCATGCGACTGCCCGAAGGAAAAAGTTCGTGTGATCGACCTAGCCTCTCTTAAATATTGTGTCTCGGCCGCACTAGCACGCGGGATGGATATGTAATTCTCTACAATTGTGCAATCATTTCCATACTCATAGGTTCTGGGCTTTGGCAGATAATTGATATGCAACAGGAAAAGTGTTGCAATGAGTACTAACCCTTGGGGAACACCGGCATTAATCGCCATTTGATCGGACGAGCATCCATCAAGAACGACCCGTATCGATCGATCCTGCAAGAAGTCCGATATAAACCCACACAAACTAACAGGCAGACCGTATGATGAAAGCATGCTTATAAGGCACGTAATTTTGTGGACCCCTTCTTGAGCAGGGGGATCAAAAGCGATTCTTTCCAATCTTTAGGCCATATATCATAGGGGTTTTATGTTAATCTTATTAAGAAATTCGATCAATTATTATCATTCGATGTGGCGTAGATAACCCGTCTGGGGGAGTATGCCTCTCCTTCTCGGAGACAGGCGTGTATATATTGTATGTTAGGATAATATAATACTCATGTCAGTATATAAAAAAATTGTTTTATGTATGGATTTTCATTTCCGTGGTGATTCTTTCATTACCGTGGGACAGTTCTTTCATTGCCGTGGACGCTTGTTTCATTGCCGTGCCCGCATGTTTCATCGCCGTGGCATGAAATTTTTAAACTTGTGTTATTCGTTAGTTTTTTAAGTAATCAGCTTGATAATAAGCAAGAATACATACATTATCAAGAAGTATAATAAACGCTAATTATTTTTGAAAAAAACTTAAAAACAAAAATCCACGGAAATGAAGATTTTTGGGAACTTGTTGAAATTCACTCTTTGCTTAACAATGTAGTCCAATATTATTTGTAGTTTTATACGTAAAAGATTTAGCTAAGCTTAAAGTTAGCTCGTTTTCATTTTGTAAATAGTACCAATAAAAACATAATCTTACTTTAAAATAAAAATGTTTGATTCATTTATCAAATTGATATTAAAGAACTAAAGTAAAGTATGTTTGTAATTAATAGGTACATCTTTCAATAATTAAAACCTACGTAATCACTTATATAGTCTTTGTCTACACCAATTCACCTTGATTTTTCAAACACAGTAAAACAGTTACTATTGTATATATCTGTTAGCAAAGGCCCGATAACAAGGCGTCTAAGCTGTACCCGAGGGCTGAGAGTCCTCTAACCGGCGTCCATGCGAGCACCCTTCACCACACTTAGCCACTCCAAACTTATATATAAACTCTGTATAATATGTGTAATAGGCTGAAAAGTGACCTTGGTACCAGATACCATACGAACAAAGGGCTTTGATCTTTTTTGTTTTATAATTTAGTAGCAAAATCGGGGTGTGAGATCCCACTACTGGGAAAAATAATGCGTGATGGTGACCTACGTCAAGTTTGGATAATAATTCGTGGGATTGATTGAATTTGAGACCTAGGGTTTGGCAGGTTGTGTAAATACTACTAGACCACTGACGCGTAATATAAAAGCAAAAATAACTCTAAAATACAATACCCACCAAAATATAGCTACCATAAAGTTTCAGCACAGAAAATAATCATAACAAAATAATATTCTAACACAGCAAAAAAGCGCTACACAGCTAAAATTAATACTCAATTTATTCCAAGTATGACGTCAATAAATAGAGAATGTAACCGGATAATTGTTAACTGTTGGATAAATAGCACAAATTATACCTCTAACCACATTTATCTCGGTTGAACACTCGAAGCTGTGCGATATGCGACCACATAAACTTGTGACATGTGACATTTACCGACACGTTCGCCCGCCATGATGGATCGTTCAAATTTAAGATGGCGTCCGGAGGACATTAAAACACGCAGATTCAAAGTAGGTATAATGACCTTATAATCATATGAAATGTATGTCGGAAACACATTTAAATCGTTTTTGAATATTTAAATTGACTTTGATCGTCGCTCATTATGACAATTGGAATAAAAATGTTAATATAAATTAAATTATTGTATAATCTTCCGTTAATACGGATATTTTCAAGTTAATTGAAGATGTGATAATGAAAATGGAGGCAAACACAAAATTTTTACTCAACTAATTTTATCGTGGCAAAAAACTAAATAAAAAAATATTAAAACTTCCCAAGTTCAAACTATCCGTAGCCGTTTTACGGTCTTCTGTTTTTCCATTACCCGGTCGGAGGCAAAGAAAACAGGTCTTTTATTTGTTGAATAGTCAGCAGTGAGCACTCATCCTTACTTTAAGACTGATGTGGACACTTTAGGGCAGCTTCCCGTTTGACAAACAGCTGCCAGTCGAATCCATTTTGTATTGTTTACTTGGTCTTTTAAATATTTAATTTTTGTATTCTCTTGTTGAACCTTGGTGTCACTGCAGTGACTCTGGTCTTATTTAGACAACCCTGGCTATAGGGCTTGTGTTTAGGTAGATCAACTGATTTTAAATTTATTATTTTTTAATAAAAATCCAAAGTTCTCAATAGAATAATCACAATGTGTAAAAATACATGCTTTTTGATCATAAATAAATAAATTTGAATCTGTACAAAAATAAGTACTCATCGTTTTTGTCCTTCTACACAACACATAATCATTCACTACATCATCTCATTACAGTAACTGACCCCTAACTAAGTTCGTAACTTGTATCTAGGGTATCAGAAACTACGCACACACTCATTCACACACACACCCAGACCGAGATAAACATTTGATAAAGATCAACATCAACTGCATTCAAAGCGCCGGAAAATGATACGATACTTTCGACTCATCAATAATTGATGGAGAAAATTTGATTGGTACGTGTGCAACGCCTTGATTTTTAAAGGTATGTGCTGGCTACCAAGCTGGTTAAGGGTTCGATTACTGCGATGAGTTATAAGTGTTGGCTATTTAACGAATCGGAAACGAACAGTTAATATTACATAAGTACTAAAAGATGTATAGATAGACAAATTATTACTCTTTTATAACATTAATATACTCTTCACAAAACCAAAAGACAAAAGGTCCAACTGATTTTTATTAACAGCAAAGGATCACCGCTAGAAATCTTTAAAAAAACCACATACAAATCGGTTCATCGTTCATCCTGCCATAGACACACACACTCTCACAACTCAGTTTTTTGCGTTAGGGAGTGTATTGAGTAAATGTAGGTATTGAGTCACAATCTTTTCTTTGCCGGCGGCCAAAATTGGAAGCTACTATTGTCATTTTGATTCCAGTGTCATTTGGATACATTTTCAATAAACTGACAACCAAAAGATGCGATTAAAGCGACGCTGTCACCGGCACAGAAAATATTGTGGCTCAATATTTAAAGAAGTACTCAAATAAACTTAGTCTAGACATTGCGTATGTAAACGCTGAAAGCATTTGAATAAACTGAATTTATTGCAGATATATATTTTAATTAACTTTAATCATACTTTTAAAGGATTATAAAAAAAGTAATTTGTGTGACTTTTTGCATTTTAAAAGCCCTATTTAGAATAATGTTAATGTCTAATGTCTAGTATTAAGAGGTCTCATACAAAAATGTTTAGGTTTTGTTTTCTTAAATTAGATATCTTTTGTAATTTTTTGTCTAACAAATTTTGCTAGTGTAATCTTTTTTGTATTATTGTTGAACTTATTCTAATGATTTTTTGATTTATAAGAAGGTCAAAGAATATATCTGTAGCTGCTGTCTAATTTAAAAATATCTTACGAGTTTGTTAAGCACTTCATTAATAAACATAGATATGAAAAAAAAAACATTAATAGACATATAATCGCTCTGTATTACGAGTACAACGGCATGTATTTGCATTAATATGATAGCCTAAAGGTCTTCTTCAATAAGCAAGCTATCTAATACATTATTTTTAAATCGGATTCTGTCATGATCAAAGTAAAAAACTCTGCTTCTTTATAATATTAGAATGAAATTGACCCTTTCTGGACGGACATTCCGATTGGTTCCATAAAAATACAAAAAAATCTGTCGGTTTTTTGGTAACAATTTTATAATTACTCGACGAAAACCATTAGAATTTACGGATTTTTGAAATAAATAAATATAAAAAATTCAATTCTCCTAAGAATTTAAGTCGCAAAAGGGTTATATTTATCTGGGGGCACGGCAGTGCCCCCCGCCAAGTCGAGCGCGAAGCAAACACTGCCGTACCATCCTTTACAGGAACCCTTTCGCCGCATTTTCAGACCCCTATTTGACAACCTCTGGATAAGCCCAGAACGCTGAAATTTTCGTCATCCAGTAAGCTATACAATCACATACTTAAAATAAAATTTCAAGTCTGTAGGTCATTTAGTTCCCAAGTTAAGCGAAAGCAAAGTTTCGCATTTTAGACACTCACTCACTCACTCACTCACTCACTCACTCACTCACTCACTCATGATCATCAAAATAGAACTAGTACTTCCCATGAACCTAGAGAGCTGAAATTTGGTACAGAGTTAGGGTTTAATGGCCACATAAAGGGAAAACTATAAAAACTAGGATAATCGAACGGGAACGGGAATTATACGGGAATGGGAACGGGAATTGTAACTCAAGAACGGCTGATCTGATTTGGCTGAAAATTGGTGGGGAGGTAGCTTAAAACCAGGAAAAGGACATAGGATACTTTTAATCCCGAAATTCCCACGGGATTGGGAACGGGAATTAAAAAATCAAGAACGCCTGAATTGATTTGGCTGAAAATTGGTGGGGAGGTAGCTTAAAACCAGGAAAAGGACATAGGATACTTTTAATCCCGAAATTCCCACGGGATTGGAAACGGGAATTTAAAAATCAAGAACGCCTGAATTGATTTGGCTGAAAATTGGTGGGGAGGTAGCTTAAAACCAGGAAAAGGACATAGGATACTTTTAATCCCGAAATTTCCACGGGATTGGGAACGGGAATTTAAAAATCAAGAACGCCTGAATTGATTTGGCTGAAAATTGGTGGGGAGGTAGCTTAAAACCAGGAAAAGGACATAGGATACTTTTAATCCCGAAATTCCCACGGGATTGGGAACGGGAATTTAAAAATCAAGAACGGCTGAATTGATTTAGCTGAAAATTGGTGGGGAGGTAGCTTAGAACCAGGACAAGAACATAGAATACTTTAATCCCGAAAATCCCACGGGAATGGGAACGGGTATTTATTACTCAAGAACGGCTGAACTGATTTGGCTGAAAATTGTTGGGGAGGTAGCTTAGAACCAGGAAAAGCACATAGAATACTTTTAATCCCGAAATTCCCACGGGATTGGGAACGGGAATTTATTACTCAAGAACGGCTGAATTGATTTGGCTGAAAATTGGTAGGGAGGTAGCTTTGAACTAGGAGAAGCACATAGAATACTTTTAATCCCGAAATTCCCACGGGAATGGGAACGGGAATTTATTACTCAAGAACGGCTGAACTGATTTGGCTGAAAATTGGTGGGGAGGTAGCTTAGAACCAGGAGAAGCACATGGAATACTTTTGATCCCGAAATTTCCACGGGAATGGGAACGGGAATTATAACTCTAAAACAGCTGAACTGATTTGGCTGACAATTTGTGGGGAGGTAGCTTAAAACTATTTATGTATAGATACTTTTTATCCCGAAATTCCCACTGAAACGCGAACGGGAACTACGCGGGTGAAACCGCGGGGCGCTTAATAATATAATACTACTCCTAAAAATAAGTGTGTCAAATAAGAAAATCTAATAAAATAAATCAATATAAACAAGTTTTAACAAAAAGAAATGAAATCCCACCAAAAACATTCTGTAAAAAACTAGCCAAGTCTCGATGGAGCTGCATGTTTAACTCTAAAAAGTAATGAAATCTAGACAGACTCGTGCCAAGTCTAAGGTTCCTTACTGCGATTTCTTTATTATTATAGTTAATGTTGTGTGACTTGGCCGTTGAAGGGTACACATGTATGTACACAAGGGTACAAAACTAGGTGCTCCATGACGCTATTGTACCAATCTTAAAAAATCCAGAACTTATCCATTGACGATAGAAAATTTGCTTAATTATAGCCACTTGAAAAATGTTGATTCAATATCCAGTCAATTGTAGGCTTGATAAAGCTGCGTATTTTAATAATGTTATAACATTACGTGTAAACAAAATTGACATGTACCCACTACTAACCTTTTAAACAATGTTCAACGGCCAAGTCACACAACATTAACTATAATAATAAAGAAATCGCAGTAAGGAACCTTAGACTTGGCACGAGTCTGTCTAGATTTCATTACTTTTTAGAGTTAAACATGCAGCTCCATCGAGACTTGGCTAGTTTTTTACAGAATGTTTTTGGTGGGATATTATTTTCGGCTTATAGTTCATTTTAAGTGTCATGCTGAGCTCAGCCGAGTTGTATCTTGGCGTGAAATTATTTTAATTTGCTGACGAAGAACAGCGGTGAACACGGGACACTGTTTTATTTCACTTCTCATTTTAACAACGTTTTGAATTTTAGTTATATTCTGAGATTTTGTTGTAAAATTTTATTAAACTAAGTAACTATAATCTGAGTTTAAGAATGTTATTTGAGACAAATTATGGGTCTATTATTTTCTAAATACTTACTTAAGAAACCTGCCTAGAATGCTCATTTTCTGTAAATAGGTACTTGCCTTAAGTGGGAATCAAACCCTTAACCTTCAGCATAAGAGCCAGGATAAGAGCCACTACCAATAGTACATACGTAACACCAATTCGCGGTCTCAATTCTACATACAACAATTAATTAAACCACACGCTTAGAAATCAACTGTTTTAATGAAGCGCTAGTGACGTCAAGTATTGGATTACCTAAATCAGTATCCATAGACGATAGTTTACGTTGGGTTTCACGCTAGTCTCAGCGCGCTTACCAGAATTGATTACCTCCCAAGAGCCGAATGTCTATCGGATGATCAATTAACGGTTGATGTCACTACACTAAATATACAGTTCTACACTATATCTGTGGGGTTATACTATATCATATAGTATATGTGTGTGGTTATACTATATTATATTGTATATCTGTGTGTTACAATATCATATAATACAAAGTTAGTGCAGTATATGATTGAATATTAATTGTTGTATGTTACGTTAGTGATTGTTAGTGATGTATATTGGTTGTGCTCCGCGGTTTTGACTGTGTTTGGTGGGAAATTTGGGATTAAAAATTAATAAAATCAGTACAAAACGATAACAAACATATTACATACATACAAACTTTCTCTTTTTCTATAGTACTCACTTAAAAGTAGGCAGTTTTCCATATCCTTTTAAGTTTAGGTTTTTGCGATAGTTTTGATTATTAAACAACTAAAAGACTTTGAAGGCACTAAAGTGCCGTAACCATTGTCGATAATGTTAGCAGAATCGGGGCCGACAGCTTTAACGTGCCCTCCGAAGCACGGAAACGCTCAGGAAATTAAAAGCTACTTCAATAACGGCCATACACGCTTCAGTTTTATTTTAGGTTTAACAAAACGTTAGTGTCTATATAACGAGTACTCCCTTAGTTATAATAAAGAAGACATACAGCCGAGTTAAAAGTCCCAGGTTTGATTCTTTGGTGAAGTATTGCATGCATAGTCACTTGTTTATTTGTAATAGAAATAAACATTGAAGACTTTCCACTATTAATTTGAAAATTATCGATGTTATGAAATGTAATGAATATTATTCAAGAATTTATTTTAAGCTGATTACAAAATGTCGTCAAAATACTTATCTTTTAACTTTTCCCAACCGCTACTGATGACAAGTCGATTCTCTGTGTATCGACAGTCGACAGTGTTGCGGGCACTTCCCTAGAGACAACTGTCAGCCTCCGTAAAGGATAGTAAGAGACATCACTTATAATTCCTCTGGGATAAAAACTTAGTGGCGTAAAAAGTATTTTGTGTGACGAACAGATTTTTTTAATGATTTTTCTAATTACATTTATTAATAATTTAGACATGAACACTGGGGTTAAGTCATAATAACTACGTGTTATTAAACTAAAGAGTTTGTTTGTTTGGTTGAACGCATAATCTCAGGTACAGGTTGGAATTGAAATATTTTTTGTGTTGTTTTTGCTCATTTATAGAGGAAAGCTATAAAACTTCGCGACCCATAGGAGCGGAATTAACGCCGGTTACACCGCGGGCAGCAGCTAGTGTTTTTATGACGTTTGTATACTTAAAACTGATAGCAAAAATACAATTCTTTAATCCTCAAGTTTTGCCTAATAGAACACAATTTCAGTCTTAATCTTAGAATTAACTTAAAGTTCGGCCTAAAGAAAATTCACAAAGAAATGAGTTTCCGATTTTGTGGGAAAGAATTTGAACTTAGAATCTCGATGTCAGTGACAAGAGACATTTCAATCGTTAACCTTCTTCAGTTCTCGGGTTACTCGATGTGAAGACCATGATAAGATAACACTTTTAAAAGTTTTCGCACTGAATTTATTGTTTTTAAAACATAGATCTAAATTGCGTACTATACTTAGGTACTTATTTTTTTTACAATAAGTTTATATGTTTATACGCAATTATGACCAATGTTCTAATAAACTAAAATTATGATAATTTAAGCATTTATATTTAAAGTTCCTTCAAAGATATTTTCGTACTTTTGGTGCTTTTGGCTCTTTGGGGCCAATGAAATTTTACAAATAGATCACAAAGAAAAATATTTTAAACTTCGAACTCACACTTAATTTTCTAACCAGCCAGTAAGTTCTTACTTAATATCAAAACTTCAAAGGCTTCAATATAGCTTATCGTGATGGATGTCCGTCAACAGGGAGTGACCGATGTCCGGATAGAGCGGGTCTATCCGGAAACCGGCGCATCACGGCTGTCACTGCAAGCCGGATTGAATTAGTTCGACCGGCGCTCTGTGCCCTGGATTTATTGTTTATGACAGCTCTGTGAAGCATTTAGTTGCGCAGATACTGTTCAAGATTTTGTGGGGTAATGAGCGACGTAATGTAAGTTTTTTTTGTAATGTAAGTTGGTACTTTTTCTTGCTTTCTTTAAGGTAAAAGTTGGTAGCCGACTGCAGACAGCATCAGCAGACCACACGTCGCCGCGCCACTACCGGTTTCTATGTATTTATATGAAATTACATTCGTAGTGGGCGACATGAAGCTTCGCGTCGCCGAGCAGCAGATGGCAGTGTCGCCCGACCGCAGATCAGTAGTGTCATGATCAGTAATGTGATGTAAGTGAAGTCGCTAACCGCGGTATAGAAGTATAGATATTTAAAACTATGTGATGGATTTTATGTGGTTTTGGACTATATTATCACTTGTGAGTCTTCAGTTGCCAGTGTCCATAGAAAGGTGGTAATCCATCATGTGACACGTCTGCAAGTATAGATATTTGCCCAATAATTAACATCAAAGTTGTAACAAATAGCTGTAATGAGTATGTACTGAACATTGAAAAATAAATCATTTATTTTTAAATAAAGTTGTATTTGAACTTTCAATTTAAATCCCATAGTAAATATAGAATACTACACAGACTTAGTTCTTTCAGGAAATTGCATGCAATACGGAACCATTATGATGATATTAGGAACACGGAAACTTGGGGAAGCATCAAGATATAGCCAATATAAACTTACATCCTCCACTCTCCTCGGTTTCAATTCGAATTAGCGAATATCCAGATACAAATCTATATACAACGTTTTCACTTTCTAAGTGATTTAGTTAGTGCGTGGGTCAATCAGGACAAATAAATTTTGAATAAAGAAATTTTATTATTTTTTATTAATTATATTAAGCGTTGATTTCGCCTGCACAAGGTGTGGACGCTGTTGCCGTTCCCGCGTCGGTTTGACTAGTCACCGTTAGAGGTGGCGCTCAATATCACCACACACTGCGTAAATCATCTGTTACAGATATAGAGGCTACTGATGATGATGATTTCGCCCCTCAAACGTACGTATAAATGATTAAAAAAACTACATATTTCTTAACTGGAGATCTCATGTTTAGCCATAAACGAACGATTAGTTTTAAACACAAGATTCTCAGTTTTTGTTGGTAAAATCAAAATAGTATATTTAAACTTAAATAATGCACGGAAACTGGCTTACCTTGGATTGTGTTTAATTCAACCTGAGAAATCGACGACTAGTGGTGTGAACAACAATCAACTTCAATTTTCACTTTAAGAACAATGTGCAAAATTGTCCCACCTTCAATAAGAATGACTTCGTTACGTTAATTATCAGTGAGGCGCATGACAGAATTAGTAATTTGAATTTTAGCGGGATGCGCGGCGGATACACAGTTTTTTTCAAATATATAACTAAATATATACATAGTTTATATATAGTTTTGACTTTATTTTCTAACTAGCTGTGCCCCACGGTTTCACCCACGTATATCCCAATCCTGTGGGAATCCTGCCTTAGCGGATGCCTACATCATAACATCTACCTGCATGCCAAATTTCAGCCAGATCCGTCCAGTGGATTGGGCTGTGCAATGTTAGATCACTATGTCAGTCAGTCAGTCAGTCAGTCACCTTTGTTATATATATATTTACATACGGAGTTCCCCTCATAAAGAACGAAAATATCAATACCATGTGAATCTACAAGTAGTCATTAACAAATTTCCAATTATTTTTTAGGAATTTCCAAAAACGTTATATATTTTCTGAATATCTAATTTATATCTAATGAAAGAGTATGATTTACTATTGTTACTGTGTACATTTGTATACCTGTTTTATTAAAATGCCCGCTTACAAGTACAAGTACCTGTTTTACTTGTGATAGGCATTAAAGAGTTTTATCCATCTATCACTATCACTACATAGTATAAAACAAAGTCGCTTTCTCTGTCCCTATGTCCCTTTGTAGCTTAGATCTTTAAAACTACGCAACGGATTTTGATGCGGTTTGTTTTAATAGATAGAGTGATTCAGTGGGAAGGTTTTTAGCATAATTTTATCCCCATATTTTTACGGGAACGGGAACTACGCGGGTGAAACCGCGGGTCGTCGCTAGTTTACTATAAAAACATTTTATTATGAGTAACATATTAGGAGTATGTTATATTGTACTATTTTATTATACCTTAGTATATATTAGACTTTATCTCAAAACAATGCACAACTTCAAGTCAAGTACACAAATAAAGTTGCAGAGATTAACTATCAGCCTCGGGCGGTGCTTTACATATTTAACGAACTCTCATTTCGTTCAAATTGAAAATTAAACTGCCAATCAAAGCAAGGTTCCTTATACCTTCATTTAAAAACTGTATGTGATTGTACCTTAATTATTTTTTTGTTACAAAATATTTACATTGTTTAAAACACATTTAAAATGATGTTGTTTCAATGGTTAGTTCTTTTAAGTTACTCAACAGATTTAAAGACAGTATTTAGCAATTAATAAAGTAATTGAGAATCTCATGTAGTAAGTTTCCACAGGATTGAGGTTTTCAAGAGTGAAACAGCGCACCATTGCAAGTATTTATTTATATAATTCCGATTAAAAATAGAAATCAATTGCTCACAGTAAAAGCGCATTACAGCAGAAACGGTTACATAATTGCTTGGGCAAGATTTCTTTGAAAGTAGACTTTGAAAACTCCTTTTGAAAATTGCACTCATGCTAAGCCAGAGGTCGCTAGCAAAATATAAATAAGAACTTAAGAGAGCCTTATACAAACGTTGCATTGTAACATGCAGAGATACACTATCTTCGCATGTGACAACGTGGATGGATGAGACCCAATATCTACCCACCAGAGTAGTACGAGTGTAGTAGTATTTTTAGTACGATATTCTATGTTTTAATTATTATATGTCTTTTCCATTCACGGGACTATTAAGGAGTCCCGGTCTTTTGGAAGGCTAGTATGGGGCCAAAGCCAACACACGGAAGCCCTTTGACATATTTAATCTTGTGTAAAGGATGCACAATCCGGCGACTATCCCTGTATAACACTATAAAATGCATCTAAGGACAGTCCCCGGTTTTGCTGGGACTATTACAAATATATGGAAAACTACGACTGGGTTATATTATTGTGATAGTGTGCTTGTTTGTAAGGTCATGTCTTAACTATTCAAAAGCTCATTATTAAAAGACATTGCACACGCGTGGTTAAAACATACAGGCGGACAAAAACGATAAGAGACATTGTAAATCCTAAAATTTCAACGATATCAACAAAAAACGGGAAAAGCGAAGGTACAGCTAATTGTATTGTAAAAAAAGATTTTATTATTTTCAGTAAAAATGGTAGTGTATAGTGAAACAAACAATAAATAACTCGCCATCAAAATGGTGAACAAATACATTTCAAATTTAAATAAAAAAAGTTTGTTTTGACGTTTGTTTGTAAATCTGTATCGCTTCTAAACTTTTAGATTGGAATAATTTCGATAGTACGTATACAGAACATCGAGCAATTATTGTTCTGACGAGTTAAATTCGAGTATTCGGTTTGTTTTCGACATAGATTTGTTATTCGCGTGTTTTGTTTGAATTTTACATGATTAGTTTTAATTTTAGACAATAAAACTATGTTTTTGTGGACAGTTTTCTGTAATTAGACT
The DNA here is from genome assembly GCA_958496195.1 of Timandra comae. Classification (NCBI taxonomy): domain Eukaryota; kingdom Metazoa; phylum Arthropoda; class Insecta; order Lepidoptera; family Geometridae; genus Timandra; species Timandra comae. Next base: position 8,336,300 of record OY292370.1, read on the forward strand.
TCTTTGATTTCTTAATACATGCCGCGATATATTCTACTGTCTATAACGATTGGCTGTATAAATGAGTATTTGAGCAATACACTAAGGTTATACTGGGACCTCAGGTTTGGCAGGTAAGTACAATTGTATACATACATGCTGCTATACTGCCGAGATGCTTAAACAATTAAAAATAAACTTCCTTTCCTTTACGCAATGTTACTATTTCAATGATGTTTGAGACAAGAAAGGCCGTTGTAGTATGTAGTGGTTTCCCAAAAGATGAATACTCTGGTTTCGGGAAAATACTACTTGGAATCTGGATACATTTTCAAAGAATTGGTCCTAATACAGATCAATGGGGATAGTGTATTTATAGTTTTGGATTATTAAAGGCTAATAATAAAATGATCATCAACTATTTGAAACCCAATTTAAAGCTTATAGTTCACAGATATATATTTGTATAAAACATATCAATTATTTACGTCAACGTTTCAATTGGGTTACACAAACCGTGGATACGAAAGGAATGAGATATACTAACAGAATCAAATACTCTAATATCTTATTAGAGCAACTGACCCTTAATTACCTAGATATAGGGTATTAAAAACTACGCACACTCTCATCAATGCACAAGTTTAGATCCAGATAAGCATTCTAATATTCACCTCACACGGAGATGAACATGGCTAGATTGTAATGTGTTACTTCAACTTGAAGTGGTGCATCAAGGGCCTGGAAAAAAACACGGATGATCGAACTTACAAATACTTCACAAAATTTCACCATAACCCATATTTATCTAAGCAAACACAAAAAAACCTATCCCAAATAAAACAACGAGTTGTTGACATAACATCTTATATACAGATATACGTATATACAATATAGTATATATCCTATCTCCACCTTCAGTAATCTACTTAAAGGTATGATACTCGTCAAAGAATAACAAGAAATTGTAAGGGTCACAGAGTAAGCAAACATTGCCCAATCCGTTCGGTAGTTTACCTACAAACTCTGACGTACTAACGAACCTTGTTATTATTAGAAACTGAACAGAAACTTTTGTTGGCGTAATTAAGTGTAGGAAAAAATTGGGATAGCGCAAGTCAGTCGTTTTTGTTCTGTGTTAAGGCGCATGCGTTAGGTTGGGTCGGGTGTAGAGTGGGTTATGAGCGGTAGCGGGGCGGGAAATGGAGGTGTTTTGTTAGTAAAGGAAGCAGATGATTATTACATATATGAAACTGTTCTAATTTAAAACGCACATACGTATTAAAAAACTTACCGTTAATATTATTATTAAAACAAAATCTACACAAAATGAAAACTTATATAAGTATACTGTTGTAGGATAAATTGAGGAAATTAAAAATATACTTAAATGAATTGAATCCTTCGGTTTTTTATCTTATGTTCTTTTTTACTATATCTGATTTTTTTCGGAGAGATCTATGATTTCTTATTTTAATTTTTGAGAATGGTGTACCAAATGTGTACACTATGATAAAAAGAGTATATTGTAGGTATTAAAATACTATCCGTTCTGTATTTTTCTAAACAATCTCCCTTATTTTTTTATTTGAATTTGAACTTGCCTTTTCGAAACATTATTTGTATACCTTTAAACCTTTATTGTAATTAAAAATATACATACTCGCTTGTAACTTGTACCAACCGTGAAGAGTGATTGGACCGTGAGAGCTGAAGTAAGAAAGGGACAAAGATATTAATAGTTATTAAAACATTATAATGCTATAGGTCAATCAAGTACGTTAAATAATATTGGGTTTTATTGCACAGGTAATAAATATTATATTTGATTGTTTTATTTAATAAACATGTTAGTTGGAACGTTGTTTGTGTTGATTTGATAAGATTATAAAAAATAAAAGTAACTTAAAAATAAAATAAAATTAAATTCTAAAAACAAATTTTAATTATGTTTTCTTCACAGAAAATAAAAAAATATAAAGTTGAATAGAAAATAAATAATGTTACAATTTATCGCTACAAAAACAGTAGATTAAAGTAATTTTGCACGTCAACATTTATTAAAAAATATATACAAAGAAAATAAAATAATACAAATTCCCAGGCGTTTTCCTCTACGGGCGGCGCGGAGGGGGGGTGTGCTACGCCAGTCGTAGCCAAATCGTAGCCCGTAGCGCACGCTACGCCGTAGTAACTCAGCGATATTTTTTAATGATTCGATTCGTGACTTGTGACAGAATCTAAAACAGTGTACATATGTGTTAAAACACAGTGCAGTGTGTGTGTTTGTGTGTTTTAAAAGGATATCAAATTAAGGTAAATTAAATGTAAATAATGCACGCATAAAACGAGAGTAATCTCATTGAAATACCTTAACGTAATCAGCATCCGTTGTACATAATATTATGTGTGTGTTACGGTTATTTTCGCGGTATTTTTCATAGCACGTATTGCTACTTACATAGAGTTGATATTAGCGGAATTATTGATACACCTTTTATCATTGTGGTGCTGTTATCACATCGGAGATTCGACCTTTGTTACAGTGAAATAAGATGAAACATGAATACAATATTAAGTGTTGGCACTGGCGGTGAAACATTGAGATACTTATTATGTTAACCTACTTTTGAAACGGATATAATGGTATTGAAACGTCGGAGTTTCGGCTGATATATTTTGAGATATTGTATTTGATATTCGGTTGTATATGAGTTGATATTAGATAGATATTATGAGCTAATATCTCTCTCTTTATAATCTCATATTATAAATAAATTATTGAAAAGTAGAGATAAAGATTATGTTCAGATTTTTTATATGCATGATATCTATATATTTGGAGGCTGTATTGTAAGATATATTTTTGGTTAAATAGTGACGTTAATGTTAGTCGAAAATTCGTCAAAAATAGTCTTCCTCAATTTTTGATAATCGAAAAAGAAGGTTCTCAATTTAATAATAATTTTACATGTTCAAAGTTAGTTTTCATAGTTCATAATTTACTTTCTTGTAATGACTCCTTACTTTGTTTATTACCTATAATTAAGATAGTATTGCATTTAGGATTAAGTTTTAATAGGCATTTTGATTTAAAAAGTAACCTAACACCACTTCTTTAATTTTGAAAAAGTAAAGGCCGATGATGGTGATAAATAATATTGATAATTAGAAACAACAAAACACAATAACTAGACTGTAGAGTACAAACTAAAACAGTAATATAGAATAAAGATTCCACCGTCCCGTACAGCTCTAACTTAATTCTAGAACAGTCGTTCAAGGAATACGTTAACAGCTTGGATGTTGGTTAAAGAAGGAATCTTTTAAAATCTTTGATGAAGTATTTTAAAACGAATTTGTATAGCAGTTCTGGTAATTAATTAAAAGCAAAATAAAGTATCTACTTACCTAATAGGGATGTCGACTGGGTAAACAATATGAAATTCTAATTAGTCCGTCAGATAGATTTGGAAAAAATATTAGACACGTATTTTTTTGTTTTATCAAATTAATAAAACTGACTTAGTTATAACCCATTAAAGTTCAGGAGTGGGGCTTGTGACGATAATTCTTAGTAAAAAAAAATATGTAGCTGTGACGTCACACGAGTTTTCTATGCACTATATCGTCTCAATTATTTGTTTGTATGAAAAAAGAGAAAATATGTGTTCAATATTTTTGCGAAATCTATCTGACGGACTAATTAGATTTTTTTAGTCGACATGCATATTGTCTGTTGCGATTAAAACCACATTATTTGTCAATATGTTATCTATCACTAACAAGTATTAGGCAGGCGTGGTGATGAAGCCTTTCCCTTGTCACTGTACTCTATCATCTGTGAGAGAGAGGCTTTTGGTCTACCGGGTATCTTACAGGTTGATACTTAAGTTGCTTGAATGTATATGAATATTTGCTTGTAATAATAATAAAGAATTGAATTGAGTTTTTTTATTGATATCTTTGATTTACACGAACACCACACAGTGAATTGTTTTTTTTGTAAAGTTATTAGATAAATAAACATTAATTAAAGCAACTTTTACCTACATTTGAGACAAAACAGAATTCAACCCAAATGTTTAACGGCTAGTTTTTAATTTACAAATGACTTTTAATGCTCGTTAAATTGTTTTATCGTGACATTTATAGTAAGATCTTAATTCAAGGAGCAATTATAAGGATGCTCAGTTTGGGTTAATGTGTGAGGATATCTCGATGGTATCCTCCTTGGGCCGTACATTAAATTAACATACGGCCACTTGAGATACGTTTTAAGTACTTATCTGTATTGATATTATGTTTTATTACTGATTAAGTATTAATATCATCAGTGATGGAGAGGCCGGCAGGCTAAGTGGGATCTTACTGGTCAATACTTTATTTAATAACCCGCAGAAACTTATTAAAATGTCGGTATCTGCTAAGAAAAGAAAAAGAAAAACACAGGTAACACGGCCGCGGCACAACTATTTCAAAAATAATTGTAAACAAGTAGTGCCCCATGGTTTCACGTTAGTTTTAAGATGTTTTATTAAAGTCATTTTAGCAATTTAAAGGTCATCAACTATTTTAATTTTATAGTTATTTTCTGCCGATAGATCTAATCTCGGAAGGTCTAATTACATGCAGCCTTGGAGGCAGAACTTGGTCGTGACTACAGATTCCAAGAATCCGAAATGTCAGAAATAGAAACAAATTTAACCAGAATTTAATCCACTTTACGTTGTTCGGTAACTTGACATTATTTAACTTATAACATTAACCTTTGCTACAGCTTTGTCAACTTAAGTTAACATTAAAAATGACAGGTTATGAAGCCTTTTAATGTCGTTATGGGGTGATGGAAACTCAAAGTCGTCATTGCTTTACCTCAAAATCTATCGCAAAACGCGGCAATTGCTACAATAAGGGTATTATATAGAGCAAACAGATTCTCACAATAAGTGAAAAACTTTATATTACTTATAGGTGGTACGTACGTACACCCCGTCACACTAATATAAAATTATGTCGTACGTTTCGTTTAATAAAAAAAAAGGTAGCACTCCGGGAGTGCCGGCAGAAGTGAAAACTTCAATATTAACGTTGTGTTTAATTATAAGTATAAAAGTACTATCATTTATGAGGTAGAATACAATGTTTGTTTCTTACTTCAGTTATCATAAACGTCACGTGATGCTGATCTTACGCTTTTTCGATCAGCATCACGTGACCCTGACGCGAGTTTGAAAGTTTTTACCCATACAAAAAAAGTGCTCAGCGCCGCTAAAGAAGTTTTCACTTCAAAAAAAGTGAAAAACTGTTCGCGTTCTAGTTGCAAACTAGCACAACTCAATATAGTAAAACTTACAAGTAATACAAATGTGTCATTAACAACTTTGTTAACAAAACGTTCTTTAAATATAACATGTTACAAATCCACGATTAAATAAACAATTTTAATCTACAAAAATCCAATCCAAATTATAAATATCGACAACAACAAAGCGAAAGTCTAAAGAAATTTCTAAAGCTACAGAAAAATAAGAGAAATCGCGACAAGCCGGGATTATTCAAAGGGACAAATGCCCACGGGACGACTCCGAATCGAGAATCAGGGCCTAAGACATTTATAATTCAGTATATCTAAGTGCCCTACTTGCCATGCCGTCCTCTTTAATTTTTTCCTTATCCTAAAGGCACGTAAACATTTTGTTCGAACCTCTTGAGACGAAAATTTGCCAAATATTATTTTTTAATTTGCCAAATATTTGAACGGCGTTTGTTTTGCGTCGGTTTCGACAACACATCGGGTATCTGTGAACAGAATTCCTTGTTAAATTTTGAAAGGTTCGCCGTAGTTTGGGCGTTGTTGAAGAATTTTTAATTTTGTGGTTGTTAATATTCTTGTTAGGTTGCGTTGTTTAATGGGGTTTTTAAGGGTAAATTGATTTCGGGGTTGTGTGTTAACTTGTGTACAGTTTGTGAATATTTTAGCAAAAGAATGGATTAACATTAATTAATAGACTAGCTGGCACTTTATTCGCATGTATAAATACTCGTAGGAAAGTAGAGATAAAATATAGCCTAATGATAAAAGACAATGTAGCTTTTTAATGAAAATGAGATCTGAGATAGAGTTATTTTTAGAATTGGATGAATTTTTCAAGAGATTAACGAGTTGAACCATTCCAAATATGTTTTAGTAGAATGAATATGCCCATAATGAATTACGTCAAATAAATATTGTGTAAGTATCTAAGAATCCCATGTGTTAGAGATTTCGAGATTTACAGATTGAAATTAATATAATATATTTTAAACAATATGCCACCCACCTTTCCAAACCCATCACCGCATTAAATCCATAAACATTCCAACACAATAAAACCTCTAAACAAGTATAACTTCTCACCAAACCGACGCTAAAACTAAAACAAACGAACCGTACAAATTTCACGTCAGAAGCAATAGGACATAACCAGAAACTATCCCACAAAATGTAGGCAAAATTGCACCGACACTATACATACAATGGGTACAGTGTCGGTAAAGCAGAAGCGCATAAACTGTGCGATCCTACAGATAAACACTAACTAATTTGCTTGAATTTTAAGCCTTATCACTGACAAGCTAAGGTGGGAATTAGATTTACAACAGATACTAATGTACATTCTATCGCGAGCATTTTGTTTTAACTTGAAAATTAGTGTTTTGTCGAAATTAACCCTTCATTTGTGTCTAAATGTATGAAAGTTTTTTTAGGCTTTAGATCAGCTTGAATATGGTTTGTGTAATAAGTGTTTAATTTATGTTAATAAATGGAATTGTGCACGGTAATTAAGTACTTGTCCATATGTTTTTATAGCTATTCGTTCTGTAGACTTTTTTGTACAGAAGATATATACAGAGCATGACAATTTGCCTTGCAGACTTGTAGGTGGAGATTTAATGCGCTTAGAAAATGTAATTTATTATTGAGATTTTATCAGTATTTCTTTATAGCAAGAACTACTGATGAAATTAAAATACGTTCATCTTAAATTTATATAACCTATTCAACTCTCTATTTTAAAACCACAAAGTTTAATATTAGTTAAACCCAAATACTTTGTATCGAAACCTTGTCTTAATTAACAAAATAATTTAGCACACAATAAAACTTTAACAACCCACTCTATTCCAAACACATAAGGTTCATTATTGAATTAGATAAACAACAATCTAGTACGAAATACAAACCAAATTGCATAACGCACGATTCAATTTAATTTTCATTCTGAGTACTGATTAAACGTCATTTTCAACATGGTCCTGCTCATAGAGGTATTATAGCTAATTTATAGAGTGATAATATTGGTTGGTACGCTGAAGATGAAGCGTAAGCAGAGTGATCGAGGTATATTTAGAAATATTATCAAATAATATGAGTAAAATCCAAAAATCACCTCACCATAGGATATGAATATAAATTCGATATAATAATACCAAATCAAGATGATACTGTAACTATCTGAGCCATCAAAGTCTCACCCTAGCTGCTGAAAAGACCATAGTATGCTTCCTCTTCTATTGCTTTCAAATATCCTGCCATACCGAGTGTGTACCTAAGAACAGCCGTAGTGGCTACGGATAGTCACGAAAAAGTCAAGTGTTAAAACAAAAACTTCGACACTGTTCATACCTGTGCCACTGTTCACCATTGACTGAGTTACCTCTATACCACTACCACCTCTATGTCCCTGCTCCTAGCTTCAAATTTAATCATTGTGTACCTAGTTATAGGTACGTTAGGAAACAAAACATTTCCAATTATAGTTCAAACACCATTTATCATTTATAATACCTAATCAGTTATTGTTTTTGGTGTAAATTAGTATTTCGAATTCAATTTTGTGAAATAATGTTATTGCTGAATAAGTTTGTGTTAATATTCTAGTTTTATTTAGTTAATTATTGTAGTTAAATTGTGTGTTAATAAATAGTAGTTAGTATTGGAATTCTATTTTGGTTTCCTGGCGTTTTATCCGACTTTGAAAAGCGAAGTTCTCTGTTTGACCCATAAGTCTATATCGGTAGTAACTTACAATCAGGTAAACCGCTGCTTGTTTGTCACCTGTATAAAAACACATATAAAACCGTATAGCATGGTTAGTATTTTAACAACATACTAATTTTGTAGTTTTAGAGCAAAATTGTGACCAGTACAGATTTGAAAGCGAATAACTCGATCAGGAAAGTTCTACAGTATCTTATATATTTTTTACCAGTCTAACCAGCTTTTACGGCATCAAAAACCCTACAAATACACACAAATATTCCATATTTACATACAAAAAGCTGCAAGGTATCAATACTTGGACACAAAGGCAGGAATATCATAAAGGAACTATGTCCATTAGCAGATTGCAACAGAAGGTAACAGAACTAGCTTGTATGGAATGTTTAGGTGGCTATTGATGACTCAGTTTAACTGATCAGTTGAACTGGCGTCCATCCAAAAATGTTCGTCAGTCACCGGAGTGATTCCAAATTCTCAAAGTCAAAGTCAAGTCAAAGTAAAAAATCATTTATTCAGCTAAGGCCTGAATGAGGCGCTAATGAACGTTGAAATTGATTCTACCACCGATTCGGAAATTACATCAGCCGAGAAGAATCGGCAAGAAACTCGTCTGGTATTTTTTTTAAAATAAAATATAATACAAACAGTACCTAATAACTAGTACAATGATTCTAGTAGGGAAATCTAGTTGGCCTAAACCTTTTGGAGTGACGCCACTTTATGTCCGGACTGATCAGTTCAACTGATTCGTCAATGAACACCTTTACAACTTCAAAGGTTCGAGTTGACCGTCTCACCCTTATCAAACAACTATTTATGTTGTAATGTTTGATTAAATAACTTTATTAACTTTGATTCGTTATATCAATGGCAATGTTGGTGTGTTTGTGATTGATTTATATGGGTTATGATGTGTTTTGAATACCTACCTTAGATATTTAAAAATATATATTACACGACTATTTTTGCGACTTTGTTCGTGTGGAATAATTAATTTGGGATATCACTAAATTTTACCTCTTCATTCTTCATTTTAGTAAAAGGTGATAAATCTACTTTAGATATTTTTTTAAAGATTACTACCGGCGCCCCTTTTTTCACCCGCGTAGGAATATGGGGCTAAAATTATTATAACCTTTTGCTAAAAACCTTTCCAATGAATCACTCTATCTATTAAAACAAACCGCATCAAAATCCGTTGCGTAGTTTTAAAGATCTAAGCATACATAGGGACATAAGGACAGAGAAAGCGACTTTGTTTTATACTATGTAGTGATTACGCGGTTAAAGTTGAGTGCTATTTGGTGTATAAGAAGAAACATAGAGGGAGAGAAAGAGAGGGGAGAAGAGATTTTCTAACTTAGACTTTTACTTTACCATCTTACCAAACCTAAACTAGATTTCATTACTTATCAATGAAATCATCAAGATATCTCACACGGGAATGTTACATAGAATAAGTTTTATTATTAGTATTTTAAGTGAAGATATTGTTGAAGTGACTAACTAAATAAATCAATCAAATAATTTTTTGGCTAAAACATAGGTTTACATTGTTAGATGGTAGTTATAGTTAACAAGTACAAGCTATGTTTTACTTAACAGCCTGTTAAGAACTTGGGTCATTATATAGGGTATATCTATCAGGTATACATATCTAGGGTTATCAAAAACGAATAATCTAAAAAATATTATTTATTTTTCATATATGCGCTTGTCACTGACGTAGCTGTTATCTACGGTTCATACTGGTCGGACCACTTACCGCTAGTCATTAGTTGTAATTTTTATTCTATTGTACCAAAGAAAGTAATTAGACCTAACTATAATCTACATTTAAAATATAAATGGGGAGAAAGGAGTAATAGACAGGTAATTTTATATAGAAACGAATGTACTAACAAATTTTATAATATTTTAAATAATTTTACGAGTTACTGTGATTGTTTACGTGTAAATTGTACAAATTTTTATCATTATAAACAGATTGACAAACTGTATTGCGATATAGTGAGTATTTTACAGTCCTCATCAGATAAAAGTTTTGTAACGAGATTGGATAAGCGTAAGAGAATAATAGGTTGGAATGTACATGTTAGAAAGGCTCATATTAAGGCTAGGCACTACATGTTACAGTGGATGACCTATGGTAGGCCACGCTCGGGAGATTGTTATGAGAATATGCGTGCCTCACGTAGGGAGTTTAAAGCCGCGCTTAAGTATGCACAAAATAACGAGGAAAAGATCAAGTTAGATATACTGGCCCGGAATCACTCACAGGGAAGTTTCCTCCAATTTTGGAAAGAAACTAAAAAGTTAAACAAAAAAACGTATGTGCCGGTTAACGTTGAAGGAGAAGACGATCAGAAAAAAAATATTGCAAATATTTTCATGAACGCTTTTAATTCCGATAGTTTGAGGAGTGATTCGGTAGATAATGGTCAGAGTAAGTCGGAAAGTAGATGTCGAAGCTCCGAGACATACACAGACAATATAACTGCTAAGCAAATAGCGGCAATTCTAAAAAACATGAAACGGGGTAAGTCTCCGGGGCACGACGGGCTTAGTTTAGAGCACATATTGAATGCGGGTCAGTATATACATGAAATTTTGGCGCGGTTTTTTAATCTGTGCTTGAGGCACGGCTATTTACCGATGGACATGATAAAAACTTTAGTTGTTCCAATACCCAAGAATAAAACGGGGGATATATCGAGTGTGGCCAATTACAGACCCATCTCACTGGCTACAATTGTGGCTAAGGTGCTTGAACGAGTTATACATTCGGAAATAGCAGTTACGTTGAAAGTAGACGACGGTCAATTTGGCTTTAGATCAAATGTTTCGACAGATATGGCCATATTTTCTCTAAAACAAGTAACTAACTACTATGTCGATAACAATACCAGTGTATACGCTTGTTTTTTAGACCTTAGCCGGGCGTTTGATACAATTAACCATGACCTGCTCTGGCACAAACTGGCCGGAACATCTGCATCTCCTGAAATGGTTGACTTACTTAAGTTTTGGTATAAACATCAAACCAACAATGTGAGGTGGGGACAAGAACAATCGGATAGTTACCGGATGTCCTGTGGTGTGAGACAGGGCGGTCTTACTTCGCCAGACCTATTTAACTTGTATGTTAATGACTTGATTGTGGAGCTGAGCCGCACCCCGGTCGGGCTCAGACTGGATGACAGATATGTCAACAATCTGAGCTATGCCGACGACATGGTGCTGCTCAGCCCCACGATCAAGGGCTTGAGACAACTAGTTCAAATATGCGAACGGTACGCCAATGAGCATGACTTGAAATACAACGCGAAGAAGACTGAAATGGTCATATTCAGGGCGGGAAAGGGACCCGATAATGTGCCTAACGTCTGGGTTAATGGAACGCCGGTTAAGGTAGTCGAGCAGTTCAAGTACCTTGGTCACATTGTTAAAGCTAATAGAAACGATGATGAGGACATAGAGAGACAGCGCAGAGCACTAAATGTAGTAGGCAATATGATCATCAGGCGATTTTGCAAAGCCGATCACGACGTAAAGCTAACACTGTTTAGGTCCTTCTGCCAGACGTTCTACACCTGTCAGCTCTGGACGAAATACACAAAAAAGGCACATGACGGCATTAGAGTGGCATACAATAATATTTTCAGGCAACTTATGGGACTCAAAAGATATTGCAGTGCCACTGGCATGTTCTTGGAAGCCAGAATCAATACCTTTAATGCCATACAAAGACACAGGATAGCCTCGTTCATGCTCAGAGTTGACAGATGTGGAAATAGCATTGTAAAGAGCCTGGCAGACAGACTGCATATGACGGAGACCTATAAACATTGGTCGAATGTGATTTTATATGTTAAAAGGACATAGTGAGTTTTTTTATTCTTTTGTGTCACTATTGTTATGTCAACTTTTGTATTTTAGTGTATTTTATTTTTATTTACTTTTTTTTTTGTTGTATTATTTTTTATTTCTTTATACTATTTTATTGTAACTTGTGCAAATATGGATCGTGTGTCTGCAATAAAGATATATTATTATTAAAAAAAAAAAAAAAAAAAAAAAAAAAAATATACATTTATTGTCTTATTTTTTAAGTTTTTACAATATACATATAAAAAATAAAAACAAAATATACAATAAAAACTTAAAAAATAGATGGCCGCCAGTAGCGGGGCAGGGCCCAAACTACCGGTGGTTAGGGCTGCAGAGACAGGAACCTCCTCACGATACGTGCCGTGTCCAAAATCACTGCCTTCTGTATCTGCCCCTTGATCCAACCGTCGAGCGAAAGCCTCTTAAGATGTTGGTCGAGGCTTTTTGCTATCAGACCATTCGCACTCACGACTATCGGTACAATAATTGTTGAATCAACGTCCCACATGGCGGTAATCTCGTGAGATAAGTCTAAGTATTTACTTAGCTTATCCTTTTCAGCTTTCACGAGATTCTCGTCATGTGGAACAGTGATGTCAACAAGTATTGCCCGTCTTGCTACCCGGTCTACCAGCACAATATCAGGCTTATTGGCAACAATAGTCCTATCTGTGATAATAGACCGGTCCCAATAGAGAATGGAATGACCGTTTTCAAGAACCGACGCCGGTACATACTTATAGTACGGAACCTCAGAATCTACAAGACCATGTCGAAGAGCAAGTTGCTGATGGATGATTCTGGCTACTAGGTTATGTCTATGCAAATACTCTCCGTTAGCAAGATGAGAACAACCAGAAATAACATGTCTAAGTGACTCGCCAGGACGGCGGCATGCCCGACAGATGTCGACCGTACCGTCCTTTAGGATGTACTTCCGGTAGTTGTTCGTCTTGATAACTTCGTCCGCAATTGCACAGGCAAAACCCTCGGTTTCCCCAAAAAGGTCACCAAAACGTAACCAGTTCACCGACGCCAGCAGGTCTACATCAGGCCCCGTGAGGGCTTTGTAGAACCGCCCGTGTAGCTCCTTGCTTTTCCACACGTTCGTGCGATCCTCAGTGCTAAGCACCAGAGGTTTACGCCAGTTCTCGGTTGCCAATGAAAGAGGTGTTAGATTTTTATCAACTGCCACTACATCACAGTGAATGCGACACCTAGCACGTAAGAAGTAGTCTCTAAGGTTGCTTATCTCACGATTATGCATAGTCTTGGCATTTAAAAAGCCACGACCACCACATTTTCGAGGGATATACAACCTCATGACCGAAGAACGCGGGTGCAACATGCGATGCGATGTTAACAGTTGACGAACCTTTCTATCCAGGGCGTCTAATTCGGTTTGAGTCCATTTTAGTATGCCGAAGGTATAAGTCAGTAGAGGCATAACCCAACCATTGAAGGCACGAACTTTGTTGCCACCTGACAAAAGACTGTTCAGAACTTTTGTCAACCGACCAAAAAATCTTACCTTCACTGATTGTTTTATACCTCCACTGTCAATACCTAATGCCTCCGCCATACCAAGATATTTGTAGGTTTCGTCTTCCGAGAGACATCTGAGATTCATCGTCTCTGAGAGTTGTAAATTCAAAGAATTTACAACCTTCCCTCGATTTACATGAACGACTGCACACTTATCAACCCCAAACTCCATATTGATAGCGTTACTAAACACCAATGTAGTATTTAATAAAGCTAACAAATCTGGTTTGTTTGGGGCAAAAAGTTTGAGGTCGTCCATGTAAAGGAGATGAGAGATGGGCTCACTGTTTCTCCGAAGCCTATAACCCAGACCTGAATCCTCTAAGAGGGTACTTAGAGGGTTCAGAGCCAGGCAAAACCACAAGGGACTCAAACTATCGCCCTGAAAAATACCCCTTTCAATTTTTATTTGGTCCAATGTAGTAGAGGGGTCCATTATACTGCTCGGCAGACGAAGAGTTGTGACCCACTGTCTCATACACGAACTCAGGAGAGCTCTCAGAGCTGCATCAACCTTGTACAGCTCCAATATTCTCTCCAACCATGAATGAGGCACCGAGTCATAAGCCTTCTTGTAGTCTATCCAAGCAGCAGACAGACTTCCTTTACCACGCCGGACCTGTTGGCAAACGGTCATATCAATGAGGAGGAGCTCCTTAGTACCACGGGACCGAGCCTTACATCCATTCTGATTAACGGCCATAATATTGTTCGCCAAAATATGCGAATTAATTTTTGATGTCAGAATGGAAGTAAGTAGCTTATAGATGGTGGGTAAGCATGTTATCGGTTATTATTATTTGTTGTTGTTATTTATTTTATTATTATTGAATGCTTTATGTACACACAGTTATAGATATAAATTATAGGCATTTTAATTTGTTATACATAGGCGAGTCTAACCCTGTAAGGGTTTTCTTCCGACAAACCTCCGAGACAGGATATAAGAATACTGAGGTTGTACAGGTGCACTTACATTAATTAATCTACATATGAACATACATATAACACATAGGTACATAAACAAATAATTTATAATATATATACTAAATAAATATGTATACTTATAATATAAATATATATATATATATATATATATATATATATATATATATACAATATATTAAATATATAAATATAGTTGAAAGTAACAAATCGACTACTAAAATAGAAGATACATAATTAGATACATAAAGATAGATAATGCTCCTTAACTTTAAGCTTGAAGATAGATAAGGAAGAACTAAAATTGTATATTGTAACGATAAAAATTGTAGATACTTTCAAAATATTATACAAAACTGTTTGAAACTACTCTATTAATATACCAGAGCAACGAACCAACAAAAATAGAGTAAAAAGTCCGTTATTTTATCCTCAAAAAACTTATTTTAAAGCTCTTCCAACCGAAAAATCATTTAACAAAATAAATATCGAATTTCTAATTAAAATACGTCTAATTCCAAATATAAAATCATTTTAAATTAAACGCAAAAGAACAAATTAAAGTTAATTATTTACCTTAAAACCATGTTTACTTAACAAACTTATCTTCATACAACATTTAAAGTAATTCTACCTTCCTGAAAAACTTCTACGGTACACATTAATTTAAATTCAGAGATCGAAAACTGAAATTTTGATCAAAGGATTTAATTTTCTCGAGATACTTACTTGTTTAATTCATATTAATTTGGAGAACGTTACGTTGAAATGTAAGAGTAACTAATTGGAGTTGTTGCAATTTAAATAGACCTACTTAACTTTACATAGTACAATCCTACTAATATTATAATACGAAAGTTTCTATGTTTGTGACTTTGGATGTTTGTTCCACTTTCACGCAAAAACTACTGTATTGATTTTGATTAAATTTGGTACAGATGTTCCTTATAACTAGGAATAACACATAGGATACTTTTTATCCCGAAATTCCCATGGGATTGTGTATAAGTAATCGTATGTTTTATTGTAACTTTTTGTAGTCACAAATCCTACCAATAGATGGCGCTGTTACTTAATTTTTTAACACGATGGTGAATTGTGCCGAGATTTTATGATACTACGAGCTACGCATTCACACGGGAGCGGGTACTACGCGGGTAAAACTGTGGGGCGCTGCTAGTGTACATATAAAATTAAGTCACTTCCTACCATCAGTCCTTGTATGTATGTAAGTATGTACTAATGTGTAAAAAATTAAGCTTAGATCTTACACAACCGAACAACCAAAGTAACCAAACAGCCTACCCTATAAAAATAATATTCAAAGTCCACCTTAGCTTACACACAAACAATAATCCACATCTTAAACAGTCAATATCGCCAAACAAAACCAATCAAAAAGAACCACAGGAGGTCACTTAGTGGAAAATAAGCTCCATATAAATAAATAGCATTATATAAAAAGTATATCGTGAAATCCGCAACACACTAATAGAGTACAAAGCCGTCATTGTCAGGCTTTCGGGGAAGGTCCCCTATCTTTGGGCATGTATTTATTGTATTGAAACTGGTAGTCGGATCGGTACCAACATTATAGTTTGTAAATAGATTATATTTTATTATAAGGCCCGCTGAAGGACTCTTATAGCGGCTCTTCAAACCTACAATAGGGTACGTTTTTTAGATGAACAAGTCTTAGAAAGATAAGGAATATGCCGATCATTTTGTAAGTGGTACTTGGTGAAAATATGTGGTTGTGGTCTCTATGATGTTTTTTGCTTTGGTTTTCTTAATAAGGTCAATAGAATTTGAGGGTTCTTTGATTATTTTGGTTTGTGTTTGTTTATTATTCACGGTTTCAAACTGAGAACGCACCTGTTTATGCAAGGTTTTTATACTTAGGTTTTTTTATGTTCCAGCTAACTGTTTATATGATTTTCACTTAACAAATTGTAAGTATGTGAGCATATTTTTGAAAATATCCAAGTTTTCCATGACACCCAAAGTTCAGGGAAGTCTGAGCCCCATAGAGTTGTTGCAGTAGACTCGGTCACTACCCAGGTCGTGAGTGGTTCCAGGACTAAGATAGAGTTTCACATACTTGTAGGATGACGTAGGAAGTTGTGAAGTAATTGAACGATAGTAAATTAATAGCTAGCATAAATGATTAGCGGTTTCTGCATAAATTAGAATGTTAGACAAACTTATCATGCTAATAGATACGTAATCTACGACCATTGATGACGACCTCGATGGCAGAGTGGTCACCATGCCGGACTGCCATCCGTAAGGTTGTGGGTTCGATTCCCGTGCGGGGTCAATATTTGTGTGAACCACAAATGTATGTCTCAATCGGGTGTGTGTGTGAATGAGTGTGTGCGTAGTTTCTACCCTAGACACAAGCTTCGAACTTAGTTAGGAGTCAGTTACTATTGAGATGATTTAGTGAATAATTACATACTACAAATAAACACATTACCCATACATTCACTAATACAAACATTTGTATGACAGTCACAAAAGTTGCGAAGAACATTAAGTTAATAGGTGTCGGCAAAGACAGGTCAGGTATTGAATAATAAACGACAGAGAGCTCGTTTTCGTAGTAACAACATTAAACAGCTCCTCATAAAGCTGTCAGGGCGGTAATCGACGGCCATTGATATGTAATTAATGGGCAGAGTACGCAGACAGCTAATCGGGCGCAAAACATTGTTATGTGACGTTGGTTGCGCTGTGTGCGGGGTAATACGTTATGGGGTAAGCTGGTTGCTGGTTGTCGGTTATCCTTTGGGAAAATATGCCGATATTCTTAGCATGTTTAATGTATATTATCAAATGTGTGTGTAGTTTCTGATACCCTAGATACAAGTTTCGAACTTAGTTAGGGGTCAGTTACTATAATGAGATGATGTAGTGAATGATTATGTTATGTTAAATATTTTAAAGGTATATTATCGGATATTCTAACCATACTTATAGTAAATATTCTAAGTAGACTTTAAAAAGGTAGCGTATAGTTTTGGTTTTAAGAAACACTTATGAACGTCAATATTGTTATTACCCTTTCAATGTAAATTTTGTAGAACAGAAAATAATGACGTTGTCTACACTCTTCTTGTACATATGTAGCTTATGTTTCCCCCTCTGCTTATGAATCCCAAGTAGAAGGGATAGGTGGTTACTTATAGAGATTTTATACATATACATGTAGCTTGTCTTACCCCGGGTAGAGCAAAAATTGCAGTAGGTATTGTTTTAAGATTCTGAGTCTTTTATTTACTTATAAAAATATTATTTTTAAGATTTTACTTGTTTCTTCAACTTAAACTCCTATTGAAGTAAGTTTCTCTGGCAATTCGTAACTTTTATTTATATATATATTTTTAATTAAACTAATTCATCAATTTTAACTTCTTTTGAAGTAAGTTTCTTCCATTATGTAGTGTTCGCGTTATTTATTTCAAACAGACACATTACTTTTACTTGGGGTTTCAAGCAAAAGACAAACAGGCGAAGATACTTTCTCATGAACCATATTTAAAGGAGATCTGTGTGTGAGAGAGTAAGAGAGAGAGAGGAACTAAGATAAATAGATATAACAACCTTTAAGATTTTGATCAATTTACCCCTATTATTATAACAAGAGGGGTAAATTGATCAACAGTGAATACAGTTACCCCACGAGTACCTGTTTTATTATACCTCTATGGATATTTCACTAATAAATAAATGAAACAGACACCGAAATATGTATCTTATTTAATATTATTAAAAATCAATTTCGCCTGTCCGCACAGTTACACGAACTCAATATTACAGCTAAATTCACAAAGTATTTATATAAATCTGAGTTCTAACTAAGTTATAATAAAGTCTATATTCATTGAGCAACTAATAAATTAATGTTCGGGACATAACGACTGACTTGGGACATGTTTCCGAAGTTACCGGTCGGTTACAGATATTTGCATAGTTTCAAGGATTTTTGATATACTGTTTTGTATTTTCAAGTATATGGTACTTATTTTATTATGTGTAATAATGGGGACAATCTCTGTAGGTTTGACGGGAAGTGGCCAAAGAAAAGGACGCTTGGGAACAATTCGTGCCCTTATGGCAAATAAAAAAAATATAGTACAATCCATACCATTTAGATAACTGATAACTGAGATTTCTCTTTTTGTACTTGACTAGCGACGCCCCTCGGTTTCACCCGCGTAGTACCCGTTCCCGTAGGAATATTGGGATAAAATATAGCCTATGTCACGCACTGATAAATTAGCTTCACATTAGTGAAATAATTTTTGAAGAAGGTTCAGTAGTTTCGGAGCCTATTCGTTACAAACATAACATAACATAATCATTCACTACATCATCTCAATAGTAACTGACCCCTAACTAAGTTCGGAGCTTGTATCTAGGGTATCAGAAACTATGCACACACTCATTCACACACACACCCAGACCGAGACAAAAAGTTAAATCTTTCCTCTTTATAATATGAGTGTAGATTATATTCTGATTAAACTTAGCTACATTTACTTTCAATTTAAAAACAAATGTTACGGATCTTCATTACATTTACAAATTAGTTCTTTTAAAACATTATTTTTATAAGATCAAAGAAGCTAGATGTATTCTTACTCAATTAATGCTTCGCTACATGATTCTTGTTTCCTCTCACATTTTATTTTGTTACTTTGAAAATGATATCGTTAATTACATTCTTTGCAAATGGCAAGCAAGTTGAGAAGTGAATAAATTCTTTTAACATTTTAATTTACAATTTTTCTAGTAATATTATTTTTCTTTCATATTTTATTTATTAAAGGTACCGCGCCCCGCGGTTTTCCCGCGTAGTTTTCAATTTACCCCCCCTTTTCCCCCTAGGGGGGGAATTTCCAAAAAATCCTCTCTCAGTGGTAGCCTACTCCCCCAACAAACACACGTGCCAAATTTCAGCTCTCTACGACCAGTAATTTCGGCTGTGCGTTGTCTGTCAGTCAGTCAGTACAACATCACTCAGTAACGGAAGAGTTTTATATACATAAATAGATTCGGCTGTCCAGAGCACAGCGCCCTCTACCTGCCTACAAAGTTTGAGGTCCAAGGTTTGGTTCCAGGCTCAAGAGATGCATGTTGATATTTTCCATAAATGGCTCGTATTTGAGATCACCAACATACATTGGGTAAGCGTGGTGATTTCGACTATTCTTCATCAGATGGAAATTTTTACTGCGTTTTGTATACTGCGGCTTCGGACTTCACACTAGTGTGAAGTCCAAAGCCCGATGACCTTCTTCTTCTCAAAGTTATGCTACCCGTGTCTCACTTTAGTCGTCAACATGTTGTCTACGTACTTGTGACTCTTCTGAGTTGCAGGTTTCCATTGGCGAGACAAAAGTTAACTAACCATCAAGTGTACCCGTCAACTCTTTTGCCTAAATCATTAAAACAAAATAAAACATAAATAAAATCATCTCAGTACTAATTTCCCCTTAATAACTGTTTAATAAGCAGTGCATACAGAAATAATTGATGCTATTCCGATGATTTATTTATACAAATATCAACCACTCGACATTTTTCGTGTACAATGTAGTTCCATATTCAAATCTGATTGAGTTAATGGCGTTTTGTCACGAAAATTAAAACATGCTAGATGTAACGTGGATAGGAGATTGGTACAACGATTAATGTATGTTTACAAGCTCTCTACTCGTGGGGTTGAATGGGGTTCGAGTCCTGTGCGAGGCAACTGTTTTTATGATCTATTTTTGTATGTTTATCTGTCTGATAGTTCTTATTCTATATCTTTAACTAGCAGCGCCCCGCGGTTTTACCCGCGTAGTACCCGCTCCCGTAAAAATCTGGGGATAAGATAATGCCAAAAACCTACCTCTAGAAACACTGAAAACCGCATCAAAATCTGTTGCGTTTTTTTGAAGATCTAAATATACATACAGACAGCGAGACTTTGTTTGATCTATGTAATGATAGTGATGTACCGATAATTTTTAATAAGTACCTGTAGTTTGAACAAAATTCTTTGACTAACAAAATATGTTATTTTAATAAATTGAAAGTAAGTGCAGGTTAACGAAAAGTTGTGAACTGTAAGGCTCGGCCGACCACAAACTTTGCGAATACCGTTTGAGCTTCCGATACCAACTTTGTGCAATATACTCTCTCAAATTGTTGAATGTTTAACAAATAAATCGGTTTTACGTACAATGTTACACGATTTATTAGTTTTATTTGTATTTACTTTTGAATAGTTTTTCAGTTTTCACCACTTTGCGGAACAGTTGAACGTTTGTTGTTACATTTAGTCTGTTTGTAGTTAGCGTGGTTTGGATACAGGATTTGTAATGCTATTTCTAATGTAACGAGTGGAATTTTCGTTTGATTAATCAGCTTTTTCTCTCATTCTTTGTATAATATAAATACGTATGAATAAAGAGCCATGTTCTCGAGTGGAGACCGCGGCTCGGCAAACGAAGTGTAGGACGTCCTGTGGCTAAGTGGAGCGATGATCTGTGCAGGGTAGCCGGGAGAGAGTGGATGCGGCGTGCCGCCGACAGGGCACATTGGCGCGAATTGGGAGAGGCCTATGTCCAACAGTCGACTAATGCAGGCTGTTGATGATGATGAAAGAGCCATGATCAGACTTTAGTATTTTGTGATGAGCATGAGTGACAGTGAACACTGTAAATCTGTAAATGAATAGCAAAATGTGTTGAGAGCGCATAGCTCAACAACGCCTGGACCAATATTTTTATTGTGTTCGTTATTGTCAGGAGAAGGTTCTTATTTAAAGAAATCTGGAAAATCAATGGGAAAATTGGACCCGTGCGAAGCTGGGGCGGGCCGCTAGTACTTAAATAAAATACACAATACATACAATAGTAAATAAATAATACATTATATTCGTATCAAATATGTATTTGTTGTAGCACGTCACGATTCGTTAATGAAATAAAGTCAGTTACATCCCTCGGTGGTGGTTCAGGGACCGATCCGGGGGCGACACGGGACCGACACGTGACTGTAACGAGTTGAGATCGTGACTCAAATTGTATGTGACGTGATAATGCTTTTGTTTGACGCAAGTTGTGAGCGTCAAGCGAAATATTTATAAATAGAATTTACAAAAGACAAAACTCTAAGGTGATGAGCAGAATGTAGTTTGGAAAATAGCTCTTATTCAGTTGCAGTAGTTTCTACCTAATTTTTCAGATACGTCTATACAGATCGTTCCAAATACAAAGCTGATGAGTTTGTTTGGTCAAAAGTTATAAACGTCAAGATGGCGGGATCACTCTTGGTTTTAAACATACATTATCATCGCTATATAGTACTCATTTGATACCTAGAATCTTAGATTTTGTACCTGCTTAGGTTAAACAACAATGTAAGTTAAAGTTGATCCCGCCATTAGGGTGACAAATCTACATCGAGCTGTGCTGCGCTGGGTCGAGCTGTGCTATGTTTGGTTAACTCGCTCGCCATATATTTGAATGAGGATACAATCAAAGCATGCTGTGCTGCGCTGGGTGAAGCTGCGCTCTGTCTGGAGTAAAAATAACCTAGCTTCAGAAACATAGCACAGCTCAACCCAGTACAGCGCAGCACAGCATGTAGATTTGTCACCCTTATGACGCGTCAAAAGTTCTATACTTTGTAGTTGTTGTCGTGTTGCTCGATATGAAATAAACTTTTTTGCGTTAACAATAGATCGTTTATTAAGGAACTCTATAGGCTATGCATCAAAGCAGATAAAATCATGGAATACAGCTTATAAATACCTACATATTATAGAGACACAGTAAATGCTTACACTTTACCCCACACCCCTAAACAGCTAAACACAGGTAAGTTACACGATACTCACAAATAACTCCTTAGCAGCATTATAGCACAATAAACACACTCTCGACGTATCACCTCGGTCTTCTGTTAACAAATTGAACAAGAGGAATTTCACTCTATCCAGTACAGTTTATATACACTTAACGGAACATAATGGTCTGATCTGAATTTAATTTGATTGGTCCAAAAATATAGTTGTCTCTGTTTAGAGAGAGAGAATGGATATGTTTATCGAGTTCCAGAGAGGTAGGTTTATGTTATTGGTGCTTCTGTGATGTGTGGCATTGCAATCTGTTGTTACTTGAATATCGTGTAGTGTTTGGATAAGTAGTTGATTAAGCAATATGCTACATTCTGGAAGGAATCTTTTAGAAATATTGTAGACTAACTGTGCGCCATGGTTTCATCCGCGTATATCCCAATCCCGTGTGAATCCTTTCTTAGCGGATGCCTACGCCATAACATCTACCTGCATGTCAAATTTCAGCCCGATCCGTCCAGTGGATTGGGCTGTGCGTTGATATATCACTATCAGTTGCTGCGGTATTGCCTATCTTTTGTATGTGGTTCTGCAACGTTCTTGGCTGATAGGCGTCTGGATTTTTGAGTCTAGACGACATCTGCAATCACTCAGGATAGCGTCTGTTTTCTCTCGTCGGTATCGAGTTTGATGAAATTTGATACTGATGTTCTTTACAACCAGAAATAGTATACAAGATACATACATACTGAAATTCCTACGGGATCAAAAATTCGAGAATAACCTTATGGTACAGAACACCTCTAGTTTAATGCTAGAGCATAAGGTTATGATATGAAATAGACTTTAATAAGTAAGTAAAAAACTTATTCAATTCTTCTAAGAACATATTCAACTAAAATAAAACTTAAAATAAAACTAAAACATATTCAATTCTTAGAAGAATTGAATAAGTTTTTTACTTACTTATTAAAGTCTATTTCATTTTTATTATCTAATTATTAAATTCTTAAATCAAATCAAAATATTTTATTGCGAATACAGGTGTTCACATGATGTTATTAAAATACAATTGTTTAGTTTCACTGTTAACAGCTATTATTTAGCATGCAATATCAATTTTAAGTTATGTAAGAATATTACATTAACTATTTTTATAAACTACTATCACTTAGTTATTTACATATTAAAATTGTAAAATAAAAATTTAAATGCTTACAATGTGCATCCTTTACACAAGATTAAATATGTCAAAGGGCTTCCGTGTGTTGGCTTCGGCCCCATACTAGCCTTCCAAAAGACCGGGACTCTTTAATAGTCCCGTGAATGGAAAAGACATGACAAAATAAAATAATAAGTTAAAATAAAATAAAATAATAACTTAAATTAGTTTATACGACTCAATATTTAAAACAGAACCCAAATCAAAAAATAAAAACACAACTTTGATTAGAAAAATAGATTTGCATATTCATTTACTAGACTTTATTATAAAAATGTTAATAGAGTTCAAAATAAATATATTCTTGAAGTTTTTCTCTTTGTAAATATCATGTTATCACGGGTGTCGGTGTTGCGGAAAATTGAGTTTTACAGACTAATGAAAATTTTAATTAAAATACTAAGTAATACGTACTTACTTGTTTTATGTGTGCTACGTATTTTAAGGATTATTCTGGTATTTGAATTAATATCTTGTTCCCAGAAGGCTCTCTTCATAATGCTATTTTATCAAGGAAATTCTTTGATCAGATATTTTTGTATAATGATAATTTTTCTAAGAAAAATGAACGTTGATGTATAACGGAAAGTGGCGTTCACTTTAGATTAATTTAACCGTATTGCTTTCTTAAAACAATCATGGATAATTAAAATAAATATGATATTAGGAATTAAAAATACTTTTTACTGCTCGGACTATTAACTATATCTTCTTTTTTAACTAGCTTTTGCCCGCGACTACGGCCGCGTGGAGTAATGACTTCCGGAAGAATTTGGGGTTCTCCCCCTTTTATCCCCCAGGGGGGGGGGGGGTTCTTTGTATCATAATCAATCACCCAGTCATCTTCGTGACTATTCCCTAAGTTAATTAGTTGTATTTGACCCACATAAACCCCGATCCTTTGGGAATCTGGAATAAAATGTGTTCTATGTGCTAATTCAGGCAATAAACTGTATGTTCACCTAATTTTATCCAATTCTGTTTTGTCATTTTAGTGTGAAGGAGTAACAAACATACACGCACACTACATTTTTACTATTACAAAATGGACCACGTACACTCTACATTTAAACGCATTGGTCTCAGTGGCTATTATACAGGGTGTCCGGGCATCGATGTCGGATACTTTAAGGGAGTAAAATATGGTATTTTTTATCGACAAATCACGATTTCAATTTTCTCTAGCTACCTCCATTACAAAATGGCAGCCATTTTGTCACCCAGGTAATGCTTATTAGCTTGGTCCACACTGGACCATCAACCGCGACCCACTCGCGCGATCCAAATGTGACAAACGGCGTTGTATGGGCCGCGCGTGATCCACGACGTCCACACCGCGTGCATCTTTGGATCGCATTGCTGTAGCGCGCGATCGGTGGATCGTCTGGTGTGGACCCAGCTATACCCTATAATACGTAATGGAATGTCATTAAAATAATCCATCTAAAATAAAATAAGTACATCGTGTTCGTAAATAAAGTTTCGACTAAAACTTTAGTTCCAAATAAGAATATAATAAGTTATTAAAACACAATACCTTCCAAACTAAACATATTATAATATAATTCGTTCAGACATAAAATTATTAGGTGACCGATAAAATCATTCCATAAAACGTATTCCCGATTTTCTTTCTGGATTTTTCTTTATCTTTTCAAAGGAACGATATCGTAAAAATATCATCGTATTTTACTATGTTGTATAAAAAGATCTTTATACGAATAAGTCGGTAGATAGTCCTGGTTCTACTTTATAAGGGTGCTCAAGGCGAGCCATTCACGGTCCGATTGTTCGAAGATAAGAAACGTACTTGTTATGTTAATGCGCTTTTTCAACGATAAACTTTAGACGCCATCTTTAATTCGTGCGAATCTAATTTAATTTGTAACTCGACGTGATTTTTGTTTGTTTCATTAGTTCAAGGATCTGTTATTGTTGGTTCTGGGACAGGTTTAACGTTTTTATTTGTTTTGTTTAAATGTTGAGTGTTCTCTGTAGTATTTTGGGCTGAATTTTCATATTTTGATTTGTATTGCTTCAATTTTTCTTTGAAAACTACATATGTAGTTTATTTAAGGAACTGAATTTAAACAACAATCACTTCTTAAAGTATTTACGGTCATTAATGAAACAGGTTTAATAATACATCATGTGTTTTTTTCAATTTATTTAATTATTTTTTCAAATCCAGTGAGGTACTTTATTCTATATCTACTTGGATAATTATCCTTAAAGTTTCAGCTTTCGTCAACCTAGCCCACTTGAGACAATTGCCTTCTATACAATGCAGTTATGAAACAATTGTATAAAACTCATACCACATTTACGTTTTATCTTATTCATAACTTAAAGTAGGTACAAATATTGTTGTAAATAAACTCACAACATCGTAAGTAGTTACTCGAAACCACAGATAACATTAAGAAATAAGCGAATATGAACAATTTATGTAAGAAAATGATTTCACTTCAACTTTGTTTGGCAGTTAGCGTAAGAGTTAAGACACATAACGTAAGCTTGCGACGCATTATGAAAGACAATTAAAATTCTGGATTCGCAAACAAACCTTTTAATACGCTTATTTCGTTCGGTTACATACATTGTTTTGTGTTTGTTTTTATAATTTTCTTACTTATTATTATGTATGCTTCTGTTTATTAGTTGTTTCTCGCTCCGCTCCTCTCATTATGATGTACCAAGTATTTCTGTTTGCGAAGATAGATTGGTGTTTACAAAGCTTGTTTGAATTTGTGTCGGAATTTCAATTTACTTTTTTGGTTAAGATGTTCACTCTTCCGGTCCTTTTCGAGTTTATGTTTCTATCTGTGGGCGTGTTTTTTTCTTTTTATAGGAATTTGTAGCTGGCTTGTTTTCTTTCTTATTCTTTATTTGAATTTCTGTTTGTGTTTGTGGTTTTTTGGTGGGACGTTTAAGTTAAATGGTGTTTAAGTCGTTCAATATCAATTTGAAGTAAAAAAAAAGAGCAATAAGTATATAAGAATAAAACACTAGAATATAGAGATCTTATATATGGCCTGTCTAGTATTATCTAATACATAAATTGTAAGAACACTAAAACATCATTATTTATTACTGCCAACGTCTGGTAAATACTTAGCAAACTTCTTTTTATAACAATCTTATCATAAAGTGGAACTTAATAAAACATAATTCGTAACAAATTGCAAACATAATTTACAAGTAAAAATCTTATTTACTTACGGAAACATTACTTTAAAAAACTTCTAAAAAGGACGCTTTAAAAATTTACCAAGTTTCGAATAATTTTCATCATATTTTGGCCCAAAAATTACATTACTCTAATGAATTTAAGCAATATTGGCGGCGGGTCGGCTTCAGTCGGGAAATTCGACATTTTTTCGCCGAAAAATCGCAACAATTTAGGTTTGGAATTTCACATTTTACGAAATCATATTAAAATTGGACGGTCGGACGATGTCCTGATATCGTCATGCAATTATGCATCGATATTGCCTGAGGTCCAAATCCATTAGCTATAATTTCCTCTTTGAGTGGTACCGTCAGCATGTACGTGTTTATATACATTTACTTACGTCGGTCGATATTAGTTTAGAAGTCATTTGGAAGATGTCATACAATATTTTGTATTTATTTATGTTAAAACAATTTAACAGTGAAATACATAGGCTTACATATTGCATTGTACAATGTATTCACCGACGTAAGAGTAGGTGCACAGGTTTTGTGCATGGTGAGATATTTTGGTTTACTATTGCTTTTCCATTCACGGGACTATTAAGGAGTCCCGGTCTTTTGGTAGGATAGTATGGGGCCAAAGCCAACACACGGAAGCCCTTTGACATATTTAATCTTTCGTGTAAAGGATGTACAATCCGGCGACTATCCCTGTATAACACTATAAATTGCTTTATTATTATTATCTTATTTCGTGCTTTGAAGGACATGTAAAGCGGTCTTTCCTGTCTATAGACGAATAATAGGAGTTAACTAAAGTTATCAAAAGTCAACCAAAAAATATTGCAGCACGGACTAAGGACCCAGAATAGAAAGATGTAATTGCGGAAATCTGCCCATTGATACTTCTGCACATACTAACTTACATACTTTTTATATAACTTCTGCTACAATACCTCATTTACTTTTTGACGTTCAATAATTAAAATCTTAATCTTCCGCACCAATTAACTTGTCTAAAACGGATGAATTAGCAAATTTTCCGTTTAATCGCAAGCTATTAGCTTTATTGTAACAGTTACGGGGAGTGCTACAATCAGCTGTTAAGTACCGTTAGCAAAAAAGGTAATTGCCGACATCTGGTGGGTTTTAATTTTGATAAATTTGAACCATCAATCGCATATTGAGAATATTGGCAAAATGAGATTTGGCGCGTTTGTTGAATTGTACCATTATTACAGATGTCTAATATTATGGTAAATTGACTGGCAATCTTCAAGTCAAGGAGGCTATTGGGAAAAAGATTATAAATGTGTAATATTGTATGTATGTTAGTCAACAAAGAGAAATCGGTTACAAGAAGTACAGCCGGGCTTGTGCTGATATTAAGTGAGCTTTTTCGTGCTTTGAATTAAAGTATCGATCCTTTTTATGGAATCAAAAACTATCACGCCACATCCGAAGGACCCAAATTAAAAACATTTCTAACTTATTAATCATATTATTTATCTATAATATCAATATTTTCATATACCAAGCCTGCGAATATAAATATTTACATAAAAAATATTACTAAATGAATAATTAAGTACAAGTTTCTGTTGCTATCGGTACAAAATGCATCGGAGGGTGAATTATGGGCGGTGATGTTATTGCTTCTAATTGCAGCGGTTTCGGTCAGCGTTGCCGTTCACTAATAATGGTTAGTGCGTGTCACACTCATTTGCACATTGATGATTGTATTATTTCACGGAACGGCATAAAAATCGTTTGTAGAATGTCTAAATCGAAACGTGATGGGAAAACTTTGGCTGCCTTTGCGTTGCATTTTTAGTCTGGTTTAGCACTAAACCAGGTTTTAGAATCAATTTTGAATACTGTCAAAATGATAGATTTGACTGACAAGGTGTCAAATGCTTACCAGGTTTTGTTAAACCGGACTAAAAATGCAACGCAAATAAGGCAGTGGCCGTCTTAAATTTATCATATACTTAAGTAAACATTTTGACATAATTTTAAATCCAAATCCTTGCAAATCAGGATTAAAACCATAGGTACCAGGATTTTAACAAGCAAGAAGCAGTTAGTCAACACTAATATTATAAAAAGGTAAGATTTGTTTGTTTGTAACGAATTGGCTCCGATAGTACTGAACCTATTTCAAAAATTATTTCACTAATGAACAGATAATTTATCAGTGCGTGACATAAGCTATATTTTATTCCCACGGGAATGGGAACTACGCTGGTGAAACCGCTGGGCGCAACTAGTAATAAATAATCCGTAAACAGTTTTCCAAAACCACGATTTAGACCAACTAAAATTCCCGTTAACACAGAAAACCGCGACCAACAACTAACTTTAAAGCACAATTTAAACCTCTAACCATTAGAATAGCTTTAAAAATGCAAATATGCTATCAAAAACTGCAAAATTGCTTAAAAAAATACGTAAAAGCTTCAAATTTTACATAATAAAAGTCATGTGTAGGTTGATTATCAAAAAACTGCAAAATTGGTTCAAAAATACGTTCATTTTCCATTGTAAACTGCAAAATTGCTTCAAAAATAGCCTTATTTTACACTGTAAATGTGTAATGTGTAGGTTGATTATCAAAAAACTGCATACTCGCTTCAAAAATAGGCTTATTCTACATTGTAAGGTATATTACCTAGTTAATTGAACCTTGTGAACCAAACTGACCAATAAACGAACGCCAACGGGACCTATTCACGAAATAGATTATGTTATTACGACGTATAATAGGAGGTACACAAAGAAAGGCCGCTGTATAAGTACTTTAATTTACCTGTTAATGTACCTAGTATATTAAATTACTAGGTATTTGGGTATTATACTTAGTTTTTGTTGTGTACCGTACTATAATACTAATTTGGTTGCAAGAAATCTACTATATAAAAATAAGTCGGGTTTTCCTTCCTGACGCTATAACTTGAGAACGGCTAGACCGATTTGGCAATTTTTTTCTTTTGTAGTTTTCTAATACTCTGTAGAAGGTTCTTATGTTAAAAAATCTGGAAAATCAACGGGAAAATTGGACCCGTGCGAAGTCGGGGCGGGCCGATAGTTAGAAATAAAAACTAAGATAACCTACGAAATCGCACTAATATTATAAAGGGTTTGTGTGAGTATGTTTGTTTGGTATTCATATAGTTTATCGCCTGAATTAACAGATATGATACTTTTTATCCCGAAATATTCACGGTATTATTTACGAAGGAAAATCCATAGTTAGTAAATGTTTTAAATTCAATAATTTACAAATCTAAGCGCGAATTTACTAACAAAACCGAATTTGCGAACAACGAATAATATTTTAGTATTTTTCAATCAAAACACTGGCTTTTGAATATATAATCCTGATGGAGTATTCAAAACTGTTTCATATAGCCTATTGTGTCACAAAACAAACGAAATTAAACTTTATCAGTTACAGGATAGGTTTTAAATTGGATTTGCAACGATTCATAATTTTTTCAATGGAAAAATGTGTTCTATATTTGCGACACCGATTGTAGGTTGTATTTTATTGGCTTTGTCAAAAACGTCATTCATTGTGAAGGGGATGGGAGGGGGGAGGTGGAGGGGGGGTTGTACAGTTTGATTATATCTATATTTTGTTTGGAAATATTAGTAGTGGTCATATTTTCTTTTTTTGTGCGGAATGAAGTTGTATTCAATTTGTTTTGTTGTAACAGCAATTGTTTTTGAAAGATTTATTTTAAAGTAGAAAAAGAATGTTTTTAAATTAGCCGGATTATAATGACTTCAATGAAAGTGGTGGGTTTGATTCTTGCACAAGTTTAAAATGTCTAATGCGACTGTAAAAAATGAAGTAGAATTGTCTCAATTTTCAATTTCAGCTTCGATCCCTCTGATATAAAATAATACTTCTAAACTTCTTCTTTTTCTTTAAACCTTTAAGATACCAATTGACGTCTCTTAAACTCCAAAATAGGGCATAAAGAAACTTCTAAAACTAGCACTAACCATAAAAATCTTAACTTAAAAATAATTTACAGATACATTCAACCTCTCGGGATGGACCGTAAAATAAACTAAACTTTAAGAGAGGTGTAAACCAGAATCATTTTCTATAAAGTCTAAGTTTACACAAAATGTATGGAACAGTTTTATGGAGCGAACGTGAGTCTACTGTCTTATTTATAAGACATTAACATCGCCCCGCGGTTTTACCCGTGTAGTTCCCGCTCCCGTAAGAATGTGGGGATAAAATTAAACCAAAAACCTTCCTCTTGAATAATTTTATCTATTAAAGAAAACCGCATCAAAATCCGTTGCGTAGTTTTAAAGATCTAAGCATACATGGGGGTATAGGGACATGGGGACATAGGGACAGTGAAAGCGACTTTGTTTTATACTTTGTAGTGATTAACATCGCCCCGCGGTTTCACCCGCGTAGTTCCCGCTCCCGTAAGAATGTAGGGATAAAATTATACCAAAAACCTTCCTCTTGAATTACTCTATCTATTTAAGAAAACCGCATTAAAATCCGTTGCGTAGTTTTAAAGATTTAAGCATAAATAGAGACGGACAGACAGCGACAGCGACTTTGTTTTATACTATGTAGTGATATATACTCGTACACATAGTTACAAAGTTAACGAGTTTGCATGACAAGTTTTAATGCGCCATAAAACATTTATATACTTAGGTCTTTAATGGTTTTTTATTTGGATTATAAATTATTATTAAAATGCTGTTTAACGGTTTACGGTGCGTTAATGTTATATTCAGTTTTAATGCCTTTTCTGTTTGTGTTTATATAGTTTTTCCTTTCGTATTATAATAATGTAAGTATTTTTCTTTTTGTTGTTTATTCAATACTAGCAGCGCCCCGCGGTTTTACTCGCGTAGTTCCCGAGGGAATGTGGGGATAAAATTATGCTAAAAACCTTGCTCTTGAATTACTCAATCTATTACTGAAAACCGCATCAAAGTCCGTTGCGTAGTTTTAAAGATCTAAGCATAAATAGGGACATAGGGACAGAGAAAGCAACTTTGTTTTATACTATGTAGTGATGTAGAAAATACCTGGATAATATGTTGCGCTAGACTTTAAAAACATGGCTTTGATATCAGATCACAAACATTTTCAACCTGTCAACTTGAAGCCTCGGTAGCTCAATTGGGAGAGCGGTGCTACGGTTCAGCACGGTTCCAGGTTCAATAACCGGCAAAAATTTTGAATGCATTTTTCAAAATCCTAAAATAATTGTGTGAATCACTATAAAATAAATTCTAATAAAGATTAACACTTATTAAGCAAGAGTGGTGATTACATATTTCTCCTCTCTGTACTAATATCACCAGTGAACGAAATGTCATTGACCTAAACTGCTCTCTCACAAGCGATACATTATTTCCATTTTCCAGAGGTCTATTTATAAACATCACAAGCGCTAAACACAGGGAACGCTTGACCAGAATTAAATTAAACGTAGAAAGTGCTCTGACCCCTGTGCCCTCCGATTTGTTTTGTACACTCACCTTTTTACACCTTTTAAAGTGGCCATTGACGAGTCAGTTAAACTGATCAGTCTAGGCATAAAACTGTGGCGTCACTCCAAAAGCATAAAATTTAATTATTGATGTAATATGGTTTCTTTTTTTATGATATAAATTAATTTTAATTTGTAATAAAACTGTACCGTCACTCCAAAAGTTTTAGGCCAACTAGATTTCCCCACTGGATTCTAGAATCGCGCAGGTGATTGACGACCATTTTCGGATGGATACCAGTTCAACTGATCAGTTAAACTGACTCGTCAATGGCCACCTTTAGACCTTTAAAAAACATGTCGAGATGAGTTAATACCTGCTGTTATTGAGGGTCACTTGATTGTCTTTGAAATATGACAGGAAAAGTGTTTTTGTTCCAAAAAATACTGTACCATACAACATTTTTAAAAGCCTCTTTATAAATGTCGTATGGTACGATCACAAAAATCGGAAGACTCTACTTACCATAGAGTATTTTGATTTCTGTGGGTACGATATTGATATTGTTGTCGTTTTTATACGACACTAGCGGCGTCTCGCGGTTTTACACGCGTAGTTCCCGTTCCCGTGGGAATACGGGGATAAAATATAGCATATGTTACTCAGGGTGAATGAAAAAATAATTATTAAAATCGGTCCAGTGCTTTTTGAGTTTATTATTTATAAATACAAATCTTTCTTCTTTATAATATTAGTGTAGAAGTGTAGATTTGTTGTCAAGTATTTACAACGTTTAAAGTAGGATAGTTGTGAGTTTCGATATTTGGATAAAAATGTAAGAATTCAGATGTTTTTATTTGAAAATATTGACCCCACTGCAATACAAAACCCTCGGGAATAAAAGTAATCAACGCGATTGCTCAACTTGTGTCGGTGATTCCAAACCTGGCGTTTGAATGGAAAACAAAAATAATGCGTCGCTTGATTTCGGAATCGAATCGGGTATCTTTAGCTTGACAGACAGACGCACAATTCACACATTTATTTATTTATTTAGGACACAAGTGAAAATTACATTTTTTTTTACATCTAATTTTTTTTTAAATTTTATTACACCTACACTGCCGTACACGCACGTAAATAATGTCTTTAGAAAAATAATCGTCACTTGAGGAATCGAACTCAGTATCTTTGACAACTGTGCATACCACTAGATAACTGAAAAGCGTCAGTTATATGTTTTCAATTACAACATCCAAAAAAATCTGCACATTTCACTCATATCCAACAAAATCTAACAACAATAACCCTTAATACCTTTCTAATAACCAAAATCCTACCAAATCAAATTCATTTCACAATTTCATTAAAAGAACTGTGTAAAATATATTTCATACGTATCCGTGTTTTGATGAGGGGCTGTAAGGCTGGCAGAAAAATCAATTACGATCATTCCCCTGGCCGGTATTAATCCCTGTCTATACTGCTGACAAGCCAGGGTAAATAGGGTCCGCGTAATAAGATACATTTTAAAATATTATGGGTAATAAAATGAGGTCGTCTCATTTATCTAGTGAAAAAAAAAATGAATCTAGTGAAGGGGGATTACTGGAAGGATTCGGTATTAGTTTTCTTTATATTCTAACACTTTGAAGGTGTCTTTTCAATTTGTTTGTAAAGCTTTTTTTTCGGTTTAGGTGAGTTTGTTATATTTAATCTATGTATTTACTTGTGAAAAAGTATATCCGTTGTCTAATTTAGGAATAATTTAGTCCTTGTTGCATAATTTACAGGTCTTAATCGCGTATAACATAATTATTATTTACCGTCAGTCTTCTCGTGACCACGATCGGTGTAACCCGGTCGAAACGTCGAGGTAAATAATAATAATGTTATATGCGATTAAGACCTGTAAATTATGCAACAATGAATTCCGATCGCGAAAGTTTAAAAAGTGTATAATTTAGTCCTACCTATTCTATATCTAAAATAGACTTAATGTTTGGGAGAGACC
Organism: Timandra comae; assembly: GCA_958496195.1. Classification (NCBI taxonomy): domain Eukaryota; kingdom Metazoa; phylum Arthropoda; class Insecta; order Lepidoptera; family Geometridae; genus Timandra; species Timandra comae. The sequence continues at coordinate 8,370,459 of OY292370.1, forward strand.
TTTGCCCAGCAGTGGGACACTATAGGTTGACAAAAAAATAGACTTATATACAAAAAAAATGTATACTTAAAGTATGTTTATTCGTTGAACTTAAGCTTGCAGCTCATATTATAGTTGTGTTCTACTAGGTTGTATTAAAAAACGCGATGAAACTTATTCTATTCTTGGCAATTATATTCATACAAAAATATTAAATTATTGAACTAATATATTAATTACATTTCGTGGAAAGAATGATAAACATACACCGAGTAATGATATTTCGATATAAATCGTCTCGCTTGCCCAAATGTATAAATAAACAAAGGTAATTTTAACATAAATTTGATGGTATGTATTTCGATGGTATAATTTTAAACAAACATGTTAAATATTACAAAACAAACTTTATTACAGCATGTTTTCGTAAAGTTGAAATGTATTTCATTAAAAATATATAAGTATATTTTCGAAGTATGTCTTATTACAAAAAAAATATATAAGTACTTACTTCCTTTAAAGTAAATAATTTTAGAAGAGTTTAGAATTTTAGAATTACCTAATACCTTTTGTGAAGATATCTAGTATTTATAAAAGCATACAACCAACTCCTTTAGTTTATGATTTCCTGGTATTTTCATATAAAATAGTACGTAAACTTCTTCAAACGCGAGTTCAATTTTAGGATGGCGGTTGGGAATAAATCTCTGAACTATTTTTTATGCCTAACTGCCCACCGAGGGGGCGGTTTCAAGGCGGTTGGGAATAAACCACTTATAACACCAGGACAAACCAACATGCCATGACCGACACATACACATAAATGTTTCCCTTGAATCGGGATTGAACTCGTGACCGTTACGTAGCAGGCAGGATCACTACCAACCACTACAACTATATATTCTCTTTGAGACTGATATAGATCAATACTAATTAAACAAAACATCTTTCCTTCCTCTTGTCATCCCTACTAATCCCTACTAATATTATAAATTGCGAAAGTAACTCTCTCTGTCTGTCTGTTACCTTTTCACGACTAAACTACTGAACCGATTGACTTGAAATTTGGTACAGGGGTAGCTTATGTTCCGGGAAAGAACATAGTCTATGTTTTATCTCGAAATTCCTACAGGAACGGGAACTACGCGGGTGAAACCGCGGGGCACAGCTAATATTCTATAACTTAACCTACAACCCAAAAATTATAAGTAAGTACATATACACCCCTATTTTGAAAATATGGGACTTATTAAAATCAGAATGTCTGTAGCAGTAACTGAATCCATATATCCAATAAAAATATCAAAAATTATAGTCGATTACTTATCTAAAAAAAAATACCAAATAAATGCCGTATTACCAGACGGCACACTAGCTATCAAGTATTCTGTGACGGCTCGGGTCGATGACCGCGCTCAGCTGTGTATCGCAGCGTTCGTTGTAGAATAACAATAAAATTCGGCGGGATTTTGAAAATCTTTGACTTATCATAACTTTTTAAATAAAAGCAAAAGAAAAAAACTAACTTCACTATTATATTGTCACCCGTCGTTTACATTAGCTGTGAGATAAGGTATCGCAATTTCAAAATAAGGGTGTATCTTTGAAGTAGGTTAAACGTAGAGAGGGGAACCAGTAACTCCCTCATCTTGTTACAAGCAAACCGAGTCTTGAACGTGAATTACTTAATAACCAAGTAAACAAACGCACTTTGATATAAAAAGAACATTTCCCATAAGGAATGTGGGGAATTTGCTCGTACAATTCGTTTAGTGATGGGACACGTTACAGTTTAATGTCGATAAAATTGTTTGATTATCTGAATTAAAATATTGTTGGATTTGTATGCTTGTATTGGTTTAAGTGTTTATATGTATTTAAAAACAAGAATATACCAAAGTATGTTTATCCGTTGTCTATTCATTAGAAGATTTGCGTAGTTTCACGCTCAAATAATTTACATATTAGAAACCTTATTTATAAATAAGTCTATTTCGTTTAAAAAGCAAATTACATTATAATATTTATCGCATAAAGATAAAGTAACTACATTGTGAAAACATTTTAAAACTCGGTTCAGTAATTGGGCATTTACATAGAACTTATGTCTTCATAGCCTTTCTGTTAAACGAATTCTATTCAAATTAAATTAATTTTTATTTTATCATCCATCTTATACCAATTATTAACACAGAAATATAAAAGCTCACTACAAAATGATTTTTTAAAATAAATAACTGTATAAACATTTCAACTAAAATATCGATAAAACATTACTCACATCACTAAATATTTGTTTCTTTTTCCAAAACGAACGCGTAAAATCAAACCAAAGGGAGAGTTGTTTGAGCGAATTATTAATGTTATTTCATAAATGAACGTAAAAGTATGTATTATTTTATGAAATTTCTTGTATCTTTGTTTTCTTTACATGTATTTTTATGGTTTACACGTTCTTGTAGCTTTTTTTATTATTTTTCCTATTGTAGTCTTTATATTGATGGTTTGTGTTGTTTTATCATGTGTGTGAAAGGAATAGTGTTGAGCCCAGCAATGGATTAAAAAGTGTCGAACTGCCTGACCCCAAGAAGCAAAGTCATTTTTTACTGATAATATTAGAACATTCATATCAAAACTTTTATTCTAATATTCTTCATATTAATACGTAACAGTCATAATCAAAAGTTGTTATCATATTCCAATATTTTACATATTTTGCCACAATAACAAAATTTGATTCTACTAGTAAGTAGCTAAACCTTTGACTGAAAAAATCCCAAAATTTCGTTTCATCACAGACCCAACATTAACCAAAAAGCAATCACTTCAACCTGGACTCAAACCCAGAACCCCAAACTTAGCAGCCACATACACACACCACTACACCACCGTAGCGTATTAATACACAATATCAGAAACTCGAAATCAATCAAATCGTGGCAGTATAACCCGGCAAATCTAATAAGCTACCAGTGACATAGAGACGCAGGTGTACTGCATGTAACATCTGTAATTACTCGTATTATAATTAATCGTACATGCTATTAAGACGTTCCTATTATCCGTGACACTATTGACGCTTATGTTTGTTTGTTGTAGTTGGTTAGCCGACTTCAGATAAAGGAGGAGGTTATCGATTCAGTTGTATTAAGTCACAATCTTTTTTGTGCCGGCGGCCAAAATTGGAAGCTGCAATTGTAATATTGATTTTAATGTCATTTAGATACATTTTCAATAAACTGACAACCAAAAGATGCGATTACAACGACACTGTTACCGGCACAGAAAACTTGGTGACTCTATAGGTAGTTGGTTAGCCGATACAAACAAACCGACAACCTCCTTTATCTGAATAAAGGAGGTTGTTGATTTGGTTGTATTTTCTCTTATATGTATCTCATAAGTCGGTCATTTATGAACCAACTAGCTGTGCCCCGCGGTTTTACTCGCGTATATCACAATCTCGTGGGAATCCTTTCTTAGCGGATGCCTAAGTCATAACATCTACCTGCATGCCAAATTTCAGCCCGATCCGTCCAGTGGTTTGGGCTGTGCGTTGATAGATCACTATGTCAGTCAGCCACATTTGAGTTATATATATTTAGATTTGATAATTCCTCCTTTAAAATTGTATTTTGTATAGATCTTATTCTAAGACTAATTATTTTTTATTAATCCTACATTAATTATTACGTCACCCGAGAATCGAAATCGAACTTACAACTCTTTATCTTGCAGCCAACCAATCAAATATATCCATGTATCCATCACAACAAACTTTCTCTAATAAAATGCCTAATAATCTTCACAAACAAAACTAGCTATAATAAATTCATAATTAAATTATTCGTCTGTAACTTATTCAGGTTTATGCGAGTGACAAACTTCTCTATTAGATGAGGTGGGAAAATTGTGTTGGCATGTACACTTAGCACAAAGTTTGATAATGTTGTATACAAGCTTTAGTATGTTTAAAGTTACATAAGGAATTTGCATACAAGCGAACTTGGGATGTAACAGTGTTCGCTGTTATTGAATTTGAGATTGTGTCAGTGCTGTTCAGATATGAATTGATTAGTTTGTTTTGATACAATTAGTTTCGTGAAGTGTTTTGGTAAATGTTCGATGGTGTATTGGTAGTTTCTTGGATTAATTAACTTTTTATATGGTCTTCATATTTTTGTTGTTAAACCGTTTTAAAAAAGGAAATAATTAATGCGGTCGTGTCTTTTTTGTTTTTTTTTATCACATATTTCCGGCAACTATAAATCGTTATTTTCATCTCATAGAATATATATATGACTACTAGCTGCGCCCCGCGGTTTCACACGTGTAGTTCCCGTTCCCGTTCCCGTAGGAATTTCGGGATGAAAAATAGATGTTGGCCGATTCTCAGACCTACTGAATATGCTCACAAAATTTCATGAGAATCGGTCAAGCCGTTTCGGAGGAGTATGGCAACGAAAACTGTGACACGAGAATTTTATATATTAGAGATTGGTCTCGTACAGTTAAAAAGGCGGGTTTTACTCATCTCAAGAAGATTATCACTAAAGAAACCCCATTACCTATAGCACTAAATTGAACCCAGTAACACATAGCACAATTTTCATTAAACAGACACACGCTCCTAACAATATATTTTAAATGTAATGATATAAATAAATCCAAAGTTGCCCCACTCTCTCCATACAGGTGCGTACTTACGTCGTTATACTAATTTACAACCAAACTTCGCCGTGTGGAATGTAAGCGGTTGAATTTTTAACTTTACTTACAAAGTTTTAAGGTTTTAATTACAACTTCTAGTTAATTTTAAGGTGTTGTTTATTATGTAGTAAGACGGTGCTTGTTTATGATGTCTTTTGAAAGTACGTAGTTTTATTCAAAAATGTATCCTGTGTTGCGGAGCGTAGGTCTAACGGCAATGTCATAATACAAGCAGGAAAAGTTGTCTCTATCATTGCAGTGCAGTGGGGACAACGGAAATGAAAAAAATGTTTTTAATTCTCGCCGTCCCCACCAAGCTTAGTAAAGCTTGGTGGGGACGGCGATTTAGGATAATATTTTTTAATTCCCGCTGTCCCCACTGGTGGGGACAGATTTAGTGGGGACAACGGGAATACACGAAGTACTCGTATATCACTTAAAGCTGTACTACTAGCCATTTATAGGGATGATAACACGATGATCTAAATTGAAGGTGAATAGAAGCTCCTTTTAACACAACTATAAGGAAAAAGCATCTTGTGCTTTAGTGAATCTTGCAATTATATAGTACTAATAGTGCCCGCTAGCGTAGTTCCCGTTCCCATTGGAATATAAGGGTAAAATAGCCTATGTTACTCAAGGCGGATATAGCTTTCTAATGGTGAAAGAATTTTTGAAATCGGTTCAATTATTTCGGAGAATATTCGTTACAAACAAACAAATCTTTCCTCTTTATAATCATAGTGTAGATTGACTACGAACTAAAACTATGTTTTTTAACAGTAAACTTTACGGAGAACAAAATCAAAATAGCAATAAGCAAATGGGCCAACTAGGTACTAGAATAATTACCTGTATTTAGAACCCTGAATTTACATTTTAGAAACTACGTACACAAAATTCAAAGCTACATTCAGACAGAGATAAACATTCGTAGATTACATAAATATTTTCCTCCATCGGAAATCGAACATGTAACATTCGATACTAATTTATCCATCTTGTTTCACTTCATGTTTAATATCAAGTATTAGATATCGGGACGTTTATGATTGATGGCGGCTGTCAATCTGACGTTAGCTGTCAATTTGTGCTTTCACTACAAGATGTTTGATGAAATTGATGAGTATTTTTTCGTGTGACATGATCTCCTTGTTCCCGGATTAGGGAGTTAAACGGTTGTATTTAAGCGTTTTTTTTTTAGTTTTTTTCCTAGTATATTTTCGTGAAAATATTTACATTTGAATTTTCAAATTACATAACTTAATCATTCAATATATCATTATAGTAACTGACCCCTAACTAAGTTCGAAACTTGTATCCAGGGTATCAGAAACTACGCACACACTCATTCACAAAACACACACACAAATTAATAATCTAAATGTTTTTTTTTACAGGTAAACGCAATGTTGTGCTGTTTATTAATTATTAGTTAAGAGACAAGCTACTTTCAAAATGTGAGTATTTGCTTAAGTAACATATACTCCATTTGTTATACTTTGTGTCCCTTAAAAACATTTGGTTATAAGTTAACCATGTGTTTATTCTCTACTGTATTTGTATCAGAAACCACGCACAAGTTCATTTATACACATCTTTTCATAGACAAACATATGACCTAGAAAAGGCGACCTCGATGGCAGAGTGGTCACATTGCCGGACTGCCATCCTGAAGGTTGCGGTTTTGATTCCTGTGCGGGGTGAATATTTGTGTGAACCAATGTTTATCTCGGTCTGGGTGTGTGTGTGAATGAGTGTGTGCGTAGTTTCTGATACAAGTTTCGAACTTAGGGGTCAGTTATTGTAATGAGATGATGTAGTGAATGATTATATAAAACCGACAATTCTTTGTTTTTAATTCTGGTATAGACCACTCTGACACTAAAGACATCAAACTTCTCTACGTTTCGATAAAAAAAAAATCTTCAAAAACAAAATTCACATAAAAATATTAAAATAATTTAATATACCATTAAACGCAATCGGTTTAAATATAACCACCCTATCGTTAGGGGTGGGAATCGCATAATATCATCCCTTATCGATTTATTCCCTAATAAATAACTTTGATCCCTTTCATAAATTGGTTGGCTGTCAAAAATCCTTTAACGTTCTTATCTCGCTATTTTCTTTTATAATTGCTTGTGGTTTATGGTCGGGGAAAATTCTTGAGTAATACTGTTTTATGTAACTAGTTTTGTTCACGGGTTTTGTTTGAGTAAGGGCCTATTTCACCATCTTCAAGTAACTTTCCGAGTACTCTAATGTTTTGTCTTTGTCACTTGATATAAAGTAAGAAAGAGACAAAACTAACTTTACTTGGTGAGGTATTTAATGGTCGTGAATAGGCCCTAAGTATTTGTTTTAGGTTAAGTATTGTTGAATATATTAAAAAACAAAATGGCGTACGTGTTTCGCTACGTATAAAATAATAAAAAAAATTAGAAACGCTCGACCGATTTTGTGCAAACTTCACATAAACCATCTACTAAATAGTCCAAACAAAGCCTAAACATTTGGTTTGGATTGGTGAGCACGTTCTTGAGTTATAAAATGACAACGAAAAGTGGCATTGATTTTTATTTAATTGATTGCCTGAAACTTAAATAATTATCATTAACGGGATATTTACCATGTATATTATATATTTCGAGTTTCCGATATTTCGACGCTGTTTCAAGCGCCGCGCCATGATCACGGATGAACTGTTGGACTGTACTGCGGGTAGATTTGTTAATTGTTTAAGAGCAGACAAAACAAAATAAATAATATACTTACATGGTAAATATCCCGTTAATCATAATAATTTCAGTGCTAATAATTATTGATAACCATTTATTAAAGTACATTCTGGTAAAAATATTAAGCTAGAATAGAAAAACTACAAATACCGGGTTAACACAATTTGATAGAAAATAGGTTTAGTGAAAAAGCTACCTAAAAACTTTTATTTAAATATATGTTAATAAAACATGCAAATAAAATGTATATATTCAAATACATACAAATGAGATTTCTTTTTCCAATTATTTTACTACAAATAGTGTAAATAAAATGAAACAAAACTTTCGAAACTAAATTTGAATATTCTAAATTATGTTGTTGTTTGGTAAAAATGTTTTTGTTAATATTTAAGAGCCAATGAATCTGTTTGAAACAACTCAGTCGTTACAAAAACCTTTCTATAGGTATTTAAAATAAACTAAATAATTAAATTCGGGGTCGGCCGAGAGAGCGTTGGCGGGATGATCTCGTCGCCTTCGACAGTAGCTGGTGGGAGGCTGCGAAGGATCGGGAGAGTTGGAGATGTCTGGGGGAGACCTTTGCCCAGAACGATGTGGGTTAAAAAAAATCTATATTACATAGTTTGACGCGTGATTTTCGGTAACTGTTGGTTCACTTAAATCTTTAACAGTTGGATAGTCAATTTATCTAGGTAAGCTGCAAGCTATATAACATTGCGCTTTGAAGAAACTCTTGCGTTTCCCATGATTAGTAAGAGATATGAAGTCCCTCTTCCTCTCCTCCTTCTCGTCCTAATATCCTGTGATCCCTTAGAGACCAGCAGTGCATTATGACTGGTGCAATAGTTCATTGTCGATGGTAGATACTTATCATAAAATAACCTGTCAGCTTGAAATAAAACACTTAAACGGATTTTTGATTTTTCCATCTTAGTCTTCTGTGATCGGGTTCTGTAAAGAATCCGATACGTCAGAAAATCGTCAGAAAATCGTGGTTATATTTTGTTTTACAAACAAAATATAACCACGACAAAAATCCGTTTAAGTGTTTTATTTCAATGTGTAGTGTTCGTGTAAATCAAAGATATCAATAACCTGTCAGCTTGTTTGTCCTCTGTATCATAAAAAAAACTTTAATAAACCTTCAAATCGAAGAATATAGATAGAAAATTTCTAACGCTCAATCGACTAAAACTGTTTACTACACCAATCCTTTGAGAGGCTCAAATAAAATTGAAATGCACACGACGAAATCGCTTATAAATTCGAAAAATTCCTATTTCACCGCTTATCCGTATTGAACTACAACTTGTGCGGTTGAACCTTATTGCGAGGTATTACGGTTCATATTGGTATGTATAATTTGGATGCATAATATTGAGAAATTTCAGTGCTTCTTAGGACGTGATCGTTTCAGATGCAGACTAGAAGATTTTCACGTAGAGACCTAAACGTTATGACATTACGTGATGTGAAATTTGGGGGTAGGCGGTGAAGGTTGCAATGGGAGTGTTGGCAACGCGCGGGTGACCTGACGCAATCGCCCGTGATATAAGTCTGGGGGGCAGTTTTATATATGATTTATTGTGTGTCATTATGAAATCAATTTACTTTATAGATATTTGTTGAGTTTTTAATGTTTTTTTGAGTTTGGTATATCATTGAGAGGATTCGACTAGTTAGAGCCTAAAATAGTCTTAAAAGTTGGTTTAACCCAAAATGTCGTAATTCACAAAAGGACCCAAATTGGAGAGGTTTTATTTCGGATAACTGTCCACTTTTAGAGATAATAGAAAACGTACAGAATTATGTATTAACGATTTAACTTTAAAATAAAGTATCAAGAAAATTATACGCTCAACACTACTCGTGTATCTTTTTAACAACAAATCGTAGCAAATCTGCTACAAATGTCTACGACGTAGCGCGTAGCACGTAACGTAGCTATCTTATCCTGGAAATTGTGTAGGTATGAATAATCCACGCTATTACAGAAGATAAACTGCAACACTTATGTACTAGATTATAAAGTTGGTTTTTGCTTGTAAAAAACACCTGGAGTGTTTTAATGAGTTATTCCTAATTATTTCTAGAACTTAAGCAACATACAAATATTTCAATATTGTTTTATTTACTGAAAATATAATTGAAAATTGGCTAGCTTTGGGTAAAAACTTTGTTTAGAGCTCCAAAAAACAAGGCCATACGACACAAGAAAGAAAAATAAAACAAAATTACTATCTTCTGGCTTTTGTATGTCAGTTAGTTCGCTACTGTTATTAATATCAAAACACACCTAAAAATACCTCACCCAATTCTGATTTAACTTAGCACCATAATTCCATCTTAATGCTTTATTAAAATCAGTTCACCGACCATATTACGACTACATCTAGACCCCCAAACGCTGTAACTTTTAATACATTTTATGGGTCAATTAAAATGGTTCTCATTTGTATGTAAAAGCCTACAAGTCATTAAGTTAAGTATAAGTCATTACATTAAAGAGATCAATAAAAGTTATCTGTGCAATCGTTCAATGAACGAGTTGATATCGATTGAAACGAATGATTTATTAATTTTTATTATCTGTGGAACGTGATTTAATGTTCTGACTGTTGGAAATTTGAATTTGGAATTTGGAAGGTGTTATGTTATTAAAGTTGGTGTTATAATGTGGTAATGGTTTAGTGGTATGTGTACATGGCTGTTGAACTGGAGGTGTTAGGTTCGATTGTTGGGTGAAACGATGGTTCTGTCAGCAATCTTTGATTCTATCAGTTAAACCTAATTAAATAATTAAAACAAATTAACTCTAGAACAACCTTTTTTGTGCGCCTAAATCAGATATCAGTTACGGCTTTTCATAGCCAAAGTCTCTCATGGAAAAAAAGTGGTCAAATCACAGTCAAGATGAAAATTTTGAATGACAATTTTTCACACCTAATTCTTTAACAAACACTATAAAAATAATCCTAACGCCACCCAAATCCATCCAATTAAACCTTAAACGAATAAGAGATGGCACCATGATCTAAATCATGATAACCTATACCGCTGGGTAAAACAAAAGTCGACGAACAATGTTTCGATACATAAATCAAAATAATTAAAGGCAAGTTGGTCGGCATGGCAATTACTCGGGCTCGCCGCGGCTCCCATAAAATTACCTGCAACCGGGAAATATTAGAGTTTCATTTGAACAGATAGCGATTCTTAATGCTCCAACTATAATATGAATGGGTTTGACCACGATTGTTTCTTGAAACCGATTAAAAATGGTATTGAGGTGTTTTAGTGGAGGGAAATTATCTTTTATTAGCTGGGCTGGGTTTTTATCGCCATTTATAAATGTATGGAGAAATACTTAATCTTTTATAAGGTGTGAATTGATATTTATAAATGTTATATACCTTATAGTTTTACTGTCATGGTTGTATTTTGTTTTACATTAGTTTTATTTCAATGTGTAGTGTTCGTGTAAATCAATGATATCAATACACACATCAAAAGTGTCTAGGGATCAAGCATTTTTATGCGGATTTCTTGAGATTGAGATGTGGCTTTGTAATAAATTTATGATTTTATAAATTTATATGGATCCTTTTTGGTGCATTTCATAATTTGAATCAGGAACTGTGAATCAAATTCGAGTAAAAGATGAAAATCAGCTGTCAATATTTTCCCTATAAAAACATACATCGCATTGAAGACATTATTAGTGCTACTGTTTCCCTACTACTGATTAAAACCAACGTTATTATGGAGCGGCGACGTCATTTAAGCAGGGAAGAAATGCTCAGAGCCGTGGGAATGATAGAAGCTGGTTCCCGGCAACGTACTGTGGCTTTAGCTCTGAATACAAGTCAGAGTGTTATCTGTCGACTTTGGACACGTTACCGAAGCACTGGTACCGTGGCTGAGCGCCATGGAGGACGGTATCGCTGCACCACACGGAGACAAGACCGATACATTCAAATCTTAACTCGAAGAGCTCCAACAATAACCGCCATGATGTTAGCCGTGCGGCTTCATCACTCTTCAGGGAACTTAATTAGCGACCAAACAGTCAGAAACCGCTTGCATGAAGTGAACCTTCATTCCCGAAGACCGCTACGGGTACCACCTATAGCAATGCACAATCGTAGGATTCGATATCAATGGGCTCTTGAACACAGAAATTGGGCAGAAGAACAATGGCGTTTCGTGTGCTTTTCTGATGAGTCTCGTTTTGGTATGAGACCGGATACAAGACGTATACGACACTGGAGAACCCCTGGACGCCAACAGCGATTAAAATCCTGCCAGGAAGTCCATCCTTATAGTGGTGGAACCATCATGGTATGGGCGGGTATTTGGATCGGCGGAAGAACTGAGTTGATTTGGATCAGAGGCAACCTCAACGCTCAAATTTATGCTGAGACGATTGTATCAGACGTCATCGTTCCTCTACAAGTGCAAATCGGTCCCTTATTTCAGTTAATGCATGATAATGCACGACCGCACACCGCAAGAGTTGTAAGACAGACTCTCGCCGCAGCTAACATCAATGTCCTGCCCTGGCCTGCTCAGTCGCCAGACTTGAACCCGATTGAGCATGCATGGGATATGCTACAGAGAAGAGCTCTGCCGAATATGGAGGGTATCCAGTCGCAAGAAGACCTTTTTTTGTTGTTGCAACGAACATGGGCGGCCATTCCACAGCGTGATTTGGATGAACTCATTTTGAGTATGCCAAACCGATGTTCTTGTGTTGTTAGTGTTCGCGGTAGAAACACGGATTATTAATTGTTTAAGTTACCCAATAAAATTTTAAAGAAAACTGTTATTTCAGTCTTTTTTTCGAACTTTAATGTTAGTGGTTCAAATGTCAAAAATCCCTTTATTAGGAAAATGGCAAATTTCTTTATTAATGCAAAGGTGACTTGGTTTATCGTTACTGTGACAAACGAAAACACTTTATTTGATGAATCCTTAAAGAAAATTTTAATTAATATCAATCAGGAGAAAAGTTATTGCAAAAATATATGTTGATCCCTAGACACTTTTGATGTGTGTATATAGTTTTTCTTTTTAACCCCCGACGCAAAAAGAGGGGTGTTATAAGTTTGACGTGTCTGTGTGTGTGTGGCATCATAGCTCCCGAACGGATGAACCGATTTAAATTTAGTTTCTTTTGTATTAAAGGTTCCTACGTGCGAGTGTTCTTAAACATGTTTGATGAAAATCGGTCGACCCGTTTAAAATATTGGGGATTTGAAAGTAATTGTGTTGGGGGTTTTTAAATTTTTAAATTTAAATGTTGTATATATTTCTATACTAATGGGCTTTTCTCAAAAACTGTAGGCTGTAATTAGATTACACATACAAATAGTACAGACAGAGACAGAGACACAACCAAGAATTATAATATTTCTAAATTATAAAGTACTAGCAGCGCCCCGCGGTTTCACCCCCATAGTTCCCGTTCCCGTGGGAATACGGGGATAAAATATACAGCCCATAGCTTTCCTCGATAAATGGGCTATCTAACACTGAAATAATTTTTCAGTAGTTCCTGAGATTAGCGCGTTCAACCAAACAAACAAACTCTTCAGCTATATATTAGTATAGATTCTTAAATTACTCGTATGATTAGCACAAATGTTAGACATACATTAATATTAGATCATTCTAGCAACTCACATATTTTTTAAATTTAATCAAAAGAAAACCGTATAGATATATAAACTTAATATTTAAAATAGTTTTTTTTTTAATTTATTTATTGTCATAGGATTAACAGCTCTTTCACAATTTAAAAATATCGTACACAAAGAAACTGACAGTCAATGACAGATCCTTACTATTTAAACAAGTTATGTTTGACAACACCAAAATAAATAGAAAATGACATGAACAATTAATTGTTTGTAATATTAAATCGATAGCAAAACAAAAACTCGTTATTAAAAACAAACAAATAACATAAATTGCAAATATTTAACACAAATAATGGGTACATTGAACAAAAGTCTCAAAATTAATACGTTTTATTAATAAAGTTCATTACGTTGAGGTTTTTATTGATTACATTACGAACGTATAGTTTTCATAATACTGTTTATTTTTAATGAATGCGTTCGAAAATTTAATTAAAGGTTCATTGGATGACAATTGTCATATTCAATTGTATTGATATATCATTTTACTTTTATGAGTTTGTCTATACTTATATATTCCTTATATTGCAAATCTGGACAATTTGTTTGTTTGGTTGAACATGCTGATCTCAGGAACAACTAGTTTCAATAGTGTTGGATAACCTATTTATCGAGAAAGGCATAGAAAGATAGAAAACGGAGGCCAAAATCAGTTTTGGCCTCCGCTTTCAAAATTATAGATTTCATTTGGCAGAGTGGTCACCATGCCGGACTGCCATCCGTAAGGTTGCGGGTTCGATTCCCGAGCGGGGTGAATATTTGTGTGATCCACAAATGTTTATCTCGATCTGGGTGTGTGTGTGTATGAGTGTGTGTGTGAATGAGTGTGTGCGTAGTTTCTGATACCCTAGATACAAGCTTTGAGCTTAGTTAGGGGTCAGTTACTATAATGAGATGATGTAGTGAATAATTATGTTATGTTATGTTCGCCTCTTCAGGGAGGCCAAAACAAAATCTATAATTTTGCATTTAATTTAAAACGTAGCTATATTTCGGCTTTGGAAACTATTAGTTCACCTATAAACAAGATTAATTCACAATATAAGCGTCCAAATTTCGCGACATCCACAGATATATCAGTGCGATGCGATTTCCGTTGCTAATTGATTCGATTGCCGATTGCGTGTTCGGTTAACTTCGGTTATGTCCGGAAATGATGCCTCGAAACATTGCCTATCGAATACCTATCAACAATCACTTGAATCGATACCAATTAATGACACTCAGGACATTTCTGAGTTAATTACTAATTATAATAATAAGATTATAACGGTATATATGATTATTAATATCTGTATTAAAAGCAAGTATCAATTTGCGTTGATTGAAAATGGATTTAGGAGATTACTTCAAGGAATATGATCGTAGAAATACTTCTGATTTTGAAAGGGACAATATATTTTGCTTCAGAAAAGTTATAAAAGGGTTTGTATTCGAATGTCCACAACTCCATCAGACCTGTCTAATTTGAGTCCTTTCTATTATATCCAATAACTAGTACTTATAAAGAAAAGCTTTATCTTCTAAAGATGATAGGTAATCTAAACTCAAGCCCAAAGCTATTGTACGCCATGTACAAACCATTCAAGTAAATAAATTCAAAAAAAGAATAACACAGAACAAAACTAACAATAAATAGGCGTCCACCTAAATCTGGTTGGACCCCAATAATTCGTTCCAATTTATAAAAGAGATGTCATCATATTCTGAAACCATTGGAACGTCCATTTTGTTGGACGTTGATAAATAATTTCATTTCTTTACTCGAATGGTTTTTAAGGGCGTCTACAATATCGGATTTCGTTCAATCGTCAAAGTCATTTTTTTTGGTAAATAAGGTGTAGGGGAAGCTAGGGTATCGGGTATCGGGTAATTTTCAATGGATGTACAAAATATTAGTTTTACATTAACGATCACAAGATTGAGTAGGATTTGGCGAATGTTTTGGTGTAAAGTAATTCTTAAAATATAATGGATATCATGTCAAATTCAAATTCAAATGTATTTATTGCGAATAAAGGTTACAATATGGTAATAAACCAGCGCTGTACTGAACCTTCAGTACAGCAACAGCTGAAATGCCTCCTCTTGCTTCATTTGTTTAGTTTCTAAGTTTAAATGTGTGTTTGTTTTTTTTATGGGGCAATAAATGTTTTTTTACTTACTTACTTAATACAGTTAATACTTAAATTAGGAATCTCTTTATTCTACCTTACATGAGGCATGCAATATGTTATAGGTAGTTTTATAAATATTCATATCCATAAGTATGCAACTTAAACAATATTCATTAATACAAAAGTAACAAAATACAATCTTAATAAACAAAACAAATAACAATTGTGTATTCTATATAACTTGTATATTCTATTAAGCTTTCTTATTGACTATTTAGTATTTTTTTAATTTGATATAATATTCGATTTCCCATAAAAAATACGTTAGTTCTCTCTGTTATTTTTTTTTTTCAAGTTCATAGTAAAATATTATACAGTTATTCATACTGTTACAAAAGTTGTTCTGGCTCACAATGCGTACCCACCCAAAAACTTGAAGTAAAGAATCCTTTTAAAATATTACTCCAGTGTACAAAGGAAGTAAATCAAAGAATACGTAAAAATATCGCTTATATAATAATATATCACCGATATTTTTTCAAGAGAAAAGCATTTTTTTCGCACAAAATAATATGAAAGGTCGTGTAACCACAGAATAATATTGAGTTTGTAAAGCATTATTTTTTCTTCGAGAATAATGTGAGTTGTATTTCCCGGAATTTTGTTGAAAGTGAATATAATTTAGGTTTTCGATACGGAAAGAAATGGGTTGCTTTACCGTTTGTGATTTGCGTACGGCGGAACATTTGTATTAGTTTTTCTTTAAGTTTTGGAAGACATTTTCTCTTCGAGCTATTTCCTCTGTTCTATGAAAATCTAAAGCAGTTTTTATCTTTTGTTTCTTTTCCTAACAATGTCGAAAATGATAGAATTTCGTATTTTTTCTAGTTGTTTCAAGGTAACTTGGAATAGACGTTTCTTATTCGAGATATTGGGGATGTTATAAGTAGCTGATTCCACTGCAGAGATAAAGCATTCGTCGGGTTTGCACTAATAATTAACAGCATTTCAGCGTTTCCGTGCAATTACTATTATTATTCTTTCACGCAAATAAAAGTAGCAGTAGCAACAATTATGATCTCCGAATATTTTATTCCAATTCCTTTTAAAAAAGAAAAATAATACTATACACACTCAGCCGTCCTATATTGTGTCCATACATCAAACAAACAAAAATCGATCATAAAAAGACTCGAATTACATTCAATAAACCGATTAGTATCGAAATTCACAGTTCGAATATCGCAATTCGATTCTACTCGATTATTGTACGCTTAGCATCCTCTATTCGGATGACAATGTAATTGACATTACAGTCTTGTCCGGTCACTTGAAATTGAACTTTAACTGTTATGTAATAAGAACTAATTGAGATGTAAAAGTGATTTGTAAGCAATGACCAAAGTTTTGAATGGTTATAGAGATGGTGTTGGGTACAGATGTTAGTAAAGTTATAGTTCGCTTTGATTTGTGACCTTTTATGATATTTGGGGTCTGTTTTCGAGTTATAGCCTGTGTTTGTATCGTTTTAATGGTATTTGTGTAATTAAATTATGTTTATTAGTTTTTATTTATGGTTTTTGTTATCTCTCGTGAAAGTCACGAATTTGTTTATTTATTAAACATAGAGTTATTACGATATATCTAGATAAGCCCAGGCTTAAAACGGGTGTAATTTAGTACAAAAAAAATGCTTTTACTACGAAAATAGGCTAATACACGTTTTTTCCTTATTAAAACATAAGAATAATACCACATTTTGCTTGTTTAAACGTTATATAGCGTTTGTGTGTTCAACCGCGCTAAAATGCATCCAATTTAACTTTTCATGAGAGTCGTTATTTTTAAAACTTTTTTAATTTGCTTTGTACGTCAACGAGAACACCCTGTACACTTCAAAATGAAACATCAACGTTTTAATTGACATTTTCAGTGAAGAGTTACATACGAACACATCCTGTATTATGAACGTATACACGGTGTTTAAGTTTCACTATAGTTAAATTTAATTGGAGATTTTTTTAACCGATTTTGGAAAATAAATACTGGATTTTGCTGCTTTTGCGAAAATGATTGTTTGTATGTTTTGGGGTTTTTTGTTTAATTGCATCAATACGCAGTATACTCGTATATGTTGTTCTTTTGTAAACCAGTTTTGGAGGTTTTGTTAAATTAATCTGGAAAATATATTTTGCTGTTATGTTTGTATGTTTTTCTTTGAACATATTTTAAATTTAACTACACTGTTATGTGTGTTGGAAAATTATTTATTTAACAGATTTTATTCTTCAAAATGCTATATGTTTTATTTGATCAGTAATTTATTACAATTTCGTAGTGCTTGAATTCATTGTTTCTTTTTTACAATCATATTAGTTTGGTATTTTATTTTGCTTACAAACAAAATTAATTAAAATAAACTTTGTGATTTTAGTAAGTAGGTAACTCATATTGCAACTATTTTTATAGTCACACTAAGGGCCTATTTCACGACCTTCAAGTAAAGGTACTCACCAAGTAAAATTAGTTTTGTCTCTTTCTTACTTTATATCAAGTGACAAAGACAAAACATGTGAGTAGCTACTTAAAACCTTACTTGAAGATGGCGAAATAGGCTCTTAACCCTAACACTTATTTAACCACACAAACTCTAACAGGCTACGTGATCAATTAAGGCACAGAAGCTTATCAAACCAAGATATAGCCCATACAAGGACCAAACAATATCAATATTTGATTTACAACATGTCCCTATAAACTAATAAACTAACTACATTAAAACTATTGCACCTAAGGCTTAGTATAAACTGTGATTGAACGCGCGTTTAAGTGCAAGTTTGAAACCTCGAAACAATTTAACACAGCTTTCTATCTATCTATATGTATAAAACTCTTCCGTTACTGAGTGATGTACTGACTGACTGACAGACAACGCACAGCCGAAACTACTGATCGTAGAGAGATGAAATTTGGCACGTGTGTCTGTTGGGGGGAGTAGGAATAAGAGAGGATTCCCCCACCCAGGGGGAGAAAAGGAGGAAAAACCCAAATTCTACATTCATTATTCCACGCAGATGAAGTCGCAGGCAAAAGCTAGTGTTTACATAAGTCACATACACACGCATGCATTAGTTAATATTTTCAGAGTCTTAAAAATGAGATTTAAAAACGCAACTTATTTATATCGCAGTTGTCCAAACGCTATTCGTTGGAAATCCTAATGGTGGTCACCCTAATTTAGGGTAAGCTCGAGAGCCCTCGTTGGACATATATGAGCTGATGATGAAAACGACAGCCGCTGCGCTGTCTTGCGTTCTCAGCTATTCCTAAACTCCTTACGTTTTATCAGTGCGAAGCTTAAAACTTAATCTTCGCTTCAATTCGAATTTCAAACTCCAAACACGTGACGAAGAGTTCTCGCGATGTTCGCAAACATCGAATAGTCGATTCCGAGATATCGATAACTAGTTATATTATAGAATCGATTTTTCAAATCACGTTCCACCTACAAATTCGATGACACCCGCGCCAGATGCTATGTATATTGTATGTAAATATATGTACTGGCGCGGTATTAAAATGAGATAGAATTGCCGTTTATTTTAATAGTAGTATGGGTGGTTTGTGAGTATGTGATTGTGTATTGAAAAGGGTGAAGTTATTATATTATGTTTGGATATTTTTAGTTAAATAAATTACATAAAAAAATATGAAAATACGGATTTAATATGTAAGTACAAAAAATATCTGTATTTTTTTAATTAGAACAAAACATTGGTTGTTTCGATCATTTTAAACAACACTTATTCATTGTTTAAGGCACTAACTATCAGAGAACACTCTTTCTCATCAAGAATTTTATCAGCTAGAGAATAAAATGAAATAATAAAACAGCCACAAAACTTTCGAAATAAAACACCTATTTACCAAAAACCACATAATATCGCTCATAATACTCAAACTCACCTCTCTATATAATCCAATATCAGCGGTTTCACATACCGATTCGTATCATATTTGAATAATTCGATTCTGTTTATATGTTACAATAAAATAAGTTATATGTAGACCTACCCTTAAATTCGCACCATCCGTCCAAGGGATGTTATTCCTAAAATTGTGTTATGTTTTTTGCTTATTTTTTATATAATATTTTTGGGATTTAAGAGGAAAACGTGGGATGTTTAGAGATATCATGAACACGAGGTAGTTTGATTCGGATATATACAGTGAACTGGATATCGTTGGATGTGTGTTTATGAAGTGTGATATCACTATTGAAGGAGAGGCCTTTGAAGTTACCCTGACCTGTTTTATTTAATCATTTTCTTTCATTTTCTGTTCTGACCAATTCTAATTACCTTCTAACTAGGCCACTAGTATCTGATAATAACTTTGTATTTATGACAGTTTCTTTATATTTTACCATATTTTTGTCTTGTATTAATGTATGAACAACGTCTAAAACTGTTTGTACGAATGCATGTTTTGATCTATAAAACTACGCACCGAATTTTAAAATCATATATCAAATCTTCTTTAGTAATTCAACAAAAATTTACAGCCAAAGTTAGACTTCAATAGATTAGATTTCTTCATAAATCTAATATTAAAAAGACTTTGCCCTAACCTTCTAGAATGTCCTCGTAAAATCCGTAGAACCTTCCAGAATGTCTACTGGTATTCAAGTTGTAATTACTGAGTGACCCCAATATAAGTTGCATCAAGTCACTACTGAAATGATTTCCCAAAGCGCAGCTCGCATTAAACTTTGATTGAGAGATAATGTCTAACTCGACTACTTCGATGGATAACTTGTTTTAATCCAAAAATAGGTTTATAGGATAGTTATTATAGATTTATTAACATCTATGCCGTTGAAATAATGATGATAATAGATACTGTATAGTTTAAAAATCATGGCTCTTTATCTACTATATAAAAATAAGTCGGGTTTTCCTTCCTGACGCTATAACTCCAGAACGCACGAACCGATTTCCACGGTTTTGCATTCGTTGGAAAGGTCTCGGGCTCCGTGAGGTTTATAGCAAATTCAGGAATCACCACGAGATCGGGATCGGGAACTACGCGTGTGAAACCGCGGGGCATAGCTAGTCACGTATAAAATTATTAACTTCGCCAATCAGATCGTAAAGGCTAAAAAAATAATAGTTTTTGTTGCCAATGTGGGAGGGGTTTTGACTTAGGACGGGCTTAGGACTTTTGTAAATATATCTTTTGTATTATGTCCCTTTGTTTTAAATAAAGAGGACCCTATTTGTCTGATACAAAACTTTACGATGTATTCAAGAGGTCGAATTGTAACTTCGATTTCCACTCATTTGCTCTATTAACATAACCCACTCCAGACACAAACATACAAAAGCTAACACAACCTTTAAAAAATCTATAAAACATTTTCACTAAAAGATACAAAACAAACCACCGATCACTCGACTACAAAGGTTATTAATACAATATTATAACACTTCAAAGATCTCCAAGTTATTGTTTCATTTCAAAATATATATCTATAAAATATGTATTAGAAAAGGCAAAAGGGCCGGCCTGTTCCCAGTGAGTCGGGCTCAATCGGGTCTGTTAAATGGAGCGAAAAATACCATCTGACCACCGGCGGGTCTCTGGACTTGATCCACGACCACTTTACTTATATTGCTGAGTTTTGGAAACAGATAACTTATATTTAACATTTGTTTTTGTTGGACATAAAACATTAAGTTACCGATCTTCTGATAGGTAGTATACCATTTTTTATAAATACTAGGTGACTTGAAAGACGTCGTCTGTTCCAATTAATAGTTACGTAAACCGCTATGCTTGTGTTACAAAAATGTTTCCTCATAATAATTAATAGTTGCAATATTAATATAACATAATACAATATAATATAACACCAATATTGTCTCTGTGTAACGTTTTTCCTTATACACTTTAAAACTATACAACAGATATCTCCAATCCAGTTTCATTGGAACTCCGGAAATACAAAGATCCTAGATTTAGACCACAAAAACAAAATATCTCCTATCTTCTTAGCAAAAGTTAGAAATAATTAAAAAGAAACCCTAACTTAAAAAGTAGGTGTAAATTAAATCCACCAAATCGTCCGCTAAATAAAGCAAGCCAGCCTCTCTTTGTTACTGAGTTTAACCACAAAAGTTTCGGCCGAGTACTATAACTAAAGTCGTAACGTTATAGTGAATTAATTCCTTCCTCCAAGAGAGTTTTCTTGGACAATTTCTACAAGAAATATTTGAATTTCACTTGAATTTTGGAGGCTGTTTGTTGGGAACTTGATTCATTTTGAGTTTTATGACGATCTTTGGGCTGAGTGGACGCAATGGTAGGTATTGAAATGGACTGTTGTGGGTTCGATTGCAACATGGTTAAGAAAATATATTGGACTTCAAATTTTTGTTGATTTATTAACGTGTTAATCTCGAGTAGTGAAAAGCATATATTATATATGCTATTAATAACTCTAAATTTATTTTGGACATATGTATGTGTACGATTTCAAATTGCAATCAGCACCAGCTACCAGCCCCCCTAGCATGACTGTGCGTGACAAAATATATAGACACCTCGAAATAATATCGATTTCGCGAGCATGACCAAATGAATTATGGCGTGGTACTATATGAAAAATTAAATATGGCGGCTATATTTATTATATTTTGACAGTTAGAAGTCAATAAATAGCTATATCGATTTCGCGAGCATAACCAAATTCATAAAATTAATCACGGGGTAAAATTCAATATGGCGGGTATTTTTATCAAATTTTGACATTTGGATTTCAATAAATCGCTGTATCTATCGCGTTTTGGAAGTCATGCTAGCCTAGCTGGTGTGTCAAAACATGAAAGTTATATTATTTACATTAGTATTTCAGAACGTATTTTACAATCACGAATTCTGCAATATTAGTACTCCTTACTTATATACACGTAACAAAACACGGCACAACTTATCTAAAATAATCCTAGTTAAGTAATAAGACTTCTAACTCTACTGCAACAACTCGTAACACTAACATACCGTAACATAAAACTATAATAATAAATGATAATGTGTTTACGTAACTTTCGTCTCCAATAAACATATTATATCATGAACTGACAGACTATCAACTCGGCTATTACCTTTAACTATCATAGGAATACCTCTTAACGACTAATCTGACCTCCAGCCTCATAACTTGTCGCATAACACAATAACACGGCGATAAACACACGATGAGCCTATAGGGTGCGGTTGTGTTGATAGCGGAAAAATTGATGGGAGACTTTTAATTATTTATTGTGATGTACTAGACTTGAAAAATTGTTTGACTTGGTTTGAGCTTTGTGTTGATAGATCAGTCAGTCAGTCAGTGTAATGAGTCTTTGTTTGGTTTCTATTAAAGAGTACTTTTCTATATAAGTAACGACCCCGATGGCAGAGTGGTCACCATGCCAGGACTGCCATCCGTAAGGTTGCGGGTTCGATTTCCGTGCGGGGTGAATATTTGTGTGAACCACAAATGTTTGTCTCGGTCTGGGTGTGTGTGTGAATGAGTGTGTGCGTAGTTTCTGATACCCTAGATACAAGCTTCGAGCTTAGTTAGGGGTCAGTTACTATAATGAGATGATGGAGTGAATGATTATGTTACGTTATGTATGATAAGTTTTTATAGAAGTGTTCGAAAAATCCTTTTGAAATACACAAGTTATAGTACAACTGCAATGTACGTAGTAGCATTTTGGTAAATTAATTCAAATCGCGCAAATATTGCGACGACGCGAATGGAAAGGAAAGAATAGCAAAAACTCGTGAATCGGTACTCGTGTTTTAATATGGAAGTTTTTTGAATACAAACACAAGCGCATAAATAATAAAGTTAATTTTACTTCTTCATTAGAAGTAAGAAAACTTGACAAAAATGTGTTGTGTTTTATGAGTCACGTTTAAGGGTCTTATTAAGAACTATAAATTGAAGTTTTCTTAACAAATATCTTTGAATTTATAGTAAAAAAAACCACCAAAGTGTAAGAACTTAAAATATTAGGTACTTACATCCGTTTATGCGCCTAATATTTTAATTATTGAGCCTCAATCTTTTCTGTGCCGGTGACAGCATCGATACCATCGCATCTTTAGGTTGTTAGTTTATTAAAAACTAGCAGCGCCACGCGGTTCCACCCGCGTAGTTCCCGTTCCCGTGTGAATACAGGGATAACTTGAAACTTGAACTTGAAGATTACCCCTTACAATTTAACAAATATACAAACACACAAACTATGCTTCTTTATAATATTAGTATAGATGTATCCAAATGACATTAAAGTCGAAATGACATTAGTAGCTTCGAATTTTGACCCCCGGCACAGACAATAGTAGCTTCCAATTTTGCCCCCGAAAAGATTATGGCACAGTACATCCATTTTCACATTTACTTCAAACCATAAACCAGAAATCGCTATTCGACGCTACCATAGCACACCTCAATATCCCAAAAATATAACAAATACGATAGCCTTGCAATAGTTTATCCATTTTCACCACGTGCGCTCGGTAACTGCTTTCCGATTGGTCCGGAATCAGAGTAAGAAGGGGCTTCTAACGAGTATGTGTCTGGATTTCATATCACTGATGATGTGCCTCAGATATACTGCTGTATCCATATACTGGTGTATTTTGGGTATTAAACTTTGCGGAGTGAAGTGTGTTCCACTAAAATGTTTTGAACGTTTAGATTTTGATTTGGAAGTTTATGGTCTGTGATTTTAAGGTGTTGCAGTTAATGTTGTATGTTTATCTTTGTTGGTTTTAGTACATAATATATTGCCTTGTTGGAGCAATTAGTTTCTCAAGGGTATCAGAAACTATGCATACCTACACTCATTCATACATACTCAGACTATGGTAAAGAATATTATCTACAATTCTATAATAATAGCAATTAATAGAAGAAGTTTATGTACCATATTTCTTATACCAACATAATTAAGGTTTATTAGAATAGGATAAAATTGTATCGCGCGCCTAAACGAAAAAGCAAGTAACTCAAAAATGTGTAATGTATTTTGATCAATCCAACATCCAAATTCTTTGACATTTATATCCAAAGTTCTTATTTCAAAAACCAGTTAACAACAGTAGTGTCGCAGAGACAGTTCACTTCACAGATAGGTTTTCGCAAAAACTCAGGTGGCAGAGAGTAGCCGTGCATACGTTCCTCGCGACACATACACAAAGCGACTAAATTGGAAACGTCGCGTTGCACGCAGACGTGTTATTTGTTACCTAACTACGTGGGCTAAGATGGGAGTACTAGCGACTTGGATTTGCATTGTTATTGGGTTTTAAATAGGGGTTTTGAACTGTATCTTCATTCTTAAACTGTATATTTATTTTTCTATTTAATTCGTGTTAGCTTGAAAGAAATGCTGGTTTTTTCGTAATATAATTGCGGCATGTATGAAACTAAGGGTGAATACGTTTATGTTGTTTCGCAGAATAAATGGTGGGTATCATAGTATGGTGTTGAATAAGAAGCAGCACTATATAACAAAGTCCTTGCTTGTATTGCCACGCTTTGATAGTTTGTGTGGGATCTCAAACCCAAGTGCCAGGAGCCGCTCGAGTTACATTTCTATTCAAATTTTGTACCACTTTTTTTTTTCAACCCACATTGTCCCACAGCTGGGCAAAGGTCTCCTTCAGATATCTCCAACTCTCCCGAATCTTCGCAGCCCCCCACCACCTACTGTCGAATTATTAATTATTAATTTGTACCACTACTGGGTAAAATATTTCCAACTGCCCTTTTCGTCGTCTGTCTGTCACCAACCTGCCGAGACCTGCTGATACCAATGGTAAGAAAATCATCTCACTAAAGACAAGATTTGACAAACGCTTTTTCGACTGACCTCAACATCTCCTACCTTCAAAACCACTTCTTTCTTTAGTTAACAAACCTTCAAGAAGCTAACTTTGTTTAGCTTATAAACAAGCTAATCGCTAACATTTGAGCCAGCCTACAAGAAACATCGCGACGCTTTCAAACTAGAAACTAGGAGTGAAAAATGTCCCCCCGTTGTTCTCCTTCGCTTAGACAGAAAGGAAGTTTTGTTTTGTATTTCTCAACACAAACAATTACTATTCAGTTTAAAGGTTATTCAATATTGTTATTTTATGGAATTGTTCGTGCATTTTGAATAATAATTGTCTGTTATTAGTAAACCGTGGAAGAATATGGACCGAATTCTTTTATCATAATCTCTGCTACAAGGATATTTGGTGTTGTAAAGTAGTAGTGTTGCCGTGGGCCGTTGTCCGAAAATAAATCTCTCTAATTTAGGTATCTATCTGCATGCTACGATATTTTATAACGACTGTCAATGAAGTTAGCACGACAACCGGGACCAATGTTCAAGTATATAGTATATAGTTCAAAATTTGGTAGAACTACACAAAATAGTTATTATTTCTGAGTAAATCTATATAAAATTTTAATCTAACTAAAACACCTTTTTACGTTACAACATAACATAAAAACTAAATATCGACATTCAAAACATTCTAATCAAACAGAAACAGCTTTCAATAAACATTTTCAACGAGAAATTTCAATAAAAATATTTCTTAACATCAAAAAATATGCAGAAATAAATTCTTTACATCCGCATTCCTGTCAGATGCAGAATTCAATTTAAAGTAGTTTGATGGCTAATATAACTGGGCATGTGTTTATGTGTTTCGCTGGAAATGTGTGTTTGGAAACACATTATGTGTTTTGTGTTTCAAAGTGTGTTGTTTTGTATTTATTACAGTAATGTCTAACAAGGATTGCAGCATATTTTGTCATTGGACTTTTGTTCTGTTTATGATAGTAATCATTTTTATTTTATTTATTTTTCTAACACACTTTTAACACTCCTTTATCTTAACCAGCGGTTCTCAATCTTTCTTGGTAACGGAACCCTTTTGGAAAGCGATAGACTTGATGGAACCCTATTTGAAGTACACACATCGGCAAAATTAGAGGAACGTTAGTTCATTTGGTAAAATTTCGGAAATTTTATGGTTGAGGTGTTTTGTTTTTTTTCTGAATTCTCGCGGAACCCTTACAGGTGTGTCGCGGAACCCTAGGGTTCCGCGGAGCACACTTTGAGAAACGCTGATCTAAACCATAGCCGATCCACGAAAACCTCGTAGGGTTTATCTGGGTATCGGCGAGTCGCACATATTTTAGTTTTCGATAAATTGGAATTGTCACTAAGCTTATTTTTCGTTACATAGGTATCCTAAAAAATCACAAACACTACTTATTACACCCTTATTGGGTCAGTTACTTTAATGAGATGATGTAGTGAATGATTATGTTATGTTATATTAATTAACGTAATCTCAAAATACACATATCCCTATACCAAACCACAATTGGATTAAAAATAATCGAAAAAGTAGTTGACACCGTGTCTGTTACTCTGGAGGCGAGGAAATTAAATTTTGTGAGTTACGCCGCTTGTGTCCCCAGCGCTCGAGACGCCGGACCGACTAACGGGTATGGGGTAAGTTAGGTATGGAGTAAAACAATTTATATAATCTAGAATAGAGTTATATTTGGTAGTTATTGTTAGATATTTTATGTGGTTTTATAAAAGAGCGTTAAATCTCTTATCCTCTTCTATCTATAACTCTTCTAACTAATATTATAAATGCGAAAGTAACACTGTCTGTCTGTCTGTTACCCTTTTACGGCTAAACTACTGAACTGATTGACTTGAAATTTGGTACAGGGTTAGCATATGGTCCGGGAAAGAACATAGGATACTTTTTAGCCCGAAATTCCCACGGTAACGGGAGCTACGCGGGTGAAACCGCGGGGTGCTGCAAGTTATAAATAACTTCAAAAATAGATTCACAATTGACTAGAACTGTAATCGCCCGAACGTCATAAACTAATTTATTATTCAACTGCTTGGCAGTTAAATAATAGCCTGCCAAACCTGAATACCCGGGTTCAATTACCCAGACTCAGTGGTCAAGCGATGAATTTTTGCTATTTTACGAATATGGAATTTTTCAAAGAGTTACAAAACGTTTATAGACATGCGTGTTAATATCATCAGTAAAAGAGAATCTTTGTCCTGCAGTAGCACAGAACAAATACCCTTTGTTAATTTATTTGTATTTAAAACTTAATTAATACGTTCTAAATCACCTCTACTATTTACTTAGCTATACAGCCCCGCATCACCAAAAACCACTGAAAATTCATGAAAATAACTAAAACACTAAATCCCAGAGCGGATCAAACTATTGTCCGTTAAACCGTTTGATCAAACAGAATAAATAATTGAATTCTTCACCAAAAATTATCAAACAAAATGTCAGACCCACACGAATTATTTTAAAGCCTAATTTAATTAAATTCAACCAACACCAGATGAACGGTTTCATGCAATTCAAACAATTACCGGTTTACCGCAATTCGTATAATCTATTTTCTGAAATTAATCGAAACTGTTTTGCCTAGCCGGTCTATTTGCGTGCCCTGGCGCCAAATAGATATTTTACTAATCGAGTATTCTACTAAGTAAGTATGGTAGATGTTTAATCAATGACTTAGGCTCTAAACGTTGGACCAATTTATATGGAAAATTTTGAAGGTTCGTTTGGAGTTTATTGTTTTTGTTTTGAATTGTAAATGTTAATTATTTAGGAATAGCTGTGTTTTAAATTTTATCGCTTAAGAACGAGGTAATCCAATTGAATCTGTGTATGTTACAGTAAGGACAAGTTGGTATAAAAGAAAATTTTGATAAATCTATGGGATAATTGGAACCATGCAAAGCCAGGGCGCCTGCAACGGACTTAGGCTTCTTAAGCCTTGCTTTTATCACAAGAATCAATTTGACAGACAGAATTTTTCAACAAATAGTTCCAAATTCAAATCTAACAAGAAAAAACCTTTCAAGTAATTACTCCATCTTTTGAATTTAGAAACAAACTAATCAGTAAAATGCATGCGGTGAGGACATGCCCGGTTCTACCGATATTTGTGTTTGACCAGCCCGGTTAACCGGTGTGCGGACCGTATCGAATGACCGTGTAATTGTTGAAATGTTAGACCCGCCATTGTTTTCTAATCAATTTATACATCAGTTTGTTTATAATAGAATAGAATAGTATAATGTTTAGGACAACAAACTATTGGAATAATTATATGAAACGGTAATATTATAATGATTGATATAATGTGTAGGCATTGTTTGATTATAGCCGGGTGAATATATTGACTAGGGTTAGCTATAATTATTGAAATAACATTGTTAGCTGAGGCTGTTTGTTAGATCACTCGATTCACTTGACACAAGGGTTTTTAAAGGTGTTTTTGACGACATTTATTTCAGAAACTGTTATATTCTGTACTTCTTCCTTAATCTAATTGGCATACATCATCAAATCAGCAATTGAACATCGACTTCTAAAGCGACCGATCACACGCGCTTTGCGTTTATGATTTTAATAATTTTAACTCAAGTCGTTATTTACTTTGCATCGCATGTCCCATAAACAACATTCACTAACCATGAAATATTTAATACAATTTTCAAACTAGACAACCTAAAAGGAAACCTATTCCAATAAATCTTTTAAGACAAGACATTATTCTATTAGTGAACTGGTCGGCCATTTTGTTTGACCTTGAGACAGAGACTAACCTTAAAATAAATAATGACTTCAGGAGTTGTGTAAGTCAAGAATTCACGAAGTACTTGTATTAAGGTGCGGGTACATTACAGCATTGGCTTGTAATGAGGTAGCGAATGTTACATTACAGGTAGAAGCTCGGAAAATATACAGAAGTGCAAGCAAGCATTCTAGAGAGCTTGATCAAGCCCAGTAATTATTGTTCAATTTACAAAACATTGTTACCTAGAATAATCGTTTAAATGTTCATACTGATATTGGGCTTTATGCTTGACTCTATTCGTTGTTCAGTTCGCTGTCATGTTGTAATTACAATTCACAAATGTATCTACAAAGAACCGTTAGCTTAGCTGTATGCCGACACGCAGGCGACGCAGGCCGCGCAGGGCAGAGCAGACACGTGCGATGCAGCGTCCAGCAATAGCGAAAATGTTACAATAAGTTGTAATGCTCCAGGAAATACTAGTCTATACTCTCCTTAAGGATTGCGTGATTTAGGAACAGTTACGAATACCGTAACAACAATGAACCAATATTCTTAACTAACGAACCATGAACATACAATTTGAGAACGTTTCCATCCGTTTAACAGATGGTGACGATTCTGAACTGATTACACGCCAATTTCACCCTTATTGCTTGAGTAGAAAACGTTAATTTTGGAAAAAATATTTTGCTTTCTTATTATATTGGGTAATGGATCTTACGAATCGGTAGATTTAGCGTTTAATTAAATATGTTACGAGTAAAATAAAATCTTAGTTCACGTGTGATTCTGATACAAGCCTAGTAGCTGCTACATGAGGATAATCATCTTGTTTTTTCAAAAAATTACGTCGGGTATGAGACCTTCTCTGATGTTCTATATTTATTTTGCAAAGGACTTGAATCCACACCCCTTTGCGTGAGAATTCGATACAATATAAATAAAAATTGAAAAGTATCTGCCTGCCATCATCATACATATCTCACTACACTGAAAGGCGTCTCTCTTCAAAGTCAAAGTCAAAAATCATTTATTCAGTTTTGGCCTCAATGAGAGACTTGTGAACAAAGTCAAGGTCAAAAATCATTTATTCAGTTTTTGCCTCAATGAGGCACTTATGAACGTCAATGTATGTACCATATATGATATTGGAACAGTGAGACTAAATAATACATGAAAATAAAATACACATATACCACAAAATAGTACAACAACAACTAGCCCAAACGGAAACCACAAACAGTCACAATTCAGTCAAGGTTTAGAGGTATTTAATGTGAGCGCTAATCATTGGTTAGTAGTGACATGTACACACATTGACCTAATGATAATTAGGAAAATATACCTATGTTAGATGAAGTTCTAATTACTTAAAAGAATACTTAACGTAACTTATCTAAAATTTACTATCCATTAAGATACAGGTTATTTCTAGTTAAGGGGACAGGGAATCTACATTTAAAAAAAACTGTACAATTTATATTGAGTGTTTAACACATTGTAACTTGATTTTTTGAAAAATAAACAATTATTATTATAAACAATTAAATTATTATTATTAATCATAATCGTGAAGTTTATACATTATATTTATGCACAAAATGTAGTTATAAAGTATCTATATTTTAAATAAAAGATATCGAACTGTAAGAGCCCAATGCAGGGTAAAGACCTTTCTTTCACTCAAGATATCAGTTCAGTGAGGAGGAATAAGTATAATTAGGTACTACGCTTGATGCCTAGAACAAAGTTTATGAAAAATCAATTTAAAACTGCTGGGAATTTATTTATTAATAAATCCTTATATTATATCTACCTTTGATTTAAACGAATGCGAGCTAATACTGAATTTATTACTTCTTTTATACCAGTTTTCTTTCAAGATAAAAAAGACAAGCAAAGAAAAAGGTACCAAAGGCAAAACTCATTTGTTTAAATGAATTTATACTTGACTAGCTGTGCCGCGCGGTTTCACTCACGTATATCACAATCCCGTCGGAATCCTTTCTTAGCGGATGCCTACATCATAACATCTACCTGCATGCCAAATTTCAGCTCGATTCGTCCAGTGGTTTGGGCTGTGCGTTGATAGATCACTGTGAGTCAATCAGTCAGTCAGTCAGTCAGTCACCTTTAAGTTATATTTAGATTATGAATTCTATTTATTCACGTCACAAAAGCTTTGAATACTGCAAAACTGTACTACATATCGACAAATATGTTTTATTTGTTAGCACGTAATAAAATTTAATTAATATAGTGCCATATTACAAAGGTATTCCGTATTCATTTACATCGCAGTATTTTCGTAGAATAATCAGGAGAATTTAATGTGATTAATATTTATTAATACTGAGAATATGTTTTATTAAAATTTATTTTTATTGTTTGCGTTGTATACCTACATGGAGGTCGCGAGAATTTAATTGTAAACCTAAATAAACGCCATGGAGGTGGTGGGAATAAAATTATGGAGGTCTGGGAAGGACCCGCCTGAAAACATCTACGAATAAATTCTAAGTTCGAATGTGAAGTCGACCAACACGCACTTGGCCAGCGTGGTTGATTTTAAAATTTTGAATTTGGAAAGTGACGTAATCTCTGACAGACATAGCAGGATTCCTTTTTTAAATCAAACCAACACTTTCCAAATGACAGTAAAATTCCTCAACCATCGACGGTCTCATAAAACAAATAATATCTGAAAATACGTCCATTACCAGAAAATGGAAAAAGTATTTCAATCGTAAATGTATTAGTGACGCGTAAAGATCCAATATGTCGTTCAAACTATCATTTGATAGAAGAAAAAATAGATTTCTATTCGATTAGTAGAAGAAAAGTGAGATTGAAGGCTTTCAGGGTCATTTTTGTTAGCAATCGATCGAATTAACTTATTTGTATTGAAATACGGGACTTATTGTTTATTTATTAAGAACTTCAGTGAAATTATTCTTAAAACTATTGAACTACACAAAATACAAAATCTTATAGATTGCTAATATCGCAAAAAAGATTAATGTGAAGAATAAGGCACCTGCCAGTTCAAGAAAGTTTTTTAGTTCAAATCTACATTCCTGAAATGTGGACAAGCGAATACATACAACAAAATATACGAGAAGCACACTCACATTCTAGTTATTTACCGAAAAAAGAGATGTATTTTTCCAAGTAAAAAGCTTTGCCATTACACTAAAATGAGTGGCATTACTCCATCACTATGACTTAGTCAAACACGGCCGTAAAACCACGTCAAAAAACTTTCCCCGAACCACTGACCCTGACAAAATAGTAGCCAAATGTTTTTTCCTCCTGCAATTAACCCTAGTAAGCACCTATCGTGAACACGCCGGACTGAGTTATGTTTTAACTGGGCTATAATTTAGTGGGTCATAACGACCAACCTTAGTGATTCATTAACACTGCTCAGTAGTTATGACACCCCATTAGCTCTTTATGGCCTCAGAAGAATGTAAAATAAATAAGTATGTGGTTAACGTTCACGTTTATATCTTAATTTTTTGTTGACTTTACCATTTATTTCTTGGTGTTCGTACATTATTTACGTACGTTCCAATTTTAGAAAAAGCTACATTCGAAATTCAATATTTGAAATTGAAATTCTGGTGCAACCGCATTTCATTTGACGATTTAAAGGTTCGAATATGCCCTTTTGAAATTGGAATTCGAATTTTAGCTGACGCCGCAAAGAGGTTTATATCATATAAAAATATTCCAAATCCTTTAAATAAAAAAGTTTAATACAAATTACAAAACAAATTAGTTTAAGGGTTTATCAGTACTAAGTACATAAAGATCATTTTGTAAGCTCATCCCTCATTTTAATTCATGAATTGCGGCGTTTCGTGAATGAATGATTATAAAGGTTAAACAAAATAAGTATTTACTTATCTCAAAAATACAGTATAATTTAAAGTTAACACATTAAAAAGAGAATTACGCCGCAAAATAAATTGTAAACTCTGTCATTTCTCTTTAATTTACCAATTCAACCGAACACGCATAATAAAATATAATTTA
Source organism: Timandra comae (assembly GCA_958496195.1). Lineage (NCBI taxonomy): Eukaryota > Metazoa > Arthropoda > Insecta > Lepidoptera > Geometridae > Timandra > Timandra comae. Next base: position 8,403,466 of record OY292370.1, read on the forward strand.
TATTCTTTGTTTCAGATGTATCGTCATTCGTATAAACGCAAATGAAACACGGTATTTAAAAGTAAAGTCATGAATAGTTCTATATTTAAAATTTAAAGTTTTAAAATATCTGTTATGTCACGGACGGTGATTGGTTGATAGTGATATTAGTGGTGTTGATAGTGATAGTTGGTGGTGGTGATAGTGATGTTCGAGTGATAGTTAGCAACATGGTGCCGGCGCTCCGTCGGCTGGTGGTCACGGCTGCGGTGCTCGCCGCTGGACTATTCGCCAGAGCTGCTAAAAATGGTAAGTCTTTTTATTTTTTATCTATTCTAGGAATATACAATATACATGATGTTATTTTGTACCTGCTGGTACTGTCTATAGGGAATGTGTATTAAAAACAACATGCCATCAACAAAAAAACATGTTTGTATTTTACTTACCTTTGTATGTATTAGCAATAAATGGATTTTTATTTGTATTTAATTTTTATTTTATGTCATCTCTATCCAAATTCACTTGCCTATTGTGATCCGAATCAACTGATTACAAAAAGTTCTTGGTCGATTCGAACCACGGTACAAAAGGATTCTAAAAAGAGCTCTTTATGGAGCACAGAGCTCTTCCGCATCGAATTTAAAGCTGGCTCTTGGGCGTTTTTGGGCCTAAAGACTTTGGTATAGAGAAGATTTTGAAGACTTTCATATTAATTTAGTTGATATGTAAAAATTATGTCAATGAACCATTATTGGATATTCAAGCAATTTTAATAACGCATTTTTAATATTGCACTCTATTCCATCAAAATAAAGTTGTAAATACGAACAAAAGTTGAACATTAAATAACACTAAAACGTATCGAATGAAACGCTGTAAAATGTTTTATCATGATACGAATTCCGATTTAAATCCTGTGCTGTTACAAAATACTATCATCGCAAAACAAAAATGGCCAATGATATTCGAGGATTTGTCCGAATGTCCATCGCACTGGCGTTATCGAAAAACTATAAAATAAAACAAAAAGTCAGTTTTCATTTCTATATCGACGTAACGTCAGTTTGAAACTTTGAACCAACAATGAAAGGATTGCGAGGTTTTACTCGTCTTAAAGATGAATCCGAAGTTTATGAATGAAAATATCACTATTTTGTGGTCTTCGTTTTGGGAATGTTCGGTTTTTGAATTTGTGTCTCGTTCATTCTTTTATTATTCTTGTAAAATATTTTTTCTTTTTTTATATTTTTACCAGTTAAGTCGACTGTCTTTTCCTTATACCAATAATGAATACAAAAAATAATAGGAAGGACACTTTTTAGGAGAATTTTCCACAGTAAGAGCAAATTCAATTAGCTTTCTTCAAATACTACTTGATATCACCTTTATGATAACCCGTAACTTGTTCATGAATAAAGTCATAATTAGAAAGCTCTACCCGTCTTTTTTCGATTTCCATTCCACAATAACAGTCATGTTATAACGAAAGAAGAACTGATGAAGGCAACAACCGCTGATGTATAAGAGAAGCTGTTCTAAAACCGTTTTTATTATTTTTACCTGTCCCATTATCTATAATAATATCTTGCAAGCCATTTTTGACCACTACTGGTTATCCGATTGAGCTGGAATTTGGTATATGTAAGTCCCATGACAATGCGATAAAAGCTAAAAAAACCTTGTTTTTTAAAAGGTTTTTTCAAGTCTTAATTTTGGTCTAACTAATAGATTCTTTTCATTCCATTTTCAAATAAAAGAATCTTTATTAAAAAATATTAATGCCAAAAACAAAAAAAAACCTGTTCCCGCGGGTGTCGTGTCACCGATGAGCGCTTGAATCGCTGCTTTGCATACAACTATTACCGCTGATTTCACCGTCCACCACCCAAGGGAATCCAGCGACATTTCCCTCTCATCCCGTTTTTATCTAGCGATGAAAGTGCTATAGTTACATTTGCATTCTAAAATTTGTGCTGTGTACTCGTTGTATCGCACGCTGTGCTATTTGGATAACACGCTCGTTATGATTGTAACTAAGTTTTATAAGCCATTGTTACGAAAATAAATTCTAAGTATGTACTATAGTAAAAATTAAGGTTGAGTCTAAATATTTGAAGTAAAAAATAATTTTTGTTTAGTCAAATACGGTAAATTGTAAATGTGTAGGGTAAAAATAAAGTTGTATAAAGTAAAATATGGTAACTGGATGGTCGTGATAAGAAACAATGAACGAAAAATTGTTATAAAATATTTTTTCTAAGTTAGAAATCACATGCGTTTGGCAAGTGCCGTGATTACACATTCGGTACCTACATTTTAAAAGTAAAATATTTGTTTCAAAAACATTAATTTGAAATCCAAGTAATTTTAACCTATTTTTTGTAACATGCTGAATGTCAGTTGACTTAGAATGGTTCCCTGCTATCTAGATCAACGCTCAAGTCACACTAACATCACACTAAGACCACTTGAAATGGATCAAGAGTAATAAACACGTGTGACACCGCGAGGCACAGCTATAATAAATATTAATTATTTACCAAAATAGTTAATTAATTTCATATTTAAAATTGTTTATTACTTGTAACGACCGCAATGCGACAAAGTACAGTCGGGTTATTAATATTTTTAACATATTTTACACCTCACATGCACAAAAACTGAACGTCACTTTATTTATGAATAAAATATCATTTTACTTGAAATTAAGTACGAATGCAGTTGCTTTGTTAATACAATTTATAGAGTGTTTGTAATGTGAATTATTCAAGTAAGTGTGGTACGTCCAGACGTACCACACTTACTTGAATAATTCACATTACACAACACAAACTTACGTATACCAAATATAAAACTAGTATGAAGTAATAAATAAATATTTAAAGTACTCTTGAGATCGATTTTAAAGTCAGTGGAGGGATTTCTAGAGCAAAGTGATCACGTACTGCCATACAATAGGACACGGGATCAATCCCCACCCCGAAAAAACTTAAAAAACAATCGAATTTGTAAGTTACACATGCTCATCTACCTATATCCCTTACAGTTTATATTTGTGGACTATTTGGGTACATCTATTTGGTCAACATGGTGTATTTTTGCCACACAAATAAACAAGTATATAATATATAACCGCTAAATTAGCTTAAACAACCAAGCAAACTAAATAAGATAATATAAAAGTTTTCAGCTTAATAAAATATTAACAAAAAAGAATAACAGCGTACTCAAAAACATAATTAAAACAGCACTTTAAATTTTAAAACAAAGTAACCAAAGAAAAACTTGCAACACATTAACACAATAACAACCTGAGTTGCATTTTATTCCGCGACTGTACTTTCCTTAAAAACATAAGTTTGTTTTGGCACTAACACGAAAAACTTGGCGCACTTATTCTAATGATTTATCTTTTCCATTCACGGGACTATTAAAGAGTCCCGGTCTTTTGGAAGGCTAGTATGGGGCCGAAGCCAACACACGGAAGCCCTTTGACATATTTAATCTTGTGTAAAGGATGCACAATCCGGCGACTATCCCTGTATAACACTATAAAATGCATCCAAGGACAGTCCCCGGTTCTGCTGGGACTATTGCAAATATATGGAAAACTACGACTGGGTTATGGGAATGGGATGTTTAATGGACTGGATATTGGGGAACTATGGGGACTATGACACCCGCCGATACAATGCTATAAACATGTACGAAGTGGCGGATGGAGACTTGCCAGCTCTATAACTGGGCCCCCCAAACAAGTCGCTCGAATCGCAACAAGGGGGCAACATGAAACGAGCGGCTTTGAGAGTGGAGTAGACGCCCTGGGTTTTAAACCGCGATCCACTGAGCCCGAGGGTCCAGCTTCATGCTAAGCCAACTCACCACTTACGTAACGCCTCTCACTCTCCGAGCACCAAAGTGCTCTCGCGGGCTCCACTCCGGCCGGCCAATGAAGGCAAGCACGGAGGTGGGGGACCTGTTCCCCGTCAGTGTTCACTCCGCCGGCCAGTGAAGGCAAGCGGAGGTGAGGAATGGTGACCTCCCCCGGGAGCGCGTCATGATTTATTATTATTAAGACAATTATTTAAGTGCTCACGCTGTTATTAAGTTAGTTACAAAATCTCCTGAATAAGCATTGTCTAATAATGTAGGGCGCTGTATTACACGCAGATTCTAGACGTTAATAGGGCCAAAGTTTAGGTATTGAAAACAAGATTAATCATGTAGTCATTAATCAACAGTTTGAGTAGTAAAACTATTAAAACAAAATTAAAGTCGTAGTTTACAAGTTCTAATCGTAAGTTGCTTCTTTATCTTATCGCTGTTGAATTTCGTTTCGATTTTTTCATATTTATAGTTTTAACTAACAGGGCCCCGCGATTTTACCCGCATAGTTCCCGCTCCCGTGAGAATGCAGGGTTACAATTTTACTAAAAACCTTTCCCTTGAATCACTCTATCTATTAAAAGAAACTGCATCGAAATCCGTTGCAAAGTTTAAGAGATCTGAGCATACATAGGGACAGACAGCGGGAAGCGACTTTGTTTTATACTATGTAGTGATAGTGAAATTCAAATCAACTCCAATTGTTAACATTCGTTTATTTCTTTTGTACAATAATTATATACGGGCTGAAACTGACAGCACTCAGAATTCTGACCCTCTAACAAAGTTTTCTAAGATTTAATTTAGACCAAACACTGCCAATATCAACACAGATTTTTCTCACAGATCAGTACCTCATTAACAATACCTGAATACCGCTAGGCACGTATCTACACCGTTACCCAATAACTTAAAAGAAAAAAAATACACCTCATACGGTTTCCAAATATCTAAAAAATAACAAACCTTATTTGTATTCTGAACAACACTCATAAAAATAACATTTATATATAAAAAAAATATTCGAATATAATAGGTACGTACCTATAAAGAGGTCAGGTACAGTAACTTGTAAAAGTACCCTTTGTAGTACCCGTATAGTAATATGCTTTTATTTTTATAAGTAAAATCCTTTGAAGTATAAGTGTTGGAGAAAGTTTTTGTGTTTTTATTTAATCTTTGTGTGTTAGAATGTAATAACCATTTTTATATATTTATGTAACTGCGGTATTTTGTGTAAGTATATGGCAAGTAGTTTTTTTAAATTCCTAATTATAGTGAAAGCTTTATTTAAAATTATAAGTTTGGGATATTCTAATTCTTTATAGATAGGTACATTATAAAACTTTTGTTAAAAGCTTCTAAGTTTAAAGTCATATTCTACAATAATTTTAAATTAGTTGTAAAGCTACCTCGTTGGCAACTTCAAAATGTTTGTACCTTAAATTCTTAATACCGTATTTACGTAACCGGTATTACCTAATTTACAATTACGGCAAACTTCAAAACAAGTTTTCTAAGTCAAGCCTCCAATTACGGGATTCACGATAGTCTCACTACAATTAACAATAGTCTCGGGATCTGGGTATACTTAACAGTACCGGGTACAACCGGTACAGTAGGATACGAAACCGGTACAGTAGGATACGAAACCGGTACTGTTGGGGTACCAGTTTCGTAGAATACGGGGATGAGAATGCACATTAAACGACTAATTACTGTAGGCCAATTCCATCGATAATGGAGCTAAGTGGTTTCGGACAAGACCACTAAAAGCTACTTTGGAATCCTAAAGAATTAACTCAAATGCGAATTGAATACGAGTACAATTTTTGATCAGCTTAATGGCGTTGCGATTTGCAAGGATTTGGGTTATCCGACTGTCTCTATACTTTAATCGGTACTTGTTGAAACGTTTGATTTTATATCTCACTTTTAACTTACATTAGTAGGTTTATCTGGAATCCGTAACTCAAAAATTATGAGGATATGTCGATGATAATCATATTACTTTGTGTAAAGTTTATTTTTCGTTCCAAATTGTGTACGGGTAGAAATGAGCTAAGTGCAAAAATATGTAAAGAGTCAAAAAAAATTACTAAAATAAAATTTGCGGTACACAAAAATACCAGATTCGGCTCACTCAGTCTGGACATCATCGTTACGATAAATCGCCCGTGAACCCGTACCCTTATAAAGCATAGTGCAGAACATAAAAACCTTGGAAATTACTGTATTACCGCTGTGTAAAGGCCAGACCACACACTCTGAGGGTAATTACATAACTCGACGGGTAAAACGCTGAAATCTCCCATTAAAGTGGGGCGGACCATGAATTTTTTCGACTAGATGACGTTTAAAGGGTGGCTTTATACGGCTTAAGTTGTGGCACATCCGGTGTGCACGCCGCTTAAGCGATATTGTCGGGTAATTGCGTTTGGACCATTTGTACCCGTAATACATTATTTTATGAATATTTTTATTTTATTTTAAATTGAATAGTTTTTTGTTGGGCTTGTTGGTGTCTCTACTATTCTTGTTTACTTTTTTTTCGTTTTTCCTCAGGGAGAAAGAGGGAAAAATAATGGTTGATCAATTTGCTGTAACGGGCTTACACTTCTACAGTTTGGTTTCTGTGCGTGCTGTAATATTTCTTGGTTAAACCAACTGTTATTCGTAGAGTTATGAGGACTCTAACTACCCGTAACTGTCGATGATATTAGTACGACAACCGAGACCGATTTCAAATTTGGAATGTTTGGGGAAGATCTTTGCTCTGCAGTTTGACAATATATAGGTTGATAAAAAAATAAATAAAAAAAATTGTATAAAAAATATTATAATATAATAAAAAATAATATATTCTAGCTATCTCAAAATTATGACATTTTAACTCTTCCATATGACTAAAACCATACTAAAATATAACATAAAACCAATTGTTTGTCTTCTGCAACAAACAGACAAATGAGAAAGTTTCAGAACGATCCTGAATTGGAAATGAGCCTCTTCGCACTTACCATTTGGCGCAGTGACATCTTCACATAAACTTTAATACTTGAATGTGGGGTATCTTTTATATATATTGTGTTCTTTCTTTGTATTCTTATTGTGTATATTGGAGTATAATTGATGGATGATATAGCTTAGTGGTAATAAGGTTGTCCTTGGTGGATGATGTAGCGGGTTCTATTTTAAAAAATACGTTTAGTTACACTTTTTTTTGGATTTAGAAGTTTAGGCATAACTAGCTGTACCCCGCGGTTTTTCCCGTGTAGTTCCCGTTTCCGTGAGAAATTGTGCTGAAAACCTTCCTCTTGATTCACTATCACTATCCATCTATTAAAAAAACTACTTCAAAATCCGTTGCGTGGTTATAAAGATTTAATTATACATAGGGACAGACAGCGACAAAGGCGACAGTTTTGTTTTTTATATACTACTAGCTGCGCCCCGCGGTTTCACACGCGTAGTTCCCGTTCCCGTTCCCGTAGGAATTTCAGGATGAAAAATAGATGTTGACCGATTCTCAGACCTACTGAATATGCTCACAAAATTTCATGAGAATCGGTCAAGCCGTTTCGGAGGAGTATGGCAACGAAAACTGTGACACGAGAATTTTATATATTAGATGTAGTGATAGTGATTATGTCTGTGTCTAGATGTAGGTAATGAATCTAGGCATCGAATACGAACTCTAAGTATAAAATATTGGTGATCTCTCGTGGGTTTACTTACTCTAAAGGCCTATTTCACCATCTTCAAGTAATGTTCCGAGTACCTACTCACATGTTTTGTCTTTGTCACTTGACATAAAGTAAGAAAGAGACAAAACTAACTTTACTTGGTGAGTAACGTTACTTGAAGGTCGTGAAATAGGCCCTAAGTATATGTATATGTTAACCACAAAAAAAAAAAACAAAAAAAACATGTGCTTTTATGTATATAAATTCAACCAGTTAACATAATTGAGTAACAAACATGTAAACACAAAATATTCATATCTATAAATTAATATTACTAACTTAATATACAAACTCAAAAGAAAACCATTTAAAACAAAACGAAAAACTCTTTACAAAATTATATAAAATTTTACTGAAAAGAAAATTTGTTGAAAGAAATAAAACTTCTACGATACACTTGAAAGGATTTTTTCACTAAAATTAGGCTTCGAGCGGTTTCATTTATAAATAAAAATGTACATTTCAATACAATTTAAACGTTAATTCAATAGAGTTATTTTGGATAATATTTAATTTAATTATTGTGATTGCAAATTCACAATATCTATATATATAGAGTTACTAGCTGTGCCCCGCGGTTTCATCCTCGCAGTTCCCGATCCCGTGGGAATTTCGGGATAAAACGTAAACGATAAAGCCTATGTTCTTTCCCGGACCATAAGCTACCCCTGTACCAAATTTCAAGTCAATCGGTTCTGTAGTTTAGCCGTGAAAAGGTAACAGACAGACAGACAGACAGAGTTACTTTCGCATTTATAATATTAGTAGGGACTAGTAGGGATGGTCCCGTTAACATAAATGTAATTAAACCTATCTAATTTGGATTCTTAATGCATCCTACAATACATATTTGGTTAGACTTTTGAGGGTCCTAACTACTCGTAACAACTGTGTATCTTATTACCAACTGTATCTAAGTTTAAACCACCCCTGTATGACATGATGAACTACACAAAAACGTATTCAAATTGGTCCAGCCGTTTTCGAGAAAAAGCAAAACTCTCAAACAGCAATTGATGTTTACATAATATAAGCAAAACAAAAACAGCAATAGATTTTCTATATAAAATTACATGTTTCCCAAACCCTTGATGTATTAAAGTCTCGTTTAATCGGCGATTATCTGGATACTTTGCTAACAAAATTTATGGACGAAATTGTAGTCAATGTATCTTCTAAAGGTGAACGGTCTAAGGTCATCGAACTTCTTTCTAGATAAACAAAGGCTGAATCGTGATCGAAATAGTTAAGTGAAACATATTTCACCAATTTTGAATGGAAGGATCGCGCCGTGTTATTTGATCTGTGTCACATACAGGAGATAGGTGAGCAACGCGTACCATTGTTTACTTATGTGTAAGGAAATAGAGTTTAAAATTGTATAGCAAATTGAATAATGGAATATGTATTTTACTGACTTCAAAAAGAAATATGTATATTATCAATTCATCGGAAACTATTATATTTTCTATATAAAAATACTAACATACATTTTTTAATTCTTCATCGTGACCACGATCGGTGTAATCCGGTTGAAACGTTGAGGTAAATAATAATTATGTTTTAAACCACTTTCCAAAAATTTGTCCATATGAATCTCCCATTATTAACCAGCCATTCCTTCCTAACCCACTTCCAATTGAAAGTAGTTCACATTCAAATCCCATTGGCAGGGCTGAGGTCCCTTACATTTGTGTATAAATCAAATGCGCTGTAAAGTAAGCGTCCCTACTGATAACACTTGTGGCACGATACCATTTTTCTTTTCCGTGAAACTTAGAAGATTGACTACTACCCCTTAAAACTTGGAGATAGACATAAAAACTTATCCCTAACGTTTTTCAGAGTTTTTTCTGGTATTCAATTGATGGCTCTGCGGTTGGATTTGAAGGTTGGTGTTTTGGGTCATGCCCTAAATTCTCGATGGTTCATTTTTGGATGAGTTCATTTTTTGCGCAGTTTGTTGCGACTAGGTTGTGTTTTTAATGGAATATTTTGTACTTTAGGCAAAGTAATAGTAACTTGATAATATGGTCAATAGTTTCACAGAAGAAAGAACTGTCTCTCTATTGAATCACTTTATCAGATGCTATAAAGTACTTAGCTAATTTCTAAGTAGCTAGATCTATTATAAGGTCAATTTTAATAGTGGAAACTTCACTGGTTTCTGTATAACTTTATCATTAAGATTTACTTATAACTGTTTGTTTCCCAAATAAATAAAAATAAAATAAATTATGCCCAGATCGAGATGACCATAAAAAGTCCATTAATATTTACCTTACACGGGCATAGAACACGTAATCCTCTGTGTAACAGTTCTACATGATAACCACTCGGCTATTGGGTCAACGTATAGACCTAAAAAAGTCTAAGTTAGGGCAATTAAAAAGGCCTCTCTTTTACAGATTTATGTTGTAAAACTACAGTGATGAGGTATAAAGGCATCTACGTAATCACCACGCTTATAATGATCAAACTCTCACATTAATAAAAATGAGTCCCCACGAACATTATCCCTACATAACCTAATCTTTTACAACCTAACTAATTTTTATCACTCATAGTTTAATATTCTCTACGATTATAGCACAACTATCAAGGTCTTAGGAACAATGTCTTTACCGATGATAAAATGTGACGTTAAATGATATTCTAGCCTTAACTGATCGTTTTAACTGATTTAACAAGGTCATCGAGTCGAATTAACGAGAGTAATATTCAAATTCCTTTTTTCTGAATAGATTTAAGATACTTAATTATCTCCCGATATCTCGGATCTTAGCGCGATAAAGTTTCTTTCTCAGACTTTATTATATAAAAGACTTTAAGATAACAATTTAGACGTTTATGGAGGTCATTGGGTAAAATATGGTTGTTCAGGTCACTACTGACAAGTAAATTTTGATTAATTACTATTAGGGCCTATTTCACGGCCTTCAAGTAAAGGTACTCACCAAGTAAAGTAAGTTTTGACTCCTTCTTACTTTATATCAAGTGAGAGACAAAACATGTGACTAAATAAATAAATAAATAAATAAATAAAATAACTCTCTACTCGGAACGTTACTTGAAGGTGGTGAAATAGGTGCTTATAGTATTTTTGAAATAGTTTTTGTGTACTTATTAAACGGTTTAGATAGATGACTAACGTGAATGAGTGAATGAAGAAAACATGTTTTTGTTTTTCACGTTATGTAGGATCGGCCCAAAAAAAGGAAGGGATAATAGAAACAGATATAATATTTGGCATGGTTTTATAATTTACGTTTTTGCTAAGATTTTTTTTTATAATCATTTACTCCATCATCTCATTATAGTAACTGACCCCCAACCAAGTTCGAAACTTGTGTCTAGGGTATCAGAAACTACGCACACACTCATTCACATACACACCCAGACTGAGACAAACATTTGTGGTTCACACAAATATTCACCCCGCACGGGAATCGAACCCGCAACCTTAACTAATAACCATAACTATTTCGGGACAAAGATTATTATTCTGCAAATTTTGACAACATGAATGCAAAATTTTATGGTGATTAGTATGTGTGGTAGTTATTAGAAGTATAGTGAGTTATTACGTTTTTATGTATCAACTACTCAAAGTTGATACTTAAAAACCTTATGACTCACTATCATTTCATTACCATTATGCCCAAGCTATAACCCTGAGCATCACAAAATTAGAAAAAGAAAACACAGTTCTTTCGAGTCTCCAGCTGATTTTAACAAACAAAAAGAAACAAAGAATACAATAATGAGCTTCAATTTCGGCATCCATCTACATAATACACAAGAGATTTTATTTATAAGAACAGAAAGAAAACTATTGTCAATAAAATTCTTCGTACCCCTCGAGATTAAAAGATATTGCGTCACCACTCTTGAATACATCACTTTGTGTGACGCTTTGCGTATACTATCACTGGCAGATACAACTCACGGTGAAATTGATTCGATATTCAGAGTTCCATATATTTTATATGCTTCCACCGCTATCTAAGGCTGTAAAAGGCGTTTAAAAGGGTGCCTAACTTAGTAAGTTTTATACATTTTCTAGTTATTATTGGTTTATGTAAACTAGTATTGTATTGCAGTTTTACATATGTTAATCTCAATATTGGGGGAACTTTGAAATCTTCTTTTTGTGACAGTGTTTTCGTTAATCTTAATTGTAATAAATGTAAAGTAAGTATATACATACTAAGTTTACTTAAATTGATTCAGTAGTTCCGGAATCTATTTCAATAACATAATATCTAATAAATTCGATAAGTGTCAACGTATTTTAATTTAATTTGATCGATTATTATTTGCTATCCCAACACAATTTACCATTATAATAGACCAAAAATCCTTAGAGACCACCGTAATAACTTTAAAATATTAGGTCACACTGTCCCAGTGGTTTATACCAGTTTACGGATCCCTAAAACTTGTACAAACTTGTCTGATCTATTTTGTTCAGTAGCCAAAGTTCCCTTGACAGATAGTGAGGGCAAGTTCACCAAGTTTGCTCGTAAATTCGACGGGACTCCCCAACTGTCACAGTGAGCCGAAAGAATAGTTTAGTTTTATACAGTTGAGGTGCCATATTTGCAGTTGAGCCAGTATGCAGATTTGGACTTAGTGCTGTTAGATTAAATGTGTTTTGAGATTGGGTTGGTCCACACCAACCCAATCTCTGGGGTTGGTGTTGAAAGGTTTGATGAATTTGAAGATGGTGTTTAGGAGTTCCGTATTATATATTTAATGTGTTTTATAAAAGAAAGTTCTAGAATATCGATGGTTTCTTCTTGCCATTGTAACATGGATCGAGTCGTTAATAATAAGAAAAATAAAATCTATTTTCTACTTAAAATTGTATACTCTTATGTGCAGTAGGTATTGTAAAATATATAATTATGATTTTGTCATTACAGTCCCGAAAAAAAGTCTATTTAGGTTTTAATATTTGACGATTCAAATGTAACAAATTCTAAATAAATAACAAGGACTTAGATTTTATCAGCCTTTATTCCAAATGCTGTACCATTTCACAGGGCAGCGTTTCAAACGAACGGTATCGTTTAAACAATTTAAAAAACGTATGAAACCTATCTAAAAAAAATATTTATAAACTAAACCTTTTTAAAACTAGACCTATTCATTCACATTTCAATCGTACCCGTCACAATATATCAAGGAACGCACAAAATAAATTTGGAAAAAACCATCCAACTTTATAGATACCGTAACATAAAAATCCGAATACAATTTTTGAGCTAACAAAACTGTTGGTACGTAAATCGATAGTAAACACGATCGGGCGAGTGCGACAGATTCTGGTTTTAAAAATCTGACCAAATAAATAGTATGGGACAGAGACGGATCTCAAACGGTTTTTCTGCTGTCGCTACACGCGGGTAAATATAACCAAAACGTGTGGTATACATATATACCGAAATCCGCAAACAACACCCAATGTTTTATGCCGTTGTAGGCCTAAATTTTATTACCCTTAGAATCCCTTGCTCTCCCTTTGAACCCTAAGTTTAATGGCACGGGTATCTTACTGAATACTTCAGGATTTGGTGCTTAAAATACTTATCCGTTTATTCATAAAGTAAAATGTTGTATTTTTGGTAAATTCTGTTTTATTTATTCCGGGTTTGGTATTGTTTTTTTGTATAGTTAATAGAAACCATTTTATAAGAATTTATAAGAATTTTATTATTTTAGAAGAATTTATATAAGAAACTAGCTGTGCCCCGCGGTTTCACCCGCGTAGTACCCGTTCCCGTATTCCCGGCAATTATTCGTTTTTCCTCACCTTTTAAACCTTCTCTAGACCTCCACGCATTTCAAGACCAAGATAAGATAAATCCGTTCAGCCGTTCTCGAGTTTTAGCGAGACCAACGAACAGCAATTGATTTTATATATATAGAAGATTATTAAATCTGTATGCTTGTTTTCTTAGGTGTGGAACAAAATTTTGATCTTTAGTTTTGAGACATGTTGCTAACCATCAATGACACCCTAGGGATAATATCTACTATCATCTGTTACCTAAAGTTTCAGCAAGGAAGTTGCCACAGTAAATATATCTATCATATTTTAAATTCTCATAAACAAACGAATAAATATTGAAATATTTAATTTTATTTGACACTGAAACGCCTCAAAGCCCATTTTAAGTTGATAAAATATATTTCCAGTTGCTCATATTACGAGAGTATACAGTTAGAAAGCTTTTCCCGAACCATTTTTAAAATAGGCCAAATGTCTTAAATTTTAAGCCTCTTACAAAAGAATAACGAAATTCTATCAAAGGATTCCTTTGCTTTGAGAGAATTGTCGATTCCTTGGTGAAATTCGGTTTGGAAACGTTGGTACAACGCCAAAACATATATTCAAGAGTTACAAAGCCTCCCAACAAAAACTTGAAACATAAATTAAAAAATTCTTTGCTTTTCTATTTCATTTTGTGAAATGCTTAGTTTGTTTACTATTGCAAACATGTACTGTAAAGGGGAATAAGCTAATGAAGATGTTTCCATTGAAAAATACGTATTGCAAAAAATGTTTACGTATTGCTTCTGATTACGTAAAAATATAAAACATTCTACCGTTGAAGCTCGTATGTATTATAAGCTCGTGATTCGTGTATTGTAAAAATAAAGTAAAATATGTAAGATTCTTCAATATATTCAACAGATACACCAACATTATCATAAACAATCTTTTAAATTCAGAAGCAACAGTTTCGGATTTCAATTTTTGTTGATTCTAAATTCAAAATATGATTTTTGTCGTGTTCAAACATTGGACTTGGAATTAACGAGGATCTGGTTTGAAGTATGTTTTTTTAATATACGTTTTAAGCGCCTTTTCTTGCATTTCTTAGTATGTTTTTTTAAAAATTAAACTTCTAGAATATTCAAAATACTCAAAATACGAAAACAACTAGGTGTATTTGAAGTAATCCTCTGACAAATATGGCAATTGATGTTAAATTGAATAGACGAGTTCCTAAATACAAATAAATTACATTGATACAGCCGTAATTCTAAAGGAATAAAATGATCAAATATATTTTGATACATCGAGATTTTCCCTATTCAAACTATAATGAATTATTATTGAATAAAATATAATGATAAATAAAATATATTTCCCCGATTGTACTCGTATGGTATACCATCTGACAAGCACTTGGCAATATTGATCGTTTGCTTTCAAAGGAACTCACTGTAAATCCTTTATGGATGTTCACCGAGGCGTCGTTACGCCAATCTCTATTACAACCGAATAGGGTTCAAATTATGTGCCGTGTTTATCGTTAATAGAACACATTTTTACTGAGATGTATTATAATTTTTTTACGGAGTACTAAGCAACGAGATATGTTTTATACAACGTGTGCATTGAACAGATTTGTGTTGTGACCTATAAAGGTTTGCGTTTGACAAGTTTGAGAGTCGGAGTTATTGAAATGAAATAAATTTACGAATTGACTTGAGAAGGCAAAGTAAAGTTTAGGCATCTAAGATCTCACTATAGGATCCCAGTGTAGGATAGATGTCTCTCACTCACTGATGATGATGTAATGAGAAGGAATAGCCGTAATCACGACTCTTGCTTAATGCATATTTATCTTTTTTGTGACATTAATCACATAGTAAGTATTGACCATAGAGAAAAAAGAAGTGGAAGTCCTAAGGTGACTCCCTGATCTGTGGTATTGACCTTTAAGTCACAGCGAGGAAAATGGCCTCTAATTCACTTTTAATTTACAAGAAATATTTATGAATCCTCTTACCTAATGTGTGCACCTTTTTATCTATTACCTCAGACACATAATAAAGTAAAAATCAACACCATTATCTCCATAAAAAGCATTTTCACAAGAAACTGTGCGAACCAAATTCTCCGTAAATGTATAAAAATTTTCACGTCAACTTTATATTATTACATACATTTCCTCCGTTCCTCCAAGTTGATGCAATTTTACGCTTATAAAAACAATATGCTTCGCCCAGTTAGCTCGGATAGGAGTTGCCAACACCGCTTAAAAATAAACCTAAACAAATTCTATGAAAATACAAGAACATAAAGATAATAGCTTCCCAGTTGAGCATTTGTTCCGCGTTCGGCGTATACTCAGAGTAATAGTTTATGCTTCGACTATACGTTCATACTGTACCTAGATTTATTTCGAGCTACCGCGTTTGCATTTCTTTGTGTTTTTTGTGTGATTATTTTAAAGGAAATTTAATGTATTTTAAGTCGTCTAGTTTTTCCAGTATATCTCTACACCGTGCGTGTCTCTACAACTGCACACGCGAGGACCTCTACAAGGCCACTTATAGTGCCATATCGGTCGACTCATATTTTTGAGGACCAGAACTCGGTCACCGGGCCGAGTTCTGGTCCTCAAAAATATGAGTCGACACGCAAAGAAGAAGTATATCTGTCAAAATAATGTAATGTTGTTTATGAGGCAGAGTCATTTTGCTGAGCTGTTATGTCAAACATGAGAAAATTTTGGGCTAAAAGGTATTTTAAGTTTTATTGCTGCTTAAAAGAAACCTTGGCACCAAATTTCACCTAAGTTTGTCTGGTTGTTTTACAACCTATTTATGATTACAAACAAAACTTTCTTCTTTTCTTTAGTAAAAATTCTCTCCCGCTTTCGCGTCTTGAAAATCATTACGTTTCAAGCGTATCTTACTGTATCTATACATAAGTATGTTGTTTGTTGAAGCCAATCTGCGCACATAAAACCAACAAGATATTACTGGAAACAGTTATAAACTTTCACTTGATATATTTTTAATCAAAACCTAAGTTATCTGTTTCACGCCAAACCATAAAATGGAAAGCGTTTATCAAAAATTCATTTTGCCCCTGAAAACGGGGAATGAAATCACATTTTCAAGGCATTACACCAAGATTACATTTTATATTTTACGACTATTATTTTAAAGTTCACTTTTGTGTGATACTTGATTTTGCGATATTAGATTTTTGGCCGTCTCACTAGATAGGGCACGGTGTGATACAATATTAATTTTTTTATTGGTTTGTTAAAATTATTTTTTGAAGTGCTAATAACGGGGTTATTGTGACGTTTAGTGGAGTGTTTTAAACACAGGCTTGGATTTAGACAATGTTTTCACTTAGATTAAAATTATAACCACCTACTTTTTGCACTAAAACATTTTTTTCTCCTGTATTATGCATCTTCATTAATTACTAAATGTGAGTCGTGGTTTTAGTCATGAACCTAATTGTTTTCCAATACTACTACTACTATTAAAATAAATTGTGTTAAAAAAATCAAAAGAAAATGTATTCAAAACGTATGTTTTCGATATTTTGTTGATCCTAACTAATATTATAAATGCGAAAGTAACTCTGTCTGTCTGTTACCTTTTCACGGCTAAACTACAGAACCGATTGACTTGAAATTCGGAACAAGGGTAGCTTATGATCCGGGAAAGAACGTAGGCTATGTTTTATCCCGAAATTCCCACGGGAACGGGAACTACGCGGGTGAAACCGCGGGGTGCTGCTAGTAGACTATAAAGCCAAATATCATTGATGTACATATGATGTGATACTTTAACCCCTTTTCACAGCAATAACAATAAAATAAATCACTAAATCCATATTTATTAAGATCTTAAATTTTCCAAAATTATACAACTGGCAACTACTAAGTACCATTCTTAATGTTGCCATAAGTCTGACAAAAATTTACCAAAACCTTATGACATAAGATACTAAAATTTATTAACTTATGGTATAAGATACTTTAAGTGAATGATAGCACACTGTAAGATACTAAATTTAGTAAATTATGACCCAGTATTTATAAGTCAACATAAATTTAAAAGTAGTTCAATCCACTCGGCAGTGTTACGGCTGATATCTACATTGACCGGGCAGCGTGAGTTATTTGACTATTTCTATATTGACCGGGCAGTGTGATATATGTGACAATTTGGGTAAAGCTGCGAGAGAAGTCGCGGCCATTACTATGACTTACAACGTTTGAGTTGGCGGTATTGGCTAGTTTACTCGATTTATTATCGGGATTACAGCTTAGCTTTAACATATTGGATGCTAGTATTCACTTGGAAATTTATTTGGATATTTCAATTTGTTTTTGGATTCTGAATTTTTACTAAGGAACTGTTGAGAAATGTATTCATTATCAATTTTTAACTGGGGAATTGTAAAAAATATTCATCATATTTTTAAGTACAGTGTGATGACGATAATATAATATTGATATCTTTGATTTACACGAACACTACACATTGAAATAAAACACTTAAACGGATTTTTGTACAGAACCCGTGAATCTGAAACGTCAGAAAATGTAAAACAAAATACAACCACGACAAAAATCCGTTTAAGTGTTTTATTTTGATAATATAATAATTTTAGTGAAAGCCGTACGTGCTAGTTAAGTTAAGCCAAACGAAAAACATTATTTATTATAGAGCAAATATTTAAGGTATTCTATGAAAAATGAGAGAGCACTGGAATTGCTATTTCAAATACAAAACAAGAAATTCGTTGAATTTTATTTAGACTTTAATTGTAGTAAATAACTAGATTTTTTCATAACCACCAACGGTTTTATATATTGCTATACTAACAGCGCCCCGCGGTTTTACCCGCGTAGTTCCCACTCCCGTGAGAATGCGGAGATAAAATTATGTTTAAAACCTTCCTCTTGAATCACTTTTCTAAATTCGAATCTAATAAAACACCGCTTCAAAATCCATTGTGTAGTTATAAAGAGGGACGGACAACCTGCGGAAGCTACTTTGTTTTTTATTATGTAGTGGTTGTATGTATGAATGAAGGTGTGTGTGCATAGTTTCCATTAATACAGGAGTAAAAATTTAAAAATTAAACCTAGTTAGTGGCCAATTGCTATAATAAGATACCACCCTATGTGAATCCTTTTTATAAACAGATGGTCCATTGAGGTATTGTTTAGAATCACTTTAATGAAAACCTTATAAAAAGGCACTTAATTTAAGAGCTTGCAAAGAAGACAGCGGAATTAAAATAAGAAGCTGAGTGAATGGAAAGACATGGCGGTGCAAATTAAAACTTGACGTTTAATAATAATTAGGAGTGGTATTTATAATGTAATTAATTTCTTTACAAGAAGTAATTTTATCTGAGCATTTGTTCATATTTGACATTATTGTATGGGGTGAACTTTTTAAGAATTGTTAGATTGTAGCTAAATTGGGTACTCTTCCTAGACCAAGAGACTACTAGAAAAATTGTTTTTCTTTTTTCACCACAGCCATATTATTTTGATCCATAATTACGAATATGTGTTATAAGAGGAAAAAGTTTACTGCTTTTGTGTTTATTACGATTAAATTAAAAAATTCTTTAACTAATGGAAAACTACATTATCAGTAAGTTTCCAATACTAGATATAAGCCTAGTGATAAGCCTAGTTAGGGGTCAGGGGGCTATATTTTATCCCCGTATTCTTACGGGAACTACGCAGGTAGAACCGCGGGGCGCTACTAGTTTACTATATCATTATAATATTCCCATATCACATAACATATATTATTAGAATCTCAATTGAATATGTATATAAATCTCCATTGATATATCTCTGAACTATTGGCTAAGACTGATTTAAATTCATGATTGAATCTTGAGCTAATCCTAACTAATACCAATTATAATCGGTCTGTACGTACAATAGTTAGTACATAATTATAATATCGTATTACTGAGTATTATAACACTTTATTGTAGGCCTTTGTAACTGGGTAATAACTATGTTGCAAGAAGTTCAATTTGATTCCTGGGGACCGAGTCCGCAATTTGAAATTATTTGATGACAGACAATATGTTGATATTGAGGCACCATGATGAGTGTCAGAAATTTCGTAGTCTGCTAAAATGTATTCACATGGCTATGGTGTCTCAGTAGTCTTAATAACTTCGAAATAAAAAAAAATGACAAATAAACGTCGGAATATTGTTTCCATGACAACCATCTGAGTTTTATGGAGCCATTGTAAGTAAAAAAAAATCGAAAATCAAATATTTCGTTTTCTATGTCCCTGCAATTATATTTATGTCTGTTTTTATATGTAATATACATATAATATGTATATTACATATAAAAACATGTAATAGATATGTAATATACATATAAAAAACTAAAAAATTTCCGGTGTTATATTATTATTGAAACGTAGTGATTATATTTTCTTTTATTATTAATCTAATGCACATCAAAGTCGTTAGCCTCCCTGATGATATTAGTACACTGAGCGGGAATAACCGTAAATACCACGCTTGTTGTATGAAATTAGATTTTCCAAAACAATCAAGCCACAAAACGCGTTAATCTTCTCCTTTAAGTGTTTTCAGTTTAATCTCAGTTGAATTTTGAGCGAAGCTAATCTTCATTCTACGTGCTTACCTTGAACTCTAGAATACTGATTAGTCGCTTTTACAGTGTACGATTTTAATACGGGGTATGGTGGTTTTTAGGGAAAATGGTGATGTGTATAGATTTACTAGAAAATAATGATTTATACTCTAATCATTTATGAAAAAAGCTTTTCTTGTCTTATTGTAATATTTTTTTAATTGATACTTATTTCACGATTTTTGGGGAGTCAAAGCAGATATCTTTAATTTACACGAACACTACACATTGAAATAAAACACTTAAACGGATTTTTGTGTAATGTAAAACAAAATACAACCACGATAAAAATCCGTTTAAGTGTTTTATTCCGATGAAAGTAGTTTTATTTCAAGTGTAAAGTACAGATATCAAAATATTCCTTTGATTTGTTCAGTATTTCCCAAGAAACATAATAATAAAATACTGTTTTTAATGATATATCATAAAACAAAATAGAAGTAGTTTCAAACACTTGATGATGGAAAATTGAGTTCCATTATATCCTAAAAATAATTACGAAAACTTTAAAATAGTATGTAGATATCCATAATAATAAATTAAACCCGACAAAAATCGTGTCGTGTCGTATAAATCGGATCCAAAAAATAAATTAAACCCGACAAAAATCGTGTCGTGTCGTATAAATCGGATCCAAAACTTTAACGTCAGCAATCAGTAGCAAGTTTGAATTACTTTTGTTAAAATACGTTTAATGAATCAGTTTCGTGAATATAATTTATATTATTTACTTTAATAAAGACTATTGTTACTGAATTCAATTTGCATATTGGAGGGCTCTGAACTTTGATATTTTTACGTAATAAGAAATACTTTTATATTATGATTCTCTTTTATTTTATGTTTCTTTTATATTTCGGTTCTTCTCTCTTACATTGGTATGATTGCACTTGTAGGAATAGGCGTAATCACCACACTAGCCAGTGGTTGGACCGTATTAGACTTAGGAGTTGAATGCAGGACGGTTGTACCTATTTCCACTTCCTTGTTAGGGCGGTTTGATTGGATATGGTGATGGCGTTCTTCACCTGACGTCTCTCACCACCTCTTTGCTATTTATAGCCTCTTTTTTATCGAGTTTAAGATCACGAACACATATTAAACAAACTTGTTGATCACATTTGTTCCTGCTCACTGTACTTGTATTTTGCTGCAATCTACTGCATCTTACAGACCGAAACTTTGAGAGTAAGACAATGCAGATCAAATGAAATTCATTGAATTGTCAAATACATGCTACACGTTAGCAGTACATCTAACTAAACGTTAGTATTCTAGAGTACATGTTCGGACAGATTAGCAAACTAAACACAAAGCCGAGACCATAATTTCACAGTGACCTAACCACGGGTTTCGCCTAAGTTTACCTGATACCGATTATCTGTCACATACAGTCGCCTACGTTCCACTATTTAGAGTATGTATACTGGTCTATACGTAAATTAGTACTTGGTTACCCTCTACATGAATTGCTTGTTTGTTTATTGTTCACTAGCTGCGTCCCGCACTTGCAAGGTTTTTAATTTACCCCCGTTTTTTCCCTCTAGGGGAGGGAGGATTTCCAAAAATCCTTTCTTAGTTGTAGCCTACTCCCCCCAACAAACACATGAGCCAAATTTCAGCTCTCTACGACCAGTAGTTTCGGCTGTGCGTTGTCTGTCAGTCAGTACATCACTCAGTAACGGAAGAGTTTTATATTACTTATCACTACATATTATTAAACAAAGTCGCTTTCTCTGTCCCTATGTCCCTTTGTATGCTTAGATCTTTAAAACTACGCAACGGATTTTGATGCGGTTTATTTTAATAGATAGAGTGATTCAGTGGAAAGGTTTTTAGCATAATTTTATCCCCACATTCTTACGGGAACGGGAACTGCGCGGGTGAAACCGCGGGGCGCCGCTAGTTATATATATAAAAATATAGATTGTATTCTTGGACAGAATACTTCCAAATTCAAAATTGACACATTTGTTTTCAATTTGCATCTTTAATAAGACACAAAGGTCTAAAGTTTTTATGGCCAACGACATGTTTGATACTATTAAGTTACAAGGTGTTCGTACAAGTATAGTGACGAACTACGCCCGGTAGTCGCTTACTTTTGTACACTACTTTTAGTGTTGCTACATTGTAATTAAAATGCTTGATGACAAGATCTAGGGACTCAACCTTT
Organism: Timandra comae; assembly: GCA_958496195.1. Taxonomy (NCBI): domain Eukaryota; kingdom Metazoa; phylum Arthropoda; class Insecta; order Lepidoptera; family Geometridae; genus Timandra; species Timandra comae. The sequence goes on from OY292370.1 coordinate 8,425,737, forward strand.
ATGAGTAGTATCACTTAGTCTATACTTATATATTACCTCAGGGAGCAGGGGCATCTGAAAATCAGCGCTTTTCGAGAATCCGGTCTCGGATAAGCATCAGCTGAGATGTCACCCTATTGCTACGACTTATCTACATACTCGTATTATTAATTATATCTATTTGTAAGTTTTATCCATGTGTTTTAGTAGCAATAAAGATTTATTTTATTTTATTTATTTATATACTTAAACAATTTCATAGCTATCAGGTTACGGTGTGTCCTATAAGTCTAAAATGGTTGTTAGGGGTAAATTGACACAAACTTTTATATATAATAAATATTTAAATTTAAGTTGGTCTGTCTGCGTTCGTTCTATTTAGAGGTTTTTTAACGTTCAAGTTAAGCTGATTCTATAAGAAATTCATATTTTCATTTTTCATATTAAATTCCTTACTATCCTTACTAATATCCTTACTATCCTTACTTAATATTATAAATGCGAAAGTAACTCTGTCTGTCTGTTACCTTTTTACGGGTAAACTACTGAACCGATTGACTTGAAATTTGGTACAAGGGTAGCTTATAGTCCGGGAAAGGACATTGGCTATGTTTTATCCCGAAATTCCCACGGGAGCGGGAACTACGCGGGTGAAGCCGCGGGGAATTTTATAAGAAAATTTTATAATTAAGAATATTTGTATATTATATAATATTTTTTAAGAAATATCTATACATAATACCGATAAATAAAGGAATACAGTATGAAGGATTTAACTAATACCCCACAGAGAGGGCTAAGCTCGAAACCTTTGTACGTATCTATAGTCCCGGATTTAACAATATACGAGTACCTTTGGCACAGAATAATTAATATACAGTAGGCGAAGTCATGTGTGTATGCTGTTTGTCAACTACCGTTAATGAGTCTTAGATTTATATTGATTATATTATTTAGTGTAAGTAAACGTTTTGGTATGTGAGATCTTATGTAATGCTGAGAAGTGACATGTAGCACTGATGACTTTAGTGCAGTGAGAAAGAAAAGAATAACATTAGTTACAGTACAGTACTGGAGGGAATATTGTATGTGTACTAGGTAAAATTGAAAGTTTTGTAAAGTGTAATTTTAAAACCGCCACCATTTTTCTGCACTCCGTGGTTGGCTGGTAGAAAATACTATCCTAGTATTAAGCCCTCCATGTATTAAATTTAAGAGATTTTTATGTACAAAAGTATTAAATAAATAAATAGATAATTTTAAATGTGCTACAAAGGTAATTAGTATGTTAAACCTTATTCGTGACGTCATTAAAGGTTCATTAACTTTTTGGGAAAACTTCCGGACTTGACCCCGTCAAAGTATGGCCAATATGTCGTCATCGCAAACTCAAAATCTACAATAAAAAACCCAAGTTGTCGCACCGTATAAGTACGTATACTGTGTACAATGAACACTAGGCTTATCAACAGTTCACCGTTAATCCGTGAAACCTCGACAGCTTACAGTTAACTTAGTTCAAATACAAACTCAGCGAAGATTACGTCTGGTTTGGAGCCGATTTACTTCACTTATAATATTACAGTTACAATAATAATTGCCGGAAGACCTCTAACTGTGGTATGGGATCCTCTCTCCGATTACGGGGTTCCGACCCATCAAATTGGGCCCTTGTTATTTGATGCCACAAAATATGGTATTTTGAGAGTTTGTTTGGATGTATCTATCTATGTATTTTCCATTTTTCACATAGACACATGATGGTTAGAATTTCATTAAAAAGAAACAAAAGGAGGTGGCGTATTAACCAAATTGAAATAATTTCTAAATATAATAAGATATTTTTGGATTGAAATTTTCACGGAATGAATGAAAATGGGTATCGTAAAATATGCGTAAGTTACCATGAAAATTCCGGGACATTAAGTAGACTTTGTGTTAATCTATATATGTACCAAATTTCCTCCAAATCTATTCACTTTTTTGAGCTTAAAGCAGTAACAAACATACACACATATACATACAAACTTGTATTATTGTGATGCGATGTAGAGCTACTATTTTGAACGTACACAGCGCATGCTGTTCATCACTTTGATTAAATTAGCATCGAATGATAAATTAGTCAAACTGTCAGCCGCACATTTACATTTTATATTTACCCGAATGAGACCGAATATATTGTATACCTTTACATAATTTGTATATTTTATACTCTATACCATCTACTATCACTACATTAGTATAAAACAAAGTCGCTTTCTCTGTCCCTATATCCCTATGTATGCTTAGATCTTTAAAACTACGCAACGGATTTTGATTCGGTTTGTTTTCATAAATAGAGTGATTCAGTGGGAAGGCTTTTAGCAATTATTTTATCCCCATATTCCTACGGGAACCGGAACTACGCGGGTGAAACCGTGGGGCGCCGCTAGTTAGTTAATAAATAAAACTAAAAAGTCGATGACATTGGCGAAATGGTTACCAAGCTGGTCTGCTAAAGGGTTTATTTATTTAGAAAAAACATCAACAGCTTCATACATTAAACACTTTTTATAAGTGTACACACAATCAAAATTCTGATGTATAAAGCCAATAACAGAGCAAGAAGGGTTGCAGATTCCATTCACCTTTACAGCTCCTGCTCTGCTGTAAAAAACAACGTAAGAAATAATAAATGGCCCCATCGAAGGGTAATCGATTAAATTATCTATCTGTTACTGATACCTGCACTAATCCATTGCGTAGTTTAAAGATCAACAAAGCGTCTCTACGTCGTATCAACAAAAAGTAGGAGCGTCTTTGTTTTACAATATGTAAAAAAGTTTATACTAGAATAAGCCAGGACATTCTACTTTACAAAGATTACAATCTAGAACATAACATAAGAATAAAATCGCAAACCCAATTAACATAGTACGTCCTCCCCAATATTTGTCGCTATAAAATTTTCTCCAACATCTACAAGTATACATGCTACGTGACCTAGTCAAAAATTCAGACTATCTACACCGTACCGACAAAAAAACACGCGAATGCCATAAAACTGAATGACCGGCCACGTTAACGGTACGATTTTACGATGTTGTAGAAAAAATGTGTACGTTGAAGTACTGCATTAAATAATACAGAGTCGTGCTGAGTAGACTCGGACGAGTGAAATGTGAAGTGGGTTATTGAACTTATTGTACGGTAGTTTTGTATTATTTTTCATCCAATCATCATAACTGATGTGAAAATTTGTATATTTGTAGATATTTACAAAGTCCTGTTTAAAAAGAGAAGTATAATATAAAATCATTCTTCATCATCAGCTTGTGTTCGTCCACTGCTGGACATAAACCTATACAGGATAATTAACAACAACATATCTTTATTATCTCATATAATGACTCGTAACATCATTATCATCTCATATTGTATGTCCCCACCGAGGGGCTCGAGCCTACCCAGAATTAGGGCGATCAGGATTTATACAACCTCGCTGGCCAAGTGAGGGTAGCCAACTTCACACACACTATAGATATATATTACATAACATAATCAATCACATTATCATATTCATATAGCAAAAAAGAGAACTCAAATACTAATTATGTGATTCCATTCTGTGTGGATTTTCAACCGCAAATAATTAAATATAACATAATTAATCACTCCATCATCTTAATATACAAGACCATTAACTTTGTCTAGGGTATCATACCCTACGCGCACGCTATTTCATAAACACAATACATCTAGACCAAGAAAAACGTTTGTGGTTCATTCATAGAACATACTTTGGCATTCCGGAATGACTTCGTATCTGCTTTTAGGCAGTAAAAAACATCTGGAAATCTAATTTAAACAAAAATTCGATCCCAAACCAGTACCAAATAAATACACCCAAACTGGAATTCTCCATAAAATTTAATCTCCTTTAATCTATAAAAGAATACACCTATCGTTTGTCTATAACAGCGTAGCCTAGAACAAAATGAAGCCTAGAAAATTCTGTGTTCTAAAAGCACGTTCAGTGGAACGTTTTTATATTATTTTCAGTGTATTTTTTACCGTTGAACCGTTCTTTTTTATTACTTTCACAGCGGCGTAGACAATGTTAGCCTTTTAGTTCTAAAGGGATTGTGTATGTTCTTTGTTGATAGACGTAATTTGCTTAAGGTATCAGTTTAATGAGAATTGTTACGGCAGGTTATTAGGCAACTCATTAATTAATTAACTTAATGTATAAGAAATTTGTTTTTGTTTAAAACTCTTTTGTTTTTTCTTGGTTATTGAGGAGATTTTTTCTGGTTTATTAACACTTTCACAGCGGATCACGACCTCAGCTCGGCATTCATATTTTTCTCTAACGCGCGAATCACGAGTAGCACTCGTGACCGCCTTTCAAATGTTTATTAGAAAATCACGACGTCTTGTCGTGATCCGCCTTGTACACGTTTGTAGCTTAGTTCATAAGCTACACACACATATACAATGTTTGTATGTAGTAAGAACGCGATAGCTACAGTTCGCGATCGCCCGCGCCCACTCAGTCGACCGCCGGCGAGAGTACGGAGCGAGTGTGACTGTTTTTGTCTGTATGACTTTTTTTTTTTTATAAAAAATGACCATGTTTACTTTACTCGTATTAAATTATTTTATATACTATAATTTTTTTTTATTTATTATCCATAAAATATAAAAGTATATCTTTTAAACACAAAAAGAATTATCCATATACCCCTATCCGTTATTTTTCTATGATGTTCACAATTATGCAGAAATACGCCCGCGTACCGTATCAAGCGGCGCTCTAAACGCTCCGCTGTGAAAGTGTTAAAAGGTTTGATCTAAAAATAGTGGGTTTTTGTCTTAGTTATAATACAAAAATATGTAGTTTCTCAATTACTCTTGGGAAAACGTAGTCTTGACGGATTAGAACTATGAAGATTTTGGCATATTAGACGACCGCCATTTTGTTTTCCAAGTAAAAAACTAATAAAAAAGTAAGGGTTACACGCAGTTCACCTCGTCGCACTTCACCCCGTTTTAATATTAAAATGATTAGTTAATTAAGTCATTGTTTTCAATATGCACCGTCTCCATAAAAAGTGCTTTATATTAAAAATATTTCTTTTATCACGACACAGTGATCGACCAATTCTATTGATACCCAGTTTGAAATATATGAGTATACTAATACAAGCCCATAATCTTTATAATCACCTCTTAACACTAAACAAACTTAAAACTTAAACGACAAAAACAACAGTTAAAGCACATACATTGTACAGCCCATAAATTGCGAGTCTTACCATCTAACGTAAATCTAATAAGGAACGAAACAATATGGCCTGTGTTAAATTTAGCCAAGATTACAAGATGGAGTGTTGTGTAAACGGTTCCTCAGGAGAACAGTTTGTCTAAGCAAAGTATACGAACGTTAGTACACGCTAAGGTACGATTAAACTGGAAAAATCTCGGCTGGAAATCTGATGGAAATGTTTAGGAACACTGAATGGTAGCGCGGAAGGTTGGAAGGTCGTTTTGTTTAGATTGTTTTCTGTTATATTAAAGAAAAGAATATTATGTTATACGTATATTACACTAAAAGATTGTTTATTTAAAGAGTTTAAATGGCTAGTGAATTATTTTAAACTAGCAACTCATGAGGTTTCAAATCTAGTTGTGACACATTCCAGGAAAATTGGGTTTCATTTTTGACTTAGTTCGAGTGACGCCTACACTTTTTTAAAAGGTGGCTACTCGACCGGCGGTCGAGTTTTGTGTGGTCGAGTCGCCACCTAAGTCTCATTTTTGTGTTGTAGACTAGTGATGTAAGCTTGTACAATTAGACTTTTGACTCTAACTACTCGTAACAACTGTCAATGTTGGCAGTACGACAACCGAGATCGATAATTTAAAGTAATATTTGATGCACGGAAATGCTTATAAATGTCCCTTTGGTAAGGGAAATTTAATAATAAAATCATCTGTGATAAAGAAACCTTGGCCATGTATCTCATAATACATTTCTTTCGTAACAATATTATTCACTATATTCCTTCCAAGCTAAAACAATAACCCCAATAGAAACTTTTCGTAGTAATAACTTTTATCATTGAAAAAACCTATTTCTGTAACATCCTGCGTACTTATAAGCTTAGACTTCAGCTAGTCGCGTCTAATGATATAAGTTTTCTCATCCATATCTTGAGGGATACTTAGGACAAAGCAGTGTCTGACAATAATACTATAATACTAAGTTATACGTTAGGTAAAGCCATTTAGGGACGGAGTAATATTGTATGTAATAAGCTTTATTGGTTATATTGTTTCTTAAGATGTTACAAATAAACTGATAGTTTATATGTGTCCTAAGGCCAATCGAGTGGACGGTATACTTAATAGGAAGTATTTAGTATCGTCGCTCATGTTCACCTGTAACTCAGAAGAGACGTAAGTACTTTTTTGCAATTTATTTAATAAATTTGTTACAATATATTATATTTTTTACGTTATTATTGAGACCCAAAAACTGTGTTACGGTAAGGCAAGGCCTCTCAAACCACGCTCATCTTTACCTACGTTCCTAGCATGGATACCAGGATACTAGGAAGAGGAGGAAAAGGGGAAGAGGAGAAGGAAAATGATGGGTTAGAGCACCGTTTCTTTCACTCACTATATGAAATTCAATAGAGTCAGTTAAAAGCATGGTGCTTACCGTAGCTTAAAAAAGTTTTGGTTTCTTTAGCCATAATGAAGATACCCCGTATAGATATATTCGTGTTTAGACATAATCACGAGGGAAAAAAATAGTTTTTTATACTACTTCCTAATATGCGATGAGCCTTATATTTAAATCTAAATAAGTCAGTCTAAGTAACTTCATAATCTCTAATTTCAATCTAAAAAAATAAAATCACCAACACTGATTGTTTTAAATAAATATTTCAAAAAAAGATTTTACAATTTATAAAAAATCAATTTGAAAAAGCACCACTTAATCCAAACGTGTTCTAAAAGTACATTTTCTATCTTAATACAGAACTACCGTCAACTCTCCAAGTTTACTGGACAAACTTTGAGCAAATACCTAATTGATTACACACGAATTCGCGACGTACTCTAAATCTTAACTTACATACATCCTAATGTCCAAAGTATTCTAAGAAAACTGCTCACGTGAACAACTTTACTTAGAGACGGTAACTCCTTGATTTCCGATAGAGCATAATTCAAAGTTTCTTTTTGGATATGTCAAGTTTACTGAAGTATATTCTTTGAAGGTTTTCTTCATTTTTTTTTATAAACTCACTTCTTTATTCGATAGTAAGGTTTAAAATTTCGTCTGAGTTTTAGTTCTGCGAAAACGTTTTAAGTAGTTTTATAATTTAAGACGGACTTATAAATACGGTTCGTATCAGAACTATGTTTTTTATGATGCACCATCAGTCTAATAGCATTTACGTGCTGAGTTGCCCGGAGCACTATGACACTTTTAGATATCGTTGTGTAATTGTAACTCAAGTTTACATTTTTTTTTAAAATAGCAATAACTACAATGTCGTATCCAAAACCTTTCCTAAATCAATGTACCAAGTAAATAACAGAAGTTTATATACATTAATAAGTATATGTATTGAGACAGTGAATTATATAGGGGATACCGGATATTGTCGCCAGTTTCTAGTTTGGGAAACTATAAATTGTTTTAGTTTGATTTGGTTATGTGTTAATTTGTCAGGATCGGGATAAATTGTTGTTCATTTTGTACCTGAAATAGATATACCTTATATATCTATACTAATAATAAAACAGTAGAACCACCGTGTCTGTACATTAAATAAATTTACCTAAAAAAGACAAAACAGTAGAACCACCGTGTCTGTACATTAAATAAATTTACCTAAAACTGATAGGGGGGGATAAAAGAAGGTCAAAGGAACACAAAAAAACAATAATTAATAATTCAATTAATTATTTTCATCAAGATGCTATTATATGCGCGTCATAAAGCGTTTATTAAAGACTAGTAGCTCCCCGCGGTTTCACCCGCGTAGTTCCCGTTCCCGTGGGATTACGGGGATAAAATATAGCCTATGTCACGCACTGATAAATTAGCTTTCCATTAGTGAAAGAATTTTTGAAATCGGTCCAGTAATTTGGAGCCTATTCATTACAAACAAACAAACAAATCTTTCCTCTTTATAATATTAGTATAGAAAAGTAGTTAGGCTTTGCAAGCCATATCAGAGCTCACGACCGAGGTCACTAAGCCGAGGCTCGTCATTGACGGACACGTCAAGGAGGACGATGATGATGATTAAAGGAACTAAAGAATAAAGATTTTGTATAACTATTGAGGGATATTCATCGGGTGCAAATAAGTCTTGTATTTATTTATTTGTCAACTAAAACCAATATTTATGAAATAGGTAACGTAAAAAGCCCGCACACACAAACACATATTTACTTCGCAGAAATCAAACCTACAACCCACAACCCTTTACTTACCAGACAACTCTGCCAATTAGGTCATCAGTCTAAGGGCTTATTTCACTATCTTCAAGTAAATTTCTGAGTAGCTACTCACAAGTTTTGTCTTTGTTACTTGTTATAAAGTCAGAAAGAGTCAAAACTCACTTTAATTGGTGAGTAACTTTAATTGAAGATCGTGAAATAGGCCCTCATAATTCTGTCATCAAACACCAAAAACTAAAAGCAAGCCCATATCAAAACTGTAGCGCGAGTATTCTAAAATTGTATATTCCCTAAACGTGGTTTAATATTCTGGCAGTACGTAGTACTATCTGGAACATTGCCAGATCACCGCGCAGGGATACTTAGTATCAAATATATCGTAATATGTCCACATTTTGTACCGAGCGTCGAGTTTTGATGGATTACCAAAACTTAGGATGAAATATTTATGTAGGTATGTTGGTGGAACTGATTCTTTTTATCGATACACAGATGTTTAGATGAACGAGTGTTTAGAGGAAGTTTTAGTTTGTGTAAAATTATTTTTATTTAATATACTGGGTTAGTTTAGGTATTTTACTTCTAATACCCATAAATACTTGGTATTCAAAAGTGTAACAAGTACGTTGTTGGCAAGAGTATGTGCGTGGTTTCCGATGCCCTAAATACAAGTTTCGAACTTAGTTAGGGGTCAGTTAGTATAATGAGATGATGTAGTGAATGATTATGTTATATGTTAAGAGACAATACCATATTTGGGGGAAGAGGAGAGTAAAGAGGGAATTAGGTTTCAGACCTCACTCAACATGCGAAACTCTCTAACATGAGCCAATTCTTCACGTGTCAATATTCTGAGAGTGTGATACTTCCCCTGGCAACGCATTTTCAAACTGTTACTCACAAGCTTTCCCATTACAAAGGCATTACCAAATACCATTTTTATAGCTCCATCCTCGAAAATGGCTGATTGATACGACAAAATTGACTGAAGCACAAACATTGTTCCTCTTTCTCAAAAAAATCTCTATAATATTGGAGAAAATAACACTATTTCTGGAGTTAATTAAACTTAAACCTTTAGTAAACACCAAATTAACAATGTTAATTACAAATACGTTTACTCCAATACAAATCCCACCGTAACCATTAAACCTAATACACAATAGGTTTACACGTAAAATCTTGTATAATAATAATCCCGTAGTTGTCGCAGAGCATAACGTACATTACTGTGTAAATAGAGTGATCAAGCTAAGCCTAGTTCGAGTTCGCATCAAGCTACAGAGGCGGGCTAAAAGGCAACTCTTGCAACAGAAAATGTTACCTACAAGTAAAGAGGTGAGAGCGTTTTGGTGACCCAGTTCGTAATTTAAAACATGTCTGGCCGTGTATAAAAGTGTTTTGACTTTTGATTTTAGAACGATTACGAGTTTGGTTATGACGTAGATGATTCTTTATATTCCATTGGTCGTCCCATCATTGCATCTTTCGATTGATTTATTTGATTAATATAAACTTGTACAGTTCTATGTAGTTTTCCGGGACTAGACCTCTGCAGTTGAATTCCAAACACCTTATGCATGTGTAGTATTTTAGTGATAAGTGAAAAAAGTAAATAGAATAGGTCCATGCAGTGGGAACCTATAGAGTTTTTCTACTCATTGCACTAATATCTCCAGCGAGGGAGATGCTTTGGTCCTACAGTAGGTAGGATTTTGCAGACTTTGATCTGTGTACCTTTATATTTTTGTGTCACGTTATTAAAATTTTAATTAACCCCCATATTTCCATATAAAACAGGTATCGATCGTAGTAACTTGCACCAGAGGTCGAGACAGCATGTAGGTCAGAGCGTGTTCTCCAAATGAGCAGCGTCTAATGAGCGCAAGTCTTGCGGGTCGCCGGCAGACCGTGCTCACACTAATTTGATATCATTGTTACTCTGACAAACATTACTAATATTTTAATTAGTTGCATCAGGGTTTGTTGAGAGTGCTTTAGATGGGTCGCGGTTTTAATTTTATTATTATTAGATTTAGTAGCGTGGTGCTGGCGGCTTGTTTCAAAATTCACGGTTAAAAATCAGTGATTCTTTACACAATTCCTATTTTACGAGTCTATGTCTTGAAGATCTGAAAGCAGTCGCTTCACATAAAACTGTGTAGCCCAAATCTGAATTAAATGAAGATGAATTAAGTATTTGTAGTTTAAGAGAGTCCAAATTCTTTTCAACTTTTGAAAACTTCACTCGCAAACTCAGTTGTATTTTTTTTTTCAATATTACGTGAACATGAGATTTAACCTAAATAAGGTTACAACAAAATAATTACCAAGTTACCTAAGTAAACTGATCCAACAATCCAGAATGTTCGACTAGCTTCTGATACATTTCATTTGAACTAAAAAAGTTTTTCTAGATGTTTTATTTGGTCTTGTAATTTGTATTCTTGTAAAAGTATTGTGACTTTTGGAGTCTTAAACATACTTTGAACACAAAATTAAGGTGACCGCCAACAATCATCTTTTGTAGGCTTAGAACAAGTAAATAAAAACTATAATTATTGTAAAATAAACCTAATACCGTATAGCATTAAAACAGTTTTTCTATTTTCTGTATGTTTTAACTCTCTATTTTAAAATATCTTTTAGTACTAGCTTTTACAGCGAAAATAAAACAGTACTAATCTATGTAATTTAAAAACATAATTTTCTCTTCGATAGCTTATTAATAAAGAATCTCGATAATAAATACTTAAACTACATTTCATATTATTATTTGATGTTACTACCTTAGAGATAACAGCTAGTTTTTAATAAACCGTTTTCCATCAACGTCTTCGCAAACCTTTCCAACATGAGTACCTGTCATATTAACTGAACTATGTACAGTCACGGAATGAAAAGGTTCGTCACCTTAGAGTCGGTTTTCACTTGCACTAGTATTGCAAGAAACAATTATACCAACATACAAGTGTAAGAAACAGTGATGCTAACATTGAAATAAATAGAATGACGTTTGTCATCGAATAAGGTTTTGCTTAATTTTTCTATCCTTTTTAAACACTGCCTTGTGCGCGCGGCATATAAAAACCTCTTTGATATTTTGCAATGATGACATTGACCGATTGACAATAGTTTTAACAGAAATAATAATGGCAGGTTGAACCAACAAGAAGGTTTTAGTTTATCAAAAACTGATCTGAATAAATTTGAACTTTATTATGGAGCAGTAGAACATTATTTTCCCTAACCTGAGTCTATTTTGTAACATAGTTTTAAAAGGTTATATGTTCTCGCGACACATTATACGAATCAATTTGAAAATTTACGAACCTTTTCGTTCCGAGACTGTACAATTTAACTCGTAGTTTCTCTTACATAACATATTACATACTTACACAAGTACACTTAGAAATTCGTCCAAATTTCGACCTTATTCATTTAATATGAGATATATAATAAGCATGAGAAGTTATACTTGGTTGTGACAAGTATCATCCACAATTTGAAGTGTTGTACTAACTATTTCAACGAGCTATTTTAGCTAGGGAATTCAACAAAGATGAACATGTTTCGAAACATTCTTGCGGTTAAACTTTGAGAATAACTGAACATGTGTATAAAATGCCACCGAAATAATGGAGGACTTCAAACTTTTCACTCCGCGTGTCCGTCTCTAGTTTATGTAGTAAGTACATAATGTATTCTTGTAGTTTGTTTATAACTTTGTGTTATATAAGTATTGTTGGATAAGCGATGTCGTTTGATGGACTGGGAGAGAGTTTTAAATTTTATACTTGTTTGTTGTGAATAAAAATTGAATGTATATGGTTATATTGTTTAAAAGTCTTGTCTGATGATTAATTGAACTATACAATTTTTACTCAAAACTTATTTTAAACTTTTCTTGTGGTGTATTTTACAAGTAACGTAGTAGACGAAATACAAAACAAAATAGTTTCTAGGCTGATTTAAATTAAAACATTTTTTTTTAATCAATACTCGTAGCCAGATATCGAACCAGTAACGTATACCCTTTTACATGTATAATATCAATTCATTACTATTTAGTATTTACATTAAACCGTGTAAGCACTTTACTAAAACCTTTATTGCGGCCATAAGTAAAGTAACTCTATAAACTTTACTGGTGACACTTTTCCCTAATAATAAAAATAGTCATTAAACCAACAATGTATACTTCTCGCGACCTCCCTCTAACAAATCAACATAAAAATATGGTCAAGTACAACACTCTATTGTCTTGGGTTCCGTAGTTTATTCAGAATTATTACAAGAAAACTTTTAGAACTCTTTCAACGCACGACCGAGTGATGTTGTTGCAGCCTGCTATCTCAAAGGTTATGGTTTTGATTCCAATTCTAGACAAACATTTGTGCATGAACAATGAACGAACATGTTTCTTTCTAAAATTTGTGTGTATGAACATGTCCGTTTGTCTGTGGTGTTTGCTATGTATTCTAAGTATGTATTTACAAAAGGAAGTTATTTCAGACTGCCAAACAAATATTTTGATGGCTGTGCGTGAATATCTGCGTGGTTTCTGGTACTTATCAAGTCATCATACATAAATGATAATCCAAGTTATTGATTAGTTGCTATATGAAAATGATTAAGTTGCTAATTATTTGATCATAAATATGTCATGAATAAAAACATTAAATTTAAAATTTATAAAACCCCCAACACAATTACCTTCAAACCCCCATAACTTTTAAACGGGTCAACCGATTTTCATCAAACATGTCTAAGAACACTCGCACGTAAGTCCCCTTTAATACAAAAAAAAACTAAATTACAGACAGATACACACACACACACACACACACAGACACGTCACCACCCCTCTTTTTGCGTCGGGGGTTAAAAACTATAATAAATACCACGTTTTATTTCGGGTAACGAAACGGTCCCCTAAAATTATGACAGCCATGTAACGTCACAATTTCTTTCAGTAATTTTACCAAGTTTTATTTGTCCAGCACAAAATTTTCCTTGAAGACAAATTTGTTTTGAATATTTTTATTCTTTTGTAAATTAAGGGTAGAAATAATCAGTTGGTGAAAAATACTTTCCAAGAAAAATAAGCTTAGAACAAAATTCAAATAAATAACAAAAATAATTTGATGATAATTCTTATCAAAAGTAACTTCAAACGTAATTTTATTTATTTATATAAACCTAGGACGATTGGTATACTCGTAGTTCTAGTTTCAAACAAAAAGTTAATTTAGGATTTCACTTTGTGAAAATTTTGGCAGTTTGGGAGTGAAAACTTGAACAAATACTTACATACTATTCTATATTACTAGCTGTGCCCCGCGGTTTCACACGCGTAGTCCCCGTTCCCGTGGGAATTTCGGGATGAAAAATAGATGTTAGCCGATTCTCAGACCTACTGAATATGCTCACCAAATTTTATGAGAATCGGTCAAGCCGTTTCGGAGGAGTATGGCAACGAAAACTGTGACACGAGAATTTTATATATTAGATTAGATGTAAGTGTATACATAGATGTCTATAACTGTTAACAGTGACGCAAGTTCATTTGTTTTTTCCCATCTCAAAAACGCGAATGATGTAATTTTCACTTTAAAAAGAATACATTGAATGTATGAAATCTAATAACGATTTAAATAAACAATGACTTCACTAAACCCTGTCACTGCGACACGCAACCGCAACCAATCAAAACATTCATTTGTCCAATATCGAAATTAATTAGGCCACCTATGTTACCTATTGTTTGACCACTATTCATTGCCACTGGAAATTAGACCTTACTACATGAAAATAAAGATTATTAAAATTATAATATGAAATTGAGGGTATATGATAGATAAATTTGTGTTATTGAAAAATGGACTGTATTGCTTTGGGTTTAGGTGTCACGGTTGTTATTCATAGGTAGGCTGGTCACGTAGGAATTGGGGCTGTCATGTAATGAGGCGCTTCACGCTTCGCCCAGCGGGTCGGTCGGATAATAGGATTTTGATTGCCGTTGATTCACTTCTAAATGTACTGACAATGTTTTAGGTTTTGTTAGGTCTATTAGTGAGCTCTTAGTGCTTCTATTAAGTGAATGTAATTGTCTGGTGGGTCACAATGTAATAAAGGACATTTTGTTAGTGTTTACAGTATTTTGTTGGTACAGTTAGCATAGTATATAATATGTATATAAGAATAGTACATACATAAAATATACAAAAATATTTCAAATAGGTATCAATTTCCAAAATTTTAATAAATTTTTTGATTGAGTTACAGTTACACTTTTCATACTGACCATACAAACAAATAAAAATAATAAATAACAACTAACTAACATAAAACAATCACTTGTAAAACATAAATTTATTTTAACCCCCCCAAAATAAGTCGTAACAAACCAAAAAACCTGTCTATAAACCTGTCTTCAATTATTTATCGCAGTGAAACGGTTAACAAAGAAACTGAACCAATAAGGTTTAGTAAGTAACCCTTCTGAAATAACTATCGGTTCAACCCGAAGGGTATTACGCATTTTACGGTTAACTATAAATGACAAAAAGATTTTATGACTCTACTATTGTGTTGAACTGAGATAAAAATGTCGTAAATTATTTAAAAAGAATATTATTTTGTTCATTTAATTGTGCCAACATAGTTTTATTACACATTACTTATATGAGAAATATTTAAATTCACATTTTAGGGAAGGTTCATATCTGACGGAACGCCAAAAAAGACAAATGTACTTATAGAAAAACACTTGACCGTTCACACTCAACGCACTAACGTATAATCGGTTGAGTGTGAACGTTCTCGTTAGGGTTTTGAGATCATCAACAAATATGACAAGTGCCTGTACTAATATCATCGGTAAGAAATAGAGATCGTTTTTTAAGATAGAAAAAAAAAGAGGTGGAGAAAGCTGATGCTTTACAAATACGGGGAAGATTAATGCTACAATCATTTTTATAAGCAAGAAACATTAGAATACTTTATATTAGAAACGAGACTTTAAAACCCGTCACAAACATCTTCCGTTCAAATAAAAGCAATTATACTTACGTCCAAACCTCTTATACCATGCAAATCCCTGTATGACCATCTGAATACAATACTCAACTTAAATTCCTCAACTCGACATTTTTATTGTTCCCGTTGAAAGGAAGTTTTACGGTTTTCGTAATAAGTTACGATCTCATACGGTAAGGGATGTTACTGTATTAACCCTTAGAGATAGCTAGAGATTTATATGATTCTGATAATGATCATAATAGTCTATTTGGTATTAGTGCGGTATTTATTGGTTGGTTTTTATGAAGGTGAAAGATAATGGTGATATTTTTTTTGTAGGGTGTGGTTGTGGTTTCATTTTGTTTTATTTTAGCAGGTGACTTTTTTTGTGATATTTCGTTGTTGTACATTTTTGCTTTGTTTTATTTTAAGACTAGATTATGACAAGATTAATGTCTAGATTTCTACTATCTTTTCCAGATTTTATTTGTTACTCAATTTATAAATTCCAACTAACGAACACCTCATAAAGATGAGAAAGCACAATATTATACATTTTAAATAAGTACTTCAATAATAACATCACAATCCAAATTTTTCAATAATACAATCGCTTCTGTCACTATGACCCCACCCGACAATCCTCGCTGTGAGTACAACCCAACCCTACAACAATCATCGCTGCAAGTATGACCCCACCCTACAACTGTCCTCGCTGTGAGTATAACCCTACCCTACAACAATCCTCGCTGTGAGTATAACCCAACCCTACTTCTCGAGTAATCTTCAATACCTTGTTATTGGTTGGAGCTATCGACAACAAATCTATAGGATTTCATTTTGTATTATTTTCCCGTTTCGATACCGTACCGGTACTTAAAGATTGTAACAGGTACACAACATAAAGGGAATAAGTATTTGATCAGTGAACTGATTTTTATGAGGTTGTAAATTAAAGCTTTTGTGTTCTAGATGTTTGTATCTGTGTTGAGGATAACTTGAAATTCTGCGTTGTGCATAATTTATAATTAGGTTAAACTCAGTGTAGCGTAATTTTAATAGTTATTTATGGTACAAGCGAGGTAAGTTGGTGATTACTTCCGAGGCGCTATTGAGGCCCGAGCCGTCAGGCGAGGGTCTGAAGATAGCCGAGGATAGTAATAATCAATCCACGCGTGTACCATACAACGTTTTTCAACACATTTGCGAAGAAATTATCATTTTTCGCTAATAAATAAACAGTTTTTCTATTCGCGCGCATCCAACACAACAATGGTGATCGACCATAGACTAAAATAATATACTTATTAAAAAAAAAACAAATGAATGAATGACCATTCTATGGTCGATTCCATAATCGACCATAGACCTACCAAAAGTAAGGCAACATAGTTGAAGTTTGTTTTTAAAATGTATGGACACCATTTTTTTGGTGTCGAAACTTTTTAAAAACAAAGAAATTTAAAAAAACAATCTATAACTCACTAGTGAATAAAACGTGTCATTATTCAACTGTTTCTGCACAAATAAGAGCCCCTTTATGAGCAAGTGTGTTGAAAAAAGTATTTGTTGCGTTAAGATTGAATTTTGCAAGCTTGAAAAGTGGGAATTGAAATTTAAGCTTAGTTTTATTAGTCATCTTGCTTTATTTTACATTAACTTTATAGTATTGTAAAAATCCACTGAAAGAAATAGTATCTACATTACACGCATACCAAGGCGTAGTAATAACGCGACTACGCACTAGAATGCGTGATGTCACACTCAATCACTGCTTATGCTTAAAAAAAATGTTTATTTGTTGTGCTACTTCCATTTCCTACACATTTTGTACAGTACATGTATAATCTCACTTATAAATCCAAAGTCCTCCATTTAAAAGCCTCAAATAGCCAATTTTCATCCACAACACTACTTAGACTTGCTCCAAAACACATCGCCTTATTTCCACCAATTTTAACCACGTTGTGTAAAGATAAATCCCTTCTGTGTTAAACCACAGATATAATAAAAGTATAGAAACCTTAATAGAATGATAAACTGGTCCGTAACGACAGCAATAGATTAACTTCTTTTAGAAAAATAAAACATTTTCTCGTCTCCAAGCCGTCATTGTCAACGCGTCGACACGGACTTAGCGACAAAGCTTTAGTTAGTTACTGCTTCTAGAAAAATCTTATATTTTGTGAGGTTTATTTTTAGCTGGTTTGTAGGTAGATACGTTAATATAATGTGAGGAAATTGGATTATATTGTATAAGTTATAAGCTTCATTTTAACAAAACGTTTACCTGGCTATTTTTGGCTAGGTGTGTGTGTGTGTGTTTTTTTTTTACACATTTTGACGAAATAAATATGGCTTATGTCCAGGAGCGGACGACTATTATATAGGCTTGATAATATGTATGTATTAAAAAAATATAGATAGAGATAATTTCTAAAATCAATTGACTGTTAGCTACGCTAATAATGATGGTATAATGTATACCATAATTCAACGATTATTGTGGGATTAACTGCGAAATACATCCAGATTACAATTTCAAATATACCTACCTAGTTGTTATCAATCAGCAACATCTCACCACAACCATACCTCCAAATCCAATAAACCTTGAACGATAATAAAATCCGTAAATCCAAATGTTCTCAATATAAATAAAATAAAACGGATATAAAAGTAAAACTGAATACGTTTGTAATGGTAAAGATTTACGTTTGTGGCGATACGTAAATCGATACCGAATGAAAACGGGATCGCAAGTTCCCGTGGGATAAAAAAGAGACAAAAAGATTTTCAATCCATCACTGGGATGGTTTTGGAACAACGAATGATTTCAATAGAGTGACTATGGGGGTTGTTGCTTTGAGTTGCCGCTAGGGGCGCTGATAGCGACAGCGCACGGAACAGATATGGGTTGTCTTTTTTAACCACTGAAAAGTACATGATATTCTCTATTCAAATTGTTTAGATATACTCTTTTTGATCGTGAAGAGGTTTTTATACATGACTAGGAATGCCCCGTGGTTTTATCCGTGTTTTTCTCTTTTCTTTCATAATGGATGCCTACGTCATGATAACTATCGGCATGCTAAAGTTTGGCACGATACTAAGGTTTTCTTTAGTGTATATCTTATGTTTTTAGTTATAAACTATCCAATGTGTTAATCTAGACAGTAAATAATATGAATAACAAACACATTCAACCGTATATACTTGAAGAAGTAACAAACATAATTATATACACTATTAGCGGCGTTTCACGGTTTCACCCGCGTGGTTGCCGTACGGGGATAAAATACATATAAAGCCTATGTTACTCAGGGTGGGTGTAGCTTTCTAAAGGTGAATTTTTGAAATCGGTTCAGTAGTTTCTGAGCCTATTCGTTACAAACAAATCTTTCCTCTTTATAATATTATTAGTGAAGATATCGCTTCTATGGTGTTTTTATGAGACAATCGACTACAAAAACTTAGCTTATTCAATGTCTTCTTTAAGCTATTTTGATATTTATAAATAAAACTCCTATCTCTAACACCATACTTAGTATCAGAATTGATTACAACAATTATTCAATACTGTTCCTATTGTTTAGTTTCAAAGCTCGGGTCCCGCGTCAGCCATTTTGAATTGAACCTTTCGAGTACTCTCGAGTGTTAGTTTTGATGGTATTAGTGGTTACGGGTATTTAAACATCGTGGTAAATTATTTGAAGAAAATAAAAGGACTTTTTGTCGTATTAAATTGTTTTATGAAAATGAATAAGTATAAAGAATTTTTTTTGTATTAGAAAAATAAAAATATAGAAAAACATTCTTTTTGGTTTATTAAGTTTTTGAGCTCTTGGTTTTGCTCATGTAAATTCTGTTTACGTCAGTCAATTTTTTTTTTTACAATTTTGGCTTTTTAACCCCCGACGCAAAAAGAGGGGTGTTATAATAAGTTTGACGTGTATGTGTGTGTGTGTATCTATCTGTCTGAACGGATGAACCGATTTCAGTTTAGTTTTTTTTTTGTATTAAAGGGCTTACGTGCGAGTGTTCTTAGACATGTTTGATGAAAATTGGTTGACCCATTTAAAAGTTATGGGGGTTTGAAAGTAAAGTGGGGTTTTTTAATTTTTAATTTAATGTTATGTAGCAAGACGTATTGGGTTTCATCATCTTCAACTGATATTATCTTACTGCAGGGCAAAGGTCTTTCTTACTGATGATGTAAGTACAATGAGAAGGAAAAAGCATTAACGCCACTCTTGCAAGATAATATTATAAATAATAAATGTTGGTGATCTCATAACAAAAATATTCCACAAATCAATTGAACCGAAGACCTCAGTCGCTGCGGGCACTTATCATTGCTGTCGCATAAACCAATATGTATCCAATAAATAAATTGAATTCCTTTGAATAGTACTCGAAGCTCTCGATAAATTTAATTGTACCTGAACGAAAGGAATGCATAATCTTAAGTCTTGAGGGTCCTTCGGCTTGCTTATTGAAGATTCGAAAAGTACTTAATCTCAGAATCAAAATGTACTAAAAATAGACTTGAGATGAGAAAAAGAAACGTTTCCGAATGTCGGCAGTGATTTATGTATTAAAACCACAATTTGATGGAAACTTTTAACCATTTGAGCGTGTAGAGTGGCTTCCGTAGCTTTAGAAAAACGTACTTAGAAGCAATTTCTTTTAGAAATTCTTTTTGCTTTTATATTGGACATCAATTATGGATAATTTATAGTAGGAGCGTACTTTTGTTCTATTAATTCTGAAAATCTATTAAAATATAGAGGGATAATTAATTCTTTACGTAATTAGAACTTATTAATAGTTCACGTTTGTATTTCTATCATCATATAATTTAATAGCGTCGTTCTTGTCGGTAACAGGTGCAACTCCCTTCACCTGCTTCCAAAGTGGCCTCCTTCAGTTCTGATATAGGAATCCTTACGGATATTATAAATGCGAAAGTAACTCTGTCTGTTACCTTTTCACGGCTAAACTACTGAACCGATTGACTTGAAATTTGGTACAAGGGTAGCTTATGGTCCGAGGAAGAACATAGGCTATGTTTTATCCCGACATTCCCACGAGATCGGGAACTACGCGGTTGAAACACACAGCTATATTTGCATAAAAGCAAGTCTCTCTCTGTACCAAAAAAAAAACAAATTTATAAGAATTTGGAACATGAAATGTCTGTATTAACCAGGAAAAATACAGAGAGTAATTTTTGTCGCAAAATTCCCATGGGATCAAAATTTATGCGGTTAAAACTACGGGGCAATGCCGATAGTTTACAAAACCCAAACAAAAAAGTTATAACCAAACTTTTTTCATTATATATAGTTTTTTTTGTATTTTCATTTATGTTTCCAATACCAGTTAGTTTTCAAACTTCAATAAGATCTTAAAAAGAAAGTAGAAGTCACTATATACACCTAAAACCTTGCAAAATACAATAACATTTGAAAGTTACTAGAAGTTTCTTAGTACTAGAATGTGTAAGGTGACTGAATTACACACGTAACCTAGAGAGGTCAATTATTCGTACAAAGAACTCAATTGCGACCTTTTTTGATTGAAATAAAACTATTTTGGAGAGATTAAATTTCGTTTTTATTATTTCGTGATAAAAACCTTTTTCATTCAATTGACGCTTACTTTAAAAAAAAAACCCAACACAATTACTTTCAAACCCCCATAACTTTTAAACGGGTCAACCGATTTTCATCAAACATATCTAAGAACACTCGCACGTAAGTCCCCTTTAATACAAAAAAACTAAATTGAAATCGGTTCATCCGTTCGGGAGCTATGATGGCACAGACAGACAGATACGCACACACACATACACGTCAAACTTATATCTTTTTGCGTCGGGGGTTAATAACGCTCACTAATGTGCATTTTGAGCGGGACTCGATCATCTTAGGAGTAGCGAGTATGGTCGGTCACTTAAATCATTATCATTACCAACCACGCCGACTACACCACTTGGACATTATAGGAAAAACAATATAGCTCATATCTAATATATAAGATTCTCGTGTCACAGTTTTCGTTGCCATACTCCTCCAAAACGGCTTGACCGATTCTCATGAAATTTTGTGAGCATATTCAGTAGGTCTGAGAATCGGCCAACATCTATTTTTCATCCCGAAATTCCTACGGGAACGGGAACGGGAACTACGCGTGTGAAACCGCGGGGCGCAGCTAGTTATATATAAAAATGAAACCCGTTTCCCGTTGTCATGCCGCCATAGCTTGAGAACGGCTAGACCGATTTGGCTAATTCTTTTTTTGCTGTGTTTGTTAATGTCAGGAGACGGTTCTTACGTAAAAAAAAATCTGGAAAACCAAACGGGAAACTTGGACCCGTGCAAAGCCGGGGCGGCCTACTAGTGGGTCATAAATGTCCATAGACACCACACAATTTTAACTAGTAAACTGTTATTGGAATCGTTATGAGTTTTTTCTTGTGGCAAATGGTTGGAAATTAATGTACGTAGGATATAATATGTTGTAAACATGAGTTTACCTTCATGGTGTACACTAAGTTAGTCGCCGGTTTTATTAAGACGTACAAGCTGCATTATTAGACTTTGGAGGGCTCTAACTACCCGTAATACCCGTAACGACTGTCTATGTTGTTATTACGACAACCGGGACCGAAGACTTAACATGCCCTCCTGACTACGAAAACACTTAGTACTATAAAGCATAAAGGTACTAAGGTATTCAATATTCATTCACTCCATCATCTCATTATAGTAACTGACCCCTAACTATATGAAACTTGTATCTAGATTATCAGAAACTATGCACACACTCATTCACACACAGCCAGACCGAGATAAACATTTATGGTTTATACAAATATTCACCCTGCTCGAGAATCGAATTCGTAACCTTAAAGATGGCAGTCCGGTATGGTGAACACTCTGCCGTCTACTTCGTCAATGCTCACTCACTTTTATTTGACCCACAAAATTAAACATAAAAGTCGTTTAAACACAAAATAACAAGTAAGGTTTTAAAACAAAACATTGCAGTAATTGAATCACAGTGTAAAAATAAACAGTATGGGAACTCGTACGGACGCTGTGACATGACTCCACAGAAAATATTAACCATCTATATCATGGTTACGTAACTGAGCCACAGACTGGATATTATAGTTTGCTTTTTTAGTATATTTTTTTTTACTTATTTCTAGAATGTTAAGGTATAGAGAATTAATTTAATTGAATTCAATAATAAGAAATGCCATTAAAATAATAAAATAAGGAGTTAAAAATTAAAACGTACTACTGCGCATTTGATAGCGAGACCAATCAGAAACTTTTTGTGCGATCAGATAGTTTTCGATCGAGATTGGGAATAAAACGTATTGACTAAAGGTAATTAAAAACAGAGTTTTCAAAATTGGTATATTTCATTTTGTTATTAAATACACTACATCCAAAAAGTATCTTTTTATTATTAAAATACTAGCTGTGCCCCGCGGTTTCACCCGCGTATTTCCCGATCCCGTGGGAATTTCGGGTTAAAACTAGCCTATGTTCTTTCCCGGACCATAAGCTACCCCTGTACCAAATTCAAGTGAATCGGTTCAGTAGTTTAGCCGTGAAAAGGTAACAGACAGAGTTACTTTCGCATTTATAATATTAGTTATTAGGATTAGGATAGTTAGTTAGTTAGGATTGATAAATACTAAAAACAGTCAACATTCCTACACGTCTCCCATCTCCATTGAAACCTTATTTCTCTAGTAATTTAGCTTTTATCCAATGCTAGCACAATCCTGCTTTGCAAATTCAGTTTCAAATTTAAATTTGGAATAAAATAAGAAAAACAAAATAGATAATAGATTTCACAATCGGCAAGTTCACTTTCAAATTTAAATTTAGAATAGAATAAGAAAAACAAAACATACTAGATTTTTCGGTTGAAAAACAGCAGTGAGTTGTCGTACTGTAGTTGTTTCACTGCACAATACCAGTAGGTAATAAACCGTTCAGTTGGTTCGTTTCATTTGTCCTGACCTCACGTTTTCTTTTCTCATTGAGTGGGAGGAACAAACATGGAATTTGGGCGGTACATTGTGAGATACGACAAGCTTGGGAATTGTTTTAATCATAAGTATTATGGTATGGGTTTGGAATTTTGAAGATTTTTATTAATGGTAAAATAAGTTTTTATGGGTTGAAAGAAACAGTAATGACAAAATAACAAAAACTGAAAACTGCCTGCTTGCAAGTAGAAGTACAGTCTCGGAATGAAAAGGTTCGTCAATTTTCGAATTGATTCGTTTAATGTGTCGCAAAAACATATTACCTTATGAAACTATGTTACAGAATAGACTCGGGTTAGGGAAAATAATGTTCTACTGCTCGATAATAAAGTTCAAAATTATTCAGATCAGTGTTGTTTGACAGGATAAATATCTAATCAACAATATTTTTGACTAACTAAAATCTTTTTGTTGGTTCAAACTACCATTCCGTGACTGTACATATTATAGA
Organism: Timandra comae; assembly: GCA_958496195.1. Classification (NCBI taxonomy): domain Eukaryota; kingdom Metazoa; phylum Arthropoda; class Insecta; order Lepidoptera; family Geometridae; genus Timandra; species Timandra comae. The sequence continues at coordinate 8,449,736 of OY292370.1, forward strand.
TTTAAAAAAAAATATTACATTGGGCTTGAACAAAAACAGCTTAGTAATCTCAGCAAAATGTCTAAAATGTCTGATCTAAGTTGTAACTATTAGTCGCGTCATTACACACGAACTTGAAAATATAATATGACAGCAAAAGTTAGCCGAAACTGAAAGTGACCATCTTACTCAGAGTTTGGTCAAACACGCCCAAACAAAAACATCTCACACTACTTCTGTAACCACAGATTCTGTAAATAATCCGAAATATGAATTAAAACTAAAATTAAACATAGAGAACTAAAACTGTTTAAAATAATTGGACTTAAGATCTAAGATATAAGTTATGCTTCGTTAATAGGTTAAGGTCTGTGGATTTTGTTTTGTAATAAAATAAAATAAAAAATAAATGAAAAAAGCCGACGATTTAAAAAACCTTCTCCGTTTTTAAGTTGGTTAAAAATGGTTTCGATGACGTTGCGAATAAAACTCTTTTACAAGAAAACAATTTTAGGAAGCATCGCAAATTAATCTTTTCAGTGTTTAGTTAAATATTTTTCCACAATTAACTCTTTGTTGGAGATGTCTGGGGGAAACCTTTGCCCAGCAGAGGGACGGGGATGTGGGTAAAAAAAAACTCTTTGTTATTAAGTTTTTCGTGTGTGCTCCAGTATTTTTTGTTCATTGTGATAAAGAAGTTAGGTTAGCCTAAGGATACTACGTCGCATGCTGCTGAACTAAGATAAATCAGAATTTATAGTGCACATAAATATTTTCCAAACAGTTTACACTGGTAAGAGATATTCTCCAAAATCTTTATAAAGTTATGTTCTTAAAATAAACAATGTTAGTAAGTTGACATATAAAAAAACGCGCACCATAAAAAAGAAATTACTGTGTTCCACTGGTTTTACTCGCTTTTTTTCTTAGCGGATCTTCACGCCTTAATAACATTTACATGCCAAACAGCCGTTTAGCTGATAATTGACGACCTCGATGGCAGAGTGGTCACCATGCCGGACTGCCATCCATGAGGTTGCGGGTTCGATTCCCGTGCGGGGTGAATATTTGTGTGAACCACAAATGTTTGTCTCGTCTGGGTGTGTGTGTGAATGAGTGTGTGCGTAGTTTCTGATACCCTAGATACAAGTCTCAAACTTATTTAGGGGTCAGTTACTATAAAGAGATGATGTAGTGAATGATTTTGTTTAAATATACATAAGTTTTATATTTCGATAACTAAGCATGAGTCAAATCATGGACAAACCTTTCAAAAGAAGACTACCAAATGAACATTATCAATCAAACTTCTAAAAACGTAGTCTAAATGGAAAAACTGACCAATTTACGAAAAATGTGTGTCAATAAAGAACCAAGTTCATATCTAGACCGTAGGCACCAGCAAATTGAACAAGTGCGATTCGGAGCGCGCAGTTGGGACAATAAATTGTGCACGGTTCCGAGTGCGCTGTATTTCTTTGGAGTTATTCCATTTTAACAGATCTATCGTTCTGGATGTACCATGTCTTTGTTGGTTCGATTTGTTGCCTTTTAATATTAAGGGCATATTTCACGTTCTTCAAGTAAAGTTCCGAGTAAGAACTTACAAGTTCCGAGTATGTTTTATCAAAATACAAGTTTTGTCTTTGTCACTTGGTATAAAGGAAGAAAGAGACAAAACTAACTTTACTTGGTGAGTATTAACTTGAAGATCGTGAAATAGGCCCTAATTGTAAATACTTGTAGTAATAATGTACATACATCGATTTATGTTAGTTCTGAACTGGTTATACTATGTCTGTCGATGTTGTTAGTAGAACAACTAGCACCGACAGCTTAACGTGTTCTTTGAAGCACGGAAACGCTCATGAAATCAATGAATTTTTTGTAACAGCTACCAGATTTATAATAATTTTATTTATTTTGAGTTTATTGAAATACTGTTTTAGTTAAAACATACTTAGTGCAGTTTTTTGGCATATACATATTTTGACACAGAGTCATAGATATACTTAAATTTAAATAGGTATGCTACATTTGAGATCACTGGAAGAAACAGGCCTAGATTTCACACATTGGCTATTTTCACATATTCTCCAGTATTTTAACCAATGTTCCCAACATGAAAATACTGAATGAATAACACGTCCTAACAGAATGATGACAAATTAGAGGCTTCTAGTTTGATAAATGATAAAACTAGATGTATGATAACATCAAATTAAAAATTTAAAAAACCCCCAACATAATTACTTTCAAACCCCCATAACTTTTAAACGGGTCAACCGATTTTCATCAAACATGTCTAAGAACACTCGCACGTAAGTCCCCTTTAATACAAAAAAACTAATTTGATATCGGTTCATCCGTTCGGGAGCTATGATGCCACAGACAGACAGATACACACACACACACACACATACACACACACACACACAGATACGTCAAACTTATAACACCCCTCTTTTTGCGACGGGGGTTAATAAATAGAAATCCTTCACTACCACATCTAGTATTTTTAATGTCATGTCGTAAATATAGGATGTTCGTTTCGGCGGAGGCTGAGGCGTATCGTTTTGTTCGTAAGCCACTTTGACAGACTGATGTATTGGGTGCTAGGAGCTTCCAAGAACGAGTACTGCCAGTGTCTGAACCCGCAATGTTTTGAAGTAATTACACGTCATTTGGGGTATTTATTAAATTTATTTTGAGATGTCGTATTAATTTTGTGTGAAAATAAGGAAATAGGAATTTATATTGGGATATTTTATTTGAGTTGGCTATTTTTCTTTTATAATATAAGACAAAATTAATCTTGAAACAAAAATTCATTATAGAAGATGCGATAAGGTATAATTTAAAATTTCATTAATGTGTTTATTTGAGGACAATTAATGTGTTGAAAAATTGAAAATTAATTAATAGTATGTGTGACCGTATAACTAACCTTCCACTCATTTTCATTAACACATAATATGGTTTAAACATGTCTCCACGTAACATTTAAAATTCCACTAATCATAAATCCAATTTCACTTAACTTTTGTTTTTCATTAGACTTCGCTCTCATCTTTCAATTTATCCGCTCTCCGCAGCCTCCGAAAACCCCTCAAAGTGAGGCAGAGTGAAAATCATTTACACTGAACTTGTATCAACTGATATACACTTCCGTTTGATTAGGACCACGTTCTATCCAATCTTTCCGTGCGTTTCCCAAACTTTCACACCAGTCTCGATCGTTCAATAGCCCTTTATTTACGGATTTGATTTAGTTTAACAAAGCAACACCCTTGACCTAAATAAACTGTTCGATTGATGAACGCTCTCACGAATAGAATAAGGATGGAATCGCTTTGGGAAACACTGACGGGTAACTGACTTTTGTCTAAAATATGTTCCTGGTTTTTTGGTTGTTTAAGGAAGGTGTTTCGGTATTTTTTGAAGGTTTTTGGTGATGTTATCGTGCGGTATGTTGCTTGTTGATTTAGATATGTAGATTGATTTTGGTTTCGATTTTCTTCCAACATTTTTTGTTTATTTTGTAACAAACAGAATACGATAACAGATCTTGCGTAAACCTGCGCCGCCATAAGGTTCGTAATACGTTTCATATTTATATTAGAAACCCTGATAATTTGCCAATCAGACAAATTGGAGAAAGAAGTAAGTGAAGCCACACACATCAGCCAGTATAACAATAAGCGACCACGAATTAATTTGTCTCAATCTAATCCTCTTCTACCGCATGTTTTGCCAACAGGTTAGATGAATCGACAGAATTCGTCTTTTTATCCCAAACGGGCCTATTCACAGACCATACGTTCATTTGTATCATTAGAACGTTAGAGCCAGCGCACATATAAAGGAGCGCAGCGCTGAACACTTTCCACTGTCAAACTATTCTCGACCATGTATGTGTTCAAATATGAACGAAAATCAATTAACGCAACAACTAGCATCGATTCGACTAGAGATGAAAGGTAGCACGCAAGTGTTAATATATTTTTGATCTTATTTCAACGCATCTATGTCAATAAGGCGTATGCTGAGACGCAGGCGACGCAGGTACACGCAGGGCAGAGTAGAGCAGAATTTGTAAAGCTTGGAACGTCATTGAACTATGCACGCTGCGGCGCAGGCACGTGTCTGTTTTGCTGTCTCTCCCTTGACGTTCCATGTTTTACAAAATCTGCTCTATTCTGCCCTGCGCCTTATAGTTTGATAGAGGAAAATGCTCTGCGCTGCGCTCCTTTATATGTGTGCCGGCCTTTAGAACGTTACTGTAGTTTCACTAATTAATTATGTTTCTCTACTTTTTTGTGGGAAAAACTTGCCTTACTTAGATTACAAATGTATTAGTAATTGAAAGCTTATAGATTGATTGGGTTGTGTTACGGAATTGGATCGAAAGTGGAGGAATTAACCTTTTGGGATATCAATCTTTGGTTTTTTGGTTCGTTGGTCTGTGTTGATTGTTACTAAGTTAAGTATATATTTTGTTGGTAGGAATAAAATGTATTAGTAAGATTCTAGTAAAGCAAAATAATATAAAATTACTAGCTGTATGCCGCAGTTCTACTAGCGTGGTTTTTTTTTTTCTTTGAAGCGGATGTTTACATGAAATATGTTAAATTTTTAGCGCAACCGTCTGTTGGTTTGGATTGTATGTTAATTGCCAGTTTATCAGTCAGTCAGTCAGTAAGAACTGCCTTTTATAATGAAAATTTCTGATGAATTGAGCTATTATAACAAAAAATGTAACGAAAGCACAAGCTAGTAGAAAAACTCAAGTAAAACAGCGGGACACAGCTAATATACAAAATCGATGTTCCAAATTTATTTCTGTAACACCAAGGTCTGTTGGTGACGATAAAATATTCATAAATATATGACAAATTACTGTCTAATTACATACAATTTGTAACTTACACTGTAGTATTTCATGGACGATCTGTCATTATGTTCTGATAACCGTGTAATGAGTCGAAGCGTTGTTAATGTTATTTTTATCATGATTTCTATCAACTTTACGTAATGTTTCAAGGGTATTTATTTTTGTTTTTAATATGATATGGTAAAATGTTGTTACGCCTTTTGTTGCTACGTATTTTTATTATTTACTTGCAGCTCTCTGCTGTTTCACCGGCGTAAATTATAAGGAATTTTTGGATACAAAGTATCCCATATGTTATTCCTGGTTATAAGTAACATCTGCTAGGCTAACATGACTTCGAAAACGCGATAAATACAGCGATTTATTGACATCCAACTGTCAAAATTTGATAAAAATACCCGCCATATTGAATTTTACCACGTGATAAATTTTATGACATTTGGTCATACTCGCGAAATCGATATAGCTATTTTTTGACATCCAACTGTCAATTATAATAAATATAGCCGCCATATTTAATTTTTCATATCGTACCACGCCATAATTCATTTGGTCATGCTCGAGAAATCGATATTATTTCGTGGTTTCTATATATTTTATCACGCACAGTCATGCTAGGGGGGCTGTACCAAATTGCATCTAAATAGATTCACTAATTTTTACGGTAAATAGTAACAAAAATCTATCCGTCCATCCTCACATTTCTAATAATTTAACTAGTACGACATTTAGTACTATTAAAACTCATATAGTCCAAAACATAAAGTTTTAACGTTAAGTTCTCACGTCTCCCCCATTTAATATGGCACCTGCACTCCAAATTTGGGATTAGTAAAATGAGAATTTATAGCGCTATGAGGTATAAACTTGTATGAACTAGTAAAATAAGGACATAGGAGTTATGACAACTTAAGGTGACCATTGACAGTTTTAACTGATCAGTTCAACTGGCGTCCATCCAAAAAATGATCGTCAATCACCGGAGTGATTCCAAATTCCAATGCGGAAATATAATTGGTCTAAAACTTTTGGAGTGACGCCTCAGTTTTATATCTGGACTGATCAGAGTGATCAGTCCGACTGACTCCTCAATAGCCATTTTTAGATATATAAGTTTCTAGGTTAACGTATTGAACTTCAGTTTATGATTCTGTTATTTATGACTTACTTTTGACACCTGGTAATAGCCATCTGTCTAGTAATAACGTGTTGGCTGCCAAGCTTGAGGTTCCGAGTTCGATTCCAAAGACGAGCTATACATGTTAGCTGATTTCCAAAACCTAGAAAGACATTGCTTAAAATACCAGAACCAGAACTTTTACCAAGAGGAAGAAAATACACTGGCAATAGCGTCTCGACCTGACACGCTTATGTAGTCACATTAGCTCATTCCATATTAAGGTCTTTTAAACAACTTTGGCCACCATAGATACCCATAAAACATAGATAAGCATCAACTCTTTTACACCACATAACACTGACTTATCAGACATCACACAGAAACCCTTAGATCCTTGTAAAACCATTCTATCTCGATCCAATTCTATGGAGTAATTCGTTTTTACCATAAAAATGAGCAATAAACAGCGACTAATAAAACCCTTGAGAGGACATCAAAAAACTTCCAGGCTTTATTTTATGATATATGGCTCTCGGAGTAACACCTTCGTGTATTATTTTATTGCATCGGATTATATGTTGTACTCAGTATATTATGCCGCTATATAATAGTCGTAAGGTAAGCCCGGAATTTATTTGGGCAAATACTGCATAGTACTTACAGGGAATTAGGGAAATGTCTACATGTGATAACTTTTTGAGCTAAATTCGCAAAGAACCCCACTAAGTTGATTGTCAGTTGTTTTTAGTAGAGACCGCCTTCTGTATTTAAAAGTCAATTTAGTTTCAATTGAATCATATATGAGTTTTGAATTGTATCTCCTTAGTGAAACAAAAGAGTTCCACACACATTCCTCATTTAAAACTGTCAGGAAAACAAAAGATGGATGACAAGCATAAAGTGTCAATAGTAGGAATTTTATGGCTGATGATTGTGAAATTGAAAAAACAATTTGCAAAAGAGAAATGTAGATGAGTTTACTTGTATTTTGGTTACTTATATATTTATCACTCAATGCGTAATTGAAACTTTTCCTTTCATTGAAGTACTTAATTTAAAGTATAATGTATCTTTTGGCGTCCTAATTAGTCCCGCAATCAATTGGGAATACCCATATAATGTAATGTAACATGTTTATCCTTGGGTTTAAATTCACGAGACACAACTGTTACGTCACCTAAATAAAACCTTTTGTATCACCAAAACGTGTTTATTTTGCTTAATTCTCAAAAACCTCTTTAACAAATTAATGAATACCAGTGAAGTTATTCAATAAAGTTTCCCGGCTAACTCACCAAGTAAATACCTAATTGTTTCGAGCTCTCACGAAGCATTCTACATAATAAGTTCCGAAAGATAAGCCAAGCCAGGCGCCAAAACTATTCACACTTTTTGCGCATAAACTTTCATCAAAGCATTTCCAGCTCTCATTTAAAACAAAAGCCTCCATTACTGCGCCCAAACTTATTTGTGGACCATAACTCCTAAAGTATTTCAACCCGTAAACGCAATAATGCGCTTTAAACTTAACGTATTAAGGTCTAATATGATTATGGGAGACCCTACGACGCGTGCAAAACAGGAACACGAAAGAATATGCGTGGAAACTCTCAGGAAAAGTATTCAAATTTGAATCAAACCTTATCTATGGATGGTTAAAGTTGATTTTTCCGTGTCGTTTCCTTTAGCGGGGAGGGGTGATCGTAATCTCCGAGTCAGCATCTCTGAGGCCCACAAACTCCTTAAAGTGCTATCTTCGAGGCTTATGGCTAAATGGAACACAACTTTTTCATCCAGGAAGGCGCGAAAATTGCTAAGAGAGCTAAGGATCAGGGTCACAGATTTGCCGTCAGTTCATTCTGAGTTATGGCCTGTCTATTTTCGAGTGATGAATTGGAATGTGCCGGCGTCTTTGGTATTGAAGTGGTGTTTTGTTATGCAGATGATGTGTGGGATCTTGTATCGGGTATTGTTCCTTTTTGGATAGATGAGGCGTCGACAAGTAGGCTCGATATTTGTGTTTATCTAACGACAATACATCATCGCTGACGGTTTACTATGCTCGGGAAAATTGTAACATTCGTAAACATTGGGTTTGCGTTCCATTTACAAAGTTTTAGATGTATTTTGAAAAGAGAACGGTTTTAAGCGGAATAAAACGTCATGGCACAAAATAAAAAACATAAATTGTTCTTTGTAAACAAAAAGAACGTAATTCCTTTTGACAACGGTTCGTATTTTCAAAAATGGAACAGTGCTCTTCCAATCAGCTGGTACCGGTGACGCATGTCCGTTCGGGTGTTTCCGTTGCCCGCGAACCGACTACAGACGTCCGCCGCGTTCGGATTTCAAATGTAAGTAACTAAATTCTCAAATTCCGAAGCATTCAGCCAGGGTTGTCACTTTATTAAATAGTTTCTTTAAAGATCGATTAGACGGCAGCTTTTTGGGAGCTAAGGGACAAAGGACATCAAATGTTCTCTATCACTCTTTGAGATCCAAATTATTCAGATATATTTTAGGAATCATTCTTGATTTATTGAATTGAAGCAATGTAATACGAGTACTGATAACGGTATTCATTAGAACTAACGATATTTCGCGTCAAAATTTCTGTCTTGAAATGAATTTGATTTACAAAACACCATTTTTAAAAACCCTTTATAAATAGGTCGTCTGTAAAAGCAACCACAAAATGTTGTGCCTAAACTAAGCTTAAATTGCAAGATTAAATATCTGTAAGCATCCTTTTGAAAACAAACCGAGTGAGTACATTCACAAAACGATCATATTACCGACACAAATTTAATTTAATTAACTCGAAGTAATTAAATTTATTATATAAGATCAATTTCACGGGTTGCGAAACATTTTGTTTGAAAATGTAAGGTTTTTCTTTTGAAAAATGTATGACAAAGAATTCGTAACAAATCAATAGGCTGTCTCATTTACACAAAGCATTTCGCTCTCTATAAAGAGTATCACATCAAAAATCTCATTGTAAAAATTGCCGATCCCAAAATTTTCAAAGTAAAATCACTTACCCTCGATATTTGGGTGTGAAAGCACGGAGCTTAATGAAAAACCTGCCGGTATATACAGCGTGTCCTTTAATATAGCTTAATGGAAGAGGAAAATACAGGGTGATGGAAAACAAATGCCTCCGGCCGGCGCGGAGCTAGCGTGGTGCAGCCACTGATCGAGGGAGCGGATAAGCGATTTTTTGGAGCGATTTTAATACTTTGTTGACATTGAATTTTTGAGTCAGTGCTTTTTTGAAACGGTTTAAATTACGAACGGTAAAAGTAGAAAGGGAACAGTCTGAATTTCATACCATACGAATATAATTATGATTATTTTGAGGAATTACTCGTATTTTTGAGACTGAAAAAATAATTGAAAGCTATGAAAGTATTTGCTTTTGAATTGCTTATTATATTTTACATTGCTTATAGAATCGAGTCGAACTTTTTTAAGTTTTGTGTAATTTGCTTACACTATGAATTTTTTAAACTGACTAAATGAAATCAATTCACTAACTTCGAAAAAGCACATCAAATTTTTACTTAAATTTTATTCATAGTCATTATATTTTAGACTAAATTTTACTTTAAAAACTGAAGACTAAGTAGCGTGTTCTATAGCCCCATGTGGAGTACAATATTATACGTCGACGGTTCCTCCAACGATCTATGTTCAGAATATGTCATTGTGGTGTGAACCTAGTACCTTACCCTCACTATCTCTTTCACCGTTTAGCATTAAGAAAGAGATAGATTGCTACCTGCTTTCCTACAATGAGTTGTTTGTTCAAGATTTATGTTACTTTGTACGTGTTTTCGTTGATGTTACTTTAAGTTCAGCTATTAAGATTTGAATCTTATTTTGAAAGTGTTAAAGTTGATTATTAAGTACAAAATTCTTTATTTTCTTGTAGGTTCCATCATCATTTTGTTTTATATGGTCTTCTTCTGAACGTTTGTCCCATTTCTACTAAATGTAAGAAACGGGATAAAAGTTCGGTCAGTTTTTAGTTTCACCAGATTTTGCGTAATATGAGAAGTGACTATCATCAAACCCATCAGCCCATCTTCTTTGGTTAAACCAAATCTAAGACTTTTGCTGCCTTATTTGCGTTGCATATTTAGTCCGGTTTAGCACAAAACCAGGTTTTACAATCAATTTTGAATACTGTCAAAGTGACAGATTTGACTGACAAAGTGTCAAATGCTTACCAGGTTTTGTTAAACCAGACTAAAAATTCAATGCAAATAAGGCAGTTGAAGACTATAGCTTACTCAAACCACCCGTATCGACAGCCAATAATAATACAACAACAAGAACGCACAGTCTAATTCCAATAATTATAACACACTCGATATTCAAAATAATCCTATACCTATCTGTATATTCTAGATACAGGCACATACCTATATAAGTGTAGGCACTTAACTGTTTAGAACCGTATTAATTGAGGCGGGCTTACCGAGCCGACCAGCACACTGGATTACTGGGATCGACACGTTATACACTGCTGGATAAATGAAGCTAGATAACCTAGCTGTATAGCTAGCCTAATCTAGCTGTATAGCCAGTCTAGCTTATCAGTATGACGCGTCGATGGCTAACGGGCTACTCCTACGTCAAGCTAAATTAGGACGACCATTTTCGAAGTAAAATGTTTTGGATAATGTATGGTAATATTTAGTGTTAAAATTTTGTGTTTTGGGTAATTGGAGATGACAGGTATTTGTTTGGGTTTCAAATAATTGGTTTGGTAGGTTGTTATACTACTAGCTTCAGTTTTTGCGTTGATATAGACTCTATGTATCTCTTGTACATCGTAGCGACGAAATATAATATTAATACCTATAGCAGTGACATAATCGAGTTTGGGAAAATAATTATGAAACTTTATTGATGTTATGTGAATGTAAACTATTAATATTATTTTATTTTGTTACAGGTAAGAATTGGTGAAGAGTTGGTTTCTATTAAGTGATGATGAGTAAGTTACTGCTAAACATTATACAACAATGTTGCTTTTGTTTATTACGATTTTTGTGTTTAACTTTAACTATTAATATACATAAATAACTTGTTTAATTGCTCTTACAATCTCTCAAAATCTCATCTTACACCTCAACAAAATAAAAAGTTTCTTACTAAAAAGTACAAGTATAAAAACATTATTCTAAAACGTCAAAGTTTTTACCTAAATCTACAAAAGTCTTCCGTTTTCATTTTAATAAGAATAATATTATTTTACTTCACCCTTACAATAATAGAAGGTAGATTGAATAAAATAACAGAAGAGGAAAAAATTCATATAAATCTCAAGGGACCATGTATATACCTACTTATGTAGCTACAGGTAAATATACATGTTACAGTCAAAACTCATAATCGGTGAAAATCAGCTTTTACTGCAAAAATTGGGCAAAATTGGTTTAATAGTTTTAACCGATAAACTTAATCAATTAAAAATGCTTTTATTGACAAAGCATATTATTATAGTGTAGACGAATATTTATTTGATAAGTTTTGATTTAATCTTAAGTATGTGAACTGTGTAAATTTTATAATAATTAATATTCTAATAATTCTAAATTCTAGATTTGTAAGTTTGATTTATTTTTTATGTATAAATTTATTGACTTTGCATGCTGTTAACCAAAGCATAGCTTGGACTTATTTTTATTATAACTGCCAACTAATAATGTAACCTATGTTTATGCAAATAAATGATTTGATTGATAAAAAGAAACAAAACTTTTTACTTAAAACTGTGACCCCACGTAATGTAAGACCGTGACAACGGGGTGGCCAAATAACCAAGAGATTTGTTATATTTTTGAATCTCATTTTAAATTTTTATTTATTTATTTGGCTAGTATTTTGGCCTATTTTTTGAGAATGGTTAAAATAATGTTCGGTCCTAAATCTAAATTCTGCAATTTTTAATTCTACAGCAATTGCAGCGTTCGTTTGCCTCATTTATGTCATCTGGAGTGCAGGTAGACATTAGATTATATGGTCCATGAACTTCGGCAGTCATAATTGAATTTGACCGATTATGAGTTTTGTCTGTAACATTCCTACTGCTATATTTTGGTACAACCTTGAAATACGCGTGGGATGAAAATATCAATAGACGGTACCATTTCGTGTAACAAATATGATTTCTCTAGTTCTCTAGAGGTATACGAAAAAAGATACAGTCATATTGTTACATCTTTTGAATTCTTTTGGTAGTCTATTTGTATTTACACCTATGTTAGAGGTTCGTACATAGCTAATCTAGAGGTTTATACGTTCGATTCTTTGGTCAAGACATACGAGTACATACTTAGGCCGGAGTTTCAGACTCTTTCAAGGGCAAAGGCTTCTATCACACTGATAAATAATACTAGTACAGTGAGGATTTGAGCAATCGGCGTAATTGAAACACACCATTTAACATAACACATAACCCACTTGTGATTTCCAACTGTTTCTACCGAATACCTACTTACCTAGTAAGGTTCAAAAAACCAGGTAGCAACAAATCTTCTTCTAGTAAACATCAAACTATTAGAATAAGTACCTTTCCGTACTAAAACCAAACGTTTTAATGTATGCAAAGTGTGCGCCGTCAAAACTCAGTGACTTTGAACGATAGTACCTCTGTGAACAGAGCTCTAGAAAAATGACTCGGTAGCTCATATTCTTATGCTAATACCCCGCTCCTGTTGAGAGGCAAGTGCTCACTGGAACCATCGCTTCTCTTGAATTTTAATATTATTATTGAAACATTTTCATTGGATGACTTAAAATAATCTACTTAGAAAACTAGGACGTAATGATTTTTAATGTAAAGTTTTTAGAAATTACGAATTTTGAAAATGTAACCTGTAACGAAAGTCACTAAGTTCTAGGAACGATTAAATAAATAGTATGCAAACGTCACAGAACATTGAAATTTTTTGCATAGTAGTTTTTTTTTTTTGCTATCTACTATAGTAAATTAACAGGAAAAAATATCAGAGAAAAACATTTTAAATTGTTTGAGGACCTTTACAATAAGTTATTTTATTTATTTTAATAATACATTATATAATTTGTACAAGAAATTATTATACTTAATACTCTTTTCTGCGAATTTCATGATTTTTATTCCACTAAACTTCTTAGCTTATAAGCGGCTACATTTTAATAGAAGATTATTTTCAATTTTGCTACTTTTTGCCTTTATTTCGTTCCTACTACAATTACCAGACTACGCGGTAATTAGTAGTTCATTTGCTTAATTCAATGTGGTTACTGAGTGGGCCAATTTAGGCTCTGCCAAATTGTTAATCTGTTCACAAGAAGCGCAACAAATGTATTTAGATGTAAAAAATCGGCCTAATTTAATGAAACTTGGTTGAGTTTTAAACTTATTTGGATTCACTTAAACTTACCTTAAACCATAAGACGTAATCGGTCTGTATTTGAATAAGAAATCTCTCTAATTGTTGCTGGTTCGATTCTCGTGCGGGGTGAATATTTGTGTAAACTACAAATGTTTGTTTTGGTCTGGGTGTGTGTGTGAATGAGTGTGTGCCTAGTTTCTGATACCCTAGATACAAGTTTCGAAATTAGTTAGGGCTCAGTTACTATAATGAGATGATGTAGTGAATGATTATGTTATGTTATGATGTTATTTATATGATGAGTATACATATTTGTAATCACAAAGTTTGCCTTCGTGAGGTGTGATCTTAAATGTATGTTATGAATGACAAATGTAATTAAATCCGTGTTAAATGAAGTTATTGCAGGTAATAATTATGTCCTTTGTGATATAATTAACACACTCAGAAGTCCTAGTTTATATTTATAAAGTGTCTAATATTGTGCAGTCAAAATATTATTTCTCGAGTTTTAGACGTCCGTGGTTGAGTCTGTCGTGTGTTGTCGTTGCGTCACTGCGGTAGATTTTAATTAACTAAATGTCTTTAAAACCCATTTAAGTTCACACAAAACTCGACATTAAACTCAAGCAGTTCTAAATAAACAAGACTCATTTTTGTCTAAAACAAAACCTCAGAGAAGTTGTTTTTAGTACTACAACTTTTTTATTGCGGACTTAATTAGAAAACGTACTCGTAATGAATGGAATTTTATAATTAGACGAATAAAAGTTATTGTTGAACGTTATTCTTACACCGAGTTAAAATTGAACGTTAAAAGTTTTCATTTCCTTGTTGTTATTCAAAACTAGCGTTTTACTTTGGCTTTGCATGAGTACAAATTTACGAGTTTTCCTGGGATTTTTTGCAGAATTCTTCTTCTATTGTGTATTTTGATTAGTATAGTAGTCATATCTTAAAATAATACTGTTAAATTAGTAGAGCTGTTGTCAAGGGACGCCGATCATTAAAGTATTTAATTTCAAAATTTGTGTAGGCTCTACACCTACCTATTTTTAGCGGCGGCGGCGGCCTGTTAAATAAGTAGGTGCTAATTTTAGAAAATTCACGCTAAATTTTAATCTTAGATCCGTGTTAAGCTGGGGGAAGTCGCTCGTATTAATATTGCATGCCTAACACAGAGCAAGAATCGTCACCCACACGGTTTCCTCTGCAATTGAACTTTCCATGTAACTCTTTCAGACACCCACATTTTTACAATCCCGTAAAAAATCTGGAATAAAAAGTATATTTCCACTATCAAGACATTGAGCCTCTGTTTAATGAAATTGAAAAATTAAGGGACAAAGAATATCTGAAATCATGGGTATTCTTCCAATAATTTTACTCGAACTAATAGCTAGATATAGGCATTACAATACATCACAAAGACACATTGATTTACGGTCCAGTGGATAGACCACTAGACCATAACTATTCACAAGATAAATCTAAGAAAATAGTAAAAAACAATACAAAGTTTGTTCATTTTCGATCATCAACTGGAAATATAAACTTGAAAGGACTGTGGTGGAAGCCATGTTGCATAATAATAGGGAAATGCAGGACAAAGTGTTCCAATTCCATATATTTTTTGCCTTTTTTCCACCTAGAAAACGAACGCTTCTCGAATATTAAAATACTGTCAGGGAACTAAATGTTAAGCATTGGTTGTGTGACGTGTAGTTAATCCTTTGATGATATTATGTAGATTACCGGTGATTTATTTATCATGGTAAACATTGTTTTATTACACAATTGTTTTTTTTTAATAGATTTTTGTGTTCATATTTAAACGACATTAAAAGAGGAGGTTATCAATTGAGAACCTCCGAACTCGGTAGTATTTTGTTACCTTTAAACTTCGTAATTTATAAAACAAATTGATTTTTTAATCTCAACGGTTATTTTTTTTAGAAACAGAATATTTATACAAGTACGTATATATCTAGTACAGGTAGAAGTACCAATGATAGCTGAATATTAATCGTCTTAATAACCTTTACATTATAAATTAAACGAATAAATCTATTGACAAAATCACTTCCACAACTTTTCACCTGATTATTTGCAATAAAAAATCTGTTACGAAGTTTTGCAACTAAATTCATAGCGAAGTTGCGAAGCTGTTTAAAACAACTTTTTTACCGCGACAGTACCGGAGTTAGTAATAACCTCACGTTTTATCTCCAATTCAACACTCGATAGATCCCTAAACATTGTTGCGTTACATATATCTTTTGTTTTTTATTGACCATCTCTTTATGACGTCATTAAAGCAATGTTACATCCTCAAATATGGTGTTTTGGTCAAACTTTTCCGTTCAATTTTACGATTATTACCGTTCGTTTGCTCTTGGGTGAGTTTTATTTATATTTTCAGCTTTTGCCAAATGTAGGAATGTGTGGGGCGTCTAATTGAGGAGTTTTTCTTCAGTGTAATTGTTTTATTCTTGAGCAGAAGTTGGAAATATCATCCTAATCTAAACTTCACTACATAGCATAAAACAAAGTCGCTTTTTCTGTCCCTATGTCCCCATGCCTCTATGTATGCTTAAAACTTTAAAACTACGCAACGGATTTTTATGCAGTTTGTATTAATAGATAGAGTGATTCAGTGGGAAGGTTTTTAGCAATTTTATCCCCATATTCCTACGGAATGGGAACTACGCGGGTGAAACCGCGGGGCGCCGCTAGTATACTATAAAGCTGAAGAGTTGTTTGGTTGAAGGTCATTAATCTCTGTAACTATTAAATCAAGTGCAAAACAAAATATAACTGTTAGATAACCTACTATGGTGAAACGCTAATGGCTAGTTAGTTAGGTTAACTAATAGCTTACGTTGGTTTAACCGCGAGGCACAAATAGTTGCTCATATAATAAAATTAATTTTATAGTCAAGGACATTCAATTAAATTGATATATAAATACTTGAATTCTCCAAATTGAATACGAGTATAATGTTTTACTAATATTCGGTGCATCAAATAATTATTGAATTTCATAAACATTTTAGATGAATACATTTTGTTAACCATTAAATTTAATATCCCAATAATAATACCGTGAAAATGTATACCATTTTCTAAAACATCAATGTAATTTTGATAATTATTTGAAAATGTATGCCTAATGTTTTAGATAACATATTATTTATGCAGTAAAAGTCAACGTAATATTTTAGATTTGTGTTAATCTCAGTAACATAATTTAGTTAAAACTTTTTCTTCATAGCGTGTCGACTCATATTTTTGAGGACCAAAACTCGGCCACCGATGGCACTATCACTGTCCTTGTAAAGGTCCTCGATAAAACCGACGAGTTTTGACCATACATATTTTCTTTTCAGCGTTAGCCTACGTCACCACCACATAGTATAAAACCAATTCGCTTCACGCTGTCTTTCCCTATGTATATTTATATAGTATGCTTAGATCTTTGAAACTACGCAACGGATTTATATGCGGTTTGTTTTAATAAATAGAGCGATTTAAGGGAAAGGTTTTTAGCATAATTTTATCCGCTCATTCTCACGAGAGTGGGGACAACGCGGGTGAAACCACAGGGCGCTGCTACTAACTATAATTATAAGCTACATGTCAAATTTCATCGCAATCTATTCAGTTTACACTTTGATAATAGATCAGTCAGTCAGTCAGCAACGATTGCATTTTATACTTAGGTATATACAGAAGATTAGTTATACTTTAATTCCAAGTAGGTACTCTTACTTACTAACTTTAGTACAAGAAAAAAATACGACTTTGGTACAAGTACTACCAAAGTTTGGTACACATGTTACGTATACCCAAATATTGGTTCAAGTTTAGCCGAGTAATGGTTACTGTGGCTCACACACATCATTAATCTTCCGGCAAGTCGGGTAAGTGCGTTCTAAATCCGTCGGATCCTATTAAACTTCAGACGTACAGACGTCTTGTTACATCAATATGTGTATGTATTTGGATTTATTATCCAAATTATGTTGAAACTAGCTGTGCCCCACGGTTTTACCCGAGTGGAACCTTATCCCGTGAGAATTTTGGGATAAAAAGTATCCTATGTGTTATTCCTAGGTATGAGGAACATCTGTACCAAATTTCATTAAAATCCATTCAGTAGTTTTTGCGTGAAAGAGGAACACATCCACACTCACAGACATTCGACTTTATAATATTAGTAGGATTAGTATTTAATTTTGTTACAACGTACGAGCACAGCCTGGCCATAGCAATACCGCAGCTGTAGTCGTATTTTCTTGCCGATTCTTCTTGGTGATATAATTTCCAATTCAATGATAGATTTTTAACGTTACGTACGATAAAAATCTATCATTGAATTGGAAACAAATTTTGAAACAAATTTACGCAATGCATGAATAAATACTGAATAGAGACTTAGTATTATGTACTGAAAAACCTACAGTATGGTATAAATATTTTTAAAAAACAAGAAAAAATATTAATACCTCCATCTCTCATCCCATCATTCCAAACCTCAATAATAAATCCGCTATAGTTTTAACGATTTTATATTAGAAGGATTCTCTCACAAATGCAGAAGTACTTGTACGAGTATGTATCTCAAGTATCCATTCGTTTCTCGCACGCCCCAGCGATTGTGGTGCAAGGAAAAAGGAATTGTATACAAATATTTTATTGGTAGGGTATTATTTATAATTATTTAACAAAACGGGATGTTAGTACGTACTTATTTAAGTCAAAATCCTCGACTAGTTGAGAAGGATGACTTAGTTGATGAAGGCCACCGGACGTGACTGAAACTAGTCGAGGATTTCGACTTAAATAAGTACGTACTAACATCCCGTTTTGTTAAATAATTATATATGATGACGTACGTTTCGTTTAATAATAAGGGTATTATTTGTCGAGATTATATGAATATTGAAAGAAAAGTATGATGTAGATATTTTAATTATTACGATCAACTCGTAACTTCGTTCGCAAGAGCGTAGTAGTTAAGATAATTCTTTCTTACTGTATTAATAACCTCTGTTATACACAGAGGTGCCTTTGCTTTACAGGCAAGTTATGTCTATAAATAGCCTGTACAATTCATGTGCTGTCACATTCATGTGCTGGTTGTGCCGATTTAGACTATTATTTAGACAAATATTCGATATTTTGAGCCATATTCGGTGGCCTTCATCAGGATGATGAGTGAGAGAGACGATACGTATGCATTACCTGTATAAAATACTAGCAGCGCCCCGCGGTTTTACCCGCGTAGTTCCCGTTCCTGTGGGAATACGGGGATAAAATGTAGCCTACGTTACTCAGGGTGAATGTAGCTTTCTAATGATGAAAGAATTATTGAAATCGGTTCAGTAGTTTCGGAGCCTATTCGTTACAAACAAACAAACAAACAAATCTTTCCTCTTTATAATATTAGTATAGAAGTATAAATGTTTACATTGGCTATTACCACTCTCGTATCAGTTTATCTAGCAACCGTACGGTGAATAACTCGTTGTCATCACACGCTGTAAATAAAATACAACTATGACCGCTCTAAGTTTTTAACTTAACAAAATATCTATTCTAACACACTATCAGCACGACGCAGGCTCTTTCGGTCAATTTGTTGTATCCAACATTATACGTACACAGTATTCCCTCAAATAGAAATGTTTATTCCACTACCTTATCTTTATAGTAATAAAGTTCAATATCCTGTGGCAGTTTAGTGAAATCGCTTAATCAAATCGTCTCTACCTTGCATGATTTAACATTATTAGATGGATAACGTTCGAAAGTCAATTCTATATGTGAGGAAATAAGGTTCACAGAAATTAGGGTTAATTTGTAACATTTGAGTTTATTATCTGTTTGTATTAATTTTATGTTATTTTTATGTAGATTCGGTGTTTAGTTTGAGCGTATTTACATAATAATATGTTACACACAATGTGATATCCTATTACCTAATGTAATAAACGTGAACGTTTGTATGGATATGGAGGATGGATATTTGCAGATATTTGTTACTCTTTCGCGTAAAAACTACTGAACCAGTTTGTTCATGTTCATTTATTGAGATGAAAATTGGTAGCGATGTTCCTAATTATAACCAAAAATATCATATAGGATAATTTTGAAGTAGGATTGTGTTTATGATATCAAATTTTCAACTTACGCTTGGATATGAAGTGTACATAATTGTTTGTCTTGGTCTAGGGTGTGTGTGAATGAGTGTGTGCGTAGTTTCTGATACCCTAGATACAAGTTTCGAACTTAGAGGGGTTAGTTAATATAATGAAACGATGTTTAATGTTATGTTTAAAAATATCATGACATAATTATATGTCTGGAATAGATCACCATCAAAGAGACCTCATACGGCCTTACACCCACGTACCAAATGTATACGACAGTAGGATATTATTGGGCATTCTACCCCACCTGCCGTTCCTACGTCTCACTCCGTTCGCCTTCGTCACTTTCGGTGTGGTAAAATGCCCAATAATATCGTATTGAGTAGGAGCCGTTCAACATTTCCGTTTTATTGATTTACGTACTTTTTTATTACAATAACAACTATAACTGCGGCTCATGCTGACGATATGCTTCACTTTATAAATGCTGATGTAATTGATAAATTACCTCATTATTAAACATACACATGCACAGTCGCCATGAAATTTGTAAAACAACCACAATCGTTACATGTAAACAAACTCTGTGTTCAGTCTCAGGAGACTGGTTTTCGTCATGGAAAATTATTACCTAATTCGGTACGATGCATTATATGTGGACCGTCAAATTGCGGAAAAACCAATTTATTGATTGGTCTTCTTATTCACCAGAATGGTTTAATATTTCAAAATGTTTATGTTTATTCAAAAACCTTGCAACAACCCAAGTACGTCTTTTTAGAAAAAGTTTTGCATCGAGTACCAGGCATGTCATTTCAGAAATATCATGAAAATGAGCAAGTACTGAGTGTTCAGGACGCAAAACCGAATTCTGTGATTGTATTTGATGATGTTGCTTGTGAAAATCAAAGTAGCATGCGTGATTATTTTGCAATGGGAAGACACAAGTTCATCGATTGTTTTTATTTAAATCAGACTTATAGTAAAATTCCTAAGCAGTTAGTAAGAGACAACGCGAATCTAATCATACTTTTTAAACAAGATGAAAGAAATATGAGACATGTTTATGAAGAACACGTCAATACTGATATGACATGGTCTGAATTTCGTGAAATGTGTTCAAAAATATGGAGTGTACCTTTCAACTATGTTGTAATTAATAAAGATTGTTCCAAAAACAAAGGATGTTATAGAAGTAAATTTGATACGTTTGTAGTATTTGACTAAGACGTGTACATATATAAGACCATTGCATGCGAGACATTATTATTCTTCTTACGACACTAAACCGATTACGATCTATTTATCAATATGGAAAAATCATTGAAAAGACAAATTGTTGAGGCGGCAGAAGCTGTAAAGAAAAAAGTACGAAAAATGAAAGATGCTGAGATTGACAACAAACAAGCACTGGAATCTGTTTTCAAGCCTGTAACTGAACCTCTCAACCTAATTGCTAACACTAGGAAGCAATTTTCACCCCTGCGTGCTAGTGAAGATTTTGTTGAGGTTCCGTTTGTGGACGAAACTTCACAAGAAGAAAAAACTGGTAGTTGTAATAATAATAGCGATGAAGATGAATCCGATATCAGCAGTGACTCTTTTCAATCAATAGTTGACAGCAAACAAGGTTGTGATACATCATCCTGGTCAGTATCTTCAGAAGCGTTAGTAGACATTCCATTCGGTGTTAGAGCAGAACGTGGGAAACTGATGTTAGGTTCCGCTAGTATATCGATCAACGATCAATACATTACCGTGGCTGGAAGTAAATACCGAAGTACCCCTGGTTTGAAACAATTGCTGCTTAAGAAAGTCGTAGACATAAGCTTGGTTACAGAAAGCGATATGAAACATTATAAGTCTATGCTACTTGATACAAATGCACATCGTCGAGACTACGATTCAAATAAGCCAATAAAAAGTAACAAAGGACAAAAATATTTGCAAGTTATTAAGCCTCTTTTTAAACTGAAGAATGCAGTTCAGGGAAGGGGTCTACCGTTAAGAAAAGAGTGGAAAGAAGATGTAGATTTTGTGTACTGGGATGATCCTAATGAATTGGTTGAAAGATTGAAATTATTAATTGCGTCTAGAGATGCTGGTAACACAGGATTGGACAGTGAAATTATATCTATTATTGAAGAATTGCGTGAAAGTAAAATTATAAATAAATAAAATTATTTTATTTAAAGGTTTCATTTTATCATTAGACTTTCAATACAGTACACCTTCAATATGAATATAGATAAATTCGGTCATTATGTTCATAAAAGAATGCGATTATCAGACCTGTTTGATTTTAATGAAAATGCATTAATTAAATCAGAAAATGGCGATTTTGACTTAAAAACGTTGAGATTGAGAGGAATTAGAACTCCTATAGAAGCAGATGATGCTGTGAACAAGGACTATGTAGATCATTTGAATGCTAATACGATAAAAGAACTAAATAAACTCATTGGATCATTGCGTTCTCGAATCATAACAGATGCTCGAACTACTGTTCAATCAACTTTAAATGTAAAGGTACCTGAAGTTTTAACTCATTTGCAAGATAAGTTTTATACCAAAGCAGATGTCGATAAGTTACTTCAAAAAACAACATCTCCGTAATGGCAAAACAGCAAATCGTAAATGAAATACACAAAGCAGCTCGTAAAAATTTCCTTCGACGTCATGTTATTTTAAAAGGAATCCACGACTTATGGCAAGCAGATTTAATGGATATGCAAAACCTGAGAAAGTACAACAAGGGTTATAACTATATTTTAGCGGTGATTGACTGCTTTTCAAAATATGCCTGGGCTGAACCATTAAAATCAAAAAATAAAATTGATGTTGCTCGTGCATTTCAACATATACTGCTTAGCAGCCGTACTAATCCTGTTAACTTACAAACTGATATGGGGACAGAATTTTATAATAACACTTTTCAATCCCTAATGAAGAAGCACAACATTAATCATTACTCATCGTTCTCTACTAAAAAAGCATCTATTGTAGAGAGATTGATTAGAACTGTAAAAAATAAATTATATAAATATTTTAGTCTCAGTGGAAACTATAAGTGGTTAGGTCTACCATTGGATGATATAATGAAGAGTTATAACAACAGTAAACATCGCACTACCAAATTTAAACCGATTGATGTGAATAAATCGAATGAACCAGTAATAAAAGAAAATATAAAAAAAATAAAGAAACATGATTTATTTCAGTGGAAGCCTAAATTCAAAGTTGGTGATTGTGTTCGTATAAGTAAATACAAACATAATTTTGAGAAAGGTTACACTCCTAATTGGTCGACTGAGTTATTTAATGTAAAAAAGATTAATAAAACCTTACCAGTGACATATTACATAGAAGATCAACGAAAGCAGAACATATTAGGAGCTTTTTATGAGCAAGAACTTCAAAAGTCTAACTATCCTGACGTTTATTTGATAGAAAAAGTGTTGAAAAAGAAAGGAAATAAATTATTTGTCAAATGGTTAGGTTTAAGTAGTGCAGAAAACAGTTGGATTGACAAAGCGGCAATTATGTGTTAAGATATTATATAATCATTATTTTTTTTAATTCTTTCATTATACTTTAAGTAATGCAAGGTGGAGGACTAGTTAATAACATTATTAATAATCTACCATTTGAAGTTCATTTGCCTGGATACAATTATTGCGGACCAGGAACCAAACTTCACGAACGGTTAGCGCGAGGCGATCGAGGTGTAAATAAGCTAGACGAAGCTTGTATGCAACACGACATTGCGTACGCAAACTACACAGATTTATCAAATCGTCACAAAGCTGATTTACAACTACTTAACATGGCCAAACAAAGACTTAAATCAAAAGATGCAGGGAAAGGTGAAAAACTAAGCTCATGGCTAGTGAGCAAAGTCATGAAAGCTAAACTTAAGTCAGGATCCGGCGTCAAAACATTTAAAAGCTTAGTTTCAAAAATAAAATCAAAAGTTAAGAAACTCAGACACAAAGATAATAAGTCTTTAATAAAAGCAGCTTACTTAGTTGCAAAAAAGTTATTGCCAAACATCCATCATCGAATTCGGGTACCACGAGTAATACCCGTACCAAAGACTGGAGGAGTTCTTCCTTTAATCCCAATTTTCGCTGGTTTATCAGCTTTAGGAGCTCTAGCTGGTGGTGCAGCTGGCATTGCGAAAACCGTTAATGATTACAAAGCAGGCAATCGAAATTTGCAAGAAACAGAACGACACAATAAAGCTATGGAAGCTTTAGTATTGGGCAAGGGTTTATACATTAAACCGTATAAAAATGGTAAAGGATTGTTTGTAACAACTCCAAAAAACTGAAAAATATGCTACCCAGCCGCCCTCTAACTAATGTAGACATCTTAAAATATTCAAGAAATATACCTCATTTTCGTGGGGTCTACATGAAGGATCGATTACCTAGGAAGTCGAAACAGATTGAATGTGCTATTGTTAACTTAGATGATTCTAAGAACGAAGGAACGCATTGGGTAGCCTATGTTAAAATATATGACTATTGTGAATATTTTGATAGCTATGGAAATTTAAAACCTCCATTGGAACTGTTGCAATATTTTAAGAACTGTAAAGTTTTTTATAACTATACTAGATATCAAAATTTCAACACAGTAAATTGTGGTCATTTATGTTTAAAATATTTGTGGACATTTTGGAATAAAACTATATAAAATATACACTTTTATTTTATTTCTATCATTTGCAAGATGTCCCTCACTTTGTCGATAACTGGGAACTCATCAACTTTATCTACGTACTATCCTAATACGTTGCAATTAAATGGAGAGTATGAGTGTGCTTTATTGCATTTTTCAACATATAACTCTATTCCAAACATTGACAAAGGTAATAACAAGTTCTATTATGGCTCCAACGATGTTATTGAAATACCGGAAGGTACTTATGAATTGCAGGATATAAGTGAGTATTTAAAATCTGAAATAAAAGATGCATCAATTAAACTACAGTGTAATAATAATACTTTAAAAGCTAGTATATACTGTTCAAAAGACGTTAATTTTGAGAAAGAAAACTCTTTCAGAGCACTGTTAGGGTTTAATAAGCAGGTCTTGAAAGCAAATAAATGGCATCTGTCACAGTCTCCAGTCAACATTTTACCTACGACCGTAGTCAGGATTGAATGTGATATTGTAAGCGGATCATATATAAACGGTGAACCAAGTCACATTATTCACGAATTTGCACTCAATGTACCACCTGGATACAGGATCATAGAAATCCCGAAGAACTCAATATACTTTCCAATTAATCAAAACAACATAAGCTGTATACATATCAGGCTATTAGATAAAAACAATCGATTAAACAATCTACGCGGTGAAGAAGTGCAGCTATATTTACATCTTAGAAGAAAAACATGATTGACTACAATAAAAATGTGTCTCAACAAATTAAGAATATCAGTTCTACTCGGACCACCTGTCAAATAAGACCACGCTCTAAGAAAAAAATTAAATTAACTGAAGACAATAAAGCGTTCCTTAGAGCGATCGGATTGGTAAAATGAATATCTTAGACGTTTTATCCGCTCCAACTTACGATAACACTATAGAAGGAATCGAATTTCATTCCTACAAGCCCTACGTAACAAGTTTCAACAGGAACGATGAAATCCGCATACCTATCAACCAACAAGACTTGTACGTACTACCATCAGCTAGCACGCTATATTTGGAAGGAACTGTTATCGTTAGTAAAAAAGACACGAAAGAAAAAGCTACTAGTGTTAATTTTACGAACAATGCGCTAATGTACTTATTCCAAGATATTAGATATGAGCTTAATGGAGTGGAGATTGATAAAATAAAAAATGCAGGTGTAACTACTACAATGAAATCACTAATATCAATGAATGAAAGTGAATCAAAAATATCTAATGCTTGGGGCTGGAATATTGATGGTATAAAAAATATCAATGGAGGAAGATTTTCAGCTTCTATACCACTATGTCATATTCTCGGATTTGCTGAAGATTTTAAAAAAGTCGTGATAAACTGTAGACATGAACTGATATTGTTACGAAGTAACACCAATGTGAACGCTGTAAAACTGAGCACTGGTGAAACGGTGGATGATGTTCAGATTAACAAAATTGTATGGCGCGTACCGCATGTTAAAGTATCAGATAAAGAAAAAATTGGATTGTTAAAACTATTAGAAAAAGATCGACCACTTCAAATGATATACAGGAATTGGGACCTGTACGAATATCCAGCTTTACCTAAAACTACAAAACATACCTGGTCTATCAAAACTTCATCTCAAATAGAAAAACCAAGATACATCATACTTGGGTTACAAACAAATAGAAAAAACAATGCAAGTTCAGACATGTCTCAATTCGATCACTGTCATGTTCGTGACGTAAGAGTGTATCTCAATTCTACGTATTTCCCGTATGAAAACCTAAATGTAAATTTTGCTGACAACAGAATTGCTTTATTATACGAGCAGTACACCAGATTTCAACAGTCATATTACGGACGTCGTCCAGAGCCCATATTAAGCGAGAAACAGTTTAGAGACTTAGCACCGCTGTTTGTTATTGATTGCTCTAGACAAGCGGATAACTTAAAGACAGGTCCAGTTGTGGATGTGAGAGTTGAAATAGAGAGTAATTCGGAAATACCAGATCAAACTTCAGCCTACTGTCTGATTCTCAACGATTGTGTAATAGAATACAAACCATTAAGCAGCATCGTGAAGAAGCTATCATGAATCCGGATACCATCATCGTAGAAATCCAAGGATTTAAAGATTCTATAAATAATTTTATTGTGAAAGAAGTGGCTATCGTAAGTCAGGAGCATGCACAAACGTTCCTGGTTAAACCACCATATTCGTTCCATTACCTAACACAAGAAGAAAAAAAGCAAGTGAGATGGTTGGAAAAAAATAGGGGAATTTACTGGAGTGAGGGCTACATAGACTACAAGGAGTTTAAACGTGCAATAGTGCCATATTTAGAAAATAAAAAAATTATTACCAAGGGTTTGGAAAAGATAAAGTGGATTAAAGACTTATGTGCGAACTGTGAAGTAATTGATATAGGTGAGAAGGGATGTCCTAATTTTTCAGTCTTAAAAACTAAATATTGTAAAAATAAAACTGAATTTAATTGTGTGAATCATAAATTGAATTGTGCACTTAATAATGCTGTGTGTATTAAAAAATGGTATTTTGATAATAATATGTCTGTATTCAAATTATTTTGTTGTTGTTAAGTTATATTTAATAAAAATATCTAAGTAACTATTTATGGTTTTTTATTTGATCCAATTAATTTAATTATAAATTTTAAATTAGCTGTACCTATGATTAATTTGAAGTTAACGTACAATAATTGTACATGAATACTGTAAATAATAACAAACCTGCAAATCTAGTCTTATTTTACAGCTAATTTGAAATTTATTAATTTAAAATAAAACACAAAATTACATTAAAATATAGCATTTATTACTTCATATATTTATTTACAATTTAACTAGAGCTAATATTCTATTTATTTTACCATCTTAACTTACAAAGCAAAACTTATTTTTATTTAATATTTATAATCAGTACATTCATCATTAATCACATTTAAAAAATACATTATTAATTTTATATTATATAAACAAAGTTCAAACTACATTACTTACTAATAACAATTGTCCCCACAAAGTTTTTTGGAAATTTTATTTATTAATGTTAGTGTCTCTTCCATAACATAGTCCACAGGTTCACTCACTATGTATTGCGCACTCATAACTACCGAGTCTTCATTATCACTTGCAGTTGTAGATTCTTGTTGCTCACTTATGTCCAAAACTTGTATTTGGATCAGTCGCAGACCTTTTCTCTTCTCATTATTTATAACGTATGACTGGCAAAGAGGCAGCTTCCGCTTTTGACAATCCCTTTTCGATCTTGGTTTCTTATTAGATAGTCTTTGTTGTTCAGATAATTGTCGTTGCTCGGGTACATGCCAGCTCAAACTTGGAGTCGGGAAACCTTGACCGTATTGCGAAAAGATAAGGTCAGGGGAATCACACATTTTTGATGATCTGAAACAAACAAAATAACAGTTAATATAAGTAATGGGAATTAATATCAACCTAAGTATAATATAAAATGATTTAAAATAAACTACTTACTGTTTTCGATTCAATGATGAGAAACTGAGAAGTCCAACCAGTACGGTCAATATCAGCGAAATGAGACGGAGGACTAATATTATTATGTTTACGTAATGTAACAGTACTCCAGAAAGCATTGCGCACGTTTTTATAACAAGTTTGAACTTGATTCTTATGTGCGCACGGCACAGTACGTCACTTGGGAGCACCTGATCGGTGTTAATTTACACAAACCAGTCAGCGCAATGCGCTTTGTCATCAAGAACGGAAATGAAACAGATTTATGAACATAAAATATTATTTATTTAAGTATATATTTATAGTAGGTACAAAGTACACTTAAAAGCTAACTATATCAGAGGTCGTATAGTTACACCTCTGCTCTAAATAGTACAAGGACACCAAGAATACACATTGTAGAATTGTTTACATAATAAAGTTAGGTTCAAAAGAAACTTCAAAACATACAACTATTCGTTCCATACGGGAATCGAATCATGACACGCAGCGCAGCAATCGATTGACTGCTTAACCACTACGTCAACAGTGCTGTCAACATGTCACATTACTAGACAATAAGTACATTTCACATTATTAAAAGAGTAACAAACTACATATTCATAATAGTAAGGTTTTTAAAATAAAATACATGTTAAAAATGTAACTACTGTAATTACGTTTAAATCGTGGTAATGCATTACATAAATATAGTTGCGTTACCCCAGGCTAAAGTACAAACTTTATCAAACGATAGCAATCGTTTATCATCATTGCTTGAAAGTGCTATTTTATTTACGTCCTGAGTGAATATTTCATGTTTTATTGACCTAAACAATACATTTTTTTTGTGAATAACATTGCAATTGTATAAAACATTTTTATAATCTAACATATTTAAATTTTTGGTAATACATTTTTTTGTACCTTTTGCCTTTTTAATTGTTTTATTTAAAGTTTTAATACAATAAAGCTTTGAGCGCAGTCCCACGAATTCTTTGATAATGTTGCCACCCATTTCATCCTTAAACAGTCCTGGAACCTTTTTATTCATAATTGGTAAGTTAAAGTCGTTGTTACAGTCATAATTGCTGGTATCGAAATATTTTAGAAAATGGAGCTTGAAATCTCTATAAACGTCATTAGTCTGTACATCATATACTAGGCTATCTGTGTCAGTATAACACAATTCAATCCGGTTACCATAAAAAGGTTTTATGATGGAATAATGAAAATCATACATGTGACTCTTAGATAATTCTAATACAGTAAACCCTATGTATATTGGTTTATTAAGAAGTACGCGCGAAGGTTTCATTTGAATTGCTACTAGATCATCAGAAAATACAGAGGCGCTATGAAAATATGGGCTGGCTATCAATTTTTCAGCACAAGCAGTCTTTTTTGTTTTATTGTTCGAGTCACACCACTTGTTTACTAACTTAACGTCTATTCGATGTTCATTATTTTCCAGGGTTTTTCCAAAAATACTATTGTTCAATAATTTGAAAAAGTCTTGTTCAAACATAGACTCTGCTTTTTGACGTAACTGGGTGTTAATATCAATATATTGTTTTAAAAAACAACTTTGCTTAAATGTAATAGCGCGATGGACCCTTCTCAATATTAAACCGTGGTGTAAACACTTTTTTAAATGTATGTAATGAATAACATAGTGATATTTATCGTACAAATTAGGTATTAGCTTTTTATTCTTACCACCAGGTGGTAAACATTTTTCTGGACAAAAAGGAAAGTCATTGTGTTCCATGTGCAAATTCTCCGGATATATTAAATCAACTTCAAGAATGTAACCGTTTTCCGCAGTATCACTGATGCCTGCTAAGTTCAATTGTAAAAAATCAATTTCTTGTCTATTCATAAATCTAAAACCAGAATAGGGTAGGGATTGACACATGCTATAACCGTATAAATTATTACAATCTAAGTAAATGATAAATGAATCTGGACGGTTTGGATCGTATGTATCTAAATATTTATTATTGGCTTTGGCATGTCTTTTGGAACACATACAAACACCTCCCCGAATACCTTTTTGTATCATTCTAAAAATTTCAACATCACTAATCAATTCTAATTGAACCCCTGTTTGTAAAAGCATTGCATCAAAAGATAGACTTGGTGCTGTAAGATAAAACGCGGGATCGAGCTTGTAATGTAGTTTACAAGTTTTTCGAAAATTTTCAAATACATCTGTTAACAAAAGAACATCTGTTTTAAGATATAAATCTGTGTACATACCCATGTTTTGAATATTAAATACTGACCAAACAGACTGAGCGTGTTCATAGTCTTCATCGGTAATTGCTTCATTGGTTAAAGAGTTAAAAAAATGTTTTTTAGAGGGTAAACACGTATCCTCATAACGTTCCCATTGAGACATATAGTCATATGGATACACTCCTTTACGGGTGAGTAAGTTTAATTGTTTTTTATTGGGAAAATAAAATTTTAAATGTTTAAAGTCTTGTTTTTGTATTGTACTAACTAACTTTTCTAAGCTAG
This sequence comes from Timandra comae, assembly GCA_958496195.1. Lineage (NCBI taxonomy): Eukaryota > Metazoa > Arthropoda > Insecta > Lepidoptera > Geometridae > Timandra > Timandra comae. Next base: position 8,479,973 of record OY292370.1, read on the forward strand.
TTCCTAAAAACTTGAAAGAATCTACAAACCTAACCTGGATGCTTTCCCCGGTAGAAATGGGAATAAACTTAGTGAATGAAATATAGTTTTCTTTTGTTTTCGGTATCACTTTAATAGATCCAGGAGCTTCACCTAATTCTTTTATGAAAAGGTGGCAATCGTATCCGGATAAATTATGAAAAAATACTGGCAAAAATGTTGGCAGTTTGTATTGTATGTTACAGTAACTATGGGCTGCACCACGATATTTACCAGTCAAGTGACAATGATCGCGAACCCTATCACCCAACAAGAAGTGTTCACAAATATGACATGTCATCGCGTTTTCAAAGTCACGAGCATTATCATTTGAGTAAATCATAGGAACATTATTTTTTAAAATATCGTAAATTTTTTGTGCATCTTTATAGATAGACTTCACAAAATTTGACACACAATCCGCACCGCGATAAGAAACGTAACGATTGTGGGTATCGTCTAGCGTACATGTGATATGATAAGCGAAAGCTACAGGCACATGTCGCTGTCGCGTTACAGTACTCGCCTTAGTGGGGTCAGGGTCACAAGATTCATAGCGTTCTAGCATTGTTTCAAAATCGGCGTATACAACAAATGGTACAATTTGCTTTCTATTATAATTTTTAAACTGAATGAAAGAACCCCTTGGAGGTAGTTCAGTGGCGACACCTCCACAACTATGTGAACTAAGGTCATCGCATGAATTAAAAAACATTAAACAAGCGTCACAAAAGTACAGTTTACTGTGGTGTTTTGTTATTTGATTTTTAACAAGTCGCGGCAAGTCTTTAATGAGACAGTAATGTGATAAATCATCTCTTTCTAAATAAAGTAAATGAATCACCTTTCCGTTTAAGGCTTTTGGTTTGTAAAGCGGTCCTATGACAGTATTATTTTTTAAACCATAAATGTAAATGCAAATTTCAGGGTTATTCACTTCGAACCGCGCAATATCTGAGAAATTCACTGGAAATGACATGTCCTTTACCTTTAAAACGTTACGAAAATCAGGGTAAGAAGATACCCTTTCAGGATGAATCTTAGCTGGATATAAAGCAGCAACAACAGACCATAAAAAACAATACTCGTCATTATTGCGGATATTAACACATGCTTTTTTCGATTTTATTGCAGGAGGTAATTCGATAAAGCCTGAACCGCGCAACGGTTGATATTTGTTAATATTGACTTCCAAATGAGAACTACTCAAGAACGTCCATCCACTGTCTCGGTCCTGAAATTCTTCTATCTTTTTTGTTAAAGTATTTTTTATCTGAGACATTAATGAATCAAATTCATAATTCTGATGCAGAGTAACGTTTTTTGTGGCAAATGATTTCATATCCTGAGAATCATTTTTAAACATTAAAAACAAAGCAAAATATTCGAAATTAACTTTTAGGCAAGCATGTTCTTTAAGAGATATGTCAATTAAAGTTTTAATTTTGTCCCAATTATTATTAAGAAATGTTTCTAGAGAACAATTCTCAGACGGATCGATAACTCTATAAGAAGCTATACGATTACGAAATGCAGAATGTATTATTTCAACACCTTCGCAAAAATGCGAAATAGTTTTGTTTTTATGATTATTACTACGTAGGTGACCTGTCCAGTGACTGCGCTCAACAGATGTGTTACAAACAGTACAGAAAGGCATTTTAAATTAAATTAGTTTTAAACTTACTATTAGATGTTGCAATATAATTTATTATTATTGCAATTATAATGTACGGTCGCAAAATACAATAACAAGGTACCTGGTGCCTATTCTATCAACTTAAATATTTAGTTAAAATGTGTTATCGCTATAGAAGACGGGCTCCGAATCATTGAACATCTCATGTGTCCGTCTCATGAACACTTGAAGCCCGTCCCACTGCGGCGTGTCTCGGTCCAGCTGGACCTTAAGAGCGACCGAGGCTTTCTTCCACCGATGCTCTTTAGGGGTGGAGACAACCTCAGCCTTATTATACACCCTTACCTCCACATAAAAGTCCCCTTGGATGTCCGCCGTTCGCCGCACTTTGCCGTTGGCAACACGGCTCGTCAGGCTCGAACCGAAGTCGGTTGAGGTCGGTGATGATAATTTATTTATTTCCTCGAAACCAAAGAGGTCCGAGCCCGTAGTGTGTCTTTTACTGTAAACAATTTAACATATTCTTTATAATCATTTACACAACACATTACATAACATTAGTTTTTAATTAACGAATTGAGGGTGTATTATATAAGTACTTCTCTGTCAAACCCTACGAAGATAGAAAGCATGATGTTATGTTATATAATAACAAATAATATTTAATGGAAATTGATTTCAACGCTCTCTGCGTTACAGTTTTAAATCTACTAACCAACGTTTAACTGTGTATATCATTTTAATTGACATAACATACACACCAAGGACCTATAGGTACAAGCAGTAATACAAAATTACCTTGATTTAGATTCCGATGACCTTGTCGCGGATACTTTGCGCTTCGACACCTTCTTTTTAGGCTGCACCTCGGCTACAGCTGTCGGTCGGGACTGATATACATCGGAGTCAGACCTGCAATGGAACACATAATGATTAACTTTGGAACTAATAACTATGTCTTAATTAAGACTACCGATACACCAGCCGGCAGGCAGAAACCAGGTCCGTAGCTGGGTAGCGATATACTACCGATACACCAGCCGGCAGGCAGAAACCAGGTCCGTAGCTGAGTAGCGATATACTAGCGATACACCAGCCGGCAGGCAGAAACCAGGTCCGTAGCTGGGTAGCGATATACTACCGATACACCAGCCGGCAGGCAAAAACCAGGTCCGTAGCTGGGTAGCGATTAAATGCAAATTCAATAAATTTAATAGTACTTACTTACTTACATTTTATAAGTTGGAGGTTGCGGAAGTAACTGGTGTATAACACTGGAAGATACTGGAGCGAATGTTATATTGTGATCAAAATTGATTGGTTTTATTCATAAAAAATACCATTTCAGCAATATTTATTCCAAAAGAAAATTAAACCTTAATTGTATGGTCTTACAGTTGTATGGCTAATTTATGTTACTTACGTTCAATTAAATCGTAGTGATTGAATTCACACACAAGACAAAGATGAAGACGATACCTACATGACACTCTTGATTACATTATAAAATTGTAATAAAGTAAGTATGTTTGTTTAATAAACCTTGATGTAAAACTTTACCTGACATCACACATGTGAAATAAAGAATTAAAAGAACATTTTTTCATAGATGCAAATAAAAACGAACTGAAAGAAAAAATCGTGGAAACATTTTTTGTGCAGACTAATCCATGAAACGAACTCGCGTCAAAAAGTTAGTTCATATGTTGCAGTAAAACTTGTCATTAGTCGGAATTTATGATTGATTTGAACCTCCGATCAACACGTATAAACCTGTTTATACTTGTCGCATAGGGAATCTCTCAAATTTGACAATCGAACGTGAACCTTCCAGCTTTGTGGTAAAGTTGAAAATCTTTTGCAGAAATTTGACAGATTGCAATTACAATTACAATACATAATTATTTTATTAAAATAATGATTGATTTTATAACGCCTCGGTTGGCGTTCTATTGTTTGTATTTGAAATTAAAAAGACTGATTAGCAATGTAGGTATTATTTTATTTCATTAATTTAATCCTACTTTGTCACACATTCTCTTCTTCAGCATCCGATTCTGATTCCAGTTCCGATATCATCTACTTAACGACTTAAACGAACTTTCATAATCATTTCATCTAAAGGCTTAGTAGGTACTGTTATTATGATTCATCTTTCAAGTAATTCCTAGATTGATAGAACTAACAATTTATTATGAAACATTAAGTATAAAATAATAAGCAAAGTTATCAAAACTGGTTTAGGAACATCTTCTATTTAAATTAATTGCATTGATTAGGAACTCCCCTAAAAAACAAATTTAATCAGAGACTGTAACATGCACAATTATCATCTTACATGCTGAGTAATTCTTGAATACATGGAAATAACTCATACATACAGGTGGTCGTATAATAAAGTTCGGATATCGCAAATTTACCTATAATGCAATTTTGCAGTCTTTGAGACTCTAAAGAATCATTTACACTATACATATTGATATTTTATTCAATTTTCTTATCATATTTATTTAGAGCAAGTAGTCAAATCTATTGATATAGATGTGTTTAATACTTCTTTGACTAAACTCAAGCGAATCTTAAATGATATGTTTTTAATTAAATTTATGTGTTATAGCTAGATAACAAAACATGTGTTTTTATATGTAAGTACTGTCTACGGGAAACATATTTACAACTGTTCATAATTTAATATTTATTTGTGGAAACTAGTTAATTTCTGTTTGTAACCGCTTTTTCATTTTTATATACTTCCATGAATCTAGCCGTAAGTTTACCTAAGATTGTATAAGTGTGAAAGCATCTTAATAAAACGAAATCTCATACATACAGGTGGTCGTATAATAAAGTTCGGATATCGCAAATTTACCTATAATGCAATTTTGCAGTCTTTGAGACCTAAAGATTCATTTACACTATACATATTGATATCTTATTTAATTTTCTTATCATATTTATTTAGAGCAAGTAGTTAAATCTATTGATATAGATGTGTTTAATACTTCTTTGACTAAACTCAAGCGAATCTTAAATGATATGTTTTTAATTAAATTTATGTGTTATAGCTAGATAACAAAACATGTGTTTTTTATATGTAAGTACTGTCTACGGGAAACATATTTACAACTGTTCATAATTTAATATTTATTTGTGGAAACTAGTAAATTTCTGTTTGTAACCGCTTTTTCATTTTTATATACATGAATCTAGCCGTAAGTTTACCTAAGATAAATAAAACAAAATACTGCGCCACGTGCGAGCACGGGATGGTGGCGGCGCACGAACCGTTTCGAAGGCGATTGTATGAGTGTGAAAGTATCTTAATAAAACAACGCAACAAGTAAGTAACAGCAGAGCAACCAGTAGGTAGTTGTTTGTTCACGTCTAAGGTAGTGTTAGTTGAATGAATTAATTAAATTAATATTTGGATGTCATTGGTGTCCAATCTGGGACCATAGAAAGAGAATGTGTGTGCCTTTGGGTGTACCTATTTCTTGCTCTGTGAAGAGACATGAGACAATCTGTCCCAAATGTTAGTTTAATGTTTACGGTATCCTAAAGTTCAGATGTCCTTGGTGCGCAATCTGGCGTCATAGAAATAGAATGTGCATGTGTCTGTAGGTGCATGCTATTTCTTGCTCTGTGAAGAGACATGAGACAATCTGTCCTGAATTTTAGGTTAGCGGTTCAAGCAGCAAGCACCCTTATTTGTTAACATGTAAGCTAGTGTCGACTGTATGAGTTAATTACATTAAAATTTGGATGTCCTTGGTGCGCAATCTGGCGTCATAGAAATAGAATGTGCATGTGTCTGTAGGTGCATGCTATTTCTTGCTCTGTGAAGAGACATGAGACAATCTGTCCTGAATTTTAGTTTATTATGCTCGTATAGTTCCATTAGTAGAAGAAATATGTGCGATAAGTTATATGTGTTGTGTGATGTGTTGTTTTATATTATAAGAAGAAGGCGAGCGGAGTACAACAAGTAAGTAAATCAAGTTTTAAAACGGAAATATTGAACGGCTCCTACTCCATACGATATTATTGGGCATTTTACCACACCGAAAGTGACGAAGGCGAACGGAGTGAGACGTAGGAACGACAGGTGGGGTAGAATGCCCAATAATATCCTACTTACGACCAATTAAATGGAGTGTATATCTATCTTCTACAAAATAATAAGACATAAGTGAAGAATATTTCTTTATCATTTTGTCTACTTGAGTTCTCTGTCAGACATGTCACTCCACGCAAAGTTAATTGAGTACATCATATATCATACTCACAATAACGTTGCTTGCTTATCCATTGCGTGGTTTGTTTTGAAGTTATCTGGGTATTTGGTTGTGAAGCGGCAATGGAAATATATCGTCATGTGAGATCAATTTTATCTAAATAATTGACTTTATTTGAAATAATTGAGATACGTTACATGTTTCATTGTGATTTTATTTATAATAATTTAAAGTATTTCTAATCTGAAGTAAGTATTGTTAAAGATTAAATATTTAATTAATGGCTTAGCCAGGTCATCAGCACGAAGGTCTTTCTTTTTGTCCACTTTGTTATCATTCCACTGCTGAGCAAAGTTTCTTATAAAGTTAAAAAAATAATTGGTCTTGCAAGTGTCACGATAACTTGGCTATCACATTTTCCACTTAAAATCAAATTATGTTATATATCATTTGACACACTTAACAAACAAAACCAAAACACATGTCAAATAACAATTAAACACGAACATTTAACAAATTTAATATATTTTTTCGTGAATAAATCTACTCAATCAAAATAAAACAATTCCAGTCGCGTGTCAACCTCAACTAAATAACAATACAAATGAAAATTCCATTAATTCGAATACTATTTCGAAAAATATTAACATTTACTGTTGCTGAGTTAATAAACAGAGAATTTCGTTGAATATTTCAAGGGCTTGTGGCCAATAATAATGCGGTGATGAATATGCGATGTCCATAGTCCCCTGTCTAAATCTGCGTTAGGTGGACTACGGTCATGCCCGGTACGCTCAAACTCAGGACTCGTCTGTACGCTCCGGTCTCGCCTGTACGCTTAAGCCTCGTATATACGCTATTCACGACTTAACTGTACACTCGCTACCAGTGGTGTTTACTATAGTAACTGGCCTTCTATTTTCGAAGTAGGGTGACGCACGGACGAACGAGATGAATATACATTACGTGTGAATTGTGACGCGTTTGTAGATGGAACTGCCTGCAGCCTGAGCCAGATAAATAGTTGTTTGTGGCATGGAATTATAGTTCTTATAACAAGGGTGTGTGAGACTAGTTTTGGTACTGTGATTAATGTTTAAATCTCGTATAGTTGTGAGAAGAGGGGCTAATTAATTTTGAGTCTAATTATTGGAGTTCAGTATAAGTACATAGTTTTGAATACTACAAAAATATTTTGATAAAAAGATAGTACCTATTATTAAACAAAAACTATGTTTCGCAGTTGACCCTAATAGACATTTAAAAGGTTGTTGCTATGATTTTGTTTTAGGCAGACTTTTATGCTTGTAATCTAATTTTTTGTCTTAGTCTGGGTATTATTTAGTAACTACAGCTTTGATAACTATAGAATAACAATATGTTATACTATCAAAATATTTATTCAAATCATGTAGAATAAATAACAAAGTATATTATACAAGTTAGCTAGAACAAAGGACTAAAGATACTTTATAAATTAATTAAAAATCAGGTTCTTTGGGTCGGACACATAATTTGCATTCTATTGTTAATGTTATTATGAACTTTTCCGCTCTGAAAATATGGTATAAATTTCAACAAAAACATTATTTTTAAACAAAGAAGGATAGGATGAGGATTTAGTGTCCAGGAAAAGTGTGTGTTTAAAAGAGATTTACAATTTAAATTATTGAAAATCAGCTAAAAAGCTAATAAAAATAAGGAAGATACCATGCTTTGATATGCACGTTACGGTTGATGGAAAATCGCTACATCAATACATAGTATAAAATAAAGTCGCTTTCTCTGTCCCTATGTCCCTATGTATGCTTAGATCTTTAAAACTACGCAACGGATTTTGATGCGGTTTGTTTTAATAGATAGAATAATTCAGTGGGAAGGTTTTTAACATAATTTTATCCCCATATTCCTACGGGAACGGGATATACGCGGGTGAAACCGCGGGGCGCCGCTAGTATACTACATAATGTTTGGTTGTTCTACTAAGTATCCAATAAATGTTTTTTAATAAGTGGTGACACCCCCTTCAATCTAAGATACAGTAAGTTTGATTTTCGACCAAATCAAGCATTGTGCAAAGACAATTTACGTTTAGTATTAGATGTTTGTGAATGTGTACGTACGTCTCTGTGTATGTTGTAAGAGTACCGAGTATAAGAGAGTGTGTATGAAGTTATTATTTTATTCATTAACTAGCAGCGCCCCGCGGTTTCACCTGCGTAAATATAATATAGCCTATGACACACCGGGATAATGTGGCTTTCCAATAGTGAAATATTTTTTGAAATCGGACCAGTAGTTTCGGAGCCTATTTGTTACAAACAAACATACAAACAATCAATCAAATCTTTCCTCTTTATAATATTAGTTTAGATGTATTAATAGCATTAATACATCTTAGTATGTATTAAGTAACTATTTTTAAAACACAGAAAAGTCACGGGATAATCTGTTTGTTAGTAATTTACTGTGTTTTTTTAAATGACACAGATCTATACTTTGATTTTAATAGATGTGTTACGTTCGTATTCGATAATTCTTACTACTTAATAATTTTATGGAAAAGTATCTCTATCACTACATAGTATAATACTCTGTCCCTATGTCCTTATGTCCCTATGTATGCTTAGATCTTTAAAAATACGCAACGGATTTTGATGCGGTTTATTTTAATAGATAGAGTGATTCAGTGGGAAGCTTTTTAGCACAATTCACAATTCTATCCCCATATTCCTACGGGAACGGGAACTACGCGGGAAAAACTGCGAGGCACCGCTATTATTTTATAAATGTACAAACAGTATTTGCATGTTTAGAACAGGATTATAAATAATGATAACAACACTTATCACAATCAAAATTAAACTCCTGTTACCAGTAATCACCGCTGTTACTTATCACTTGTGCCACATCACAAAGATTAACCTAATCTCAAGAACAGAATATTTAATATGCCTACACGCATACATTATTCGAGTTCAAAGGCGCGGAGGCCTCACTACGTCTGTCCCTCGTGGGATAATATCGTTATTTTACACAGTAATCTGCGAACCAAGCAAATACCTCACTTGGTATTTAATTATGATAATATTGTTCTGGAATTATGAGTGGCGGAATAGGTATTTGAATTGTTCGTTGCATGCGTAAATGTGTTACGCGTGAGTATTTTGTTTAAATATGTTATGTGAGTGTTTACACTGACATGTGACTTGTGACTTTGTTGTGTTAAATTGCAATTTACATGGCGTAGCGGCTACGACACATTCGTAGCGCTGCCGCTGCTATGCTTATTACTATGTCATAGCATTTTTTTACACACTATCTTGACAATTTTGTAATAGTGTTCTCTCTAGTACATATTTGTGTACTCCCCCTAGTAATAGCTAGCAGTAGTGACTTAATACCAGTTGGATACCACACTTTCTTTTACTGTTTGATTTTCTTGTGCATGAGGTTTCTTTCTCGGCAGTAGTTTTGTATCATTTTACTGTTAACATTTGAACCTTATGTGTACAAACTGGAAGTTAAACAATGGAAATTTGAATGAAAAAAAATATGTGTACGAACTGGCAGTAGAAGTGTACCAACTGGCAATAAGCATAGTAGTAGTAGCATAACGTAGTACTGCTATTTAAAAGGTGTAGCGACACTTCGCATTTAGCAATGTACGTGTGACGTAGCATTAATACGTTGCTCTATTAGATCTACTATTTGAAACTGTGTAATCTAACACTACCACTCAAGTAATTACGTGATTTAATGATAATTACTATCACATCTATAATAATAATTAATAACAAGCATGTATCGACCTAGAAATTGTACCCGGAAATGCTTATCTATATGTATGTATATAAAACTCTTCTGTTACTGAGTGACGTACTGACTGACTGACAGACAACGCACAGCCGAAACTACTGATTGTAGAGAGCTGAAATTTGGCACGTGTTTGTTGGGGGGAGTAGGCTACCACTAAGAGGATTTTTGGAAATTCCTCTCCTAGGCGGAGAAAAGGGGCAAAAACCCAAACTGCCGGAACTCATTATTCGACGCGGACGAAGTCGCGGGCAAAAGCTAGTCTCTATATATACAAATGAATCCATATTTCCCTTGGTCACGGCATCACGCGTGAACGACTGGACCGATTGACTTGAAATTTGATACATTGGTAACTTAAAGTTCGGGAAGGGACATGTTTAATATCGTCATGTTCTATTCCAAATTTCCCACGGAATCAGGTACAACGAAAGTAAAACCGCTGGGCACAGCTAGTTTTATAAAAAAACATGTCAATCAGGAATTCTTTCGGGTTTATTAGAAACTGGAGTTACAAGGTATGATTTATAGATAAGAAATTAAAATAAAGAATTGACTTTAACTAATCCTAATCCTAACTAATATTATAAATGCGAAAGTAACTCTGTCTGTCTGTTACATTTTCATGGCTAAACTACTGAACCAATTGACTTGAAATTTGGTACAAGGGTAGCTTATAGTCCGGGAAAGAACATAGGATACTTTTTATCCCGAAATTCCCACGGGAACGGGAACTACGCGGGTGAAACCGCGGGGCGCTGCTAGTCTAATTTATATTTATACCTAACACATTAATACAACGCTAAATCCCATAGTCAATATAAATACTAGTAGTAACCTAGATATGGAATGAGGGAGTGAATAATGAACCACATCTGTTGATAATATCTCCTCGAGCGCTCCTGAATATGGATCAGGTTCCATCGACCTTTGGTACAACCTTGTATCATGAAATAAATTATATTATTCCACTAGCGGCGCCCCGCGGTTTATCCCATGTTAGTTCTTCTCCTATTGGTCGTATCGTGATGATTTAGCCTATAGCCTTCCTCAATAAATGGGCTATCTAACAGTGTTTTTTTTTTTAAATCAGACCAGTTGTTTTTGAGATTAGCGCGTTCAAACAAACAAACAAACCCTTCAGCTTTATAATATTTAGTTATAGATGTCTGTGTCAGCTAGAAAATAATAGTTTCAAATCGCCCTAATTCAGGGTTGGCTTGGACTCTTCGTTAGAGATGATGGTTCAAAACAATTAAATTAAAAATTTTAAAAACCCCCAACACAATTACTTTCAAACCCCCATAACTTTTAAACGGGTCAACCGATTTTCATTTAACATGTCTAAGAACACTCGCTTGTAAGTCCCCTTTAATACTAAAAACTAAATTGAAATCGCTTCATCCGTTCGGGATTCTATGATGCCACAGACAGACAGATACACTACATATATACACACACACACACAGACACGTCAAACTTATAACACCCCTCTTTTTGCGTCGGGGGTTAAAAATGTACTCTACAGTTTTGTTTCAGCGGAAACTTATCGTGCCAGAATTTTGGGATGAATGTAGCCTATGTCTTAATCCTAGTTAAAAGTAATATTTGTACTAAATTTCAATTAAATTGTTTGAGTAGATTTTGATTAAAAGTACCCTATGTGCTATTCCTAAGTATGAGGAACATCTGTACCAAATTTCATTAAAATCCATTCAGTAGTTTTTGCGTTAAAGAGTTACAAAAATCTATCCATCATGCAGAATAGGATGCAAAAGTTTGTGAGGATCAGAAATAATATCTAGGATATATTTTATACCAAAATTCTCACGGAATTGTGATTTACAGGGATAAAACTACGGGACATAGCCACTAAATAATATTATTCAATACAAAATAATTAAATACTAAAGTTGTTTATTATAGATTTATATTTCACACTAATTGCTGGTCATTAAGTTTTAATTGGCGAAGGATCTTCACTAAGCAACAACTGAAAATTTAAATTTAAAATAATTAACGTTACTATTTTTAATTATATTAATTTAGTTTAACCTGTGGGTCAACTGGCGTGAAATACAATATTATTATTTAGAGTGTTTTATAGCGACCTTTGCCAATTATCTATATATAATAATAAAACCCGTTTTCCTTGGTCACGGCATAACGCGTGAATGGCTGGACCGATTTCACAGATTCTTTTTTTGTTGTTACCAGGAGAAGGTTCTTATGTAAAAAAAACACGGAAAATCAAGGGGAAAATTGGATCGTGCGAAGCCGGGGCGGGCCGCTAGTTGAAAATAAATAATGCTATAGACTTATTTTCAATGATTGGCAAAGGTCTCTTTCATTTGCTTGCCAAGTTTCTAATACCCTAGAACTAGTACTTTCTCTCCATCATGCAGGGTAGGCACGAGCCCCTCGTTTGGGATATACCTATATAATAAGACAAAAAAGCGGGGTGAATATTTGTGTGAACCACAAATGTTTGTCTCGGTCTGGGTGTGTGTGTGAATGAGTGTGTGCGTAGTTTCTGATATCCTAGATACAAGCTTCGAGCTTAGTTAGGGGTTACTGTAATGAGATGATGTAATGAATGATTATGTTATGTTTATATGAGGTGGTGATGATGATTATAGGAGTTGCCATCTCGTAGAAAACCAATTATCACATACTAGTAGCTTCCCGCGGATTCACCCGCGTAGTTCCCGTTCCCGTGGGATTACGGGGATAAAATATAGCCTATGTCACGCACTGATAAATTAGCTTTCCAGTAGTGAAAGAATTTTTGAAATCGGTCGAGTAGTTTCGGAGCCTATTCATTACAAACAAACAAACAAACAAACAAATCTTTCCTCTTTATAATATTAGTATAGATTAATAAAAGATGAATAAAAACAGACTAGTTAATTCATGTTTCATCTCTTTCATAACTGTTTATTTTTCTTAAGAATGAAGGAGCTATGATTGTTTGTATGAAGCACTTTCAGCGCTTTCTTCTATTGGCATTTTGTAGTTTAACCTATATACCATTAGTATTAAAATATATGTATATTATGAATCCATTACATAAAAGCCAATCTCCACTCAAAAAGAAGAAACATACTCTTCAATTCCCATTCTCAGAGTTAAAACGTACTTCAGAAAATTGTTTTAATAAAAATTCGAAAATTTTCAACTTGGCGGACAAAAATACACTACCGAAGTAAAACGAGAGGAGAAAATAGATTCAAATCAACAGAAAGTTTTCACAAAGTCAATTCAGTTTTGAAGATATACGACTATCTATTACTAAAGTTTTTCTATTGATGTAAGATTTATTGAGTTACTTCACTCTGCCAGTTCCAGACGCACAATGAGAAGTAAACATTTTTTTCTTTATTATTGTGCATCTAGATTTTTGGAGTGAATTGGTTTTGTATTAGATTAGTATATTGTTTTTGTGGTACATATATGTTTCATAGAGATTTTTAATTAATGGAGTGACTTGATTCCTAACGATAAAATTACTGGCCAAATTGATTCGGGTTAGTTTACCCATAAAATTTTATGAATAAATAAATAAATAAATAAAAATAAAATAAATCTTTATTGCTACTAAAACACATGGATAAAACTTACAAATAGATATAATTAATAATACGAGTATGTAGATAAGTCGTAGCAATAGGGAGACATCTCAGCTGCTGCTGAATAGTCAACTGGTCTGCAATTCAAATATTCTTAGGGCCGATTATCCCTTACGCTCTATTTTTTCTCATTACTACTTGCTAATTTGGTGTTGTATAATAAATAATTATATCTATCTATATTAGTAAATGTATGGAACAAATCTTAAAACTGAATTTTATACAAGTTTAGTGATTTTATTACCAACTTTAATATTAAAACTATCAACTATTTATACCTAACGATAAAATATATTGAATCAAACCGAATCAAAGTGCAACATAAATGTTTATTTCACAATTATTACACATTTACATTGTAGCAAACCAAACAAGTTTAAAGTTATTTGTAATAACTTTAAGATCAAACATTTTTCAAAATGTTCCACGTTTCATTGTGTACACTGTTTCTTTTCAAAGTATTTTCATTTCTCGTAAATATTCTTTAAATTTGAATTGTTCTCATAAAATGTTTTATTCTTTCTTGTTCTGAACTTCGTTTGTACTGACTTTGTACGAGGAGAATGCAATCATGTCTATGTGTTAATATAAAACTATTTCTCTATCTTATTATGTATTTATTTCTTTTGACACGACTTCAATTCATCTTAAGTAGATGTAAAAGCCAATGATGATGATGATGATGATGATGATGGTGATGTAATATGTATGAGTATGTACTTGTTAGTGACTAGTTCTTATACTAGACTAGACAATAAAAAACTAAGTTTAAATAAGAAAGCGAAAAAGGAATGACAATATAGTTATATTCGATAAGGAAGTCTGTCTTCGTTTCTAAAAAAAATACCCTGCCTGCCTAGCATGACTGTGCGTGATAAATGATATAGACACCACGAAATAATATCGATTTCGCGAGCTTGACCAAATGAATATGGCGTAGTACGATTTGATAAAATTAAATATGGCGGCTATATTTATTATATTGTGACAGTTGGATGTCAATTAATAGCTATATCGATTTCGCGAGCATGACCAAATGACATAAAATTAATCATGTGGTAAAATTAAATAAGGCGGGCATTTTTATCAAATTTTGACAGTTGGAGTTCAATAAATCGCTGTATCTATCGCGTTTTCGAAGTCATGCTAGCCTAGCTGGCCAAGATAAGCAGATATAGCTTACGCACAAATGATTGGAATTGAACCCGAACCCTTTGGAATAGCAGGCACCCTGCACTACCAACTACACTAGTAAGCACAAAGGTTTATATGTTTACTAGCTGCGCCTCGCGGTTTCTCATGCGTATATCCCGTTCCCGTGGGAATTTCGGGATAAAAAGTATTTTATATCCTTCTCCTGATTCTTAGCTACCTCCTCACCAATTTTTAGCCAAATCAGTTCAGACGTTCTTGAGTTGTAAATAGTGTAACTAACACGACTTTCTTTTATATATATGTATATAGATTACATGAACTTGTGTACCACAACTAATGTTCGTAACAAAAATAGTATTATTAACAGCTTTTTGATACTCTACCGAGCAATTATCGTATTTATTACTAAGGAAAAAGCCAACATAGTAAATTTCATGGCATGAGGAAATTCGACTTTATCGCTATAATAATAGAGATTTATTTAGCACTACTTATAGAGTGATTTTAGTTTGCGTGTCAAGTATCTGGCACGACATAAGTGTTCTATAACTTTAGTTTTGTAACAATATGTAATTACTATAAATCATATTTTTTTAGATAGAATATGTAAAATTTTCAGACGGTTCAAAAATGTTTCGGAATATCCAGGTATTCACCACACGGTAATATCACTCACGAAAATTATATTTGTTTCTTTCAGTTTAGTTTTAAAGTTTAAAGTCGTCGTAAAGTCAGAGAGATATTTGATGATACTAAAATTTAAAGAACAATAAAAGTAGAGTTATAAATGTAGCTTATGGTATCTCTTTTATCCTAAATTATATGTAATATATAATGATGGTCGCAGCAGCACACTAAAGCTATCTGTAAATATATAAAGGTTTAAATTACGGAAAATAACGTGTCACCACATGATACTCATTCAGTCAACAATGGCTCAAAATATTGTAATATGGTGTTTCGTCTAACTTTTTCTCTTCAACTAACTATACTACGCAAGTTTTTGATAAAAACCGCGATAATTTCCCGTGGCTGGATTTACGCCTTTCATTCTTTATGAACGCAAACGGTTTATTGTTCAACAAGATTATTTTTACGACAGCTTTATTGGTCTTTTGAATTATCTACCGTTTTTGTTTGTTCTGTTCTTGTTAGGGGTGTGCTTGACAATAATTCCGAATTGGAAATGAATATTTTTTATAATTAAGTAAGTTTTTGAACGGTTTTGTTTTAAATTTTTATTGTGTCCATGAAATGTTTTTGTGGTCATTTGATACCCTGGGGCTAATGTGTTAAAATGTCAGATTTTGTAATTGAATGAATAATATGATACCTGTATGAAAAATAATAAATAGTTTTTATTTGGACCAATATTGGATGTCAGTCTAGGACACTCAGGGCCTATTTCACGACCTTCAAGTAAAGTTACTCACTAACTAAAGTGAGTTTTGTCTCTTTCTTACTTTATATCTTGTGACAAAGACAAAACATGTGACTCAGAACATTACTTGAAGATGGTGAAATAGTTCCTCATTCTAATATGAATCTACGAATGCGTAGCATTACTTTTTGTTGTCCTCACAAACTTTAATCAACATATTTCAAGGTAAGAATTTAAATAATTACAATAATAACTTATAAAATAATTTAACTAAAAGATTTATTACAAAAATAACTCACAATTACCCCCACGAACGTAATAATTAATCCACTCCGCAATATATCATAAAAATACTACATGATAACGTCTTAATATAAATCAAAAGACCCTTTCAAGCTTAAGCTTGAAGAAAAACGTATATTTTTCTATTCAATTTCATGCAAATTTCACGTTATAAGAGATATATAATATTCTCTTTGGTCGATGCGAAAATATTCTGTTTTAAAGTACAATTTAGCTGAAATTAAATACACGTTTTCATAATTCATGATGTAAAGAATCTTGGTAAATGTAACGCTACCGATCTTTTATGTAGATAGAAAATAAATGTGGATCTAGAATGATGCCTTGCGAAACACATTGGAATCTTAATGAGTTTTTTTATTAAAACGTTTTTATATAATATGATGTTACATGAAGAAGCGAATATTTGAAATTAGGTACAATATTAGGTTTTATACGTGCTTTGAATTTGAGCGAAGTAATATATGATTTGTTTACCTACTTATCTATCAATTGCTCATGGTAAATCTGATATTAGAATATATATTGAAATCATCTTTTTAGTCATTATTGCCTTTTCTGATGTAGTACTATTTTCAACTATAATATTTTTTTCTTTTACTTGGGTAGTGTCATCAAATACAATGTAAATTCTATTATAAAAGTTTTGAAATATTTTATGTTTAAAGGAGAAACAAAATTACAGACTCCGATGTATTGTACACACATAATAAATGTATTAATTTATATATTTTTTGTTTCAGGTAATAAGCAACGATCTTCAGCACATACGTAAAGGAGAATCATAGTATTATTCTTAAAGAACCGGAATAAAAACCTAACATTAAATGTTCCATCTCTGTTTAAAAGTATTTAAATAATAGTCAAATTAAAGTACTAAAATTAAAATAAGTCCGTATTTCTGTGGTCTGATGGATGCCTAAGGATCCTTAGCGTTGTACTGAAAACACGGAATGTTAAACAACTGATTTGAAATGCAAAAATGGTTGGTTATTGCCCTACAACGTGGACCGCCATGAATTTATATTTTAAACAAAGGTCACTTTTTAAGGAGGACATAAATTTTTGGAATGTAATTCATGGGATTTTTTAAATTGTTTTACTTAATTATGTCTTAGCTATGTATGGTCAGTGGTTTGGCCTTCACAATTACTCATTTTATAGGTTTTTTGGAATAAAATCTAAATAAGATATAACTCAAAGGTGACTGACTGACTTAGTCATCTATCAACGCACAGCCCAAACTACTGGACTGGCTGATGAAATTTGGCATGCAGGTAGATGTTATGAAGTAAGCATCTGCTAAGAAAGGATTCCCACAGGATTTAGATATACGTGGGTGAAACCCCGGGCACAGCTAGTAGTTTCATATAACTTAATTCTTCTAGAATTATTTATAAGAATGATACAAACACACATACATTCCTATCCTTTATGCTCAAGTACTTTCACGTGTATAAATAATACCTACATATTAATACAGAAAGTAGTTCATATTTTATCTCGTAAGAAATTCGGAATTAAACACATGTGCCGACCTAGTACGCAAGACAATAATAAATTAGCTTCTATAAATTTTTCGCTGTCTTGTATTCTTATAATATTAATACTTTCTTAGCTTCTACCTTCGTAGAATTTAGCGCCAAGCCTTAGGTCTTGGTTACAGTTTTTGTATCGAGTGTATCTCTATCAGTGCTTAACAAGGCTCAAGGTTATGATTTGAGCTAAAGTGATGTATCAATACCAGTTACTGACATGGCTTGGATTTGGGATCACCAACCAAAGCGCGGTGATTACGGCTATGCTTCCTCACTATGCTAATATGACCAGTGAGAATAAGATCTCTGTCACTGCAGTCGTTAGATATTTTAATTATCGATCGCAAAATCATATGATGAGTCCATACGCTAAGAAAAAGAAGAAGCAAAATGACAAAGTTCAAATTCTAAAAGAAACTTCAAGGATTATAATAAAAGGAAAATAAAATAGCCATTATTATGTCAATACTCGTACTGTTTTCTTTCAAATTAACCAATACAAACAGCGGTAAAGCCTCAATATTCCGTTCTAATGTTTTGTCACCAAAGTTTCTTGTTGGGTCACGCCTTTTCCTTGTCGATGGAGATATTAGGGCTACCACAAACAACTAGTATAGGAACGGCCCTGGTGCATTTTGTGTTATGGCTTTTAAAAATTGCATTTTTTTTTCTTGTTAGGATAGTTTCTTGTTTTGTCCAGACTATCTAATTACATAATATCACTGCCCAGGGGTTTCACAAACGTGATTCTTAAATTAAGATCCTAAAATGTCCTGTGGGCTATTTCCTTAAAGGATCATCTGTACCTTACACATAAATCGGTCCAGTTGTTCTTGACTTGTAACTTAGTTTTATGTATATAGATTTAGTCAACGCTTTGAAGGTCTTGAGTTTCGATACAAATTCAATCAAGCATTTGTGTAACTACTGTCTATGCTTTTAGGCTATGGCATTGGGTGTTTGTTATGCTTGTAACTGTCATGATCTTTTTTGATATTAACCAATACTTCAAATAAATAATAATTCTTCGATCAACTTATTTGGTCTGTCATCATGACTCATCTATTACCGAGAGAGGTAATAGACCTCGTTAAGGGTCAGTTGCTATAATGAGATAATAGAGTGTATGACTAAATGATTGATCATCATTACGTTTGTCTATCAATAAATTAGTTTTAGAAATTAAAACAAACAAATTTCAACTCTACAGACATTGATTTAGATTCCAAAACTCAAATACAAGTTGACATAACCACCCAGCTATCCAACAAACACAAATATCTTTCATATTTCCCGTCTGTTCCCACAATACAGATCAAAATTACCACAATAAAAGCTTCGACTACATTCCACTTATTATTCATCGTAGAAAATAACCAGACAAAAAATCTATTATGAAATAAATTAATAATCGTTCTAGAAAGCCAATTTTTCTGCCCATTGTGTCCAGGATGGTGTAGATAAGGAACAAAGCTGGTCCGAACAATGCACCCGGCAATACAATGCTTTCAGAATGAAACGAAGTTATTTTAGTGTTGGCACTGAATAATCATCACTGTTACCTGGTAAATAGCCTATTTTGTACTTTATTAGTAATTGCATAAGACTTAGATATGCTTGTCAACAAATTACATAATTAGGTATTTTAAAAAGGTTTAATCAAAGCACTCTTTGCGTAATGTTAAAGCGAATTCTTGTAATTTGTTCAGTACATCTGATGAAAACATCTTTGTGATGGGTGGACATTTTTGAAGTAGCTGTTTCCTTTAGAAAACACTGTCAATAGTAAACAAGTTATACCTACCATCTATATATATGAAACCCTTCCGTTACTGAGTGATGTACTGACTGACACACAACGCACAGTCGAAACTACTGGTCGTAGAGAGCTGAAATTTGGCACGTTTGTTTGTTGGGGGGGAGTAGGCTACCACTAAGAGAGGATTTTTGGAAATTCTCCCCCCCCTAGGAGGAGAAAAGGGGGGTAAATTGAAAACTACGTGAGTGAAACCGCGGGGTGCCGCTAGTATACATATTATATATTATAACATAACATTAATATGTACTTATAAATGTACAATCTTCAACCCAGCCACAAAACAAACGTCAGAGTTTTTGCATGTAACAAAGTGCGTCTTATCTGGTCGTTGAAAAACTTCTCAAATTCACTTCAACCTCAATTTTAGTCACTCCAAAGTTTCATCTCTCTGTTGTAATTAAGGAAAATTACAAGATGTATACTAAAATTCGTATGAAGCAGACAGATCATTTTGATAGAAACAATTTTAATATCGCTAAAGTAAAGGTTTTGTTGCAGTTAACGCGGATTGCTAGTAATTAAATTATTCACGTTATTTATTGGTAAAACAATAAATAGAATTTTTTAATATCTTATTATAAACTTACAGAATAAATATGCAGCTTTTAAAGACCAACGTTCATATGGAAAAAAGTGGGGCTGTTTATATTTTTTTATGAAAGAACAATAATGTTTATACAATTTCACATCATTACTAATGGAAGGCAATCGTTACTGACTGACTGATCTATCAACACTCAGTTAAAACCACAGAACGAAAGAAAGAAAGAAAAGGTATTTATTTTAATGCTACGAATGACGCTGTTTGTCGTTAGCCCACTAGTTATTAATGAAATCAAAAGGTGTTTAACTCAAAACTGAATTAAATAAATCTGCATCACTCTGACCACACCTCAAAACAATATCAAGGACTGTTACAAAGTTGTGTCGAGTGGAGCCGGAAGTTGTTCTTAAACCCGCACTCTAAATCTCTAAGATCTGTTATCTTTCAATTTTCACTCGACTATATACTTATAGATTATTGAGTTATTACTTTTCACAATTATAATGGAGTTTCAAATTTTAATTATAGGTTTTGTTGTAAATGTAGGACTTAAAAATTTATGTACAAAATAAAAATATGTCGTACACGTATTTATTTAATAATTTCTTTTAAAAAAGCGTTAAACAAATAACAAAAATATGTTTTAAAAAAGAATATAAATTAACAAATATTAACAAGCTTTCACAAATTAAATTACATATTAAACACACGTTAAACAATAATGTCAAACAATTGCTTGAAAATTTATAAGTCTATATTTGCTACGCGGCTTTTTGCTACGACAAGCTACGAAATGCTACGATTTTACTCTCTTTACAAAAAAACTTTTAAATTCCATGAATCTCCGTAACATTGTTACGTATTTCTTGATTCTTGGAATATAATTTATAAGATTCTAAAATAAACATTTTATTATTATATGAGTAAGCTATTTAAAGAAAACAATCATATTTCCATTGAAATACTTCAGTTATATAACAGAAATAAATATTATTTTCGTGTGTTGAAAATGTTACCTTATTTGTATTGTATTAATATTCAATTTTGTTTAAAGATTACATTAGTAGTTTTATATTAAAGTTAAGAGCACAGCTTTTGTATAATCTCGTAAGAGTTTTACTTAGAATTTTGCTAATACAACTTATTTTTATTTGAATAGAATTAGTTATAAAAATTCTAAAACTATACTAATAATCATTCACTACATCATCTCATTATAGTAACTGACCCGTAACTAAGTTTGAAACTAGTATCTAGGGTATCAGAAACTACGCACATCCTCATTCACACGCACACCCAGACCGAGACAAATATTTGTGGTTCACACAAATGTTCACCCCGCACGGGTATCAAACCCGCAACCTTACGGATGGCAGTCTGGCGACCGCTCTGCCATCGAGGTCGTCGATACTAGGTATACATAGTATCACAACAAAATCAATTTTTAAAATAGGAATTAGTTTCACTTTAATTTCGATCTGTAATATTTGCGTATTTTTCAATTTAACTTAATATTTGAAGTCGTAGACACCTTATTTTGCTCTTCTAACAAAATGAAATTAAACCTTATTCATATACGCCTAAAATTCAATTCAGCACAATAATCATTCACAAAATAAATCAAAGTTACAAAAGTATTATTCTCGTCCTTTTATTTACTGAGGGCATCCATAACAGCAGATACTTCCGAATGTCATTACTAGCTTCAGATTGATGGATAACGTCTATCATATCATATACATGCATAAAGATATGTATTATTAATGTATATTGTCGTATCTTCAAAGGAAAATAGCTTTTTACCAACTGTAATTAGGTCGAAGATTGATTGAGCGGATGTGCTGTAATTATTTTAGGTGGTAGTTATTTGTTTTGGTAAAACTAATTAGTTTGATTGAAAATTTTACTTATGCGTTGTAATCCTATTTGATTTGTTTTTATTTATAAACTAACTAGCGGCGCCTCGCGGTTTCACCCGTGTAGTTCCCGTTCCCGTAAGAATATGATAATACAATTATGCTAAAAACCTTCCCACTGAATCACTCTATCTATTAAAACAAACCGCATTAAAATCCGTTGCGTGGTTTTAAAGATAAGCATACATAGGGACATTGGGACGAAGAAAGCGACTTTATTTTATACTATGTAATGATTGAGCTTTGTAGTTTTACCTGCATTGATATAAAAAATAGCCTAGCATGATAAATGCCTAAATGGTCTATAGTACAGCGCTAAAATAATCCCAAAAAGTGTTAGACCATACCGCCCAGCCCATTCTCACAATCACCATATAACCCACCAAATAAAACACCTAACATTATCAATTACACACAATAGGTACAGTTTAGCACAAAACAGATTACTACAGAAAAACCACATAACGATCACTATCTGGCTAATAACAGAACAAAGGTACAATCGCAATCAAAAGTCGCGTTGTTTTCAAACGGGAGTTACAACAAAGAGGTAAAAAATGCCGAGGGATTGCCCGTGGCGGTTCATTTCCACCCTTTGTCGGATCCTTCATTAAATGCCTTGACAATATTAAAGGCCTTCAAATGCAGCCATTGGATACTTATTATGTATACATTGGATTGGTGATTTGGTTTTTGACAATATGGCGTCCTGTGTTCATCTTTTGGAAGTTTAAATTTGGAAGGTATTTTAGCCTGTTTTGTTTGCTACTGTGTCTGTGGATTTTGGTGTTTATAGTGTTATTTATAAAGTTTAATTAGTGTTTGTTAGAGATTTGATTAAATACGGATTGTGGTCAATAATTAAATGAATAAAACTTTTGTAACTATATGTTTATGAACACAAGTAGTTGCCAACACATATAGGTCTATACCTATGTTATCGAATTACATGTATGCCATCAGCCTTCTGCAACTCAAAGGGTGATAGGACTTTTCATCATCATCATCGCAAAATGAAATTAAATGTTAGACTTTGGTAGTTTCTAACGATGTAATGACCCATACTAAAATATTAACCTATTAAGTGCAGTGCAGGGCAAAGACTCTAAACAACTCTCTGCTAATAACAATAGTGCAGTGAAAAAGAAAAGGTAAACAACACATTAACAACCAAAACATCTTTCATCAAACAACAATACTGCACAAAATATATTAATTAATCTCCAAATCACAAGTAATTGTCACAGTTTGTGTGACTGAATACCGTCGGATTTGATTTAATTAAAAAGTAATGATACCTTTTGTGGAGTTAATTAAAGCAGAAACTCAGGTGTCGAGGTAATTCTCGCGTTTTGAATAACCTTTAGTTTCGTTGTTGGTACTATAATATTTTATTGGTACGTCCAAAATGGGTAATTAATTTTGTATTATTTGATTTTTTAGAGAACTTATACACTTTTCTTGTGGACTTTACATTGAATTCAGATTTGAAGATGTATAGTTTAATAAATAAGAGGTTTTATGGGAGGTTCTCAATAGGATATAATAGGTGATTTCGAAAACACAATACGTAAATCAATCTTCATATAGCTGTGTAGGTACGTATGAGTAGTTTCAAATATTCACGGTTACCTGTGTCTAGGTTAAACACGCACGTTATACATAATAAAACCCAGCTAAAAGCCTTCCCAACCAATTTTACGAAAACAAAAATATTTTCCTTCAAAATATGACCTAAATTCTGCTGATAACATGAGGTAGGTAATAGGAACATACATATAGTTGAAACGCATCACATCTTTCGAACAATTCACATTTACGCACGTTTTTCTAACACGATTCTATACTAAAATATCTCATTTTTTATATAATAACCGCTATAATAATACGAACAGATGTTTCAAATTACCGTTTCGGGATGATATGCGTTAGTATACACTATGTAGTAATGTTTGCTTTGCGTGATAACTTGAAACGTTCAAACACACTTATTTTGATAGATCGACGTTCCGTAGTGGGGGTTGTAAGCTGTTATTATAAATATGTAGTACTTTAAATATTGTAGTGTTTTATAATGGACATTGGTTTTAGTTTTTGTTTTGTTGGCTTTTAGTATTAGTTCTGACGTAGAATATTTGATGTTCACAATTTTCTATTACAATATATCTTTCAAAATTTTCGCGTTTATAGAATTTTATAGTAGGGTAGCCTTCGTCGATAAAATGGGCTATCGATTTTATAATTTTCAACAATTTCCTGATATTAGCAACTCTCCAGCTTTATAAAATAACTAGCAGCACCCCGCGGTTTCACCCGCGTAGTTTCCGTTCCCGTAGGAATATGTGGATAAAAACCTTCCCACTGAATCACTCTATCTATTAAAACAAACCGCATCAAAATCCGTTGCGTAGTTTTAAAGATTTAAGCATACATAGGGACAGAGAAAGCGACTTGGTTTTTTACTATGTAGTGATTAAAGATAAATGTAATAATCAGTCTAGCAATTAATTTAACCACAAAATATCACAGCCCGGACTAAGGACTCAAATTCACAAGTCGCATAAATCAAATACCAAAATAGATAAATATTATTCTAAAAATAAAAAAAAATACACTCATCTCATTCCCAATAAAGGTAGAAACCACTACACTGTCATGTACTCATACAGAGCCATACTTTACGCGCTGCATAAAATTGTAATAACATTATACAGACCGGTTTGGACGCCATCCTAATAGCGGAACCTTCTCGAACACAATTAATTTTTTACGGCACTCACATGAGCATTCATGCTTTTGACAGTGTGATGGATATTATGATAACTTCGTTTTTTTAGAATATGGTTTGTTAAAAGACTATTGAGGTACGTACAGTGTACAGTTAGCTTCAGATAAAAGGTACTCTTGGTTGGCATTAAAAAAAGTATTATCATGGAGGGTACCATTTATCTGACTCTGACTATACATCTACTTAATGAACTTGATGTGTTCTTGATTTCTAGATTGAGTGTTGCGTGTTTAAAACAATTACCATTTCTAACGGTACATACTATTACTTATCTGTGTAAGTGGAAATGGTACTCGCGGTTGATATATCTTTGCGATTGTC
Organism: Timandra comae; assembly: GCA_958496195.1. Taxonomy (NCBI): domain Eukaryota; kingdom Metazoa; phylum Arthropoda; class Insecta; order Lepidoptera; family Geometridae; genus Timandra; species Timandra comae. The sequence goes on from OY292370.1 coordinate 8,505,075, forward strand.
CAAACATGGTTACAGTTTAGGATTACCAACATGCGTTAGGAAAGCGTAGTCATTACACTTAGACCTCATTATCAGTTAAAGAAAGTCCTTTATAATAATAACTTCTTTCTTTTTGCAAGTACACTAACTTTTAATTTAGCTTTTAATATTTGTCTAAGGGTCTATTTCATGACCTTCAAGTAAAGCTACTCACCAAGTAAAGTTAGTTTTGTTTCTTTCTTACTTAATGTCAAGTGACAAAGACAAAACATGTGAGTAATTACTCGGAACGTTACTTGAAAATGGTGAAATAGGCCCTGAGTACCAAGGGCCATGATAGTTTATCAGCTTATGCCAGTATACTGAATCCGATCTTAATACCATTTTTACACATAGTATGACTATATTATGCACTTTTTTGCACATTGTTGATTACTACATATATTAATATGCCCATTTACAAGAAGTGTTTCACTGTTAAACATTAATAAAAGTAATACAAATAATAAAAAGTGGCATAAAGTAGAAGCACTGAGGGTTTCACCGCGTTTAGCATAAGATACTAATAAAATTATACCTTGTAACATTTCTGTGCTCTCTACCGCAATTCGACGCTATATTAAATTGGTTCAATGTATACGTTGTTTCAAATGCTTACGTAAATGTAAAGTGTTTGAATTAAATTATAATTTGATCGTAATGTTGACGGTGAATTGTTAAATAACGTATCTAAAAATAACGTGAAATTCGAGCTTTTTGCAAGGTTTTTAGCCGTAGGTTCCTGATTTGACGGTATTTGAAATCTCCATAATGATAATTTTTTTGGTTAAATTGTTCAATTTTTTGAGGTTCGAATCATATTAATTATAATTAATCTTAAATCTATATATATATAAAACTCTTCTGGTACTGAGTGATGTACTGACTGACTGACAGACAACGCACAGCCTAAACTACTGGTCGTAGAGAGCTGAAATTTGGCACGTGTGTTTGTTGGGGGGAGTAGGCAACCACTAAGACTAGAATTTTTAGACTAAGAATTTTGGAAATTCCCCTTCTAGGGGGAGGAAAGAGGGGTAAATTAAAAACTGCGCGGGTGAAACCGCGGGGCGCTGCTAGTGTTTTATAAAACACTGTGTAATAAGCAACGAATTCAGTTCGCGAAAGCTAAAAAGTGTACTATACTGACTTTCAACATTGTTAGCACGACAATCAAGCGACGGCTCAACGTGCACGAAGCACAGAAACGATTTATAAATAAAAATAAAATATTTTTAAAGGTACACATGGCATGTAATTGAATAGGTACTTAGTATTTACAGTATAAATACGGGCTGTCGACAGTCGACACTTTAGTTCGCACTAGTTGCATAAACAACTGCCTCGCAGTTGGTTTACAGTTGTTTCAACTGGATTCAAACTGTTTACCGAACATGTTTCCAACCATGAAATAGTTGCTTTCGAAATCTACGGAATCTGGAGTTTAAAAATGTATTTTTATTTAAAATTATTGGTATTGAAGGTTTTAGAATTCAAATTCCGATAAACTACGTTTAGGTACTAGGTTCATAAAGTTAAATAATGTACTTGATTGAAATTGATGAGAAACTTCAAAAACGCTACAGTATCATCTTCTCATAACAACTGACTCCATAAAGGACTTTCAAAAACTAAACATATAAATATTTATGTATAACGCAAAGCATAGTTAACCTTCGTAAGTAATACTTATACAAATCACAAATCCAAGATGCAATATATTCAAATCTTACAAATATTTTACGTTTTATTGATAGGAAATCGACCCTCTTTACTTAAGCTAGCTAAAGTAACCACTCAAACTACCGACACAAGATCGTAATTTTAAAATTATTTGTAAAACTCCAAACTCTGAGAATATATCGTCCACAAAGTCCCTTGCCGCTCCATTGAAAGCAGCTCAACCAAATTCAATTTAATAGAGCCACTATAAATAAAGTCTTGGGACCTAGACTGTCCAATAAATAACCTGATACCCGTCAGTGGTTATTGCATGGACGTTATCTTAGAAAATCGGTATTACCAAATGCTGTATGGTGAACTAGCTTTTATTTTATGGTTTTATGCACATTTGTATTCATTTTATAATAGGTAAATCTTTGTGGTTTAGGAGGCATTAAACAGATGGGTCATCGCCGTCATCCATAGACATCTATAACTTAGAAGAGTTACAAGAACATTTTTTTATGTTCAACTCTTCAAAGAAAAAAGGACTTTAAAGAAGAAGAAAGTGGAAGGGGAGAGGGGGGATATTAGGATGCGGGTCTCTCTTACTCACTGCGTGAATCGCAAAAGCTTGAGCTATTACTACTTTAGATATTGTGGTAGTGTGGTACTTTCCTGGTCGAACTAGTCCGTATTAGAACTGTAATAGACACAGTTTTGATACAGCACAAAAAAGATACCTACTATACCTACCTACTATCCCAGATGTTATAACTCTAAATCATTTTGAATAGGTAGATGAAATTTAATTTAGAATCAAAATATAATTCCAAAGATTTAACCCTTTCCAAGAAACAAATATTTCCAAAGATCCAGACAATGTTTTTAGTTTACGACTTTGTATAAAATAGTGTATAATATAATAGTAAAAGATTAAATTTATTCTAAAGGAATGTTGAAATAAAGTTCGCCGGCTGAAGCTGACACAGATGGCAGAATTACGAGTCGTATAAACCTACGCTCTTATAAAGCTAAGCATTTTATATATTATGAAGAGTTAAATTAATATGATTAAGAAACCTTTGCAGTATTAAAATATTTTCCTTTGAATGTTTAATTATTTGTATGGAGTAATCAAAGTTGTAATTAGTATGGAAGTAATATTGCGGAATTGAAAACGTAGGTCTAAATCGCATATAAACAGAGTCTTCTACTTTCTTCTTTTATAAGAGTCTTCTGGTACCGTCGTAATAGTGATGGATAGCCGTTACCAAAAGTGGTTTTTTAATATGGGCGAGTTTGTACTACACTTCTTTCGGTCAAACTAACATCATCAACACTCATTAATAGTTAGAGCCCTCAAAAGTATAACCGCACAATAATTTCGCGCCGCACACAAAGAACCCAAATTAGAGAGGTATAATTGCGGAAAACTCACAACTTACGACTAAATACATACATTTTAAATGCGCCAAATTACCCTATCGGCTTACTTTTCATTTACATAGTAAGCTTCTAATATTAAAATCCTTTTAAGTTCCCAACAAAAAGTACCAACTATTTTTGAGGGTACTCAAACTAAAAGGGAGTTCGTTCACACGTAAAATGGGGCGGATAGGGTTGCTATTTTATATAGAAAAAACAAAGTAAACGGCGTTAATTTGAACCTAAAAATTGAAAGGTTGCCAGTTAGTAAATTCGATGTTGCTTTTACAAAGTTAACGAAGTTTCTTTTTTAATAATACATAGATTGAGGGTGTAGTGTGAATTGAAATTATAGGTTTTGTTGAAAACTACTTTGAAAAGTTCTATTGAATTTTGATACATTTTGTTTTAGAAATTGAATGCAAGTGTCTAGATTGAAACGGCTTTCCCCGCTTTCTTATAAACAATACGAATTTCAAATATGAATATATAAATCTACGTTTTTTTAATATGACCTCAAATACTACCAAGACAAAGAATAACCACTTTCCAAAACTCGGCTAAACAATACATAACCATATTGTTCTAAAGGGGTTAGCTAAACTTCAAAGGTTCAAGATTAGAGGCTCCTTCTAAGGCGAGGCGACCCACCATGCTCCCGAGGGTGTGACGTATTATATTCATATTATGGACGAACCCTACTGCCCCAGGGTACATCAGCAATGATAAGGGTATCAGCCCTGTTCGCCCTTTACGATACAAACATTCGCAGTCCCAGAAGGCGGTAGTTGTGCATTTGCTTGATATATTTTTGAAGGATTGAGATCCTTTCGGATATGGTTTTGGTAAATTTATGGAGTGTTTTGCGAACGACTTTTGTGTTCTCGATTTTGTTGATAAATTGGTTTTGTACCTAATTTTTGTGTTGTCCAATGGTTGTTGAACTAGAACTATTTTGTAGAGTGATCATGTGATTAGTGAGCAGGTCGCAGCGGTCTGCCAAATGAAGAGTTGTGGGTTTGACTCTCGAAGTCACTATATCATACTATTTATTTACTTATCGGCTATCATTTCTGTTAAGTAACCGTTAAGTAACCTCTTATTTAGTTTAAGGTTTATTTACTATCAGTTTTTATATAGAGGTTAGTTTCCATAAACAAACTGTATCATTGAAGCGCCATTCGTGTAAAAAAAGTAAATGTATAAAAAGAGAAGATCCCTCTTAAAGACATTCCCTGAAACCCTAAAAACAATCCTAATTTCCAAGATAACCAACGCAGTAGAAGATAAAATTTTATAATCTCTCATTAAACCCTTATACTGGTACTATGGGACATTATTGGACCAAAAAACATGATTCAAATTAGTCCCAACGGGTCTTTGTTGACCGTCACGTTTCCAGCTCAAAAATGTGTAAAACGTGGTCCATGCTCCAGTACGTGTGTTCGAATAAAGGAGCTCTGACGGACCCTCCAGCAATTGACCTTTTGGAAATAAGATCATAGCTCGCCTCTTATAGAATACTAAGACTCCGCTCAAGGCACTTCGATCGTAGCTCTCTAAAGTTATGTTAAACCAACCTTTTGTTTTTAAATTCTCTTTACATCCAAAATAATAGGAGCGAAAAAAGTAAATCTCTGTTCGGAGAATGTTATGTACATTAATTTTTGGGGCGGATAAATAATGGGAACAACGAGAGGCTTCGGGGAAAGACAGAGGGAACACTGCCGCGAGGTCTATGTAATTCCAACATACCTACTCGCTAAACATCGTATTATTTTTGTGCGTTTGTAACTTATGATCAACAATTTTGGCTTCTTATTATTTCATGTTGTTTATTTCTTTTTGCTTTTTGATTATGAATGTTACAAAGAGTAACTATAAGTAGATAATAATTTGTATAAACGAAATTACTTTGATGTCAGTTCTACTTTGTGTAGATTTTAATCAAAATTATTTTAGACAACATTTTACAGAGCTACTGTTATATTTTTTTCATTATCAAATGGCTGGGATGTGGCCCTTAGTATTTTATTCTTTTAACACCAATCATACTTCAGTAGGATAGAGAAACGCCAACGTTCGCTACGGTCTTGGGTTCCAGCATCTCGGCATTGGTGAATATTTTGGAAGTACGAAGAGTAGTGAATGCAACCAAATAATAAACTTTTGATTTAACCAAAAAACATCGCAGCACGCACAAAAATGGAGAGTTTTGACTTATAAGTCTATCTACGCAAAAGGTTCCACTTACACGTAAAATACATTGCAATCTCAACATTACCATATCTATTCATACACTTTATATGTTTATGTGCAATTTTACTTAACCTTTAAAAGTACTCTCCAGTCTCCAAGACTCGACTCGAAACGCTTATGAATTCCACGATTATAATAAGTCAAGAAAGCTTTTACTTCCACATAATCGTACATACAATATGCATGCAAACGTAATGCCCTTATATATCATGGTACATAACAAAATTCATAACATGGCGACACCTGTCGGCTTGCACACGTGACGGTATACACCTAATTATGAACGTGTTTATTCCACCTCGTTTGTCATCCGCCTAATCCGCGTTACTGCCACCTGCGCTCACCACGCATTCCCAAATAATACCCTTTAACCGTGACGTTCTCAATTTGAAAATATTCTTATATGTCATTCGTGACAGTTGCGACTGTTGACAGTGACAGTTGGAATAATGTTGCTGTTTTTTGAGCGGATGTTTATTGTAATTGATCGGGTTTGAAATCATCCACATGCATAGGGGAGGCATGTTTATTTTACTTATTATAGCGTTAAAATCACCATTGTTTTTGTGGAATAATTAATACTAAATATATGAGCTTCACTGTTTGGAGTCTGTTATGTGTTCTCTATCACCTGAGAGAAAAGATGTATTGATATAAAAACAAAGCAGATTGTAGGAGCAGGGGCAAAAAAGATGATTTTAATAAAAGTAACTAAAAACGTATTTGTGTTTTAAACACTGCAATGCGAACAAAACAACGTGAATTGAGTTAATTAAAAAGCATATTTACATTACACCTCCAAAAAATCCACAACGTACGTAAAAAATGTCCTTAAAAATGTGGGGTAAACGAGCCGGAAAACTGGCAACATTGATCCCTCGTTCTTATTCAATCACCTAAATAAATATACTTGGCACACGCGACTGTGTAACATAATTATTTCTACTAATTAAATGCCCATCCCAGATTTTATACGCAAAATGAAATTTGGCGGAGCGTTGGTACCTTTGCGTCGAAATGAGATCGACCCATACCGTGTAAATTTATGAGATAAGTTTGGATTTTGCGACCCCTTTCTGGGCTAGTGTTGCCAGGTGCGGACAAAAAGTGCGGGATTAATATAGGATTCGGGTAAACGAGGTTTATGGTAACCATTAGCCGCAAAAAATATGAGTAGGTAAGGGCTTTGGTTGACCGCTTTGTCTCAAGAGATTTAAATCTTGGTTTTGTGGTAAACGTGGATATAATGATAATGATATTTTTTCTACTAACTACTTATCTTACTTTATATATAAGCTAGCAAGCTAAATAAAACCGTTTAAAAATAAAATTGCTTCTTGTTGTCGGTCCAAATAAATGCAAAACTTTGTTGATTGGTAACTCAATCTCTTGAAATCGGATGGTAACGTTGATTTAAGTAATTACAATTAATTAAACTACAGTAATTCTACTGCCAACATTTAACAACGCAAATTATTTTTCAATAAATAAATTTTAAATTCAGAATAATTCCGCTATTGTAATTTTTAATTCGCATCCTAATATCAATTCCCTTTGCATAAATTTTAAAATATAACGTTTTCCTTGTAACCTTACTGAACGCAATCTAGTAACAGATTAATTTCCAAAAAGAAACGTCAACAAGCGAAGCCCGGGAATTAAGGAATCCCGTGGAATTGATAACGTGCCTACTACCGGGAGGTTTCCATGGCAACGCCTCGTGGGGCCTACGAGTTTTACGCCGATTGGATTGTTCTACCGCGAAATACGAAACCGAATCTGATTTTTTTTTCTCCCTATCGAGTTTTTCCGCACGTCAAAGTATCACGTAGCTCCGTCGATTGATTGGTTGCATCGAAATTATTTGAAATTCGAAAACGCATACGTTTATTTTTATTAGTTGTTTGAGTGATGTGTTGCTTGATTTTGAAATAAGAAGCCCTTAAAATTCTATAGTTAAAGGTTTTCAATTTCAAAATATTTTCGTTCTATATTTAAACTATTTTAGAATTCGATAATTAGGTTTTTATTATATTTTTATTTCAAAATGGTTTAAATGCTAGTCGTTCCATATTCAAATAATTTGAGTTGTTGTGTTATTCATAGTGTTTTAATTTCAAAGTTATTAATTGCGTCAAATGTAATATTTATCGTATCAAATAGTTAATTGATCAATTAAAAAAGTTTTAATATTTTCAGTTCCATATTCAAACAGTTTTAGATATTTTGTTCTTTTTTTCGCACGAGCATAGAACGTCCGCGGAAGAGATCCTATTTCTGTTTATTCGTAAGTATAATCTGTTTCAAGAATAGTAAGAAGTGACTTTATAACGATAAATATATTTACGTACAGTCTTTGTCAAAGAACTTAAACAAGATGGCGCCGACAGATACAGCAACTGCCCTGCAGCAGTTTTCTCCTTATAATCCCGAAAGTATATTTGTCTAGTAAGTGACTCTAACAGAAACTTTTTATAAATATGAAGAAAAAATAAAATGTAAATAAATGAAAAAAATAGATATCGAACAATATTCGCTTAAGTATTTTAATAAAATAAAGAAAATTCTTTCGAAGAATGCTGTTTTCTTCATAAAAATAAATGTCTTAAACTAAAAACCTTACACTTATTTATAGTCTAATAAGAATAATGATGGTTTTATACACACAATTAGTTATTAACATTATAATACATTCCATAAACGTTTTCGTACAATATATTCTTTATTAATTCTCCAATATAACATGCCCCAAAATGAAGCTAATATTAATTTTCTTAGTTTTACAGAGTATAATAAAAATGAACTCATATCCCGAATGACACTTAAGTGTAGCTTTCAGAATTTTAATATAACTTCATTTCGAGCGTTAGAGGAAAATGTACGAAGAACATTTTAAATTTGAAATGATAAAAACATTGTTCGTTATTTTTTTTAGTTGACGTGACTATGACTCGACTAGGTACCTATATCTATGCGTAAAAAATGCGTGAGTGACATAAAAAACCTTACCGAAATTAAAATTTAGAATTTCGTGACGTAAAGATCTATTTTTAACCGACTTCCAAAAAGGAGGAGGTTCTCAATTTGGCTGGTATTTGTTTTTCTCGCCCATCTGCCTTCCATCTGGGCTTCCGTGTGTTGGCTTTGGCCCCATACTAGCCTTCCAAAAGACCGGGACTCATTAATAGTCACGTGGAAAAAAAAAAAGGTAGCACTCCGGGAGTGCCGGCAGAAGTGAAAAATTCTTATGGTATCAAGAATATCGCGAGCAAAACCGCGGGTCACGATTAGTTTTACGCAATGTCACAATGACATTTGTTACGAGGATACGGCTGCAGCACACTCAGGCACGGTAGAAAGAGTGGGAGATACTAGTTCCTCTCCCTTCCCCTCGATCTTACGCTTTTTCGATCAGCATCACGTGACCCTGACGCGAGTTTGAAAGTTTTTACCCATACAAAAAAAAGTGCTCAGCGCCGCTAAAGAAGTTTTCACTTCAAAAACACTGAGATTAAATGACTGCAGTGAGAAAATACTGGCACCATTACATACCATTACATTTCTAAAATAAATAAAGACAATAGACGTTCGATAGTCAACCTTTTCATTGTAAAACATACAGATGAAATGACAGATATTTGAATTCCGAACTTCAAAGAAAAATATTATCCAGCCAGTCCCTTTGTATTCTGTTTCATTCAAAAACGAAACGCAAATAATTTTGTAAACGATTCGAACAATTTTGAATGAGGAATTTAAACGAAATTAAATGTATTTGTATGTGTGTTTACAATATTGTTTTAATAACGTCATGATTTATTACTTTTTGTAGTAAATATGTTAAACTAAAGTTAAGTGTAGATTGTGTAACATGTTGTAAAATATGTCTACATTATAAATATGTTATAAACCTTTTTAGAATAATGTATTAGAAGTTATTTTGTTCCTTAAAATTCACCACGAGATTATGGATTTACGCGGATAAAACCTTAAGGTACTAGCAAATGACTATGACTATAATAAATGAAGAAATAAATTAAGTAAATATAAAAGGTTGCATTATTTCTGGTTCAATTAAAAGATATACTTACAGAATTCAAAAACAATCCATCTAACAATTTTTCTTAGGGCATTAGTAACAATTGGATAGAAACTTCACACTAACAGTCCATAACAAAAAGTTTATACAAGTTGTAATATCGTGTGTCAACATATGTGTTATCTAGCTCCAATGTATCACAGTTATGTAAATACCCGAGGGATATCGTGATACTAATATTTGCTTTGTTAAGCACTCGTGAGAACGTCGGATAATCCTACATTTGTACACGCGTTGGTTTTACATAAATGTCGGTAAATATTTTAGTTGGATGCAGATTTTAGATGTGTATTATTGGGAACATTTATTAGTAGTGATAATGGCTTTCCAAAAAATATGATATATTCTATATTTATTATGTTTATCTCGGTCTGGGTGTGTGTGAATGAGTGTGTGCGGAGTTTCTGATACTCTAGATACAAGTTTCGAACTTAGTTAGGGGTCAGTTACTATAATGAGATGATGTAGTGAATGATTACGTTATGTTATGTTATTCTCGTCAACTAATAAAAATATGTTCATTGTCCAATTGTTTTAGAGAACTCCAACGTTTTTTTAGTCTTCTTTATTCCCTCTGTGTGTCAAGGTTTGTCTTCCATTAAGGCAAGTAACATTATGCTGAAGAACTGATGGTCGTTGGGGTCTCCTGGCTGGATGAGGCAAGCAAAGGGTGGTGAACAATGGCTTACCCTGGGAAAAAGGCCCATGCTCTCCGCACTGACACCTGCCTTGGCTTTGATCATTCCCCTAATCCATACCCGTTCGCAACGGGTCACAGGCTGTTAAAATGATGATGTATTATTTTCTTTAATTCACGTCACCAAGTAAAGAGACCAGATAAATAAATGGATAAAGATATTCGTTGAATTTCGTTGACCTTTTCCAAATGTCGAATCTATTTTAGATACCAATTGGTAACCCAATCATTTTTCCGAATTAAAAGCAAACACGAACTAGAATTATATATTAAGTTACAATAACATCATACAATATCCAATGACTGAACAAATTGAAATATTACATTTATGAGCCAATATAGAATGTAATCAAATAAAATCTTATTTGAAGAATCACAATGTTGTCTTAATAAAAATGCGAAATGAAATTCAACATCAGCTCTCTATTATAATAAATTACTGTCTCATACAATCTCTATTTATACTGTTTTTAGGGACATTTAAATTAAGGTTTTTTAGAGCTAATAATTTTGAATTTAGAAAATTGTTCTCTAATACTTAATTAACATTCGACTTTCATTCAAACTGGATTTATAGTGAGAAAAGTCGATGTTCGAAATATTTTCTTTAAATCTGAGCGCAATTGAAGAGAACTAGTAACCATTTTATGGCGAACCATTAAAATACGAGACGTTTCAACCTTTTACATTTTACAGAGAAAATACTGCATTCTAAGATTAATTTTCCAAATCATTGGACTAAGGAACGAACATAAAACCGACTGTTCGAATATTTTAACATTCTTTTTTATATCTTTGCAATGCTAATTCTTATCCTCTCTGTCCAGCTGTAAAATTATTGTTTAACTGTACTCCTCCATCTTTGAGATGAATAAATTGTTTTATGAAAGAATTATTTATGAACAAGCTTTTAGTCAGCCAAAGTAATTGAATTTACAAAGTTTTGTAATCTTGTACCGAATGTAAATGGATTCGTAACTAATAAATTTAAAATAGATGTTAGTAATTATTTGTTGCTTTTGTTTCGAAGCTTTTGTTTGAATTTTTGAAATTAAGTCAGTCTTTTGTTTTTGTTCTATTATTTAGTGGGCGCTAAGAAAACCTCTTAGAAAAGAAAGGCTTTTGGAGAATGAAAATCAACTTCATAGTCATACATATTTCAGTACTTTTTAGGTATGATAGTAGTATTCAAATATGGATATTTTTAGATTAAAGTCTATATTTTTAACACATAGTGTTAAGTGCTATTTTTTTCTAATACTAAAATTTCAACCATTAAAGTATAAAAAGTATATTGAAAACCTTAAATTTTTAACCCAGTTGACCTCTGACCCTAAAACGATACCAAACCTCGTTGAACTTTTAAATTTAGAACGCTGAACCTTCAAATGTATACAAATGTCTTTTTTTTAATTTCGTCTCCATGTTCCGCCGAGCGTTTGCCGTTACACAGCCCATCGATCTGACTCACACTGTATTAATTTGCGTGAAACACACGCAGTATAATGCGAGGCCTGCGTTTAACGGTTCCATACATATTTATGCCGGGATATAGGACTATAGGTGCCTCATAATAAATATTTATAAAGAATCGCTGTTGAATGATCGATTTAGTAGCGTGTGTTCGGTAATTGGCTGGCTTTGTTCAACAAAACCTGTGGCTTGTATTTAGGTATATGGTTTATAGGTTATAAATAAAAATAAGATAGAGGGTCGATGGTGATTAATGGAAAAATGGGTGGATGTTATTCTGTTTATAACTTTAATAGTTTTTATAGACAACTTTTGCTTTGTACTTACTTCTCCTCTAATACAAAACTGAATCCCTATTTCGCTTGGTCACGGCATCACGCGTGAACAGCCGCCGGCCCGCCGGCAAGGCATGTTTTATATCGAAATTCCCACGGGATCGGGAACTATGCGGGTAAAACAGCAGGGCACAGCTGTTATATTATGAAACTGGAATGTTTTAAAAGTCGTAGACGATTGTAGACATTGTTTTCCTATAATGTTACTAAGAAATAGACTAATTTACAAATTGTAAAGTAATACATATAGCAAACGATTGATATCAATAACGACTACCAATCATTGTCATCACTAAAGATATTTTAATTGTATTATTATCAAAAGTTTGTTTCGACAAAATTAACCCAAACATTATTAATTACGGTTCAGCGGTCACAGCGTCAGCTGCAAGAAGTCCAACAAAAAGTTTTGGTTCCCAGTATTAGACCTCTTTTTGAAATATCTACTTACTTTAATAGAATAAGTTTTCGGCCATGACTGTGCGTTTCAAACTTGAGACAAAAAGCAGCCATTTTGAATGACATATGACGTAATATGGTGGATTGGGATATCCTAATTTGACGCATTTTAAGATCCTGTAATCCCAATTATTTCATAACTAGCAGCCTGTCCCGGCTATCCATTTGTGTATTTTTACGCGATTTTTTAAATATAACATTAAATTAAAAATTTAAAAAACCCCCAACACAATTACTTTCAAACCCCCATAACATTCAAACCGATTTTCATCAAACATGTCTAAGATAACTCGCACGTAAGTCCCCTTTAATACAAAAAAAAACTAAATTGAAATCGGTTCATCCGTTCGGGAGCTATGATGCCGCAGACAGACAGATACACACACACACACACACACACACACACACACACACACACACAGACACGTCAAACTTATAACACCCCTCTTTTTGCGTCGGGGGTTAAAAAGTACAATTATATGAAAAAGAATAATAAAAAAAATACAAAAAACGTATCACTTAACTTATAACTAAAACTCAAGCTAACCATTTTTACAAACCGCAAAATACTCATTACACAAAATATCGTATACACCTCACCAAAAACACGTAACTACACATTATTATTATATGAGTAGAAAAATAACAATACAAATAAAAATATCTTACCACGATAACAAGATAAAATATCTATTATAGTTCCATGTTATGTCGTATTTTCGATACAGCCGACGTTCAGGTAAGCAATATAACGTTCACGTTCTCGAGTACCCCAAAATGTATGATACACTAACTTAATATGGCATCGGATTCATTCCGGAATCGGTCCCGGATATTCATTCACAAATGTAATAGCCATAGTTATAGGCCCCGTGATTTATAACCACGATATTAAGGATACATTGCGTGCGCATCTTATAATAATGTCTTTATGGAACACTACACTTACCCATTTTGCCGTTTTTAGTGGATATTGCGTTTTTCTTCCGTGTTGTCGAGTAATAAATTTGTTTTAAGATTTACGATTTGTACAGGTTTAATGGTCTTATTTTATTGTTATTAAAGTTATTGTATTTATTTGTAATGTATATAATTATTTAACAAACGGGATGTTCGTACGTACTTATTAAAGTCGAAATCCTCGACTAGTTTCAGCCACGTCCGGTGGCCTTCATCAGGAGGAGTGCGATACGCCCGCGCCGTCGGCGTCTCGCTCTGCACACCATAAGTACGTACGAACATCCCGTTTGTTAAATAATTATATACGATGACGTACGTTTCGTTTAATTATAAAATTATTTGTAATGTGTTTAAAACCGATTAAAGTATTAGTTTGTAAAATCCCAGTTCCGGGCAAAGATCTTTCCCTTGCACTCTCACAATTTAAATTGATGCATTCAACATCGAATCTCTTAAGGAGCTTTTCAAAAATCTTTCCATATTACTCATTCATTTCGCCTTTGGTCTATACTTTGTACACAATTTCATGCATCTAAATCTTTCTAGGCAATTCATCAGTTTATCCTTATTTTTGTCTGTTTTTTCCTACTTTAATCAACAAAATAGATCCTGAACAAGCAATGCCCAAACCCAATATTGTAACGAAACCTTTCAATATCTAACCCATCAGTTTGAAACAGCAAATCGTGACAAACAAAATAAAAATTTACATAAACGTCATCGATCAGCCACTGACCGACACACGAGATTGGGGGTGGAAATAAAGCGAGAGATACACGGTCAGCCTACCTTCAGTTTGAGCTTGACTAACTTTGATGTTCATTGACTTTGATGGGCTCGTAAACAGATCGTTAGATTTTGTTATTATTATATTATTTTGGGTCAAATGGATAAACTGTTTCAGGTAATATAAAAGTTATGTATATTGTTCTGGTTTAGTTCACATGATTTATAGTTGTGATTTATTATGAAAGATTGGTCATTAATTGTTAATGTGTGTTAAATGGGTAACGATTAGGGTAACTTATAAGTACTAATGGTATGCTATATGCAGTCGTTTCGTTTCGTGAAGTAGTTTATTATAATCAAGAATGAAAAACTAAATCACCATGATGGCTATTCAAATCAGAACACACTTTAACTATCGCGGCTCAAGGCACTCCAACTACGAGTACTTAATCTAAAAAGCTTTTTCAGTACAAAAGTAGTTTAGATACTTTATCATGCAAGCATAAAAAACATAAATCCTATATGAATAACGACAGGCTTTTTTATTAATAAATCTCCTAAAACTCTAACATCAGTTTTAGAATCAAGCTATTGATCATGATGTAATGCTGTGCCGTGTGTTAGGTGCCTAAATCTGTGGGACGGCTATAAATTGGTTGTCGGTACGCGTCACAATTCAACCTATGTATGTTAGTATCGATGCGTACAGAGATTTCTCATTTCGTCGGACCAAAAGGTTATGATGTGAAAACGGCATTGTGTTAGAATTTCGTTAGTTTGTACACTGCTTTATTGCCGGTACGTGGGGAAAATATTCGGGAGTTTTTTCACTTATAGTCCATTCATTTGGCCGTGAGACAAAATGTAAACAAAGAAATACTGGTTGTCAAACTTTTAGCTCTTTTAGGCGAAAAATATATTGTTTTTTTAGAGTTATAAATATGAAAGTAAAATAAGACTAAGTAGGCATCTTTGATAAGTCGTCTATAAGTAATTTAGTTTAGTGTAAAAATCAATAAAAAGGTAAGAAACAGGATGAGTTGAGTACAAGTAAAAACAATTCATGTAAGCACCTGAATTGTTTTACTACAAAATAAATAAACAACTATTTATTGGTGATCCTCAGAAGAAGAAGAGCTCCAACATGGATTTTCCTTTTTTTCTTTTACAAATCGGTAAACGGAGGCTCGTGAAGTCATTATATAATTTTTTTTTTGTAGGGATACGAATCTTTGGGCCAAGTCTCTTCTACGTATTTAAATATATTAATAACATTGAACAGTCTCCTTATCCGTAGAACGCCTTGGTGTATGTTTGGATCTTCGGCGAAGTAAAAGTGCAAGCGCTGTTTGAACCAGGTTCACTTATTTTCATCAAAATCAACGTTCAGATAACAGAAATTTAACGATAACTGAATATAAAACATAATACAAAAATTACTTTAAACAAAGAATTATCAAAAAATTACTATATACTTTACTATATAATCGGGAAGAAAACACTCAACACGTCAACAAGTTGATCAAGAGTAAAAATGACGTGTACAATCCGGCTAAATACGAAAACTATTAATTTTACTTTCATTACTTAAAATGACTGTTCACCTTCATTTAGTAGTATTAAAATGTATCCATAGTTTGAGATCCACAGCATTTTTAGGTTTTAGTAATGTCAATTATCATCGTCATTACTATTACTACCTTAGATGAAGAATTGGTTTCGCTGTGTTCGGTAGGTATCGCCGACGTAGTCAAATGCGGCAACAAATACTACACGTACATACCCGGCGTATCCAAGCCTATGTATGCTTAGATCTTTATAACTACGCAACGGATTTTGATGCAATTTATTTTAATATATAGAGTGATTCAGTGGGAAGGTCTTTAGCATATTTTATCCCCATATTTTTACGGGAACGAGAACTACGCGGGTGAAACCGCAGGGCGCCGCTAGTCTACATATATAAAAATGAAACCCGTTTCCCGTTATCACGTTATAACTTGAGAACGGCTAGACCGATTTGGCTTTTTCTTTTGTAGTTTTCTAAGACTCTGTAGAATGTTCTTACGCAAAAAAATTAAAAAATATCTCAGTTAGATTATAAAACAATACATTTAATTTTGCATATTTTAAAAAACGCGCGTAACGTATGTCAACGTCATTCACAGCCATAGACCACCAAGCAGACGTACAAAATTAGGCCGCAGAATCTCCGAGACGCATTACCGGTATTTCATTAAATTTCCAGGTATTTTATGGCCTAAGTGTCTTATTCCCTACCAATTGCTCAAAGGTAGTGATTTCTAGTTTCCAATATTTCGACGCTGTTGCAAGCGCCATGATCACGGATGAACTGAACTGTTCATCCGTGATCATAATAGTTACTCGCTGGCAGTGTGAACATGCGAGTAACTATTAATAATATATGCATCTCATCAGGTATCGCGGTATAACCAATCTTTCATCTATGGTTACTAAATAGTAATTATAAAACAAAGTCGCTGTCGCTGTCTGTCCGTCCCTATGTATGCTTAAATCTTTAAAACTACGCAACGGATTTTGAAGCGGTTTTTTTAATAGAGTGATACCAGAGGAAAGTTTATATGTATAATACATGCATGATATTGTAGAGAAACACTGATAAATCTAGGGGTTTCTAATGTGATGTCGTAAAAAACACATTTTTTGCGCTTACATTGCAAAAGTATTTAATCTAAAAGACATTTGCCTTTTCCATGATTTGATTTCAATAAGTATCTTAGAAGATATCTTAGTTTTAAAATAACATTACAGCAAAATTATGATCAAGGCCACAGATTACTAAATAGTTACTACGACAAGGCGACCCGGCTAGTGCACGGCGGCACAGAATAACAATTTTTTCACCTTTTACGTAAATGAAGTCGCGTGTCAAAATAATTATTACACGCGAACGAAGTTGAGGGCTAAAGCTAGTATGTTATATATTCTATATTTCAAAGATTAATTAAATATCAAGTAGTCAGTAGGGAGTAGTCTATGTATTATTGATAAAACATGACATACAAAATAACCTTTTTCATGGTTTGTTTACATTTTGTCTCACGGTCAAATGAATGGACTATAAGTGCTTTTATTGTTTTTTTGTAGACGTTCAAATCTGGTTTTAAGTATTCTTTTTTTAAGGTCGACTTTGCAGTGAACGTGAAATAGTGAGATGGAAATTTAGAAACTTACAAATATTATATTTGTTTGTTGACAAGAAACTTTAAAGCTTTGCTTTGTAGAGCTTTCAATATTTAACAATTATACTTTATTTATTTGACTTTGCTTTAAAAATATTATAAACCTACTAACCTTCATATACTATTAATCCCTACTAATATTATAAATGCGAAAGTAACTCTGTCTGTCTATCTGTTACCTTTTCACGGCTAAACTACTGAACCGATTGACTTGAAATTTGGTACAGGGGTAGCTTATGTTCCGGGAAAGAACATAGGCTATATTTTATCCCATAATTCCTACAGGAACGGGAACTACGCGGGTGAAACCGCGGGGCACAGCTAGTTATATATAACTGTCGATTACCTCTCAGAGAAATCCTTAATATAAGCAGTTAAGCACAGTTATATAAAACTGTGATATAAGCTTGGTTAAGTTATTTAATTCGAAGCAATTCGGGTTTATTCCCAAGATATTTTTAGCTTGTTAATATAAACAGTATAAAAGTTAATTGATGTGGGTCACATATGACCAATACCGACGATCTTTTATGGCATCCTTGACCTATACAGCTTCAGGGAGGTTGGTGATATATGGACGTCATTTTCGAAGCTTTTATTTGAAGTATTTTATCTAATGGCACATGTTTTAGGTCTTGTTGGGTTTTTTTCTAATTTGTTGTGTAAATTGGAGGTCAATAGTATGTTAAATGTTGAATGAAAACAGTTTGTCTCTTATAGATAGTTTGATTTATTTGTTTAAAGAGATTGTGAGTGGGTGAAACTAGATCAAACAATTTCCTAGATAACAAAAATTAAAAATTTAAAAAACCCCCAACACAATTACTTTCAAACCCCCATAATTTATTTCTTTTACAAAAATAGTACATAAGCAACGTTATATGAGGTTTTATTATTTCTAGCCATTTTAAATTCATGACACCAAAAGTTTTTAAAACATTGTTGAAATAAAACAAACTTATATAATACTAGATGTACCTCGCGGTTTTACCCGCTTAAGTCCCAATCCTGTGGAAATTTCGGGATAAAATATATTCTATGTTTTATTCCTAGTTATAAGGAACATCTGTGTTGAATTTCGTCTAAATCGGTTCTGTAGTTTTTGCGTGAAAGAGTAACAAACATCAAAACTCACAAACTTTCGCATTTATAATATAGGTATAGTAATAAAGGATAAACAACCGCTCTTTAACTCAGTGACAAATAAGTTACAAAGTTATTGATACCATAAACACAGGTAATATACGTAAATAACACACCTAACCATCAAAATCTAAACAAAAACCGTTGACCTGTTCACTACCCTTTACCTTAAAGTTTGGAGTAAGGCCCATACCGCCCCATAGATTTTGACGAGCCCACCCCTTGCCAACTATATGTACCGGCCATAAACTTAATGGTGGATGAAGCAATTCGTATTCTATTTCGTACGCACTACCGATAAATACTACTGTATTTTAGTTCACTGTTAACAACTCTCTGAGATTGTAGGAATTTATTTCTCATTAACGAGTTTCGTGCTTAGTTTTACATGGTTCCTTCGTGGCAGTAAAATGTGAAGACTTGAGACTGTATAGTTGTTTATATTGCTTTGATACTTGAGTTAATGGATTCAATTTAAATGTCGTTTTATGGTGATGCAAATAGTTAAGTGCGAATGAGATTCGGAATGTTATGACATGTCTGTTTAAGTACTTGGTATTGAATCGGATTGTCCAGTTTTAGTAGTGGGTTGTTTGAGAGTTATTGAGATAGAGTAAGACTATTTTCTTCTTTGGTGTTAATTACTTTTTTCTCTTAATAATTTAACATTTGTGTATAATTTTGAGACACTATACTCCATTAAATTAGTTATATAGGAATCCATGATGTAAAATTTATTCACGTCTAAAAAAACAAAATAAAATGGCTTTACTTTTGTTGCCAAGTATCAAAATCAGTCATTACGTAACTGCAATCACGTCACTCAATAACGTTTTAGCCACGCAGTTAGTTTAACCACCTATAATTACACTCACACAAACAAGTGGCTAGCAAGTGATTAAGTAATAGTCCCCTATTGCCTAACCGTCTGATTAATAACAAGCAAGACACTAATGAATAGACCACTTAATTGGTCAACCATGGTGTAATTATGCATAATGTTGATCGATCGGTATTATGGTTTTTGAATGGTAATTCTAAGAAAGTCGCGTAACATGTGCATGCGATTATAGACCTTATACTTATTACATTTGGTTGTATAGTCTTTATTATATTATTAAGGAAAAGACGTAATAGTCCTTCGTGTGCCCATTTTACCGACAAATACTTAAGTACAATCCATGTTATTATTGCTAGAGAGGACAAAGGGAAAATTTACCTTTAATTTGAAATACATGTGTCATTCTTATTACAGGTGGATCCATGTTTCATACAATTTTGCCCATCATCATCAATACAAAGAATATCATACATGGATCCCGGTCAAAATCAGAATTCTTTCGCCATATGGATAAAAAAAAACACTTTTCTGACATGACAACTTTGACATTGACATTCAAACGTCAAATTTAAAATTTCAACAAAGTAAATACAAGTAATTATGTAACATGTATTATTTACCTACAATTTGGCAGTCGCATCTGTTGATAACTGTTTCGTCCCGTCCTTGGCAAATACAAATACTTTTGGGCTATTTATTCTATGTTGTAGGTAAACATTGTCCCCGTAATTCCATTATGGATGGACCTCACATACCTCCTGTATTATTCAACGTCTTCAATCTTTGTGTAGATATAAAGGTTTTTAGGGTTCCGTGGTAAAAGGGTAAAAACGGGGTTACTAAGATCCTTTGTAAGTCTGTCTGTTTCATAGACTGTCTGACAGTATGTTTGTCTGTCTGACTGACTGACTAATGTCTGTTTGCCTATTTATCTGTCTGTCTTCCTGTCTGTCTGTTTGTCACCAACTGCACTTCAATTGAAATTATCACAGACGATGTTTTTTGTTGCTGCTAAAAACAAAATAATAAAACAATAAAAAAATACAAAATAAAATATTCTTAAGTTGGACATTAATACAACAAACATTATGTCTTACTGAGACGCTAATACAACAAACTTGCTTTTTGTCATTTTCTTGTAACTATAAATAAAAGTACGGAACCCTTCATACGCGAGTTTGACTCGCACTTGCCCGATCTCTTGTTTCATAAGTTCTATTTTTGTATGAATATTCATTTTCTGTAATGTAACGAATAGAAGGGTTATTTTTATTTCACTGTTACTGTTGAGTTTGTGTATGTTTTTGCTTTGATTAGATAGGTGCGTGGGTTGGAGAAAAAACTCATGTCTGTTTCTAGGAATATCTTATTGGTCTAAGAGCCGTTTTTTCCATCGCCAGATAACTTTATTCGACGAATAATTTTAAAATTTTGACAGTTATTCCATACAAAATCTGTCAAACGTCAAATTTATTCGTCGAATAAAAGTTATCCGGCGATGGAAAAATCAGCCCTAAAACGTATTAGAGAATATTGTTATATTAAATTGGCATAAAATACAGAAGGATTTTAGTTGTTTTTTTAGTATTTGTTGTGCCCTACGGATTTATTTTATTTCATTATTTTCCTCTTGTTTATCTTTATATTATTCTTTTGACGAAAACCAGTCAAAAATATTTTTTGCGTTGCTTAAAAAATCTTATGTGTACAAATTTTGTGTCTATATGATTGGTGACAAAGTGCTTTTGTTCCATGTAAAGAAAAGCCAAACTACTTTTATCCTAACTAATTATTATTAATGCGAAAGTAATTCTGTCTGTCTGTCTGTCTATCTGTTACCTTTTCACGGCTAAACTACTGAACCGATTGACTTGAAATTTGATACAGGGGTATCTTATGGTCCGGGAAAGAACATAGGATACTTTTTATCCCGAAATTCCTACGGGAACGGGAACTGCGCGGGTAAAACCGCGGGGCATTGCTAGTTCATTATAAATCGGTTCGAATACCATAATAGCATGCAGCACAATCATTGTTCAGCCAACAATATCTCAAGAAAACTAGATTTAACATAAACTATAGGTAATAAACTATATGGTACACAGTAATAGTTCAGACTAGGCCCTCCCCGTCCATCATAACTACGTAAACAACCCCAAGATACGATGTCGGTAAGGTGTGACAAAGACCTGTGTGCTGAGCTTCCCAGATTGATGGATCGAGGGCCAGACATAATCATTTTTATCAAGGGATTTGTGCGAACACTGATATATAGGTTTGTTTTAGAAATGGAACTGTTTATATTAAATTTTGGTGTTATGAAAGTAGTGTGTAAGATTGGATGATTTAAATGTGGTTGTTGTAAAATAATTGTGTGTGATTTCTCAGTTGTGATCAATGTTTTTTGTTACCAGGATTTATAGTTTCACTTCATTTGTTTTTGTATAATAAATTGTACTCAGGTACTTTATTATTTACATTTTTAACTGTTTGTTTCCCAAATAATTAAAAATAAATAAAATAGTAACATTACATTACAGTAAGCTGTTTTATATGTATTACTAGCTGTGCCTCGCGGTTTCACCCGCGTAGTTCCCGATCCCGTGAGAATTTCGGGATAAAACATAGCCTATGGTCTTTCCCGGACCATAAGCTACCCCTGTACTAAATTTCAAGTCAATCGGTTCAGTAGTTTGGCCGTGAAAATGTAACAGACAGACAGACAGACAGAGTTACTTTCGCATTTATAATATAGTAGGGATTAGTAGGGATGTCACCGAACACTTTTAAAAGTTCGCGAACAGGATTCTGCTAGTCACCCATAAATACAAAGTTGAAACATATTTTATGAGTAAGGAGTAAAAAGGAAATTAAAATTTTAACTAAACATTATTTACTTGTAAGCACATTATATCATAATTATGACGTCACAGCTAATTAACAACACAACAAAGACGTTATCCCGTGACCTTGAAATCCCGTGGGAAATCTCATCCGGAGATTACTTAGGCTCACTCTGTACATACAGTCATACATATAAAATGTTAAATGTCTGGATGGGGATTTGTGACGTCACTGGGATAATCTTATTGGACTAGATTTTTGTTGTATAAGTTGGTATATTTAAGCTTTAATTATTGGGCAACCGACTATTTGAGAACAAAAAATATTTTAAAACTTTATGAAGCTAAATAGTTAAACATAACATAATCATTCACTACATCATTACAGTAACGGACCCCTAACTAAGTTCGTAACTTGTATCTAGGGTATCAGAAACTACACACACACTCACACACACACACTCACTCACACACAGTTTCTTTGGGTAAATGTGCTAATCTCAAGAACTAAAGCACGGATACAATTTGCGAGCGGGTCGCATTATAATTTACGCAGGTGCGACAGAGATACATAGCTACAGCTCAACGTACGATATTTCATGTGAATTACGGCCGTGCTAAACTTAATTCGCATTGGAAAAATATTTTGGTGTAGTACATAGGAAAATTATACACTAAAACATAGCTTTGACCAATATAACACAATGTTTTGAACAGACCTAACACAGTTTAAACCACGAGGCCTAACTAATACATTTTAAAAGAAATATTCAGCTCAAATCACCACACAGTATAAAACAAAGTCTGTCCGTCCTTATGTATCTTTTAATCTTTAAAACTACGCAACGGATATTGAAGCGGTTTTTTTTAATAGACAGAGTGATTCAAGAAGAAGGTTTTTAGTATAATTTATCCCCATATTCCCACAGGAACCGGGAACTATGTGGGCAAAAACACGGGCTATAGCTACTAAATCATAAAATTAACATCCCATAAATACCCAGCCCAAATTAATTAATAACTACCACAAACCAATCAAATTTGCGTCCATTAAAATCTATAAAAATAAACATAGAAGCCTATTGGTGTACACTGCCGTACAAATTGTTTGAACAACGTGTCCAAATAGTTGGTGTTTGTTCACAAATGTTTGCGGGACGTGCCTCTGATCTGTATTCAGTGCTAAGATACCTTCGACTGCCATTTGGTTAGTATCCATACTCTTTGGCAGGAGTTTCTTGTAAGAAAGTAAAGTATCTATCTATATCTACATAATATATGTAGTATGTATTAAATAAAATTGCAAGTACCTATATTAGCCAAGTAAAGTATGAATGTAAAGTAGAAAATATATCGACATGTAAAATTTCTATTGCCATGGTAATAGTTATTTATAGTACAAGCGAGTAAAGTTGATGAATACTTCCGAGGCGCTATTGAGGCCCGAGCTGTTAGGTGAGGGTTTGAAGATAGCCGAGGATAGTAATCATCAATACACGCGTGTACCATACAACGTTTTTCAACACAGTTGCGAAGAAATTAATAATAAAGTATAATTTTTCACTAATAAATAAACAGTTTTTCTATTCGCGCGCATTTGGATGCGCACAACAATGGTGATCGGCCAAAAATTAAAAGAATATACTTATTAAAAAAAAACGAATGAATGAATGAATGGAATCGACCTATCAAAAGTAAGGCAACATAGTTGAAGTTTGTTTTTAAAATGTTTGGACACAATTTTTGGTATCGAAACTTTTTTAAAAACAAAGCAATTTCAAAAACCAATTATGAGCAAGTGTGTTGAAAAGGTTTTTAAATATACTGTACCGGGTTGTTACCTATCAAACCTAGTTAGAATCATGGCAATAAGCTGTAAGTGAACCATTTTTATCCAAATAAATTAAAACGTTTTAGTATCATAAATACACGACATTAAAGTCTTTCAACTTTGTAATCGGTACCAAGTTTCATTTTAATTGATTCTGTACTCTTGTAAAAGATTAACAAAAACATACAAAATTAACTACAAAAATACTTTTTCCGTTGACACAATTTCTGAAACAAAATGTTGTCAAAGAAAACTTATTTAATTAAAACATTTGAAGCAGATCAATCATTTAAAGTCGTTACTTTAAAGAAATGTTTGTTGTTTGTGATGAATGATGTCTATTTATAGTTCGTCATCATTCATTTCCAACGTTTTCATTGGCTGCGTTTGTTTGTCAAATAATGGATTGCAAAAGGGATCTAATATTAAGTGTAATTCGTTTTATAATCGGACTAGACCCTTGCTGTGGGTCCGAAGTTTCCATTTTTTGTTTTATTAAAGTACTAGCGGCGCCCCGCGGTTTCTCCCACGTAGTTCCCGTTCCCGTAAGAATATGGGGATAAAATTATGCTAAAAACTTTTCCACTGAATCACTTTATCTATTAAAACAAACCGCATCAAAATCCGTTGCGTAGTTTTAAAGATCTAAACATACATAGGGACATAGGGACAGAGAAAGCGACTTTGTTTTATACTATGTAGTGATAGCGAAGCAGCACTAAAACCGTATGTATGTATGTACTCGTATATCTTGTAAAAGGTGAACTAATCTATCAACACCCAGCTCAAACTACCGAACGAATTGTGCTCAAAGGCTCGCATCACGATGCATTTTTATTTGGCACACGTATAGCTTATTCTTGGCCGATACCTCTTCTTCCTTCTACTTTTCCCTCCATGATCTGACATACGTATAGGTAACCTATTTCCTCTTCTGCTGTGAATGGTTTTCAATAACGTTGAACTACGGTTCAAATCCTGGCTGAGGCGAAAATTTTGAATACACTTTTCAAAAGCTATCACTGCTCTATCCAATTGAGCTACCAAGGCTTCAAGGCGGTCCTTAAAGTATGTGAAACACTATAAAAAACAATTTTAACGTTCTCTTTGCAAATAAATAAACTATATTTAAACCTAATGTTCAAAACAAATAGTCTACCCAAATCAATACTCAAACTAGACAAATTGAACTAACTGAATCCTTTCTAGAATTAGCTTCTATGTGAATCTGTTTGTTGTTAATCTTGTGCTTCAAATGAAGTAAGTTTTACACAATCTACATTCAGGTTTGTGTAATTCAAAAGCTGTTTAGGTTATTTATTCTAAAGTATGTTTAATAACACGTGTAAGTAGCTTCTTTATTTCGAATAATGCATGTTTACTTTGATAGCTTCTTCTGCAATTAATGGTTGCTTTGTTTTCCAAATGACGATCTCGATGGCAGAGTGGTCACCATGCCGGACTGCCATCGGTAAAATTGCGGGTTCGATTCCCGTGCGGGGTGAATATTTGTGTAATCCACAAATGTTTGTCTCGATCAGAGTATGTGTGTGAATGAGTGTGTGCGTAGTTTCTGATACCCTAGATACAAGTTTCGAACTTAGTTAGGGGTCAGTTACTATAGTGAGATGATGTATGTTATGTTAAATATTGCGATGATTTGAAGTCACCAACATGCATTGTGTAAGCATGGAGTTATGTGTTATGACTCTCCACTGTACTAATACCATCCGTGAGTTAGCCATCAGGTCATTGCCGTATTGTAGCATCATACTCATATTGAAATTACTGGGCAAACGAGACTCACCAACTGATGTCTCGGGGTGATGCGCAGTACAGTGTTGTACACTGTGTTTGTTATAAGCAGGCGTGTTGCTTACGTCCGTTATGGCCAGGCTTACCATCTGGTGACCACTTCGATCGTCCCGTCAGTCTCGAACTCATCCCAACATAATCTCATAAATATCTATACCAGAGTCATTAATTTCCAAAAAATAATGGACACTTTTTGGCCAAACAAACTAATTTAAACAATGTTACGTAGTAAATAATGAGCCCCACTCCCCTTATCGTAAAAATGTGAAAGTTAACGAACTTACCCGAGAACCTTCTTAATTTAAGCAGCATCCTTTTCGTGAAACCTCGTGATTCTAAAACCACGCATCAGCGAAAAAAATCATCTATTGCACCCTCACTAATTAAGATAAAAGGTGGTTCCTTAAGAAAGGTGCTTAGACTAACTGAGAATGGCAGACGGAACACTTTTTTAGATATTAAATTTTAAGTTTTATCTACAAATTCGTTACTGTGATTTTTATTGTCAACAGTTTTAGACTTTATGCTGAATTAGATTATGATAAACATAAAAAACAAGTTGAAAATTATAATCATAATCATTTACTACATCATCTCATTATAGTAACTGACCCCTAGCTAAGTTCGTGACTTGTATCTAGGGTATCAGAAACTACGCACACACTCATTCACACACACACCCAGACGAGATAAACATTTTTGGTTCACAGAAATATTCACGCCGCACGCACGGGTGATATACATATTATGAATGTTTAATTTACAGAATGTCTTTAACTTTTAATCATTATCAAGCATAAACCTTTTCGAAAAGTCACTTCACATAAAATTTACTTTTTAATTAAAAACCAAGGCCTAAAGCACCTAATTAAAACAACACTTGACTCAAACCTAAACATCTCGGAGCTTACCAGATTACCAATTACTGCAATATTGGTAAATTATAATTAGTCCCTCTTCAACTGAGTTGCGGAAATTGCTTTGTCAATACATATCAGTGCTTGTGACTGTACATTGTGCGTACGTATCGATTGGCGCGCTAAAATTTTGAGATAATGATTACGACACAATTACAGATCTTTGATGTATGACCTATATTTGATAATGAATGAATATACTCGTACTATTAAACTGATTTACTTTTTTTTACTAATGAAGTGCTATATTATTACTGAATGAAATAGATTTTATGACTGATTTTTTCTGCGGTTAACAAAACATTACAAAACCTAGAGTTTATTTTCAATAAGTAATCACGAAAAATATCAAGTTACTAAAAACTAGAGACAAAAAACATTTCTTAAGCTAGTCTTTTTTACTGTATCATTTTTGTACCATAAAAGATCCGTCTATCCTTTTTAAATCTCCATGTTAAAAGATAATCTTTCCCGGATACTTCGTTTTAATAAACGTTCACCTATTTTATTTTAATTAAAATTTTCTCTCGCACCTATTCTCTCGACAAGGAAATGATAAATCCTACAGTCTGCGGTTTTATTATTAAAAACAAGATTCGTTTAACCTTTTTGTTAGGATTTTATGTAAGTTATGAAATTATTGCTAACATTTATGAATATTTTTACTTGTCTTTAACACCGAGATAAAAATACCTTATATAAAAAGTTTCTCATGTTCCTAACTATAAACAAAGTTTTATATTTAATATAGCCCCCAGGTCGCCCCCCGACACGATGGAGGCAAGATCTTGAGAGGTTCGACAGAGATTGGAAGGAGCTGACCAGAGACAGAGACGGATGGAGAGATTTGGGGGAGACCTTTGCCCAGGAGTGGGACAATACAGGTTGATTAAAAAAAAAATTGCTACGACCTACGACTAGTTTAAATTAAATCAATTACAATGTAATGATGGTGATGCAAAGTTCTTCACACACTATAAATTTAATTGTTGTAGCTTATGAATATGCCCTTCTTGGTTTGGATGAAATTAAAGTACTTACTTAAATCACAATTCAAATACATCACCGGCAAGATAGCACGAGGCAAGGTTTAGGCAGGATTCCTTTACAAAAATCCCCCTGGCGCCCTCATTTAGGATAATTTAATAATTAGTGTAGAATTGTAGCTTGTAATTTAACATTAGGATAAATTGTTTGTTTACTAACCTTAGTACTTAAATACAGTTGTGATTGGAACGAAGTTCCTTATCGCGTGTTGTGAAAGGGGGCTAGACGGAAAAAAATCTTACGAAAAGTTGTCACGACACTTTTTTCAAATTTCGAACAGCGCGGCGCGCGTTTACTCTTTTGATTAGAAACTTTTTTGAAAATCATAATGATTTATTTTCTTCTTATTTTGACCATTGAAAATAATACTTTTTTAAGTAACTTCGTTCTTACCTGGTGTCCCACGACACCACACTCAGTCTTTTATATTATTTATCTCGTTTGATTGTGACCAAAATAACCCGTTACAACTTTACTAATACTATCAGTGAGAGAGTGACTTTTTAGGAGGTTTTTACATGTCAATACTTTACTACACAGAGGACGTTTCTGACGTAGTAACTTGTTATATAATCTGTGACAACCCTCTCAAAACACAAGTACGGACCGCCCTTGACCCGCGCTTTAATTACATATTATAAAGCTGACCTTTACAAAATAAAATAAAAGTAATAAGGTTACTACCGTTACAAAATGATGGTAAAACTAAACTAAAGCCCTCAGTTATAAAAGATAATTAGAACGACCGTTCTCTTGATATATAAAACCACTATATACATCCTATTAATACTCGTATTATAAAGCCGAATGTTTGTGAGTGTGGATGTTTGGATGTGTGGATGCTTATTCCTCTTTCACGCAAAAACTACTGAATGGATTTTAATGAACTTTGGTATAGATGTTTCTCATATCTAGGAATAACACATAGGATATCCCAAAAACCTTATCCCGTGGTAAAGGTTCCACGCGGGTAAAACCGCGGGGCACAGCTAGTAATATAAAGAGGAAAAATTTGTTTGTTTGTAACGAATAGGCTCCGAAACGACTGAACCGATTTCAAAAAATATTTCACCATTGGAAAGCTACATTCACCCTAAGTAACATAGGCTATATTTTATCTCCGTATTCCCCCGAAAACGGGAACTACGCGGGTAAAACCGCGGCGCGCTGCTACTAAAAGATAATTAGAACGACCGTTCTCTTGATATATAACATAACATAATACGTCTGTGGATGCCGTTTGTCTAATGTCTCATATGGGACGAAGCTGGGTTAATAGTGGTATGGCTAATTAAAATTAACAGTTACCCTTTTGATGTTACGTTAGTGTTAACTTTTGACCGCGGTTATTTTATGTTAGTGCCACGATACGGTGGGGAGGTTAATCTATAATTTGAACATACTTGGATAGATAGAAAACAATTTGACCAAAATACAGAGGCATATTTAGGCACACAAATGTTTGCTTTAAGCGGAAATCGAACCCGTGTAAACTACACTATCAAGTGCAAGCCTATTCTGGGGATTCTAAAAAAAACAAAAAACCACTCTAGGCTGGCCTGTTTTTTTAATACACAATATGTAGATACTGATCTAACTCTAGAAATCACTGGATTTCAATATTAAAACCTGTTTTGAGGCTAACCTACGCAATTTATTCTTCATAATTCGAAGGACCAAAACTTATTAAGAAAAAATACAATAATAACTAAAACACATACCGACATCTCCCGGACACTCCAGCTTTTAACATTAAAAGAATTTCATTCACATACCACCACTTACAAATTCAACCTAATGCTCTAAGCGTTACGTTTCAAATTCATTTTTTGTATGTTTCATTAAGCTTTTGAAACAGGGTAAAGTAAGGGGATTCCGGAGGGGTGGGGGGTGGCAAAGATGGTCTCGTACGACGCAAATAAAGTTAAGAATTATTATTAGATTTTTTAAGGAAATGTTTTAAATTCTTTTGTGGCTAAAAGCACTATTACATACAAACGCACTTAGCAACATCTCTTGTTTATTAATAATGTGTTTTCGAGTTTTTTTTGAGGGAATTCAAGAAAATTAAGACCGCAGTACAAAATGTGGTTTTAATTTTAACCTGCATTAATGCTTTTTTTATAGATTTTTTTTAAAACAAACGTAACGTATCGTATTGTGAGATTCCGCTGCAGGATATAAATGTATATTTCACTGATTTTTATCAAAAAAAACACGATATTATAACAGACTTACCCGCGCATTAAATCTTACATTAATTTTTAACAGAATAAATTACGAAGAATCCTAACAAAAAGAAATACAATGTTATAAGAACCTCATCTCATTAAATCAAATCTCATTACTGAATCCTAACTTCCTAATCCTAATCCTAACTAATATTATAAATGCGAAAGTAACTCTGTCTGTCTGTCTGTCTGTTACCTTTTCACGGCTAAAAAAAAAAAAAAAAAAAGAAATTGGTACAGGGGTAGCTTATGTTCCGGGGAAGAACATAGGCTATGTTTTATCCCGAAATTCCCGCAGGATCGGGAACTACGCGGGTGAAACCGCGGGGCACAGCTAGTTTCCTATAATTTATTCGAAAGTGTTATGGATGAAAAAACCATAAGGAAACCATACCATTCCTTATTCAAACAGAAGCATTTCATAGAATAAGTGTTACATAGTTGTTAAGCCGTACTTAATAACCAAAAGTAAATAAGGAAAATCCATTTTCACTTACCGTTAATTCACTTTATTTTATTAAAACACAATCTCTTTCAACTAAGGAAACCTAATAATATCAGATGTTGCTACTCACAACATTTCACTTGAAACTAAACCTTGTTAACCTAACAATAAGGTTCAGGTCAATTGAATGCAAATACAAATATTCTTGTACTAACGCAGGTACACTTTCGAAGTTATTACATTTATAAGAGTCAGTTTGAAGGTAAAACAGTTTTGATTTTAATTTAAATAATTAATAAGACTAAGTGATGACATGAACACCTTTTGAAATGTTAGTTTGTGAGTATAATTAGGCGCGCGAGTTGTCTGTTGTTCGAAAATCTCTGATACACTCAAAATCCTAATTGTGTGTTCTAAACAGTCCCGGATTAACCCTTAATCAATTAAGCAATTGCCTAGGGCACCACGTCTGGGGGGCACCAGAAAACACCAGAAAGGGCACACCAGAAAAGTTCTTAGTTGACATAAGGAATGACAAATGACAAACCCAAAGGCTTGGATTGCTTAGGGCATCATGAAGTCTTAATCCGTCACTGGTTCTTAAGTCAAAGTCAGAGGTATTTTTAAGTCAAAGTTCAGAAGATTTCAATCCGAAGTCCTAAGTTCTGAGTCCGAAGTCCGTAGTCCGGTGGATCTGGGATCCGGTCTCCAGAATCCAGGATCTGGACTATTGGTATTCAAATTCCAGGAAGATCCCGGGACCCGGGATCTGTATCCCTCCGGATCCCGGAGTCTAGATTAACACTGGTATTTGGACACCGGCATCCAGACTCCGGACTCCTCGATCTCGACTCATCCATACTCGTTTGCACTCATAGTTTATAAGTATTTTAAGTACTACCTAATTCTGTTTTATTAATACTTGTTTAATTTTATATAAGTACTAGCAGCACCCCGCGGTCTCACCTGCGTAGATCCCGTTACCGTGGGAATTTCGGGATAAAAAGTATCCTATGTTTTTTCCCGGACCATAAGCTACCCCTGTACCAAATTTCAAGTCAATCAGTTCGGTAGTTTAGCCGTGAAAAGGTAACAGACAGACAGACAGAGTTACTTTCGCATTTATAATATTATTTAGGAAGTTAGGATTTATCTTTTCTTATTATTTTAAGTAATTGCTTGCACCTACGATTATTACTTTTACTTGTAAACGCTGTGTACACCTGTAATTGGTCTGTACATCTGAATTTTGTTACATATAGACACTATTCTAAGAATGTTTTATGTACATTCAGTTGGTGTGCCTGTTTTAAAATAAATAAATACTTAAAAACTCTATACATTTTATACTATATTATTTAAGACCATGAAACCTTTAAAATCGATATATTGTAAATACCGTCATATGGAACCGAAACGTGAATAATAAATCAAGGTAATTTATTAAAACGTATAATTTGTATTGTGACATTGACATGGTTTGGTAATTACGGGTTTGTTATTTACTAGCAACGCCCTGCGGTTTCACACACGTGTAGTTCTCGTTCCCATGGGAATACGGGAATAAAACATAGCATATGTCACGCACTGATAAATTAGCTTTCCAGTAGTAAAATAATTTTTGAAATTGGTTTAGTAGTTTCGGAGCCTATTCGTTACAAACAAACAAATCTTTCCTCTTTATAATATTAGTGTAGACTAGCAATGCCCCGCGGGTTCACACGCTTAGTCATCTTTCTCGTGAGCATACTGTGATAAATAACCTATGTTACTCAAAAATTTCAAAAAGTAAACTATCTAACATTGAAAGAACTACATGTATGTTAAACTAATTAATGGAAGTTGGCAGTCGATTACTTTTTAACCTGAATTAGCATACAAAGTCAGCACATAGGGTCCCAGAAAAACTTATGTTATTTATTACTCCGAAATTCCCACAATTACGAGATCAATACAAATAAAACCGCGGAGTTATAGATAATAAAAGTGTTTTAGTAAATTACAAGACTGTAAAACCAAATATTTATTCAAGTAAAATAAACATAAAAACAAGTAAATTTTACTATTACTTCAAAATAAAATCCCAATACCTAAATATTTATACAACAACCTACCTTTTTCACGCAACAAAATATCTCAGTATTAGTAAATAGGTATTCAAATATAACGGTTACCTAACATACGTTTATCAACACTTGTATTCCCTGAAACCCTGAGAGAAAATTCAACGCATGTAAAGTACCTACTTGCGGGAGCAAAATCACAATATTTTTGTTCACATAATATAAAAATTGGTCAAATATTTTACGTCGGTAACGTGTTCCACTAACTGTACGATTCCTCGGAGACCTAACATACAATGTGACATGTTCTATTCATATTATATGAAGAGCAATAAGGATAAACATCTCCAAAAATTCATCTTGGTTCCTTTAAATTGCTATAATATGTCTTGTCGTGCTACGTATATTATGTGGGAACTCACAACTACTAAGTTGAAGTTGCACTAGTGTTGGGACATGATAGTTTGGTCTCGTGTATTATACTACTTGATGTAATTGGATGATATGTAATAAGGAAAGAAATGTAACAAACTATTATTTTAATACTGGTATTATATTCGCAAAAGTGTGGATGGGTGGATGGAGGAATATTTTAGAAGATAAAGTCACAACTATCTGAAATACAAACTTTTTCTTATAAATATTATTAAATAGGTGAGCTAACGTCCTGTAAGATCCCATACAGGGCAAGGGCCTATCACATTCAAGGTTGTATTCTGTATTAAAAGAAAATAAAAAAACCCCAACACAATAACTTTCAAACCCCCATAACTTTTAAACGGGTCAACCGATTTTCATCAAACATGTCTAAGAACACTCGCACGTAAGTCCCCTTTAATACAAAAAAAAACTAAATTAAAATCGGTGTATCCGTTCGGGAGCTATGATGCCACAGACAGACAGATACACACACACAGACACGTCAAACTTATAACACCCCTCTTTTTGCGTCGGGGGTTAAAAATGGTCATTATCAAGTAAGACTAGGTGTTTACAATAGATTACTAAAATCGAAGTCTCGAATTGTGTTCGTCGCAATGTTTATCTACTTCATTGCAAAGAGCTTAAAACTAAGCGCTGTGGGCCCGCTACGCTTAATTTAAAAGCCCGTGGAATTGAAAACATGAAAATATAATTTCAAAGTTTTCTTTAATAATTTTAGTTTGGAAATTCTATAGTTATGACAATACCTTTATTGGTTTGTATTCTTGACTACTGGAGTTAAGACCATAGTAAAATTCTTTTACTAGGTATCTACTTTATGTTAATAAATCCTTAGGGCCTATTTCACCATCTTCAAGTAACGTTCCGAGTAGATACTCAAATGTTTTGTCTTTTTCACTTGACATAAAGCAAGAAAGAGACAAAACTAAGTTTACTTGGTGAGTAATTTTAATTGAAGGTCGTGAAATAGGCCCTTAGCATAGTATTTGTGGAGTCAGATGTCAATCAACATAACTGTCGCTCATGGATATCTGCAACTCGGAAGAATCACGCGTGAGTTACCGTATACTTACAAAGAGAAAAAAATCGGGTTACACTTAGGCTTCGGAGCTGTCAGTACCTTACAAAACACATTAGCAATTTTACTTGACGCCTATATTGTGTGAAAGTTTGGTACTTCTCCAGCCCGTGAATGACAGCTAAGGCCTACCATTACAAATTTTCATTCACCATTACAATTTTCATTATACTTATATTTCGAAAATTACTAAAATTATAAAATAATAAAAGAACATAAGTCAATTAAGTCGCGAAACATCAAATATGACGTTTTAATTTACTAAATTTATGAAAAAAATTATTAAATGTTTTAGAAGTTACCTTAAGACAATTATAAAATGTATTTTGAGTGACAGCTGGCATGTTTTAAATTAACCAAGTTATTTAAAAAATTAAAATGTTTTATAAACATTACTTATTTTTAAACTTTGCCCTATCTTGGTACCTACAGCTTATTGTCAATATTTTTTATTTAATAATTTTTTAATATTTAGTACAAGTATTTAAAAGATTAATGGTTAATGCTTAATTACAAGAATTACAGGATAATTAATAATAGATAAAAATACTGATTATATTAATAGAGATTATCAAGACTAGTTTTATTTTCAAATTTATTCGAGACTTCAAGACTATTCTCTATTTCTCGAGACTCACTAACACCCATCACTATTATCTACACCGAGTTCACATTAAGTATTCCGCAGCGGAATTGCACTATTCAAACGCTTGTTTAAAACGTAAATTCGGCAATATTATTCAAAGCAGCACGAGTGATGAAGAACATTTTACTTTAATTAAACATTTCTTATGACGTTTTGCTGTTTTGAAGCTTAATTATCACTACATAGTATAAAACAAAGTCGCTGTCTCTGTCTACCCGTCTTTATGTATGCTTAAATCTTTAAAACTACGCAAAGGATTTTGAGACGGTTTTTTTAATAGATAAAGTGATTCAAGAGGAAGTTTTTATCCCCGAATTCTCAATACACTAGTGTGATAATAAGACATATTTACGTTTACCATTATTACATAGGGCTCACATGGCAGAGTGGTCACCATATTAAATTAATTTTATTTAAGTGTTTGTGAAATTTCTGTCTGACACAAGTCCATGCTCGGTCAATCAGAGCACCCGCCCTGAGACCCTCAAGTATATAATTTAAGTAATTTAAGTTTACATAATGTTTGTTGTTAATTTAATCCATCATCTTATACGAGTATACCCAAAAAGTTTATTAAAAACAAAATCAATTCAAGAATGATCATAAACTCAGACCGAGTTCAAAGCTTCATCCCTAGATATTATGTTGCCAAGTTTAAAGTTGTTTTAATTTATCTGATAATGTGAACAAAAGTTGACATCTCATGCAGTGCAGTGTTGTTTAGGATTTGGCATACTTTTAGGACATATTTTTACTAGATATTTTAGCGTTATTATTCTAAGCTAGCTATTATATTCACCACTAGCAGCGTCCCGCGGTTTTACCCGCGTAGTTTTCGTTTTCGGAGGAATACGGAGATAAAATATAGCCTATGTTACTCAGGGTGCTATCTTTCTAATGGTGAAAGAGTTTTTGAAATCACTTTAGTAGTTTCGGAGCCTATTCGTTACAAACAAAAAAATAGTATAAAAAAAGGAATTGGTCGTGGACGAAGTCTGTTTCTCCTTACTATAGTAATTGTTATTGGTGAGAGAGATTTAAGACTTGCAGTGGGATCTTACGGTAGAAGCGCTCGTGGCCCAGTGCTACCCGCGGATCACTTGTGTTCTGTGCGGTTAAGCAACGTCTGGCCGTCTAATGACTTTTAATTTCATGAGCGTTTCCGTGCTTCGGAGGGCACGTAAAGCCGTCGGTCCCGGGTAGTTAGAGCCCTCAAAAGTCTAACATTTGGTTTAACCAAAAAATGACGTATAGCCCTCTCAAATAGACATGGGATAAAGTTTCGGAAAAGAAGAAGTGGGATCTTACGGGTCCATTCATTTACTTACATTTTATATATTTTAGATGAAATACATTTCTTTTATTTATATTAAACAGAATCAGTCACTTATCAAGATAAAGAAATGCTTTGTCCTATTACTACTGATACGTATGCGTTACGTAGAGAAAACCGCGGTATTCCTTTTTACTAACAACGAAAGACCATTAAAAACTACTTCTTATATTTTTCCGTCATTTGGTATACTGAATAATATTAAGAACCTAGCTTTTTAGTAAAAAAGGAGAATTAAAATAAAGCTCATATTTTCCCAGTAACTTAACTGATAAACAACTCTCGACTCAGTAAACACCAAGAAAATAATCCTACTTACCAATTCC
Source organism: Timandra comae (assembly GCA_958496195.1). NCBI lineage: Eukaryota > Metazoa > Arthropoda > Insecta > Lepidoptera > Geometridae > Timandra > Timandra comae. The sequence continues at coordinate 8,541,421 of OY292370.1, forward strand.
CATCACAACCAACAATTTATTATTCCTCCGTCATTTTTATCCTTAAACGGAAAGAACCAACATAAACCGAACCTTTCTCATAATTAAAATTATAATTTTGAACTCGTTACAATGAAATTTTCTATCCCAAACTGTCACTGAATTACCGAAAATAATTATGTCCCAAGAGAAAGTTTTTTAATCACACAAAACGCGAGTGCCCATAAAAGTCTCCGAGAGTACGTAATTTTGTCACCGTGATGTGCAAACTTCATTCTCGGTTTAATTAAAAAATTCTAGGTTGAAATAATTAAAATATTCGCTGTTAAGACTTGTCAACCATTTTTTTCGGGTCTCTGTGTATGAGACAGTTCATTTCGCTTTTTAATAAAATCAAAGAGTAATTCTAGGGATTACAGTAAGCCCTTCATAGTACACAAAAGCAAATAATACATAGAAATAAATGTAATTTTATTTAACCAAGTCAAATTTGGAGGAAAATTATAAAAAGGAATTACACAAATTCGTCATCTTACTTCATTATTTGGACCGAAAACATGACAATTGCTTTACAAATCCTCTTAACATTTTCCGACGAAAAATGTGAGTTGCTGCAACAGCCAAGGGCTCTCGAAATTTGGCTGCAAAATCGAGGACAATTGCAGCTCAAACCGAGCCCTGACTAAATAGATAAAGCCTCCTTTTAATTATTCAAATGATGTCCCACCGCCGTTAGTGAACTGTATTCAAAATTCCAATTTAAATTCTAGAAAATTACGCTCTCCATCCAAGTGTTTGAAGTCCAATTTGGCTTGGCTCGCTCGCCGAGAGGAGAGTTACCATTTCCTTTTGCTATATTGGTACTTTATTAAGCTTTTTGCCAGTTTAGAGCTTGCAGTTTGGGAGCAATAACGTTTTTGAGCAATTTCGTTGGCGACAAAAAGATTCGATTATGTATGATGATAGCCTAATTTCCATAGCGCCGGTCCACGCGCTTAAACTTGATTGTCTTTTGGATTTCGATTAGCTCCAAACACGTGTAAACACTCCTTGAAAATCTGTATCATTTATCTTTATTGAATATTTTGATGAAATTGGTGCGTTGTTTTTAATCAACATTTTGTTTATAAAATACTGGAATTTTATTTCGTTATTTTACGTCCATTATCAATTTGTTGATGAAAACTACTAATAAAAATATGAATACCCATATTTTTATTACATAAATTCAATATACGAGCACATGCAATCATTAAAAAATATCTTAACTTTTTTCTTCTATTTTCGAACTCTTTCTGGCTGCTTCATTAATTAAATCCAAGTGTCATATTAAATGATGAATTGTGATCTTTGGGACCTCAGTCCTACACAACTCAATTTAAATTCCCTAATCAAACACTACAAGGACACAAACACCCTCATTACCACCCATAAAACTAAATCTAGACTACAAATTGATGACCGCATTGCAGAATGAAGCAAACGTCCCGAACACATGGGTGGAGAACTCACTAATTCAAAATAACATCAACGCGGGCCGCGTTTAGACATCAAAGCCAAATTACAGTGGTATAACTCGATTTTGAGTCGTGTGAGCTGAATAGTCAGATTTCGCTTGTTTTGGTTCCGCACTCCAATGCGTTGTTAGGGTTTCGTTACACTGTTTCGCGTTAGTTGCGACTAATTTAACTAGTGACTAAAGTTTGTGCTGCAATTTGGGAGGCGGAAACGCGGAACAAGATTATGGGTCTTAGGTTTTCTTAGATATATTGGATTGTAGACGTGTTCTAGTTTCATCATTTTGCGACAATATCGGTGAAATAAAACATGTACGTATTTTACTAGTGATACCGCCTAGCAGTTGAAACTGCCAAGAATAAAGATAGTTAAAAATGTTTGGAGATCTTTTGCCAGATGTAGAACGACAGTTTGGCAGAAATATGGATTACACAAATATTTACCCTGCACAGGAATCGAACACTTAGCAGTCCAGCATGATGACCACTCTGCCTCACATAACCAAACTACCAACTAAGTCGTAACCATAGAGGGTCGTAACACCGCCAAACTCGAATGTGACGCGACCTTTAGAAAATAGGATTTATACGGACATGGTAGTAAGAGAGACTCTAAATAAGATTCAGTGGATTCGAGCGGAACTAGTGGAGGGCTCCTGAGGTGATACGATTCCGATACAGATATTGAATTTGTGTCAGCATATTCTGTGTGTGACGTCACCGGGTTTTGAAAGGTTTATGGTGATGACGTGTTTAGATGGAATGGGTTTGTGTTGTTTTGTGGTAACATTCTATGAAATATCGTTGAAATTTGGGAGCTTGAAGTTGGTTCTAGAATGTTTCAGGTTTGATCTGGGATCTTGCTGTATTATTTGTTCTTTTTTATTTTATTCAATTTATGTTACGACATTTGCTGAAATGTGAATGAAACTATTTATTATTTACCTATCCCTTACAAATAATCGAACTAGATTAAATATAGTTTTCGATGAATCGATAGTTTTGCAAAATATTTTTAGGCTAACAGATTTCTTATTCTTCAGAAAAATTCTTTGCTTCTTCTTCTTCAGAAAAATAGATATTTAGGAATGAACCCAAATACAGCATTGAACTCTCGACACCAAAAGAAACATGTCAAACGAGAACTAAGACAACAAATAAAAGACAAAAGCATCCACAAATAACTGCAAAGTAACAACAAATTCGTTATTCGTTGCAGTTTTCCAGTTCTGTCTCATTGCGTCCGGAGAGTCCGGATATCCGACCGAGACCCGGACGTCACCTATCCGGGACGAGAACGGGATATTTACTGAACCTGTAGACTTTAAAGCTTCCTTAAGATTTATTGTAGGAACCTCTATTGGTTCCTGAATTGAATATTATTTTTGGGATCTGTAATGCACCAAAAAGAAAGAAGAGCCATCATAACTTAGATATGTTTTAAAGCTGATGTTTGTTTGCATCAATGCGCTAACCGTCAATAGTAGGTAGGTAGGAACAGTCTGTTGAACCTACTGTTCCAATTTGAAAAATATATATGTGTTAGATTGTCTATTTATTGGGAAAGGCTATAAATTCTTTACAACCTGTAGAAGCGGAGCAAATGTGTGTTAAACCATATAAGTCATACTATAATTGAGTAAAATATAAATTAAAATAAGGTTTAAGTTAAGAATATTAAAGAGCCTACGTAAGAAGACTTAAGATCAAATTAATCAACATATCACAAAAACAATTATGAAACAAACTTAAAAATCTTAAACTATATCAACCAACCAAAAATAATCGGCAAGGCAATCGGCGGCAACTCTGAAGGTTTATTACAATATTGAACTTTATTCCTATAAATAAAAGAACTAGAGTTTTACATAATAATAATTACATAGTTTTACACTTGGTAAATATTTGAGAACTCTCCGTTTTCCACCAAACAGTTATTTACAGATTTGTGAACATGCCAACGCGCGTCTGATAGTCCAAGATTTAATGGACGGCGTGTTTTCACATACATTTATAATATGCCCTCGGTTTTACATTCCTTCCTTATCGAAGCCTGTTTTAGTTTAGGAATCTATATGCATATATAAAATGAAACCCGTTTTCCGTTGTCACGCCATAGCTTAAGAACGGCTAGACCGATTTGGCTAATTCTTTTTTTGCTGTGTTTATTATTCTGGAAAAGCAAACGGGAAACTTAGACCCGTGCGAAGCCGTGGCGGGCCACTAGTATTTCATAAAAATAACTCGACAGTCTATTTCAATGGCTTGGGTTGAAATTAGGAACTGTGCTAGACAAACGTGGTGATTACGTCTATTTCTCCTCGCTGGACAGTACATATAACATCAATGAGAAAGTATTGGCTCTGCTAGAAACCGACTAACCAACCTAAATTACTAAAGGCAAATACTTTTATATTTTTCCACTCACTTCTATTAATTTTCTTGCAGATCTAGACGTCGAACCGATAAAATTAATGTAAATATTTAATGCACTTTTTAAACTTTCGCGATCGGAATTCATCGTTGCATTAAGATTAAGACCTGTATATTATGCAACGAGGTATATTGCAGTTACATACATCATGCATGTTGCCATTAACCAAAGGCAAATTTTCGCCCTAACTAAGAACACAAAGTACTTTTATCCCAAGTACTATTTCCCTTTAAAAATACAGACTAAACCTCACAATACCTACTAAAATTGGAGTATGGGCGAACTTCCATTTAGATTAAAAAAAAACTTTCGTTTCTGCTACACCTTTCTGCAGCTAAAAATACATTGGTACGCGCGTACTTTCAAAAAGTAAAAAATGTGGTGTTGCGTAGTGATGGAGTTTTGAAATAGATTCCGATAATATTGTTATGGTGATATGAAATGTACCTAAAACTAAGGTAGTAAAAATATGGTTTATACATTAGTCTCACGGTTTCACCCGCATGGTTCCCGTTCCCGTGGGAATACGGGGATAAAATATGCTTATGTTACTCAGGGCGGATGTAGCTTTCTAATAAAAAAATAATTATTAAAATCGGTCTAGTACTTTGTTAGTTAATACGTTACATACAAAAACACGAATCTTTCCTCTTTATAATATTAAGTGTAGACTAGCAGGTGCCTCGTGCTTTCACCCGCATCAAATTCCAACCGTAGCACATATAAACCTTCCTCTTAAATAAAACTCTTTGCTGAGAATTGCATTAAAATCAGTTGAGTAGTTTAAAAGTTCTAAACAAGCAGACAGCGGAAGTAAAACCGTTTATAATTATGTAAAGATATAAAAACATTGCCATGGAACTGAGCATTTTTGTTACATAACTTTGTAAAATAAGTTATTACATGTGTGGGTGTGTTAGATATAATATTACCAATGTTATATCTAATATATTTTTATACTCACACATCTTATACATTAATAGAAAATTCTCTCATTTATTATAATAAAAATGCTTTTTAAGATGTCCTTCTTAAAATATTGTTATAGAATATTTTCTTTGATATTTTTCTTTTAAATCAGTAACATATTATAATTGGCTCTATAATAATAACATAAGTTTTGTTTGATGTAATCTCTTACTCATTATTATTTAGAAAAGTATTTTATTTCGTGTTTTTTGTATTACATAGAATCATCATAACTAAGTAGGTACTTTTACTATCTATTCTTAGTATTTTAATAGACTTAGCTTATTACACTATTTTCTTTCATAGTAAAAAATTGCAAATTAAAAAAGTTATAACTAAAAAACTTTGCATTTTCTTTGTAACAGAGCATTAGCTTAATCGTCAGAATTTCCAAAAAAGTTTATTATTTTTACATCTTCACATTCTCTTTAGAATAAAATATATAGAATAAATTATAGAATACATTCTATAATTTATTCTATATATCTTCTATCTTCTTCTATCGTTTTAATAAATACTTAACTAAAAGCAATTGAGTACTAAACCAAAAGACAATTTAACTTAATTCTCACAAAAGCATTTGCGTCAGAAAACATTTCTTTAAAAACCTTTTCTTAACCGCGTCTTATAAATAGGTCAGGAGTTCTTAAAGTTAAACGTTATCTCCGAGTTTTAAGTCTTTTTGTTAAAATTATCTGCCCTGTGGCGGTTCGAAAACCTTCCATTATATGACTGATAGAATCAATATTGGACTTTGGGTATCATTTTCCGAGAAACGTAAAGTGAATGTAACAATGCTTTATTATGTGACCACAATTTGTATACAATAGAATAATAACATAGCATAATCATTCACTACATCATCTCATTATAGTATCAGAAACTACGCACACACTCACTCACACACACACCCAGACTGAGACAAACATTTGTGGTTGACACAAATATTCACCAATAAATATTATGAATACCATTTGTAATTACAATGGATACATTAAGTTTGTAAAATTCAATTTGTAAATAACGATGTTGGTTAACGTAATTATTTATAAGGCAGGTTTTTGTTGTTCTTTTTCTATAAAAAAACTACACAAAAACCCGAATGAAGTGTAAATAGGTAATGGCATGCACATCTTGCTGCCAATCCTGATGTTTTGGGATCATGTCTGGCTCAAGTGATGCACTTTTGCTATTTTTGAACGTGGTTCGGAATTGAGATCACCTATCTGCGTTTAGCAAGCGGTCATCATATTCCTCCTTACTATACTAAAAGATATAATCAGTGAGAGAATATTTGATTATTATTTGAATTTAGGTTTTACAAATTATTTCATTGATCTACTTCTTCGCGTATCGACTCAAATTTTTGAGGACCAAAACTCGGCTACCGATATAGCGCTATCAGTGGCCTATACCTGCACACGCGAGGACCTTTACAAGGCCACTGATAGCGCTATTTTTTTGATAATCACCTACTTTATTCTTCAGTATTTAACCTCTATTTAACCCCAATCATTTTTCGTGCATCTAAAAACTAGACCATATATATTTTTTACACGCACGTTTTTACTCTCATAACCCATATTGCTTTTACCACTAACACTGTAACATTTTCCGTGTAACATCACTGCACCCAATAGCAATTCAATTTGCGAGCTATATCCAAATGTACGCTGGTATAAAACGCGTTCGAAACCACTTTCGTTCTGTTTCCAATGTATATCGCAATGACAGGGGCACAAACAATGGCTGTTTTGAAGCAACAGAATAGTCATCCATAGTATAGAATTAAAATCTCCAAAAATTGGGTCTTTTGGTAAAAAATTGAGCCAAATTTTTGAGGTTTCATGAATAGTGATTGCATGTTCAGTTTGATTTGATGAATACCTAGCGGCTTAATCCTCGGCTTCGTCTCTTTGCATTTTCCCCTAGATTTCAAAGTTATTTTATAGTTAAATCAACAAAAAAAATTAGCCAAATTGATGCCAATCTGAAACTGAACATCTTCTAGAACATTTACTTCTAGCTTGATATTACTGATACGCATATTAATTACATAAATATTACATACAAGTGACTAAAGATTCTGAAAACTGTAATCATGTAACTTGTAACCTCCCCCTGCTGAGCTAATTGACAGATGGCCGTAAGATCATCGTACGGTCGGTTAAAGTGTTCATAATAAAATAGGTACGACATTACTGTGTTGTGTCGGGTATAAAGGGTGTAAATGTATAATCACAACTTGTGGATGAACTGAACTCCTAGGAATTATAGGCGTGTGATTCACAAGCCATATACCTTTCCTCGAGTTCCATATACTTAACTTAGAAACTTAACTTATTTTTTTCTATGAGCTAGTACTTTTAGCACTTTTATTTATCGTTCATACTACCCGGTATATTTAAATGAAAACAATATTGTTGAAAAAAATCCAAAGTTAAATGTGAAATCCTCCAACTCGCACTTAGCTAGCGTGGTTGACCAAAACCTGATCGCTCGTGGAAGGTTCGAGCCTCTCGGTGAACACTTGTATGATCTGATGATGATATATAATTGTAGAAATCTGATCCACGCAGGATTAATGCCATGAGCAATGATGATGATGATGAGATAAGGCGTAAAGCAGGACCTTTCTGATCTTAAACTATCACAACCTAATCAATATATTTCAAGTAAACATATAATCATTTGTTCCAGTACCGATGACCCAGGTGGTGGCGGTGGCAGGCGAGCCGGTGTACCTGCCGTGTGACATCGAGACCTCAGGGGATGAGGACGCGGTACTGCTTGTGCTCTGGTACAAGGAGGATCTAGGCACGCCCATATACAGGTTAGTATACTCCTACTATAAAGATAATTGACGACCTCGATGGCAGGGTAGTCACCACGCCGGACTGCCATCCGTAAAATTGCGGGTTCGATACCCGTGCGGGGTGAATATTTGTGTGAACCACAAATGTTTGTCTCGGTCTGGGTGTGTGTGTGATTGAGTGTGTGCGTAGTTTCTAATACTCTAGATACAAGCTTTGAGCTTAGTTAGGGGTCAGTTACTGTAATGAGATGATGATGTAGTGAATGCTTAATTAAGCATTATTCTTATTAACAAACTATTAATAGTTACGTGTTAATCTGGGAGGTTTATTTGAGGTTCTCCCCGCTACTCGGGCGTGACCATTTTGTTGGGAAAATGCGTAGAATCGCATACCTCCTGTGACAGAAAAGAGGATCCTAGAAGGTTATGTGAGTCTTGTAAAGCGTGAGGGTTAGGCACACCCACTAAAATCTCAACGCTCCTACCTCCTACCTCTAAGGCCTTGGAGGTTGCAAGATCAAAGTGGTCAATCTTCTTTGGTGCCCAATTGTATAGCCCCTGGATGCTTTTAGTAGGGCTTAAATAAAATAAGCTTCACATTGTTCAACTGATCGGAGTTAGCTGACGAGAATCAAACCATACATTTTTACAGCGATGTTTGTATCATCATCATTAGCCTATACATCTACATAAGATGGTTTAGGTGACTTCAGGTGATTGAGCTATTCATGGTAGAACATTCCTGTGTAGTCAAACATTAAGAATGTTTTTAAATTCTGCTCATATCGCATATATTTTGTACTGTCTATCTTCAATTTTACAAACTAATCTATCAAAGTTAAAAACAAGATCTCTTCGACTAAGCATAGTTACATGAAATATTTCACTTAAAATATGAACATTGAACTATCTGGGAGAGTATTCCTTCAGGAATCTATGCTTTGAACTTTTGCTGTATACAGTGAAACGCGTATGCGACAAAGTTTAGAGTGTTCCATCTGTGTCGATGTAGAAAGATGTATGATTCCTTTGACGTTGCAAGTTACTCGTAAAAGCGAACTTTAGTATGAAATCAAATGAAAATGGTTTTCATTCATGGCGTACGGATTTTGGTACGAGTATCTGAATAGTATGTATTGGAACGATAAAGTTTTTCAAAGTTATTCGTTGAGTTAGCGTTTGTAGAACGATTGGTTAATGTGATGTAAGGCGTTTGTGCTTCGGTCTTGTTGGTCTAGAAAATAAATCTAATGAAAAAAAAACAAGTAGTATATTTAGCTCTGCGATTTTAAGAACTGGGTCATTTAACATTAGCTCTATATATTCTGATTTTCTAAACAAGGTTCCAGGAAACTTCTCTTTACCAATTTATTTGAAACAGTAATCTTAAGCGCGAGTCTTAGTAATAGACCTGAATATTCTAGTTTAAAACACTGCTGTAGAAGTTTCCTCATACATCAATAAACCTATTCCTTTCAAAACATCTCCTACTTCAATAACTACTATTAACAAAACACATCACAGAACGAAGATTGATTAAGTTACCAGCTCTAGTTTTCCAAATTACCAGCTAAAATTTTGATGGTTCTCCAAACCTCTTGACATATATATTATCTTGCAGCGTGGACGCCCGAGAGCGAGACTTCGGTGTCGCGGAGCGGTGGTCAGACGAAAGCGTCTTCGCGTCAAGAGCTTACTTCCTCCCCGAGAGGAAACCAGCAGAACTGGCTGTGGATAAGGTGAAGCCAACAGACCAAGGAGTGTACCGGTGCAGGGTCGACTTCAAACAGGCGCAGACGAGGAACTCGAGAGTCAATTTGACTATTATTGGTAAGTTTGTTAACAAAACACTTTCATTTTAGCTTCCAAACATATAAACACAAGTAAAATAATATATAACACCGGCGGTAAACACGACTTTTGGGTCTGGCTCCTGAATTTGAATCTTTAGTTTCTTTTATGCTATCTCATTATCTTCATATAGTAACTGACTTCAAAGTGTAGCATCAGAAACAACGCATTCACTCATGTTTGGACATATGTATTATTTCGGGAAACGAATCTGTAACAATTTGTTTAGCAGAATGAAATGGTGGCCATTTTACGGCTTTAATCTTCATAACACGTAAGTTCAAAAGTATTACCTGCTAAAAAAAAAATTGTATTTTAATATGAAGAACTTGGTCTCCTTAAGCGGGCGGTTGGGTCACCTGTAGGTTAGCGATTACCGCTCATGGACAATTGCAACTCAAGAAACACAAGTGCGATGCCAACAAAAAAAAACTTTTCTAGCTTGAATACTCGGATCTTTTTTCACTTTGTGTATGTATATTAAGACAAGCTTGATCAAAAAAACCTTGTCCTACTACCTAGACTATTTTTTTTTTGTTCTGTGCTTATACCTAATTATACATTCACCAATCTAATCAAAAGAACACTTAACAACATTCTTAACTAAACTTAACACCTAAACAAAGCAAAAAACAATCTCATTTGCATGCAATCTTCTGAATAATATCATAAAACAGTATCAAATCTTATCAACAAATGAACTATCTAATAAATGAGAGCTCGAAGACAACATGGACGATCGATGCACTAAACTCAAAGTAGAGCGGCAAGTATCGAGTTTCGAAACATGTTAAGTTTCAAGAAACTTAAGAGCTTATTGGAGACCGCTAAACGTTCTCCACTACACAAGAAACAATGCAGGGTTGTTTGTTTCAAACATTTACTCAAATTTGAAACTATTATTCTGTTTTAACGGTTTAATGGTAGGGTATTTTATACTTAAAGTGTGTCGTGGTTTTACATTTTATATATGTTTTGTTTTTCTGGTGGAATTTTGGGATTAATCCTTAGTTTCTGTAATTTTTGTTACTCCTTTTAATATCTGTTTAATGAAAGTCCCACCCAGTTTAGTGTAGTTGTATTCACACAAAAATTTTAAATGTCATTGCATCTGTAAAATTATTAAAAATTGAGTCATTTTAAATTACTTTCACTTTAAAAAAATTATAACAAAAATTTGTAAGTCGAATGACAAATTCTCTCTAATAAACCGTTTCGGCTTAACTTTGCGAAACACAAAATAAATTAACATCCGCACTAAATCCGATCGCGAGCCGGCTTACGTCGGCTATCGAAGTGTCTACCCCATTAATTTTACATTGAAACTAATATTTTCAACAACATTTTTGTATAATAAACAAAATATTAACAGAATGTAAAGTCAAAAGTTTTACTGTAATTGAATAGTTATTAGGTAACTGGTTATTGAATAGGTTACTGTAATTGAAAAGTTAGTTTGGTGTGCTGTGGTATTAAATTTTGTGAAATTATTATTTGTTAAAACAGCTCTTTTGTAGAAATTACATCAATCTATCAAATTATATCAAAATAATTATTCATACAGAAGAGTCAAAAGTCAAAATCATTTATTACAAGCTTTTATTTAGTTTAGTCCCGTTGTCCGTAATCAAATCTTGCAAGCCATTTTCCGACCATTTCTGGTTATCCGATTGAGCTGAAATTTGGCATAATTATGTAAGTCCCATGACAATGCAAAAAAATAAAACAAAAAAAGCTTGTTATTAAAAAGTTTTTTTTTAATTTATTCTAGTACACTTATGATCATCAAATGTCTATCATCGATTCGGAAATGACATCAGTCGATACTGAGATTCTTATTTCAATAGCTTTTTAACTTTTTACAATAGATAGATACAATATCATGTTACTTAACTTACAAGCAGTATCAAATACACGTTTCATATCTCCAGAGAAAGCTACCTACTACCTTGAATAAGATTATCTTAACACAAAGGATAGTACATACATACATACACGTAACATCCATGTTCACTATAGACGTACACTTGTGACCAAGTTAAGTTATTATAACTAGGTAATGGGATACGACTGGGTTGGTTAACTAAGGTGATACAAAGCGTGACTTTATAGCCAAATTATTTATGAGTTTGTAGAAAGTTTTTTTCAGTTTAAAATTGTCTGTTCCTCTATAATATTTTGTGACTGTGATATAGACGTATTCACGTCTTTTACAAGGGTCAAAACACAAAACTGCAACGTCGCATCTTAGACATGACCCAAAAAAGTCTAACAGTTGTATTTAGCAAAAATATCTCAGCATGCACCAAAGAAAAGCAAAGGTTTGAATAAGTCCAATTATAAACTTTTATGTCGTATCGCGGTTTTGTGCTTTGTCCCTAAATTACTTAAAAATGAAGATGATGATGATAAAATAAACAATTTAATTTTTTACCTCAGCGGGGATTTGAACTCGGGACCATTTTTCTAGGCTGGTGTTGATGATAATAATCCTTCTGTTTGTTGACAGTGCCACCGAATCAAATGGTGATCACAGATGACAAGGGACACGTAAAGGAAGCGATAGTGGGTCCTTATATCGAGGGGGATACGTTTACGCTCAAATGTGAAGTCAATGGAGGTGAGATTATTTTTATACGTATTTTAATTTTCGAACTACAAAATGGACTAACAATGGACCTCTGTGGGCTGAATCAGTTAATTAAATAAGTTAAACTGGAAGACTTATCAAAAAATATTGAATTATCGAAGATTGTTATCAAAAAATAACAAATGATATCTAATCAAACGGTTAAATAAAAGAGTAAACAAAAGTAGAATTTTCTTCTAAGCTATTAACTATATGAAAGTTATTATAACAAGAAATGTCTATAAATATTTAATTTCTTACAAAATACTTCCTTCTCAAGGAAAAAAGCAAGAAAAAAATAATAAATATCTATAAAATATGTAACGAACAGCCTCTCACCCGGCAAGTATCTTATCTTCATTATGAAACATTTACAATTTTTCATAATTTTCAGAACAGGAAAGTGAAAATAATTCAATTTACTAACAAAGAGGAATAGCACATTCGTTATTCTGCAACGAAACTGTTATAAATAACGTTGACTCGTTTAGCGTTAACACTTTCCCACACCGAGTTTGTGGGAATGTCATTCAGTTATGTGTTTGTTATTATGATGTCATAGCTATTTGTATAGGCCTAAATATAAGTAAACATTTATGAATAACATTTTGATTTAAATTATTTGAAGGCTTCTCATAAAAACTCCCTTTTTATTTTACTGTACTTGCTTTATTATATGACGCACTAACCAGTTCTAAAAGTTTTTGAACACAGAACAGTGGTAGTTAATAGAATAATCACTTTGTGTTTCATTTTATTGTAACAACAATGGCCAACATTGATTTATTTTTAGACAGATGTGGATGATGGCTTGAGCTTTTACTTTGGACTAATCAATCCTGCCATACAGTTAACCATAGTTTATTATTTATTTCTATTTATTCCTAATCTTTTTCCTACCTTCCCAGGCCATCCAAGACCATGGGTGAAGTGGTACAGAGACGAGGTAGAACAGGACACGCCAGCGACACCGCTGATGAATGACGGCGTCCGAGGAGTGATCCACGTCGGCCCACTCACCAGAACTGACGTCAGAGCGGCGCTGACGTGCCGAGCTGCCAACCATGCGAAGGCACATCCAATAGAGACTACTCTTACTTTAGATATGAATTGTAAGTAGTGGTTATATTTCTTCTTTTTACAAGCTATTATTTTACTAGATAAGGTGTTAAGTACCAAGAAATTCTTGCTATTTTTTTTTAATAAAAAAACACAAAACTACCACGTTTAAGTTATCGTTATTATAAAGTTCATTTTTGAACTAAGATTCGTAGTGTTAAGATTATTTAGACGATTATATTTAAAAATGGTACTAGCCTACTAACTGAAGCGTCGGCCTAGCAATCGTGAGGACTTGAGTTCGTTCCTCACCCATTTGTTTTGCACTATTGACGTGTACCTTATCCAGCCCGACCCAAACACTTAGCTTAATTTAGCACTTAGTAAGAATTATCAAGGTAACTAGACAACTCACCTATATGTTAGTAAGCTTTTCTAAAAATACACTTATTTTTCAAATTTTATTTATTTATTATGTAACACTTATTTAAAAAAAACCTTTGTTCACAGTTCCACCCCTAACAGTCCACATCCTAGGCTCGAACCAGCCCCTCTCGGCGAGCAGGAGATACGACCTGCTCTGTCAAAGTTCAGGGTCACGACCGCCGGCTTCCATCACCTGGTGGAAAAACGGACATAGGATAAACAACGCTAAGGAGACGGTAAGAGAATTCAATTTTGCTTAAATCTGATCCGCGTTTTAAAGCTATATTCCGTAGCTGATTTTTAAAAAGTTTATTTTCGGGCAATTGACTAATAAGTTTTTGATAGAGCCAGAATTATTAAAAATAACGAAACAATCGTAAAATTAATAACGTATAGATCTATAAGATATCATTGCAAGACCATCTCACTGACGAAACAGAAAAAAATTGCCACTCATTTTCAATTACCCACCTATTTTAACTATTAGAACGCGGTTGTAAGACTTAGGTGAAAAAAAAAAAAAGGTTGTAAGACTTAGGTGACGTATCATCCCCAAAATTAATAACTTTGCTGTTCTTTTCCCGAAATATCGCGAATTAACATCAAAATGTTACATTTATACACAAAAATAGGTATATCCAAAAAGAAAACGTATAAAATAAAGCATATACAGTGAGATAGTAACTCAAACATTTCTATAAGTGAGGACGAGTATATCTGAATCGTGAACAAATTCAGAATAGATCTAGAATTGGGTCGGTTCCAACGCGAAACGACCACTAAGTAACATTGACAATGCTATTTCTGTAACTCGCTTTGGATCGGCGAACCATTACGATGGAAAGTCGATTTTTAAGATAAATTCCGGGAAAATTAAGTTGCGATTTCGTTTTCTTATTTTTTTGTTCTGGAATATAATTGTTGGATATATAAAACTGCTTAAATGTTTTCAATCTGTTAGCTCGGTTTACGTTATGTTATGTGGGCTTATTTTGTACTAGCAGTGCCCCGCGGTTTCACTCTCGTAATTCCCATTCCCGTGGGAGTACAGGAATAAAATATAGCCTATGTTACTCAGGGTAAATGTAGCTTTCTAATGGTGAAAGAATTTTTGAAACCGTTTCAGTGGTTTCGGAGCCTATACGTTAACAAACAAACAAATTTTTCCTCTTTATAATTTAGTATATTATAGACAAAAAAATAAGCAGCTGTAACCTTAGTTTAGACATTTTTTATTGCAAGTATTGCAGGCATAAACTAGCAAATTTAATCGGGCTAATAAACCAAGCAGTTACTATATTTTCTTTATTATTTTTTAATCTTTTTATATTAGTAATCCATTTTTTTTTTAACTTAGTATAAATATCAGTGTCATTATAATTTTGTCAAATAAACAGATGCTTATAAAGACAAATCGCGTAGATTTCGTTATTTTTCATCCTAACCTCATTAAAAAAATACGCGCTGAAATCCGGAAACTTTTATGGCACGATTAATCTAAAAAAAAGTAAAGTTCAAAGAATTAAAAAACAAAAGAATATATCCAAAATGAAAATCTCAATTTTATTACTGTTACTGAAACACTTCAGGAGCGCTGAGAAGTCCGATACCCGTCAACAGCGCAAAAGATAAGGGTCGTGTCACACCTCATCAATTTGCGAAACTGTTAAAAAAGCTAATTCTGCATCGAGCTTTATCGCCTCCATCTTTACTTTATAAGAACAACAGCACCGAAGTTATAATAGGGACACTTGGACGTACTCAGGACGCTTCCCCAGGGGCGAGTTTAAAAGTTTTCAGAGACAGAGGCTACAAGAATGTTTTGGTTAATAAACTTGATTTATTCAAATGTTTTGTTTCACACTCAGTATTTTACAAGGTGAATTGCTTTTAACAATGGAACAATATTATGATTATCTTTGAGTAAACTCGATAAGTAAGTTTACTGAGTAAATTAGGGTGAATAATTTATTTGAGAGACACTTTAGGTTGTTTTAGTAAGTTTGCAGACAGGTTTAGTGTAATAGAAAGTAAAAATCTTTTTGAGGTTTTGACAAATATATCTTTAATTAGCTAAACATTTGATGATAGCTGGCGTTTGGAACGTTCGGTAAAGGAAGACAATTAATGAAAATCTAATATCAATTGTCATCAATATCACAAAAATATTTTAAAAATTATAATTATATTTTAAATATAACAAAGATCAAACAAATATAAGTATAAAGCAACATTACATGTTTAAAAACATAATAGCAGTTTAAAAATTAATCATCTCAATACACCTGATAACACCCATTCGCCCACACCCTGAATACGTCCAAAGGCACGTAGTAGTAATAAATGTAGATTGAATGGGGCTAACAGAGCCGGGGACGTACTCAAATCGCTCTTAAGGGCAGTCAGTTGAACTTCTGCGCTTGACACAAGTGAAAACAGACGTATTTATTTAATTAGGTACAGCATCTGAGTTCAGCGAGAACTCATCTTAAGTTATAATAACGATCTTGATGTATTTTGTGTGTTGGAAAGTTTTGAAACGAATGCTCGGGAGTAAGATGGAGGGAATAATTGCTTTGATTATTTTAAAGTGAGTGTGCGTTGAAATTTCTTTTGTATTCATTTTAAATATGTAGGTATATTTATCCCTATGTCCCTGTAAATTTTATCTACGTTTATATACCCAAAACCTTTCAAATGGTATTGGTAGTGTTTAAACAAGCTGTGCCTCTTTAGAAAATGGCTATTCGTATAAAATCTTATTTAATCAGCACCCCGATACTTATAATGTAACATAAACGGTTCGAAAATAATAAATAAATCGAAATTGGAAAAGAACTTTTAACGGTTGGAATAAAATAACTTTTTCTAAAGCACTTTTGTTATCATTCTATAAGTCTGCTATTACGTAATAAATAAACAAACAAATACACAACATCTCCATAGAAATCTATAATGAAATCCAATGAAATTATAGTAATTATCAACAAAATATTAATTATGAGGTAAATTGTGTATTAATTGCGTTAATTAATTAGGGACTTGTTTAAGGTTTCTCTGTAATTAATCCCAATGAGTCAAATAATATCATTCATTGGACATGAAAAGCCAATTCTATACTTGGACCTGGCCTTTCATAAAGGCTCTTGTAGATTCCTCAACGAGCTATGTAGAAGGCTATAACATAATCATTCACTACATCATCTCATTATACGAGTAGTAACTGACCCCTAACTAAGCTCGAAACTTGTATCTAGGGTATCAGAAACTACGCACACACTCATTCACACACACACCCAGACCGAGACAAACATTTGTGGTTCACACAAATATTCACCCCGCACGGGAATCGAATCCACAACTTTACGGATGGCAGTCCGGCATGGTGACCACTTTGCCATCGAAGCCGTCGCGTCGGCTATGCTTCATGTTTCTTTATAAAATCTGTTTCTCTAAAATATTGAGTCATAAAAGAGAATATCAGAAGCAAAGTAATTTGATGATCAAGCGGTGTAGTTGGTAGTAATCCTGCTATGTGGTAACGGGTTCGATTCCCACTCAGGGCAAAAATTTCATTAAAAAAAATATTTTGATATACTCGTAGAAATATTATGGAAAGAGTTTTCAGATTCAAGTGTTCATTATATAGCCTACTTTTGTGTTAGACAGACTAAATACAGTTCTAATAATACATAGTAATTAATCATTTTATTGTACGAAAACGCTTGAACTATTAATAAGCTAAAATACACACAAATACAGACACGTTATGCGGTCTCTCCTCCAGATATCTTGCACCGTCTCAGATTGATTTAATTAAGTCTTGTTAATATTAATATCTGAATGTCTTATAGTTACAAATTTAATTAAACGAAGCTCCCAGTTTGCGCGCTCACTCACGATATTTGGCAATTGCTTAAAACTATGGAATTAATATTGTTAGGGATATATTTTTGTTTTGGAACTTGCAATTTGATTGATATATTATAGTAGACATTTTAAATACGAAAGCGATAAAGATTTTGTTCCTTTTTAAATAATTTCAAATATGTATTGGGACATTTGGGAATTTTTTGATACGAATGCAATTTTGGCTAAACTCAAGCAAAACTGGAATATTTTTTGTACTATAACTTTTATTATTATAACTGTTGACCAAAAAAAACCTACGATTTTTTACCTGTATGTACCTTAACCTTACATCTAAAAGTGTTATTGTGCATGGAAGGAGCCTCCGCGAGTGGCGTATATAACAAGCATGCGCCCGGCGCACCCTGGGCAATGGTCTGCGGACGGCAAGTCGGTAACGCACACTAGCCAATCCTTCCACCACGACTCAACGGCAAATAACCTGCCGTGCGTGTCCCTACACCTGCACACGTGAGGATCTTTACAAGGCCACTAGTAGTGCCATATCGGTGGCCGAGTTCTGGTCCTAAAAAAATATGAGTCGACACAGTTTTTTTTTTTTTTTTTTTTTTTTTTTTTTTCTTCTGGCGACATTGGAACATAAACATCCACAAAGTTTTGCTCTCACTTTTGTTATCGATTAATTGTAATATAAATTCATTTTAACAATAGTCTTTGTTAATATTTCAAAGTATAAACTCAGTGCAACGTTATTAAATCAAAAACTTGGAAGAACAACATTGGATTCGTAAGAAAATAACTTTTAATTATATGCTTGCTTTTGAGGTTATACTAGCGTTTGAATGCGACCGGGTGAAGTGTCATTCAGATTGACAATTGTCTGACAGTGACATTGACAGTTCACTGACCCGCTTGATCGAAAGACACAGACTATCCACCAACAAATTAAGGTCCACCACGGATGGCATATTAATTATTTTGTAAGACTTTTAATCTGCACTAAGCTCGCAATTAAAATGGCTACTGCTCTTACCTCTAAGTGTGCGGGATGTAAAAGCATTATAAAGGGAAAGGATTTACTAGCATGTGTTACGTGTTTGCTTAAATATGACTTATTTTGCGCTTCTTTGGATAAAACTCGCTTCAATGGCATGAGTAAAGAGCAAAAACGCTTATGGCAATGTCCGGAGTGTCGCAGCAAACAACCCAAAATAGATAACACCAATACTCCAATTCACTCCAGCAACCGAGTGGCAAGATCTCCCACTTCAGACGATGTTGGCTTGTCTCCAAACGAGTCACCTTTCTGCTCTAATGTAACTATGAGGTCTAAGCTACGTCCCACAACTGAAAGTCTCTCGGATGGCTTAACGCTGGAGAATATAAGAGAGGTGATAAAGAGGGAAATGATGGCAGTCGTCAGAGTGCAAGTCACCGAAGAGTTAAAAGCAATACATTCCGAAATTACCAAATATCATGATTCAATGACTTTTCTGAACTCCCAATATGAGGAGCTTAAAACTAAAGTTGAAGAAAAGACAACTATAATCTCTCAGTTGCAATCAGAGAACAAAACGTTGATATCTACGGTATCCGAGCTATCTTCCAGACTTACTACAGCTGAGCAATATTTGCGTGAAAGCAATCTAGAAGTGAATGGGATCCCTGAGCATCGTTCTGAACAGTTGGTCAACACTGTCATTCAACTAACAAAAACGGTTGGCAATCCAGTCCCCGAATCCGACATCTTAAACGTTACCCGAGTTGCCAAACTCTCCAGAGAGACCAACACGCCGAGATCCGTGGTAGTTAAACTCCGAAGCCCTCTGCAGCGTGATTCCGTCTTGGCTGCGGTGATCAAATTCAACCGCGCGAACCCGGCTGACAAACTGAGCTCCCAGCGCCTAGGCTTAGGTGGACCTCGGGTCCCTGTCTATGTTGCGGAACACCTTACTCCAACCAATAAGGCTCTGCACGCAGCTACGCGCAAAAAGGCAAAGGAGGTCAATTACAAGTTCGTGTGGGTTCGTGGTGGTCGAATCTACGTGCGCAAAGATGAATCATCACAAGCTCATATCATCCGGAACATCGAAGGCCTAAAAGTTTTATCTTAGTATTCACGTACTGCTTTAGCATTCTTTGTATAAGATAATTGTAATTTTCCCACTAAATTCGATTCTTTAGATATATACTACCAGAATGTTCGGGGTATTAGAACGAAAACTAATAATGTCTACTCTAATGTTTATCAATCAAAATACAATGTAATTGCTATGACAGAAACCTGGCTTAATCACAACGTCCACAATAATGAAATTTTTGACTCAAGATATACTGTATATCGTAGAGACCGATCGTGCACTTTTAGCTCTAAAAAGGATGGAGGCGGTGTTCTCATTGCAGTACAAAATGAAATACCGTCCATTCGCGTTAGCTCTTGGGAGTCTGACTGCGAGGACTTGTGGATTATCACTCAACATAAAACTAGGAATAACCAAATCAAAAAATTAGCAATATGTGTCGTTTACTTGCCTCCACCTCTAAGTTCAGAGTCACTCAATAAATATATTAGTAATGTTAGCAATATACTTAATTTTGTCGATGATATTATGATACTGGGAGATTTTAATTTACCTGGTTTAAAATGGTCTAAGGACGAGAATACCAACTTCATGAACCCTTGTAGTCCAAATGGTATATTGAGTCAATCATTCGCTGATTTCTTATCAACTAATGATTTGTACCAATTTAATCATGTTGCTAATTGTGATGATCGAATCCTAGATCTAGTGCTGAGCAATCTAACGCATATTAAAGTTGAGGAACCATTGAGCCTTATTTCCAAAATTGACGTTCACCATCCGGGTCTGGTGGTTACCATTCCCGTGATAACATATCACAGTTTGTCTCCATTGAAACGCACAACATTCAACTTTTTTAAGGCAAATTACGAATTGGCTGTTGGTGATTTAGTTAGCGTTGATTGGCTTGGAATGTTTATGAATTGCTTGAATGTAAACGAAATGGTAACACTTTTCAATAGTAAATTGTGGGAGGTAATCAGAAAATATGTACCTACTCGTAATTTATCCAAATACAAATTTCCGCCTTGGTTCAGTAAAGCTCTCATTTACCGCCTAGCCGAAAAAGAGAAATACAGACGCAAATTTCGTACTTACAAGAACCCCCGTGACCGATTATCCTTTGAAACCCTCCGCGATCATTGTCATAAAACCTTTGACTTATGTTATTCCCGTTACAAAAGAGGAGTGGAACAAAATTTAAGAGAGAATCCTAAGTTATTCTGGAAGTACATAAATAGCAAAAGACAAACTACTTCTTCCATTCCCTCTAGAATGTATAATGACAATGACGTTGCTGCAAATACAGGTAGTGAAATAGCTAATCTTTTCGCCCAACAGTTTTCCTCTACTTACAGTTTGAGTACCCATCATAATGCCCAAAGTTGTAACTCCAACGGCTTCTTAAATAACAACTGTATTTTAAATAATATTAGTTTTACCGAGCATGAAGTATTGCGCGCCATAAAGAAACTTGACGATCACAAAGGCGCAGGTTTGGATGGAGTACCCCCTGTTTTCGTCAAACGCTGTGGTAAGGCGTTGGCTTATCCCCTTTGCTTGATTTTCAACCACTCCTTGAAAGAGGGGTGCTTCCCCGATGATTGGAAGAGTGCAAAAATAATTCCCATACATAAAAAAGATGATGAAAATAATACTAAAAACTACCGCCCCATTGCGATTCTACCCTGCTTTTCCAAATTGTTTGAAGCTTTAGTATGTCCTATCTTATCTAAACATGTAAACTCTATCCTGTCGCCCAATCAGCACGGTTTTCGTCCGGGTCACTCTACCGTAACTAACCTTTCCACCTTTGTTTCTGATCTTTGTAGTGAACTGGACCTTGGAAGAGAAGTCGATACAATCTACACTGATTTCTCAAGCGCTTTCGATAAGGTGTCTCATAACATTCTCTTAGACAAGCTATTACACGTCGGAGTTATGGGATCACTACTTGAATGGTTTCGATCGTATTTGTCAAAGAGACTCCAGACAGTGGCTGTATGTGGATACGTCTCATATCCCTATTATGCTATGTCTGGCGTTCCACAAGGATCCCATTTAGGACCCATATTGTTCTCCATTTTTATAAATGACATAACTCTAGTGATTGGTAACTGTAAAGCTCTACTGTTTGCCGATGACTTAAAGTTTTATAAGACCATAAACTCATCAAGTGACATCGACTCAATCCAGTGTGATCTAGACAAAGTGAGAGATTGGTGTGACCGAAATATGATGGAGCTAAATTTAAAAAAATGTTACCACATGAGATTTTCTAGGAAAAAAAGACCCTTGCATGCTAGATACTGCATTAATGGCTCACAATTAGAGGTTGTCGATACCATGAAAGATCTTGGTATTACTATGGATAAGGAGCTGAGATTTAATGTACATATTGATTTAACAGTTACAAAAGCTGCTAAATTGCTCGGCTTTATAAAAAGAAATACAATAGGCTTTCACGACCCGCTCACTAGAATTGTGTTATTCAACTGTCTTGTGCGTAGTCAGCTAGAATATGGATCTGTAATATGGAACCCTCATTACTCTTCACATTCTCAACGCATTGAAGGCATTCAGCGTGCATTTACACGGCACCTAGCATTTGTATCCCCTTGCATTTCACATAGAATAAGCTACAATCAACGCCTAGCATATTTTAATATAATGAACCTGCGTGATCGTCGTAAAGTCCATGATATTATGCACCTTTATAAACTTGTAAACAACCACACTACATCTAACGGCTTCGACTGTGTTTTGGCTATTAATGTTCCCCGCACTTTTCCTCGTAAACCCTTAACCAAGATCTTCCACACTCCCACAGTACGTACTAACATCGGCTTGAACTCTCCAATGATCAGAATATGCAATGAATATAACGCAATTAATGGCGAACCTAACTGCAACGCGGACATATTTTCTGATTCTCTACCCAAATTTAAGCATAAAATAATCAACTATTTAAAAACAAAAAATAACTAAGTATAGCACTTTGTAATAATAATAATCCTTTTTTAATTATGTTATAATTTTTAATTTTTACTAAATTCTTTTTATTGTATCCAAATTTTTGTGAATGTTGTACTCGTCTATAATTGGTATGCATATCAGAACAAATTTTGTAATATTTTTATGTTAATGTGTAATATGTAATACTGTTGACGTGTCATTTGTATAAATAAATAAATAAATAAATGACACGCTAAGAAGAAGAAATACTTATTACTAAACTCGTAGGTATAACCAGTGCGTGCATAAAACACGTGCCGAAAAGCCAATATTTCTTTATTGTTTACTAAAACCAGCTTATAAATATGTTTACTTGGATTATGAGGTAAAGTTTGTGTTATTTAAGCTGTGTTTAGTTTCATGGTGAAGTAAGTTATAGACGTATTAAGATATGAACTTCTCGTATTTAAAATTCGTTAATAGAAATGTATTTTTAAACGTTGCGGGAAAGCTAATCAATCACGAGTTCATAATGTAGATAGTAGCGTCCTTTCCGACTTCGCACGGGACAAAATTTTACAGAAAAAATGACAGGATGGTATATTTATTTTATATATATTTTTAAACTAATAACGACATTTTGAGTCCTACAAATTTTGCTCATTATTAAGTTCCTGAGTGCATTTTAGTCATATGACGTCTTGACGACCTCGATGGCAGAGTGGTCACCATGCCGGACTGCCATCCGTAAGGTTGCGGGTTCGATTCCCATGCGGGGTGAATATTTGTGTCAACCACAAATGTTTGTCTCGGTCTGGGTGTGTGTGTGAATGAGTCTGTGCGTAGTTTCTGATACCCTAGATACAAGCTCCAAGCTTAGTTAGGGGTCAGTTACTATATTGAGATGATGATGTAGTGAATGATTATATATAAATGACTTGAATTGAATAAATTTGCTTTTGTTAAAAAAAACAATTTACAAAATCAATAACATTCCCTAAATTTACATAAAACCCTTACACTTGTACTGACAATAAAATAAATTAGCCATTACTCACTGTAATGGTCTCTTTTATAAAACGATTGTGTTTCTTTACCCTTAATGATACAATTTGTAATACAAAATGTAAACTAATAAACATACTAAAAGCATTTGACAGTCATTTGTCCAGATTGACATGTTACAATAATATTACGAGTGAAAAGACTTTGGGAATGATTTGTTATTTGTTTACTATAAAGTGGTAAACAAGGACAAATTGGTTTATAAGTCAGTGGTATTAAATTGTAACGTTATACGTATATCAACAAGTTATGGGCTTATGTGATCAGTGAAATCCTAAAGGTGCTGATAGACTTGAGCATTCGCGAGTAACAAAACGAGTATTCACCGTTTTTATATTTTGCCGAACTGAACAACGAGCCGAACCGAACATAGAGCCAATCATTGCTACGAACATTTACACGAGCATTCTAGAGAATGCTCTAGTCTATACTCGTCAAAAAATATTCTTCACGAAAATTTTAGACTTGGATATCAGGCGGGGCGCGGAACAATGACCGAAGCTTGGCTCAGCAAAAAGCTTGCAAGAATGTTCGCTAGAATGCTCGCTAAAATGTTCTGGTGAACATTTTGGCGCGATTGCTCATTACACTGAATGTTCAAGTCTATCAGCACCTTAAGGCAACAAGTAGAGTATTTTTCTTTTTTTACTTTAACAAAACATTCCAATTTTATTTAAAAGACTTAATTAATGTAATAATGAGCTGTGACTCGAAGTTTAACCCGATATTTAGACCTTTGACTACTCAGTTTTCCACACCAAAAATGGAAAAAAAAAATACTTAAATTTTAATTAAATAATTTATTTAACAGTTATCAACCGACGGCAACACGACGACCTCGACAGTGTCCCTACAGTTGATCAAGTCTGATGCCGGAGCGAAGCTGGCCTGCAGAGCGTCCAACCCTCAAATGCCGTCAGTATCAGCGCTGGAAGACGACTGGACTTTGGATATACAATGTGAGAAACAATTCTATGAGTCTTTATTGTAAATTGAAATTGAAATGAACATTAAATTTAAATATATTTTTCTGTCAATTGTACTTTCGAGACCAAATACCTATAAGCTACTGAAAATGTTGGATCAGCTTTATGGCAGCCAAGGCTGAGTTTAGTCTCACACCGACGTCACGCGCACCATCAGCGCTGATGGCCTAGGAACCGGTAGTTCTAGGAACCGTGCGCGCTGATAGCTACGCGTCATTCGAAAACGGCTAACAGAAGTTCTTATATCTCGGCCATCAGCGCTGACAGTGCGCGTGCCGTCACGCGTCGGCCTGAGTCTAAAACCAGCCTTAATATCTATGGAAACAACAGCCCCTTCTGTAACCACCCGAAAATCTCCGATATTACAACTATTTTATAATGTTTCAGACACTTTGATTGATAGAGATTGATTTATAGTTAAAGGTGACCATTGACGATTCAGTCGAACTGATCAGTCTAGACATAAAACTGAGGCGTCACTCCAAAAGTTTTAGGCCAACTATATATCCCTACTGGAATTTGGAATCGCTCCGGTGATGACGACCATTTGAATGGACGCCAGTTCAACTGATCAGTTAAAATTACTCGTCAATGTCCACCTTAACAGTTATTAAAATTGGATAGTAATTTATCATTCCTTCAATGACGTAATGAATTGTCCACAGATGTCCCAGAAACAACAGTTCGTTTGGGCACCAATCTGGACCCGAAGAACATTCGAGAAGGATCTGACGTGTACTTCGATTGCATCATCAAGGCACATCCTTACGTCTACAAAGTCGAATGGAGACATAATGTAAGTAAATAATATCAGTTCTTACATAAAGACTAAGGACCTGTTCCACGACCTTCAAGTAAAGTTACTCATCAAGTAAAGTTAGTTTTGTCTCATTCTTACTTTATGTCTGAGAAAGACAAAATATGAGAGTAGTTACTCGGAACGTTACTTGAAGATGATGAAATAGGCCCTAACTCAAAGATCAATCAGCATTTATTAAATTGTTAGTTAAGACGACTTAAGTGGTTCAGTCGGTAGAGACTCTGCCTGCTATGTTAAAGGTAACGGGTTCGATTCCCGCTAAAGACAAACATTTACGGTAACACTAGACCGGGTTAAAGACAAAATTAGACACGGATTTTTATAAGATAACCCTTTGTTTATTTGTATTGTATGTATATTTCCCATTTTTTTTATTTTATGGGGTTAATGGTTCCCTAAAAATGCGTTAAAATCGATCCATTCCGAACTGCTCTGGCACTCCAACATCATTTTTAATTATTCTATTTCAAGGGTTTATATTTCAAAATACACTTCATGAATTTAAACAGTTCATTTAATAAAACGATTACGTATAATTTTATTTACCCCACAGCTCTTGCCAATATAGGTTAATCCCGCGGCTCGACCTATTTCTACCATAAAACACAAAGTAACTTAAGTTGTATTTAATAATGAGATCGGAAGCGAACGTTAATAGCAATGTTCTTTAAGACTTTGTAATTAAAGAGGGATTTAATTAATAATTAATAATATTTATAGAGCCTAAATATTGAGTGAAGTATCGGTCTGTTAGATTCCATTAAAGAAGGCCATTTCTGTGACTGATTATATTAGTATAGTGAGGAGGATAAAGTATAATTTCAAAGCTATACCTATAGCGTGTTTGTGATCTGAAACGTTTCCATGCTTGCTATTATTCAAAGACAACAAGTGCTGGACAAGGAGTACTGTATTCTGATACAGCACCCCGTGAATCCCGGAAATTTAAACCAGGATTGTTAGGTTGGCAGCCAGGTGCACATAACCACCTAGGAGTCCGTTATAATCGATATAATTTGATTTATTAAAAAGATAGAATAAAGATAATCTAAAAATACTCTTAAACCAATTTTCCTACAAAAATGTACCAACTTCAACTTTCTTTCACAGGGCAAAACCCTCCTCCACAACGTAGGCCAGGGCATCATCATCAGCAACCAGTCCTTAGTACTTCAGGGTGTGGGCAGAAAGACGGCTGGCAACTACACATGTGTGGGCTTCAACGCTGAGGGCGACGGGGAAAGCAAGCCGTTCTCTTTGGATGTTCTATGTGAGTGATCGTTGTTCTACAACCTGTAATAGAGTGATTTATCGTGAAAAGAAATTATTTTACTTTTATTGGTCATTTCTCCAAAGCTGGCGCGAGCAACACATAGACATTTTACACACGTATAGTGTCTGTGAATGTCACTCAAAGTGATGTCGCACGTTACAGTCATCATGACAAGTCATTCCGTCCCTCTCGCGCGCGGTCAAGCTTTTGACTATAAACGGTACAGTGTAATGTTTGGTTTTGGAACTTAAAAATACAGCGTGATTTAATTCCATCCAATCAACTTCAAAACTGGTTATTCTCTATTCGTATAAAACAAATAATTTATTTTGAAACATACTGTATAAGAAAATTGCATTAGTGTAAGATTTTGATGGCGCCAGGTCTGGAGATATTAATAATTTGAATAATAGTGTAAGTAATAGTTATTCCTGCTTATTACACATATTTTTGTGTGTAATAAGCGGATGTGTGTTTTCGTCTCTGTGTTTTCGATTATATCATTAATTTTGCTTTCATTATAGGAAAGTATTTTTGGAAAAGTATCCCAACATGAATAAACAGGTCGAAAAATAGGTGTAATATTATAAATCTTAGGTGTATTTTTAGGTACTTAATGTAGGCACTAGAAAAGGTTAATGTATGTAGTATCTGATTACTTTAATATTTATTAACCTTCAACCTTGTTCTTGCCAAAGATAAAAGTGGCTTCAGAAATATAATCAGAAAATAGAAATAGATATAATCTAATTGTATAACAACGGTCTCGCTTTTCTAGATTTTCCTACTGAATGAAAATAACCTTGAACTTTGCTAGGAGTTAAAATAAAACGGTATAAATGAGACCTTTCTTTGGAACTAATAAAAGATGCAAACGAGTATATTTTTGGTAAATGTTCTTTAGGTTTAGGCATAATAATATTATCGTGATAACTATCTTCTATCAATATAAAATATCATATGGTTTTAAGGCGATTTTATATTTATTTAAATACCATTGCTACATCTGGAATTCCTTCCTATGAAGGATGTCAGCCATCTTTAAGCCTTAATGAAGCCATCTTTAAGTAATCGCAGAACATAAAAAAACGATGAATTTCAACGATTTTTCATTCCATTTTAGCCTTTCTTTTAACTCCCTTAAAATATTATTCTAGTAACAAAGTTATTAACTTCCAGACGCGCCAACATGCCGGACCTCTCAGCAGCGCGTCCACGGAGTAGCGAAACAGGAACGTGCCCACATCACGTGCCATGTCGACGCCAACCCACCAGAAGTCATTGTAAGCAACACATTGCACACTTGTATTGAACGAGTTATTGAATTTGCTTTAAAACGTTTTAAGTTTATTTTTTATTTTCATTTATTTATTACAAAACAAAATCCACAGACCTTAACCTATATATAACCTTAAAATATAACTTATTCTAAATTTTAAGTCCAATTACGGATTTAAACTAATTACGGATTTACTTATTTGGAATCCTTTTCTAAATCTTGATGTTTTGGTTTTAGGAATCTGTATACTTTTTATTTCTTCATTTATTTATCACTAGCTGTGCCCCGTGGTTTCGCCTGCGTAGTCCCGATCCCGGAATTTTAGGATAAAACATAGCCTATGTCCTTTCCCGGACCATAAACCACCCCTGTACGAAATTTCAAGTCAATCGGTTCAGTAGTTTAGCCGTGAAAAGGTAACTGACAGACAGACAGACAGTTACTTTCGCATTTATAATATTAGTAAGAATCCTTTTTCAAAAAATCTGTATTCTTGTTGTATACTTTTTATATTTTCTATTATTAATCATTTGGGTTATCCTTTATCTATAGTACAAGTTTTGTACTAGATCATAATAACATGCCATGTCGACGCCAACCCACCAGAAGTCACTTTATTGAGCGAGTTATTGAAGTTGATTTAAAACGTTTTAAGTTTATTTGGAATTCTTTTCTAAATCTGGATGTTTTGGTCTTTGGAAATCTGTATTCATATATTTCTAAACGATTATTTATTATAGTAACTTGCATACAGGTTACTTAAGTTAAAAACTAAATCTGTGAATAATGGTGCCCTAATTACATGCATGTCCACGCCGAGAAGTCTTTGGTCTTAAGAAAGCTGTATTGTTGTTGCATTATTTTTATATTGTCATTTATTTATTAGAATCTTGTATATTAACTACAAGTTTTGTTTAGTTTTAAAATATATCTGTAAATATGGTGCCCGTATTGTAAGTTATGGCGACGCCAACAAGAAGTGGCTGTAAGCAACATATTGCACTGGTATTGAATCACGAAGATTTTAGAACAACACTTCTTATATTGAGTTATTGAAGTTGCTGCAGAACGTTCTTAGTTTGTTTCGTTGTTATTTTAAGAGTCTTCTCAACAACCCTTTTAAATCTGAAGGTTTTTGTTCTTAGAAGCTCTATTTGAGACCGTTTTTTATATATTTTATTCTTAAGTTCATGTATTTATCTAGACACTGTAGTACAAATCTCACACAAATCTTTGCTTGAATTTAAAATTATTTCCTCGAAGAATCGATTAGGCTTGTACTCTCGGTCATGAATAATACAATAAGGATATAATAGAGCTCCGTTTTTCCTTACTATTGTTTTTATCTTTACTATCATTTTTACTATATTTTATTTGAATTCATTTTCATCTCAGCTTGATCTCAATTAAAAGTCCACTTCAATAAAGATCAAAATTAACACAGGCATCGACTTCCACTACAACTGATCTCACGGTGCATTCAACGACTCCCCATTTAACTGAACCATCATAACTCCATTTATAATACCTTTTGTTCACGCTTGGGAAAGACATTACCGTCTGCCACCGAGAATCGAAGGAGATATCCCGGTGGTTATGTAGGACTCTGAGGCATATCCATTAAAACCCCAGCGACTTCCCACATTAGGGTGCTGCAGTCTATTTATATACCTATACCAGCTCAACTACTTTAATTCTCTTCATAATTTTTCCTATACAGTTCCGATGGACATTCAACAACACAGCGAACAGCAACGAAGTCAGTGATAACTACGTGTCCCGTGCTGGGACCAGCTCGACAGTCACATACACTCCTCATACCGAGATGGACTATGGGACTCTGCTGTGCTGGGCCCATAACAGGATAGGGAAGCAACGAGTGCCTTGTGTTTATCATATTATTGCTGCTGGTAAGTGACGGTTTCTTATTAAGTATTTTTAACCCCCGACGCAAAAAGAGGGGTGTTATAAGTTTGACGTGTCTGTGTGTGTGTATCTATCTGTGGCATCATAGCTCCCGAACGGATGAACCGATTTCAATTTAGTTTTTTTTTGTATTAAAGGGAACTTACGTGCGAGTGTTCTTAGACATGTTTAATGAAAATCGGTTGACCCGTTTACAAGTTATGGGGGTTTGAAAGTAATTGTGCTGGGGGTTTTTTAAATTTTTAATTTTATTATATGATTAACGGGATACTTACTATGTATATTATTTATTTCGAGTCTCCGATATTTGGTCATGGTGAATATCACGTTAATCATAATAATTTAATAACCATGATAACTGTAAAATGTACATTCTTATTTTGTTGTGGCTCTTTGTTTGAAATTGATTTTTAGTTCTTTGTATCATAGATAAAATGGTGGCAACACATTAACGACGAGAAAGCACATAAAATATTTATTCGCAAGGGTAAATTTGGGCTCAAACTGAATAAAAAATTTTGGATCTCCAAACCTAGCCAATAGAACAAAAAGTGTCTACTATTTTCGAAATTCGAAATTGCTGACCTGCCGTCACGTTAAAGATACGAAGACAAACCATAAATAATGACTCTATCTAGAGGTTTGAAGCAGTGATAGCTAAACAACTTTCAGTCAGCAGTTTCAAATTTCATTATACATTTTGTTTCTTTTTGAAACAGGTCGCCCAGATCAAGTCCACAATTGCACAGTAGTGAATGCGTCACTGACGTCATTCGGTGTCAGATGTTCCGAAGGCTTTAACGGAGGAATGCCCCAATCATTCCTTCTAGAAGTACGAGAAATAGTCACTCAGGTAACTTAATATTTCAACTTGTAACATCAAAAGGAGCAAGATGTATATTCTCTAAGAAAATGTTATTTAAATATGATTCAATTTCAGCTCTTATTCAAAAATAAATTAATTTAGACAAAACAAGTAATTTCCAGTTTCTTAGACGAGTTTAAATAAAATGAATATTGTAGAAATTTGATACCCTAAAGCCTAAAACAAGAACGAGTGATTGAAATTAAGTTTTATTTCAATTAGTTTAAGATTCAATTTAAATCTCTGGCAGTGACAGCTTTGGTGTCTAATTCTGAAAGGATCCTTATCTTTTAAAACAATCGGAAATTAATATAAGAAAAATATTAAAAAGTCTTCATAACTTGCACTTTAGCAAGTTATTTATTTTCAATTTTAATATTTCATAGACTTGATTCTCGTTTAATCTCATACTTAATTTGTCAAATGAAATTGAACTTAATGAAACTTATTTAATAAGTCCATTTGCAATTTCAAAGAATTATTTTGGATCAAAGTCACTCATGTCATTGTTCCAAAACTAAATTCATCATTTTTTCTTCCATAGGAGATAGTAGCGAATGTATCAAGCGCTATACCGCGCTTTACAGCGGTGGGTTTAGCGCCAGGCAGAACGTATGCAGCCGCTGTATTAGCTTACAATGCGAAAGGGAGGGGGGATCCTTTTCCTCTGCGAGCGAGCACGCTGAGGCCACCAGAGAAACATCATGTGCATGACAAGAGTTTAGGTAAGCAGCAAGTTAAGCCTGCGAATGGCTGCCTATCTACTAAAGGGAAGTGAGGCGGTGGCGCGGATGAACTGAGAAAAAATTACCTATAGGTTTGCATATCTAGAGTGGATACTTTATGCAATCTTAGCGGCCAACCTTTGTGAGTTTATCTGCTATGCAGCCTTAACTTCGCTTCAATGGATAGACAACCTAATTTAATAATAAGTTGATTGGGACTTACTATTAACCAATCTGTTTCTCCCAAACAGATCTACCTCGTACAGCCTTCCAAATGTCAGGTGCCATGTCAGCTGCTGTAGGAGGAGGTGGTGTACTGATGGTAGTTCTGGTACTCTTCATGATAGCAGTACGGCAGCGTTGTGCTAAACGCAAGCCAAGGTCTGCGCCTCCACCGTCCTCGCAGCCAGCGTCTCCCGACAAGCTGAGAGAGAAGGATGACAGTGAAAGTGATGATAGAAACCCCGATATTATACCTTCGGATACTGATCAGATGCAGGTATGGAACTAAAATACATGTAACAGCTCAAAGCTATACTTGCATGCAAAGTTTTCAAATCTATCGGGATTTAGGGTGACACGCCAAAACTTAGCAATATTGTTGCCAAGGTTGCTGTGGACAATATTGAATATATTTTATTCTGTGTGTGTTGTGTTGTTTACCATGTTTTCACACAATTCACGATACATCTAAATTAACCTACCAGCTTGACTGTACTGGATCACCTAAAAGGGTTTTCTAAATGCTAGATTGCCCTTGATAGCAGCCCTAGAACGTTGGCACACTTAAATAAGACTTAAACTTGTCTACAATTAGACCTCCCAAATTGCGATATCATTAGTTAACAAGATGTACCGAAGATGTTAGTTTGGCAAAACTAACCCTGTATCTCGTCCCCAGATGGACTACTACAGACATCAGCAGGTGTCGACGATCTCCCCCCCGCTGGGCGTGCGGGGGCGGGGCAGCGTGGCGGGGGTGCGCGGGGGGCTGCCCGGGTACTGCCCCCTGCGCACCGCGCCGCCGCCTGCGCATCCCATGCATGATCCTACTGTGAGTATGGTGCATATATTTTGGAGGTTTTTTTTTCTCTGAAGGTGGGTGAAGCGCTGTTTTCCTAGATAGGTTAAAATAACCTGTGTTAAGGATAAACAGTTCCGATCCCTTTACAGTTGGGCATATTTTGTACAAATTCCACAAAATTTCCTTATATGTATTTTTGTCAATCCCTATTGTCCCACTAATTGTCCCAGGTCTCCCTCAAACATTCTCAATGTAGATGTATTATAATTACTATACATACATATTTTAACCTATATTTATCTAAAGTTTATGGTTTACTTGTCATTTAGCTCTTTACGAGAACTGTAAGGGATGTTTAATGTAAACAATTTAACCTGAATATTTTTTTTTATTTTTTAAATTATTTTAATATAAAATATTTTCTTCTTCCGAATCTTTATCCCATTACTAATTAGGTCAGTTTTTTCAGGCCCAATTTTTTTTGTATCCATTTACTATGACAACCTGTGTAGTCTAGTCATAGTCTGTTAAAAAGTTAAAATAAAAACAAAGTTAGCAAGTAATTAAAGAAAAACAATTCATCATTTCAAAAAGGCACTTAAGTTAATTTTATTTTTCTATGGGATGTTTTGTCCTGATACAAATAAATAATTAAAATTAAAAGAAAATTAACCCAAACGTCTAGAATCAGACAAAAGTTCTTTCAAGTTTCGTTAATTAACTTTGTTATCATAACGTTACAAACAAACATTCACAACTTGGCTCTAAAAATAAGTTTTTTCTACTAACCACTATTCTATATTATCTTTTTGCAACGAAACACTACAAAACTGCTATTTCATTTAATGAGCAACTAGAGTAATGGAAAACACTTCTGTTAATTTCCATTGTAATATGCTCTGTTAAATACAACTTTTTCTGTATACAATTTGAACTCTATCACTTTGTGTTATGATCGTTATTTGCTTATCCATTTTATTGTGAGTTACAATCTTTTGTTTTTCCCTTCATCATAATGGAACATATTTTTTCTTTATTAATATGTTTAATACAGAATTGTGATAATATTTTTTTCGTTTCTTTGAGCTTTATCGAAGTTGAAAAGCGGTAATCGATTTTCGCATTGTTTTCTTCGGTAATATTATTTGTTAATGATTCTTTTGTCGAAGGTTAGCTAAATTAATTATTGGAATTGGAATTTGTATTTCTTCAAACTTTAGATTTTAGATTAGATCTTTTGTTTTAGATTTATAATTTGTGTTTAGAAAAACTACGTTACTAAGATTTCTACTTGAAATAATTCTATTTTCTAAATTAAACTTAGAATACTTAAAACTTTTACTTTATTGCAATATATTCTGCTAAATTCAACACATATCTCGGAAATAATGTTCATTTCATAAAAAAAAATAACTTATGATTGACCGAAAATAGTAAAACAAGCAATCAAACACATTTGGTACACCAGAAAATCCTGTGTCGCTCCAAGCGATTTCCTCCAGAGATTTAATATTCAAGTACCTTTCATATTAGTTTATTAGTGGTTAGTGGTGGTGGTCTTCTTCCGTCCCTGATCGGTTTAAAAAAGATAAAATTTAAAATTAAAAAACTTGGTGTAACTGTCTTACTTCTTTAACAGAACGGCACATCAGGCATTCCGCCGCCCGCGCGATTCGCGAGCGGTTCGTGCACACTACCGCGCGGCGCGAGCGCGGCTTGCGGGATTCCCCTACAACAACTACGCACGCTCCCGCGGCCATTGCCTGCGCCCGCGCCGACGCCACGCCTCCCCCCGCGTGACACGCCGCTCTGACAGACTACACAGCTATAGGACATGTAAATATTGACTGCTCAATTTTATTTATGAGTGTCGTTTTAGTGCCGGTTTTAAGTATTGTGTAAACTACATTTAAACATTTGTGTAACTACAATTTAAAAAAAATTTTGTGTAAACTACATTTAAACATTGGTTTTGTGTAAATTTTGTGTAACCTTTTTTAAACTTTTAAAATTGTTTTTGTGTAAAAACCTTTTGTGTTTGTGTAATTTTTTGAACAAGTGAAGTGTAAACCAATCAAGTGAAAGTGTAATCAATATCGGATTAATAAAAGACGCAATACTGTAACCATTATACAGAGGAATAATGTCAAGACAATTTATCGAACGATAAGTGTAACTCAATAATTATTTGTAACCGTTCATTGGTAAGTAAACAAAGAAATGAATTTTAATTATAATGCTTAACAGGGATATAATGTTAGTTGATTTTAAGTTTATATTGTTGTGTATTTGTTAAATAAAAATAAGTTATGGTATATGACACCAGTAAGTAATGAACATTAATTAAATAAATGGTTTTAAATTTTCGCGAACGAAATTATGTGGGTAGTGTTTTCTTATGAACGAAGCCCATGTAATTGATCATCTGATATTTGTATGAAAGTTGTATAGATTTCAAGACAAGTTTGTGTGAAAGAAAATTGTTAAAAATGCACGAAAAAGCACCTAAAGCCAGCGCAGGTCGCTAGTAATAAATAAAAAACGCGCCACTTAATTAAAATTTTAATGTTTTTTTTTTTAAGTAAAAGTACTTAAAATCGGCAGTTCTAGTTGATATTCCGTTAAAAGTAGTTAGGATTAAACAAAATTCCGTTAAGTTTATAATGTAAAGTTTGTAAATAGTTGCTGATCTTATCGTAGTTACAATTTGATAATTATCAAATAAATAGTTCCCGTAATATTCTAGAACCTGCGCAGAAACATTATTAGTTCTAGTAAAAGTAAAGAGACGGTATTTGTTTCTGCACAGTTTCCGCCATCTTGTTCTAGAAATTGCCGCGAACTTTATCTTATAAATATTGTTATTTAAATTCAGAATCTCTTTCATTTAAATTTTATTTTGAACGGTTGTGAGAATCAAATGTTTGTAAGAACACGTTTGTGTATAAATATGATAAAGAATTCAATTTAAAAAGTTATACTATACCTATTTATACCTAATATGAGTCACAGAATAATGTATCTTCTTATTGTAATATTAGACGAGGAATTTTGGTCTTACAGTATTACAAAACTAACTACTCCAAAAAACAAAATGTTATGAAAATCAATTATAAACGACTTTTTATTTAAACTAAGTGGTAAGTGTCAAATTGACATGAACATTTAAGATGTCAAATGATTGTCACTTTGAACTGTCACTAGATCACCAAATCGCGCTCTTGTATTGATTCTATCCCAGGGGCGAGCTGTGTACAAGTATTTGTTGTTTTCCAAACAGAGCTCGGGTTTGACATCACTAAAACGCAATCGTGGTGAATATACTTTTTCTCACTGCCACTAAGATAGTGACTTCATTACAGAGATGTGACTTCAAATGACATTGACACTTCGTTATGTCATACCACTTTCGGAATGTACTGCCAAAGTATAAGTGTAATTTTAATACAAGTCAAATAATATTGTACGACCAAAATTTACTTTAATAAATATTTACAATACCTATGCTGTAATTATAACCCGACGAGTTAAATAGTTTAGATAAACATAATCACGAACATGTGATAGTAATGTTAATATACGTTTAATTCAGTGGATTGATTTATTTGTTGTTTTATTAAATTGATAAAAAAATGAGAAAATGAAATGACCCTTATTTTAAATGTATTAAAGCTCAAAATAATTCAACTGGCTAAACTTTTACATCTATTGAAGTAAATTACTCGTATAATAGTTCAAGGTTTCGTGAAAACTATTTCTTGAAATCGTTACTCGAGTAGTTTAGTCTAGATATACATCAAAATGCGGGCCTTAGAATAATTAAATGTCTGATTTTAGTTCACACTATTAAATACTATGCTTACACTGGAAAATTAATCAAGAATATAACAAATATTGAACTTAAAAATTAAATAAATATTATCAATTTAATAAAATAACAATTAAATCATCAATATTGTCCATTTAAGGTGAAGTTTTGTATATACAAATAACGATGTAAATATGTTTTGTATTATATAACAACTGTAATCCTATTCGTGTCTTAAAGATGTTATATCCCCTTTTATATTTTAATATTTTTGTTGGGACATGGTAAATATTATTTTGTTCAAACTCATAAAAAATGTATTTGTAAAAACAATGATGGACAGAACAACAATCATTGTTAAAATAATTAAAAACAATTTGACAGATGTCATTATGACAAGTCACATAAATGTGAAATAGAATGCATTTTTGAATAGTACATTTTTATTTAAATTTTTTTTTAAGGTCATATTAATCTACATTTTCTTTCTTTTTTAAATTTAAATTTTCATTTGTCCTATACATTTAACGGATAAAATGATTAAACACCATCTCCCAATAGAAATACTAAGTGACAAATTGATCTTGTGACTTTGTTACGTCACTGGCTTATTAATTCAGCTCTTTGCGGCTCAACAATAATTTGTCAAATATTGTTTGAAAATGACAGATGACAAGCGTTTCATTCAAACTGTAAAGTAAGGAATAATTGTTTGGTTATACAAAACGTTGTAATTAAACAAACTTAAATTTTGTTGTTATATTTTTTGACAGATTGTTATATGTCAAAATGACAGTTGAAGATGTCAATGTCAAAAATTATAGATTAGAAAACTATTACTTTCGTTTTTAATAAAAAATGGCATGTTTATGAATTCGTATGATATATTAAGCGTATAATTTGAAAATTGTTAATGTTATTTAGTTATATTAACACTTGTATTTATTTACAAAACTCATTGAGACAATCTTGTAGAAACTTGCATATCTGTAATTTGTAAAGTATGGTTGATTTTCTGTACATTTTTTTTAATAATAAATTATGAAAGTTAGGCTATAAATTATTTAATAAATATTTGCTTTGTAAAAGGCCAGTGACACGACAAACTTATAAGATACCAAAATTATTACAATACACGGGAATCATCGAATGAATTGGTTATATGAGTACGTAAATTATATAATAGCGAATTTTTGTTACATATTTATATAATAATAATGCATTTTTATTTATAATTTATTGGATATAAGATATCCTATTGTTTTCCTAGATAATAATTTTACATAAACATAATTTAAAATTAAATAATTATATTGTTTTGTTAGTAAATTAAAATAGTTTGTGGTTTTTGATTAATATTGTAAATAGTTTAATAAAAAAATCTTTTTAACTGTCAGTCGGAATGTTTTCAATAAAGTATTGGAAAGTGAAAATAAATGGAAATTTTTGCGAACGTTTATTTTTTATGTTTTATTTATTCTGTTATACTACCCTTACATAAACATAAAGCACGAATTCTCAGAAAATTCGAATCAATTCGACAGAGGGCAGGAAATAGGAATACAAAGGGCAGGAAATGGTTTTTACAAAAAACATATTATGAAAAATAAAATACATATAGTATTTTGTTATAATGTAAATAATTAAAATAACTTTAAAGAGAATGGAATATCATATTATGTTGATTTTTCAAGAAGAATCCATGAATACAGATGTCAGTCTTTTGTAAAACTATTTAAAAGAAAATATCATTTTGTTTTACAAAAGCCAAAAGCCTAAAAATAGGAATCAAAGTAATATCATAATTTAATAATATAACGTAATCTTAATAA
This sequence comes from Timandra comae, assembly GCA_958496195.1. Classification (NCBI taxonomy): domain Eukaryota; kingdom Metazoa; phylum Arthropoda; class Insecta; order Lepidoptera; family Geometridae; genus Timandra; species Timandra comae. The sequence continues at coordinate 8,579,609 of OY292370.1, forward strand.
AAATAAAACAAATTGCTTATAAGCTACCGTAGCACGACTACGGTGTTCTAGATTTCGTAGCACGCCTACGTGGCTACAGTTTAATATAGCTTGCCTACGTCGCTACAAGTTATCGTAGTATGCCTAAAAAGCTTAAAATGCAGCCTATAATTAGTCATAATTTTCATTAATTAGATAATTAATAGAGTTAAATGAAACTGTACACTTTGGCACTACTGGTAGTGTCACAATACTATTTCCCGTGGCACGACTGGGCTAGTTTTTTTAAATAATCTCATTTATTAATTAAGAAACTATACTCTATTGGCATAAAAGTGTCACATACGTTATTGAACATCACATAAAAAAATATCACACTCTCATTGTTGAGTAACAATGAAAGAACGGCTGTGGTAATATGTAACACCCATCACAGTTTCAAAGCGTTTCAAAAAAACTCGTTCCAAAAAAACGTTTAAAAAAAAATTTGTACAAAGGCTAAGTACAAAAACGAAGTGATATTTCGTGTAAAATGTAAAACTATGCAAAATTCAACGTTCCGCTACATTTTAACATCTTTTGAATTTTCCCTTGTAGTCATTTGACCCGCTTTTAGATCATTAGTTGTTTTAAATTTATAAATATTTAAAGTAAGAAAAAAAGTAAAGTAAAAATTTACGTTGTTCTTTTTTATTTTATTTCAAAGTGTAAAGAAGTAAAGTTAGATTTAATAATAAAAGTTATATCTGAAAATGAAGGTATTAAATTTTCAAGTCGTTTATTATACACAATATTTATCTAACTATACAGAAAAAATATTATTTGATTCAAAAAATTAAATAGACAACATAGTCCTAGTCACTATAGTCCTATAGTCACTTACTAGTTAAAATCCTACACAATCTCAAATCACAAAAAGAAATCAGTTTATGTCAAATAATTACAAATACATTACCCTAAACTAAAAACCTCAAACAGTATTATGATATATAAACATAAAAACTCATATTCACAAACTACTCGTAATTCACACCACTCACCCAGTATGAGTCATAAACACAACACTAAATTCAGTACCGAAAACAAAAATATTGAAACGATTTAAACTCAAAAACTGTTCTTTGAAATTATTCAAAATATCCCAGAGCGAATTGCTCAAGTATTCAATACAGCGCCGTGGTCACAATTTACAGTTTGTGCAAAGTACCCCACTGTTTGACTCCCGTTAATGTGGTCGAGTTAGATGGTACTATTAATTATTTGGATATTTATTACATATTTCAAAAACATATATATCAAAGTGTTAATATTCTTGACAAAAAAAGGAACAGCACGTAAAAGGATTTTTTATTGAAAACAAAAAACATGACATAATGATATATAATAATTTTCTGTATCTTTTACAATAGTGTAGTGGTATTAATAAGGTGTTACATAAATAATAACTATTTATTCATGAGATTGTTTCTTGTGTTTGTATAATCAAACGGCTGATATATTTTAAATTAAATTTGGAAAATCGAGTGGAATAAAATGTAAGGTATCCTGGCAAAAGGACATTAATTATATAGAAACAGAAACTTTACCTGCATCTAAAAATTTTATTTGGAATATAAAAAATAATCACAAGATCAAACAGATATAAAGTTAATTAATTAGCTAAGTAAAAATGAAAACCATCCTCGTATGCATTACAAAAACACCTCCATTATTACAAAATCCAATCAACACGACACATCTCATTAAGTTAACCAAAAAAAGTAAACATAGCATCGAATGTGCGGTCGTTAACGCGAGTGCCGGTGGCCGCGAGAGGGTGTCAGCGTTTACAACAGGGCTACATTGCGAGTGCTTTCAGCAATTTGCATTTATTTACCTCTTAGGTAAGTAAGGTACCTTCGAAACAAAAGGCTTTAACGGAAGTTTTTTGTGTACACAGCAGTGGTTCTTACGAATCGTAAATTTTATTTTGTTTATCTTTTTTTTTGGTAACAAGATAAGGATTGTAACAACTCTGAATTTTATTGTTTGTTTGACGTGCCAAATACTAAAGAAACCTTCCTTTAGGTTTTGTTAATGAAATCTCATATTTTTTTAAGGTTGAAAATGGAAGTGTATTTTCTTACTTTTTATTAAAAAAAGTCATTATTAATTCATGTTTCAATCATAAACACAGACATTGAAAGTGTATTTTATTACTTTTGATTTAAAAAGTCATGTATTAATTATCAATACACACACAAATAAACAGTAACGTGTTTAAGTGTGTGTGTTCTATTAGACATAAGTATGCAAAGCACAATAGAGCAGTAATCATTTACAAGTGAGATCACGTTGTGCAGCTAGTAATAAAATGAATCATGAAATATCTGTATACCAGTATAATGAATCTGAATTTGTTAAATTGAACGCTCTTATCTCAAAAACTACTGGTTCAAATTGAAAAAAAAATATCGTACTCCAACTTATAGGAATGGAGCAAGCACAGTTCTTTTATGTTTTGTAATCATTCATTAATCTGTGATGTATAGTATGATATTTGATGTTAATAATGTAGGTAGATTTAAGATTGAATAATAAGAGCTAACATTTGTGAATTGTCGGTAGGTCAGTCTGCGAATATACTTTGAACTAACTAGACGTTGTTGTTATTTAGTATCCCTATTCGGCAGGCTAGGAATCCTAGGCACATATTTCTCATAATCATCAATAAACACACAAATAAACAGTAATGTGTTTTTAAATGCGTGTGCTCTATTAGACATAAGTATGCAAAGCACAAAAGAGCAGTAATCATTTACAAGTGAGATCACGTTGTGCAGCTAGTAATAAAATGAATCATGAAATATCTCTGTACCAGTATAATGAATCTGAATTTGTGAAATTGGACGCTCTAATCTCAAAAACTACTGGTTCAAATTGAAAAAAATATATCGTACACCAACTTATAGAAATGGAGCAAGCACAGTTCTAATCGAACGTAGACTGAATTAAACAAAGACATAATTAAACAAAGCATTCTAAATTCAACAATACCCGTCAAAAAAACACTCAACTGAGTAACTCCGTTAGCTGTCAAAAGGTATTTATCATACCACTTGATCTTTGAAACTCGATACCTAAAAGGCACACAATAGTGCCCCAACAAAGCATGGCGTTACAAAAACGGGGCGAATAAATTCTAGGTAAATGTTCACGCCGTCAGTTGTGAAGTAAAAGGGCGTACCTAACAGTTTTACCTCGCGAATCGAATGCTTTAGCCAATTTGCATTCATTACACATACGTGCTTTTGTCTGCGAGCCGGGAGGCCGGTTCTATTTACGAATCGATGGGAGGGGGCACGAAGTTTAGGTGGATGGGGGGTTTTGAATTTGACGGCACGGTGTTTTAATTTAAAGGAATTTCGTTTGGGATGTCTGTGTGGCGGTTTTGCAGTTGTGTTTTTTAATTATAATTTATGTTTCATTTATAAATTAAGTATACTTATTCAATGACACTCGTTTGTAAAGATGCATTTTTGTAGCCAAACATTATTAAAAAAAATATCTGAATTGAACACAAAAGAACCTCATTGTTGCATAATTTACAGGTCTTAATCGCATCGCGTATGACATTATTATAAAAGGACCTCATTCATATTTTAAATTCGAAACTTACTCTGTCATTTGTGAATAGACTTTAAAAATATTTATTTTTCGGGACGATATAATTCTCATTTAGTCCTATATGAAAAAATGTAGTCACTTACACACATTTATATAAAAACTAGCTGCGCCCCGCGGTTTCACACGCGTAGTTCCCGTTCCCGTTCCCGTGGGAATTTCGGGATGAAAAATAGATATTGGCCGATTCTCAGACCTACTGAATATGCTCGCAAAATTTCATGAGAATCGGTCAAGCCGTTTCGGAGGAGTATGGCAACGAAAACTGTGACACGAGAATTTTATATACTAGATTGAATTTAGTCTCTTAGAAATAAGTGCATACCTTTTCAAAACAATGCAAAATATTTGACAACACTTCTAACCAAACTTTTAGTGTCTAGAACTCGAGTACACCTAACACGGTTACGCAGTCTCTGGCAGAACCCTGAGGTTTCTCTCACTCTACTCAAACTTACATAATACGAGATGTCACAATAACTCCATCTTACAACTTTGAGCAAAGCACGTCTTACAAGTTACTCTTTGTTGGAGAGCTTTAAAAATCTTGATCAAATACTAACTGGGTGTCCCGGTTTCCCTCTGTAGGTAGTTATGTTGTTATCTTGTTGCGATTTTGTAGTTATAAATTTAGGTGTGATTTTTTAAATTTATATTTTTTTTTTATTGATTTCAAATCTTTTACTGAATAGCAATAAATATATGGCTGTTGCTAAGCGTCCGCTGGAATGGACGTTTAATATAATGTAATTTGTTCGCTAGTCGGATGAATAAGATTATATTAGTCACCCGCAAACTTTTTCATTTCAAATATGAACTAAAATAATTTATTCGATCAGTCTAGTCGTGTAAGTTAGTATTTTGGGTCAACAAATTTTGAATTTAAGAGTTATTTATTTAGGTTGGACCTTAAAAAGCATTTTAGTTTGTCAAAGGGCTTACAAGACGACTGAAACCATTGACAATGAAATAAATAAAAACAAAATATGTAAGTAATAATAAAATTAACTTTACAAAAATTTGTTTTATAAAACGACGACGACCTCGATGGCAGAGTGGTCACCATGCCGGACCTCCATACCTAAGATTGCAGGTTCGATTCCAGTGTGAATTTTTGAACTATTTTATTATTTTTTTGAAATAGTTGTACTTTGTACTTTTTTTGAATTTTTGAACTAGTTTATTATGAACATTTGTGTGAACCACAAATGTTCACCCCGCACTGGAATCGAACCGTGTCATCGTGTGTGCGTAGTTTCTGATACCCTAGATACAAGTTTCGAACTTAGTTAGGGGTCAGTTACTATAATGAAATGATGTAGTGAATGATTATGTTATGTTAAAATAACTAAATCTAGAAGTAAACACTTAAATATATAATAAAAACTCTATTATTATACGTATTTAGATGTCAACAAGGTCAAAAACAAAACTAAACAAAGATATTTGTTACTAAAATCTAAATTGCGATTATACTCTAAGAACGACTTTATTTTTAGTACAATAAGGTTCAATATTGTTTAAATGTCACGGTTTGAAATAGTACCAAGTGCTTTTAAGTTTTCAAACTAACAACTTATGAGACGGTCTCTTTTGATAGATTTAATCTATAAAAGTAATTTTACGAGTATTTTATCTAGAGAAAAACATGTTTTAAAAATGTAGATACGTATATGCGTAAGTATTTTTTTCACTATTACAGAGAGATCTTAAAGGTTGATACTGCCACTTATGATATACTTTTTTGTACTTATATTGTTTTATTAATTGTTTAAAACTATTAACATAAGTACGATATATGTATGTATCAACACAAAGACACATTAAACCAAAAATAAATAACTTTCCTACTCATATACTCTTTGTACCCCATGACTGGGAAGAACTGGCAGAAGATAGAACTGAATGGAGAAACTGCATTAAAGAGGGCCAAAAGACTCATGACAAGGACTGGTTTAATAGGCTCGCAGTCAAAAGAGCCAAACGGCACGATAGTGACAATATTCCACCTGTCTCATCACACGCCTGCACAAGGTGTGGACGCTGTTGCCGCATCGGTTTAACTAGTCACCGGAGAAGATGTCGCTCAATATCACCACACACTGCTTAAATCATCTGTTACAGATGTAAAGGCCTTTGATGACTCTTTGTATTCGATTCATTTCTTTTATACTTACGTTTTATTTTTTTTATTTTTTCTAAATTTTAATATTACTTGTAAGTATTTAATTTAAGTAAATACTTATAATTAGCTGTAAGTTTTAATTAATGAATGCTGATTGCACCTTTAAAAGTATTACACACTGTATAAGACTTAAAGTGTTATTTAATTTTGTTAATGTTATGTGTTAATGCTGTTGATGTAACTTATTAAATAAATAAAATAAATAACTATACATTAAGTAAATAAAATGCACAATCATACCCAAAAATATTTTCCAGCCAGTTTGTATCAAATAAAACGTTTTTCTAACTAAAAATATTTTATTCGCAGCACTTTACAAATGGCGGTTACAAAGGGGCCGGACGTCGGGCGACATTTCTCAACGCTGCTTTTATTAAATGTCTGATGTAGTTTGTCACTACCACAATAAAGGTCCGTGGTCGGTTCAGGTATACGGCGCGGTGGGGTAGGAGCACTACTCTACTACTAATATTAAAAATGCTAGCTATCTCTACCAATAGTACCGTCATTTAGTATTTTTACTTGGAAAGTTTTCCGGGAGTTTTGAAAATTGATAATTTTATTGATTCCATATTGAAAAAAATGGCTCCCAAAAGCAGGTTTTGATAATAACTCCATTCGCATTTTACAGGAAAAACATATCTACATAAAATAAAAGTAAAGGAAATTTCCTACAATTTCCTATATTTTTTTCAATATGGCAACGTTACGAACGGCAAACATACGAGGTGGCAAAGTTGACATTTGGAAAGAGCATATCAAAATCTATAAAATTGACAATTTTCATAACTACCGGAAAACTTTCCAGGTTACCTCTATTTTTTCGACGAAATGACTGAACTATAATATTATATGTTAAAGATTGTGAGAAATGGATGGATGAAATGCAATGTTTGTGAGGATGAATGAATGGATCGATGTTTGTTACTCATTCATGTAAAAACTACAGCACCAATGCGAAGGTATCAGGCGGCACAGGGTGCGGTGATGTTTTGTTGTTTTTGACGGAAAAGTCTCGATAGTTGCGCTAAATGTATTTTTATTGTAACAAAATGTTTATTAAATAAATTGAAATTTAAATTGCAATGAACACTGACCACTGTGTGGCTTCGCAAAAAAATATAAGTACCTACATATAATACAGACAAATCTTGGGATTAAAAAAAAACCCTCTTTAGTAGTACGTAAATCAAAAGCAATACATAGTACAAAATGTTCCAAACTAACGCAATTATAATTGAAATTTTATAATGATCTTAAAAAATAGGATAATTACTAAAAAAAGTCCGTAGAATATTACGTTTTTCAACTTCAGGCGGTTACGTACCACAACGCGGCTAAGTTAAGAAAAGATAAAACGCTTTTCAGCGCGATATCTACAGAGTAAGTCCTATAAGCTATTGTTATTACCTGTCTTTTTCATAAATAACTTTATCTTTAAATATTTTATTAAAAACTGCAGTTTAATTTATATTCAAACAATATGTGATATATCAAAATTTAAACAACGAATATCTTTCTGTTTTGTAAATAGTTATTGTTTGATATAAGAAAAAATAAATGAGAATGAAAAACCACAGGACTTTTTCATGTTTCCATTTATAGTTAGAAAATTTTGTTTTTGTTTCATCCTAAAATTAATACCAAAATGCCACAAATAGATTAACAATTCCTCCTAAAACAACAATTTTTATTCATAATACCCAAAATATTATAATCAGAATTATCTAAAAACAATGTTAATACCAAATTACGGTATTACGTGAGATATTTCCAATGTATATTTTCTTAACATTACGCCGTAAGAAACACAATTTTAATTAAGCTTTACAAGGTAAATGTTCTCGTAATAACTACACCATATTTGATGCTCACATACTCGAATTATGTTCCGTACACTTCCTACCATTATAAGTATACATACATTTTATTAATGTAATTAAACGTGCTAATATTTTGATTAAAATATTAATTTGTATTGTTATTTGATTGTAATTTGTTAGTGTATATTAATTTTTGAAGTGTTTGTTGAAATGTTTTTATGTATAAAATATTATTATATTATTATATAAAATAAATATTACTTTTTGGTATTTTTATAATTATTAGCTCGTATTATGCCACCACCAAGATGCTTAAACCTCTGAGTTAGGGTAATCCAGGGCAATCAAGCATTAGTCAACGCCGCTGGCCAAGTGTCAGTTGTTGGACTTCACATACCTCATAATTTCTTCGCAGGCTCAGGTGTGTGCAGGTTGTTATATTTTTCTTCACCGTAAGAGCGTCGCATAAACACGTTCCAAATTGAAGTCAATGATCACTACGCCATTCAATTTTACTTCCTTCACATTTCATTATTTACATTATATCTTTCATTTCTTCAATATTGAAGCATGATCTAACAATTCCAATTGTCCGATAAACTAATAAATCTCACCCAAACTCCTGAAGTATTAGAGTAACTTATATTTGTAATGTTTGCAACTGGGTTGAGGGAGGGGCGGAAAATACCCATGACCTACAAACAGGAGAACTTGCAATGTTTAATGGAATTATTGTTGATTAAAATACCAAGGTTCAAAGAAGATGAATAGTTAAGTTAAAGTATCATTTTCGGAACCTCTAACACAAGTAAAATTGTTTTACTTAAAAGAGGTACAACATGATAATGTAACTGATTTAATAAGCTAATAAAGGAATTTTTAATTTTATTTTTTTAAATATTGTATTTACGTTGTAAACTTAAGAAAAATGATATTTAAGAACTGTAGAAACCTGCGATTGACAAAAATAATAAAAAATCCATATAACGCAAAGTCTCTCTCAATACAGTGAAGAAGATTAAGTATTATCACTGCTCTTATCCAATAGTCATAATCTTGGTGATCTCAAACCAGAGCCATGTTTCAGAAATAGCACCCAGGTATCAAACCCGGAACCACTGGTTTGGTAGACAGCTAGGCAGAGTTGGCGTTCTAAGAAAGATGACGCCATTTATAACGTAAAATCACAAGACTAAAACTAAAAATGTACAATTTTTTTTTAAAAAATAACATAAAACATTTTTAACGACACTTTTGAGGAAAGGTGCGATAAAATAATAAAATGATAGATTATGTAACGTCACGTTATTTTGTCCAACACTGTACACTTAAGTGCAACACAGTAAGTACGATGTAAACAAGCTACGAACAGGATATTGCTGTAACTACTTTATACTATAATATGCACTGGAGCACATAAGAAAATGAACTACGTTATTTTTTAATTTTGACTCCTAATTACGTTGAAATTGAGCTGAAATTCTAATGTGATGCACGTTTACTTTAATCTTAGTTATGTTTTAAGTGCAAGCCAAGTTTGTACTTTGTATATTATAAAGAAAAAATAAATCCGTTAATTCGATTTTTTTTATTCTAAGTGTTATTTTGTATATCCACCCCATAATGACATACACGAATCTAGAAAGAGTGTTGATTAACCATATTCATGGGAAATCAACACCTCTTTCTTGATTTGTGTATGCAATCATTTAAAATAATATAGTTTTTATAGCTATCGTGGTTATTAGCACTTAAATTATTATAAAAAATCCCGTTAATTATGTATAATAAATCCCGTTAATTATGTATAATAATTTGAGATTTAGATTAATGTTTAGAATATCAAAAATTAAATACGAAGTTCTTATTCAACCGACTAGCGAACGAATGACATTATATTAAGCGTCCGTTCTAGCGGACGGCTAGCAACAGCCAATTAAATAGTGAGGAATTGGGCCCGTCAATACCTGCTACCATACCACGGAGTAAGCGATAAAACTTACAAACAAAGCATGTCAGTGCAGCTTGTAAAAACCAAACACTAAAATCAATAGCTCGAAACCTAGTTTGAATACGGTTCAACCAGTGCCCACTGGGGACGCGAAATAAGATCCAATACCATGACTCAATGCACTCAATTTCAGTAATTTCAATAGAAAACTGAGCGAAAACTCATACTGCTTCTCAAGGCATCGCTTATTCGTCCACTGGCGACGTGGAAATAGTTGAAAAACAAATTTTAAAAGAACTAAGATGTTTAAAGCAGTTTTTGTTTTAGAAATAAATCGTTTATGCTCACTTAAAGTACCTTTAATATTTCTTTGCTGTTACACAAATTGACGACTTACATGGCAGAGTGGTCACCATGCCGGACTGCCATCTGTAAGGTTGCGGATTTAATTTCCGTGCGGGGTGAATATTTGTGTGTACCACAAATGTTTGTCTCGGTCTGGGTGTGTGTGTGAATGAGTGTGTGCGTAGTTTCTATAATGAGATGATGTAGTGAATGATTACTATTATTAAATGTTTGGTCTAGATGTGTACACCTGTACACAGTTGAGTATATGCGTAGTTTCTAATATGCTAGATACAGCTAATAAACCACTAGACCTCAGTTGCTATATGAAGATAGAGTAATTATGTTATGTTACTTTAAAGACCGCCTACATAATGTACAGACGACCTCGTAAAGTTTACCGGAAACCATTGGATACAAGCTGCACAAAACCGTCCTCGCAGGAAACAATTAGGATATAAGCCTGTATTTAGCAGTAGACAATCATAGCCTGATGATGATAATGATAACTTTAAAGACTTTAACCTTACTTATTAAACATAACTTATTTGTATCGCAACCTTTCAAATAAGTATACCCCAATTTTGAAATTACGGGACTTATTAAAATCAGAATATCTGTAGCAGTAACTGAATCCATATATCCAATAAAAATATCAAAAATGATAGTCGATTACTTATCTTTAAAAAATACTAAATAAATGTCGTATTACCAGACGGCACACTAGCTATCAAGTATTCTGTGACGGCTCGGGTCGATGACCGCGCTCAGCTGTGTATCGCAGCGTTCGCTTGTGATTCGGTGTAGAATCTCAATCAAATTCGGCGGGATTTTGAAAAACTTTGACTTATTATAAATTTTTAATTATTTAATAAGTCAAAGTTTTTATAGCTTTTATAAGCAAAAGAAAAAAACTAACTTCACTATTATATTGTCACCCGTCGTTTACATTAGCTGTGTGATTAAGTATCTCGAATTCAAAATATCTCGAAGATGTTGACTTTAAAGACAAACTTTTCTTTCTAACTGTTAAAACACAAGTAGCATAACTTGAATCCAGTGCATGTATCGTGGCAATTTATAATTAGTATTTAGATGCACAGGCAACATTAAAATCCCATTGCACACACGTACGTTTAGTGCAAATTTATGCAAACGCCCCGACACAGTTAATGGAAGACAAATTGCCTAGGTACGTGAGTGGTTTCCTAGAGATTACTATTTTGTTCACTGCTTTATAAATTAGTTGGTTATCACTTAGGAATCGGTTGGAAAATGTTTTTGTTATGTTTGTAGAAGCAATTAATGATAATTTTAATGTACAAATAAATTTATTGATCGGGAGAAAAGAACTTTAGAAAAGAGATATAAGGAAGCTTTTGCCCTGTGATCAATATCAATTAATTACTAATTTAATAAAATTATTTAAATACCTACTAAGTATATTATAATGAGAATCTTTCACGACCTTCAAGTAAAGTTACTCACCAAGTAAAGTTAGTTTTGTCTCTTTCTTACTTTATATCAAGTGACAAAGACAAAACTTGTGAGTACTCGAAACTCTACTTGAAGATGAAAAAATAGGCTCATAAACTACTAAGTATATGATACGGAAACATTATTAATGTTTCCTCTATATTTGGGTATGTTTTCAAAGTTTTAGATTTTCGAAGGCTCTTTTTAGAAATAATTTGAATGAAAAAATAATATTTATCCTTAAAAGCAACAAAAGTCAACTCCCTTAACACAAACAAAATAATCTACCACACCACTACCACCTTACCTCGAATAATAGATTCAAAATAAACGATTAATCATGTTTACAATCAAATAATTGTACGTAAGACATTTAGAGTTGAATTTAGACAAAGATTTGAATGGGAGAGCGGACCAAAGCCTGTCCACTTATAGGGAGAATGAATTTATGGCGCCACCTAATGGCGTGATTGTTTCATTAATTTATCTGGTGAATTCCGGTGGAGTTGAAGAAAGGTAGAAGAATTATGATTTAGGTAAAGTGCTTGTAAAGAAACAAGTTCTTTGTTTTTTTTTAATACTTTTGTTAGTTGCACGAATTTATCAGTATAATTAATTAAATAAATAAAAAAACATTTATTGGCAATATTATTTAAAAAAAAAAATATTAGTAAACAAAAATATTAAAAAATACCAAAGAACATATTATATTCATTTTTATACATATGGCAAAAGGAAAAAAAATAACATTATAACTATTTTTAGTATTTTTTTTATCTTGAGTTTATTCAGAAGTTAAGTAACATAATCTAAACCGATACGTACCGAGTTTATGTACTGTTTTATTTAACAAACAAAAAACCTTTTTCAACACATTTGCTCATAAAGGGGCTCTTATTTGTGCAAAAACAGTTGAATAATGACAAGTTTTATTCACTAGTGGGTTATAGACTGTTTTTTAAAATTGCTTTCATTTTAAAAAAGTTTCGATATAAAAAAAATTGTGTCCATACATTTTAAAAACAATATCAACTATGTTTCCTTACTTTTGGTAGGTCTATGGTCGATTCCATTCATTCATTCATTCGATTTTTTTTAATAAGTGTATTCTTTTAGTCTTTGGCCGATCACCATTGTTGTGTTGGATGCGCGCGAATAGAAAAACTGTTTATTTATTAGCGAAAAATGATAATTTCTTCGCAAATGTGTTGAAAAACGTTGTATGGTACACGCGTTGTATTGATGATTACTCAATCAATCAATCAACTGACGGCTCGGGCCTCAATAGCGCCTCGGAAGTAATCACCAACTTACCTCGCTTGTACCATAAATAACTATTATATTTCGATTCCAAAACATAAATTTAGACCAATCAAAACAGCAACACGAACCCATAAAAATATTAAAGTTATAAAAATGTCACCAAAAAATTAATATTCATTCTACATTAATAAGTCACCCAGTGAAATCATTTTATGAATCATTGACTACCCTAAAATCGTTCGCAAAACTCAAATAGGTATCATAACCTTTGGCTTAACAATCGTTACAAAATTAATGGATGAATAAATCAAATCCTGACTCTAAGGCTGTCCGCAAACGTGGCAACTTTCATTAATGTAGCATTTAATTGTTTGCTTTTAATACAAACGGATTATGGATAATATTTAATGTGGGGTTTTCACTATTTAATTATAATGTATTTTTTTTTTAATTTATTAATAGTCTTTCTCTTCTCTGCATTTAGACATGATAGTTGCGCCCATTTTGCGACGCATTTTTGTGTGTTCATATAAAAAGGCAAACAAAATGTTAACAAATCTGTTTTCATTGGTTCAAAATTAGCGCGGTCATAGAGACAAACCGTCCGCAGCATTTCGGCCATTGTAAACTTATATAACAATTATTATACCTGACAAATATAAAGTTTCAATGCATTTTTTAAACAATAAAATATATTTTCAATTAATTGCCAAGTGTACCTCCAGCCTAATCGCTGGCCAGGTTTATAGTACCGAGTTAGAAATAACTTCCAGTGTTCAATTCCCATTAGTTATCGACTTCAAATATAAAACCGGGAATGACAGTTGACAGTCAAATTTAATATTCTATGACTCGGTAGCGCTCGCTCGTTGCATAATGAAGGTAATCTTAGACCGAACCAAATTGAAATTATTGTGTTACGAATCATATTATGTTACCTTCTTTGTATTATATTTCTTAAATTATAAAGAAATGTTTGTGTATTTTTACTTGTTTATTATTAACTAGTGACGCCCCGCGGTTTCACCCACGTAGTTCCCGTTCCCGTAGGAATATGGGGATAAAATTATGCTTAAAACCTGCACACTCTATCTATTAAATCAAACCGCATCAAAATCCGTTGCGTAGTTTTAAAGATCTAAGCATACATAGGGACATAGGGACAGAGAAAGCGTCTTTGTTTATACTATGTAGTGATTTATTAGTGGGAAATAAAATATATTTATTAAAGTAAATATACCCCGCCTTTTGCGGTACAGCACGTTTTAATCAATTCTGCATTTATTACTTTAATTCTCTTTCACACAGTCCATCCCTATTTTTTCAGATCTCATAGGTTCAAGTTAAACTAACCAAACCTAACTTTCCAAAAACCTCAGTTCATACACATGCAATTCGTTAAAGTTTATAAAACCTCACCAAATATACAAAATATTAAAAACAAAAGAGTTCACTGTCACATAAATCCTCCCATCAAAAATTACTCATACGGCATTCATGTACTAATTCACAAAAAATATGAATGCGGGTTTTCCCTCGAAAATGCTAACATTATGTCGTGTCTGAAAGAGTCTTTTGAAAGGCACTAAAGCCTGTCTGAACACGGCTTTGTGTCGCGTAATGATTTTTTTTATAGAAGCCTTGTGTCGTCATTAAAGGGAGATAAGATTGTGTAGCCCTATTAGTGCGTTGACCACGCACGTTGTCAGATGCTAATTCGAGAAAATTCTAGAACAATTCGTGGAAAAGTACTCTGTAGTTCTTTTTTGTGGTTGTGGAATGTTAAGGAAGCTTTTAGTTAGTTTTGTAAAGCTTCGAACGGTAGAGTTGGTATTTATACATCGCTGTTACTTTACTTACAAGAGCGCAGATAAAATAATGTTTCAAATATAATTATGAGACAATAATGCCCATTTCAGTTACAAATTGTTATATTTATTACATAAAAAAATGCTATATTTGCATTAAAAAAGCAAAGCAAAAAATAACTGGTACATATCGAATCCCGAAATGTACCAGTTACGAAACCACAACCTCCGCCTTACCAGCCAGGCAACACAACCCCTGTTCCAAACCCGATATTACTTACCACCTAATAAACAACCGACGCTTTCCACAGTTCTTCAACATTTCTAATATAGAACAGAAAAAGTATTATAAAAACAAAACTGTGTGTTCTATTCTAAGAGCGTTTTCAGACTAGCGTGTTTTTCTACGACCTCGATGGCAGAGTGGTCACACCATGCCGGACTGCCATCCGTAAGGTTGCGGATTTGATTTCCGTGCGGGGTGAATATTGGTGTGAAACACCAATGTTTATCTAGGTCTGGGTGTGTGTGTGTGTGAGTTTCTGATACCCTCGACAGAAGTTTCCAACTTAGTAAGGGGTTAGTATTAATAAAGAGATGATGTAGTGAATAATCATTCACTACATCATCTCTTTATAAACGAGCATATACACATGCTATAACGTAACATAATCATGTTACGTTATAGCATGTATATGTTCGTTTTTGGAAGCGCATGTAGGCGCGTATATACCCTTTTACGCGAATGGTTTTTTGAAGGGCGTCATGTAGCGCGCGTATGCTGTAACGACGCGTAGAAAAATACGCCAGTGTGAAAACGCTCTAAGCAGAGTTTAGGCTATAAATCGGTATCGCATCGTTAACCGCGTCGGCGTGTCGATTTATGCTCGGACTCGTCTCGGAGACGAGATGTATCGTATCCGATCGTTGCACGGACGTGTTCATTTGCCCGGGAGATTTACAGGACGCGTGTGCTCATACCTCTAAATGGTATTTGTTTCTATTGATATACCGCGGGAGTGTGAGTTATGAAGGTTTAAGTTGTGTTTTATTTGTTTGATGAATGAGGGCAATGGTATTTTTTCTGTTTTTAAATTCTCTATTATGACTTATTTTATACAATGTTTAACAACGTTTGCAGAAGCAATGAACCAGTTATTTGTTTTAGTTTATTTCGATTTTTCCTATAATTTCATATCAGACTCGGTCAACTAAGTTTATGCGAAGATTCTGATTAAACCAACCACAGATTTGCATGTAACGCTCAAACTAATTAACTTCGCACGGTCATCAAACTCGTAATCGGTTTTCAGTATTAAAACTTCAAAAATATTGTTTATTATTCTACGAGTAATACATAGTATGTCCATACTGAGGTTTGAGCCTTTCTGGAATCAGGGCGGTCAAGTTTTAGTAAAAATCCCTTGAAAATCCCAAAAAACAACAGTTCCCTCTAAATTATTGAAACGACAATGTCTTATTAGTGAACTTCGTGGAGAATCTTCGAATAAAATAAAACAAATCAGTGGAGAAATTTGAAAGTGAAATCAACTGTACCTATTCTTAATTGGTGAACCCTCGCAAAAACTTTTCCAACGGTTAAAATTAAGGACGAATTTGCATACTTACTATTTCCCTTTTAGGGTGTTCAAAAGTTAAAATTTACAAAATGACTTACAGATTTATTTTGTTACGAATTTTCGAGTATTCTTGGCTTTGTCCTATCAGTTTAGGTGGACCCCGTGTCTTGGAGAATAATATTGAGACACACATAATGTTAAAAACATATCCTATCCTACTAATATTATAAATGCGAAAGTTTGTATGTTTGGATGTTTGTGAGTTTTGATGTTTGTTCCACTTTCACGCAAAAACTACTGTATCGATTTCGATTAAATTTGGTACAGATCTTCCTTATAACTAGGAATAACACATAGGATACTTTTTATCCCGAAATTCCCATGGGATTGTGTATAAGTAATCGTATGTTTTATTGTAAGTTTTTGTAGTCACAAATCCTACCAATAGATGGCGCTGTTACTTTTTTTTTTTACACACGATGTTGAATTGTGCCGAGATTGTATGATACTACGAGCTACGCATTCTCACGGGAGCGGGTACTACGCGGGTAAAGCGCTGCTAGTATAATATAAAGTAAAACGTAAACGTAAGTAGCGTGATAGCCTGTAACTTTCCTCAATACGGGCTATCCAACTCCAAACTTTTTATTTGGGCTAGTTCTTTCAAATTAGCGCATCTAAACAAACATTCTTCATCTATCATTTAATGTTTCCATGGACGAATAAAAAGGACCTAGATGGCAGAGTGGTCACCATGCCGGATTGCCTTAAGGTTGTGGTTCGATTCCCGTGCGGGGTGAATATTTGTGTGGACCACAAATGTTTATCTCGATCTGGGTGTGTGTGTTAATGAGTGTGTGCGTAGTTTCTGATACCCTAGATACAAGTTTCGAACTTAGTTAGGGGTCAGTTACTATAATGAGATGATGTAGTGTAATGATTATGTTATGTTATGTTAAAAACAAACTTCAATTTTACAATATTAGCAATCCTAACTAATATTATAAATGCGAAAGTAACTATGTCTGTCTGTCTGTTACCTTTTCACGGCTAAACTACTGAACCGATTGACTTGAAATTTGGTACAGGGGTAGCTTATGGTCCGGGAAAGAACATAGGCTACGTTTTATCCCAAAATTCGACACGGGATCGGGAACTACGCGGGTGAAACCGCGGGGTACAGCTAGTAGAATATAAACAACACCCACTCAAATAAAACTTAGAATACAAATCTTGATTCGTGGCTCGCAGTCGCGATCTGATATTTAATCAAAAGAGAAATCTATCTGTTACATCAATCTGACGATATTATATCGAGCCTTTTAATTAAGTAAATGCTTGTTCTTTGATTTAGTTTATTTTGTAATCTTCGTTACAGTATTGTTTGTTTTTTATATTAATTAAGTTGTCGCGTTTACTCTGATTGGAAACGTTTTAAAAGATTATTCTCGTAACTCTTAGGCGAAATTGAACTTTAATCCTTTGACTTAAGGATTCATTAACAAAAGATCTAACTTGTTTACGTTGTGTTGGAAACTAGCTGTGTTCCACGATTTTATCACGTTTTTTCCCGATCCCAAGAGTCCCAGTCATACGAGTGATAAAATCAGGTTTAAATATGTAGTAACTTTTCTTAAATTCACAGAACTGATTTTTACATAACATAATAATTCACTTCATCATCTCATTATAGTAATTGACCCCTAACTAAGTTCGAACTTGCATCTAGTGTATCAGAAACTACGCACACACTCATTCACACACACATAGGTACTATTTGAAAATATTGTTAGAAAATAAGTCATCATCACTATAGCCAATAATGCCCTAGACAGGCATAAACCTGTTATACCAACAAGAGCATTGCAAAATAAATATTAAATTAGGATTCAATTGAATTATACCAGAACATTTCTATAAGGGCCTTCACCATCTTCAAGTAACATTCCGAGTACATACTCACATGTTTTGTCTTTGTCACTTGATATAAAGTAAGAAAGAGACAAAACTAACTTTACTTGGTCAGTAACTTCACTTAAAGTTCGTGGCCCTAAGTCTGTCATAAATTATTGATAAATTTGACAACTCTATACTATTATATTTCTAACAAATATAAATAAAAAATGACCAATACACATGAATATTAACACAATATTAATTTAAACCAATGAAATTTTAATCTATTTAGACGACAGTTGGATAAGTTAAAAGGTTTAGAATCGGTCGCGTGTGAAGGAAACATTTTTCTTGTCGCAGGTGCAGCGGATTAGTTCGATACCCGGGGGCAGTGGCGCTCAAACTTTTAATACATTAGCCCTTTTGTTGTTCACTTTACTTGTTTTTAAAGGCCTTTTGCTTTTGGCGAAATTTAGCAATGAATTTTGTGTAGGCAAAAACAAGCAAGACGATGGTGTATTCTCTTTTTAAAAATGTGATGGTGTTTTGTTTTGTATTACAGAGTATTTGAATGCAGTTTTTAATGGTGAGTTGTCACGGAATAAGTTGAGTTATGTTTTTGTAAACGATTAGAGGTTTTTATTAGCAATTTAAATTATTGTTTTGAGAAATACTTAAAATTTCAATGTAAAAATTACACATATGCGAGTAATGTTATCAAAGTTGTCAAATAATAAAAAAGTCAGTAAAAAAATGAGATTTCCCAGAAAATATTTTTGGTGTTTCCACTTTTCATAGTATTATTGGTGAGTTTCTAATAACCAAAAATATTTAACCAAAATCTCTTAAAATATTACATTGAGGGCCATATTTCACCATCTTCAAGTACCGTTCCGAGTTCCGACTGTTTTGTCTTTTTCACTTGACATAAAATAAGAAAGAGACAAAACTAACTTTACTTGGTAAATAACTTTAAGTATAAAAAAAACATTTAGATATATCACATTAAATTGAAAATAAAATAAACACAAAACTTTTAGAACCAGTGTCGTAAGTGTCGTAGTAATTCAGCGTCTATCGAGAACGGTTGCGTTGCAGTTGCTTTAGTGCGCGTTCGGGTAAAGCGCTGACGCAGCAAACACACTCGCGAGTGACCTCGGTACGGTACGCGTGCGCCCGGCCGGTCATCAACGCGATGACCCAGATCACGATAATGTGAATCATGACTTTTAGTGTAAACAGTGTTAAGGCGAAGTCATTATTTTAATTTTCAAATTAATATTATTTAATTATGGCTTCACCTAGAAAAAATGTTACTTTAACAACCCAAACGGAACATTTTCTCTATGATCGTTTTAATGACGAAAAGTCTCAACGTATAAAGTATGAAAATTTGGTAAAAGAGCTACAGGTTAAAATAGTAGAGCTTCAGCAACAGCTAATATCTATCCAGGAGGAAAGAAAGAAGCCTCCACCGATTGAAGATTCTACTAAAGAAAAGCCCTCTGGACAAGTCCAATATGAAACGGATGAGGAGGAGCTGGCCAAAGAAACTGAATGGGTACGAGTACAAAGCCGTAAGAAGAGGAAGCTGAATACGTCACTCAGCCCACAACAACAGTCAGTCCCTGTTACTAACTCTGTAGAGAATGACAAGAGGTTGCCAAAAGCGAAAAAAGCCCCACAGCCGCCACCCATCATTGTTGAAAACATTAAGGATTACCAGAACTTCTACGATCTTCTTAAGTCAAGCGTGCCAGATGAGTCATTCTTGACTAAAATGAGCAAAGGAGATACTGTGAAAATTAACGCTCATAATGAAAACTCATACAGAGCTATAGTGCAGATGTTGCTACAAAATAACTGTACTTGGCATTCGTATGAAAACAAGCAAGACAGGCCCATTAGAGTAATGGCTAAGAACCTTCATTTCTCGTGTGTGCCAGAAAGGATCTTAGAAGATTTGTCATCCAAAGGATATAACATCCTAGAAGCGGTGAACAAACTAAGCTGGAGAACTAAACAGCCATTAAATATGTTTATGCTCTCATTTCATAAGGATGAGGATATTAAAAAAATATATAATATTAAGTCCATTCTAGGGAGTAAAATAGATATACAACCAATTAAAACATCCAGGTTAATCCCTCAGTGCAAAAGATGTCAGGCATATGGACATACCCAAAAATACTGCTCAAAGGAACCGAGATGTGTAAAATGTACTGGCAAACATCTGACTAAAGACTGTCAGAAGCCCGCAGATGCAAAGCCTAAGTGTATTCACTGTGGTGAACCACATCCCGCTAGCTACAGAGGATGTATAGTTGCCAAAGAACTACAAACTATCAAAAACAAAGCCCAACAAAAGAACCAACCTTCTATTAATGCTACCTCTAAATCCGATGTAAGAAAAATACCTTCATCAAGTAAACAAGTCACAAAGGACCTGTCTTTCGCTCAAATTATAAAAAGCACTCAACCGCAAATAAAAAATCAGCCGAAAACACAGAAGAGTTGTTCACAACCAAGTCTAGATGACAAGTTAAATAAAATTCTCGACATCTTATCGTCATTTGACGAAAGACTAAAGAAAGTGGAAAACAAAATTTACAAACAAAAATGATTGCCAGGTCTATTAAGTGTATGGCGTGGAATGCAAATGGACTCCTCCAGCACAAAAATGAGCTTCAGGTTGTACTTAACACGGAAAATATTGATTTGTGTCTAATATCAGAAACACACTTCACTAAAGAAAGTTATATAGAAATCAAAGGGTATAAAATATATCATGCATTACATCCCGCTAACACAGCCAGGGGAGGTAGCGCGGTTATTGTTAAGGATCGCATATTCCACTATGAGATTTTAAAGTACGAAGAACCTGAAATACAAGCTGTGGCTGTTTGTATCAAAACCAAACGATACCCAGTTACTATAAGCGCCATATATTGCCCGCCAAGGTATTGTCTTAAAGATATACAATATTGTACTTTCTTAAATAAACTTGGTGATAGATTCATACTTGGGGGAGACTTCAACGCCAAAAACACCTTTTGGGGATCAAGACTTAACACAACAAAAGGAAGAGAATTGTTGAAAGCGGTTAGAGAAGTAAAGTGTGATGTCATATCAACAGGGAAACCAACTTACTGGCCGACAGATCCACACAAAATCCCAGATTTAATAGACTTTTTTATTTACAAAAACATATCGCCTGACTTCCTTCAGATCGAAGAGGGTCTCGACATGAGTTCAGATCATTCACCTATTTTACTAACTCTCAATGAGCAAGTTCAATATAAAGCGTACAACCTATCCCTTACCAATAAAAATACTGACTGGCAGAGTTTTAAACATGACTTAGACTCTTTGATAGATCTAAACATCTCATTAAAAACAAACGTAGAACTTGACTTGGAAATAAGAACTTTCATACGTAACATACAGCAATGCGCTTGGAACAATACTCCCGAGCTCAAAATAAAAAATAAGGTCAATAAATATCCCATAGATATTAAACAACTTATCAGAGAAAAAAGACAGCAACGACAAAAGTGGCACCAAACACGTTTTCCGTCTGATAAAACTCGATTGAATAATATCACTAAAAAACTTAGTAGAGCGATACAAAAATTCAATGACGAAAATATGTCTACTTCACTACGTCAATTGACTAGTGATCGCACTACAGACTACTCACTCTGGAAAGCTACTAGACATATTAAAAGACCGATAACCCAAATTCCTCCCATCAAGGAACTGAGCGGACAATGGGCAAGTACCAATGATCAGAAGGCAACGAGATTTGCAAATCATTTACAGCAAATATTTCAACCTTATGAAAATAAAACTGATCTCCAACTAGAAATAACATCTCAAGAAGACCTGGACATAAAACTCGTCACTCCAAAAGAGGTACTCCAAGAGATTAAACTATTAAAACAAAATAAATCCCCAGGATACGACCTGATTACTGGAGAAGTCCTGCGAAATCTTCCACGCAGAGCAGTAGTAAAATTAACGACACTCATCAATGCGTCCTTCAGATTGAAACACGTGCCAGACGTTTGGAAAGTTGCTGAAGTCATAATGATTCCTAAGCCTGGTAAACCACCTCATGAAGCTTCATCATATAGACCGATTTCCTTATTACCTATAATATCAAAACTCTTTGAGAAGCTTCTCTTAAAGCGGCTCAAACCAATTATTGAAGAAAAGAACTTAATTCCTAACCATCAGTTTGGTTTTAGAGAAAAACATAGCACAATAGACCAAGTACATCGAATAACTGACGTAATTGAAAATGCCTTAGAAGAAAAAAAAGTTTGCTCTACAATATTTTTAGATGTAGCACAAGCCTTCGATAAAGTCTGGCATCACGGACTTTTACACAAGCTTCGTCAGATGCTACCATCACAATTTACTGACCTCTTGGAGTCCTATATATCAGAGAGAATGTTCAGAGTGAGGCAAGAAAATTCTTATTCAGAGCTCAAAGAAATCAAAGCTGGAGTACCGCAGGGAAGTGTATTAGGTCCGGTCCTGTACTTGCTATACACCTGTGATATCCCAAATACAGAAAATACTTTCATAGCAACCTTCGCTGACGATACAGCAATCCTTGCAACAGGAGACAATCAAGAGGAAGCTGTGGAAAAAGTGCAAATAGCAATTAACAAAATTTATGACTGGACCAAAAAATGGCGCATAAAACTAAATGAATCTAAGTCGGTTCATGTAGATTTCACTAATAAACAGTTAAACTACCATCCAGTGTACATACACGACAAAGTGGTACCATACGAAAATACGGCCAAGTACTTAGGCATGACACTTGACGCCAAGCTACGCTGGAAAGCTCATGTCAAGAAAAAACGTGATGAGTTAGAAATCCGTTATAAGAAGATGTACTGGCTTCTTGGTAAACATTCCGCGTTGTCATTACACAACAAAATTTTATTGTATAAGCAAGTCCTTATGCCTGTTTGGACTTACGGTATACAGCTGTGGGGCTGTACCAAACAAACTAACATCATGATGATACAACGTTTTCAAAACAAAGTACTCAGAGGTATCACAAATGCTCCTTGGTACATAAGGATGGACGACCTCCACCGGGACCTTAAAGTGGAAACTGTCGCCAGCATTATTAATAAATATGCCAAAGCTCACGAACGTAGACTTTATCAACATGTGAACGTTGAGGCTATCCAGCTCCTTGACAACACAAATAAAGTGAGAAGACTTAAAAGGACAAAGCCTTATGAGTTAATTTAGTGAATAGTGTAGTGTAGTGATTGTTAACTATAACTAAACAGAACACATGAACAAAGTGTCTTCGCCTTAAGTAGAAATAATAAGAAAAGTGTTATTGGACATATTCTTAATATAAACATTATTATTAGTTTAGGTTAAAATTAAATTACTCATTAGCCAGCAAAAGGCTAGATTGTAATTATTAAGAAACTACTTTATATTGTAGTTTCGTAAGAAAAAAAAAAAAAAAAAAAAAAAAAAATTAGCAATTTAAATTATTGTTTTGAGAAATACTTAAAATTTCAATGTAAAAATTACACATATGCGAGTAATGTTATCAAAGTTGTCAAATAATAAAAAAGTCAGTAAAAAAATGAGATTTCCCAGAAAATATTTTTGGTGTTTCCACTTTTCATAGTATTATTGGTGAGTTTCTAATAACCAAAAATATTTAACCAAAATCTCTTAAAATATTACATTGAGGGCCATATTTCACCATCTTCAAGTACCGTTCCGAGTTCCGACTGTTTTGTCTTTTTCACTTGACATAAAATAAGAAAGAGACAAAACTAACTTTACTTGGTAAATAACTTTAAGTATAAAAAAAACATTTAGATATATCACATTAAATTGAAAATAAAATAAACACAAAACTTTTAGAACCAGTGTCGTAAGTGGGTGTACAGGGTGACTATTAATCCTGTATTGGTCCGGACAGTTGGGTGGATTGAATGTTACCGTACCGTACCGTCCGGTCCGGTCCTGAAAGCAAACGGTACCGAACTGAAGACAAACTGCATTATTTTAAGCTGTTTTTGTATAAAAGACATTAAAGTTAGTAGTGGCAAAACTGGGGATATCATAGTGCTTGGCTTGGGAAGTACCATGATCTCGACCAGGGAAGTCTTACAGAATACAGGCAAGAAGTAAGAGCTATTGCATTTCGGGTTCGACTCCCGTGCGGGGTGAATATTTGTGTGAACCACAAAATGTTTATCTCAGTCTGGGTGTGTGTGTGAATGAGTGTGTGCGTAGTTTCTGATACCCTAGTTACAAGTTTCGAACTTAGGGGTCCGTTACTATAATGAGATTATATGTAGTGTATGCTCATGTTTGGTACAGTGCGAGGCCTGGAGATCCAACGCTCCTTCTCCATTTTTCTCTCATTGTCCTTCTCCTAACGTCTTGTTATCACAATGAGAGTGACAGCGTAATTGTATCTCTTCTGAGAGGCCGGTGTCCTTGGGTAGTTACCACTTTTGGTTATTTACCATCGGTAATCCCCCTCGGGATCCTACGGTACCCCAATGTAACGCGGACGGAAGTCGCTGTATTTTTAGTGGGTAGGCTTCTGGCTAGGAGAGCCCCACATAACCACCGGGAGTCCACCCGTTATCGGCTCACGGTGGTATGCAACTCTATGCATTTTCACAGCGGGAAAAAAAGGGTGACCCGTCCGCCTGTTTTCCTTTGTTATAAAAATATGATTTTTAAACAATCGTTTTATACTTGTAAATACTTGCACAGTTTTATATTCTTTGCAGCTGTTGGTTAAAGCTACTCTTAGACTTTTGAGGGCTCTGAAAGTACGACAAAAAGAACTGGCGCGTATCATGAAAAAACTGAAATGATTTTGATTAAATTGAGAATGCTATAAGCTATGTGATATCGCACTCATCCTCCTGATGATGGCCACCGGACGTGGCTGAAACTAGTCGAGGGATTCGACATAGGTACGTGTAAATGTCCCGTAAAATATATTGATTATAAAGAATGACGTACGTTTCGTTTAATAATAAAAAAAATGTGATATTGGTTGATTTTTATTGACATTGCAACATTCGTTTAGATACAGATAACTCAATTACAACGAATAGAATTATTAACGAAACTAAAATATTACTATTAAAGATTTTCTAAGTCGTAATAATTTCAAACTTGGTAATATTCTTGACATGTCTAAGATAATATTATGTTCGAATAATTTTTTGGAGGTCATAACGAGATTAAGGTTTAATGTAACTATCGCGTTTAGGGTGACAAATCTACATCGAGCTGTGCTGCGCTGTACTGGGTTGAGCTGTGCTATGTTTCTGAAGCTAGGTTATTTTTACTCCAGACAGAGCGCAGCTTCACCCAGCGCAGCACAGCATGCTTTGATTGTATCCTCATTCAAATATATGGCGAGCGAGTTAACCAAACATAGCACAGCTCGACCCAGCGCAGCACAGCTCGATGTAGATTTGTCACCCTAACTGTGAAGCTTTAATAACTACATAATTAATTAATATTTTTTTATTTTCATAAACAAAGTAAGTACATTACAAAAACTAGTTGCCGAGGTCTCCTTTTAAGCTTAAAAAAGCCTGTGCCAGGAGATCCCGCTCTTCCATAACAATTACGTTTACATAAGTACTTATAACTAATTACATTACATTTTCATTTAATAGGTTACATGAAGTTTTTAATTTTTAATTAATAATATACAGGTATTTCAAATAATTAATAAATAAATAATTAATTTACAGACATGTTTGTGTGTGTGTTTGGCTGTGTTTGTGTGTGTGTGCGTGCGTGAGAGAGTAGTAGAGATGTTGTTTTATGTTATCGTTATAAATAACCTCTCGGTCTCTTCATAGGTAAGTTTTAATATTTTTTAACATATACATTTATTAAATAACAGTAGGTAAATATTTGGATAAAATCATTTCAAGACTGTACAATGAACAAATCTAATCATTAAAATCACTACATAGTATAAAACAAAGTCACTTCCCGCTGTCTGTCCCTATGTATGCTAAAATCATAAAAACTACGCAACTGCTTTTGACGCATTCTCACGGGAGCGGGAATTACGCGGGTTAAACCACGGGGCGCTACTTACTAGTTTATTATAAAACGTATTCAGTATCAAACAAAAACCAAATTAGTTGAAATAAAACCCCGAAAGCTCTTTGCCTAACCGTTGTAGAAAAGTAATGATTTAGTGGTTCAAACAAACTAAAACTATAATTTAGCCTGTGAACTGCACTGCAATAATTGAGTTTGAAAATGCAATTAAGTTAACCAAAGTAGCTTTTAGTGTGTGTTAATTTGTGCATTGGTTAGTATGAGAGCTACGTGCTATTAAAAATAATTCATCACCTTTTGAATTGATATATCTCTTTAATAAGAAACTAATTTATGCAAGATAGCATTAGATCAGGACCATGATCTAAAATGTAAAAATAAAATAAAAGATATATTTTTTAAAGTTGAACGAACGTATGTAATACAGTTGCAGACAATTTTTTTATTAACATACGCATCACGAATATATTTTCTATTTTAACTCCCGACGCAAAAAGAGGGGTGTTATAAGTTTGACGTGTCTGTGTGTGTGTGTGTGTGTGTGTGTGTATCTGTCTGTCTGTGGCATCATAGCTCCCGAACGGATGAGCCGATTTCAATTTAGTTTTTTTTTTATTAAAGGGAACTTACGTGCGAGTGTTCTTAGACATGTTTGATGAAAATCGGTTGACCCGTTTAAAAGTTATAGGGGTTTGAAAGTAATTGTGTTGGGTTTTTTTTAATTTAATGTTATTCATTCTAAAGTGCATAAAACCAATGATTATTCTTACTTAAAACTATGCTAAGTAGTTTGTATCTAAGAATAGAATAACTATTTGTACAATTAATGATTTACACAAATAATTTAATGTTGGTTTGCTATATTTGTACAATTAGGTTTTCCTCTTATTCTAATCCCTCAGATATTCTTGAACAATTTACCCTACTACTGGTTAAATTCTATCACAACATAAAATTATCAGTTTGAGATCACCGACACGCATTAAACAAGCATAGTCATCAGTTACTATAATGAGATGATGTAGTGATTGATTATGTTATGTTATTAAGTAAATTCCTCCTCAATACAGCTGTTCTATGAGTGTGAGAGGTCTTTTTCCAGAAGCATCTTAGAATAGAGAGAGGTCTCGTTTCAGACTTCACTACACTGAGCGTTCTATTTGGGCCACCCTGTATAATTTTTACTATCACTACATATCATCACTACATAGTATAAAACAAAGTCGCTTTCTCTGTCCCTATGTCCCTATGTATGCTTAGATATTTAAAACTACGCAACGGATTTTGATGCGGTTTGTTTTAATAGATAGAGTGATTCAGTAGGAAGGTTTTCAGCATAATTTTATCCCCATATTTTTACGGGAATGGGAACACGGGTGAAAGCGCGGGGCGCCGCTAGTACTTAAAAAAACAGAGAGAGAAAAGCGTTTGACCTGCATAAGGATCTTATACTACTATACTTTCCTCTGTGTTTTATTTCAATCACTTTTATACAATACCTGGACCTACCATGTACCTTAATCACAAGTAAAAGCATGCAAACATAGTCTGCTACGCGTAGTTTAGTATTAGTAAGTACGTACGTAAGATGTAGTGTATGTCTGTAATTACACAACATGGAAGCTCCTAATATCGCATATGTAACATCGATAGTTCATTACATGCAAAGTTTTCACTTTGAGAGTTCAGTTATATACTATGTATGTTAGTTAAATAGCAAGTAGATTAGATATTATTATATTTGTGAAAATAACTCCATCTTACTGTTAGTTATTTCCTATTAAATTATTGCAATGCGTGTAGATTGAAAAATAAATTCAATTCAAACAACAATTTCTTGATACAAGAATTAAACATGAGACTTTAGGTTTAGCAGAAAGTACATTACATACCACTAAAAAACCAACGAGGGATTAAAAATAAAAATATTTCTAACTATAAATTCTATGTTTGTGAGTTATTTTCGACTACATCACCCGTAGTAATCATTGTTTTGTATACAAAGTTCCGTTTATAGCTCCCCAAATGGAAATATTCATTAAATTTCCCATTTCCCGGCTTCTTCGAAATGTATCAATCTTAGTTTAAATTACAATTTGCTCTGTTGTTACTTATTCGACTGTGAAATTGATGGGGCAAGCGATGTATTGCCTTTGGTACTTATTACATTTTTATAAGAATGAATAAGAATTGATAAAATAATAATACATTTCAGACACATACACATAAACTTGTAGTATGGGTAATAGATAACCGATAAACATATTTTATATTTATATATATTTTTTTGTAAATACATACTCAGTATACATAGAAATGTATTCTAGGTAGGTAGACGTGACAAATTTTATTATTAGAGATCAGTTTCTACAATGAGATGATGGAGTAAATGATTACGTTATGTTATTTGTTATTATACATATACCAAGACAGATCAAGATAAACAGACATTTTCGTGAATACAAAATTATATCACAGTAAATATCTCGCAAACTATTATAACTTAATCATCTAATAATAGCTTCACAAAAGCGTATAATTTAAAAACTATCTCATAATAGAGGAATCTAACAATATTTTTATATTCCTCGAGGCTATTATCCGGCACAAAATCTCGGCTTTAACTTACAGGACTAAACTTCGCAATTTAAACTTCAACTAATTAAGCTACTATTCTTTTATTACCACAAACTTTAATACCTTTTCAGGAAGCGTATGAAACTTGTTCAGTATGCACCGCTGTAAGTAATTCAGGAATTCGTGCTTTTAGTGCATTTCTATGTAACTACTAGAGTTTTGGAATTATCTAGGCTTCCATATTTTTGATGTGGTATTTGAAGTTGTATAAAAAATATAGATTTTTATACTAAAAGCTCATGGGATTTACGAAAACTATTACATGAGAAAATCTGATAACGAAAGTAAATAACATAAGCTCAATAAATGTTAATTATTAATTGTATAACGTAGATATCTATTTATTGTTTCATACCTAATTTATATTTGTTGTATTTTTTTTAAGAGAAAAATGTACACTTCTGTAAAGGTATCTCACACGGAAATGTTACATAGAATAAGTTTTAGTATTAGTATTATAAGTGAAGATATTGTTGAAGTGTCTTACTAAATAAATAAATAAATATCTTATCATTGAAATTCCTTTTTACAATTTGTAAAACTGCTACCCAAAAATAGCTGTCAAATTAGACCCAAACTGCTATTATACAAACTGCTACTTCACATAGTAACATTGCTATTCTCGTAAAAATGACGCGACTGGAACGTCCAATTCCGGAGCGAGTCTACAAGTAAACAAGTAAAGTAGTTAATCAAGTCGGAAAAAAGTTTTACGTTATAAAAGTTACATGAGGGTGCGCGATCATCGCTCTTGTACGTAAAGTTGAAATACGGATGTAGACAGTTACTATAGTCAAATTCGAACGGGAAGGATATTATTTAGGGCAAGAATTGTAGTTTGGAGAAAACAAAGGTTTTTGAATGATTTTGGTTGATTTTTGTTCTAATGTCTAATTGGGATCAGTTTATAGCTAGTTCTCATTTTAAAAATTATTTTGTAGTGTTTATAAACTTTAGATATGTACGTACCTTATAAGTTTTGGAATAAACAATATTTGCTGTCACATCTTTAGTCTTTGATTTTATTTTTAGTCTTAGACCTTCTTAATTTGGGCCGTTCCCGCATGTTGCGATATTTTTACCCAGCAGGAGGTTTGCTTTAACCGGTATGTGTATGCATATTTGTATGTATGTATGGATGTTTACCAAGAAACTGCTAGACTTTGAAGACTCTAATTAATTACTTATAACTGATAGTTCGGCATTTAGACAAGAATGGCTGCTTTCTAAAAAATATAAGGATTAGCACCTCCATTAGATTCTTTCATCATATTCAAAGTGTTGTAACTTATGTCCCAAGTGGACTTGTGAAGCTAGAATAATGGCCGACAAACATTAACCTAATTCAAGGGTGAACGTACACTGCACTGTTATTTATTGCGCGAGCTCACGGATGTAGTGTGCGTGCGCCTTTTACTTAATTATAAAAAAAACGGTTTGATTTCTTGGTTAGCTTTCTTGGTTTTCAGAAGTTGTGATTTTGTAAAATTATTTTGAGTTATTTTCAAAATATAAGTACTGCGTATGTCACAGCTAGAAATCACCAAAAACAAAGGCGTGGTTATTACGCATAATTTTATAGTATTTATAAAAGTTAGTGACGACCTCGATGGCAGAGTGGTCACCATGCCGGGCTGCCATTCGTAAGGTTGCGGGTTCGATTCCCGTGCGGGGTGAATATTTGTGTGAACCACAAATGTTTGTCTCGGTCTGGGTGTGTGTGTGAATGAGTGTGTGCGTAGTTTCTGATACCCTAGATACAAGTTTCAGACTTAGTTAGGGGTCAGTTACTATAAAGAGAAGATGTAGTGAATGATTATGTTATGTTAGTTATTGGTAGCCGTCTTCATAAATGAAGCTGAAGATTTACCTTAAAAATAATTTCTTAAGTATAAATAATTTCTTATAGATGAACAAGAAAACAATAATTTAAATATAAACTTACAGTTCATTTCAAACTTTAACAAAAGTTTGTTGAAACTAAATGTTAGCATACTTGATAGCAAATGGCGGTGTGAAATATATTTTAGGAGCCATTAAGTGGTTCTACCGTAATGTTTCCATTTAACACTCGATGCGGTGCGATTCTTTCAATATTACCAGCTGGTTCTATTTAAGGGGAGATCTGACTTTCTGTTAAACTTAGTTTTATCTGTAAGTTAAGTTTTTACAAATTGAAATGCATTGTTAATTATATATATTCCGGGATTAGACCTCACTATTTTGTGTCTCTTTAGTTATGCGGGATTCTAAATCCTGTCCACCGAAATTTTTGTCCAGTGTAATCTACCTCACTAAGCAAAATAGTGGGGCAGAATACACGGTAAAATTTAAGCCATTCCACTTTGCCCCACCAATGGGGCGCCTTGGTGGGGCAAAGTGGAATGATTCGTGTCAACTGTTTAAGAAGGTATTACGAAAATGTTTTGTTACAGTATACCTAATATATTTCAAGTCTCATTTATGAGCTTCCACAGCGAATAAAAACCTTAATTGGACAAATGGACATATTTTTATTTTTGAGATTTGTTTTTTAATATTATTATACTTCTATACACTCTAAGCTTTAAGTGCTTAACTTAAAATGGATATTTTTTCTATCAATTTAATTGAAGAAAAACAAGTTTTAAACCAACTTCATATCTAAACAAAGAGGATGAAAACTTTCAAGAATCAATTAAAAATGTCCTAGAAACATTATTTTATAATCAAAAAATATTTTTCAAACTAACTTCTCTATGAAAACGCCAACTTCCCTTCACATACTAAGAATTAATAATGAAACGTTCCAGCTTTTACAATATTCACCATGATTCATTACCATATATTGAAAATTTTAATTGAAATCAGAAAATTGCCCCGTACAATGGATTGGACGAAGTCGGTCATAAATTTTAAATCCAATCTTTTACGCAAATGTTTACAGGATGATGAGGTTTTTAAAGTTTATTATCACACGAGTTCTGAGTGTGACAGCGTTATATAGTTTATCGACTTACTTGTTTTGAGCAACGTGATATTGTCCAAAATTTATACAATTTATACTTTTTTGACTCGCAGTTCTCAGTATGGTGGGATTTTATTTTTATTCGACTGGGTCTGAGTATTTTCCGAGATATTTTTTTTATAATAGAAAGGCTTTCATAGAGGCTTAATTCGCGTGCCCGAAGTGCTCAGCCATATAAATACAGGTATACATAGGTACGTGTACATTTCTTTTTGTGAGTGTAAAAAGAGAAAGAATTAATGTAATTGTGCCATAATGACCTACGTTTTTCACCATGTAATATAGCGTACTATATCACATGTAAAAAAACGTAAATAATTTATTCTAAAATTATCAAAAACCACAATCCATGCGAGTAAAACCGAAAACAAGCAAAATTATATACTATTTTACTTTAATTGTTAGTATCAGAACACCCTGTACGAAAGTATATTAATTATAATTATCGTAAAGCAATATATTTGATATCCCGATGGTTTTAAATGATTGACCTGAGTGATTGGAGCTTAATTAAGTTGCGAGCTTTTGATCGATGCCTCTTAATTTTTTAAAGTCCATAACTTTTTTATTGTATAAATTCTTTTGCATTATTTCATCGTGGTTCCAAAAAGCAAGTTTTTGTACGATTCTACTGCAGAAAAAGTATGATCTTTTACAATCCGATTGTGAGAATAACGCCTCTCACTGATAAAAAATAAAAGAAATTTAAAGTCAAAAGGAAACAGTTACGACACGAGTACTACTAGGGCAGAGTTATTTATTTTCCATTCACGGGACTATTAAGGAGTCCCGGTCTTTTGGAAGGCCAGTATGGGGCCAAAGCCAACACACGGAAGCCCTTTGACATATTTAATCTTGTGTAAAGGATGCACAATCCGGCGACTATCCCTGTATAAGGGCAGAGTTATCTATTATTGTTATTATCAGCCTGTAATGTCCCACTGTTGGGCAAAGGGAGGCCTTTCCTTTCTTCCAGACAGCTCGGTCTTCGGGTTATTGACTCGTGCGAATCAAGATCGTCACGCCACCTTCGTCTGGGGCGACCTCGTGGTCGCTTAGTAGTTGGAGCCCAAGTTGAAGTGATCTTTGCCCAGCGATCGCAGGACATTCGACACACGTGGCCCGCCCAGTCCCATATTATACTAATATTATAAAGCGGAAAAGTTTGTTTGTTTGAACGCGCTAATATTAATAATTACTGGTTCAGCTTGAAAAATTCAGCCATTGCATTGTTATTAGCCCATTTGACGACGATGGCAGAGTGGTCACCATGCCGGACAGCCATCCGTAAGGTTGCGGGTTCAATTCCCGTGCGGGTTGAATATTTGTGTAAACCACAAACTTTTGTCTCGGTCTGGGTGTGTGTGTGAATGAGTGCGTGCGTAGTTTCTGATACCCTAGATACAAGCTCCAAGCTTAGTTAGGGGTCAGTTACTATAATTAGATGATGTAGTGAATGATTATGTTATTTTATGTTATGTTATTTATCTAGGAAGGCTATATGCTATTCACGAGAACATCACACTATGAGCTATAGGAGAGGAGGATGCAGGTTAAAACGCGGGCTAATAAATAAATAAAACCTAATATTACCGGTACCAAAACGTAACTAATACTCGTACTCCCCTAATACTTAGGTTTTGATACAAATACGGGTTGCAAGTAGGTCCCGATATTGCGTACTACTTGTGTACCTCAGTACCCGGCCAATAGCAGACTCAATAATATTTGCCCGTATCTCAAGTTTATTGCTCCAATATCTATGTGGTTTGTACAAACATCCGATAGTACATATAATATATTATATACGTACATAATTTAATATTATATTGGACTTTGTAGCGTATGGAGTAATGTTTGTTTCTACAAATCTGAGTGTAGAGTATGATTTTTATTTTGGAGTACTCGTATGTTCGAATGTGTATGTGTTTTATGAGAATATGTTGTTTATTTTTGTTTTACTTGAAAATATGTGGGTTTTTTTATGTTCATGCAATAATTTATAGTACAGGCGTGGTTGGGCCGTGCTTGGTGTAAATAGAGAAAACGATTTTTCCACGAAGCAAGCCATATTGATTTTGTGACTCCGTAAACACCATAATAGAACATTAATTACAATATTTTGAGCTGTTTTTGAAGAATATAATATTACTAACTGTGCCCTGCGGTTTCACCCACGTGGTTCCCGTTCCCGTAGGAATTTCGGGATGAAAAGTATCCTATGTTCTTTCCCGAACCAAAAGCTACCTCTGTACCAAATTTCAAGTCAATCGGTTCAGTAGTTTAGCCGTGAAAAGGTAACAGACAGACAGACAGAGTTACTTTCGCATTTATATTATACTAGCAGCGCCCCGCGGCTTCACCCGCGTAGTTCCCGTTCCCGTGGGAATTTTGGGATAAAAAGTATCCTATGTGTTATTCTGATGTATAAGCAAGATTATTGTAAAGTTTCATTAAAATCCATTCAGTAGTTTTTGCGTGAAAGAGTAACAAACATCCATACATACAAACTTTCGCCTTTATAATATTAGTAGGATAGTTAGGACTAGTTAGGATTAGGATTAGGATTAGTTAGGATTAGTTAGGACTAGTTAGGATAAAAGAAATTAACACAAAAAACAACAAAGTGACCAATAAAAAACGAATACCCAATCGTTGTACACAACGTTGAAGTGAAATATTGTGATAAACTACCCCACACTCCCTATGTCGGGCCAAAATCGATTCCCAACAAAATATACAGATTGATGCCAATCGGTTTGTGAACGATCCCGAAATTTGCATGTGACTTCACAGGAATATACATGGAGGCATCGAGAAGGATTGTCGAACGTTACTTACATAGGTCTATATATCTATACCGATATATAAATTGAAGTGTTTGTCATTTCAAATTAACAGTTTTTCACTAGATGCATATAATAGTTTAAACAGTAGCTACTGATAAAAAAATAGTTTTTTAAATTGTTGTATGTCCGTTTATTTAAGCAAATTTCTAAAACGCCTGAACTCCGGGTAATCTCTGTATCAGCTGGACCGACTTCACTTGCAAATAACTAATGTTATAAGGAATAACTTAGGCTAATTTTCATCCCGTTTCCACGGGAGCAAGAATAACCACGGGGCATAGCAAGCTTAGAATATTATGTATTATACACTACCTACATAGTGTAAATCAAAGTCGCTTCCCGCTGTCTGTCCCTATGTAAGCTTAGATCTTTAAAACTACGCAACGGATTTTGATGCGGTTTCGTTTAATAGATAGAGTGGTTCAAGGGGAAGGTATTTATTTCCTCCCATTCTCACGGGAGCGGAAACCATGCGAGTGAAACCGCGGGGTGCTGCTAGTACACAATAATACACATGGGTAGACCTAGTTCGTAAAAAGCAATGAAGTAAATACTTTTTGCAAACATTCGGTTAGTCCTTAGCGTGGGTGACTGGTGTATGTGTGGAGTACAAATTTATATCCCGGTTTTGAAGATAGATGTTTATAATGTTACTACATTGATCGATTGACACATTTTATTAGT
Organism: Timandra comae; assembly: GCA_958496195.1. Taxonomy (NCBI): domain Eukaryota; kingdom Metazoa; phylum Arthropoda; class Insecta; order Lepidoptera; family Geometridae; genus Timandra; species Timandra comae. Next base: position 8,614,861 of record OY292370.1, read on the forward strand.
AACTTAAAGTGTTCACAGTGATCTCGTAGATTTAGAAAACGTTCTTTCACACAAATTACACTTATAACACAGACTAATATCCAGTTTTGTTCAGTTGATTTAAGGCGTACATCTTGATTGAGGGCAATTTATTAAACTTGGCGTTATTGATTGGAAATTTCACCAATGTCTCTCAATCCAGGTGCTTACTTATAATTAATGAACTTGTATCTCAAAAAGTAAGTTATCACGTAGGGAAATAAAACTTCATTTTTACTATAATAAGATGATGTAGTAAATGATTATGTTATATTATGTTATTATACTGCTAAACGGTATGTAGTTAGTTAGTCAACAATTAATATCATAGAGTTAATACACATAGAGCAGGGAAGGCATATGGCTGCCAATAAGCGGAAACGTCCAATGGTTAGAAAGAGAGAGAAGATCGCGGTCCCCTATTATTGTACAAACATTTGAGTCGTTAAACGAATAACCGCAATCGCCTCTCTCTTTCTAACTGAGGGACAACAGTAGACCTGGCTCCCATGCTCTATGTATAATACCTATATGATTAATATTTAGTTATTATCCATCTAGAGATGACACAAAACCCACTGACATTTCAACATGTCCCCACAGATGAGTACATTACATACCCAAACAGTCGCACGTTCAAGCCCTGTACCTAATGGTTTTAGAGATTAAACATGAATAATTTACCCAAACCTTCGGCTTAAGATGACCCCAGTTTAATTTATTGTACTTGCAATGGTCACATTGCGATTGTTTGCTGTGTCTTGCTACTTGTAGTTAATTATAGTGCAACTAGATTTTAGGGACGTTTAACCTGTGTTTGTTACACAGTCATGTTACACGAGTACTTAATGGATAACTAAGTAATATAAATTAATATAACATAACATAACATAAGCACTCACTACATCATCTCATTATGGTAACTGACCCCTAACTAAGCTCAAAGCTTGTATCTTCGGTATCAGAAACTAGGCATATATTTAAGTGTTCGAGTGTAGTTTATACTATCTAAACCTAGATTGTAAACCTGAACTGCCTTATTTGCGTTGCATTTTTAGACTGGTTTAGCACTAAACCAGGTTTTACAATCAATTTTGAATACTGTCAAAGTGACAGATTTGACTGACAAGGTGTCAAATGCTTACCAGGTTTTGTTAAACCAGACTAAAAATGCAACGAAAATAAGGCAGGAAGAGTTTGATTGCTTGTTTTAACACGATAATCGAAAAACTACCGACACAACCATAAAAAATATTTTATCATTAGATATCCCATTCGTCGGGGAAGGTTATAGGTAATAGACCTAGCATTCGACCAATAAGAGCGGAGTTAATCCGCGTGAAACCACGGGACACAATTAGTATTCTATAAACATAACAGTATTTTGTTATTATTAAGCTGGCGTAACGTTTGACGGGAGTTTATTAAGCGGGGCTAAGCCGTGTGAAACCTAGGGGCACAGCTAGTGTTCTACAAATAATGTACAGTATTTTGTGATTTTTCAATCTGGATATGTACAGATGTTACCTACAATATCCTCCTACACATTGAATTAAGCTGACAAAACTATTTCACAACATTATACGAGGACAAAATACACAAAAAATATCAGTATCATATTTTTGTTTCGTTTACGCAAACACCTGAAAGCCGCAGCAAAAAAAAATAACCTCCCACATCACACCTACGAAAACCGCTCTTGGAAATGCCATAAAATTCCATTTCGCACGGTAAAACCGGGTATACCCGGGTACAAACTTGATCTCCCCATGACTTACCCTATCAACCAGGCGCACGCCGTCACATCGTGTGAAAAACCATCGTAAAACCAAAAAAAGGTCCCATTGTCCATACAAAAGGCTTCGAAAAGTAATTTTTCACACACGATGTTGCGTTCCCCCTCTATTATCTAATGTTCGCGTGTAATAATGTTCTTTTGTAAGTTAAATTGATTTTTATGTTATAGCATTACTGAGTGAAGGGTTATTTTTAGACGCATTGTTGTGTTTTACGGCACACTTCTTTTAGGAAATTAGTTCGGCTGTTATTTTTTTTATGGTTTTAGTAATGGTTGTACATTTTGTTAGTTGAAGTTTTGGATTGGGGTTAGTCATGGAACTAAGTGTAAGATGTTATAATTTTAGTGGAATTACTCAATTACAAAGGTGTATTTAAATTTGTACACCTCACGCTAGGACGTAATAAAATTTTCGCTTATTTTTCCTTCTACTTGTAGGTTTTCTACGCAGTTTTAATCGGACAACGCCAGGTTGACTCCCTTCTTTATTAAATAAAAAAACAATTTAACATAATTTAAAACACACTTTGTAAGTAAAAATTCTTACACATACACAAACAATTCTGTCTTCCTTCTCCGTCTCAACTCACAAGATGTCCGACAATCTTTGAACTCCAAACACAATCGTGTAATAATTAACTGGTAACACTTCGTGTGCCCGGTTGTATCTCGCCCGGGTAATATCTCTTTACATCCGGATCTAAGATGGTCGTACGGATATCCGGCGCTCATGTCTCTCTACGTAAAATCTGTTATCTAGAATTATTTATTAGGTTGAGTGCTTAGTTTCGACTAGCTTGTGCTATTGTTTTTGAAGATAATGTTTTGTTTAAATTGTCCAGAAAGTGTCCCAAGAGTTTAAAAAAAATTTTGGATGACATTTTGTTAAAAAAAATTGTACGCCCTTTGTTCAATATAGTTACGTGCAGCAAAGATATGAGGTCACAATTTTTTTTTTATTTATAAGTAGTAATTTGGGAAGAGTATGTCAATACTCTACAAAATATCCAATACAGGACTACTTTCTAAGTAAAAGTATCCAATGAATTCTTCAACAAATTAAAATTAAGTGGTTAATAAACAGAGAATTTTCCAAAAAAATATACACGCATAACAAAAACATGCGCCACCAATTTCAAAAACAATAAAAGCAATTCTATTCAAAATGATCTAGCAAATCAAAGGTCGTAAAAATGCGCCCTTTGGCCCATTTACACTCGCAGCTTAATTAAACACATAAATAATTTAATTTCTTTATGGATATAATAAGAATAATTTAATGCGAGTGAATTTACTTTCAAAACTGGATATTAATTCATTTTTAAACTCAGTTATCCCTTAGAAAGCACCTTATCACTGCATAGTATAAAACAAAGTCGCTTTCTCTGTCCCTATGTATGCTAAGATCTTTGAAACTACGCAACGGATTTTGATGTTTTAATAGATAGAGTGAATCAGTGGAAAGGTTTTAAGCATAATTTTATCCCCATATTCTTACGGAAACGGGAACTACGCGGGTGAAACCGCGGGGCGCCGCCAGTCATTTATAAAGCATTTGTAAACGTATTTTTTTTATGATAACTTTTAAACTCTAAATGATGGCCTTTCATTTGGGGTTACGATGCGTACAAACAAATATAGAGAGAGACATATACACACATCAAAAGTGTCTAGGGATCAAGCATTTTTATGCGGATTTCTTGAGATTGAGATGTGGCTTTGTAATAAATTTATGATTTTATAAATTTATATGGATCCTTTTTGGTGCATTTCATAATTTGAATCAGGAACTGTGAATCAAATTCGAGTAAAAGATGAAAATCAGCTGTCAATATTTTCCCTATAAAAACATACAACGCATTGAAGACATTATTAGTGCTACTGTTTCCCTACTACTGATTAAAACCAACGTTATTATGGAGCGGCGACGTCATTTAAGCAGGGAAGAAATGCTCAGAGCCGTGGGAATGATAGAAGCTGGTTCCCGGCAACGTACTGTGGCTTTAGCTCTGAATACAAGTCAGAGTGTTATCAGTCGACTTTGGACACGTTACCGAAGCACTGGTACCGTGGCTGAGCGCCATGGAGGACGGTATCGCTGCACCACACGGAGACAAGACCGATACATTCAAATCTTAACTCGAAGAGCTCCAACAATAACCGCCATGATGTTAGCCGTGCGGCTTCATCACTCTTCAGGGAACTTAATTAGCGACCAAACAGTCAGAAACCGCTTGCATGAAGTGAACCTTCATTCCCGAAGACCGCTACGGGTACCACCTATAGCAATGCACAATCGTAGGATTCGATATCAATGGGCTCTTGAACACAGAAATTGGGCAGAAGAACAATGGCGTTTCGTGTGCTTTTCTGATGAGTCTCGTTTTGGTATGAGACCGGATACAAGACGTATACGACACTGGAGAACCCCTGGACGCCAACAGCGATTAAAATCCTGCCAGGAAGTCCATCCTTATAGTGGTGGAACCATCATGGTATGGGCGGGTATTTGGATCGGCGGAAGAACTGAGTTGATTTGGATCAGAGGCAACCTCAACAAATTTATGCTGAGACGATTGTATCAGACGTCATCGTTCCTCTACAAGTGCAAATCGGTCCCTTATTTCAGTTAATGCATGATAATGCACGACCGCACACCGCAAGAGTTGTAAGACAGACTCTCGCCGCAGCTAACATCAATGTCCTGCCCTGGCCTGCTCAGTCGCCAGACTTGAACCCGATTGAGCATGCATGGGATATGCTACAGAGAAGAGCTCTGCCGAATATGGAGGGTATCCAGTCGCAAGAAGACCTTTTTTTGTTGTTGCAACGAACATGGGCGGCCATTCCACAGCGTGATTTGGATGAACTCTTTTTGAGTATGCCAAACCGATGTTCTTGTGTTGTTAGTGTTCGCGGTAGAAACACGGATTATTAATTGTTTAAGTTACCCAATAAAATTTTAAAGAAAACTGTTATTTCAGTCTTTTTTTCGAACTTTAATGTTAGTGGTTCAAATGTCAAAAATCCCTTTATTAGGAAAATGGCAAATTTCTTTATTAATGCAAAGGTGACTTGGTTTATCGTTACTGTGACAAACGAAAACACTTTATTTGATGAATCCTTAAAGAAATTTTTAATTAATATCAATCAGGAGAAAAGTTATTGCAAAAATATATGTTGATCCCTAGACACTTTTGATGTGTGTAGATACATATTTACAACGACAAACCAACCCACAACAAAACTCATAACATAACACTCACGCAGTGGAGGGGTTAAAAACTAGCCATAACTGACATTGACACACATAACTCATGAACTACAACACATGCCCCGTAATACATAACTAACCTTGTTTTCACTTCGCATTTTGTGCTCGCTAACCCCGTTGTACAGTCGCAGCCATAATTCAAATCATCAAGCGACTATGCAGTTCCTTCCACGGTTCACGGAACGGTGAATCTGGTATACTTTGTGACCGGGTGGCATACCCGGATATAGTGAGAAGTGAGATAGTGTAGTTCTGTGCAGTAGCTTAAGTTAGTTGCTTTTTTGTTTTTGTTGGTTCATTAGTTTAGATATTGTGTTAGTGTAATTTTTGGATTTTTAGGCTATTTTATGTTAAATGCAGTTTCTGTGATTAGATAGAATTATTCAAGAGGAAGGTTATTAGTAAAATAAAGTTTAACGTGATGCAGGACTAAAATAGTGTATAAAATGTGAAGCACCAAAATGAACCGGTTATCCGGCAAATCATATGACCCGGTTAACCAATAAACACAAAAAAACTTACTCCACAAAAAACACATCATAAAAAGTATAATTAATCAAAAATCTGATAATATTATTTACCCCAATAAACTGTGACCCGGGTGTGAGCGACCCGGCTTTGTTAACCGGCTAATGCGGATGCACGGATGTAAACAATACCCGGTTGGTGCGGGATTATTCTTTGAAAATATACTGGATACTGGTATTCTATATGTGTACCGGTTTTTAGCGTAGCCTTGTTTGCGGATGCTACACCCGGTACTGTTGGCAAAAAAGAGCAATTTAATTACCTTTTTTTTCGATATTATTTTGCTGCGATTGTGATTGGATTGGATTGGGGAAGTTTAAATATCATGTTGGTGTTTGTTAAAGTTGAGTCATATTATGTAAAGATATATTATGTACAAATAGATAAGCTATAAAGCTAGATATTGCAGAACGCCGAACCCTATTATATACTTCATTTCGTAATTTATAGTGATTTTTGAGAGCTATAAATGTACCATTGTGCATCTCAAGAAGTAAGTATATGATTTTGTTAATAAAATTAATTCCCACTATAAATTAATTTCAAAGTACCAAGCTTATTCTGGGCTTAACTGTACCCATGTTATTCAAACAGTATTTCTTTAAGCAAAGAAAAAAGTAGACTCGACGACAGTTGCTCGGTTTTAACGTTCTTTGCCCATTTCATCGGCATTTGGTTGATTTTTTGGTATCCACAAAGGTAGAGTTAGCTTTTTTATTCTAAGCCGCAACGTATTTAATTGGCATACAGGCAAATATTTAACAGAATGGATTATTGGGTGATTACATGTAAGGATGTAATCACTACATAGTATAAAACAAAGTCGCTTTCTCTGTCCCTATGTCCCCATGTCCCTATGTATGCTTAGATCTTTAAAACTACGCAACGGATTTTGATGCGGTTTGTTTTAATATAGAGTGTAATATATAGTAATATTCAGTGGAATGGTTTTTAGCATAATTTTATCCCCATATTCCTACGGGAACGGGAACTACGCGGGTGAAACCGCGGGGCGACGCTAGTGTAACATAATCAATGACTCTATCTTACTTTCATAGTAACTAACCTACGACTAATTAGGTATGTTACCTGTATCTAGGGTATTACAACTAGGCACACATCATTCATACACACACACACAGACCGAGATAAATATTTTGGGAACCCACAAATATTTATTATTAATTTCTTCTCCACCCCACGCTATTCTTGCTTGCATCATATATAATTACCAAAATATTAAAAACTAATATCAAAGAAAAGAAATCGCACCAAACAAAGTTGAAATGTCTTTTGATGTTGAAAACCTTAAAACTTAAATTAGCTTGCTGACAGTTGAAGATGAACTATCAAAACTCTAAGTGAACTCGTCAGAAGTTTCACAGGAAACAAGCTCTTATTCCCCTTGATAAGTTTACTTTTGTTATATGAGCGCTGGAAGTTTTTAACAATCAGACTTATTGTTAGAATTTAATTAAGGGGACACTTTTGTAATACGATGGAAACTCGATTTTATGTCTTGGTTTTAATTAAGGCAGAAATAATATTATTACTGGTCATAGAATTTGAAATGGAGTACCAACTGTTGAAGTTGGTAGTGATCCTACATGCTATGTCAGAGATTGCGGGTTCAATTCCTGGTCATGGCAAACGTGTGTGTATATAAACATGTAAGTATTATCTTTGTCTTGGTCTACATAAAAGATTTAAAGCTGTTTGTAGGTTCCGAGCTTTTCGAAATTTTGAGGACCTTAACTACACGTAATACTCGTAACTGATGATGATGTAAGTAAGATAACCAACTGTTTAATTAAAAACCACTTTGGTAACGTCTTCCCGACGTTGCTTAACCGGTCTCATGTAATCTGCAGTTAGCACTTCATACTTTCACATTCTATCAATAGATATGAAATCTTGTATGAAATGTTTAAACACAGTCAAACAGAAAAAACTTTTCTTCCCAGTCACAGCGTTCGCAACATTAGTCAAGAGACCACGACAATAGCGTCGCAAACATAAAGACTGAACACTGGCCCATTTACCTATTTCTCGAAGCCATGGTAGGGTCCTACCAATCACTCTGAAGAAAGGGCGCCCATACAAAGTTTGTGAGGGTACAGTACATAAATAAATTAAGCACAGACCCCAGGGAGAGGCCGCCACAATAAATAAGACCTTACCATGTGAACGGATAAAAAAATCGAATTTTATTTATGGGCTTTGTTTTTTTTTAAATATTAACAAGTAACATTTCAGTTGATAACATGATTGAAAGGTAGCGGGTTTAATTCCCGTGTCAGGTGAATATTTTTTAGAAAATATCAACAGACCTAATAGTTCAATTGATACTCGATGATGATATAAAAGATAGCGGGTTTGATTTCCGTCACAAGTAAATATTTCTTAATATTGACAATTCAACTAGATTACTAATGAAAGGGTAGTTTTCATTATTTTATTTATTTATTTATTGCAAAAAGACACAACAACAGTTTAACATATTAAGCATTAAAACAGAATACACATATTCAAAGAAGGGTTCTGATATGTAAACCAATTATGGTTGTGTACAGCATTGTCTAGTAAGAACATCAAAAAGTAATAAATCTATCTAACAAAACTATATTATAACTATATTATTATTATTCTTGAGTGAGTTTAATATTTTTAGACCGACAAATAAAGTAATTGCTTGAAAAATAAGTGATTGGTAAAAAAAGCTCACTACATACTTTAACTATCTTAAATTTAACTATCAGCAGATTTTTTTGTTATAATCGCAGTTTACTTAAAGTAAACTAATATTCAATAATTTTAGTTTACTAAAAGCTCACTTTTAGTGAATTTTAGTTTACTTAGACTAGAATATTTTTAGCATTTTAGCCCCTCAGGACTTTGTGAATGTATTTCTTAAACAAAGGCCATATTCTTTAAGATATCTTCATTATTATACTTTCATTTGGTATCACTAATTTTTTACTTACTTTGACTACGTTTTTAGTTTTAGGATCTAGACATATTATTCAGTTCTAAAATAAGAATTTAATTTTGAATTATATTAACAAGTTTTTTATAAACCTTTAGCCATTAAAATGTAAGTAAAACAGATTTTTTTTTATGTTAGACATCGTTATAAAAAAAAAGGTTAGACTTTAGACTTTCTCAATAAATGGAAAACAACACTTAAAATATTTTTTACAATTCTAAGCAACTTCATCTGTTATTTTCGCATTTTATCAAACAACAAAATCTTCAGTTTTATAATATAAAAACAACTCTTTAATTGTATATTACAGTTCTATTGTATAAAATACTATAGTTTTATTTTATCTTTTACTCACTGAGTACCAACCAACAAGCAAACCGTCACTTTATTGCACCAAATAGTATAGCACATACACGCCATAGATTGCTACGTTCAAGTGATGTGTCAACTACATTTTCTGAGCAAACATTCTGTTGTAAAGCTAAGCTCAGTTTAAACTGTTGTGGGTTTCACTTGAACAAATGAATTGTTTGGTTTACTAATAAAACTTTGGAGTTTAGATAAAGCGCTGTCTGTTTGTGTTTAGATTTGTATAGATACATTGTTGTTCTGTTAATAATTACTGATGTTTAAGGCATTAGATTAAAGAAAAATATTTGATATACGGACTTGTACTCAATTAAGAAAAAAATGCTTAAGAATTTTGTTTTTTTTTTAAACAATCGGATATTGGAAAACCACCAAAAGAAAACTATGAAAAATTTACAGGAAAATATAATCAAACGATTCCGTGCTTACTGCTAGTAATAAGAAAAATACAGACAAAGTAACAAATACATATACAAGCAAAATTTTAAATAATTTATATATTATTCAAATGAGACTTAAGTAACTGACAGAGGAATAAAATAGAATTCAAATCTACTTACACAATTTGGCACCAGTTCTTGTACAGCAACTTTTTTACTTTCAAACGAGGAAAAAATGTCGCGTTCATTATTTGAAATTCCTTTTCCATCTTGATGTTGCTTTTAATTAATTAAAAACGGTCATCTGAATGATAAGGGTGTCGACAACGTGAAAAATTAAAAAAGTTACTTAATAATTGACTGGATGAATGAAATTTGTACTGACATTAATCATAGTGAAATTATAAATATTCAACTTTGTAATGGAATTCATTAAAGAAAAATGTTATTATGGATGGTGCGATGAATCCATAGACTAATGGAAAGAATTGGGCACCTCTGCAGTGCATAACTGTTTTTAACATTATCAATAAATGTTTTTGGAAGTATTTGATCAACATGGTTATTTTTATAGCTTAAGCGCGAACTCCAAAGCAAATTTTCAAATTGACCAGAGTTAGTTACCTCTTAAAGTACTCCTGTGCTTCATTTATTTATCGTTGCTACGATATAGAAAGTAGGAATCTACTAGAAAGATTTAAAAGAAATTAAAATCATAAACCGCCTTATATTCACCTCATAACACTGTGATTTCAAAATCAGCGTACACATTTCAACATAACAAAATTAATTCGGGAAATACAATAAAAGTGTATGGAGAGAGAATTTCAATTTTATTTGTGTTTTAAAGTTGTGTACCCCCTTTGACGCATGGGAATAAAATTATCCATTGCATAAATTTTAGCTTCAACTCCTCCGTTCCAGGCATAAGGCGTCCAACAAATTTAACAACCCATTATAGTGGTCCCCAGTTTACACCGTAACGTAACGTACTCAGGGACGTAACGTAACATTTATTAATTACAAAACAAAATCCACAGACTATAACCTATTAACAAAATATAACTTATATCTTAGATTAACATTAACACATCATCAATTCATCATCACACTATCATATTACTCAGGAGAAGGATTTTACAAATGACAAACGACTACTGAACAAATACATTTATCTTTCTTACTAATGGTAGTAGTACCTTAAAAGGAACAGGCGTAGTCTTCACGCACCCAAGAATAAACCACGTTGCTGAGAAAACATGCACCGAAAAAACATGGCAGGTGGACAATGTAATCCACCTTTGACTGTTTCGATTGAGTTCTGAAAATCTAGTACATATTACGCAACGGTGTAAACGCATCCAGTTTAAGCTCTTTTAACTTAGTTTCCGCAAGATTAACCAATGGATTCTTGTTCTTAATTTGTTGGTATTAAGGGTCAAAGTTGAATGTACTTATTTGCTTTCGTACTGCGGTTAAAGTTACCATTTGGGTAATGTAAATTAGGGTTGGCAAATATAAATTTTATTTATATTTTTTTACTTCACTTAAAGTTGAAATAATGAGTAGGGTTTTTCAAAAACAGTGCACGTAACGTTACTTACCACTGCAAAGCACTGATTGGTCTATTCATAACAACTAACTGAGCTCTCATGTTTTACCCACCGCTTCAGACATTTCTTATGGTTGTTGATAAAAACAATAACATTTAATGAACTTAATCTGATCACGTTATAAGCAAATAAATGTATCGTTATTTACCAATCTATGTTTAATTGTACGTACATTTATATGTACCAAAATAATTTAATGCAATCATTTACCAGATTAAATAATAAATGAACCAATACTGTCACATTAATTGATTTAGCAGAATAAATTGATAGGTATCAGTATTATATTTTTAACGTTAAACCAAACATTCCCATCGCAATAAAATAAACATAATTCTTGGTATATTTTCAGTACATTTCCAGTTATTTCATAGTTGAAATCTGATATGAGAGTTGGAAACAGCGTCACTAATTGGAGTGTCCCAGCGGCCCATACGCTCCCAAGTACTATCATGTCAACTTATTTGGCTCGATGTTTACGCCCAGTTACCTATACTCGTATATTTCAACGAATTACCACATTCCTAGTTGTAAGTATAGGTATCTCTTGCCTGTTTATTGGTGCCTGGTACTTTGAGGAATTGTTTGAATGTTTTTATTATGAATCCCAAAGAATTCTAAGAAAAAGCAGTTGTATGACTATATCAAAAACGTCAATAGTCCATACTCGACAACGAATGACCATTCCTATTTGTATATCTCTTACTTATTTATTGGCGCCTGGTACTTTGAGAACTTGCTTGGTTACTTCTATAACAAACTATCGAACGATTTCGAAAAACTATTTGTATGACTATATCAAAAACATAGCTTATTATGTCAACGAATCACCACATTTCAATTTGATGTTACGGATGTCTTCTTCTTGTTTATTATCGCCTAGTACTTTGAATTGCTTGTTTATTTCTAAGAAGAATTGAATAATTGCTAATCTAAATTGCTGCTTCTATGATGACTGTCAAAGGATTCTGAGACAAACTAACATCAAAAACGGTAATAGTCCATACTCGTGTTTCAACGAATCACCACATTGCAATTTGATGTTACGCTTCAATATCTTCCTCCTGGTTATTGGCGCTAGTTACTGCCTTTGAGAACTAGCTAGCTTACTTCATGATAAACTGCCAAACGATTCTGAGACAAAGCAATACACAAACATATGTACCAGAATGTATATCAAAGTTCTACGTTATAATAACTATGCGTGCCAAATCTCTGCACAATCCCTTCAGAGGTTTGAGCTGTGTTGATATATCAGTCAGTCAGTTACGATTGCATTTTATATATGGAGATAATTCAATTACTTTATCGTTTTCTTATAGAAACATTTTTAGTTTATCTAGCTAGGGTATCAGTAACTACGTTTTCATCAACACACCCGAACCGCGAAAAATATTTGAACATCAAACAAATATTTGTTCGGTAGTGTTCACTGCAACTCAGAACACTGGTCAGTTACTGTTGGTCCGCTGTGAAGTTATTGATCGCACGATCTAAAGACGGATGCATGAAATCACATTTTTTTTTTACAATTTTTACCAGATGCAGGTAGTATACGAATGAATAAATGAAGAGAAAAACATAGAATTGAAACCATCGCAGAGCGCACTCTGTAAAAATAACCCATTGACCATAAAATATCTTGTATAGAAAACACAAAATATATTCAAACCCTATTCGGAGTGAAGTAATAAAATTTCGGGACAAAACATTAAAACTTACTACGTTTCATATCCGATGTATAATGACGGATTGTTGGGTGCCAACGGAAAGGCCAGAAATAGATTTAAAAGGGTTACGGCCAATGAAATGGAGGATATTATGTACCTTATCAACTTTATAGAGTCAGGACCTTAGGTAAACTCGGAATTCTATGAACAAAACTGGGTAAAGGTAACATTAAATGGTTTATTGATCCTTTTGGGTATGTAGGTACCCGCCGAAGTAATGGGTCAGTTACTCACTTAATGCATTTGTTGTTTTATGTGACGGATCGGGTGGAATTGTATTACGTTTTGAAAGGACGCGGGATCGATCGATATATGGAGAATTTGAAACAAACAAACATAAATCTTCTTTTTTGTAATACCTGGTTTCACTTATGTTATTGGGAAGTAGAACAAGGCATATTTACTTTCTTCTATAAAAATGCATTAGAGAAATGGATTTGAAGGTCAATTTTTATAAAAGGTTTTCAGTAAGATCAACAAATGTTTGTCTCGGTCTAAGTGTATGTATCATTCTGTGTATTGTGTAGTTTGTGACATCTTAGATACAGGTAACCTAATTAGCGTGAACCGAAGTGTCTCTCAGAGTCACCACACATTGCTTGAATCGTCTGATATAGACTATTCAATGACGTAACTGATGAATTAGAGTGATGGAGTGATTGATTAAGTTAAGTCTCATGTGGTGTAATGGAGACCCCGAATCGACAGACGCCCTGTGCCCAGGTCGACGACATTCGTAAAGCGGTGAGCAGACAAAGGCAAAGATTGGCAAAAAGAAGTCTATGTGCAAAAGTGGACTAAGGTAGACGGATGATGACGAAATCTTTTTAATTGGCCGCCGAAAAGCACTTTTCACTCTGGCCTCTGGCCTCTGGCCTCTGGCCTCTGGCCTCTGGCCTCTGGCCTCTGGCCTCTGGCCTCTGGCCTCTGGCCTCTGGCCTCTGGCCTCTGGCCTCTGGCCTCTGGCCTCTGGCCTCTGGCCTCTGGCCTCTGGCCTCTGGCCTCTGGCCTCTGGCCTCTGGCCTCTGGCCTCTGGCCTCTGGCCTCTGGCCTCTGGCCTCTGGCCTCTGGCCTCTGGCCTCTGGCCTCTGGCCTCTGGCCTCTGGCCTCTGGCCTCTGGCCTCTGGCCTCTGGCCTCTGGCCTCTGGCCTCTGGCCTCTGGCCTCTGGCCTCTGGCCTCTGGCCTCTGGCCTCTGGCCTCTGGCCTCTGGCCTCTGGCCTCTGGCCTCTGGCCTCTGGCCTCTGGCCTCTGGCCTCTGGCCTCTGGCCTCTGGCCTCTGGCCTCTGGCCTCTGGCCTCTGGCCTCTGGCCTCTGGCCTCTGGCCTCTGGCCTCTGGCCTCTGGCCTCTGGCCTCTGGCCTCTGGCCTCTGGCCTCTGGCCTCTGGCCTCTGGCCTCTGGCCTCTGGCCTCTGGCCTCTGGCCTCTGGCCTCTGGCCTCTGGCCTCTGGCCTCTGGCCTCTGGCCTCTGGCCTTAGCCTCTGGCCTTAGCCTCTGGCCTTAGCCTCTGGCCTTAGCCTCTGGCCTTAGCCTCTGGCCTTAGCCTCTGGCCTTAGCCTCTGGCCTTAGCCTCTGGCCTTAGCCTCTGGCCTTAGCCTCTGGCCTTAGCCTCTGGCCTTAGCCTCTGGCCTTAGCCTCTGGCCTTAGCCTCTGGCCTTAGCCTCTGGCCTTAGCCTCTGGCCTTAGCCTCTGGCCTTAGCCTCTGGCCTTAGCCTCTGGCCTTAGCCTCTGGCCTTAGCCTCTGGCCTTAGCCTCTGGCCTTAGCCTCTGGCCTTAGCCTCTGGCCTTAGCCTCTGGCCTTAGCCTCTGGCCTTAGCCTCTGGCCTTAGCCTCTGGCCTTAGCCTCTGGCCTTAGCCTCTGGCCTTAGCCTCTGGCCTTAGCCTCTGGCCTTAGCCTCTGGCCTTAGCCTCTGGCCTTAGCCTCTGGCCTTAGCCTCTGGCCTTAGCCTCTGGCCTTAGCCTCTGGCCTTAGCCTCTGGCCTTAGCCTCTGGCCTTAGCCTCTGGCCTTAGCCTCTGGCCTTAGCCTCTGGCCTTAGCCTCTGGCCTTAGCCTCTGGCCTTAGCCTCTGGCCTTAGCCTCTGGCCTTAGCCTCTGGCCTTAGCCTCTGGCCTTAGCCTCTGGCCTTAGCCTCTGGCCTTAGCCTCTGGCCTTAGCCTCTGGCCTTAGCCTCTGGCCTTAGCCTCTGGCCTTAGCCTCTGGCCTTAGCCTCTGGCCTTAGCCTCTGGCCTTAGCCTCTGGCCTTAGCCTCTGGCCTTAGCCTCTGGCCTTAGCCTCTGGCCTTAGCCTCTGGCCTTAGCCTCTGGCCTTAGCCTCTGGCCTTAGCCTCTGGCCTTAGCCTCTGGCCTTAGCCTCTGGCCTTAGCCTCTGGCCTTAGCCTCTGGCCTTAGCCTCTGGCCTTAGCCTCTGGCCTTAGCCTCTGGCCTTAGCCTCTGGCCTTAGCCTCTGGCCTTAGCCTCTGGCCTTAGCCTCTGGCCTTAGCCTCTGGCCTTAGCCTCTGGCCTTAGCCTCTGGCCTTAGCCTCTGGCCTTAGCCTCTGGCCTTAGCCTCTGGCCTTAGCCTCTGGCCTTAGCCTTTGGTCTTGGCCGATTGCACACTATTTACGAGTATGTATAGCCTGCGCCTAAGATAAAGTTTTATTATTATTATTTTTTACTTAATAGAGAACTTAGGGTTTTGTATTGCGGTTTTTTTTATATTTTATCATTTTATATTAGTAATATTATGTCATAAAACACAAACTTTTACTGAAGTAATGTTTTTAGACTGACATTCACAAATACTTAATGGGGCCCTAACTGAAATTTGCAAATCCAATGGCAGACGGTACTTGTCATGTAGTTAGTGATACTTACTTAATGTACCTAATTGACATTACTTAATTATTGATAGTAATGACATATCTTACTTGGTGGTTAACCGCAAGTATGTCAGGGATGTATATTGATAGTAAGATTAATATTATAATAATGTAATCGTTTGAAACAATACCTTCTAGCCTAATTTTATTAAAATTACTATAGATTAGTTAGTTGTTTTATGTTGTCTATCATGTGTCGTGATTGTCGAGATTACAAAAAATAACTTGGTAGTAAACGAAACCATTATAAATTATACGACAAAATAATATAACACGTTACCATTAAGTACTTGATAAAATTACTTCCAAACAACACAAATCTCTTGATGACCCATTCAGTCTAAAACACACTGCACCAACAAAACTAGTAATGTTGCAGTGTTTCTAAAAAACACACATTTTAAATTCGTCTCTCCAGACCTGGGTACAAACAAACGGCTTGGGATCCTTTAATTATTCAGCACGGGGTAAAGTGGTGCACGGAAACAGCTTACCGTGCAAGCAAAGCAAACGCTGGTTCTATGAGGACCGAATTCAATAGGCCAAATTGCGGGACGGACACGACAGCAAATGGCTAAGTCGGTTTGTGGTCTAAACTAGAGCAGAAAATGTTATGTTCTGCATCTTGTGATGTTTCGTTATAATTTGTTGAAGTAGGGTGTGAATTGTGGGAGGATTTAAAAATTGTGCTAATATTAGAATTTCGATTTACTTTTTTTTATATCCAGGTTCGGAAATGGGTTTTTCTTCCTAGCTTCGTGTTATTTGTATGTATTTATTTATCTACAGCAGCATATCTCGAATAAAAGTTTCAATCATTTTACCATAATACTCTATATCAAATGATGTTTAACTGTTTATAACCAGCAAAAATACATATATACTTTTATCCCAAAATTACTTCAGAATTATGTTTCATACAGTTAAAATTTTGGGACCCTGCTAGTCTCATAATCCTTTATGTACGAATATTTGTAGGTGTAGTAATTTTTCTACCAATACGAGCCCGTATTCAGCTTATAACTTGCGTCAACTCATTCAGTAGCACACAGGAAGACTGTAAGCCTTGGGGGTGATGCAGGAAATTACGCAGGGCGCGGGGGCGGGGGCACAAATCAACGTAACTTACTGTTTATTGTTGCCGGTAACTCGTACAACAGTTTACAAAAAAGATGGCGTCGCGAACGCAATGTGCCGATGAAATTGCTTGCACACAGAAAGTGGAAAGTTTTGTTAGCGCGAACGTTAAACGGAATTGATTGGTTTTTTGTCCGAGTGTTGTAATTTTTCTGTTGGGTTTTGGTTTATAGATGTTCTATTCTATATTTTAGAAGCTTCAATCATG
This sequence comes from Timandra comae, assembly GCA_958496195.1. Lineage (NCBI taxonomy): Eukaryota > Metazoa > Arthropoda > Insecta > Lepidoptera > Geometridae > Timandra > Timandra comae. Next base: position 8,631,758 of record OY292370.1, read on the forward strand.
CTATTCAATTTATGGTAAATGATCATTGATCAGTAATGACTATTTCTGAAGTCAAATAAGCACTTAAGACAAAGAGGTTACAAAAAAAGATTAAGAATTAATGCCAAACACTATCTTTAATATATAAAATTCTCGTGTCACAGTTTTCGTTGCCATACTCCTCCGAAACGGCTTGACCGATTCTCATGAAATTTTGTGAGCATATTCAGCAGGTCTGAGAATCGGCCAACATCTATTTTTCATCCCGAAATTCCCACGGGAACGGGAACGGGAACTACGCGTGTGAAACCGCGGGGCGCAGCTAGTAATTAATAAAAAGGTCATTGACAGCACTAATACTTTTTATTATTAAACGAAACGTACGTCATTCTATATAAGTATGTAAAACAACGGGATGTTAGTACTAGTCGAGAGATTCGACTTAAATAAGTACGTACTAACATCCCGTTGTTTTACATACTTATAGCACTAATACTGCTTTATTTCCTTCGCAAACACTCTGTGAATGTACCACCGATTCGCAGAATACATCAGCTGGGAAAAGTTTTTAACCTGTATTACTTCAACCTTCACTTCAACCATGAAATCTTTCTTAACGTAAACATCTAGAACATTCCAAGAAATTCACAATCGTCTAAGAGCAGAATAATTGTTACTAATTCGTGGTGTGACCAAGAGAAATAGAGAAATTATTGAAGTGTGAACCACAAATGTTTGTCTCGGTCTGGGTGTGTGTGTGAATGAGTGTGTGCGTAGTTTCTGATACCCTAGATACAAACTTCGAACTTAGGGTTCAGTTGCTATAATGAGATGATATAGTGAATGATTATGTTAATTTTTATGCATATTTTTTTTTATAAAAACAAACATTTTGATTTCTTTGATTTACACGAGCAGTACACATTGAAATAAAACTACTTTAACAGATTTTTTTGTCTACTCTATTCCACTGTGATGTAAGAAAATGTAAAAGAAAATTATTATAACCACGACGAAAGGTAGTTTTATTACAAAAAGATGTTTTACTTGTTGATATCGATATCAAAACACAACAAAAACAAAGAAAACTATTAAACAAAAACGTTATTTTTATTAAAGAAAATTATTCGCGAAGAAAGCCCATTGTCTCCGTAGATTACTTTCATAGTTATTGTAACTTGTTCTTAGGAAAATTAATTTTTAGTTCACGGTTTGCTCTTTCTACTTTAAAGTTTCCAAGTTTGTCCCCGTTCAGATATTAGGTGTTTACTTAAACTACTTTTCATAGGTTTTTATTAAATTTTAATAGCAATTTTTGAACGAAAATTGAGTTCTAAGTGATTATTTTATAGTTTAACTAGCGGTACCCCGCCGTTTCACCCGCGTAGTTCCCGTTCCCGTAGGAATAAAGGGATAAATTATGCTAAAAACCTTCCCACTGAATCACTCTAACTATTAAAACAAACCGCATCAAAATCCGTTGCGTAGTTTTAAAGATCTAAGCATACATAGGGACAGAGAAAGCGACTTTGTTTTATACATGTAGTGATTTCATTTTAGGCAACTATGACACTTTGTTTTCAAGTAGTAGATAGAGTGATTCCGTGGGAAGGTTTTTAGCATTTTATCCCCATATTCCTACGGGAACAACGCGGGTGAAACCACGGGGCGCCGCTAGTTAATATTAAAACAGTCCGAGGCCTCCAAATATAAAACTTGTGCTGTACGGTTATAACGTAAATCCTGATTTTGCAGAAATTTCGGGATAAAAAGTATAGTATGTGTTAATCCTGGCAACAAACTACATATGTATGTTCTAATAAGAACATACATACAAACTTTCGCCTTTATATTATCACTACATAGTATAAATCAAAGTCAAAGTCAAAAATCATTTAATCAGTTAAGGCCTCAATGAGGCACTTATGAACGTCAAAATTGATTCCACCACCATCTATGTATGCTTAGATCTTTAAAACTACGCAACGGATTTTGATGCGGTTTGTTTTAATAGATAGAGAGATTAAAATTTTATCTAATAAACTACAAAAGAATTTAACAACTACAAACCAACAATTAACCAATACAAAATACCTATTTAAAAAGAAAAACTTATTGAATCTCTTACAAAGCCTCTCGAGTTTTCTTCCGCGAGTTTCCTTTGATACAAAACAGAAAAACAAAATGAAACAAAAAATACATTTTAGCATACTATTGTTTCATTCACGTACATAAAGCGAGGCATACAAAGCTAAGTATATTTTGTTTCTCGACTCCATCACCTAAACAGCCAATGATACCATAATAAAAAATAAACGCGAAACTTGGCGGGACTCAGCGACATCTTGGCAACACCGCTGAGTGATTAAAATCTTCGGAGCGTGTACACGAGATAATCTGGCATCAAACCAAATGTTGCATTAAGGCCGGTCCACACTGAGCGGCATTTTTTCCCGCGCGTTATCCCAGCGCTATATTAAGCAATGTTATTTACGATGCGTGACGCCGGGGAAAATGTTCTTTTATTAAATTGTATGATTGATTAAATCGAGGTTTTAGTACGCGGAATATATGGCAATGTGGATTTGGCGGGTAAATGTATGCTGGATTCAGTTCGGTGTAATTTGTTAGACAAATCGAGGTATTAACATTTATGATTGTACGTGTTTCAGGGTATGGTAATTGGTAATGTATGTGTAGAGCCGTTTATTATTTCATCTGTGAATAGGTTAATATTGAAAATATTTAATGAAAAAACAAATCACGGATTTTCCACTGTGCTTACTTTGTTAGTAAACTGTATATTTACGTATTTATAAATAACTTAATCGTGTATATCATTATAAAACATTTAAGCCTTATCTGTATTTTAAAAGATTCAAGTAAACTTATTTCTTTATTTTAACATCGAAAATAGATGTAAAAAAAAATTATCATCCATTAAAATTATATTAAATTGAATTCATTTAAAAATAACTTAAAAATTTCAAATTCAAACGCTTCGTCTGTACACTGCTTTAAGACAACTGTAACGCTGAATTGGTAAATAAGAAAAATCAAACATATTACATACGTTCGCTGTAGGAAATAAATGTCGAAGGAAACAAAACGCTCTTAAGTTATGGTCATTGAATTTTCCAATGTAAAACATGGTAACGTTCTGAAATTGGACACGACTTTATATTACTCTGCTATTAGCCATTTTAAACTCTATTGCGAACTGATAAGGTTACTAATTGGTAAACAAATTCATTAATATTTGAATTATTGAATTGAATATTTGCATATTTGTAAGTAACATTTTTCTTTAATTTTAATGGAAGAATATTTTTAAGCCTTGCGTCTCTAAACTTCGCAGATAAATTGTCAATAAGTTTATTAGGAGTAAGTTATAACAATTAAATTAAAAATTAAAAAACCCCAACACTATTACTTTCAAATCCTCATAACTTTTAAACGGGTCAACCGATTTTCATCAAACATGTCTAAGAAAACTTGCACATAAGTCCCCTTTAATACAATAAAAACTAAATTGAAATCGCTTCATCCGTTCGGGAGCTATGATGCAACAGACAGACAGATACACACACACACAGACACGTCAAACTTATAACACCCCTCTTTTTGCGTCGGGGGTATATGCTTCTTTAGCATATAAACACAATTATTTAGAACAAAACAAATATTTTTTATTAAAAAATTAACATATAAGAAACAAAATATGATTAAGTACTTATACGTCGCAACTCATGCGAAAACAAGTCGCTTATTTACTCATACAATTATGATCAAACCATTACCCTTGCAGAGAGTCTCCAACTTCGCAGACATTGACCCTAAGTTTGTTACTCGCATCAAACAGAATACAATTTATAAGAAAACTATTAAATAAAGAACAGTTTTAAATATTGAAATAAAACGCAGAATACAAGCAAGCAGAATACAGTTTTAAATAACTAAAAAATCGAATATGTGGATTAAATATTTATACTTTAATTATTACCAAAAAACTTTAAAACAAAGAGTTAATCGCAGACATTGGCCCTGACTTCATCACGAGTACGTTAAACATCAAACAGAATACAAATTATAAGAAAACTATTAAAGAACAGTTTAAAAAACAAAGAAGTATAAATATTAAAGGTTTGTTTCCTGACGTCGCTTAGATATAAATAATCATAAATTTATTAAAGACAAAAAGTTAATCGCAGACATGACTCTTAGTTTATTACTCTTGGTCCTATTTCACGACCTTCAAGTAAAGATACTCACAGTAAAGTTAGTTTTGTCTCTTTCTTACTTTATGTCAAGTGACAAAGACAAAACATGTGAGTAGGTACTCGGAAAGGTTACTTGATAGTGAAATAAGCAATACAATTTATAAGAAAACTATTCAATAATGAACAGTTTTAAAAAAACAAAGAAGTATGAATATTAAAGGTTTGTTTTCTGACAAGTCGCTTAGATATATTATGTACTTACTCATAAAATTATTAAAGACAAAAAGTTAATCGACCCTAAATTTGTTACTCGCATCAAACAGAATATAGTTTATAAGAAAACTATTAAATAATGAACAGTTTTAAACAACAGTAAGTAATAACAAGAGGAGAGTCCAAAGTTAGTCTTCGGTTGGGGACGAACTGGGAATTAATTCCTTTTGTAACGCGATGAAAAACAAACGCGAATGCACTTACACAGTTTGTGACTGTTTCACCTTGCTAACTTTAAATTGAATCCTAAGTATAGGATTCAATTTAAAGTTAGCTATTTATTTATTTTAATCTAGCTGCGCCTCGCGGTTTCACCCGCGTAGTTCCCGTTCCCGTAGGAATATGGGTATAAAATTATGCTAAAGACCGTCCTACTGAATCACTCTATCTATTAAAACAAACCGTATCAAAATCCGTTGCGTAGTTTTAAAGATCTAAGCATACATAGGGACATAGGGACAGAGAAAGCGACTTCGTTTTATACTATGTAGTGATGATGCACTAGCTGTACCCCGTGGTTTTACCCGCTCCCGATCCTGTGGGAATTTCGGCATAAAAAGTATGCTATGTGTTATTCCTAGTTATAAGGAACATCTACCAAATATAACCTAAATCATTAGATTTTGCGTGAAAGAGTAACAAACATTCAAACTCACAAACATACAAACTTTCGCATTTATAATATTAGTAGGATGCATTTAGTTGAAAGATTTGTTTGTCTGTACTTGGGTTTAGTATAATCCATAAATGGATTCCTAAAAATTTACAGAAAAAATGTACCTATCGACCCAGAAAACGTATGTATTTCGAAGTGTCAAGTAATCCGCTAATCGGATAAATAAAAATAAGTCGTCCGCTAAGCCGGATCATCCATACTAATTACTTTAACCGTTATAAAATAAAACTTGGATATTGAAGGTAAACTAATTTCATGAAATAAAAAAAAAAGATAAAAACATTATTACCGTTAATTCTCTTGAAACCAATTTTTATGAAGGTTTATTAGACTAGTAGCGCATTCGAATCCCGTTCCCGTGGGAATACGGGGATAATATACAGCCTATGTCACGCACTGATAAATTATTAATTAATAAGAGTTTATGACATCGGTTCAGTAGTTTCGGAGCTTATTGGTTACAAACAAACCAACAAATACACAAATCTTTCCTCTTCATAATATTAGTATAGACATCGCTAAGCGTGCATTGACATTTGTTCCCAATCAAAAAACTATATTTCCAGCAAACTCTTACATACCATTACTATTGCAGAGAATAAAAATATTCTAATAAGGTAACCAGGGCATTCGATTGAGGAAACAATTATCAGATAGCAACCATCCCCGATGGTAGCGGTTATCGCATTAATTTATTGCCCTGCCCACCCCGGGCCCACTCACTACCCCTTGTTTCTGAGGTTCACTGAGTTATGCCTTATTTTTCTTATTTATTCCTTCTGTATTGATTTTATGTGGTTCTTGCTGTAAAAGTAAAAGGTTTGTATTATACCAGCAGCGGTCCGCGGTTTCACTCGTATTGTTCTCGTGAGAAAATAGACAAAATGTAGCTTATGGTCCTTAAATATTTTTCGTTACGTAACGTTACGACTCCCTCTACATAACATTTCTGTGAAACACTCGTAAGTCATTGGAAAACAATAATATCTGTTTCGCCGAATTACTTATAGTTTTTTTATTGTTATTATTTGTATAACTATTAGAACATTTCCATTAAATATACTTTTTATATATAAGTATACAGGTTAGATATGAAGAGACAATAGTACAAAACTAGTTGCCGTACTAAATAATCTTTACAGACACTTGGAGAGTCCGTGAAAATCTTACATTTAGTTTAACCAAAAAATACATATCGTTTCGAGATAAACGTTTGTGGTTCACACAAATATTCACCACGCACGGAAATTGAACCCGCAACCTTACGGATGGTGACCACTCTTCCATCGAGGTCGTCACTTCACGGAACCATTTTTATCCATTAAAATACGAGAAAAAGAAAAAGGTTAAGTACAAACAGAATACATAAAGAAAAACACAAACGCATATATTTTAACAAAACACAGTCAGCATAAAAACAGCGTTCAACAACCAATGATGATACATTAGTGTTGGTACGGTTTGCATAAAAGAAACAGACATTAGGGTAACAGAGTCTCCGGTTCGAACCCGCTTCAAACCTGTTCCATTATCATAATCACTGCACCATTTCATATTCAATTCGAATTTACATAATCATTAAAGTATGCGAAAAACGTGGGGGTTCCTCAAAGTTCTGGAATGTTCGAGGGGGATCGAAGTTATGTTATTATTACGATCCATCCATCCAATCTGGAATTGAGATACATTATTAAATTTAATATATTTTAAGGTTTTATAGGTATTTAATATATTTTAAGGTTTTATAGGCCAAACTATGGATTGCAGGTTTGACATTCGTGCGAGGTAACTATTTTTGTGACCCATAAATGTTTGTCACAGTATGTATGTGTATTGTATTAATATTAAGGAAATTATGCGTAGTTTTTGATGCCTTAGATACGAGTATTAAACTTATAAGTCGGTTGCAATATAAGGATCGTAGTGATCACCAACTTCGTTCACAATAATATCGTAGTTTACATGGGAAAGAACTAACAATTCTACTATTTTCTAACCCCGTAATTACCCTCTGATCTGACCTATTACATTCAAAACGTTTCATTCAAGTCCAGTTGGCTTCCCACCCATACAAATTGATTCAGAATTCGTCTTGAAAACTCGAAAGTTGCCAAACGCAGTATTATTATATCATACAAACAAGTACGGATCGGAAACGTGGGACAATGTTTATTATTTTAAGCCATCTTGAATCCAAACATTATATTAAACAATTTGGCACGTATTTGCTTAGTTGAGGGGTTAAGTGGGACGATCTCTTTAAGTTGTTTAGCAGTATTTTTTTACTTTAGTGTGCTACAAAACAAAGTTTATTGTTAACTAGCTTTTGCCCGCGACTTCGTCCGCATGGAATAATGACTATCGGCAGAATTTGGGTCTTTCCCCCTTTTCTATCCCTATGGGGAGAATTTTCAAAAATCCTCTCTTTGTGGTAGCCTACTGCCCCCAACAAACACATGTGCCAAATTTCAGCTCTTTACGACCAGTAATTTTTGGCTGTGCGTTGCCTGTCAGTCAGGACGTCACCCAGTAATGGAAGAGTTTTAGAAAAAAAAGATAAATTTAAAGCATCAAACTAGCGACCTTTCCCAGTTTCGCATGTTTCATTTTGTCCTGGATTTTATAAGTTTTTCTTTCACTAATTCTTATTTTGATAATAACAAACACAACAAAAATAATTATCATAAGTATTTAAATATAAGTTATACTCATTTCTACACAGACATCGAAGATTCCTTTCTTATTTATACGTATAGATAGGTACTTATGGAATGCAATAAACGATTGAGCATTCATTATTATTCACATCCAAACCAGTAAAATCTTCAACTTAAAATAAAATGTTTTACTCAAATTACGAATCTAAATAATACTTACGAATATAAAGCCTTCGGGCCTCCGATGTGGATTAAGTACTAAGCCTTTCCCTTTGGGTAAGGTCACCAGGTACGTGAGTAAACAAGGGCATGTAAATACAAAATTACGAAAATATATAATGCTGTCTCTGAACGGGGTAAGTTTGTCATCTTACTTAGGCAAGTTATTATGCGAATCTGTTACTTATGTCGTAGACCCTACGGTGCCATTTGCAGTGCACAGTTTTTTATTTTTTATGATAAAGCAGCTGGCGAGCAGATGGGTCACCTAGTGGTAAGTAATTTTCGTCACCCATGGACTGCAACATGCAACTGAGAAGAGTGATATATCCTTGAATGTCGTGAGAAAAGTATCTGTAATCGCAAATTTAGCATAGGAATACAATGATACCTACGCTATCGAAACATGCGCAGTCGCTCATAGATTTCTATAATAGGTTTACATAAATATACTTAGGTCAATGTTCTGTAATTTTTGTTATGTCATTGTGCCTAACTGTGTATGAGACTGTATGTGGGTATATAGCATTATATTAAACTGTATTAATATCTATAATTAGTTATATATTTCTTGTTACTAATGAGAGTTTATGTAACTACCAACAGACTGTTTATCAGTTTGGCAGTGCCAATAGGTAAAGGTTTTCTATATATAATTTCTTTTGGATTAAATAAATAAAAAAAGGACCTTTTTTCATACTCCCATCAAAACTATGAACTCACACCGACTACTCCTTAACAAGTACCTAATCCCCCTTAAAAAATGGCAACATTCGAATATAATAAATTGACTAAACAATTTTTTCTTTGCGAACATTCCAGTAACTTGTCTCGTCCAAATCGGCCTTAAAACAAAGCGTTACATAAAAATCTCGTCCTTGTTAGCTCGGAGGCACGAATTAATAAAAAAATAACTTGCTTTGAGAACATTTTTTTATGTAATTTGATAAAAAATAATGGAACAATTATAATGTTAGTATATTCGAATTATTTTTGTTGGAGAGAAAGATGGAATACTTATTTTTCAAAGTCAAAGTCAAATACTTTTTTGTTTCTTAGAATTTATACATGAAGTTATAGAAAAACATGTTATGAAGAGTTATTTTTTTGTTTGAATACATACTCGTACATCATACATGTCCTTATCCGATTTGAAAAAAAATTTCAATAGCCAACCTGTTTATTGAAGACTAGCAGCGCCACGCGGTTTCACTCGCGTAGTTCCCATTCCGTTAGGAATACAGGGATAAACCATAGCCTATGTCACTCGCTGACAATACGAGTATAGCTTCCCATTAGTGAAAGAATTTTTGAAATCGGTTCAGTAGATCCTTAGATTACCCCTTACAAACTAACAATTACACAAACTTTACTTCTTTATAATATTAGTATAGATACATGATTACAGAATGTTATTTTATTCATTCTTTAAACATTCTATTATGATCATTTAGTATTACGACAACCTCGATGGCAGAGCGGTCACCATGACGGACTGCCATACATAAGATGGCGGGTTCGATTCCCGTGCGGGGTGAATATTTGTGTGAACCACAAATGTTTATCTCGGTCAGGGTGTGTGTGTGCGTAGTTTGTGATACCCTAGATACAAGTCACGAGCTTAGTTAGGGGTCAGTTACTATAATGAGATAATATTGTAGTGAATGATTATGTTATGTTATGTTATTACTTTAATTATATAATCACCTTTATACAAACAACATTATGGTAACAATAAATATTTGAATTTAATCATAATCATAATTTCTTTATTGCATAAATCAGGTACATTTATTGGTGTTACAAAATTATTATGTCTTTTCCTTTCACGGGACTATTAAGGAGTCCCGGTCTTTTGGAAGGCTAGTATGGGGCCAAAGCCAACACACGGAAGCCCTTTGACATATTTAATCTTGTGTAAAGGATGCACAATCCGGCGACTATCCCTGTATAACACTATAAAATGCATCCAAGGACAGTCCCCGGTTCTGCTGGGACTATTGCAAATATATGGAAAACTACGACTGGGTTATGGGAATGGGATGTTTAATGGACTGGGTATTGGGGAACTATGGGGACTATGGCACCCGCCGATACAATGCTATAAACACGTACAAAGTGGCGGGTGGAGACTTGCCAGCTCTATAACTGGGCCCCCCAAACAAGTCGCTCGAGTCGCAACAAGGGGGCAACATGAAACGAGCGGCTTTGAGAGTGGAGCAGACGCCCTGGGTTTTAAACCGCGATCCACTGAGCCCGAGGGTCCAGTATCATGCTAAGCCAACTGACCACTTACGCAACGCCCCTCACTCTCCGAGCACCAAAGTGCTCTCGCGGGCTCCACTCCGGCCGGCCAATGAAGGCAAGCACGGAAGTGGGGGACCTGTTCCTCGTCAGTGTTCACTCCGCCGGCCAGTGAAGGCAAGCGGAGGTGAGGAATGGTGACCTCCCCCGGGAGCGCGTCAGGTCCGCGGGGTCCCTACTCCCCGACACCCCGCCTCAAAGGTGCCCTGCGGGCAAAAAAAAAATTTTATTATTGTTATATTAAAATTATATTTGAATTTGAATTAGTTTTTATCAGTATCGAGCCTTCTTTCCGTATTTTTACATGTACCACCCTCACTTGAGAAGTCCTTTGTATATCGAGGTAAAACCACGGGATACAGCTAGCCAAATAGTATATATCAAATCTTCAAGAGCCAAATAGACTATTTTAATTAATTTGAATGGAAAATTTCGTGAATTGAAAACGTAATATCAGTGTTACGTTTCAAAGAGGTATCTTTGAGAACTTTGAATTTGTATGTAGAGAAATTACTTCATTTTCATTTACTTATAAATAATTTAATTGAATTAGTAAGTTGTACATACCAAAGACCGCTTTCTCTGTCTCTCTCTCTCTCACTCTGTCTATTTCTCTCTTACTGATAATACTCGTATTAGTTTAATGAACAGGAACTGGTGTATCAACACGCTTTTGGAACCATGTTTCAAAAGTACATTTCATCCCATATTCCAGGAATTCGTTATCGATTTTAAACTCTTTCGTGATTACTGATTAACGACTTAGATCTAGTTGAACTGTAAAAATAATTGGCAATGTTTGATCAACTGTGAAACTATTCAACGAATTTTAAAAGTTTAAGTTCCAAAACGATTATTACTGACTGACTGATCAACCTTTATTGAGAAAAATCGAAGAATTACATACAACATGAATCAACATTTTAACAAAAAATCTTGTTCCTTTTTAGGGTTCCGTGCCCAAAGGGTAACCCTATTACTGAGACTTCAATGTCCGTCCGTGTGTCACCACTGATTCACGTAAAATCAAAAAAGGCTGTATCTCAAGAACGGTGATAGACAGTTGAAATTTTCACAGATGATTTATTTATTTAGGACGACCAGTGAAAGTTACATTACATCTTATAAATAAAAACTTAAATAACTAAATTAAAAATTAAATGCACTTTCTGTAGGTGCCACAACATGCGAAGAATTAAAATATAACATAAAATATCACGTTAGATTAAAATGAAAACAATGGAAATAAAATCTTGAGAATAAAATAAAATGCTTGAATAAAATTAAAAAAAAAAACAATAAGAAATAAAATTAAACATAAAAACAAATTAAATCAAAATTAAGTAAATCAGAATCAAATTAAAATTATTAAAATTAAATGAGTAAATGTCAACAGTTAAATACTTATTAATAATAAATTAAATTACAAATTACAAAAAAAAAATACAAAAACAAACAAAACAATGACTATTTAAACACAATGAATACTATAAGAGGCTACGATGCTATGATGTATTTCTCTTGCCGCTATAATAACAAATACTAAAACCAAAATAAAATAAATATTTAAGGGGGTCTCCTATACAACAAACGTGTTTTTTTTTTCGTTATTGTTACGGATCCCTTCGTGCGCGAGTCCGACTCGCACTTGGCCGGTTTTTTGCTATGAGAAAGGTTCTTGATTTGATTTAATTTTTCCTCCTACTCATCGTACTAATATCATCACTGAGAATCTTAAAACAGTCAATACGAGTTGCAGTCGCAAGATGCAGTCACTCAACTTCAAAAATTAACAAACATAAAAACTTCTGTGCTCAGAGTGTGCTATTTTTCCGATTTGTACTCAAAAGCAATCGGAAAACTGGCAGATAATATGATTTTCAAACGAATTTATCAAGAATTAGATAGTAAAAATTGGTTAAATTGAAATGCAGTGTCGTTTGGCGTGAATCCAAATGGATGGAATTGCGTCTGTTTGGGTCAAATACTTTACAATACAAGCGCAGGCCGTACGATTGATGTGTGTGATCGGACACAGTTTTTTATTGTTCTGACTAAAAGTTAAATTGCCAGATCTGGAAAATATTTTATAGAATATAGAAGGGAAAATAACTGTCTAAAACGCTACATTTTTTCTTGCGCTCTGATGTAAAAATCGGGTGAAATATTATCTATGTTACTCTCAGATAATCCTTATCCATAAATCCCTTATCCATGCGTTTGGGGACATGGAATGTCCGTACTATGAGGACAGGCCTCCCTGACACCTGTGGAGGCTCAGGTTGCACACAAGATCTGCGCAAAACTTCTGTGATTGATACTGAGCTGACTAGACTGAACATCGCTGTGTCAGCTCTCCAAGAAACAAGACTTCCTGACACAGGGTCCCTCAAAGAAACCAATTACACCTTTTTCTGGTCAGGAAAAAGCCAAGACGACAACCGTGAGCATGGTGTAGGGTTTGCAATCCGCAATGATTTACTCTCCTCAATTGAACCACCTCGAGGGGTTTCTGAGCGTATTATGACAACGCGACTCAACAGTAATTGTGGTTTCATCACCCTAATCTCAGCGTATGCTCCGACACTTGGCTCGACCATCGAGAGCAAAGATCATTTCTACGAACAGCTCACAGAAACAGTGAATGCGGTGCCTCCTAGTGATCACCTTCACATCCTAGGTGACTTTAATGCTAGAGTGGGCCAGGATAACACCGCCTGGCCAGAATGTCTAGGTAAACACGGTATAGGCAAAATTAACGACAACGGTCAACGCTTGCTCGAATTTTGTTCTCTTCAGAAGCTGTGTATTACTAATACCTATTTTAGAGGGAAGGACAAGCATAAAGTTTCCTGGAAGCATCCGCGCTCTGGACACTGGCATCAACTCGATGTGATCCTAACCAGGAGACGAGACCTTCGTTATGTTCTCCACACGCGCTCCTTTCATAGTGCAGATTGTGACACCGATCACTCTTTAGTTGTCACAAAGCTAGCCATCGCTCGTAAAAAGATTCACTCTTCCAGACCGCCGGGAAGAAAGAGAATCAACCTTACGCACACCAAGAGAGCAGACAAGGTTGATTTCTATAAGGAGCTGGTAGAAGCGGAGACCTCGTCTTGGGATCCCAATATGTCCTTGCAAGAAGAATGGGAGCATGTAAAGAAAGTGCTGTCTGAGACAGCTGCAGAAGCTTTTGGTTACCAGGTAGCTAGGAGTGAGGACTGGTTTATACAAAACAGCGAGCACATAATGCCTCTTCTTGACCTAAAGCGTCTTGCTGCTCAAAACCATCGGCTAAACCCCAATATAAAAACCCGTAACGAACTTACTAAGGCCAAGTCAGCGCTTCAACGGATCTGTCGATTCTACGCTAATAAGTACTGGCTTGAGCTTTGCAAAAGCATTCAATGGTACGCCGACTCGGGTAATTTTAGTGGGGTATACTCAGGCATTAAACGAGCTATCGGTCCAGTACCTAAAAAAACTGCTCTGCTCAAAGAAACGGATGGTACAATCATTACCGATTGTAAGCGTCAATCGCAACGTTGGATGGAACACTATACCAGCCTATATTCGCAACCAGTCGACATACAGCCACAAGTTATAAATTTAATTCCTAAACTAGATACCTTGAGTGAATTGGACAACGTCCCGACAGTAGCAGAATTGCTCCAAGCTATCAAGCATCTTAAGTGCGGGAAGAGCCCTGGTGGGGACTCCATCTACCCTGAGTTGCTTAAATTTAACTTCATCTCACCTCTACTCTACAAATTACTAGTTAAATGCTGGTCCGAGGGCACGGTTCCTCAGGATTTGCGAGATGCCAACATTATCACACTGTACAAGGGTAAAGGCGACCGCGGCGATTGTAATTCATACCGCGGTATATCCCTTCTAAGTATTGTCGGCAAGGTCATCGGGCGTGTGATTCTTTATAAATTACAGCATCTCGCCAACCGCATATATCCTGAGGCCCAAAGCGGATTCCGGGCCGGACGTTCGACTATTGATATGATTTTCACACTTCGTCAGATCCAAGAGAAATGTAGAGAACAGCAAACCCCACTCTTCATTGCATTCGTAGATCTTAACAAGGCTTTCGACACTGTAAGCAGACAGGGCCTTTACACATTAACTTAACTTAATAGGCTGCCCACCAAAGCTCCTCAATCTCATTAAAGCTTTCCATGAAAACATGAAAGGATCTGTAGTATTTGACGGTAACACATCTGATCCATTTGACATGCGCAGAGGCGTCCGACAGGGCTGTGTTTTGGCACCCACTCTATTTGGGATATTTTTCTCGCTGCTTCTTAAAGTTGCCTTCGGCCATGATCAACAGGGCATCCATCTTCATACCAGGCCTGACGGGAAACTTTTCAACATTTCCCTCTTAAAATCTAAGCGATACCGTGAAGACCTCTACGCTGACAGTCTCCTTTTTGCTGACGACGCTGCTTTTGTTGCAACATCATCTCATGAGCTTCAATCAATGTTGGACAAATTCTCACATGCATGTTTTCTGCTCTCTATGTCCATTAACACCAAGAAAACTGTAATACTTGCACAAGGAACTGTAGAAAGACCTGTTATACACTTAAATAACACCCCTCTGGACGTAGTCGACAAGTTTTGCTACCTAGGTTCAACAGTCTCAAATAACCTACTACTTAATACAGAGATCGACATACGTATGGGTAAAGCATCGACCATGTTTGGGAGGTTGCGTACAAGAGTATGGGAGAACAACCACCTCACAGACAGGACCAAAATACTGGTATACCAAGCGTGCATCCTCAGCATACTCTTGTACGGAGCGGAAACCTGGACGTCTTATGCGAAGCAAGAACGTCGACTCAATGCTTTTCACATGCGATGTTTGCGCAATATCTTAGGTATCACTTGGCAAGACAGGATCACCAACGAGGCAGTTCTTCTAAGAGCGAGACTTCCCAGTTTTACCGCTCTTCTCAAACAGCGTCGTTTACGATGGCTGGGTCATGTGCATCGTATGGACTCGTCTCGTCTTCCGAGGCAAGTCATGCTAGGTGCAATAGCGGATGCAAAGAGAAATGTTGGGCGACCGTTGCTCCGTTTCAAAGACTGTATAAAGCGTGACTTGACCTCTTTCAACATTAAACCCCATGACTGGGAAGAACTGGCAGAAGATAGAACTGAATGGAGAAACTGCATTAAAGAGGGCCAAAAGACTCATGACAAGGACTGGTTTAATAGGCTCGCAGTCAAAAGAGCCAAACGGCACGATAGTGACAATATTCCACCTGTCTCATCACACGCCTGCACAAGGTGTGGACGCTGTTGCCGTTCCCGCATCGGTTTAACTAGTCACCGGAGAAGATGTCGCTCAATATCACCACACACTGCTTAAATCATCTGTTACAGATGTAAAGGCCTTTGATGATCTCAGATAAAAAAACCTAGCTGGTGAAAGAATGTTTAAAACCATAACATAATCATTTACTGTACCATCTCATTACAGTAACTGACCCCTAAGTTCGAAACTTGTATCTAGAATATCAGAAACTACGCACACACTCATTCACACACACATCCAGACTGAGATAAACATTAATATAATTCAATCGATGACAATCGGTTCATATAATTCAATATCGTTCGTATTCGCTTTCTAATCTCTCCAACAAAGCTAAGTTTACTTGTCTCTGCACGTCAATAATACAATGGGAGGGGATCGAACCGCTTATATACTTCTAAAATATAACTTAAATATAGCTTAAACACCACCATCATAGGAAAAAGAAAAAAAAAATCATATAACAAGAAACATACAATGTAATAATATTAAAAATCAATCTGGAACACTGTAAAACTACTGTAACTCAATTCACTTATTAAGTGCTTAATATAAAAAATCAGCTGTTCACTTTAATTACCCCGTATATTTAATAATTGACGTCATTTTGCGACGAGCTGTGCAATCATGCAACCTGCCCGCAATGTGTCTGTATGGGCGGGCTTATTCTGATCATATTACATTATTTTACATGTATAAACATTTTTTTTGTCAACCTATAGTGTCCCACTGCTGGGCAAAGGTCTCCCCCAAACATTTCCAACCATCCCTATCCTTCGCAGTGTCCCACCAGCAGGAGGGTGTCGTCGGGGTCAGCCGAGAAAGCGTTGGCGGGATGATCTTATCACCTACGAGAGTATAAACATTATCATTAAAAAAAATGTAAGAAATGTAATGTAAAAAGAGGGAAATGAATGCCCCTTTAACCATGGTCATTTGCTATACAATAAAGTTTCACTATGTCTACCAAGTTTCATCCAAATGTGTTCAGCAGTATGCGAGACAAATGCAAACAGCCACGGAGTCCAACTATAATAAAAATAAAAACAATATTTACTAAGCCAAAAAAATTGTTGTATTAATCATTTTTCTTGTATATAAATATTTAGTACAAAATTACCAAAAAAAAACATATCATAAAATTAAACATAACAAAATCTAACACAATTCCCAAACAAATTATGTTTAAACTAAAACAATAAACAAACAAACTATAAAACAATCTTTATTTTGATTAAAACCTCTTCAAGAATAGTCTCCAAGTTTATTACGAGACCGACAACTACTAGTAATTAAGCGTTGAAACTCAATTTGCTTGAAACTTTGAAGAAAACGGTCTCATTCACTTTTATAGTCCTATAAATTGCCATGATGGAGGTAATGTATCCAGTTTTAATATTTGATTTGCTTCATTAGGTGTTTAATAATAAAATAAATATGCGCTTTATTGTGCAGTTTGAGAAGTTAATTTAACTTTACTTTTTATTACGTTTTGTAGATACAATAATGTTCTATGGTGTAAAATGTTTGGCATACCTAAATAGATAAAGTCGCTGGGTTTTGGTCAAGATTTCAAGTGGGTAATCTGACGTTTCGACTACGATGAAATTGCAGTATAGCCCAAAATTTTGAGATCAAATCCTCTAAATAATGGACATCCATATTCTTTCTAAAGCTATAAGTCGACGACCTCGATGGCAGAGTGGTCACCATGCCGCACTGCCATCCGTATGGTTGCGGGTTTGAGTCCCGTGCGGGGTTAATATTTGTGTGAACCACAAATATTTATCTCGGTCTGGGTGTGTGTGTTTGCGTAGTTTCTGATACCCTAGATACAAGTTACGCACTTAGTTAGGGGTCAGTTACTATAATGAGATGATGTAGTGAATGATTATGATTATGTTATGATTATCAGTAAAACCCTAAATTAACTACATACTAGTTTAGTTCAAATTGAATCAAAGGAATGAGTCATCGATATAGATAATCAAGTCTATAAAGAAAATCTAAAATTTTGACCTCTTGAATCTTTGTTAAAGAAAATCATCAATATAAAGACTCAGAAGCCATTGAAGCAATATCCATTGGACTCAAGCCATATTTAAAACACCAGAAACAAAAGACAGAAAACAAACAACAGTTTCCTGACAGTTGAGACTTGAATGTGACAAACACTACAAAGTATAAAAGTTATATAACAGTACTAGCTGTGCCCCGCGGTTTTACCCGCGTGGAACCCGTGGGAATTTTGGGATAAAAAGTATCCTATGTGTTATTCCTAGGTATGAAGAACATCTGTACCAAATTTCATTAAAATCCATCTGGTAGTTTTTGCGTGAAAGAGGAACAAACATCCACACATCCATACATCGACACTCACAAACATTCGGCTTTATAATATTAGTAGGATACAAACTTAATAAGTATATAATATGAAAAGTAAACAAACTGTGTACAAAAATAAAGTTGTCAACTGTAAGTTAGTAGAGGGTCGATGTAGTAAGAATTCAATTTGTCCTCTTGAAATTAGCTAAGAAAAGTTCCTGTGTGTAATCTCCGGAACGGGCTTTACGTACGTATTTTTGATTTAGTTCCTTTCAATTTTTCCAACTTGTTCAGCTAACATAGTTTTTGGTAGTTTGGCTTGTAGTTGGTACGATGTCGGACTTGTTTTTTCTTTTAAGTGATTATACATAAGATGTAGTTGGGTTTTAAAGAGGAGTGCCTTTGGGTATGTTAGTTGGTCCTGATTTTTTTATTATATTTATAAAGATTTAATTACAAATATTGGTTTTAATAATTCCATAGCCTGAATCGAGAATAGTTTACAATCTATACAAGTATTGACCTAAGTACATAAATCTCATAAAAATCGGGCAAGCCGTTTCGGAGAACTTTAAACAAATTTCTTTAAACAAGTTCCCGTTCCCGTGGGAATTTCGGGATGAAATATAGATGTTGGCCGATTCTCAGACCTACTGAACATGCTCACAAAATTTCATGAGAATCGGTCAAGCCGTTTCGGAGGAGTATGGCAACGAAAACTGTGACACGAGAATTTTATATATTAGATTTAATGTCTCATAAACAGTAACATCCATCGTAATACGAATACAATTTTTGAGCTCCAAAGTTAATTTATTTCATTTTGTTTTATCAACAAAAACAATTCATCTCAACATTTCCTCGTACACGACGATAAATAATTTCCGTTACAATCCATTGGATATCAATTTCATCTTCCCTTCTATTTATACAAAGGTATTTGAAAAACAAGAATTTCCCGATAAAAATAACGACTTTCAGGCAACGCCT
This sequence comes from Timandra comae, assembly GCA_958496195.1. Taxonomy (NCBI): domain Eukaryota; kingdom Metazoa; phylum Arthropoda; class Insecta; order Lepidoptera; family Geometridae; genus Timandra; species Timandra comae. The sequence continues at coordinate 8,650,739 of OY292370.1, forward strand.
ACACCTGTTTATATTAATAAGTCTTTACAAGCTAAATATATTACAAAATATGTACAGTAAAAATCTCTTAAGACTGTTGACATTAACATTCTATTTTTTTTATGTAAAAATAAACTTTTTATTTGTATAGATTTTCAGTAGAAGCAACGATGTTTCATTTTTATTATCTTTGAATAGCAGATGGTAGAAATAATTGACATGTATGATAAAAAATGTACATTATGACTATGATTATAGCGATGTCTATAGCAGTAACCAAGCCCATACAACAAATAAAACTATTAAAATTTTGTCGACAATTTCTTCTCAGAATCACAGAAATCTACCACAAGAAATCCAGCTTACTATCAATGTTTATTAATCTTGCAAATTCATCATTAAAGATGACTTGAATTTAAAAGATGATACAAGATCATCATCATCATCTCCCTGCCCTTGTCCCACTTAAGTGGGGTCGGCACAATATGTTTTCCTCTTCCACTCGCTTCTATCACTCGCCATACTCTCATGATGATATGTCATATTTTCCGGACAACAATAACAAAACCTGGTAAGCATTTGACACCTTGTCAGTCAAATCTGTCACTTTGACAGTATTTAATATTTATTGTAAAACCTGGTTTAGTGCTAAACCAGACTAAAAATGCAACGCAAATAAGGCAGTAGATGACTAAAATACTAATCTAAGATACTAATTAAAAATCATTCGTGTATAATGTAAATACATTTATAACAAAGATAGTAAGATTATTAATAATATAACAATTCAATAAATGACGTCAGAGTTAAGCATACAAAGCGGTTCATTTGCTAACTATTACCCTGATTACGGTTCAAATATCATTTGTACCCTTTTGGAGGGAAAATACTCGATTGTTCTAGAAATTTGTATTACAATCCAACGCAGAAGATATTGGTCTTTACTTTTCCACTAAGTATTATAATAATTATGTTGCGTCTTCGATTATATAATAAATATATTTGCAGAACAAATTAAATTATTTCCCTCAATACAAAATAAGATCAATACTTGTTAGAGAACAATATTTAAAAATATGATATCGCCATATTTGGGAAGCCGCCATATTGAATTTAGAATGACGTCATTTATCTAATCACATGGCATTCCAAAAACATTTCAAATGTCTAAATAAATGTTCTAAAAGTTAAAACTAATTAAACGTACACAAAACTAAAGTAACTTAAATAAAAACCAGTAAAGTTGTTAATAAGATTACTCTGAAACAAGAATTTAACGTTAAAAAAAGATAGTTTATATCAAATTTTAACTATCTAAAAGTAGGAGCGGTAAACGAATTAAAAAAAACATAATGTGGTTTTTCGTCAGACGCGCTGTTTCGTTTTTAAAAAACAATTTTCTCTTGAAAAACTTTTAATTTTCCGTTTTGAGTCAGTTTCATTAATTAAAACTGCGATGTACTAAATTAAAATTCGTTATTTAACGGGCTTTTGATAGTTAAATTTACAATTAAATACTTGTTGGTAATTTGGTTATCTTACTGAGTTTCCCAGCAGTGGGACTCTGATATAAAATAACCGATTAGTTTTGAAATAACCAGTTAGGTAAATTTTATTTTTATTTATTTATTTAGGACGACCAGTGAAAGTTACATTACATCTTATAAATAAAAACTTAAATAACTAAATTAAAAATTAAATGCACTTTCTGTAGGTGCCACAAATTAAATACTTAACCAATTACTTAACCTTAACGACCTGGATGGCACAGTTGTCACCATGCCGGACTGCCATCCGTAATGTTGCGGGTTCGATTCCCGTGCGGGGTGAATATTTGTGTGAACCACAAATGTTTGTCTCGGACTGGGTGTGTGTGTGAATGAGTGTGTGCGTAGTTTCTGATACCCTAGATACAAGTTACGAACTCAGTTAGGGCAATTACTATAATGAGATGATGTAGTGAATGTTTATGTTAAGTACTTATTACTTATTTGTGTATGGGAAAGCTTTTGAGTTGTAAACAAGCCCTTATCCTAAGGTAGGTACTTACTTAACAACTTTTGATTTCAAATAATTCCACTGAATATAAATAAAGTATTGCATAAACTCCTGCACTAGTACAACATACCCTAATAGCTATTTTTATTTTTTTTAACCTATACTGTCCCAACGCTGGCCAATTTTATAGCTTAAACTACATTTTTATCTCCCGTCCATCTCTATACGTCCATAAACAGAACTAAAATTGTACCGCAAAAATTAACTGGCGAACGAAATACCCAGAAAAATTGTTACTACGTTGTACAGTAGGTTCTTTATTGAGCCCAGTCAAAAGAGCTCGGTAGCTTTTCATCGGGCTCATTTTAGCGGGCCCGTAGCGACATGAAAGAGCTAAAATTACACACAGTATAGTGTATACACTCCTTTTAATTCCTGCAACGATTTAAGACTTACAAGTTTATGAAATGGATTTTCTTTGAACGGACAAAATAAGTTTATATATAAAAATATCCGTTACGTTTAGTTAAGTGATAGGTGATCGTTAACGAAGTAGTTTTTATTTTCATGAACAGTCATTAGGTGTACCTTAAAGTTTACCAAAAAAAATGTGAATTACGTACATAAAACCGAAATTAGAGAAATCTAATGGCAGAAAACTACCCACATACGAGTATATAACCAATTAATCTACTAAAAACAATTAAATTTATGATTTAAAAAACCCCCAACACAATTACTTTCAAACCCGTAACTTTTAAACGGGTCAACCGATTTTCATCAAACATGTCTAAGAACACTCGCACGTAAGTCCCCCACTAAATTGAAATCGGTTCATCCGTTCGGGAGCTATGATGCCACAGACAGACAGACACACACACACACACACACACACAGACACGTCAAACTGATAACACCCCTCTTTTTGCGTCGGGGGTTAAAAAAGATCTTATTCTTACCTATATTATTTCAACAGCAGAAATGCTAAAAATTACCTTTTAGGGCTGCAGTTAATTTCGCTTTTACAATTATTATTATAGATTTTCGCCTGTCAAACGTATCATTTCAACAAGGTTTTACCATTTATGTGATGAATCCATGACCGTAGCAATAAATCATGAAATTAACGAGAAAATTACGATGACACATGAATATACATCTCGTACAGATGCGCCATTCAAACACAGTCAGTCCACGGAGGATACAATAAACCATTAGACCATATAAACAAATCACACCGCACATTATAAATCCCAAATGTTTGCACAACGTTTACGCCGTAATATATAACAAATTAATGTGTTTGTATGAATGAATTTATTTTGGTTAAATCAGTTGGTTTTTTATATTTTGGCTGTGATATTGTGTGAATTTTCGTAATATTTGCTTTATTTCTAAAAAATACATATTCGAAATTTTCGCTTTAACTGAGACTTGAACCAAGGACCAAAGCACTGCCACAGATTACTTAACAGTTATGGCACTGCGTTGCTCTAAACAAATAAAATCTATATTTTCCAATTACAGACACGATTTTGTAACGTTTAAATGATTCAAAGAGACCACGTGACAAAGCCTTTCGGGGGTTTGGAAGTCTGAGCTTCTACAAGAAACATAGACGATAAGTGATACGTTAAAATGTTTCAAATTTTGTTGTAGACGCTGACAAAAGCTGAATGATTTTAGTTACCTATTACGTCTCACTGCATATAAAACAAAGTCGCTTCCCGCTGCCGTAAGCTTACGTCTCTAAAACTACGCACGGATTTTGATGCAGTTTTAATTGGTTAATTGTCCTGGACAAAATTCTGCTAAAGTAGTTTTATTTCAATGTGTTCGTGTAAATCAAAGAAATCAATACGTAAATTGATTAAAGACGGTTTTTAGTACAATTTTATCCCCGCATTCTCACGGAAACGGGACCTAGAGTGAAACTGGGAGGCACTGCTAGTAATATAATACTTACAGTACACTACACTACATAGTATAAAACGAAGTCGCTTTCTCTGTCCCTATATGTGCTTAGATCATTAAAACTACGCAACGGATTTTGATGCGGTTTGTTTTAATAGATAGAGTGATTCAGTGGGAGCATAATTTTATCCCCATATGTCTACGGGAGCGGGAACTACGCGGATGAAACCGCGGGGCGCCGCTAGTACATTATAATAAAACTTTAAGCACTTCTTGCAAACTGACAGACAAGACATTGCTTTAGGCGGTGAGCTGCTATCAGTCTGTGACTTCGGGAACTTCAAACTCTTGAAAGACATGTTACATTTTACAGAGAGGCGACGACAATAAGTGCTAGTTCAATAAGTAATCCTAAAACAAATGAATACGATGGGGCTGACATACCTTATACAGGGCAAAGCCCCAAAATATAGATTTAAAAAAAAACAAATGAAAACTCAAAGTGGCTACTCAAACTACTCATATTTTCATCGTGTCTATAGGAATTTACTTACATAATTATATTGTTTAATTATTTTGGTTTGTTTTAAATGACAATTCATCATCAAATATCATTGAAAGTCACTTCTGTAGTTAGTTCCCTCAAAAGTTTAACCATAAAATGTCCTCATCAGATCTAATTATCGTCTATCGTCTATATTTGCGGAAAACCGCAAAATTTCGAATAAGAGAACATATGTATATCTTGTAGGTTACATTGAAAAACTTTAATAAGACATATTCTTGAACAATCCTTGGACGACAGGTATCTTCATAAACTATGAATAGTAATAATATTTAATTCAGTCTCGACGTTCTGTTTACTGATATGTTCGATCGTCTTAGCAAATATAGAACAATCTCGCATATTACACATAGGTGGAATACTAGGGCAGTTCGTTATGAAAACCCCTACTATTTGTTAGATTTTTTATAAACGTTGATTTGAATGAGTCTTGGAGAAAGTGAGATTTTGACGACCTCGATGGCAGAGTGGTCACCACGCCGGACTGCCATCCGTAAGGTTGCGGGTTCGATTCCCGTGCGGGGTGAATATATTTGTGTGAACCACAAATGTTTGTCTCGGTCTGGGTGTGTGTGTGAATGAGTGTGTGCGTAGTTTCTGATACCCTAGATACAAACTTCGAACTTAGCTAGGAGTTATAGAGAAACATATACCATTTCAATTAAGTAAATCAATTTTTCAAAATGTACTCATTATACTTATAATCTCATAAACTATTTGATATAGTAGGTCAGACACGTAGTAGGGGCACTACTAGAGAAGAAGTTTGTGGATCAATTTGAAAGTTGAGCCTCTTTACTGTAATTCACTTGCTTTGGCCCCCGTTTGTTTGTTTACCTCGATCGTGTTGTGACAAACTGTTGTGATTTCTAGTTATAATAGAACATAGTTTTTGGTACGGGGAACTATCTATAACTTGAATTACTCATCTCATCTTATACAGGGTGGTCCAAATAGAACGGTCAGTGGGGGGAAGTATAAAACTACTCGTATAAGAGATACGAAGATTTGTTTCTTAGTTACATTTACTGCTTAAGACATACACAATCGATTTCTAGTTAAAAAAAGGAAAAGGAAGTTTTTCAAAATTTCCGGGTTCGATTCCCGCAGTGAGTAATAGTTTTTTTCTACATCTATGAATGCAGTTTTTATTTTTACTAAAATTGATGACATGGTTCCTAAGAATAAATCTTTGTATTTCTTATAGTTTTGTACATAATACTGTACCTTGAATTTCCTCGTCACACGTCAAACTTATAACATCCCTCTTTTTGCGTCGGGGTTTAAAAAGAATAGAATTAGATAGTAATGTTTATTATCTGTTAAATAATAAATCATTTTTCCCAAAACATGGCACTCATGGCATCAGAAGTAATACATATTAAACCGTAATACAGAACTAGTACGTAAAGCTCTTCTAATGAATATTTTCACTAGCGATCAAAGATTCTTAAAGTTTAAAGAAACTGTTTGGGAATGTGTAACCTTGAATAGTTTTTGGATAAAACTAATATAATATAATAACTTCCAAATCTAATGAAAACCCAACACCAAACACAACAAAATTAACAAATACTAACTACTCACAAAGCATATGCGAAACAGATCTTTATCACCAATTAAAACGGTCTAAATTACCATAACGATACCGTGGAACATACCCCACGGGAAAGTATTTCGAGTATCTGTGTGCGGTCATTATTAAATTTTCTGTGTCCAATTAGAAAATTCTGTACGTAGTTATAGAGGTTGCAACAAAAGTAGTGTGTCCACGCAAAAACCTTAACTATTCGCTGGTATATGTATTGTATGCGAGGCCACGAAGTGTGGAGTGTACTGGCCCATAAGTTATGTTGATTTAAAGTATATGGAAACGGTTTTGTGGCGGATTTTTAAAAGTTGAATATGTGGTTAGAACTGTGATGAATGGTGTGTGTAGTTTTTCTTTATTTTTTTTATTTTAGAGATGTTTTTTTTTGTTACTTCAAAATAATGTGGAATGTTTCTAAAAGATGGATTAATAATTATCGCAAACGCATTAAGTACAATATAAAACAGTAAAGAACTTGACTGTACAATATTACAAAGAGATAAAGGCCTGTCTCTCACTGATGATATTATTACCGTCCTATTGGTATTAGCGTATGTTCAACTTGGTAATCTGTGAATTCGACCAACCCAATATCAATGAGATGATTAGACAAACCGACTTTTTTTTTCATATACTTAGCTTCATTTTCTGTCATCCATCAGTACATAGGTATATGTAAATATAAATAACTCAAAGGTGACTGACATAGCGATCTATCAAGGCACAGCCCAAACCACTGGACGGATCGGGCTGAAATTTGGCATGCAGGTAGATGTTATGACGTAAGCATCCGCTAAGAGAGGATTTTTGGAAATTCCCTCCCCAGGGGGAGAAAAGGGGGAAGACCCAAAGTGTGAAGGAAGTCATCATTCCACGCGGACGGAGTCGCGGGGCGCTGCTAGTACCTAATACTATATTTTCCAACCAAAATTCCTGAAAATAATAAACCAAACTTTTTTACGTTGACCTTATTTTCCTTCCACACCTTAGCCGTTCCATACACTTTACATCGTAGACAACACACAGTGCTGGCAGTAAGCCAACGGCTTAAAATCCAGTATCTCACCGTGAACCATTTGTTCGGCGATAACAGAGGCACAAATTAACAAAATTACGCAAACTTACTGTCACTAGTGCACTGTGACATTGCTCCCTATTGTTTTGTTCTTGGAGTTATTAATAAGAAGATGCTGAGTGAGAAATAAGATTTTCATATTATAGACAGATGTATAATATAAGGCAGTCATAACACTGAATGCCTATTTCACGATCTTCAAGTAAATTTACTCACTAAGTAAAGTTAGTTTTGTCTCTTTCTTACTTAATATCAAGTGACAAAGACAAAAATTGTGAGTGAGTACTCGGAACTTTACTTGAAGATCGGGAAATAGGCCCTTAGTCTAAAGTTATAGTCTAAAAGAAAATGCATAGATCTATCAAAAACCTTTTTATCAGGGATGTGGCTTACTTCCATTCTCTTCATAGTGATGAAATCGGCTTGGTTGTCTAGCGGTAAGTATGTGCCTGTTGCTAAGGTTGAGAGTCCGGGTTCAATACCAGGGTAAAGCAATTTATGTTTGTTTATTTTTCGTAGAAACATGCGCTGCACACCTTACCAAGTTAAACGTTAATTGAATCATATCAATATTTACCTCAGATGGGAACAAACCCAACTGTTTGTTTTGCAGCCCGTCATGCTAGAGTTAGTCAACGTGTATATATAAGTTGCCAAAAACATAATATATTCGAGTAAATAAACACATAAATAAGTTGATAAGTAAATAAAATATGAAAAGCTCCTCAAGTTATAACATTTTAATTAACTTTAACATAAATAACTTGCTTTTAATCTGATATAATCAAAATTCTTGACCCAAAGAAAGGTTAGGTAGGTCGGCGACCTTTACAGTTTTCATTCCGTTTCGTAGTTAAAATTGTTTCTAAAAGTATTGGTTACGTGAAATAGGAGAATTTTAATGGAAATTCTAATGTTTCGGCAGATTTTTGCGTTATAAATTCATAATATTATGAAGGAAAGTAGAGACTCGGTGGTGAATTTTATGTAAGATGTTTATAATTTCTTTATATGGGTCAGTTGTAAAAGTCTTATGGCGTATTTAGCTTTGTGTCTCAGGTTCATAACACAAAAAATCTAACTATGCATTTATCCCAAAATCCGTTTAATAAAAAAAAACTAAAATAAAACATAAAATAATAAAATCCGTCAAAACAGCGCGAAAAAATGTCAATCAATTTTTGTTTTTTTGACTTTTCGGCAAAGGCAGAGGCAGAGGCAGAGGCAGAGGCAGAGGCAGAGGCAGAGGCAGAGGCAGAGGCAGAGGCAGAGGCAGAGGCAGAGGCAGAGGCAGAGGCAGAGGCAGAGGCAGAGGCAGAGGCAGAGGCAGAGGCAGAGGCAGAGGCAGAGGCAGAGGCAGAGGCAGAGGCAGAGGCAGAGGCAGAGGCAGAGGCAGAGGCAGAGGCAGAGGCAGAGGCAGAGGCAGAGGCAGAGGCAAACGCAAAGGCAAAGGCAAAGGCTCGAGAAGGTTCCACTTTTCGACTTTTCGACGAAAGGCCAAGGCCAAAGGCAAAGGCCAAAGGCAAAGGCCAAGGCAGTTCAACTGACTCGTCCTGTTGGCCCCTTGTCAATCCTATGAGTTTGTCATACGTAATTTGATTGGATAAAAAATCTATATCTATTTATATTGTTTGTTTACGCAGTCCCGTTAGTTGTTGATTGAATATCAAGTTCCATTGTCACCGGTTACTGTGTTAGATTTATTATTTATAATAAAATTATTATTTTGTGTCACTGTTATGATTGTTTACTTATTCTCGAATTTCATAACTAACCGCTAATCTTCATCTAAGTATTCTTGAAATATATCTTTGAAACTTTCTCAGCAGTGACTTCGTTTTCATAAGTTTTCATTTTTATGCATTTCTGCTACCGATACCACTTCAAAAGAAGACAAAAAGCGCTTCCTCTTGTTTTTAAGAACATTGGTAAGAAAATAGGGACATTATTATGATCTGAAAAGTGACCATAATATGAACAATTAAATTAAAACGTTAAAAAACCCCAACACTATTACTTTCAAACCCATAACTTTTAAACGGGTCAACCGATTTTTATCAAACATGTCTAAGAACACTTGCAGCCCCCTTTAATACAAAAAAAAACTAAATTGAAATCGGTTCATCCGTTCGGGAGCTATGATGCCATAGACAGACAGATATACACACACACAGACACAGACACAGACACGTCAAACTTATAACACCCCTCTTTTTGCGTCGGGGGTTAAAAAAAGGATTAAATTTTTACTAATTGAATTTGTGTGTATTTGCTGATACTCTAGATACAAGTTTCGAACTTAGTTAGGGGTCAGTTTCTATAATGAGATGATGTAGTGAATGATTATTGATTATGACACGGATTTTTTCAAACAATTACATTGTAAAAAAATATAGACAGTGTAATCTACGTTATTATATAAATATCTACTAAATATAAAATGAGACAAATCGTTCACAGATCCGTCTGCCATTTCATCCATTTAATCGAATAAAATTAAAAAATCATGAGTACAAACAAAGGTCTGAGCTCGGTATAGCCTGCGGGGTAATAGATAACCAATATGTACTAGTTTCTCGTGAGGTATTTTTTTATAATATAAAGGACATCTTTATCTACAAAAAAATACTTTTTTAGAAGGTATTTATTTAATGGCGACATCCTTACTAATATTATAAACGCGAAAGTAACTCTGTCTGTCTGTCTGTTACCTTTTCACGGCTAAATACGCAATACCTCCGCCCAACATCTTAGGGGTACAGGAGTGACTGAAAAACAGCGCTGACTGAATCATATGTGGTTTAGTCAGCAGCATCAGGCTGAGTCTTTTCCTTTTTTTTTATTGATTTTCTTTTTTTTTATTGATTTTCTCTGTATTTTTTTTCTTGTAGTTTTAAGCGAAAAAGGCAATAAAGATTATTTTATTATTTATTAAATTACTGAACCGATTGACTTGAAATTTGGTACATGGGTAGCTTATGGTTCGGGAAAGTACATAGGCTATATTTTACCCTGAATTCCTACGAGATCGGAAACTATGCGGGTGAAACCGCGGGGAACAGCTTACCTTATAAAAAGTAGACATTTTATTTGTAAAACTACCTCTACAAACACTTCTTTTTTATAAGGCATTTTAATGATAGTATTTTTCTTTGAAAATAAAATTTTTTGAACAACGTATTGTTAGTAGATTCCTTGATCAGTTCAGCCTAACCAAACCGGTAGTTTGCCCCGCAGGCAGCAACGGTCTACTTTTTTCTATAATTTTAATACCGGTTTTTTGGGAGATACGGGATAAACAAGAAGACTGGCCACTTGATGTTATCGAAATTAATCAAATATATTACATCAAAAGAAGCAAAAAATAATAATAATCATTCACTACATCATCTCATTATAATAACTGACCCCTAACTATGTTCGAAACTTGTATCTAGGGTATCAGAAACTACGCACACACTCATTCACACACACACACAGACCGAGATAAACATTTTACACAAATATTCACCCCGCCCGGGAATCGAACCCGCAACCTGACGGATAGCAGTCCGGCATGGTGACCACTCTATCATCGAGGTCGTCGAAAAAATTAAAGTACATAAGGAGATGTAAATACGTGAAACAACTTACAATACTCCGTTTTAAATAAAACTACTAAATATATCAGTGACAAACTACTACACCGACCAAAAATAGTTATATCCATTCGATTTTACATTGACTCTTTTATTCTTCATGAATATTTCACGCTTTGCGCGTTAAAATTTACCGTTATCGAACTATAGCAGGGACGAAACGTTTTTGTCATCATTTTAATGGTAAAAGCTGTAAAAATTGCTTCCTAAAGGACTATTTTGGACAAAATGTAGCCAAAAAAGTGTTGTATAGCCATATCTCTTTGGTAATGGCTAGCGTAAAACCAATCTAGGAACCGAGATTTTTAATACTGAAATATGCTAAGGAAAATTCAGCAGTATATGTATAAAATACATGTTAATTATGTATACTTATTTAGATTTTTTATTATTTACTTTCCACCGCCGATCTCGTCTCCTTCGACAGTAGCTGTTGGGAGGCTGCGAAGGATCGGGAGAGTTGGAGATGTCTGGAGGAGACCTTTGCCAAGCAGTGGGAAGATGTGGGTTGAAAAAAAAGACATTCCACCGCAGGATATACTAAGGTCCGCATAATATAAAGTAGAATGTGACAAACAGTCACATACCGAGCATGTCACGATACACAGACAAACGTACTTATTGTTCCAGCACGGCAACAGATTGTAGTAAAAAGGAAAAATTATAATAAAAAACCGAATAAAATAATAATAAATCTTCATAACGTCCCATTTAATTCCTTGGAGATAAATCTAAACACATCTTAAACAATACAACTTACCCATTTTTCTAAGAACCCTAATATTTGCTATCAAAATTGAACACGAACATAAATTAATAATTCATTATCCTGCCTCAGAGAACATGTGAGGTTATAACGTCACACAGATCTACAAGTCAACCTCTGCCAGTCACAAACACGGGCAAACATCAAGATGTGGCTTGTCTCATTAAAATTGATACTGGTATTAATTAATTTACCACAATTTGGGTATTATTGAAACGGTTTTGATTAAGTTATGCTTACTCGTAGTCTCACGAATAAATGTATTTAGTAAAGTTATAGTCGTACTTTGTTAGGCATGGTAATTCGTGAAATCTTAAGGCTTTTACACTATTAAGGGTGAGGCCAAACGAGCGTAATTTTGTGAGTCTTAAGTCGCAGAATTTCGTGCGCAGAAATTCTGCTGCATTCAGTTTCATAGAAAAGTCCTATTTGATTCACATGGCTACGCAAAATGAGTTGTCTGCCGACTCACACGCATAATATCAACTGAATTTCGGTCGGGGTGAGGTGGGTAGCTTGCACGATACAAGGTACAAATGTTTCGGATTACAACTGAAAATACATCCGTCCGTGTAGCAGTCAATCCGAATTTCAGTTGAACGTAAATTTCGCGACTCATTTTACGCGACTCACAACTCAAAAAATTACGCTCGTTTGGCCTCACCCTAAGAGTTTAATATAATCAATACTTAAACTGCCATGTAGCTTTCTCTTACTATCCGACTAATATTATAAAGCTGAATGTTTGTGAGTGTGGATGTTTAGATGTGTGGATGTTTGTTCCTCTTTCACGCAAAAACTACTGAAAGGATTTTAATGAAATTTGGTACAGATGTTCCTCATACCTAGGAATAACACATAGGATACTTTGTATTTCAAAATTCCCACGGGATAAGGTTCCACGCGGTTAAAACCGCGGGGCACAGCTAGTAATCAAAATTTGAACTTAAAACAGTTGTTAGATCTCCTAATATACAGGGTGCTTGGAAAGTGCAAATTTTGTAATGAGGTAGTCTAGACCATTTAGGCCAGTGTATAAATAAATGGATACATAATAGTTCTATATATTCTATTTAAGAACACACACCTGAAATAGCTAAACTCGCAAATGATTATCGACTACATAGCTAAGAAATGCATATAAAGCCGGGCAGCACAGCTAGTTTAATTTAATTATACGTATTTAATTTAATAATAAGATACCTAGTACTGTTACTCAAATTAAGTCAGTCTATGTACAATGTTCATCAAAATATGATCTGCGATGAGACCGCGTCGAGACAAACAAGATCTAGACATAATTTTGCAGTAATTAATGAGACTCCGCTGTGCTCTAGAATAGTCTGTCAATCAACGCTTAATATTGATTTCTGTGGCAACACCGCTCCGCCTTGATGAAGGATCTCCTTCATATGGAGTATTTGGTATGTTGGACAATAATACGATCTAAAACGAAGTAAATATAGCCATAAGCCATAAGGGAAGGTTCATATCTGACGGAACATGCGTCGCGTATGAACGGTCGCGTAACGCCAGAATAGACAAATGTATAGAAAAACACTTGACCGTTTACACTCAACGCACTAATTTAATCGGTTGAGTGTGAACGGTCAAGTGTTTTTATATAAAAACTAGCGGTCCGCCCCGGCTTCGCACGGGTCCAATTTTCCCGTTGATTTTCCAGATTTTTTTTACATAAGAACCTTCTCCTGACAATAACAAACACAACAAAAAAAGAATTGGCCAAATTGATCCAGGCGTTGTTGAGTTATGCGCTTACCAACACATTTTGCGATTCATTTTTATATTATAGATGTATAGACATTTGTCTGTTCTGGCGACCGATAATACGCGACGTATGTTCCGTCAGATATGAACCTTCCCTAAAATGTTTATCTAGATATCATTTTATTATAAGTCTATCTATAGAAGAATAGTCTGTACAAACTTTGTTTAGGTAGCTGTGTGTAAAAAAGAATAGACAAAATTCAAAAATCATTTATTCATTTAAGGCCACAATTAGGCACTTATGAAGGTCACTGAATCTACCACCGATTCGGAATTACATCAGCTGAAAAGAATCGGCAAGAAACTCGGGCTAGTATTTTATCACTACATGGTATAAAACAAAGTCGCATTCCGCTGTCTGTCGTTATGTATACTTACATCTTTAAAGCTACGCAACCGAGTTTGATGCGGTTTCTTTTAATAGATAGAGTGATTCAAGGGGAAGGTTTTTAGCGTAATTTTATTCCCGTATTCTCACGGGAGCGGGAACTACCGCGCTGCTAGTATTAAATAAAATAAAAAACAAATGTCACTTATTACTAAAGTCAAAACCTTTGCATTATATTGTAAACATAAATATCCATAAACGCTATCATTTATCCTAGCTCTCCTATAACAAAACAATACAGGTATAATTGCAGAACAAAGTTAGTTTACAAGACAAAGTTTCATGAATGATATCAAAATAATGTTATTGCGAAGTCGTACAGATTGTTAAAACAGGAGTCGAATCTGGGACGACACATCACATAATTTTCACGTACATCCCGAAACATCCAGACCACAGACCAACTTCTACTAAATCACTACTAAACGCATCCCACAGAGCCGGATCTAGGATCTAAATCGGGAGTATAATATTCTATGTTGTATGAAAATATGTGCGTAAATATATATGTTTAATTTTAGAAAGAATGTTTGAGTTTTTCTTTAATATAATTATAAAGTCAAATCAAATGCAAAAAAAAAATAAAACAACGCAATTGAATATGAACTTGACATTTATTAAATAAATTACGTAGAAACAATATCATATTCCTTAACACTATCATACAAACACTATCAGATTACTAAAATATCTATAAACTTAATAAAATTTAAAATAAAACTTAGCCTTTTATATTTTACTTAAGCAAAATACAAAACAGTAAGTTAATGTAGATAATACAGACACAATTTTAGAAAAGGTCAACCTATCATAATATTATTTTTGCATTATAATATTTTTCCAATAATTCTAAAGTATGAATAAACTTTGATATTCGTATTATATTTTCATTCCACAAAGTAAACTACTCTTAGTTTTTTCTTATGAAAAATATTATTACAATGTCAATTTTATCGAGTTTCTTATATTTTTATCCAAAAAGGAACAAAGAGATCAAAATATTTTTTACAAAAAAAAAACAATTAAGTATTCATTGAATTTTTTACAGGCACTTCAATTCATTTATTAATAAAATTGTTTTATATACGAAGCCACAGCAACGTTAAATAAAATAGCATACATCAACCGCACCATTTCAATTAATTATAAACAAAATAAATCAATAAAACAACAAGCAAAACCATGCTTTTTCAATAAAACAAAATTAAACCACACTTTATGGCTAATAGTTATTTACCAAAAGTAAGGCAACATAGTTGAAGTTTGTTTTTAAAATGTATGGACACGATTTTTTTGGTATCGAAACTTTTTTAAAACTAGACAATTTAAAAAAAAAATCTATAACTCACTAGTGAATCAAACGTGTCATTATTCAACTGTTTTTGCACAAATAAGAGCCCCTTTATGAGCAAGTGTGTTGAAAATAAATTTAATTAAACAAAAATACAATATAATTTTAATATTATCATAGTTATTGGCACTCAAGTTAATATTTAATATGATTTTTTGTGCATACATAAATCAGTTTATTACTGATAATGGTGCTTACTAGTGTTAAAATATCGGAAACTTGAAATTTAATACATAAAATAATCATTCACTACATCACTTCATTATAGTAACTGACCCCTAACTAAGTTCGAAACTTATATCATCTAAGGAATCAGAACAGAAACTACTCAAACACTGATTCACACACACACACTCAGACCGAGATAAAAAATTGAGATATATATCCCAATAATTTTGGAAGCAGGTACCACAAACTTGCCCCCATCAAATCAAGTCATAATAATTTTAGAAACAGCTACCCCAAGTTTCCCCCATCAAATCCTGAGTACGTCCACTATAATGCACTTCAAATCTGTTCTGCGGAGCGCATAAAATAATTCCTTTGTACAAATGAAACATTTGGCTGTATTGAATCAATGAACCGCGAATCCCGGGGGACCGGTGACGTATCAGTTAATCCCCATGGCCTTGAATGGCCGGGAATTGACATCCGATTGCCAGTGTTTCTTTTGTATTACCAATTTTAATGTGTGGAATTGTTTATTTTGTAGAGTGTCATTTATTAATGAATATCTATTTATCAGGTAGAAGCGCTCATGGCCCAGTGCTACCCGCGGATCACTTGTGATCTGTGCGGTTAAGCCACGTCTGGCACCGTCATGACTGTGATGGGTCATTACTAAAAATAACTTTTAATTTCATGAGCATTTCCGTGCTTCGAAGGGCACGTAAAGCCGTCGGTCCCAGCTGTCGTACTAACATCATTGATAGTCGTTACGGGCCCTCAAAAGTCTAACATTTGGTTTAACCAAAAAATTTCGTATAGCCCTCTGGGTTGTGATGGTCTGATGGCAGTCGCTTCACGTAAAATACTGACTATCCTCCAAATCTGGTTAAACTGAAAACGGACCCCAAATAGACACGGGATAAGGGTTCGGAAAAGAGAGACAGAGAAAGAATATCAATTTATCAGGTCATGCCTTGCTTTGAGATTGTACTAAATATTTTTATTGCGTTTATTTCTGCTAGGAAAAGGATTGTGAATTTATACCATGGATAATTTGACGTAATAAAAATCATCTCCGTTAATCAAAGATTTTAGAAACAAATGTTTTTGTAGAAAACTTGTATACACCCCTATTTTGAAAATATGGGACTTATTAAAATCAGAATATCTGTAGCAGTAACTGAATCCATATATCCAATAAAAATATCAAAAATGATAGTCGATTACTTATCTTTAAAAAATACTAAATAAATGCCGTATTACCAGACGGCACACTAGCTATCAAGTATTCTGTGACGGATCGGGTCGATGACCGCGCTCAGCTGTGTATCGCAGCGTTCGGTGTAGAATAACAATAAAATTCGGCGGGATTTTGAAAAACTTTGACTTATCATAACTTTTTAAATAAAAGCAAAAGAAAAAAACTAACTTCACTATTATATTGTCACCCGTCGTTTACATTAGCTGTGAGATAAGGTATCGCAATTTCAAAATAAGGATGTATTTAATTCAAACCTGCAACTCTTTGTTTGGCATCTCGGATGGTAAGGTAACCACTTGGCCATTTGAGTCATAAATATAAATGACCTTAGATAAATAAATTAATGTATTATTTTTTACACAAACCGACCGATTACCATATATAACCTATTCAATTCTATTCAGTAACTAGCTGTACCTCGCGGTTTTACCCGCGTGGAACCTTATACCGTAGGAATTTTGGGATAAAAATCTCGATAAAAGTCTAAAAATCCTATGTTTCTCCTTATTACATTTGCCTTACCTGTCAATAAAAGTCCCGTCAAAATCGGTCCAGCCATTTCAGAGATTAGCCGGAACAAACAAACAGACAATAATTGTAAAAAATGATATGATTGTGTATATACATAAATATTTTTATGTTAATAGATGTACCCCTATATTTCCTTCGAAAATAAGTGCACAAAATTCCCCTCGCAAATGCACTTCTCTTACCTCCAACGAACGTTGCGAACCAACACCAAATTACAAAACAAACAGGTCTACGTTTATGCACGTATATATTGTATTTGTTCACGTACACGTTAATAATAGCTTTAACGTGAATGCCCGAGGATGATTATCAAATGGCTTGATATTATGTATCAAAATGTCTTGTTAATTTTCGTCTTTATTTGTGATATTATTATAGTTATTTTTTATTAGTATAGTTTTGTTTTTTTGCGTAACCATTGTTTTATTAACTTTATTATTTTTCTCCATCCAAAGGTTGCCTGAAAGAAATTGCTGTTAGCAATAAGGCTGTCCGTTGTGCAACTCTTTTAATGTGACAAAGTGTTTTGTTAGAATTTTGTATTTTCATAATGTGGTGTATAAGTTGTACAATAAAGTAATTATCTATCTATCTATAGCTCACTTACGTTTTTTGCTTATGGGATTTTATGGAGAAATGATTCCAAATGATGTACATGGCTGCAAGAAATAGTTAAGACACATTTTTGTCCATCGATCTTACAGTTTTTGTGTCATAAAGCCATTTACAGTGCATGTGAGCAAGTCACAAACAAATCTACATGTGTCTTAATTCGTGTTGGTGATCTCAAACACGATCCATTTATGAAATTAACTATATGTATCGCTTAACCTAGAAATCGAAACTTGGTCCTCGGATTTAGCTGGCATATATATATCCTAATAAACCGAAAATAACATAACTGTAGCTTATTAAAGCACATTAAAAACTTATTCATTCTATTTAATTACAAAACACTTGAGCGTCTTGTTTATCGACAATTAAGCGATTTCCTTACCACGCATAACCTCTTAAATCCTTTCCAATCTGGCTTCCGTCCTGGGCACAGTACAGTTACAGCTTTAGTAAAAATAAATGACGACATACGCCTAGGCATGGAAAATAGTCAATTAACTGTCCTTACACTTCTAGACTTTAGTAATGCTTTTAACTCCATTGATTTTGACATTCTTCTTGCTATGTTAAGCTCCATCAATATAACTTCCTCAGTACTTGACTGGTTTCGTAGTTACTTGTACGGGCGCCGGCAACAAGTACACCTTGAGGAGTCTTCTTCCTCATGGTGCAACACCACTGGCGGTGTTCCTCAAGGTGGCGTACTATCCCCTCTTCTTTTTGCTCTTTTTATTAATTCTATTTCCCAAAATCTTAACTCTTCCTATCATCTCTATGCAGATGATCTTCAAATTTACACTCAAGCACCTCTTAATGAACTCCATAGTGCTGTTAACATTATAAATAATGATCTCAAACGGATATCTGACTGGTGTAAAGCCTACGGACTTACTGTTAACCCACTTAAAACGCAGGCCATTGTAATAGGGAGTTCACGGATGATATCTAAAGTAGACTGGCAGTCCCTCCCTCAGGTAAAGCTCGATAGCGTACCAATTCCGTTCAGCAATTCCGTTAAAAACCTTGGCCTCATTATGGATCGTTGCCTAAGCTGGAATTCTCATATCGAGGCTATTAGTCGAAAAATGTTCGCATCCGCAGCTTCACTGAAACGACTTCGTAATTTTCTACCCACTGCCACTAAAGTTACGCTTGCACAATCGCTTCTCCTTCCTATTCTGGATTACGCAGACGCCTGTTTTACAAACCTCACGGAGGAACAGCTAGATAAACTTGAGCGCCTCCAGAACTTTAGTATAAGATTCATATTTGGATTGCGAAAATATGATCACGTCTCCGAATTTCGTGTCAAACTCAAGTGGCTGCCAATTCGCCTTCGCCGGAATACTCACATCCTTTCTCTTTTGTTTAATATTCTGTTTAATCCTTCTACGCCAAGATATCTTAAAGAACGTTTCAACTTCCTCAATTGCTGCCATCAAAAATCTCTCAGATCCTCTGAAAACCTCATTTTAATTTCACCCCAACATTCCACGAATTTCTATGACAAATCATTCACGGTTCAAGCTGTTCGTCTGTGGAATGCTTTACCAACCTCCATCAGGTGTGCGTCATCGCTACATAAATTTAAAGATGAAGTTAAACACTTTTATTTGTCACATCAAATATAATCCTGCTTCTTTTCATAATTAGTTTCAGCATTTGAACACGTATTGCATATTCCTTTCTATATAAGTATTTGTATATATTTATATATATAATAAGTATATATGTATGTATGTTTGTTAGGTATTGTATTTAGTTTTTATATATATTATATATAACAAGATATTTAAGTATGTATGTATAATGATTAAATTAATATTGTATTATTTTCATATTAAGTACATAATATTATACACGCCCCACTCATTATTTCAACTTATTCTCTCCATCCAAAGGTTGCCTGGAAGAGATCACTCTTAGTGATAAGGCCGCCCATTGTGGCACTTAGTATAAGTTTAAATTTTGTAATATTTTATTTTTGAGGTGTGTACAATAAAGAGTTATAATCTAATCTAATAATCTAAACACGAAGCAAACGACATAACTTACAAAAACGCAGTACAATATCCCTTCTCTCCAAATCGGTTAAACCAAACCATTAACCAACCAATATTAATGTCTTTTCCAACAATTTCCACTAAAAAAAAACTCGGCAAAGGCAAATCTTGGGCCATGTTTTTTATAGAAATCAAAATGCTATTCCTCCGTCGTATTTACAGAAGTTTTTTTCTGTTGAAACTCTGAGAAATGATGTCCCGGTTGACAAAGATTAATGGCGTGCGAGTCAAACAGCTTCGAGGTCCTAACATCCTGTATCTGGATTTGTCGTGCGTATTGAATTATATCTATTCTTGGAAAACGGCCATGAACGCGTATAATTATAGGTTGGATATGATTAGGTAATGTGCTAAGGAATTTTGCTAATATTTATATTTCCATACATATAATAGCACTGAATACTAAATATGTACTAATATTATAAAGCTAGGTGCTGTTTGTTTGAACCTCTTAGACTTAAAATGTTTTTCCCGGCATGGGAATGAGAAAGATTCAATAAAACATAAAAAAACGTCGTATGGGGAAACTCCTCCTGTTTTTTTTTAAAGTCGGTTAAAAATAATGAACGCTAAATTGCATGAGTAAATTACTTATTATTTTTCACTATTAATCTACTGGATTTTGATAAAATTATGAATTACTTTCTTTGAACAAACTTGCTTTGCGTTTATTGGTTTTTATTTACTTATCTAATCTCGATTCAAAATCCATTCCATTTGCAATTTTACGGAGCTGTAAAGGTTGACGCCCATTTTCAGTCGCATTATATTATACAAGAGGTATGCGAGATATTACTAAGTAATGTTACAATTAATAAAAGCAGCTGTGCTGATTTTTAGCTACTTTTTTTCTGAGGTGTTAGTTGAGTAGAATGTTAGTAGAGCCGTGCAGTGGTCGTTCCCCAAGTAATTAAAATAATTATAAAACAATATGTTTTATATCAAAGTAAACTTGTATCTTTTAAGGCACATAACTATAATTAAAGTGTAGGCATGTACATATGTGTACGTAAAAATAAAATTGATTCAATTTTATTTGTATGCGACAAAAAAGCTGCCGGTAAAATTAGCATTGGAATATCAACCTTATAGTAATACTGTTAAACAATTATCTAACTCGAAATATTCTCGTACCTGTAGTGAGCACAAACCTTTAATCTTCTCGTGGAAACTCCAAGTAAACAATGGGAACAACGCAGTTATATTAAATAAACGTAAATGCTCATTCCTCAACCTTATCAAATTTAAAACCTTATTTCGCATTGAAAACAACTTGGGTTCCGCAAAACGTTTGTTAAATATATTCAATTTAAAAACATTCGACTGTAATATGAATGCAATTTGAGAACAATTTAAGTTCGAAAGAAATGCATTTGTTGAATGTTTTCTTTTTACGTCTACATTTTGTTTGAACTAAATTATTTTTTCTATATTTCTTCAATTTATTCACACAAACCATGGTCACTAGAATCTAAGGTGTAAAACGTCTTATAATTATGTAAAATTTAAATCCTTAAATACTTCTAAAGTACCCCAAGGAAGTACTACTGTGGTTTTAAAGTAATGAAGTAATGACTAACACCTGCGTTCTATCCTTTTGTTCTACTATGTTTTCCCTGGCTTGACTTAACTTAGCTATCCGCAAATCCTTTGTGTTCAACGTACCTAAATCTAGGAAATTGAAAAATTCTGGTGGGACATACAAGTACAACATAATTGAATATTATGAATAATATTTTTTTACGTGATATCAATATCTGTATAAGTGTATTTTTGCTGTCTGTCTATATAATTTTAAGAGATCATACCCTACTTTTCCCTGTGACATCAACTAATGACCGTGGTATAACCACTATGCCACGGTACACACTATGTGGAACCAACTTAACTTACATCCAATTTATATAAGTTCACCCAGTCTTTGTGAAGAGCAGACAATTGTATTCGAAATTCAAATGCAATACCTTCGAATACAAACAAAAAAGAACAGAATAAAAACTAAACGAAAACAAGAAAATCAAATTTCATTCCAATTTGTTTGGTACAAAAGAAACGAACATTCTAGAATTAGAATTATTTGAAACATTTTGTTGATAGTTGGTTGATTATATTTGACGTAATAATACATTTTGAATTTAATAATGATATTAAAAAAGATTGTTTGTTTGAACGCACTAATCTCTAGAATAAGTATAGGCAGTTCGGGGTGGTAACCAATGTTTTATTTAGAGAGTATATTTTTGTGATATTGGCGTGAAGTTTAGCTCAATCTTTCCCTTAAACGGTGGCCACATTTTTGAGTTGCAAGTAGCATTTGCCCTTTATTTTAGTGTAATTTTATAACTTTCATATCTTTAATCTGTGTCTATATTAGTCGAACCTGACCTATGCTTAAACATCATGTATTGGTTAAGCGTAGTGTTTCTTCATGTTCCTCTTTACTGTATTTATAACAGAGCAGTAATATTTTTAACTATCACCTGTCATCACGTTGTCTTTCATAATAACAAAGTTTGAAATAGTAATAGTAGAAGTTATATGACTACCGTAAGTAAAGACCGAATGATTTAAAACGGGTCATAAAAAAGTGCACTTAATTATGTAAATTCTGAAATAGTTCTATAAATCACCGCTAATAACTGGAACCGAACTAATTCTAACCTCCAAAGAGCAAGTTTCATTAGCATCTCTAGGTTCGACGTGGAGGCAATACGACCAACTGGCAATATCTGCACTTTAAACACCCAGGTTATGCTGTCTTATGCATTTTGAATTTAGCCGAGTTGCAATTGGGGAAATTAGGTCAACTCAGCCGCTGGCGAATGGCTTATTCATGTTGAATTATTGGATTAGGCTCAAATTATTTGGATTCTTACTTGATACTTTGCTTGATTAATATTCTCATTAGTTTTCAATCTTTATTTTTGATTACTTGTAACAGAAGCGTGGAACCTATTCAATAGAATAGATAGATAATTAATGCTAGAGTTGTAAAAGAGGGAGCTGGGCGAAAGAATAGTTACATGATTTATTAGTTAATTTTTGGCATTGATTGTAGGAAATTCAGAGTAAGTACTTACTTATATGACAAGCTGCGTAAAGCAAACAACATAAAGAAAATAAACATTCTCAATTTGTTTTGAAAAAAAAACTAATAAATAAATAAATACCTCAAACAACAAAATATTACTTCCACATACAAAACAGCCAAATTAAATATTATGATACCAATCTAAAGATTAGGTATTCCAAACCCAAGAAATAATGTTCAATGTTCGCAAGTTAAAATTCTTTTGAAGCTGAAATTGATATTGGAATTAATATTTTCATCACTCCACGATGAGGCTTTTCCTATAGAAAGTATGTCAGATATCTTGAGGATCAATCTAACTGTAACATTTTAATTGATCTATATTCACCACTGATACTATACCTATTCATAGTTAAAAAAAAAAAAAAATTGTCTGTGTACTATCTCCATCAAGTTATGGAGGTACCTAATATACCGGGTGTTTGGTAGAGGGTTGACCAAACGCGATGGGCGTGTTCCTGGGCCTACTTGGGAGATACAATTTGGCTAAAAATTTCCTAGTTGTTAGAATCAAAAAAATATCATCAAAATTGTATTTTTTTATTTTTTTCCGAAATTGCAACTATTTATCCCTATAACTTTTTTTTGAGCTGGTTTCCAGTCAAATTTTTTGATTGATTATGGTCCCAGATATCACCTGGTCTGCTCACAGCATTTTCAGACCCCTAAAAGGTCTAAATAATTTGTTATGACCACTTAACGCTAGGGAAATGAAAAATAGAAATCTTGTAGGGGATCTTTTAACTCAAATAAAAAGAAAACTAATTGTAACCGAGAATTTAAAACTCTTTTAAAAACTTCTCTGTTTATCCCTTATTTCAACGGTATACTAGATATTTAACAAAAGCCAAAAAACTTGCTAAAAATTTAGGTGCAAAGTTTAAATGGAAGAAAAAATAATAAGATATTTAAAAAAAACAAATTCCAAGTTTGGCTTAAATAAGTCACAGTGTGAATAATTTTGGATTTATCTGAGGTCTTCTGAAGATACTGAGATGCTGTAGTGACTTTCTTAGAAAATAATTAGTCTTAATACAAGTAAAATGGACTATCTCAATTACAGGAAGATATTGCTTCCAAATCAAGATTTCCCGTCTCTGGCAACCGATTAAAGGGATTAAAACACGCTCAGAGTTGTGGGACACGCCGCGTCTAGTGGGATGCTATTCCATTTACAGCCTACTTTGTTGGCGAAATATCTTCAGAAGACCTCAGATAAATCCAAATTTATTCATACTGTGACGTATTTAAGCCAAACTTGGAATTTGTTTTTAAAAATATCTTATTATTTTTTCTTCCATTTCCACTTTGCACCTAAATTTTTAAAAAGTTTTTTGGCTTTTGTAAAACTTGTAGTATACCGTTGAAATAAGGGATAAACAGAGAAGTTTTTAAAAGAGTTTTAAATTCTCGGTTACAATTAGTTTTCTTTTTATTTGAGTTAAAAGATCCCCTACAAGATTTCTATTTTTCATTTCCCTAGCGTTATGTGGTCATAACAAATTATTCAGACCTTGTAGGGGTCTGAAAATGCTGTGAGCAGACCAGGTGATATCTGGGACCATAATCAATTAAAAATTTGACTGGAAACCAGCTCAAAAAAAAGTTATAGGGATAAATAGTTGCAATTTCGGAAAAAAATAAAAAAATACAATTTTGATGATATTTTTTTGATTCTAACAACTAGGAAATTTTTAGCCAAATTGTATCTCCCAAGTAGGCCCAGGAACACGCCCATCGCGTTTGGTCAACCCTCTACCAAACACCCGGTATAAAGAAAAAAAGAATACATTTCTAAATTTGAAATTGGAATGGAAACTTTTAAATAATCACAAACATTCTAAAATCAAATATTGAATTTATGTAAGCATTAACTAAATATATTGAAACCACAACAGTGTTCGATTTGAATTGAACTTAGTTACGTTCTAAATAGGGCACATATTTTCTTGTCAACCCATACATGTTCCGAAACTTTCCATTACCTACACAATACCTATTCTCAACAAACCTACCTCAATTAGACCGCCTTTGATTCAAAAATAGAACAAAGGGCAGAGGTAAAAAAAATCTGAAGAAACCTTTTTTTTGTTTGATATTTTACCACATAATTATGTGAGTGAATTTCCTAAGAAGTTTAACCGTAGGGAGTTGAAAGTCGAGTGGTTATGACATTTTCGTAGTTTTGAAATATAATATTTATGTGATATGACTTATTGATTAATTTATACTAAATGAGTGAGTGCTTTTTGTAGGCGTTTTGCTTGAAGATCGATATAAAATTTTCTGTGATTGATAGGACAATAGTCTATTGAAACTTTGATTACAAATAAGAGTATTATCAAATAAAAAATACATAATAATATTAAAATCAGTAAAAAAACTTTCATTGTCGACCCAAATGGCGGAGTAGTCACCATGACGGACTGTCAATTATAGGGTTGCTAGTTTGATTCCCATTATAAATATATTAGTAGTTCATAGTTTATAATGTCAGGCTAAGGGCCTATTTCACCACCTTCAAGTAATGTTACTCACCAAGTAATGTGAGTGTTTTTGTGAGACTCTTTCTTACTTTAGATCAAGTGACAAAGACAAAACTTGTGAGTCCCACTCGAAACTTTACTTCAATAGATGGTGAAATAGGCCCTAAGTGTATGGATGAATATGTTACTACTGATTAGATGTGTGTATGCGGTAGTTTCTATACAAGTTAAAAACCTAATAAGGGGATGAAATGCGTGTCCCTACACCTGCACACGCGTGGACCTTTACAAGGCCACTGATAGCGCTATATCGGTGGCCGAGTTCCTCAAAAATTTGAGTCGATACGCAAAGAAGAAGAAGGGGACAGATTCTAAGGAGATACAGTAATAGAACAAGTATAAGTGAACTTATTAAGTAAATATAATAGAAACAAGATAATTGAATAAGTTTCAAGCAAACTTCAAAATCCGAATAGAAAATTCTCCTCAAAAGTTTTTACTTATGCATAAAACTATAAACTAACTTATAACACGAATAATAATATGTGTTTTGAGTCGAAAAACAAAGAATTTAACTAGTACGAGTTCATCATTAGACACTTGTGGGACATCAAAGAAGAAGTTTTGAGACGGGAGATTAGATTTCACACGGAGTCTGCACAAATATTGTACTAGATACGACTTCTCATACTTTTAAAGTTTTGACGACCAAGTTGTTTAGTTGGTTAGTAAGAATTATGTACATGAATGTCTATTTGTCTTTGCAAGAATATTATATTATAATGTTCATACATTTTCTAGTATTCGCGTCCAAGCTTTTCTTAATTTGGGACTAGATTTCTATCTACTCTAATGTGAGTGAGATATCTTATTATACACCCCTATTTTAAATTCGAGATACTTAATCACACAGCTAATGTAAACGACGGATGACAATATAATAGTGAAGTTGGTTTTTTTCTTTTGCTTTTATTTAAAAAGTTATGATAAGTCAAAGTTTTTCAAAATCCCGCCGTATTTTATTGTTATTCTACACCGAACAACAGGCGAACGCTGCGATACACAGCTGAGCGCGGTCATCGACCCGAGCTTTTATTAGGCCGGTGTCTTGAATTTAGCGGGCAGCGGGGCGCTAGCGGAGCGGGAGCGCGAGCGGAGCGGGAGCGGGGAGATACTTTCCGTGTATTTCAATGGACCGGTTTTTGAACACAGCGGAGCGGCAGCGGAGCGGGAGCGGGCAATGAGCGCTTTGCGAAAAGAGCTCGCTTTGCGCTCATTTAGTGTTGTGAAATTATATATATATCTATATAAAAGAAAATTGGTGGGGAGGTAGCTAAGAACCAGGAGAAGGACATAGGATACTTTTTATCCCGAAATTCCAATGGGAACGGGAACTACGCGAGAGAAACCGCGGGGCACAACTAGTTTCCATTAAATGAAACAAGGAGTACGTACCCAGTTTTATACGTTGTTGGGCTTAATTGCCTTTGTTTCACATTAAAAATGTAAGAAAGAACAGCTTCATTCATTTCGCTCTTTAAAAATACTGATAGATTATAAGCGAACTGTCATATTTTATTTTTCTCATAGGCCAAACCGAGTGAACCTATCATCCGGATTAGTCTAGGAGCTAAAAATAAAGTTTAAATCTAATAACGTTAAGCACTCATTCTTGTATAGTCCTAGAAATTGTCGGGACATTGTCTTTGTTCTTCATAATTTCTATAAAATTCGACTTTTATTTTCCTTGCCCTATAATAGAGATTCACTTCTTCTTTCGCTCACAATAAATCAAATAAGTTTGAATCAAAAAGATGTTGTCGCTGTTGTTCAGACATTTCGTTCATCAATAAAAACAAATTTTCTACTTCTTGTCAAGTCTAGTCGAAAATAAAGACAAATATCTGAATGTCCCAACACTACAGCGCTATAGCGCCGCGGGGGTTATTCCTGTCTGATCCACCTAATATTTTGCCATTCCGGTCTGATCCCCTGCCCTCTTTGACAGGTAAGTACTTTCAAGAAAAAACATATTATTATGTAGTTTAATTCGATTGAAGTGTTTTATTCAATCATCACAGGAATTTCAATATGCAGTTTTGATTTAGTAAATAAATATTTCGAAGAAATACTGAATCTACTGTGTTGTTTGTTACTTTTTTCCTATAGGTTCGACATCGACCATGTCAAAGATAAAAGATTTGTATATTTTCTGCCTGTGAAAGTTGATTGAAATTGATTCAGTCGTTTTAGATATTGGTCGGAACAAACAGACAGACATTTTTTATATATAATTTTTTACTTCGTACAATAATGAAGTAAGCTATAAGACTGAATTTCAACAAGTCCCCAAAAATCTTCATTTCCGTGGTTTTTTTTTGTTTTTAAGTTTTTTTCAAAAATAATTAGCGTTTATTATACTTCTTGATAATGTATGTATTCTTGCTTATTATCAAGCTGATTACTTAAAAAACTAACGAATAACACAAGTTTAAAAATTTCATGCCACGGCGATGAAACATGCGTGCACGGCAATGAAACAAGCGTCCACGGCAATGAAAGAACTGTCCCACGGTAATGAAAGAATCACCACGGAAATGAAAATCCATACATAAAACAATTTTTTTATATACTGACATGAGTATTATATTATCCTAACATACAATATATACACGCCTGTCCCGAGAAGGAGAGGCATACTCCCCCAGACGAGTTATCTACGCCACATCGAATGATAATAATTGATCTAATTTCTTAATAAGATTAACATAAAACCCCTATGATATATGGCCTAAAGATTGGAAAGAATCGCTTTTGATCCCCCTGCTCAAGGAGGGGTCCACAAAATTACGTGCCTTATAAGCATGCTTTCATCATACGGTCTGCCTGTTAGTTTGTGTGGGTTTATATCGGACTTCTTGCAGGATCGATCGATACGGGTCGTTCTTGATGGATGCTCGTCCGATCAAATAGCGATTAATGCCGGTGTTCCCCAAGGGTTAGTACTCATTGCAACACTTTTCCTGTTGCATATCAATGATCTGCCAAAGCCCAGAACCTATGAGTATGGAAATGATTGCACAGTTGTAGAGAATTACATATCCATCCCGCGTGCTAGTGCGGCCGAGACACAGTATTTAAGAGAAGCTAGGTCGATCACACGAACTTTTCCCTTCGGGCAGTCTTGCATGCCAGTAAGATTATGTTGCATATCATACCGGATGAGCAGGCTGAAAAAGAGTTCCTTTTTCTATTTAACATCTATGGCGAATACTATAGGATATACGAAATATAAGTAGGAGAGTTCATCCGTGATCATGGCGCTTGCAACAGCGTTGAAATATCGGAAACTCTAAATATTTCAACGCTGTATAATCATAATAATTTGAGTGCTAATAACCATGATAACTATAGAAACTATATGAGTAGCCTTAAAAGGGTGGGAGGGAGTCATTACTGTTGGCAAGAACAAGATCAGCAACCTTCGATATGCAGATGACACTGGTCGCATCCTCTGAGCACGAACTTGCTGAAATGTTCAGCAGAGTAGAACGCAAAACCGAGACAGTAGGACTTTGGGTCAACAAGTCGAAGACAAAGGTTATGGTCACTGACCGAGCTGAACAGATCACACGCACAGGAGAATTGTCAGACCTGGAATTCATGAGCAAGTTTGTATACCTAGGCTGAACGATCAGTAATCAGAGAGGCTGCGAGAAAGAGATTCGAATTTGTGTGGAGATGGGCAAGCAATAAGCAAAATGTTGATAATCTGGAATGTCCAAACCATCTCCAAACGTAACAAAGATGAGACTAATTAGATCTCAGGTATTCTCGATATTTCTATACGGCTGTGAGTCCTGGTCTATCCACGCGCTGTAGATCGAAAAAATATTAAGGCTTTCGAGATGTGGTGCTGGAGAAGGATGCCACACATACCGTTAACAGCAAGACGTACGAATAAGTCTATTCTAGAACTACTTGACGTAAAAACAAGACTGTCTACGATATGTTACCTACGAGTCCTGACCTACTTTGGTCACATTTGGAGCTACAACGGTCATACAGCCTGGACAAGCTGGTTGTGGTGGGAAAGGTAGACCTACCCGACCTACCCGTTGGTCAAACCTGATCAAGGCAATAACAGGGCTCTCAATTACCAGCTCTGAGAAGAGCCGAAGACAGAGCGGAGTGGAACGGCTGGTACACGACTCCATTACAGTGCATCAGAACGGACACGATCTTAAGGAATCAAGAAAAAGAGCTAGAAGGAGTACAGTAAATACAAATGAGTTATTTACTGTACTTATAAGTCTTTACTTAAGTCTTTTGTCGTATTGCTTGACGAGTACTGTACTGTCAATATTCGGTACTGACTGTATCACAGGTAAATATGTTTTCCTTGCCTAATCATACCATGGCGATGAAAATATAAGTCACGGAAATGAAAGACCTGGCCACGGCGATGAAAGTAATTTGTTTTAAAAGACACGGCAATGAAATTTTTTTCATTGCCGTGTCTTTTTTTTCATTGCCATAGCAAATATTTGCTATGGAAACCACGGAAATGAAAGCATGGCGATGAGAAACAAGTCGAAAATTTAAAATTACATAAAATCTATTAGGTATCCTAAGAACTAAACAATTCACAAATAAACAGAAAAGTATGGGCATTCTATCGAATGCTCAATCAAGAGTATAAACTTGTTCAAATAGAAGTTATACCTATGCACGGCGATGAAAGAAAAAATGTCCAGTAACAAAAATGGGATACACTTACATTTATAGCTTGAAAACGCAGGCACGTGGACACGTCCTTCCACGTCGAGCACTGAGGCGGTACTATTGGGCAACGTTTAGCACACAGAGAAGGAGACGCAAGTCTTTAGTTGGAACAATATGTTTAAAAATGTTTTTGACATGGCGATGAAAGGAAGTTCTGGGACAAATGTTTTTCTAGTAACCATTCGTTGTATTGTTTAAATATTTGATTAAGTGTATTCCGTAACAATACCTTTACTATCCAAGTATCATATAAAACTAGGTTTCGATGTATTCAACCAATAGGTTTTCATCAAGGAGGTATAATACACATCAAGGTGAGTTGTGGACAGACACGGCGATGAAAGATTTTGAGGTTTAACATTTTTTTCTGGAGTACCTATTAATCCCAGTAATGAAATATTTAGTGCCTCACATAGGTGACTATTTCATCTAACCAAAAAAAAAGTTTTAAACATTATAACTATATTTTTTAGTACCGATTTCATAGTTGCCACGCAAATTTAGGCGCCGGGAAATTCACTCATAAAGATTTTGGGGGTTGGCTATAGATCTCCGGTACCTGAATTTGATGATGCTGTTTGTTTGGGGGGTGTTTTAGGGGCTCACCATAACACATTTAAACTGTTTTAGAGTAAAGAAACGCATTATTGAGTTGTCAAATCATACATAGACAAAAAGTTTCTAAAAAATTGATTAGGTTTTATTCAAATAGCTCAACATTTTGGTTAGGTTATGTTAGAACTGCGACCACACAACGCGCGAACCGAGCGAGCGAAGCGACCGTGCCGCGGCAGCGGCCGGCGAAGCGTTAAAATATATTTGTGGAGAATTCTGTATGAAACTTCAATTTTTTTTTAGAAAATTAGTGAATAAGTGAACGAATAGAATGACTGAACGGTGATAATCGAAAGGCTCTATATTCTGTGGTCTCTATGATTTAACGACATAATCTGTGATCTAATGCAATATCTGTCAAAATTGCTTGATTTTTCACGTATTAGGATTTTATTAATTTTGTAATTAATTTATAATGCGTTTCTTTACTCTAAAAACAGTTTATATGGGTTATAATGAGCCTTTAAAACACCCCCAAATAAACAGCATCATTAAATTCAGGTACCGAAGATCTATAGTCTTACCGATATTGGAAATGAAGTACCACGGTACCATCAAGCTAAAGGAGATATACTTAGAATTTCTTATGCTAAAATTTATTTTTAGAATATTTAATATTATATTTTATACTAGCGGCGCCCCGCAGTTTCTCCCGCGTAGTTCCCGTTCCCGCAGGAATATGGGGATAAAATTAAAACCTTCCCACTGAATCACTCTATCGATTAAAAAAAACCGCATCAAAATCTGTTGCGTAGTTTTAAAGATCTAAGAATACAAAGGGACATAGCGACAGAGAAAGCGACTTTGTTTTATATTAAGTAGTGATTTAGAAATTTACGCATAAAGGTTATGCTCTCCTGGTACTTCTAATCACTCTCCAAAGAAAGTCCAATTAATACGTAATTTGTGAATCAATTTAACTCAAGTTTGAAAAGTCCACTTTTACATTTCTGTTCTCCTGGTATTCAAAAACAATTATTGTATTTTTTTTAAATACATAATGTTGGTTGAATAAAAACCTCTACATTATATTTTGTTGCCGACTGTCCTAAATAATGTGGTAATACTTAGGGTATTATATAATAGGGTATCTGACCGGAATAAAATATTTAAATTTATTTCTGGACTGGGATCAGACCGGACTAGAAAAAAATATACTTATAATTAAACGGTATCCGTTACGGGGTATCAGATACGGGGGATCAGACAGGAATAACCCAGCCGCTCGATCTGCCCGCTGCTTGCCCGCTAAATTCAAGAATGGGTCTGCGCTAAGCGCTCCGCTCGCGCTAGCGCCCCGCTAGCGCCCCGCTGCCCGCATAATTCAAGACACCGGCCTAAACAGAATACTTTATAGCTAGTGTGCAGTCTGGTAATACGGCATTTATTTAGTATTTTTTAAAGATAAGTAATCGACTATCATTTTTGATATTTTTATTGGATATATGGATTCAGTTATTGCTACAGATATTCTGATTTTTATAAGTCCCGTAATTTCAAAATAGGGGTGTATTTTGTACTGAAACAGAGCAAAACTGGTCTTCACGGAGACGTACTACACTCTCGCAGAATATTGACATGAAGTAGTACCTCAAGCTACTAATATCGTACGGCGAGAGAGTTGGAGTCCAACCCCTTTTTTCCCTTCCTTCTCCTCTTTTCGAGGTAGAACATTTCATAGGCGTCTTTATCAGATAGCAGACAATTTTTAACGTAAATCGCATCCAGTAGTTACAAAGTCGCTGTATCAATGATACTCTTGGATAAAATATTCCGTTTGTAAGCTGTTTTAGAAATACTTGTCGAGTTGTAGGTACAAAGTCTTTTGAGGAGGATTCCATAATTGGTCACCGGATACCTTCAGTCGCTCCTAAACTTTGTAACAGATATCTTATTATTGGATGTTACTGTTTAATCAATCGTTACAAAATACGCAGTTGTATTAGGTAAACATAAAGTTTTTGTATCTTACTGCGAAGTCATAGAATTCTGATTCGATTGTTGGGTAGAGAAAAATTACATTTTTACTTCTTCTTCTTTGCGTGTCGACTCATATTTTAGAGGACCAGAACTCGGCCACCGATATGGCACTATCAGTGGCCTTGTAAAGTTAACATTTTTACTTTTATTAGGTATCATCAATATTTTCATTTTAACAACAGGTCTTGAGTTCGATTCCTAAATTGAGCAAATCGTATTTGCTGTTTACCAAACATAATGATAATGATTACGTACGTCGTACTTACGTGTGTTTGACAATTATTTATCTTCCCCTAAACGGCTGGACGGATTTGAATCAAATTTTGTCGGTATATATTAATAGGCTCCTGGACATTTTGGGGGCACAGATAGATAACTAAGTAGCACTGTTTTTCGGACAAGACGACGTCCGCCGGTCAGAAGAAAGAAAATCAATCCGCTAGTACCAATATTACAAACAATTCACAATATATTTATCGATAATTTTGACAAGATTTACACAGGCGTAATTCAATTAGACATTAATGACGTAGGCAAGTTGTAGAGGACCGCAGGCAATGGAACCTCTCACGCTTGGCCAATTTCGGATGGTACCCGTCGACAGGGTTGTAGGCCAACGTGTGAATTGGGCAGTTTGGATTGTGGCTAAGTGAGGGTTGTTGGTGAAACAATCCTTACTCCTTACTATATCCTAATCCTAACTTATATTATAAATGCGAAAGTAACTCTGTCTGTCTGTCTGTTACCTTTTCACGACTAAACTACAGAACTGATTGAGTTGAAATTTCGTACAGGGGTAGCTTAGGGTCCGGGAAAGGACATGGCTATGTTTTATCCCGAAATTCCCACGGGATCTACGTGGGTGAAACCGAAAGTATCAAAAGATAAGTAATTTATTTTCTAGCAGTGTTCCGTGGTTTCAGTTGTTTTATGATACCTCTTTTTAAATCCTCTATATCTATTGCTGTAAAATGAATTAAAATCAGTTGCGTAGTTTTCGATCAAAGACCTCTAGTTAAACCAACATAGGTATTACACATAAATAACTAAAAAAACATGAAAACAATACACATTTTTTTCGAGGGCAAATTTAATATTTATCTTTGCAGAAATCACACTCATGTTGAGAAAATAATCTAAATTGTAATTAGCAGCGTATAAACATTCACATTACATAACTATCGCATAGTCTCTGTATAAACGCTGGAATAAACCTACGACCTTTAAGTAAAATACCAAATTATATAACAGTTTAGAAGAGGGATCTTCTTCTTTCTTTTTCCGAACCTTTATCCCATGTCTATTTGGGATCTTCATTTATGGAATTTGCCCGAAAATAATAGTGACGCAAGTAATAAATCAGTAACTGTCTGAAATGACTAGTTTATAATTATTAGCCGTAACCTAAAATATAACTTGGAAGGTTGACCAACATCGGACCTTCAAGAATTTTCATTGTGGTGGCCAAATCTTAATAATTATGAGGATATTTTTATTTAAATACTTTTTTTTGTACTATTTTTACGAATTGAAATAAAACACTGTATTTAAAATTATATTCAAAATATTTAAGGTAGTAAACTTTTTACATTACTTTGTACAGACGTTTTCCCAATCAAACAACTTAACATATCTGTGACCACACATTTAAAACACAAATATGACAAGCACTAAGTCAATCAAAAACAATACAGCTCCGGCGCTGCGCGGCGCGCGCGGCGGGCTAGTCTTCTGTGATCACGGGTTCTGTAAAGAATCCGAAACGTCAGAAAATGAAAAACAAAATACAACCACGACAAAAATCCGTTTAAGTGTTTTATTTCAATGTGTAGTGTTCGTGTAAATCAAAGATATCAATATATTTTTACGAATATTTCAAACATAGCTCGTTTTTGAGATCACCAACACGCACTGCCAACATGGTGATTATGTCTCCTCACTGTACCACTAATGACTAAGATTCATCATTTAAAAAAAACGTTGTATGATATTTTAATCTTATTTCTAGATAGTAAAATTAATATCGCAACTACTAGACCGTCACAGCTTACATAATCAATAAACAAATTAAGTTTTAAAAACATTTTGAAGCATTCAAAAATACATCAAATATGCGAATTTCATTAAATATTTACATATATGTTCCGTTTTACAAGCAAATCAGAGGAATTAACGCAATTTTTACGTAAATTCATAACAGCCTTTAAAACGGAGGGCTTGAATTTTTGCATACACATTTTTTCGTATTAACAAAATAAAAATCTGCATTTTATAATCCGAATGGAATTGGTAAGTCAAATTATTCTTATACAAAAGTATACGTAATCAAGGGTTGTTTATAACTGTAGGAGTTAATTATGTTTTGAGTTTTATTACATTAAGTAGTTTTAGTTTTAAAGATAAATTATTTTTTGAGAATTATTCTAAATATTCTACAGGCTGAATGAAAACTACATTATTTGTTAATGTGTTTAAAATAAACGAATCATTCCGATCTGTCCCCCTAAACAACTAAAAACCAAATTGCAACAAATACTTATTAGTATACCGAAAAAAAAACTTTACAAAAAACAAAATCTACATTTCCTCATTCCCTGCATTCCCACAGTATAAATCTATATTTCCAAATTCCCCCAAGACAAGCAATAACATAACATAACATAAGAGCGTCGGTGGCGCAGGGGTTAAGGCCGTTGACTTCCGATCGGAAGGTGCCTGGTTCGAACCCCACCAGTCCCGCCACGTACCGATGTGTTTTCAATTTACGAATTCATAAGTACGCTAATTTCGACGCTCTTACGGTGAAGGAAAACATCGTGAGGAAACCTGCACACACCTTGGAAGAAATTCTAAGGTTGTGTGTGAAGTCGACCAACCCGCACTTGGCCAGCGTGGTTGACTAAGGCCTAATCACCCTAATTCAGGGTAGGCTCGTGCCCCTCGGTGGGGACATTATATGAGCTGATGATGATGAAGCAATAACATGCTAAAACCTTAAACGCGCAGCATAAAACAGCATAGCACAATTAGTACAGTCCCCCCTAAATCATAGTCACCCTGTCTCTTTCACGGTGGCTAAACTCGCGTAAGAGGACGGCCATTTATAATTAATCACATCCCAAAGTATTGACAGAGGATCGCGTTGGTCACGCTCTAGTGAATATCTCGAGGTGACCGTACTGAGGTGGCAGTGGTCACTCGATTACAAAATAAGTTATATTATATACAAATTGTTTTGTTTAAACACCCCTAAATATTGACTTTATAACATAACATGACATAATCATTCACTACATCATCTCTTTATAGTAACTGACCCTAACTAAGCTCAAAGCTTGTATCTAGAGTATCAGAAACTACACAAACACCCAGACCGAGACAAACATTTGTGGTTCAACTATTCAATTGTTATTAATAATAATAGGTCATTTGTATTGGGATCGAGACGAGCGAGGTGGTCACCTGATGTTAAGCAACACGTCTGCCCATTACAAAAACAGGGTATAAAACTGTCCTGCGCTCATCACCCCGAGACATCAGTTGGTGAGTCGTGTGCCCAGTAATTTCACTGACTACATTGCCCTTCAAACTGGAACACAGTAATGCTTTCGCATTACAGTATACTTTCGAATTACTGATTGGCAGAATGATATCTGTTAATGCATTAATACCCACTCAAACAGACAATAGTACTTACTACCAGGAATTCGGTTTTTTTTGCAAAATTCATTACTACTTTCTACAATATAAATGTATATAAGCATGTCTAGTCATAAATAAATCATATTTTCACATTAAAACGGCGTGAATAATAAGATTATATATTAAAATAATAAAAATGTGTCTAAAATGTAGATTGAAATAATAATATAACTCTGTAATGTCTGTGTCCGTATAAAATCCAACCCGGAGACCCAGATTTATGAATTTTAATTTTGTTTCATCCTTACAGAGTATTATCTCTCAGAAAACACATTATTTTCAAAGATGGATCAAAGATTAAGAGATTTAATTCAGTATGGTGACTTCTAGTATATTGTTCACTGTCTTCTGGTTAAATTTCTGCTCAAAAGCAAAACAGCTATGTGCTATGCTTTACTTTCAGACATTATTGCCAATTTTAAAGCAACTAATGTTGATAAAAAGTTTGAATAACCCTTTATAAGATTTTGAATATATATTTGATAACTACATTTTTTTTTTTTTTTTTTTTTTTTCTATCATCCGCTTCCACTACAGCATCGATTTCTGGGACACCCTTTAAATCCTAATATTAAATCTCAATTGGCAAAAATATCTAAAAATATTTTCCCCAAAATTATTCCAAAAACCACCGTCCTTTCTGTTTGGTAGTTATCCAGGTAAGCGTTCGTATTACAGGGTGAGGTTTAAGGGCTGACTCCTTTATCACGGCCGCACAATAGGCCCAGTAAAATGAAATACCGCATTCCGAACTGATAACTTACAGCGATTGTTTCCTTATGAAAAATAAAGGTTCTGTTTCATTGATGTATAAAAACTCAAGATATACATTTCGTTTCATTTTGTGCATTTAGCGTCTCAAAATCATGCTCATCGAGTTATCGTCACATATGTAGTTCTTTTTTAACTTTTAACTATGTGCGTCAGGTTGAATATAAAGTAATAAAAAAGGAAAGATTTGATTGTTTGATTGCTACAATTTAACTCAAAAACTACTGCTTCAATCATGGAAAGGTAAATTATTATCGAGTGACATTGACATTGGCTATTTTTAATTCCCGTATTATCTAAGGATCGGGAACTATGCGGCTAAGACCTCGGGACTCCGCTAGTTTGCAATAAAATAGACCTAATCTAAATAACGCTATAAGTGCATTATGTATGTAGTGGCATGTACGTAGTAGTGGTGAGTGTCTGCGGATAATTTCGAGAGTAAGATTTGTTCGGATTTGTACGTCTAGAGATTTTGTAGATCAATGTTCTCCTTGATACGTAAGATGTTATGTAACAAATGTTTTCTTGATTAATGATTTTTTTATTTATTGCTTGGTTGGTTACGGGTTGGAAAGTGGTTATTGTTCAATGGTGGCGATTGGTTTGTGGTGTATTTTGGAAGAAAGTGACGACGTGGAAAGATATAATTAATAGGAGAATAATAGTCATGTTGAACTGTCAAGTAGAGTATTGAATTGTACTAGAAAATGGGCAGATTTTCCGCAATAACATCATAATTGAGGTCACTTATGTGTTATGTAATTGCATTTTTTGTGTGTTAAAAATGGTACAGAATCTTGTGACCATTTTAATAACCTATTTTAAAACATTCAGTATAAATTATATGCCTTTTTTATAAAATAAAATGGCAGGCAAAACATCGAAGCACAGCAAGTTTACAAAACAGTACTATTCGCGATAAAACACATAATATATGGTTAATATTCGTCATATTAACACAATATAACGCAACGATACGTTAATTAAAGAACTTGCCGCCGATAGTTCGAAAAAAAACCAAAATTACTTATAACTGATTTATTAATAAAGAACTAATTGCTAATTTACAATAAACGATTACGATCGAAGTTGGATCTATAATGAATATAATATTAAATTAATGTTAAAATGAAGGAAATGACACTTGCTGACGCAGCCCTCTCGCCTCGTGCCGCAACTGCCTGAGTCAGCGGTTCCCTTATAGTATGAATATGTAATTCCTCCACCCTTAGAAAGGCAACTATTTCAGGACGTTGAGGGAAAAAGTTGCCGGCATATCTCCAGGGCTTTTGTGGTGGTCCAGGGATGCTGGTGACGATGATGAGTTCCGTGGAGTCTTTCTGCATTTCCATCTGAGCTGCCTGGTTATCATGATTAATATGAGAAGAGTTCCGCCGGAGACTATGACATAAAAGGGGACTGTCGTATGGTAGAATGATGACGTCACGGGATCGGTCTGAAGATGAGTCTGGAGCATGATTCTATCTTGAATCTTATGAAGTTCTTGCAGGTCTATGCTGGATACTTGAACATGGTTCAGCGTTGTCGTGGGGATCTCGGATGGTAGCGGGATCTTTGTCAGTTTGAGAGGTTGTCCTTTTATCTCGTTATTCTCGTTGACGATTGTGAATTCTGGTGTCTTGAGGTGACACCTGGCTGGAACGGTGACAAGGTAGCTTCCATGAAGAGTGGTAAAGTCTTGTCGGCCGCAGATGAGTTGAGCTTTCGTCTGAGACGGGAATGACAGGATGTAATGCATGTCATCTAGTTTTTCCATGGCTTCCCGGGCGAGGGTTACTTTGGTGAACTCGCATGTGTTCTGCAGGGCCTGATTGGTAAGGAGTTCGTGAATGCAATCAGGTTTTGTGCGAATTTGATGATGGAAACCTTCATCACAGAGATACCAGTTGTTGTACTTCGGACATTCAGTCTCTATGTACACAAAGGATCGTTCGTTGGTTGCTATGTAGGGAAAGGAAGGGATGAGAGCCTGCGAATCTTTATTAGGTACAATAGCTAATTTATAGAACTGATATATATCTTTTGATATAACTGGAAAATTAAATATGAAAACTATCTGTCTATTACTAAAATATGATCCTGGTTTTATGACATCGTAATATTGTCTTAATTCTAAATTAATAATATGTTCTATCCCATATATATTCCTAAGCTTATCTATCATAGTACCTAATATGTCTACATCTATCATCGAATGATGGGTGCTCGATGCACGAATAAAAGCTAAGCTATTTTCTATCTTAATTAATTCCTGCATCACATCTTCTATGTTTTCTCCTATTAACACTAGAAGTTGCGCAAGCTGTGCGTACTTAGTTAAACTAGTTTCCTTTAAGGCATTACTACTAATTATTAATTCTATTGTCTTATTAATTTTTACCTGATTATTAACTAACTGGTCTAAGATGAGGTTTTGCTTGGACATCCATTCCTTGTTGAGACTAATATGACTGTTGAATTCTGAAA
The DNA here is from genome assembly GCA_958496195.1 of Timandra comae. NCBI lineage: Eukaryota > Metazoa > Arthropoda > Insecta > Lepidoptera > Geometridae > Timandra > Timandra comae. Next base: position 8,690,350 of record OY292370.1, read on the forward strand.
CTATTTTATCTTGATTTTTACTAAGGATATTGATTGCACTGTCATATTTTATTGCGTCAGAGTGATCGAGATTACCGGTAATACTCTTAATGATAGAGCCAAGACCGTCTACAATTCCTCTCTTCGCTCTGTTGGGTTCTAAAGACTTTAATTGAACTAATATTCTGTTAAGCTTTTCAGTAAGATAATCGACTTGTATTTCGTAGAGAGAATAAGTATCGTTAGTCAATCTATGTCTATAGCTGAGTAGTTGGGATTCTAAGGAATTGATTTTGTCTTCTATGTCGTCTAGTTGTATGTACTGTAACATAGTGTGGTAATGAGTTGTAAGTCTCATGGGTCCAAGTTTATAAGGAAGTAGTCCGGGTCCGTCAGATAAACTTTCAAGTTTTATCTCCTGTTGGGTCGTCCTTGTTAGAAGGGCTGCCATTACTATCAGCATCCTGTAACAAACTTACTTGCTTAGGGACGCGCTTAAGGCGTGATTTAGCAACGGGACCGCGCTTCTTTGATGTATATATATGAATAGGCAAGTTCGCTAGGACTGTATCCTGCGTGTATCTGGGTGCTACTTTCTGTCTACTAGCAGCTGGGTTTTTAATGAATACTTGCTGTTCGGGTGTATACTCCTTTTCAGGTTCCCGATTTTGATTCCTCTTTTCGATAAGAGCTGTGCGGTTGGTTAAGGAAGTGCTGTTAACAATGTCATAAACAGTCTTCATTTGTTCCCTATGATTCTGTAAGTATTGCTGAAGTAAGGTTTGCGTAATGTCGAGGTCAGTACAGTCTCTGGGATCAAAATGTCCAGTCAGTAAATCGAAAGGTCTACACTTAGTGAAGCTGTGTATGGAACTGTTATATGCTATAATGGCGTAAGGCATAAGGTTGATTATGGGTTCGCCTTTATGTTTAAGCTTTAGGATTCTAAGGTGTTCAAGAAGTGTTAGGTGGAATCTTTCAATGTTGCCGTTAGCATTAGGGGAGTGAGCTAAAATGCGATGATGGTTAATTTTGTGAAGTCGGGTGAACTCTAGGAATAACTGGTTTGTGAATTCTGTTCCATTATCGGTTATGAGAGTAAGGGGTACTCCATGGTGAGTGCAGTAGTGTAAAAGAGCCTGTAATACACTAAGAGCCGTACCGTCACGAAGGTGGTAAGCTTGACCGTATTTTGTGAATACATCTACAAGAGTAACGTATTTCTCATTATGTACTGAAAAAAGGTCCATATGTACTGTCTCGAATGGTTTAGTTGCTGGGGGTACAATGTTAAATTGTGAACGAACTGGGTTGCGGTCATACTTGGCTTGTCCACATATGACGCATTCGTTAATAAATTTGGTGATATGGTCCTTCATTTTTGGCCAATAGTACCTGTGTGAAAGGGCTGAATAGCATTCATTGATGCCGCGATGGTTTGTCTTTCCGTCATGATAGTGTTGTATGATTTCTTGTTGACGGAGGTATTCCTTTACGTTCTCTATTTCAGACTTACACAAGACAAGGTTCATTGCTGAACTTTTAAATTTGTCCTGTAATATTGGAATGATGGAATACATTTGAAGAGGTGGAATGATTAATATGCCTGTCTTAACTTTGGGGTTAACGTACTCTTTGACTGCGTTAACCACGTCCTCATCTAAGTTACTTTCTAATAATTGGACACTAGTGCGGGTATGTGATTCAAAAGGTTTTGTGACTGACGGTTTCTTCTTGATATCATTGACAATTGTAAAAACTATCTGACGGTTGAATTTATTAAGAGGGTCATCTGTAATAGGAATTTCTAAGATGGGGTGTTCGTTACTAGTGTGTGCTGTCTGTGTGGAAGAGTTAGGCTTATTCAAAATGGATTCTGATGGATTACCCATTATAGAGTTTAATTCATCTATCTCCTCGATTAATGACATAGCTTCGTTAGCATGTATCTGAATGCGTGATAAAGCATCAGCGTTGGTGTTGATCTTTCCTTTCTTATAAATGACAGTAAAGTCGTATTCGCTAAGTCGAAGTCGCCATCGAGTAAGTCGTGAATTTGGCTCTTTCAAATTCATCATCCACTGTAACGGTTTGTGGTCCGTTAGGATTTTGAATTTTCTACCAAAGAGATAAGGTCTAAAGTATTTGGTAGCCCACACTATGGCAAGTAATTCTTTCTCAATAGTACTGTAGTTAGTCTCGCTGTCGTTTAAAGTCCGGGATGCGTAACAGATGGGTTTGTCTGATCCAATTGGGCCTTGGGATAGGACAGCTCCAATAGCTACATTGGAGGCATCAGTTGTCAAGTTAAATTCTTTGGAAAAGTCTGGGTATTGTAGAATCGGGTCGTTTGTTAAAAGTGTCTTACATTTTTCAAAAGAATTAACGTACTCAGGGTCAAGGGTTATTTTTCTATCTTTCTTAAGGCATTGTGTTAATGGTTTGGTTATCTTGGCAAAGTTTGGTATGAATTTTCGGTAGTAACCGAGAAGACCAAGAAATTGTTTAATTTCTTTCGGAGTTTTGGGTATCGGATATTTCTTTATTGCAGAGATCTTATCGGGATTGGGTTTTATCCCATCTCGGCTGATGATATGTCCGAGATAAGCTGTTTCTAATTTTAAAAACTCGGACTTATCCATTTGGATTTTGAAATTGGAATCTCTGAGTCGGAGGAAAACCTTTTCGAGGTTGACGATATGTTCCTGTAGGGAGGTGCTGAAGACGATAATGTCGTCCAGATAAACAAGGCAAACATCATTTTGAAGGCCTTTCAGCACATTGTCCATTACCCTTTGAAAGGTAGATGGAGAATTCTTCAAACCCATGGGCATACGAAGAAATTCGTAGTGCCCGTTTTCGACGTTAAAGCCAGTTTTGGAAACGTCTAATGGGTCCATTTCCACTTGATAAAACCCACTAGCTAAATCCAAGGTCGTGAAATATTGACATTTTCCTAATTTGTCAAGGACATCATTGATATTTGGGATAGGGTACTTGTCGTCTAAGGTCTTTTCATTTAATTTTCTGAAATCAACCACAAGACGCCACTTCTGTTTACCGGACGCGTCCATTTTCTTAGGAACTACCCAGATTGGTGAGCTCCACGCTGATTCCGAAGGTCTTATTATCCCCTGATCTAACATTTTACCAATTTGGTCCCTAACTTCCTGACGATGAACGAATGGATACCGGTAGCTTTTAGTGTGTACTGGTATGTCGTCAGTGGTCCTAATTCGGTGCTTGACCTTGTTGGTGAAGGTTAGCGTTTCGCCATCAATGTAAAAAACATCGGCATAACGTGAACAAAGGGCAAGAAGATTAGCCTTTTCTTCCTCGTTCAAATGTTCCGTTCGTAATCGCGAAATGACATCTTGAACGCGAGTCGAGTCTAATTGTTCGGTACGCTCGCACTGGATATTAAATAACTGCGCTTGTGCCGGCCGGTCTAAAGAGAATATGATGTCATTAGGTGTCGGATTCTCTACTTCTATATAGCCGCGGTTGTCCGATATACTTGTAATACATTCATGTATAATGCAATTACAAATAACCTGATTAGCTATAAATGCATCGCCGTTCGAACAATCAATAGGGACACGGATAACTTTTGAAGTTCCCGCGGGTATAATGTCCTCGTATAAATTCGCGTTGCGCGAGTCATACATGCATATCGGGTTGGAAGCTGAGCTAGTAAGTAATTGACACGATTTTAAATCAATTCGCGCTTCCCATTTACTAAGCAAATCTAATCCAATAAGACCATCAAAGTAGTCATGAAAACGGTATATGAACAACTTCATACAATCGTTACAATTTAATTCCGGAAAAGTTGGTAAAGTAATGGAATAATTGTTCCTAGTGGTCGCGTGTATGTTGGTTACTTCGAAGGGGTCGAAGTCGACCGGAAAATCGGCAAAGTAGTGTTTGACAGCGTCGGGACTAATGAACGATTGGTTAGCGCCTGTATCTATCAACAGTTTTAATGGTGGGTTCGATATCTGAATGTACGGTAACTGGCGTTGGGTCTGTAAATTTAATTCTATCCGGGTCTTTGTGCGTTCGATTCCTTCTGAAAATCCTGTTCGGAATAACTAGAGGTATCTTGGGGTTGAATTTCATTAGTTAAATAATTTTCGTTAGTCAAATTGTCAGTGTACAATAATTCGCAAGGAAAGTCAGGTGAAACGCTAGTATCGCAATAATGTTCATTATTGTAATCGTACACCGGCCCATTGTAACAATCATATGTGTCGCAGTAATTGGAATTATTATATGAATCGTTATAAGACGCACATTGATTTATATTCATTTCTTTAGTTTTGAAATAATTACTGGGTGTGGGATTGCCGTGCTTACTCCAGTCATGTCCTGTCAACATCCTGGTGTGTGGTAAAGGCTTTGGCACAAAACGTTGTACACCGCTCATAGGTTGAGGGTTTTGTGAATAAGAGGGAATGTTATTTCGCGGTGGAATGCGAAATACATTACTACGGGGGTTGTAATTAGGTGGTTGTGCGCTAAACATCCTCTGCGTATTAGTCGGCATGTTACGAATCGGTTCCGCAAATTTGAATGGTTGAGGTGGTGATCTCATAGGACGTGGTCCCATAGGCATTGGCCAGTTCGGCGCGGGCGCCGTGTGTTGCGGGGTACGCGGGGGAACAAAAGGCATACTTTGCATTGGCATATTGACCTTAGGGGTCGATTGGACTTTAGGGGGTTCGTTGCGCTGTTGGAGATACATGGTATTTAATTCCTCCTGTACGTACTCAAGTGCCTTTTCAATAGAGCAAGGTCGCATGCAACGTATACGGGACCCTAGGGGTTCCTTTAGACCTCGAACGTAGGCTTGCATTGTGACTTTCCTATAAAGTTCGCGTTTCGCCTCTATAGTGGTCGGGATGGTTTCATGTAAAGTCACATACGTCATTATCGTACTGAAAAGGGTTTGACAATGTTCGTAAAATTCCTGGGGTGATTTATTCCCTTGGCTGGCTAAAGAGAGATCACTGTAAAGTGCCGTTTCGTCGCGCTGGTCAGAGAAGTTATTAATTAGCGCGTTGCGTATTCCTAACCAATTCTCTGGAATGCCGTTTGAATTAATAGTGCTAGCGGCGGGTCCAGTGATTTTATTCAATATCCCGTTCAAAAGACACAAGTTGGAAAATTCACTTCCGGGTGAATTACTAAGGTATTGCGTAACTAATTGGTCACAAATCCTGATAAATCTCGTGAGAACATTCGGGTTCCCGTCGAACTCTGGGACTAGGCGTAAGGCCTTGAAAATAGTATCGGGATCGTGAGACATCTCTTCAAATAATATATCTAAGTTTAAATCTAAATTTGTCACTAAATCTCTATTACTATCACTAATGTGTCGGCGAGCCTGTCGTGATGCAGACTCCCGGGTCCTATAGGTTCTAGGGTGGTAAATCTTGAAGTTTAAGATTAAGGCTTATGGGATAAAGACAGGAAGCAACACGAGAACAATTCAAGTGTACTTACATATATGTCATTTCTGGTTTCTCTCCGTGAATCGAGTTTTGGATTCCTTTCGGCTTGCAGCAGGTCCTTGGATTTTTTTGATACTCGGTGACGGTGACTTGAAAGCCTCCTGGATGCGTTGCGTAGATATCTTGATGCTGAAGATACCCTAACTAACTATCCCCGAGTATCCTACCGACTGCGCCAATTAAAGAACTTGCCGCCGATAGTTCGAAAAAAAACCAAAATTACTTATAACTGATTTATTAATAAAGAACTAATTGCTAATTTACAATAAACGATTACGATCGAAGTTGGATCTATAATGAATATAATATTAAATTAATGTTAAAATGAAGGAAATGACACTTGCTGACGCAGCCCTCTCGCCTCGTGCCGCAACTGCCTGAGTCAGCGGTTCCCTTATAGTATGAATATGTAATTCGTTTAAACACATTTGTGTACAGATATAACAATAACGTGAACGTTTATAATATCAAATACGTGACAACAAAGAGTTGTTCGTGCATCGCAACTTTTCAGCTGACATCAGTCTGTCCGGAGGCGTTTTACCCAGAAATAAACTTTGTCTGAACACTCGGGTGACAACATTTTGTACTTAATGAGGACGCGTCAAGATTTTACGTTTGTTGTCGTAATTATTTGCAAGGTACGAGAAGAGTAACTGTATGTAATGTAGGTAGGTACAACATTTAGTGCTCATTTTTATGAGCCAAAGTATCGACTTCATTTGTTTGTTGCTGTTTGTGCGGTCAGATGTTTTATGTACTCGTATGATGTATTTGGTAGTTAGTATTATTTGTACTCCTCTTGTACCTTACGAGAGGGGTAGATAGGTAGGTACGATGGTGTTTAGTGTTCATTTTTATGAGTCAAAGTTTAGTATCGACTTCATTTGTTTGCTGTTGTTTGTGCGGTCAGATGTTTTATGTATGTATGTAGTATTAGTTAGTAACTACTTTGTATGCAAAGCGTTTAAAAAAGGTTAGATTTGAACCGTTTTAATTTTAGTAAGTTTTTGTGCGCAATTACTTCAGAAATAAGTGACCGACTTACCTATATGGTTCTGGTTGTGGCTTTAAAGTTTCTATTCTTGTAGAAAATTCTATTAGATTTTTATTGACTTAAAATTCTGGGAAAGTTATTTTCTATAAAAGTCTAATAAATGATTTTGTTGGAAAACTATTAGTACTTACCTATTTAGTGAATATATTTTTGCAGTAGCGAATATTTTTCTTCTGTCTAAGTATGATTGAACGTTTCTTTTATTCTATTCCCGTTCCCGTGTTCCCCACAATTATTCGATTTTTTCTCACCTTTTAAACCTTCCCTAGAACATTTCAAGACCAAGATAAGATAAATCTGTTCAGCCGTTCTCGAGTAGCGGGACTAACGAACAGCAATTGATTTTTATACATAAAGATATATTTCCATCACAAAAAAACGACACACAACAAAAAACACACCATAACATTACATGTTTTACACGCTCATGTTTACAGCGTGATGCACATCATAAAATTGTCCCAAACAAACAGCGTATCATGGTCACCCTCAGCGGTTAGCGTATAAGAGGTAAGCTGAACGAAGTAGGCAAAGCTTTAGCATATCAATGTGCAAGTTTCGACAGCCAACAGGATAAACATGCTTTTGTTACGGATAAACTTTAAACCGACATTCGGATAGATATTGCGTATTGGTTCTAGTTTGCCTTGCAATGCATGCGATGTATGTCTTATTTAATACTAGCAGAGCCCCGCTTTTTCACCCGCGTTGTTCCTGTTCCCGTAGGAATATGGGGATAATTTTTTTCTAAAAACCTTCCTACTGAATCACTATAACTATTAAAACAAACCGCATCAAAATCCGTTGCGTAGTTTTAAAGATCTAGGCATACATAGGGACAGAGAAAGCGACTTTGTTTTATACTATGTGGTGATTTATATTTTACTAGCTGTGCCCCGCGGTTTTACCCGCGTAAATTACAATCCCATGGGAATTTCGGGATAAAAAGTTTCCTATGTGTTATTTCAAGTTATAAGGAACATCTGTACCAAATTTAATCTAAATCGATACAGTAGTTTTTGCGTGAAAGAGTAACAAACATCCGAACTCACAAACATAGTAAACTTTCGCATTTATAATATTAGTAGGATTGCTAAAATAGCTGCTGGTTTGAACTAGGTTGTGGCACGTTCTTCACGTTTGGATCATAACGTGTTCGTTCTCAGGAGGTGGCAATGCTGTGTATCATAACTTTATATCAGTGATGTGGATCACAGCATTCATACTTAGGACCTATTTCACGATCTTCGAGTAAAGTTAATCCCCAAGTAAAGTAAGTTTTGTCTCTTTCTTACTTTACATCAAGTGACAAAGACAAAACATGTGAGTACTATTCGGAAAGCTACTTGAAGATGGAGAAATAGGCCCTTAGTGTAATAGCAGCCCGGCATTGGAGTCAGAGTCAAACGCCATGCGCTGGTTTAGTGGCATGGGCCATCTGCCTCATTGGGTTCTGGGATCGATTCCTATTTTGAGTGAAGCATCTTTAGTTAGTATTTTTCAAAAATGGTTTGGGATTCAAATAACTAACAACAATACTATAATATTTTCTCCTCTATTTCCTTAAGAAGCATAATAATCCTAAACTTTTCAAACTCATATTATGAGCTTATAACGGTACTGACGTAAGTGATACTTATAAATACTAGAACATATAACGTTTCATTTTCGAAATAAAACCTCAAACGTCCGACTCTCGGCCCACTCTCGGAGCTTACGTTGAAATACTATTTATAATAGACTATGAATTGGAACTGTATGTTATCTCCCTATATGCACATCATAAATCCAGCGAATATTGAAATACCTAGATATCCGGATCTAATTTAAAATTACCGAAATCCAGCGTTACATCGCTGTATTAGAGCGCTGACATGTCAGTACCGCTTCACAAATTGGACCGTACTCCAGACTCCAATTTGACGTTCAGCGATTTAGCGCTCTCGAGGTAACGAGCTGCCGTGTGTTGGACCAACTAGGCCGCTTCAAGCGCCCGCTCTAGACCTCTGTGGTCAATACAAACTTGGATTTTGTAAAATACTCGAACGCCGAATATTCTGTTTTGTCTGTTGGTTGGAGTAGATGGCGGTAGTGGATCAATTTAGAAGCGTTTGTGCGGGGGTTTGCTGTAACGTTGTGTAGGTTTGTTGGGCTTTTAATAAAAGTTTAAACTTGACGTAATATCTCGTTGAAAATAAAAAAAATGTAGGTACCTATTTAGTCTTTAGTTTTGGTTTGTGAACACACATAACGGCAAGACAATCAAACGCATCACCTTTTTAGACCTTAACAAATCATTACAAACCAAAGATTGCCATATCAAGAAAACAAAAACCATAAAAAACTTCCTAATTAAATTGAAACAAAAACGACAAATCGCCACGGACGTACACGGCAAACATTAGTTTAATTTCTAACGCTTGGCCGACGGAAATTGTAACATTAATTCCCTTAATTTCAGTAGAATGTTGCGGTCACCAACTGACATATTATACGTTGGCGTTCTGTGGCTGAAAGCCGGCGGGGCGTTACTTTAAGCCGGAGTAGACGGGCGTTTAAATGTAGCAAGTATCTCAAGGTATGCGTATGTTATTTGGTCATAAATATGTGTAGTTCAAATGAAGTGTTAATCTTATAAAAGCAGATGGAAATACAAAGAAAGTTCAGGATATTTAATTTCCCAATTGTTGTATAATTAAATAAAATTCTGTTGTGTTATTTCAAAAGTGGAATCGCATCGAGTTAAATATCCTACTAATATTATAAAGCCGAATGTTTGTGAGTGTGGATTCTTAGATGTATGGATGTGTGGACGTTTGTTCCTCTTTCACGCAAAAACTACTAAATGGATTTAAATATTTGGTACAGATGTTCCTCATAGCTAGGAATAACACATAGGATACTTTTTATCCCAAAATTCCCACGGGACAAGGTTCCACGCGGGTAAAACCGCGGAGCACAGCTAGTTGTAAACTTAATGAATTTAGATGCATTATCATACCGAGTTAAAGGTTTTTCTGACAATTCTTTCTCGATAAAAATAAAAAATAAATAGGTTTTTTTTTATTTTCTGAAGTAGATATTTGTATTGTGTGTTCTCTTTATTTCACGGATATTGATAAACTAAGGTGCAAAGTATTGAAATCGTTATTTTTACTAAACAAATAAATCAAAAAATCTAAACCCTCAAGTCTACTAACGCTTCAATAGCGGAGTTTCAGCAAATATCAAATAATAACGAAACGGTTTCTATGAGAGGGATTCCGGTTTAATGCACAGAGGAATACTCGCTCAGGGGCGTTGCATTACTTCGGGAAATGTACCAATCGTGTTCACGGATACTTGCGAAAATAATGTGTACTTACAAATGTTTTGATAAGTAGTGGAACTATGTACAGTCTCGGAATGAAAAGGTTCGTCAATTTTCAAATTGATTCGTTTAATGTGTCGCGAAAACATACTACCTTTTGAAACTATGGTACAGAATAGACTCGGGTTAGGGAAAATAATGTTCCACTGCTCGATAATAAAGTTCAAAATTATTCAGATCAGTGTTGTTTGACAGGATAAATATCTTGTCAACAAGATTTTTGATAAACTAAAACCTTCTTTTTGGTTCAACCTGCCATTATTATTTCTGTTAAAACTATTGTCAATCGGTCAATGTTATCATTGCAAAATATCAAAGAGGTTTTTATATGCCGCGCGCAGAAGGCAGTGTTTAAAAAAGGATATAAAAATCAAGCAAAAACGTATTCGATAGCAAACTTCATTCTATTTATTGAAATGTTAGCATCACTGTTTTTTACACTTGTATGTTGGCATAATTGTCTTGCAATACTAGTGCAAGTGAAAACCAACACTAAGGTGACGAACCTTTTCATTCCGTGACTGTACTTATAAGATATAACTAGGTATATAATAGGTGGAAAACAAAAGTGTCCAAGACAAAAAGACTACGACATGACTACGAGTATATGGCGTAGTCGCTAATCGTAGCACATAACCGTAGTAACCATAATAATGTGCTATACCCAAGTTACAGGTTCGATTCTCGCTCAAGGTAAAAAATTGTATGCATGAAAATTTTGGTCTGGATGTTTTCTATCAATTTTAAGTTACTATTTAAAAAAAAAATGGATGTGGTCCATCTGTTCTATTAACCATAGAACAAATTTAGTTTAGTTTAGAATGCGATGTGTGATGAATCAAAATATGATATAAATAAAAAAAATGTAGCATACCCAAATAGCAGTCTCTTTAATATTAATTTAACTATTAAACTACCATATAGTTGTGGTATTGAAGTGGTTATAGCCTGAGAGGCACAAAGCAGAACATTTTCTCATCTATCTGACTGTCACAAAGTATTCAGCGCACTCCGTTGACAAGACATGCTTACACGCGCACATTTTCAACAAAACATTGATGTTAGGGTATATGGAAAAGACTTATAATAATAAAAAATCAAACTAAACTGGGAGCTTTATAATAACAATTAACAGAAGTAACTAACAAGGCCCTAACATCAGCACATAAATCCATAATCCTTAGGATATTTGAGTAAAAACGCATGTTATCATTGTCTGAAACTATTAAAACAAATTAAAACCTCTATAATATAAAAATCCTCTTTAAATAATAATAAAAATACCCGTGCAAAGCAGAAGCGGTCCGCTAATAATCTAGCGACCCGCCCCTGCTTTGCACTTGTTCAGTTTTCCCGTGAATTTTCCAAAACTTTCGACTTTCTAATAGGTGAAAAACATTTATACAAATTTTATAGTTTACCAGACCAAAGACAAACCCTTTAAAAAAATCAAAATATAACATATGTTTTCTCACAGCTGGTTAAAAGTCTGCCCATTTCCTTTCTCTTATATTATTCTTCAACCATCACATAATATTAGTTAGATTTTTAAAACAATTTCAAAATATAACATAAGTTTATATTTTGAAATTGTTTGTCTCACAGCTGGGCAAAGGTATCCCCATTTCCTCCCACTATTCTCTTTCTTCAGCTACTACATAATATTGGTACTTATATTTACATTTTAAAATAATACAGTACCTATTCCATACATAAACACATCCATGTAAATAAGTTTTAACGAGTAAGGATCCTGCGGTGGTGCCCGATATTTCGGACCCGGTTACAACTCCAAATTAGTTTTTAGACTCATTCTGTATGTCATACACAAATCGTGTCAACCAAATTAAATGTGTTACGTTTCTATTTGCGTAGTACTGGACATGTGATAATTCATTTTGTCGGGTTATATTGAATTTGGGAGATTTTTAAGGTACTTTTTAGGAGTTTGTGTATTTGATTATATTTTGGACCTTTAAGTTTGTCTTTAATTAATTTATACAAATATTTAATTTAAATCTGATTTTAAAAATAATGTTGAAGTAAGTAATTATCTATTTAATTCCTTGAAGGTTTCATGAATTATGACTGTTTTTAAAGATACCAGAGAGCTGCTAATTATTTGTTGGACTTTCGTATCGATCGTAACATCGTATTTCAATTTCAATAATCTTATGATTCCGGTTTACTATTTTAATTACAATAAACATATTTGCAAAAAAAATAAAGTACTAAAAAAAGTTGATCCGTTATCTAGTATCCATATTTCAAGCTTTCCTTAATTTTTTTTTGTTATTAATTCGCGACTAGATTCTGATGTATAATTTGATTCCGGATATTATCATAATTTATTGTTTTAGAAGCTTCTCACGAAATTTCGATACAAACATATCCACTCACATTACTTGCACAAGTTTATTAATAATAATATCTATTAATATAGATCAATCAATGTGAACAAGTAACAATAACAAAACAGCCAATATAGTACAAAATTTACTAACTTGGCAACACTAACTAAGTTACCTAATATAATTTGGTAGAATCCAAACTTTCCTGTTTACAATAATAATAAACGTTCATAATAAATTCTACTAAGTCAACTTGAACGTCTACAATACACTTCAAAGGGATTGAATTGATAAACAAAGTTTACACAACTATTTCTTATTAGTGTTGCCAATTAAAATTAATTAAATTGTTGAAAGAGTATTATAGTTGTGATTTAAAAATATTGTTAGCGTATTTTCGATTGAAAAATGTTGTAGTTATTTAACAATGCCTGTAAAGCCTATGTTTATTCTATTCCTGCATCTTCATTCACTACATCTCTCACGTTTCATTCACTACATCTCAATATAGTAACTGACCCCTAACTAGGTTTTATTACCTTTTTTTACCTGTATCTAAGGTACAAGAAACTAGCACACACTCATTTACCTTAAAAATAGGCCTAAGCACTTTCTTATACATCAAAGAATCTAAATCCTAAAAATCCCAAGTACCCCGCTGACTAGCCAAAGCCATAACTAAGAAGCATGATTTGTTATAGATAATAAAACCTCCCATAAAATCCCCATGGGGCAAAAAAGTTAAGTAAAAGTTAAAATATTACAGGAAATGGTGTGAAAATTTTAAACTCACGCGAGAACTGTCTCTAAATATTAACGTTGGGCCGATATCTCATGGGAGGCGGTTTATGTCACGGTTGGCAACACCGGTCATGATTCGTGCAACTTGGGCTCGTAAGTACTTTGATTTACGCAAATTAAGGTATGTGTTTTGGAACTGTAGGAGATGATTGTGAACAATATTATAAACTACTAACTATGCCTCGCAGTTTTACTTGAGTTGATATTTATGGCATATCCTACACCTTTCATAAATATCAAGTGCAATAAGTTTTCTATAATCAAATTACAAAGACGAAATATATTATATGAATGTTTTCGATCTATAATGTTTTTGTGCTACTTCATAGATAGAAGTCTTTAAGCATTATACTATGCACATAGCGCTCCTATGAACTAGCACACTTTCGGCTGTTTTGCTACCCTATAATAAACTGTCCTTCTCAGAAAAAAAATCAATCTCTAGACCTGTCCTTACCCAAACTCCTTAACCATCTAAAGTCTCATCTCAAAGTATTTGATTATATCAATTTTCTAATTTAAATTCGCAATAAAACGTACGATTCTTAAAGAATTCCTTTATATTCTAGTGTTTTCAAAAGATTTAGAGATCACGTTTACAAGATTGGATTCAAAGGGTCACATAACATCTTAGTAAAATCAATTTGGTGCCAGTTAATCAGCCGGGCGAATTTGAACTCTATCGTGTCACAATAGAGGTTATAATGTAAAATTTAGTGTGACCTTTCAACGTTATACGCTTCACTACCTTTTTTAACCAGATTTTAGTGAAAAGAAGCCATTCATTCGTTATTAGATTACCTAAGAATGTTGACAGTTGACACGAAATATTTCTACTTTATTTATTTTTTGGGTTGTCTTTAAGAATCAAATGACAGGCCTAAGGAATTTCTGAAATATCCTGCTAAATGAGAAGTAGAAAATCTACAATAGACTTGGGACGTTGGACGTTGGCTGGCTATCGAGAGGTCATTATTTCAATACTATATTAATGACCGGGATGTTTGGCATCAAATTTCTGCACACGCAACCTCAGTATGCTATTTTTAGTTTTTGACCTATGTTATTATTTTACTTCTATATTTATAGAATTTTTAATAAACCTTTTGACATGTTTTTTATTTTTGACATTAGTTATAAGTGACATTTGTATTTCATTTTATTTAAAAAAAAATACCAGCCCGAGTTTCTTGCCGATTCTTCTCTTCAACTTCAACTTCAACTTCTCGGCTGATGTTATTCCGAATCGGTGGTAGATTCAGTGACCTTCATAAGTGCCTCATTGAGGCCTTAACTGGATAAATGATTTTTGATTGATTGATTGAATACCCTAAATATCTCGCTAAATTATCATTCGTTCATTGAAGAGCAATATGCGTAATCGCCACACTTCCCCAACGCGTTTAATAAATAGCAAGCCTGCATCGCTTACACATTATATACCTTTAAACTACATACATAATAGTTATGTAACATCCACATTGATTTGTGAGAGTACAACATTATAATATATCTAGAACATTCTACAGCCCCCGGCCATCGACTAACTACAAGAACACGACAATTATCACGTCTCTACAGTGAAATATAACCGTTATTACAATATAACTTAGAGCAGTTATTCGTATATCAAATACTGCCTTTATTATACCAATTAAAATAAGTCCAATTATTATCTCTTGATGTTAATTTAGTTAATTAAATTACTAAGAATCTCTACTATATATTTCTTTAGTATAAAACAAGGAGTGACTTTGTTTGTATGCTTAGATTTTTAAATAACGCAACGGATTTTAATGTAGTTTTCAGTAATAGATAGAGTGATTCAAGAGAAAGGTTTATACGTAGTACTAGCTGTGCCCCGCGGTTCCCGATCCCGTGGGAATTTCGGGATAAAACGCCTATGTTCTTTCCCGGACCATAAGCTACCCCTGTACCAAATTTCAAGTCAATCGGTTCAGTAGTTTAGCCGTAAAAAGGTAACAGACAGACAGACAGAGTTACTTTCGCATGTATAATATTAGTTAGGATGTTATTACGGGATTGTGATTTTACGCGAGAGAAACCGTGGACCGCTGCTGGTCACTACATAATATAAACAAAGTCGCTTCCCGCTGTCTGTCCCTATGCATAGATCTTTAAAAACTACGCAACGGATTTTGATTCGGTATCGTTTATTCGATAGCGTGATTCGAGGGCTTCATTAGCTAATTTTATTCCTGCATTCTCACGGGAGTGGGAACGATGCGGGTGAAACCGCGTGTCGCTGCTAGCAGTTATATAAATCATTGTCACAGTATATTAACTAAACGGGTTAGTCCCATTTTACTCCACCAAAAAGTCCCAAGTTACTCCAAACAAAAATATTCTTTTTTAAAAATGTCAAAATAAGTTTCATTTTACTCCAAACTGTCAAACACTTTTGTTTATCAATATTTGGAACTGCCATACTTTCAGTTTCACTTTACTCCACGCGTAATGTCACTTATGGATGAGATACAGTCAGACGCAAAAATCAAAAAGAAAAATAATACAAAGTTATAGATTTCCCATAGGCCGTGTTATTATTAAATGTAAACACATATTTATCTAATATAGAAATATTAAATCAGAGGATATAATTTCTGTATTTATTTTAAAATCAAGATGACTATTCAAGATGTCATTTCTTTCCTTTTGAGTGACACTGTAACTCAATAACATGCTATGTTCAAGTTAAATAACACCTTGCGGTAGAATCATTGTTCATAAAACAGTACTATGTGGACAAAAGTACCAGGCAAACATGGGTTATTAGGAGTTTTACCTACAAATAGTCCTACTGCTGGTGAGGGTGGTACAGCCAAACAAAAAAGAAACGAAATTGCTCTGTTCAAATAAACATTATGTACAAGAAATTTTATAATAACCAATTTTAATTACCAGGAGAACAGAAATGTAGAAGAGGTCTTTACAATAAACTTTATTAAATTGACTCACAAAAGTAAATATTGGAGAATTTATTATTAGAAGTACCAGGACAGCATATTCGCGCAAATTCTTACGAAAACCAAACACTCCAAACAGGTAATATGTTTCATGGGCGGGACTGTACTTTAGAAGTAAGAAATTCTTATTAAATTATATCTGGGTGCCGAAATGGGAACTAATCGCACTTAAATTTTCCATTTCGACATCTTCCTGGAATTTGGAATAAACCGCATAAAATGTTTTGTTAACTTTTCTATCCGACTGTACTTCTCTTTTTGGAGTATCTTGGGACATAAAAATAAAATCAATAAAATTATTCAAGTATCGATTGGAGTAAAGTGGGATATGAAAAATAATATATTATTTTTAATATTATTCTCTGGAGCAAACTGGGACTGCATGTATGCATTTTTTCATTTTCGATTTCAAAGGAATGGAGTAAAATGGGACTAACCCAACTAAACAGATACAAGAATTATCTTGATCAGTCCAAATAAAACAAAGAAATAAACAAAGATAGTCTAAATAAAACTGTGTTATCAATGTTATATTCTTTTTGACGTACTGTTGTGTTGGGCGTAGCTGAATAATTTATATGTAAGATTTCCCTAGAGAGGGAAACGCTGAGACATGACAAATAAAAGTCACCATTTTGAAAATAACACGGTAAATAGGTTTCTAGAGTCAGTTTACGGTCCAATATTGTTGTTGTTTAAGAAACATGATTTTTGTAAGCTATTTTTTAAGTCTGCTGAGGTTTAAGTGCGTGTTACATTGTGTCAAGTTTAACGTGGCTAAATGACTTCGATATACATTGCTGATTGGATTAGGGGATGGAATTTGGGTAACAGTGAAAGTAACACCAATCTAGCAATATATCTACGAGTATATCTATACTAATATTATAAAGAAGTAAAGTTTGTGTGTTTGTTAAATTGTAAGGGGTAATCTCGGGATCAGAATTATTTCACTCATGGAAAGCTAATTATATATCAGTTCGTGACATAGGCTATATTTTATCCCTGTATTCACACGGGAACGGGAACTACGCGGGTGAAACCGCGTGGCGCTGCTAGTCTAATATATAAAATTCTCATGTCACAGTTTTCGTTGCCATACTCCTCCGAAACGGCTTTACTAATCTTTACCAAATTTTATATGCATATTCAGTAGGTCTGAGAATAGGACATAGGATACTTTTTATCCTGAAATTCCCACGGGAACGGGAACTACAGGAGTGAAACCGCGGGGCACAGCTAGTAATAATATGTTACTTATATACCTACATACAAATATGTATGTACTCGTAAGTGGTCAGTTTTCTGCAATTAAACCTCTCCAATTTGTGTTCTTTGTACGTGCCCCGTTACTTTTTTGGTCAGACTTTACTAACTACCCGTAACGAGTGTTGATGAAGTGAGTTCTACAACTGGGACCGTTCACGTTTAGCTTAATTTAACTACTAAAACTAGGACTAAGGTAAGCATTTTGATACGATGTTGAAATGTAATGACATACTTTAATGATTGCTAAATGCTTCTTCTTTTATTTTTTTTACGAATCTGTGGATGGGTGTATGGATAATTAATTTAAAATAACGAGATAATCGTACATACTTATTTAAGTCGAATCCCTCGACTAGTTTCAGTCACATTCGGTGGCCTTCATCAGGAGGATGAGTGCGATGCGCCCGCGCCGGCGCGTCTCGCTCTGCATTCAATGTATGGATGTTACTACTTAAACTGAACTGATTTAAATGAAATTTGGTACAGATGTCCCCTATAACTTCTTCATCTTCTTCGTATCGATGGACAAGACTTAAATTATGGGGCTCCAGCCCCCTATAACTAAGGTAAAAACTTTTTACCTCAAAATTTAATAATTTAAATACGATTCCCATGGGATCGGAATATAAGTACACGGAAACCGCGGGGCACAACAAAGCTACCGGTTCCGTTGCTGGTTGATTGAACTAGCAACAAACAGATAAAACTACTGTACATATTGTGGCGAAATCTATATATATAAAAGAAAGTCGTGTTAGTTACGCCACTTATAACTCAAGAACCGCTGGACCGATTTGGCTGAAAATTGGTGGGGAGGTAGATAAGAACCAGGAAAAGGACATAGGATACTTTTTATCCCGAAATTCCCTCGGGAACGGGAACGGGAACTACGCGTGTGAAACCGCGGGCCACAGCTAGTTTGTTATAAAATAAGTTAAGAAAGAAATAAACTAAGAACGAAAAAACGAAAAGACAACCGGAAGGCAGGGGTACAACTAGTTATAGTACATTACAATATCAGTTTACCCTTTACAGTGTCCAGTATCGTATTGCGAACGTCAGATTCCAACAATTAGACACAGTAATAGTGTCACAGTAACAGGCCGTCAGCAATTAGAGTGCAACATCATCCGCCATTGATGTGTACATTGAATTTATTGATTTTGTATAGGTATATGACTTTTAGCTGAAGACCGAGCTCAATGGCAAACAAAGCCTGGGAGAGACCTATTTCCAGCAGAGAGCAGGATGCTGATGATGATACAACCTTTAGTAATATAATAAACATAACATAATATAATCATTCATTACATCATCCCATTATAGTAACTGACCCCTAACTAAGCTCGAAGCTTGTATCTAGGGTATCAGAAAAAACGCACATACTCATTCACACACACCCAGAACGAGATAAACATATGTGGTTCACACAAATATTCACCCCGCACGGGAATCGAACCCGCAACCGTGGCATTTCTGTGGCTATTTTAAATATGTTATTGATTTTTAAGAAAAGTAAGAAAGAAATGTATGAAAGAAAATGTTCTTAGTGAGTTTCGGTCAAGTACATACAAAATAAAAAATAAAAACACGGTCCACTTAGGAATGGAAAACGTCCATTTAATTTTAAATTACATTAAGAAAATAAAAAAAAAACCACCAAAAAAATACAAACTCCATAAATAAACTCAATTACCGTCATCTTTACACAAAAATGTCGAAAATATTAAAAACTAGCTGATGCCTGCGACTTCGTCCGCGTGGAAATTGGTTTATTTATTTCACGTACCTAGTTGACTTTTTCAAAGTTATACTCTATGAAATCAAACAAATTCTATACCGGATGTTGAAAAATGTTTCAATCATATGTAATCATTACTAAAAAACAATTATTTTTCTATAATAAAAATATCTTATATATAAAATTCTCGTGTCACAATGTTCGATCCCGTACTCCTCCGAAACGGCTTGACCGATTCTCATGAAATTTTGTGAGCATATTCAGTAGGTCTGAGAATAGGACATAAATATAGGTGACGGAACTTATCCACATGATGAAGGAAAAGTCGTTTTAAGTGATAGGTTATGTTGTACTGTTTCGTCCTTGCAGGAGCTAATAATTTCAGTGTACGGCGACCTAAGTAATATGGTCTGTTTGAACTCCTCGAAATGATCAAGCATGTGCAATTAATAATGAAATACTATCGCGTATTCAATTAGGAAGTCGAGAGTATATCTCTATCAATAGAATGATGGATCAAGAAGAATCTACAAATTATCCGATAGAATTTCTGAATTCATTAATTGTTCCTGGACACCCCTCACATACAATAAATTTAAAAATCGGTGTTCCTATAATTCTTATTCGTAATTTAAGTCCTAAACTGTGCAATGGTACTCGATTAAAGGTCATAAATCTACAACCTTACATAATTGAGGCAGAAATTTTAACCGCTTGTGGTGTCGAAAAAACCGCCTTGATACCAAGAATACTAAGTACTCATCAACTAACCTAACCTAACAATTTTCCATTCCAATTCAAGCGCACCCAATTCCCAGTCGTGCTTTGCTATGATGATAAATAAATCCCAGGGTCAGACACTAAAGGCCGCTGGTGTCGACCTAAGGTCTAATTGTTTTTTGCATGGCCAACTATATGTGGCCTTTTTTTTTTAACGCAGTGAAAATGCATAGAACTGCATACCACCGTGAGCCGATATTGGGAGGACCCACGGGGCAACTATATGTGGCCTGCTCACGGGTTGGTAATTGGTAGTAAAGGCAAAACCACCGTATTTTATAGAGAAATTCTTTGAATATGAACTATCATATAACAAAGTTTTGTACATGATGCAAGCACACAAAGACAGTGAACAATAATTTAAAAGCATTTTTTTGTCCTAAAGTATTTATAGATGGATATCACAATTTTTGCTTGATTTAATAAAAAGAAGGTTGAATGCACCTATATATTTAAAACTCAATACTGCCAACCTTTGTGTAAAGAATATCATACATTTTAGGACCTTTGCACACTGCCTATTTTTCACTCTCACGTAGATACCGTAACGGATTATACTCGATAAAAAAAAATTATGACCAATCTCCATCGTGTTGTTTTACGTTTAACTACTTTGACATTAGCAGAATTGCGTAGTTATGGCAGCAGTAGCCAAAAACTATTTTGTTTATTGAATTGATACCTTGACGGCGCTGTAGATATTTTTTGATATCTGATGCACCATTTTGGGAACTTCAGTATATTACGATCTAATCTCCTCGGTAGCTCAATTGGATAGAGCAGTGCTACGATTCAGCATGGTTCCGGGTTCAAGTCCTGGCTGAGGCGAAAATTTTTAATGTATTTTTCTAAAAGGCTAATAAGTTATTTTAATTTAACTTAAACTATTTAATAAAATATTTATGTTAATAATGTATCCATCAGCAGTTTTCCTATTTTTTTTTTTATTAAGGGAAAGACACTCTGTTGATGTTTCATTAACATAGTACGTACGTACACTGCACTTTTATATTACGTCTATACTATTTTTTTGCTTGTTCACAAAAGTTTCGATTGCCTAAAAATCCGCTGTGTGCATACACCCTTTAAGCGTTCGATATTGAAGTATTCCATATTCTGTCAAATTTGATATCTATGAAATATTATTATACAAAATCCAAAATGTAGTACATATTTTTGTCAGCAATGTTTTCTCGTCAAAAGGAAGCGAAGTGTTGATAAATATATTTTTTGATTGAAATCTGAGGACCGAAGAACAACAAAGACTACGATTCCTCCTAAATTTTAAAGAATATCTCAATAATTAAGAACTAACTAAGGTGGTAAGTTGCGCGAGGTAAACGGATATTACCCAAGCGATGTCGTCGGCGGAGTATTGTTTATAAAATTCAAAACAACAAAATAGATTTTTATTGATAACTTTTCTTTTCGTTATCCAAATGAGATGAAACAAAGCCTATATATTGCGCCAAATTAAGCTTAATCCATATGTGGAAACGCCATGAAAATCCGTTCAGTACTTTCTGAGATTATCGTGAACAGACAGACAGACAGACAGACAGACAGACAGACAGACAGACAGACAGACAGACAGACAGACAGACAGATAGACAGACAGACAGACAGGAAAGAAAGTCGAAAATTGATTTTTTGTGTTCCTTTGACCTTCTTTTATCCCCCCTATCAGTTTTACGTAAATTTATTTAATGTACAGACACGGTGGTTCTACTGTTTTATTATTAGTATAGATAGATATAGATGTTAAAAAATGTTACTATCACAATAGAAACTCGAAAACAACGGTTCCTAACTTTTGAGGAAATCAAACTAAAAAAACGTGTTAGCTATTCGTTGATATAACTACAGTTTAAAACTGAGCCACCACTCGGAGGTTTATTTAACTTTGCTCACTGAAAAAACTAGTTTTAAAATTGACACCGGTAACTCGTGACTGACTCTTTTCAGTTCATACGAGTAATGATTTTAACGAAATCTACACTGTTCTGGTTTATTTAGAGTTTATCAAAATCAAATGGAATAAAAATCATTTATTTCAGGCAATATTTACAGTAAATTAATAACTGTAAACAGAGGCCCATAGAATAAATACCTTAAAGACTAACATACATCATCTAATCTAATACGTATATAAAATTCTCGTGTCACAGTTTTCGTTGCCATACTCCTCCGAAACGGCTTGACCGATTCTCATGAAATTTTGTGAGCATATTCAGTAGGTCTGAGAATTGGCCAACATCTATTTTTCATCCCGAAATTCCTACGGGAACGGGAACGGGAACTACGCGTGTGAAACCGCGGGGCGCAGTTAGTAACAATATAAATTTAAATTTAATTACTAAAACATTATTAGAGGTTTTGATGTTTGACATGTTTTAACTCCTTTAAAATTTAATTAATTCATGTAATGGCAGAGTGGTGACCAAGCTGGACGATAAAAATAGTTGCAGGTTCGATTCCAGTGCGAGGTAATTTGTGTGAAATATTTTCCTCGCACGGGAGAGATACTTAGATAGATTGTACTAAAAGTTAAAACTTGTATTGAATTTATTTTTTTAAGTACCTGAAGCCGTTAGTTGAGAAACTGTTAAAATTGACTCATTTTATGTTGAAGATACTTTTTATTTCTAGTCTAAAGTGAACGTTATATTTCGTTTCTTATTATAGTAACTGACCCCTAACTAAGTTCGTAACTTGTATCTAGGGTATTAGAAACTACTACGCACACACTCATTCACACACACACCCAGGCCGAGACAAACATTTGTGGTTCACACAAATATTTCACCCCGCACGGGAATCGAACCCGCAACCTTACGGATGGCAGTCCGGCATGGTGACCACTCTGCCATCGAGGTCGTCAAAAGCAATCAACTTAACCAAACTACTCAAACCAGGTAAAAAGTTCAAAAACTTAAACCAAGACATGAATAAACGTTGGCGAGACCATTAATTGGTCCTTGAATTAGTTAAATTTAACTCCTAGTTACCTAAACTTAGTTCAGATGAACAACTCCTGGTTAATTAACCAGCTCAAGTTAACTAACCGTTAAGAATATTGCCGTTAATAATATTGGTAACATTAATATCTTTGATTTACACGAACACTACACATTGAAATAAAACACTTAAACGGATTTTTGTCGTGGTTATATTTTGTTTTACATTTTCTGACGTTTCGGATTCTTTATAGAACCCGTGATCACAGAAGACTAAGATGGAAGACGTCTTCTTTAACTTTTTTCTTGTTTTCTTTTATGCGTCCACACATGACTCTAATGTATTACCCAATTTTAAGATCTTTTGATACATTTTTGAAGTAGAAAATTTTATAAATAAAATAGCAAAAGCTTCAGACTTACTTGACTTGTGGATTCCTTTTATAATTTAAAAGAGGTTTACAATTTTAACAAATCTAAACATTAAAAGAGGGTTTGCTTTCTTACTTATTTTGAAATTATCATACAATAAAAACGATAAGTACGTAACAATAATTCAATACCAAAAATGTACGTCAAATTAACCTCCAGTTACCTAGCACTGTTAAACTCTCCCTCAACCCGAAGTTCGAGGGTGAATTACTTCCGAAGTAAGGGGTGAGCCGTTCCAAGTATTCCGTTATGTAATCATGGAGACTCCGCGAGCTGGTGCACCAATTGAAAGGTGCCGTTTCGTCTAATTATATTGAAAGTTGTGACGGCCATTTTGGGAGTCCGTGAGGTTGGTGAATTATCCCTACTATGTGGTCCAATTGAAAAACATGTTTTTGTATTGATTATACCATTTATGAAGGCTTTATGCTACGATCAATAGGAGTGGAAATAGTAGTAATTAATGCAGTCACAATAATTACTTCGAATCCGCGAGGCACAATTAAAAAGTAATATTCTAGACATTTTATAACTATCATTACAATCCAAACGCCGACAATTTGGCGCGCAGATAATAATTACAAAATGCGAGTAAAACTACCTAGTAAATAAATATGTAAGTACTTATACAGAACCTCTGTATCACAAGGTATATTCTCGCATACCTAAGTCCGATACCGGGCGACCACAGCGCTGTGCCGACGGCATACTGAACAGTTTTTACAGTTTGGAAGACTTCCACTGTTTTATTCTTTACCTTTTTGCTTTTCAATAACACTTCTTGTTTTATTTTCATTTTACAAGCTCCAGTTGAAAATTATTTGTCGGAGTTAAATATTTTAAAGTTGTTCTTTACGTTGATTTTATTGTTATGTATATTTAACCGTAATCGATCTTATACTGTGTTAATATGTAGTTTTAATAGGTTTGCGTTTGAATAAGAGCCTATTTCACGACCTTCAAGTAATGTTACTCACCAAGTAAAGTTAGTCTTATCTCTTTCTTACTTTATGTCTGACAAAGACAAACCATGTGAGTACCTTCTCGGAACGGTACTTGAAGATGGTGAAATAATCTAAAATAATAATTTTGTTTAATTTTTTTCTGAATTTCTATTTAGGTACCATAAAAAAAGCTTACTAAATAAACTACAGAAACAAGACCCCAACAAAAAAGACATCCAGTCTAGTTTAAATTTCATAAAACTAGGTTTCATTTAAAAACATGATTATTCTCCTCAGCAGTACGGACGGGGTCGGCACGGACGATTAAATTGAACAAATGGTCCAACTTGTTACTGGTCAGCTGTTCACAATGCGCGCCCTCTGATAAACAGCGTTAGAGAATACACACGGTGCAGGATACTGTGATAAGTGTAGAAGGAGTTTTGGTTTACAACTTAATTAAGAGATAAAAATGGTTATATATGATGTATATAGGTCGGGTTTGAGATCACCAATAATATTGGGGAAGCTAGTGGTTATGCCTACACTTCCTAACTATACTACGAGTAATTATCATAGAAAAGAAAATAGAAAGAAAGGCCTATAGTTTGTAGTAAAATTTTATAGGATAATAGACTAAAAATAAATCAAGGTGTAAAGTCAGAATCATAAACACATCCTAAAAAAAGGAATTTAGCGGAATCCCTCAACAAGTTATAGCCACATACGGAGGAGTGAGATGCGACAACCATAAAAAGCAACAATTACTGTTGCACATTAGAACCGTATTCCTTAGTTGAACCGTCTATACTTTTCACATACACACCATATATACAGAGTTCCGTTGAAAAGTAGTTTTTTTAACGTCCGTTTATAGTGTCGTTAACCGTACAGCGTGTTTCTAACAAAATGGAGTTTGCGAAACTTTTAGATTGGTATGTTCCGCGCGGTGAGGTGATACCATCTGTGGAGTTTGCATACGAGCCTCTGTGAGCCTCTACGAGCTTTAAAAATATACCTACTACTAGTTTTTCTATGCGGGTTAGGTACTGCAATATCACTACGTAGTATAAAATAAAGTCGCTTGCCCGTCCGTCTGTCCATGGGGACAGACAGACGGGAAAGCGACTTATATCTTTAAAACTACGCAACGGATTTTGATGCGATTTTCCTAATAGATAGAGTGATTCAAGAGGAAGGTTTTTAGTATAATTTTATTCCCTCATTCTCGTGGGAACGGAAACTACGCGAGTAAAACCGCGGGGCGCTGCTAGTTTTTCTATAGTATGTTGTAAAGAGGAATGATTTGATTTTTTGTGTGAAATTCCTGGACCAATTAACATTTTTTTACAGATATTCCAGGAAAAGGAACCAGGAATGAAACCGGGTATTTTTTATCCAATAAATCCACAGGATTGGTATTAACGCGATTAAAAATGTGGAGCGCGGCGCGCCGCTGGTTACTGATAAAATGCGTAAATGTGTCTGCTTGGTGAAAACTGCAATTTTCATCAATAAGAGAAATTTATGGAGATTGTAGTTTTCACCGGACTATCGAGAAAATGTCCTATTTTCTCATCTATTTATGAATATTTGTGTGAATCACAAATGTTTGTCTCGGTCTGGGTGTGTGTGTGAATAAGTGTGTGCGTAGTTTTTTATACCCTAGATACAAGCTTCGAGCTTAGTTAGGGGTCAGTTACTATAATGAGATGATGTAGTGAAATATTATGTTTTGTTATGTTATGTTATTTAAGGTTTTTAATTATTTTATACGGGAAATGCAGTTTATACGTAATTAAAATGTCTATATTTAGTATTTTATGATCCGAGGTCCACATCATACGTTTCGTTTAATAATAAAATCTATCTAAGGTATCAAAAACTATGCACACACTCATTTACGCACACCTAAATTATCATTACACAAATATTTACTTATATATTTTCTATATACTTTCAGTATGTGTACTAATGAGTTTGTGCGTAATTTTTGATACTATAAATAGATTTTTCAACACCCTTGCTCATAAAGGGGCTCTTATTTGTGCAAAAACAGTTGAATAATGACACGCTTGATTCACTAGTGAGTCATAGATTTTTTTTTTTAATTGTTTAGTTTTAAAAAAGTTTCGATACCAAAAAAAATCGTGTCCATACATTTTAAAAACAAACTTCAACTATGTTGCCTTACTTTTGGTAGGTCTATGGTCGATTCCATTCATTCATTCATTCGATTTTTTTTAATAAGTATATTCTTTTCATAGAATAAGGATCACGACCAGGATTCTCTCTGGTCTCTGATTCTTTTAGTCTTTGGCCGATCACCATTGTTGTGTTGGATGCGCGCGAATAGAAAAACTGTTTATTTAATAGCGAAAAATGATAATTTCTTCGCAAATGTGTTGAAAAACGTTGTATGGTACACGCGTGTATTGATGATTACTATCCTCGGCTATCGTCAGACCCTCGCCTGACGGCTCGGGCCTCAATAGCGCCTCGGAAGTAATCACCAACATACCTCGCTTGTACCATAAATAACTATAATTAACCTTATTAGGAGTACTCGAAGATGATAGAGTTATTGAATAAAACATTTTGAAAATACACTGGCTAAATAAAATATCATCAAAACAAACAAACCTTTGGAATTAACATATTTCAGTAAAAGAAAACATACTCCAAGTACTTTTA
The DNA here is from genome assembly GCA_958496195.1 of Timandra comae. Classification (NCBI taxonomy): domain Eukaryota; kingdom Metazoa; phylum Arthropoda; class Insecta; order Lepidoptera; family Geometridae; genus Timandra; species Timandra comae. Next base: position 8,717,228 of record OY292370.1, read on the forward strand.
ATTTCCGCAGAAACGTATTCACATAACTTGATGTTCTCTATTTCTTATTAAACAAAAAATCTGACATGCTTCAACCTGACATTGTTTTATCAAGATACAGGGACAGTGGGAGCCGCTCCTTTGGGTTATGGTTCCGTTGGGATAATAATGTTTGATTGTTTATATAAATAATAATATTTACAAGTGTTTTAAACTAAATTGATGACATGACTTCTATAACAGAGTGGTCACCATGCCGGACTGCCGTCTGTAAGGTTGCGGGTTCGATTCCCGTGCGGAGTGAATATTTGTGTGAACCACATATGTTTGTCTCGGTTTGGATGTGTGTGTGTGTGTGTGAATGAGTGTGTGCGTATTGTTTGATACCCTCGATACAGGTTTCGAACTTAGTTATGGGTCAGATATTATAATGAGATGATGTAGTGAATGATTTATCTTATGTTAAATTTAAGTTAAATAAAGTAGAGGGAGACTGTCTAAGACAGGGGCAAATAATTGATCCAGTAGAGGGACATAATAAAATATGTTCAAATAAAAATACCTTCCATGAACAACTTTCAAAAATTTATCCAATAGGACCTAATAAATAACCATTTTACAGGTAATAAAACGTACTGAACCCTAGAAAGCAAAAAGATACCAACTAACATCTCGCCGTGAGCTTTCTATCATAAAAATATCATTCATTGTACACGAACGGGGAGTTCCTTCAATGTAATCCGTACAAGAGTGAACCATTCGGTACATACATCATATTTATTCATTGAACTACAAAACACACAAGATGCACAACCTCGAAAAATCACACTCATGATGAAGATGCACAATCCTGAAAAATCTCCCCTCGAAAATGTCACCAATCTAAAAATACGACATTCAATTCTACATATTTTATCACACCCAAATTATCATAAACATAGAGTGATCCCGCCATCTTGACGTTTATAAATTATCGATAAACTATGATCATACTTTATTGCAATGTCAACGTTATGCGGATAGTTTAAAAGACTGAAATAACACTAACGGATTTTTGTCGTGTTTATAATTTTCTTTTACATTAATTTTCTGACGTGGTCACCGTAGACTGAAATATAAGACTTTGTCTTATATTCTATGAAAGACACTGTTTTAGTGTGCGCTCATTTTACGGGGGACGGTTTTCAGACGCTGAATGTTTATCTTGGGTTTTTATACATCACTGTATTTATATGAGTTATTGCTAAGACAGGTAAAGAACTCCTTTATGAATAAATACTTGCTCCTTACAGAGGCACTCTTTATATTGTGTATTTACGTTCATACGTACTCGATTTATAACAACTGATATGAATATGACGTTATTTGTACAGATTGTTTTATTATTAGCTTTATTTTTGGATTTAGAACGACTCTTTTTTTGGTTGTAAGGTCTTTTGTAATGAGATGAAATTGTACCGTCACTAGCTATATAGATTTGTAGGTCTGATGCACAGAATTAGGAATAGAGTATTCCTAATTCTGTGGTTTGATGTGATGTCTTTTGTCTTTCGCGATGAAATGTTGACGTCATGTAATTGCTAACTCTACATAGACATACGAGTACAACGCCCTGGAATCGAATCTCCTACTTAATCCACTAGTCTGCAGAAGTTTTCTTATTAACATAGTATGTAAACAGTGCCAGCGTAACAACGAGTATTAGGCACATACTACGATATATATATAATATGTACGAAAAAGTATTAAAAGATTTGTAAATTTCAACATAATTTTCATAATAATTTTGTTTTATAATATCTTCAAAGAGAAATGTATCAAAGAAGATTTTCTCTTCGCAAACATAACTCATAGATATTATTAGAATGAACATAATAAAAACATATTATGAAGATTAACTTTTTTACATTCGCGAATAAAAATCATTATATTTACCGAATAGTGACATAATATATTATGTTGGTACAAAAAAAAATTAATTTGCCATCTATAAAAGTCCGCCATATTAGATTTAAAATGACATCACCTTGAAAACCGTTAATTGTAATGTAAACTAATCGTCTTATTATTGTTTAAAATTAGTTGAAAAGCATATATATACATACATGTAAGTAGTTTAAAAAACATTTGCTTTAACTTTTAAACAGTCCGAAATATAGTATTTACGTGAAGTCAGTATGATAAAACTTAACTCAAAGCGTTTCCATGTAATGAGTGATACAAAACGACACGAAATATCAGTAATTATACACCAATTAAGAGCCATCTGTTTTATCAACATCGAAGGTAATCGATGAACAACATAATTGGATCAGCAGAATGTTACAGAAAAACAAATTGGTTTCGATAAAATCAATGAATTTGACATCCTACCGAGATGGAACACGACTCCGCTGATAAACACAATTTGATTTGACAACTTTGTACGCTTTTATTGAATAAGGAGATAAAGTTAATTATAATATTGTTTACTTTACAGTGTTACCTTAGACGGGTTAACTACAATATTTATAATAAATTAAAAATTTACAAAATTCCCAACACAATTACTTTCAAACCCCCATAACTTTTAAACGGGTCAACCGATTTTCATTTAACATGTCTAAGAACACTCGCACGTAAGTCCCCTTTAATACAAAAAAAACTAAATTGAAATCGGTTTATCTGTTCGGGAGCTATGATGCCACAGACAGACAGATACACACACACACACAGACACGTCAAACTTATAACACCTCTCTTTTTGCGTCGGGGGTTAAAAATTAAAATACATAATCATTCACTACATCATCTCATTACAGTAACTGACCTTACTAAGTTCGAAACTTGTATCTAGGGTACCAGAAACTACGCACACATTCATTCACATACACACCCTGACCAAGACAAACATTTGTGGTTCAGATAAATATTCACCCCGCACGGGAATCGAACCCGCAAACTAGGATGGCAGATCTTTTAAACTACGCAATTTTAATGCGGTTTTTGTCAAAAAAGAAGAATTTAAGGATTCATTGAAGGGGGTGAAACTTAGGGACGCAGCTGGTACAAGAATAAATGGTACCACTGGAAGTTCTTAGGAGTATACATAGTATAAAGCAAAGTCGCTTTCTCTGTCCCTATGTCTCTATGTATGCTTAGATCTTTAAAACTACACAACGGATTTTGATGCGGTTTGTTTTCATAGATAGAGTGATTCAGTGGGAAGGTTTTTAGCATAATTTTATCCCCATATTCCTACGGGAATGGGAACTACGCGGGTGAAACTGCGGGGCGTCGCTAGTACTATCATAAAAACATCTTCGCCCTGCATGTATAGCAGATACGGAATAGTGTCACAGAACTCGGAATGTTGAGTCGTGAATGTGTTCATGCGGGCATCGAACCTGTCTACCAGGTGATATTCTTTACTCTATTCAAAGATATAGATGGATAGATAAACATAGCTACTCAATCTTATAATAATATCAAACGTTTACTCAATAAACATGATTATTATAGGAAAATATTGTTTTGCGGCATATACTGATACTTCAGTATATAAACTTGAGTCTGGTTAGAGATCACCGACACGCATTAGAAAGAAAACAGCGAGATAAAGGCATTTTCGGTTACTATCATCATCACCATCATCGTCAGCCCACTGCTGGATATAAGCTATTTTCGGTCACTATACTAACATTAAATCCTACTAATATTATAAATGCGAAAGTTTTTATGTTTGTGTTTGTTTGTTCCACTTTCAAGCAAAAAATACTGTAACGATTTTGATTAAATTTGGTACAGATGTTCCTTACAACTAGGAATAACACATTTTATCCCGAAATTCCCATGGGATTGTGTATAAGTATTCGTATGTTTTATTGTATCTTTTTGTAGTCGCAAATCGTACCAATAGATGGCGCTGTTACTTAATTTTTTAACACACGATGGTGAATTGTGCCGAAATTGTATGATACTACGAACTACGCACGCTCACGGGAGCGGGTACTACGCGGGTAAAACCGCGGGGCGCTGCTAGCTACATACAGTACTAGCAGCGCCCCGCGGCAAAAATGTGACCAGATTATTATGATTTACGGGATATTTACCATGTACATATCCTACTAATATTATAAAGGCGAAAGTTTGTATGTATGGATGTTTGTTACTCTTTCACGCAAAAACTACTGAATGGATTTTAATGAAACTTTACAATAATCTTGCTTATACATCAGAATAACACATAGGATACTTTTTATCCCAAAATTCCCACGGGAACGGGAACTACGCGGGTGAAGCCGCGGGGCGCTGCTAGTATTATTTATTTTGAGTTTCCGATATATGGTCACGGTAAATATCCCGTTTACCACAATATTCACAATAATGTAAGTGCTAATAACCATGATAACTATAAAAACTATATTTGTGATCAAGTTTAGTTTTACACACGACATGTATTTTGAAGGCTTTAAAATCTATATATACTATAAACAATGAAAGAACTAAACGATATAAATATATAAGTAGCCAAGTTTATTCCACTCATCTAAAATCAACATCGAATGAAACCCACACAGAGCGGTCATTTAAATTTTAAACTATTTTAACCGTGCCAATCAACTAGGAGGCTTATTTAAATTCCAATGCTGGTTATATTTGGGACCGTCTAATCTAAATTCATTAGCGGCCAGCGGTGTTGTCTAAATATTTGAATAATTTGATTTCGCTTTTGTTGAATAACTGTGAATTACAAGCTAGGAGAAAGACCATGATTAGAAAGGACAAAGGACAAGGGTTTCGCGTGGAACTGAGAATGTTTGGACACGGTATTAATATAAATTGAATACCTATTATATTGTTATTTAATGCATCGTTTGTAAATAAGGAATGGTTTGTTGGTTCTAAATCTTTATTTCCTAAAGTTCTTTATGTAAACTTTGTGATGATATTGAAAAAGGTAGAAGAGAAAGTAAAAACGTAAAAACAACATAAAAATGTAGGCACAGTGCAGTGCCTTAAAAATAAATAATAGTAAGATGTGTTTTGTTAATCATATCATGAATTGAATATATTGTTTTTACATATGTATATTTTAACTTCTTCTTTCTATTGTTTGAAGCCTTTGTTTTTATATTTGCATGTAACTTGGTTGGCTTATAGTTGGTACACATACGGTTATGTCAATTATTCACCGTTTTTTTAGGTAGAAATGGACTTTCCATTCCTAAAGAATGGAACTTGTAACCTTACATGCAAATCGACTGCAGCGATCTAAAGTACGGTAATAAGTAAAATAAAAGGTCCTAATAATAGTAAAATATCGGAAAGAAAAGAAGAAATACGTGTCATGATTCTCTGACATTTAATGAATAAAATAAAAGAGCAAACAATTTTCCATAATCAATATATTCAACACTAAACTATTCGTAGATTCACGTACTCAATCTATTCATTAGTGGATTTCAACTTAATATAAATTGGTGCGACCGACCCACACAGACAACCTACCTGCCTACAAAATATTGTTCGGTTACGCAAACTAGCAAATAAATAAACAAACTTCAACTTAAACTTAGTTTTTATTTGTGTAAATAGCGATCATAATCATACTTTGATGATGAACCCACAACATGTTCTTAACTGGAGTTAAAATAATGCTGTGGGATCGATTCCCCAAAAACATACGACAGATTACAAGAAAAAGCCATCTTCATCTCTGGTCTGTTTTCCTATGGTGATATTTAAGGAATATTCCTTTATAACATAACATAATCATTCACTCCATCATCTCATTATAAATATGTAGTACCTAACTAAGTTTGTAGTATCTAGGGTATCAGAAACTACGCACACACTCATTCACACACACGCCCAGACCGAAATAAACATTTTTGGTATACATATGTCCCTAATTTCAATAGCACTACTAAATCTATGCATAAACACACTGATAGAGAAAATCCTTAACATTTGCGACTGTCTCCTCGGTAGATTTCCTCGCTCGGTTGCTGCACGTCGTCAATTTCTCACACGACTGTTCGTTATGGCGTCTCGCGTTTGTAAGACTCAAGTCCAGTTCGTATCCAAGTATTACGGCCGCTTTGGATAGCTCCTTGATGACTATTGATACGTCACCGCTAAAAGAATAATGCTTTTGTTTTATTTATTAATATTATAAGGATGAATGTTTGTAGCTCTGACAAAATTACTACTCTGATATGAAATTTTGAAAGACGTTCCTTACAACAGGATATACAATTATAGATAACTCATAGAATTAGCAGACGACTCGCACAAGCCATTCTTTTTATACTGATTGTGTGAAAATCGATGACGATTTCAGCTGTACAGCCAAATCGTCAGTGGATACCTCGGCGGGTGTTCTTCGTGGCCGACCCTACGGCGGTGTAGCGATAATATGGAGAAAATCCAAACTAAATAATGTATCGGTAATAGAGTGTGGTAGCGACAGATTGGCGGCTATACGTGTGAACATCGATTCAAGATCATTCATGGTATTTTGTGTATATTTGCCCACGGACAAAGAGGAAAACTTGCCAGACTTTACTGACTGTCTTGCCAGAATAAACTCAATTATTGACGAAAATGATACAGCAGCGGCGTTTATCATGGGCGATTTTAACGCTCACCCTGAGGCACGGTTTGGAATAGAGCTCGAGCGTTTCTGTGAGGAAAGCAGCTTGATTTGCGCTGATATTAAAATGCTGGGGCAGGATTCTGACAATTATACGTTTATAAGCGAAGCTCACGGAACACGAAGATGGCTTGATCACTGCGTTGCTACACAGGCTGCATGGAGTACAATTAAATCTATTAGTGTGCTTTATGATACGTATTTATCAGACCATTTTCCTATGCGTGTAGTGTGTAATATACAAGGTGTTTTAACTCCGAATGATAGTGTTGACTGTAATTATAAATTAAGTAATAAAGTTAGGTGGGGTAATCGTGATGCTAGTCAAATAGAACAGTATTTTAGCTATTGTAAGTCAAATTTTATAAAAATTAATGATAACTTTAGGTGCGAGAAATGCGAAATTAATGAATATTGTGATAAAAAGGATGAACACTGTATATTTATTGAAAATTTTTATTCTGACATAATTAATGTGTTAAGACAAGGTGCCATTGACAGTGCCTGTGTGAATAATAGAAGTCGTAAAAATTGTAAAAAGGTCACAGGTTGGAATATGCACGTAAGTGACTGCCACCAGGAGGCGCGTACGTGTTTTTATTACTGGACTGAAGCCGGTAGGCCATCCACTGGTAGAATTTATGAAAATATGTGTTCTAGTCGAAAGAAGTTTAAAAACAAATTGCGCTGGTGCCAAAATAATGAAGAAATGATAAAGTTAGATATATTAACTACTCATAAGAAAAACAAGAATTTTGTTAAGTTCTGGAATTCAACAAAAAGCTTAAATTATAAACAGAGCCTACCTCTAACAGTGGATGGTGTGCAGGATCCTAAAAAGATAGCGGATATGTTTGTCAACAAATTTAAAATACAACGTGAACCCATAGATACATACTCTCTATATAACCATATAGAGAGTAACGAGAAGGCATCTTGTGTGAATACTGACACATCAATTGTACAATTCTCACCTGAGGATGTTGGGAGAGCTATTAAACAAATGAAGCGTGGCAGGTCACCTGGACATGATAACTTAAGTATGGAGCATATTGTATTTGCAGGTGAGGTGCTACGATTCAAATTGTGTGCTCTTTTTAATCTCTGTATTAGGTTTTCATACTTACCTAATGCATTAATGAAAACGGTGGTCGTGCCAGTAGTAAAGAATAAGACGGGGGACTTTGTTCTTCGCTCGGAACGGTGGTCGGTAAGATTTTGGAAAGGCTTATTCAACCGGTGCTGCAACAATCTATTAAGATAGAAGATGCTCAATTTGGTTTCCGTCCCGGTCTTTCAACAGACTCCGCTATAGTCAGTCTTAAGCATACGGTGAACTACTATATCAGACGTGACATATCAGTCTATGCTTGCTTTTTGGATTTGAGTCGCGCATTTGATCTGGTGAATTATGAAATTCTCTGGAGAAAATTGCGTGACTCAAACGTTCCAAATGAGTTGGTGTGTCTGCTGGAATACTGGTACGGTAACCAAGTGAATAATGTGAGGTGGGGTGACGCGACATCTAATTGTTTTAAATTGGATTGCGGTGTACGCCAGGGTGGACTTACTTCTCCGGACCTTTTTAATCTGTATATTAATGGCTTGATCGGTGAACTGAGGAGCACCAAAATCGGATGTCATCTCGGTAGTGTTTGTGTAAACAATATTAGTTATGCTGACGATATGGTGCTTCTCAGTCCATCGATTGGTGGACTGCGTAAGCTGATTTCAGTCTGTGAGCGCTATACCAGGGCTCATGGGCTGAAATACAATGTGCTTAAAACAGAGATGATGGTGTTTAAGGCTGGAAAGGGTCCGGTGAAGGTGTTCAATGTGCATTTATCAGGTGTGGCTATTAGATTGGTGCAGCAGTTTAAGTATCTGGGTCATATTCTAACCTGTGACCTTAAGGATGACCAGGACATTGAAAGGGAAAGACGGGCACTCGCGGTCCGGTGTAATATGCTGGCGCGGAGATTCGCCAAGTGCAGTACAGATGTGAAAACAACCTTATTTAAGGCTTATTGCCAGAGTTTTTATACGTCTCAGTTGTGGGTGAGTTTCCGCAGGGCTACACTAAGCACCATGAGGGTGCAGTACAATGATGCGTTCCGTATCCTCATGAGGTATCCGCGTTTTTGTAGTGCGTCGGGCATGTTTGCCGAGGCGCGGGTGCCCGATTTCTTTGCTGTCCTGAGGGCTCGTATTGCGTGCTTCTGGCAGAGGCTGCGCTCCTCACGCAATAGTATATTGATAGCTTTAAGTGATGATTTTACGTGCCCGATTGCAAAATATTGGCTGAAAATACATCGAGACGCTAACCGTAAATGACTACCAATGATTTATGTTTTTATACTTAGCTTTTTGACGTGGACATTGTGTTCTTATATACATATTTTATATTAATTTTAATTATATTTTATTTTTATTTACTCTATTAATTTTACTTTTTATTATTTATAATGTATTTTGGTTTATTGTATCTGTAACATTTTTTTTTTCTAATCTATGTAATTGTGTAATGTAAAATGGGACCTGTACCTGAATAAAGAAAATTATTTCAATTCAATTTTTCAATTCAATTTATTTAATAAACATTTTGTTACAATACAAATACATTTAGCGCAATTATCGAGACCTTACCTCCCATACTAGTTTAAAACTGTATCATGGTAAGGTAATGCCTCTCAAATTACGCGCACATATAAAATATCATAACAAAATAAATAAATACACATACATAATATTTTACATAAATACCTTAAAGACTAACATAGATACAAATTATAAAACTTAAAACTAATGTGTTCACGTTGTGACGGCGACGTGAGGCGCAGGTCTGGCGTGGCCCGGAGGTCGTCGACGTCCCCGGTACTTCCGGAACAGAACTCCCTTCGGCCACAGCTCCTCCCTCAGGAAGGTCGATAGCAGCTCGGTCGGCACGCGCACAACAAAGGAATTGAAGTTCACACTGTTGCGCGACTCCAATTGCTCGACCGTCAGACGGTACTTCGTCTTGGCCACCAGGTACTCCACGATGTCAGCGGCCTTCGTGGTGTAGTGGAGGCGGGACACGTACACGTACGTCATCGGGATGGCGGGACGCAGGAGGTGGTTGTGTCCAGTCGGTGCGGTGCCACATAGATTGCGACAAAGAGGCTTTTTCTTCTTCCGCTCTACTTTGATGAAGCCGTCTTTGTCGGGTAAGCTCTTCTTAGAGCCCAGTGACTCCACACGTCGAGAGGGTTCAGCGCGAGACTTCCCATTACCTCTCTCCTTGTTGTTGTTTGTCCGCGTGGCGGGAGGCTGGCGGGCTGCAGCGGTGGCGTAATCACGGCGAGGTGTCGACGTGATGACGCGGTGCGGGGCCTCCGCGGGGGGAGGCGCTGAGCAGGCGGCGCGCGGGGCGCCGCTATCACGTGCGGGGACGGCACACGGCGACGAGTCCAGTTTCGCTGACTCGAACTCGACTCGAACTCGCTGTCGAAGCATTGCATGCCCCGCGACGAGTGTTGATGTTGTCGACCTCAGGTGACCTACATACCGACGTGTTGTTACGTAGACTTGCAACTTCAGCACGTAGCTCACTGATGACATTATGTGAGGTTTCCAGCTTCAACACCATCTCCGCCAGGGTTGACTTCAGGGTTGTGACATCCATCATCAACCTGGTGACGTCGACGCGGTCAAACGCGACCGGCGGCAGCTTGTGCACGTTCTTAGTCACGAACGTCGGCACGTCGTCAGGGTCGGTCTCCTTTAAAAAGGAAATAATATCCTGGAGACTTTGCTCTCCCTTTTCATCCCTCCTGCGGGACGGCATCTGGTCGATCTTGCCGACCGACCGAAATAGGAGGATTTTTGCAGAGCTAATATCCTCGGGCTTGTAGAAGGACTTGCCGATCTGTGTTATATCGAACTCGGCCAACGTGTTAATTACGTGCTGTACGAACGCCAACACTTCGTTGGCTATAAGTTGGGAACTCATAGCCATTGTAGCGGGCGGCGGCTGACGCCGCAAAATCGCGAATATTCAAATTCGTGTGTGCAGCGGACGCGTCCGTCACTGACCGCGTTGCGCACTGCACTGCATTTGTTATGTCTTTTCCATTCACGGGACTATTAAGGAGTCCCGGTCTTTTGGAAGGCTAGTATGGGGCCAAAGCCAACACACGGAAGCCCTTTGACATATTTAATCTTGTGTAAAGGATGCACAATCCGGCGACTATCCCTAACACTATAAAATGCATCCAAGGACAGTCCCCGGTTCTGCTGGGACTATTGCAAATATATGGAAAACTACGACTGGGTTATGGGAATGGGATGTTTAATGGACTGGATATTGGGGAACTATGGGGACTATGACACCCGCCGATACAATGCTATAAACATGTACAAAGTGGCGGGTGGAGACTTGCCAGCTCTATAACTGGGCCCCCCAAAACAACTTTATTAGTATAAAAGTCGTTTGCTTCTTCCATAAACATACATACATAACATAATCATTCACTACATCATCTCATTATACCCCTAACTAGTCAGGGGGGGTATCTAGGGTATCAGAACCTACGCACACACTCATTCACACACACACCCAGACCTAGACAAACATTTGTGGTTCACACAAATATTCAACCCGCACGGGAATCGAACCCGCAACCTTACGGATGGCAGTCCGGCATGGTGACCACTCTGCCATCGAGGTCGTCACAATATAAACTTTGTAGAGAAGTATACATTTGTCAAAAAAGTGACAATTTACTTACTGCGTCATAGTCCGTTGGTTGCTCCCCACTCCAAAAGACCTGGCTGCGTCTTCCAACGTCACCTGCATGTGGTTCCTCGTGATGCCGATCATTTCTTCAGCGTATTTCCCCATTTGAGCGATTGATGATCTTGCTGCTTCTGTACAAGCGAATATTAGAGCTACATGCTTGCTTGCCACTGTTTTTGATAAGCGTCTTTCTTCGTCACACATTTCTGTAACAGTAATAAGAGTTTTGAAATCTATTTTGATAATAATGAATGGTCGAAATGTAGGTATGCACTAGGACGGAAGGCCTAAACTGACTCCATGATCTGTGTATTGTATGCACATGACTCAGAACGAATGCACAACATTGGGTATTTTTTTTGTGTTCCTGATTTTAGAACATGGAGAAACCGTTTTAGTGAATCTACATAATAATTGTATCAGAGCAAAATTGGAGATGTGGGGACCTCTAAGGTTTGATCCTGAAGACTTGTTTTTTAAGCGAGGATATCAGAAGATGATAATGGTTTGATAGAAACTACGGTCACAAAAGGTCTCTTGTTCAATCAATACCACTGACCAAATCCAAATATTTGAAAAAAGAACATCATAACATAACTTACAAAAAAATATTAAATTATCTGTACCTGGAACCTTCAAATTATCAGCCAACTGCGTCAATTCATCATAGATATGCTGTTTCTTGTGAACTGCAGCATTAATTTCATCCTTTATCCTCCTCAGTATCTTCCCAGTCAGTTGCTGATATGAATTTTGGATATTCCTGTGATATGTATCCAGGAATGGACCCAGAACTGTATCTAGATAACGCGTTATTTCACTGGAAACGTTTTTTAGGTTATAATTTATATGCTACGAAACGCCATTTTGTGACGTAATTTTTTTAGAAGATTGTGTTTTTAGTAATCTGACACAGAAAAATAAGATAACTAATGTAAATAAGATTAATGTTATATACAAACTAGTCGAATAATTATTATTAGTGATCTAATTTCCAGTTTTTATACTAAATGTCAAAGTGCTAATAATTTATTATTTTTTAAACCTATATAGATTTATGTAAATTGACAAGAAGAAAGAACATTTTTTATTCATACGCACGACGGTAAAAAGACTAAAAAATAGCTGAATTAGTTCAAATACTAAACAATAACTATACTTATTAGTCAAAGCCATCGTCGATCCCCTGAGATGCCGTCGACTGGAATTGCCCCACCGATCCCTGACGGATCCCATATGGTTTTCCAGGATCACAGGCTGATGTTGCCAGGGGGGGATCTCGAAACACAGACTACCATCTTGACGGAGCTGGTTACTTCGATACTGCAAAAAGGTTTTATTATAATCTATACAAATATATGTACATCCCTATTTTGAAATTACGGGACTTATTAAAATCAGAATATCTGTAGCAGTAACTGAATCCATATATCCAATAAAAATATCAAAAATGATAGTCAATTAATTATCTTTAAAAAATACTAAATAAATGTCGTATTACCAGACGGCACACTAGCTATCAAGTATTCTGTGACGGCTCGGGTCGATGACCGCGCTCAGCTGTGTATCGCAGAGTTCGTCTGTTGTTCGGTGTTGAATAACAATAAAATTCGGCGGGATTTTGAAAAATTTTGACTTATCATAACTTTTTAAATAAAAGCAAAAGAAAAAAACTAACTTCACTATTATATTGTCACCCGTCGTTTACATTAGCTGTGTGATTAAGTATCTCGAATTCAAAATAGGGGTGTATAAAGCTGAAATTTGTTTGGTTGAACGCACTCACAGAATAGAATAGAGAGCTTATCTCAGGAACTAGATCAATTTGAAACAATATTTTAGTGAGGGATAATATGCCATTCGACTCCAAAAATATAGTCCGCAAGTAAAAAACAATATACTCGTATTATACATCTTAATTTTAATAGTAATTAGATATTCTATGAATCTAGCTAGACAGATAAAAAGTTAATTTAGAAAAGAGTTTCATTTTAATTTTATGTTTAAAACACATTTTTAATAGTAAGAATTAATGGCTTATACATTATGTTATATTTTTAAAAATAGATATTTATTTTATTTTAGTTTTATTCAATTTATATTCGTTAAACTTATAGCTACCATTTTAATATTATAGTGTAGTCATAGGTAATTGAATACTTATTAAAAGTTTTTACGTAGTGAAAGACTAAAGGGTGAGGCCAAACGGGCGTAATTCTGTGAGTCGCGTAAAATGAGTCGCGTAATTTACGTTCAACTGAAATTCGGTTAGACTGCCACACGGACGGACGTATTTTCAGTTGTAATCCGAAACATTTGTACGGATACTTGTATCGTGGAAGCTCCCCACCTCACCCCGACCGAAATTCAGTTGATATTATGCGTGTGAGTCGGCAGACAACTCATTTTGCGTCGCCGTTTGAATCAAATAGGACTTTTCTATGAAACTGAATGCAGCAGAATTTCTGCGACTCACGACTCACAAAATTACGCTCGTTTGGCCTCACCCTTACGGTTGTTCACGCCAACCGGGTGAACAGGGAGGTGCGGCGTGCGGGGAGCGGGAGGGCGCCGCTGCGCGGGGACCGCAAGCGCATTAGACGCCATATTGACAGCTCACCGTCAACATCTAACTATACTACCCATAGAATAAGGATCACGACCAGGATTCTCTCTGGTCTCTGAAAGATCCTTGATACTACCTATATATTTCCTTGTTAAAACTAATAATCAAAATAAACCCAAAATACAATAATTTGTGTATTATTTTACACGGCGGATACAACGGTAAATTCTGATCAAGCAGGTAATTTTACAATTACTGACATCAGTATAGGAGTCATCAGGATAGGATCGTTTCATCCAGTTCTTCATCTATTAATAACAAAAATACACAATATTTACTATCATGTGATACTGACTACAAATTGCTAACAATCGTATAAGAATAATGATTACTCTTTTTTTTTATTTGGTACCGTTATTGTTAACTTATGTACTGTTTATAATTTTTAATAATAAATGGAAACGTTGGGAATTAAAAGTAAAGGGAATATATATTTATATAGGTACTAACACATATTTAAGAGTCTATTAAATTAAAAATAAAAAAAAAACCCCAACACAATTACTTACAAACCTCCATAACTTTTAAATGGCTAAACCGATTTTCATCAAACATGTCTAAGAACACTCGCACGTAAGTCCCCTTCAATACAAAAAACACTAAACTGAAATCGGTTCATCCGTTCGGGAGCTATGATGCCACAGACAGATACACACACACACACAGACACGTTAAACTTATAACACCCCTCTTTTTGCGTCGGGGGTTGAAAAACCATTATATATTTATAAATACTTACTCGACAATTAACTGTAGGTTCAGCCACCTCTACTTCTATTACATAATATATTGTTAACAAATAAATACATTGATTTATAACATTTAATATTTTAATCATTTTATTACAAGAAAATATTAAGAGTTTTCAATTTGACTACGATGTAATAGTTTATTATTTTAACAGTTAAATTAACCTTGACTTAACTACTTTATGTAACGGTAGATTAATATTTAATAACTTGTATGTTTTATTGAATAACTAGCTTCAGCCGGCGACTTCGTCCGCGTGGAATAATGACTTCAGGCAGAATTTGAGATTTTCTGTATCTGGATTTTTCAACCAAATTGTCTACCCTAGGATAGTTGCAAAGGCTCTATTATCACTTAAAAAATCTGACGTTGTGTTTTTTTAATCTCAAAAGTGTCTTCAACTTTCGAAAGACAAACAAATAGTTTTATTTTCAACTAGCTGTGCCCGCGGTTTCACCCGCGTAGTTCCCGATCCCGTGGGAATTTCGGGATATAACATAGCCTAAACATATCCTATGTCCACCCCTGTACCAAATTTCAAGTCAATCGGTTCAGTAGTTTAGCCGTGAAAAGGTAACAGACAGACAGACAGACAGGATATATATAATATATACTAGTAAGGAATTAGTAAGGATTTACGTAGATTAAAAACGTAAAACGTGGGTCCTAAATAGTTCCAAATATTTTAAAAACTCAAGTTTATTCAATTCTAGTTTAAACTCAATATGTAATAAGTAGTACCTACTCTGTTATAGTACCCAACAAATGATATTAAAAGACCCTTATTACATAGTACTAAGAGCTGTTTTCGTAATTAAAATGTGTTTGCTGATTGCTCCTCTACATTGGATACTAAACATTTATGTATGTTAGACAATCGAAGCTATTCCAAAGTTTTGTTAATCGATTGTGTAATTTATTACGGTGAGATTAAGGCTCGAAATTGCTTTTGTTTGTATTTACTTTGTTGTTATGTAAAACTAGCAAATAGTATGTATAATATTTTCAAATATTGGAATGGTTGAGCTACGCCTAGAGAGACAATTATAGAATTGTCTCTCTGTCAATTCTACTTTTAAGAAAATCTGTCGGTAAGAGGTTCAACAGATTAATAAATTTATATAATTTAAATAAATAAGCTATATCGGTCCCAGTTTCGATTTAAGGATAACTTAGATGAACCGTTTCGTATATTAATTAGGTTAACAGTGTTAGTCAGTTTTTTTTTTTTTTTACTTTGTCCTAACTTTCAAAGGATAACAAATATCTTGGTCATAACATAACTGACAAGCTTGTCAAGTCTGTGAAACATGAAATTTCCTAGTAAAAAAATGATCATAATATTGTAAAACTCGAGTGAGCAATTACTATCGTCAATGGAACATGAAACGAATGTTTCAACTCGATTTGATAACCGCATTCGTACGCCGCGCTAATTAATAACGTTTCGGAGTTGCCATTTATTGGACGCGATTCTGATTTTATTAAACCATATACTTACTTTAGTCGAGCAATAATAGGAACATACATAACTATTTTTATGTTAGTAGGAAAATAAAGTGAAAAAAATGGGTAGAGACGGGTAGAAGTAAGGAATGTGGTCTATAGCTTAATGTAAAAGTGCACCTCCTAAACGCATTAAATTATGGCTATTTTTTGGTTTATTAGATAGAGATAGAGTAAGATAGAAAAATAAACAAGGAAAAGAACTCACTGTATTTTATTATAATTGTAATCAAGAATTTAACTGTGATGATTTATTTAACACTAGCTGTGCCCATTGGTTTCACCCGCGTAGTTTCCGATCCCGTGGGAATTTAGGGATAAAACATAGCCTATGTTCTTTCCCAGATCATAAGCCACCCCTGTACAAAATTTCAAGTCAATCAGTTCAGTAGTTTAGCCGTGAAACGGTAACAGACAGACAGACAGACAGAGTCACTTTCGCATTTATAGTATTAGTAGGGACTAATAGGGAGGTAGGGATTTGTTTAAATTAAGAGGCATAAAAAGACTAACAAACAAAGGTTTACAATTAGTCCACGACCAGAATTGCATCCCTTTTTAGACAACGTCATGTTATAAACTAATTTATTGGTTTGTTTGCCAAATGTTTGGCGGACCCTGTTCCGTGATCGCCAAACGGGGTTACGCAAACACTGCAACAAATTAATATACGTTTAGTTGTTTATTTAACTAAATACACTGGGTTTAACTCTTATAATCGTGTGCAAATACATACGGTAATGGGTGTAAACGCAGTACAAATAGCAGAGAAAGTGGATTCAAATATTCCGATTTCATTAGAATTGTTCTTGTTTCAAATATTTGTAAAGGGTTAGAAGCAAGTCGACTTACAACTCTTGGGGAGTTAGTGTTGACCAAGACAGTAAATTTTGAGTATGGAAAGTGCAATTTAAACTAATCCTACTAACTATTAATATAAATGCGAAAGTTTGTGAGTGTGTATGTTTGTTACTCTTTCACGCAAAAGCTACTGAACCATTTTTATTGAAATTTGGTGCACAGCTAATTTTTACATAAGTACTTATGTAGTTATTTTTTTCGTAATATTTTGTTGAATTTCCCTTTCTTAGCAATCTGCTGCTGTATTTTTGAAGCTACAATCTTACAATCGAATATTTACCTATTAATTAAAACCTTCCATGGAAAACAAACACCATAAACAAATAAAATAAATAAGTTTTAATTACAATCATAACGTATAATATGAAATGTGTTGTGTCCCTAAAATTCGGGAAACAATTGGGAATGGGTACCGTTACAAATTATACATTTGAATCCAATACACACGTATAACATATATGTTAGAGTCGGGGTTGTTAGCTGGTTGAAATTGCCGTTTCGGTTCGTACTTGATTTATTAATCACTTCATAGATTGACACAACTTTACTTTTTAATTACAATTTAACATTATAACACATTGAATAAATAAAATTATTGAATTTATAATAATGGTTACTCGGAGATGTTCACTGCTCGAGCGCTCGCAGTGGAATGAATCGTCCGGCGATGGGGCGCCCTCTTTTATAGGCGTGCGCAAACAAGTGAGTCATCGACAGCCGTTGAAGTTTTCAAATGAATTTCGTGCGCGCTAACACGGCCATTCTGCAGGTAGGCGCGTCCCGGCGCCTGCACTTCTCTGCATTCTGAAATGTAACAAAACTGGTGTATCTGCAACTCATATTTAAACCTCATAGTCAACATTATCTTTTTATTAATCACCGACACGGGCACATAAACTAAATTTAGGAGCACTACAGAGTTGCTCATGACAAACCTTGTCGATTACTTTTTAGACTGCTTTGTAATATGACGTAAGACTGCTTTGTAAAGTTACGCTCGTTCGGCCACTCCTGCCCTTACGCGATGGCAAAGTTAGCAACTGCATTTGTATTAATCTTATTTTGTGGGTATCTCATAAAAATAAGCTCGAGAGTGTTGCCATTACTTATTACTCTTACACCATACAAACTAAGTAAGAAATTCAAATAACGATAATTTTATGTCACAACATAGGTAAATAGAAAAGATACAGCTCACCATTGCACATAAGATCAGAAGTCGATCCATTGCTTTGTTTGCGCCGCGTAGCCAGCCACGCCGACATCCGTTCGCACCGCTCCGTTCTTGTACGAAGATAATAATTCATGAAAATGTAAACGCTAACACGGCCATTTTGTAAAGAAGCTCGTGCTTTGAGCGTGATCTTAATAAGGTTTTTTTTTTTTTTTATGTGTCTAGAAAGACTATTCAATCGTTTTTCGTAATTGTTGCTGAAAATAAAATATTCAATCCGACATTGGACAAGCCAAGTACTGGATATACGGTTGAAAATAATTTCTCTTTTTCTTTTTATATTTGTTGCTGTATTTTTTTTTTATATCATCTAATAGTTTTTCATAATTGTTGCTGAAAATAAAATATTCAATCCTGACATTGGACAAGCCAAGTACTGGATATACGGTTAAAATAATTTCTCTTTTACTTTTTATATTTGTTGCTGTATTTTTTTTTTATATCATCTAATAGTTTTTCATAATTGTTGCTGAAAATAAAATATTCAATCCTGACATTGGACATTCCAAGTACTGGATATATAGTTGAAAAGAATTTCCCTTTTCTCTTATATTTGTTGCTGAAAATGAATTTTTTTTTTCTTCGGTTAAGCTCACCTCTATACTACTCGCCTTTTTGTCTTTTATATTTAAATCTCTGTGTAAAAATAAAATAAATTGTTAAATTATACCTTGATATCGTATATTCTGATATTCATCACTCGGCTCAGTGCCGTTAAAAATGCCCCAACAAACCAGCGACGGCTGAGCGACAAACTGCTGTCTTACCATATTCAAGACGTACCTCAGACCGCCGAAGAAAATAAACCACTTCTAAGACCAGTTAAGTGCCTTTGCTTCCTTGACTGTGGGCCCTCATATGCAGGCCAAACCAAAAAAAAAAAAGTATTAAGTATATAGGAACACTGATCAAATAGCCGACGCTGCCCGGTATGATACACGAGGCCACCAAAACAATAAACCATTATTAACTTCAATTAGATGCAGAGGATAAGCTGTGAGCTGCCACCCGCTTGGGCCCCAAAGCACGTCAAATAACTGCAAAAAAAAAGACATTAAAATATTCTAGATAGTTTCTCGCAGATTCTTCTCGGCTGATGTATATTCGAATATTTTAAGTCTACTGTGATTGTAGTTACGGATTCCGTAAAGGGTCCAAAACTGTCAGAAAATGAAAACAAAATTATAATCATGATAAAAAAACGTGTGGGTAGTTTT
This sequence comes from Timandra comae, assembly GCA_958496195.1. Lineage (NCBI taxonomy): Eukaryota > Metazoa > Arthropoda > Insecta > Lepidoptera > Geometridae > Timandra > Timandra comae. The sequence continues at coordinate 8,736,815 of OY292370.1, forward strand.
ATATTAACGTGTTCAAAAAAAATGTTTACACCAATACTACTCGTGTAAATCAAAGACTTGTCTGTTCTAATGCTTGAATTCTGATTCCAATTAAGTATATCGAAAAACACTTCAGATATAGTAGAGTAATAAAATAAGTATACTTAGCTGTAACAACCGACTTTTATGTCAATATCAAGATGGACTCAATTTTTCTTTTTGTGGACGTTGGTTGTTCCCGTCTTCTGATGTTAGAGTCGGGGTTGTTAGCTGGTTGAAATTGCCGTTTCGGTTCGTACTTGATTTATTAATCACTTCATAGATTGACACAACTTTACTTTTTAATTACAATTTAACATTATAACACATTGAATAAATAAAATTATTGAATTTATAATAATGGTTACTCGGAGATGTTCACTGCTCGAGCGCTCGCAGTGGAATGAATCGTCCGGCGGTGGGGCGCCCTCTTTTATAGGCGTGCGCAAACAAGTGAGTCATCGACAGCCGTTGAAGTTTTCAAATGAATTTCGTGCGCGCTAACATATATAGTGTTTTATTTTGTTTGTATGTGTCATAATTCTAATTAAATCATCCATTTTAATAAGGTTCTAAATATTTCTATTAATTTTAAGGTAAACCTTAGGGATTACCTTAAAATTAATAGAAATATTTAGAACTAAGCTAATGCTAGGTCCCATATCTAGGAGAAATCGTCTACCTATTTTCACCCAAGCGGGGTACTACTGACTTGTGGTACTACTAACTACAGGGTATTCGCCGATTACCCATAGTTTAATTAAAGTATCCTACTATATAATATTACTAGCGGCCCGCCCCTGCTTCGCACGGGTACATACACACACACATACACCCTTTTTTTTGCATCGGGTTTCAAAAAAATAGTAAAATTATAAAGGAAGTTTGAATATTTTTTATGAATTTTTTTAATCATATTTTTTATTAATGTTTTTTTGTATTTTTTTATTTTTAAATTGTCACAGTAAGCAGTTTTTTATTCTAAAATATTAATTTATATATGCCGCCTCTTGAAAAGGCTCTTAATCTGTACCTTGGTATTAATCCTTATCAAAATAAATTACTTTATATTCAAGATAAAGCCGAATGTTTGTGAGTGTGGATGTATGGATGTGTGGATGTTTGTTCCTCTTTCACGCAAAAACTACTCAATGGATTTTAATGAAACTTTACAATAATTTAGTTTATACATCAGAATAACACATAGGATACTTTTTATCCCGAAATTCCCTCGGGAACGGGAACTACGCGGGTGAAACCGCGGGGCGCCGCTAGTCACCCAAATGAGTGTGTGCGTATGCGTAGTTTCTGATACCCTAGATACCAGTTTCGAACTTTTAAGGGTCAGTTACTATAATGAAATGATGTAGTGAATTAAGTAAGTGATTATGTTATATTATATCTCTTCATTCAGTTTGTTTTGCGTCATTCAGCCATTTACTTAGCACAAAACGTGGTAAAGGCACACGTAGGCGGAGATCCCCGCACGTGTTGTGAGCTAAACAGAAAGAAATGTAGATTATAATCAGCTACCTCAAAATACGAAGCTTCTTATACCAAGCCCGCGTGGGTTGACAAAAACAGTTTCTCGGAAGGACAAATGAAAAACTTACATGTTTTATAATATTTGTAAAGATACACCTACACGTCAAAACGCAAAGAGAAAAATATCAACATTCGTGATATTTCACACACAGAGATGTCCATAGAGGCATAATAAGTTACGTTGTAGAGGGATTTTATTGATAATTTTTGCTCAATGTAAAGGGTGAGCAAGTAGGTGTTTATTTTGTGAGGTATTTTTATTGAAATAAAACTAGTTTATAAGGTATAAAATCACGGTTTTAGATTATTTGTAATACATTTCTTTCGTTTCATGTATTCACAGAACCTGTTTCCGTTCGTCAGAGTTGTCAAAAACTGCGATTTTAATATTTTTTTATTGCAAATAGAATACAAAAAAATCAATAAAGAATTGCATGTGCTTGTGAATAAATATACATTTAAAATAAAACAAGATGCCAAACATCTATGTATGTATATGTTCATACCCATGCCACTGTTCACACTTAGATTTACTTACTCTACACCTATATTTACCATACCTCCTAGAGACGCCATTTTTGCTTTAACATCCATACGTCGTCGGTACCAAGGGAAGTTGGCTTTTATTCATACATTTGAGTGGAAAATCTTTAGAGTTTATGAATACAGGCAGGTTTCGTGATATGTGACGTCACGGCGTGATCTAGACTTGGGAGGCATTCAGGGGTTTGGTTAGGTCTTAATTCTAGGGTAGGTTTATAGGACTATTTGTTTGTGAGGTTTTAATTGGTTAAGGTATAGTTAGTGTTATTCCTTATCAAACAATCAAAGGCCTCTACATCTGTAACAGATGATTTAAGCAGTGTGTGGTGATATTGAGCGACACCTTCTCCGGTGACTAGCTAAACCGACGCGGGAACGGCAACAGCGTCCACACCTTGTGCAGGCGTGTGATGAGACAGGTGGAATATTGTCACTATCGTGCCGCTTGGCTCTTTTGACTGCGAGCCTATTAAACCAGTCCTAGAAATAGGACGTTATGTTATTGTTAATGTTATTCGTACGTTGACATATACCGTCCCGCTCACACATTGCATCCGTGCGAGCGGGGTGCATTATAATTTACGCGGGTACGACAGAGATAGATAGCTACAGGTCAACGTACGATATTTACTGTGAATTACGACCGTGCTATACACGGTTAAAAGGTATTTGAGTAACAAGATCAAAAAGATTTTGTAGCAGAACATCGTCGTACTTATTAAGCGATGCGTTATTCAAGTAAGCTACGACATTACTTGCATCGAATACTTGGGTCTTCATGCTTGAAGAAGCGTCTAAGTTCTGAACCCAAGAGAAAGGCAATAAATAAGTATTATACCTACCTTCTTATTCATTTCGAAAGCATTATACTTGCATATTTTTGACGACCTCGATGGCACCTCACCATGTCGAAATGCCACCCGTAAGGTCGCGGGTTCGATTCCCGTGCGGAGTGAATATTTGTGTGAACTACAAATGTTTGTCTCGTTCTGCGCGTGTGTGTCAATGAGTGTATGTGTAGTTTCTGCTACCTTAGACACAAGTTTCGAACTTAGGGGTCAGTATGAGATGATGTAGTGAATTAATGGTTATTATAGTGTATAACGTTTTGAAAATTCGTTTCGCATATTCTGGAAGTTTCGATGAGGGGAGACCATGAAGTTGTAGGTAAATATGGAGCCCACACTTACAACAACAGCTTGAGGCAAATACCTACGTCTCTGTGGGCCGATCTCTCTTTTTAGCGTGGACTCTCTCTTTCTAGAGGTTACCTTAGTAAGAGAGCGCGATAGTGATACATAGAGTATGCTTCAAGTAGGTATCGAAGTGTGGACTCCATTTTTACCTACAACTTCATGGGGGAGACTCACAAGTCATGCCAGATAAAATACCACAGTAAATGCGCAATATTATGCAGTATTGTTTAATTGCAACTCAAAACCTAGCATTAGCAAATCCGAAGTCAAAAGCAAGAAAATAATTAAATTCTATACCTTATTAACGTTCATAAGTCTTCTTAATCCAGCCCTGGAGATGAACAGCGACGCTCTTCAGAGCTTCTAATTAAACTAAGATTATTCCATATTTTAACGACCTTTGCCTCTCTATGATAATGCATTGTAGAAATGTACTTCTCTTACTAACAAACCGAGGTATTAAAGTGGATTAGACTATACTACTTCGACTTTGAGTTACGTTTTAATACCTAAGTCTGAAGTCATTCACCAAAAATCTCTCTTATATATAAAATTCTCGTGTCACAGTTTTCGTTGCCATACTCCTCCGAAACGGCTTGACCGATTCTCATGAAATTTTGTGAGCATATTCAGTAGGTCTGAGAATCGGCCAACATCTATTTTTCATCCCGAAATTCCCACAGGAACGGGAACTACGCGTGTGAAACCGCGGAGCACAGCTAGTATAGGTATATAAAAGAAAGTCGTGTTAGTTACACTATTTATAACTCAAGAACGGCTGAACTGATTTGGAAGTAAATTGGTGGGGAGGTAGCTAAGAACTAGAAGAAGGTCAAAGGACTTTTTATCCCGAAATTCCCACGGGAACTACGCGAGAGAAACCGCAGGGCACAGTTGGTAAAAAAAATATGGATGTAGGTATTCAATAGTTTAAAAAAAACTAATCAAAAAATCTGCTAGACCAGCAGTTGCAAGCATAGTTAAGTAACTCACTATCGTTTTTATAAAAAGTTAATATAAATTCAGGTAATAAAAACACCGTCTAAATTAAATAGAACCTAAATTAAGTTCAGACTTAAACCATCAAAATAACACTTTAATACATTTTAAATTTAAAAACCCCTATCTTAATGATTCTAAAGAAATGGACAAACAAACACTTTATAATAAAAGTAAGTGAAACACGTACCGAAGCATACTTAAGTGTCCTCAAAAAAACATAATTAAGCATATAATTAATTCACGTAGCGTCTCTTCAGTACAGATAGCTCGGTATTTAGCATTAAAAAATACATTATGTGCAGTATAACGATGAATTGATAGACGAAATGTAATATGGGTTTTAAGAATAACAAACGAAGTTGTATTAAGAAGATTACAAGAGAATGTTACTAAAGACCATGTACAGCAGAAGAGGAAATATGATGGTCACCTACGACATGACAGATTCATATTGAACATCTTGGAGGGAAAAGTAGAAAGAAGAAGAGGATAAGGTCGCTGTCGTGTCGTATAAGGAGGTGAAGGAGGCCGCCTTGGATAGGGCCAGATGGGGAAAGTTGTCCTGTTACACCGAAAAGAGCTCCGCTCTCAAATTAATTAATGATGAAAAAGTAATGTTATTAAGTGTGAAAGTGAGTTTATTGGTTATGTTTTTAAGTGATAACGAAAAATAATTGCATTTAAATAACATATTTGTGTGGGGTGCAAAAACAATTAACCTAATAGTCTTCGGTACCTGAAAAACAGCAATTACAGGGTAAAATAACAGAACAATAACGGTAACTACGACTGGACCTGACACAAAGGGCAAAAATATATAAGTGCTTATTGTATCAAATTATGTTAAAAGGGCTTTCAAATTTATAATAATTCCTGTTCTTTAATTATTTCGTTATTTTTCATGTATCTATTTTTTATTTTGTAGACGAAAAAAGAATCCTGATATTTGTGTTCCGTCTATAACTTTTTACTCGGTCTACAAGTAAGACCCTCAGAGCACTGTATTTTGTAGGTAATTATTTATTGCAAAAAATATTAACAATTTTCATTTCAGAGGAAAGTGAGAAAAACATTGGATAAATATGCTTTTAAAATTATCAGTCTTTATTTATTAAATTAAATATCGAAATTTCATTGCATTTTTTTTATAAAAAGTACTATGTTTTATTCTTGGCTAATAAATAATTATAAGAAATATTTTCACCAAAATCGGTAATTTTATTAAGACGACTAAAAATTTATTTGTGTGTATGTATACATAGGTACTTTCACTTAAATGGCTGAACGAACTTGAGCGTGGTAAGTACATAATTAGTTTTTTAGATTCTCTCTTTTAATTTACTTACGTACCTAATAACTTTTTACTTCATAATCTACATATAAACTAAAGAATACTTGTGTTGCCAACGGCTTTCATAAAGCTGTTGTGAATTTTATATTAAATATATTGGTATTTCTAATATGAAATGTATTAAAATTCACATCAGTTTAACTCAAAAAATATTTTCTCTTACTATTTAATATATAAGTATATATTTTGTTAACCCACATTGTCCCACTGCTGGGCAAAGGTCTCCCCCAGACATCTCCAACTCTCCCGATCCTTCGCTACCTAAATAGGAAGAGAAAATATTTTTTTTATTTAATTCGAGTCTAGCATAACACTACATAATATAACCACAACATCCAATAACAAGATTTCTTAATAAAATACAAAATGTGAGTACAAAATGTCCGCACCTTTGTGGCACATTTACTCAAAACATTGTGCAGGATAGCACGAAATGATGCAAGAGGCGACGTGAAGAGAAATGAACCGGTGAACGCACCTGAGTACACCCTGTATAGCGTGTACCTCCTGTCTGTATGGGGATATATTTAGATTCAGATGGAACTTGTTTAGGTTGATGTATTTTGAATTTTATGCAGGTTTTCTTGGTAAATTAGCAATTTTGTTTAAATTCTGTATGTTTTAGTGACGGTAAAAGTGAGAATATAAATATTGAATATTTATTTATTAATTTACTTATATATATATATATATATATATATATATATATATATATATATATATATATATATTAATCAATTGCTGTTCGTTAGTCTCGCTAAAACTCGAGAACGGCTGAACGGATTTATCTTATCTTGGTCTTGAAATGCGTGGCGGTCTAGAAGGTTTAAAAGGTAAGAAAAATTCGAATAATTGCCGGGAACATGGGAACGGGAACTACGCGGGTGAAACCGCGGGGCACAGCTAGTAGCTTATAAAAATCACGTGTTAAAAAAATAGACCTTTGATAAACTTTCTATATCACTATAAAAGTCACTAAAACACAAACAAACACAACGTAACCCATTCGCTTAAAAAGACACACAACACAAACATTTCATTGAATCCAAAACCAATAAATATAAATTTTCAAAAGCTTGTTTGTTCGATCTATTTTTTGATAGTTCCTATAAATTACCTATCCATAGAGCAGTTGTGTAATAAATATCACTCGGTTGGAATCGGCCTATAAATTCAATGGTACCTCGAAGAGGCCAAAAGGCAATTTTCCCTGAAGCGTTATCACATAAATTGCTTTCTTCGTATGGAAAAATCTTGTTGAAGGACACTCGGAGTAATTCCTTATACATCTATTGAGATATTCGTGTGGTACCATTTTATTTCTAGTATTAATATCGGCGAGAAACGGTACCTCCATTTTCATTGATCGTGTATTCATGATATTATATTTTGCGGTGTTGTATTACGTATTTTGGTAATGGTATATTTAGTAAATGGCCTCATTTTTATGTTATCTGTTACTTATATTATGTTTATTATATTGTGTTAGAAATTAGGAATAAGATTTGTTGATGAGCAATTAGGAGTGATAAAGAATTTAGTTCCAAAAATAACTACGAAAAAACATTTAACAATTACAAAAACCCAGCTGTTTGTAATTCCGATACAAAATACGCCAACTGGGGTCAAAACACTCCACAAAAAACATAATAACTCAACTCCCAATAACCAATACACAAAGCAATAAAAAAAGACATTATGAACCTTCGTACGTAGCAAAAAGCAACTTGGAAATGCATCTGTACGAATGTACAGTAACGGAAAAAACTCGAGGACACAGCGCCCTCTAGACTACGCCTATATTTCATTCGGCAGCGGTACAATCGCGGCCGCAAACCCGATAAATCCGCACAGAACCAGAGATTTCTATTACAGATAGAACGCTGATTCTTTCCGGATATTTAATTTTATGTACGTACGAATGTCGCGATACATTTATTTTAAACATTTTGGGATTTTGAAATTTCTCAGATTGTTATTGGGGGAATTCGTTTGGTGTGTTGTTTGAGTGGGAGCGATTAGGTAATTTCATTTGGTAATCGTAATTTTTGCTACTTAAAAATTATTTTTTTCTTTTGAGATAAATTGAGAAGAATGAATAATAAGATGTTTAGTGGAATCCCGCGATTATTCTCAGTTACGTACGGTCGTAGTCAGTTGCAATAGTTTCGCCTTTTGGTCGATACGTATTTATGTTTTGTTAGAATTTTGTATTTTCATAATTTGGTGTATAAGTTGTACAATAAAGTAATTATCTATCTATCTATCTATTTACAGTCACGGAATGAAAAGGTTCGTCACCTTAGAGTTGATTTTCACTTGCACTAGTATTGCAAGAAACAATTATGCCAACATACAAGTGTGAGAAACAGTGATGCTAACATTTAAATAAATAGAATGACGTTTGCTATCGAATAAGGTTTTGCTTAATTTTTCTATCCTATTTTAAACACTGCCTTGTGCGCGCGGCATATAAAAACCTCTTTGATATTTTGCAATGATGACATTGACCAATTGACAATAGTTTTAACAGAAATAATAATGGCAGGTTATTTTCCCTAACCCGAGTCTTTTCTGTACCATAGTTTCAAAACGTAATATGTTTTCGCGACACATTATACGAATCAATTTGAAAATTGACGAACCTTTTCATTCCGAGACTGTACATAAAATATGAATTCACACTTTTAGGAATGGAGCTGCAACTAATTTCACTAATTACTTTAATTACAGTTATTTTAAAACAAAACAAAAGCATTTCATCTTCATTCATCACACCCGCTAACAGTCGCACCAAACCCTAAACTTGAAAACAGATACAATTCTAGTAAATATAATATTTTCATAAACTGTTTTCGTATTAAAGATAATGTCTTGTTAAACATGTTTATTATGTAGATATTGCTTAGTTTGTACATTTTGTTTATATTATATGTTAGCTTGTTAAAACTTTAGTTTATTTTACTGAACTTAAGTATAAGATTGCAAGAGTAGATATACATAGATACGCTCCCCGGTTTTAGTCGTGTCATTTCCATTTTCTTTATAAATACTTTGGAAAATACATTTGGGTGAGATTTTCTGCTCTATGTTATTATAAACATTATGTTAGAAAGAGAAAAAACAATATATCTGATTTCTCATCTACTTCTGCAATTAAGTTCGTATCCTTTGTATTTTAAACTACACAATTAACAGCAACAAGGCAAAAACATATCCACGAGATGTCTTTATTCTACAATATCAATATTGCAATAACTATTTCCATAAAATACTTAACCCTAAGTACAGCCGTAAGTACTATCCATAATGCATGCGGGTTTGCAAAGAAAATTCGATTTTCTCAAACCAGTGGTTCCAAAAATCTAAATATACCATTGTAACTCAACATGAACACTTCCAATGCAGGGGTTCTCAACTGAATTCACCCATTTAGCTACATTAGCGGTGGGATCGCCCGACCAAATGTTTACCACCCCTGCTGTGACAGCGCCAAGGAATTTCAACACTGGATTCGGTTTTTGAAAAATAAATTAAATGTTGTGGACATCTATAATCTACATGTGTATCAGAACTCTCTCTACTATATCCTCTGTAACCTATCAATGCTCAATATACATGTTGTTGATGTTCCTAAAATAAATAAGTTTTAGGAGACTATTGTAACCGTTAATACTGAATTATATACATACGTACATATATCACACATCGCCACCTAACCCCAAAGTAAAACTTGTACTGCTGATGATACTTGTTATACTTTTTTAAGTAAATCATTACTAAAAATACGTAGAAAACACCCAGAACAAGACTTTATTACTTAATCATCTTTAACTTATTACATAAACATAAACATAAACATATCTTTATTTGTGACACAAAGAATAAAACAAAAGAAAAAATAATAATACATGAGTACAAAAAAATGAAACTTTGGCCACAAAACGGTCTCCAACTCAGCATCAGTTGAGCGTGACACCCGAAAGTATCAGCAGTCAACGCTGGTCTTCCGTTGGAGCCGGGTGTGCAGTGTCATCACGGATCGCCAACACAATTACAATATTGTTTACTTATATTAATACACACATCAAAAGTGTCTAGGGATCAAGCATTTTTATGCGGATTTCTTGAGATTGAGATGTGGCTTTGTAATAAATTTATGATTTTATAAATTTATATGGATCCTTTTTGGTGCATTTCATAATTTGAATCAGGAACTGTGAATCAAATTCGAGTAAAAGATGAAAATCAGCTGTCAATATTTTCCCTATAAAAACATACAACGCATTGAAGACATTATTAGTGCTACTGTTTCCCTACTACTGATTAAAACCAACGTTATTATGGAGCGGCGACGTCATTTAAGCAGGGAAGAAATGCTCAGAGCCGTGGGAATGATAGAAGCTGGTTCCCGGCAACGTACTGTGGCTTTAGCTCTGAATACAAGTCAGAGTGTTATCAGTCGACTTTGGACACGTTACCGAAGCACTGGTACCGTGGCTGAGCGCCATGGAGGACGGTATCGCTGCACCACACGGAGACAAGACCGATACATTCAAATCTTAACTCGAAGAGCTCCAACAATAACCGCCATGATGTTAGCCGTGCGGCTTCATCACTCTTCAGGGAACTTAATTAGCGACCAAACAGTCAGAAACCGCTTGCATGAAGTGAACCTTCATTCCCGAAGACCGCTACGGGTACCACCTATAGCAATGCACAATCGTAGGATTCGATATCAATGGGCTCTTGAACACAGAAATTGGGCAGAAGAACAATGGCGTTTCGTGTGCTTTTCTGATGAGTCTCGTTTTGGTATGAGACCGGATACAAGACGTATACGACACTGGAGAACCCCTGGACGCCAACAGCGATTAAAATCCTGCCAGGAAGTCCATCCTTATAGTGGTGGAACCATCATGGTATGGGCGGGTATTTGGATCGGCGGAAGAACTGAGTTGATTTGGATCAGAGGCAACCTCAACGCTCAAATTTATGCTGAGACGATTGTATCAGACGTCATCGTTCCTCTACAAGTGCAAATCGGTCCCTTATTTCAGTTAATGCATGATAATGCACGACCGCACACCGCAAGAGTTGTAAGACAGACTCTCGCCGCAGCTAACATCAATGTCCTGCCCTGGCCTGCTCAGTCGCCAGACTTGAACCCGATTGAGCATGCATGGGATATGCTACAGAGAAGAGCTCTGCCGAATATGGAGGGTATCCAGTCGCAAGAAGACCTTTTTTTGTTGTTGCAACGAACATGGGCGGCCATTCCACATCGTGATTTGGATGAACTCATTTTGAGTATGCCAAACCGATGTTCTTGTGTTGTTAGTGTTCGCGGTAGAAACACGGATTATTAATTGTTTAAGTTACCCAATAAAATTTTAAAGAAAACTGTTATTTCAGTCTTTTTTTCGAACTTTAATGTTAGTGGTTCAAATGTCAAAAATCCCTTTATTAGGAAAATGGCAAATTTCTTTATTAATGCAAAGGTGACTTGGTTTATCGTTACTGTGACAAACGAAAACACTTTATTTGATGAATCCTTAAAGAAAATTTTAATTAATATCAATCAGGAGAAAAGTTATTGCAAAAATATATGTTGATCCCTAGACACTTTTGATGTGTGTATAATGTAAATATTAACATTTTACAAATACAGGAACCAAAAAATTATAACTAGAAAACAGTAACAATCAACTTATCACAAAATTTTAAAGTACCTGCAATTAGCAAAACAATCATGAGAATTTTAATACTTTGTATGAAAAATTACGTACGTTAAATTATACCCTCAAAAAATAAAAATATGTAACAAAGTTTAAAATATTATGGTGCTTTATACGTCTTACAGTGGTTTCACTAAACATTCCAACATGTAAGTACCTATCTACTTTCTTTGGAAAATATATTGTTTCGAAAATAAATCAATTATTATCTTTACATTCCAGTGTCACTAGATTTTTAGAGAACGATTCTAGATAGCACTCGTGTCGTGTAGCAGGGTTTCCTGTTGCTTCTGGTGGTCAAAAAGAAATTTTTTAAGATAGAATCTAAAACTATGAATACTTTGCAGGTTCCTGACCGGCGGAGGGATATTATTCCAACATTTAGTGGCTGCGTAGCGGAAACTACCACGAAAGGCCACTGTAGAATGTCGGGGCACTGCAAGCGGCTTTCTACAATCACGCACTCTGCACGATTTGCTTACCCAGGCTATTTTATTATATAAATAGTTGGGAGTTTTATTTTTTGAAATTCCAAAAAGAAGACAGGCTAAGTGTAGTTTACGTCTATGTGACATTTTAAGGATACAATGTTTGTTTAAGTAGGGAGTCACATGATCCCTTAACGGAATGCTATAGCAGAAACGTGCGCACGCATTCTGAACCCTCTGTACAAGTTTTTTGGTTTTTGCTAACAGACGTGGACCAAAAACTGTATCCATGTAATTCAATTTAGACAGCACCAGTGATTCGACCAGTTGTAGGCGCAATTCTTCATTTTATATATTACATTTTATTTTATATTGATATACACAATTATTGATAACTAGCTGTGCCCCGCGGATTTACCCGCGTGGAACCTTATCCCGAAAGAATTTTGGGATAAAAAGTATCCTATGTGTTATTCCTAGGTATGAGGAACATCTGTACCAAATTTCATTAAAATCCATTCAGTAAATTTTGCGTGAAAGAGGAACAAACGTCCACACATCCACACATCTAAACATCCACACTCACAAAGATTCGGCTTTATAATTAAGTAGAATACACATAAATGTTTTTTCTGGATCGGAATTCCAACCTGGCGACATAATAGGCAGGGTCACGGCCAACTGTTTTTCAAAGTTTAACAAAAAAATGAATCCAATATTTTTTTTTTTTAAACCATCGTCGATTAGACCAGCCTGGTCTGCTCCACACCCCAAAAAATATTAAATTTTATAAATATGGAAAAATATTTTTACATTGACGTATTATTGAGTTGCAAACCTGAATTTTACTAGTATACTCGTACTTTATATACGATACGGCATTATTCCTATCTAAAGGGAATATATATTTATTTGAATTTTAAAATCCGAAATATATTTTTCTTTTAAAACCATCGTCGAATCCAGCACGGTCTGTTCCACACCCCGTACATGCAGTTGTATATTGCATCGCCGGCTCCACTTCTTACCCTGACACCTATTTAAACCAGCACCCTCCCACTACACAGTATTTTTAAACATTTGATTTGAGAAGTTATTGCTTGTATTTAGGGTTATTTGCTTAAGAAAATATTTACTACAAATATACAATTTAGTTGAATCGTTTAATCATAATTTAAATGTGAAGAATATTTCTTTAGAACTATATACTTTTTTTAATTAAAGCACTATTTACTTACTACCCGAGTCAGAGTGTTCAACATTTTTTTGGTTGCGGGTTCGATTTCCGTGTGATTACAATATACGTTCCCAGCGTATTATTTGTTGTAGAAACATTTAAGGTATACAAATAACTATGACAAATACAAACAAAAAAATTAAAAGTAAGTAATTCAGATGAAATCCATACAAAATACATTTAAAATAGTAAAAATCCAGTAAAAGGCTGAAAACACCCAAAGAATCCTACAAACGTATAATTCTTTTAAAATAAATGTAACACTAATGCATACTAAATGCTTTTAAACAGATCACAATTAGTAGTTGGGCGTATTATTCACTGTAACAGAGTCTTAACCTTATTTACTTTGCGCTAAAACATTAATTAATTAACGAAATGCATGCTCTTTACTTTAAGCCTCTCTCGTAGTCTACTTGCTTTTTGGTTTCTTTTTTGAGCAGTTACATCGTTTTTAAAGAAATTAAAGTGTGTTTTAGGCTTTTAAATGTACTATATTATATTATAGAAGTTAGATTTTTTATTTGTAAAATATTCGAACCTTTATCCCATGTCTATTTGGGATCGGGTTTCAGTTTAACCAGATTTGGCGGAATGTCAGTATTTTACTTGAAGCGACTGCCATCAGACCTTCACAAGCTGCATAAACCGTGGTATTGGCATTAACATGTGTAAAACTATGATGCTACTATAGTCCATTCATTTGGCCGTGAGACAAAATGTAAACAAAGAAATACTGGTTGTCAAACTTTTAGCTCTTTTAGGCGAAAAATATATTGTTTTTTTAGAGTTATAAATATGAAAGTAAAATAAGACTAAGTAGGCATCTTTGATAAGTCGTCTATAAGTAATTTAGTTTAGTGTAAAAATCAATAAAAAGGTAAGAAACAGGATGAGTTGAGTACAAGTAAAAACAATTCATGTAAGCACCTGAATTGTTTTACTACAAAATAAATAAACAACTATTTATTGGTGATCCTCAGAAGAAGAAGAGCTCCAACATGGATTTTCCTTTTTTTCTTTTACAAATCGGTAAACGGAGGCTCGTGAAGTCGTTATATACAATATAATTTTGTAGGGATACGAATTTTTGGGCCAAGTCTCTTCTACGTATTTAAATATATTAATAACATTGAACAGTCTCCTTATCCGTAGAACGCCTTGGTGTATGTTTGGATCTTCGGCGAAGTAAAAGTGCAAGCGATGTTTGAACCAGGTTCACTTATTTTCATCAAAATCAACGTTCAGATAACAGAAATTTAACGATAACTGAATATAAAACATAATACAATAATTACTTTAAACAAAGAATTATCAAAAAATTACTATATACTTTACTATATAATCGGGAAGAAAACACTCAACACGTCAACAAGTTGATCAAGAGTAAAAATGATGTGTACAATCCGGCTAAATACGAAAACTATTAATTTTACTTTCATTACTTAAAATGACTGTTCACCTTCATTTAGTAGTATTAAAATGTATCCATAGTTTGAGATCCACAGCATTTTTAGGTTTTAGTAATGTCAATTATCATCGTCATTACTATTACTACCTTAGATGAAGAATTGGTTTCGCTGTGTTCGGTAGGTATCGCCGACGTAGTCAAATGCGGCAACAAATACTACACGTACATACCCGGCGTATCCAAGCCTATGTATGCTTAGATCTTTATAACTACGCAACGGATTTTGATGCAGTTTATTTTAATATATAGAGTGATTCAGTGGGAAGGTCTTTAGCATATTTTATCCCCATATTCTTACGGGAACGAGAACTACGCGGGTGAAACCGCAGGGCGCCGCTAGTCTACATATATAAAAATGAAACCCGTTTCCCGTTATCACGTTATAACTTGAGAACGGCTAGACCGATTTGGCTTTTTCTTTTGTAGTTTTCTAAGACTCTGTAGAATGTTCTTACGCAAAAAAAAATAAAAAATATCTCAGTTAGATTATAAAAAAATACATTTAATTTGCATATTTAAAAAGACGCGCGTAACGTATGTCAACGTCATTCACAGCCATAGACCACCAAGCAGACGTACAAAATTAGGCCGCAGAATCTCCGAGACGCATTACCGGTATTTCATTAAATTTCCAGGTATTTTATGGCCAAAGTGTCTTATTCCCTACCAATTGCTCAAAGGTAGTGATTTCTAGTTTCCAATATTTCGACGCTGTTGCAAGCGCCATGATCACGGATGAACTGAACTGCTCATCTGTGATCATAATAGTTACTCGCTGGCAGTGTGAACATGCGAGTAACTATTAATAATATATGCATCTCATCAGGTATCGCGGTATCTAACAAATCTTTCATCTATGGTTACTAAATAGTAATTATAAAACAAAGTCGCTGTCGCTGTCTGTCCGTCCCTATGTATGCTTAAATGTTTAAAACTACGCAACGGATTTTGAAGCGGTTTTTTTAATAGAGTAATACCAGAGGAAAGTTTATATGTATAATACATGCATGATATTGTAGAGAAACACTGATAAATCTAGGGGTTTCTAATGTGATGTCGTAAAAAAC
This sequence comes from Timandra comae, assembly GCA_958496195.1. Lineage (NCBI taxonomy): Eukaryota > Metazoa > Arthropoda > Insecta > Lepidoptera > Geometridae > Timandra > Timandra comae. The sequence continues at coordinate 8,752,411 of OY292370.1, forward strand.
ACATTTTTTGCGCTTACATTGAAAAAGCATTTAATCTAAAAGACATTTGCCTTTTCCATGATTTGATTTCAATAAGTATCTTAGAAGATATTTTAGTTTTAAAATAACATTACAGCAAAATTATGATCAAGGCCACAGATTACTAAATAGTTACTACGACAAGGCGACCCGGCTAGTGCACGGCGGCACAGAATAACAATTTTTTCACCTTCTACGTAAATGAAGTCGCGTGTCAAAAAAATTATTACACGCGAAGGAAGTTGAGGGCTAAAGCTAGTATGTTATATATTCTATATTTCAAAGATTAATTAAATATCAAGTAGTCAGTAGGGAGTAGTCTATTATTGATAAAACATTACATACAAAATAACTTTTGTAAGGTTTTAATAAGGTTTGTTTACATTTTGTCTCACGGCCAAATGAATGGACTATAGTCTAACCAATGTATAAGAACACTATTGTATACTTTTTCTTTTTAAAAATATGAAATATATGTCTCCATACAACCTCAACTTTCTGCTTATAAAAATCTTCATAATCAGTGCAGCCGTTTCGGATATTAACAGATTGAAAAGTTTTGAAATTGGAATGAAAACGTTTTTGTTAATAGGTTAAGGTCTGTGGATTTTGTTTTGTAATAAATAAATACATAGTCCTACATACACGTAAACATTTGATAAAACATGTAAGCATATTTATCACTACAAACACACCAAACTTTACCTTATTTGTTCAAATCTCTTCTAAAACTTCTTATAACGCTTACTAAATCCAGTTTATCGCAGATTTTTTTATTAAAACGTATCCTAGAAACAGAAATTCGCTGAATCGCAATGCTCAGTCAACTGTGCAGATAGTAAATATTTGATATTTGTATCTCAAAGCTTTTGGTCTGTTCACGTGAATCTTTCTTTCTCTCTTTACTTTTAGAAAAAATATCTAATATATAACATTCTCGTATCACAGTTTTCGTTGACATACTCCTCCGAAACGGCTTGACCGATTCTCATGAAATTTTGTGAGCATATTCAGTAGATCTGAGAATCGGCCAACATCTATTTTTCATCCCGAAATTCCTACGGGAACGGGAACTACGCGTGTGAAACCGCGGGGCACAGCTAGGTCAGCTAGTATTTATATAATACTATCTGTGCCACGCGGTATCACCTGCGTGTAATTGAATTATTTAAACTGTATTAAAATCCGTTGCGTGGACAAACCATAAACATTCTTTGGTTGAACCAATTAATAAACTTTTGAGGGCTCTAAGGTCTAACTACTCGAATTGACTGTCGATGATGTAAGTACGATAACTGCGCCCTACTACTCGTATGGTGCTCCTTAAAGCAAGGAAACACAAAAAAAATAAAGGCATTTTAACAGCCATCACTATTATGACAGTGTCAGGCGCTGCTTAACCACACAAATCAAAAGTAATCTAGCGTTAGTAATATAATAATAGAATAGGTTATGAGCGCTTATCTTTAACACTCTATATATGTATAAAATATTCTAATTAAAATTCATTCGGTATTCGGCAAGTGAACACAATTACCTGGGAGATCGTGACTAAACAGTTATTGGACCAATTCTATTCGGGCCTCGTTAGCGTATGACAGTTCACTTACTACCAAGTAATTACGAATTCAGAGGTCAAACGTCTTTGGGTATTTGTTTATTTGAATAATATAGATACAACAATATTTTGTACTCTATTTTAAAATTATAGGCAAAAGTGATTGACTGTTAGATCAACGTACAGCCCAAGGAAACTTAAACTTTCGTACACGTTATCCTTTTATGACTATGACACAATCCACTTAGTATTTTTCAAAATTAGCTATATCTGAAATAGGGATGAAAGTTTGTATGAAACTTTATTCCTTAGACAGATTTGCATATCTCATATTTTTGAAAGCAGGGTGGCAAAAGTAATAAAAGTTCAACTCCCATGCAACATGACATGGTAATTGAATTTAACAACTTGAGAATTGAACTTGCCAACTTGGAAGTAGAACTTGGCAACTTGGAAAGTGAACTTCATATTTGTGAATTGAACTTGGCAATTTCAGAATTAAGCATCAAACGCAAATGGTGCGTCAAATAAGTCAAATACGTCATATGCATCTAATGCGTCAAACGCATCATATCGAAAAGTGTCGAAATGTCGAAATTAGAGCTGCCGCGAATAGTTGTTATAGCGTATTCGCTCTCGTTATCGATTACGGATTAATCGCCATTCACTTTGGCGGATAGTCGAATAACTCGATATTACTATTAGAGATAAAAAAGGCATATTAAACATTTTTTTTTTTTTAACTTTATTCTAACTTCCTCAAGGTTGTGAGAAAGAAAAACAATAAAGTAAAATAAATGTTTCATGTTATACATACTTACCTAATTTGTAATTTAAATGTCAAAATGTCGAAAACTCAAAATCTCGAAAATCAAAATGTCGAAAAATAAAAATGTCGAAAATCAAGATGTCGAAAAGTCAAAATGTCGAAAATCAAAATATCGAAAAACTAAATGTGGAAAAATCAAAATGTCGAAAAATAAAAATGTCGAAAATCAAAATGTCGATACATTAAAATGTCGAAAATCAAAACACCGAAAAGTCAAATGTCGAAATGTCAAAATGTCGAAAATCAAAATGTCGATAAATCAAAATGTCGAAAGTCAAAATGTCGAAAATCAAAATACCGAAGAATAAAAATGACGAAAATCAAAACGTCGAAAATCAAAATGTCGAAAATCAAAATGTCGAAAAATCAAATTGTTGAAAGTCAAAATGTCGAAAATCAAAACGTCGAAAATCAAAATGTCGAAAATCAAAATGTCGAAAAATCAAATTGTTGAAAGTCAAAATGTCGAAAATCAAAATACCGAAAAGTCAAAATGTCGAAAACCATATAGTCGAAAAATCAAAATGTCGAAAGTCAAAATACCGAAAATCAAAATATCGAAAATCAAAATGTCGAAAAATCAAAATGTCGAAACTCAAAATACCGAAAAATATAAATGACGAAAATCAAAATGTCATAAAGACAAAATACCGAAAAGTCAAAATGTCAAAAATCAAAATGTCGATACATCAAAATGTCGAAAATCAAAATACCGAAAAGTCAAATGTCGAAAATCAAACTGTCGAAAAATCATAATATCAAAAGTCAAAATGTCGAAAATCAAAATGTCTAAAATCAAAACGTCGATAAGTCAAAATACCGAAAAATCAAAATATCGAAAATCAAAATGTCAATACATCAAAATTTCAAAAATCTACATGTCGAACGTCAAAATGTCGAAAATCAAAATGTCAATACATCAAAATTTCAAAAATCTACATGTCGAAAGTCAAAATGTCGAAAAATCAAAATGTCGTAAGTCAAAATATCGAAACTCAAAATGTCGAAAATCAAAATGTCTAAAATCAAAATACGGAAAAGTCAAAACGTCGAATATCAAAATGTCAAAAAATCCAAATGTCGAAGTCAAAATGTTGAAAATCAAAATACCGAAAAATAAAAATGTCGAAAATCAAAATACCGTAAAAAAATGTCGAAAATCAAAATGTCGAAAGTCAAAGTCAAAATGTCGAAAATAGAAATACCGAAAAGTCAAAATGTCGAAAATCAAAATGTCGAAAAATCAAAATGTCGAAAGTCAAAATATCGAAACTCAAAATGTCGAAAATCAAAATGTCGAAAGTCAAAGTCAAAATGTCGAAAATAGAAATACCGAAAAGTCAAAATGTCGAAAATCAAAATGTCGAAAGTCAAAATATCGAAACTCAAAATGTCGAAAATCAAAATGTCGAAATTCAAAATGTCGAAAAATCCAAATGTCGAAAGTCAAAATGTCTAAAATCAAAACGTCGATAAGTCAAAATACCGAAAAATCAAAATGTCGAAAATCAAAATGTCAATACATCAAAATTTCAAAAATCTACATGTCGAACGTCAAAATGTCGAAAATCAAAATGTCAATACATCAAAATTTCAAAAATCTTCATGTCGAAAGTCAAAATGTCGAAAATCAAAAGTCAAAATATCGAAAAATCAAAATGTCGAAAGTCAAAATATCGAAACTCAAAATGTCGAAAATCAAAATACGGAAAAGTCAAAACGTCGAATATCAAAATGTCAAAAAATCCAAATGTCGAAAGTCAAAATGTTGAAAATCAAAATACCGAAAAATAAAAATGTCGAAAATCAAAATACCGTAAAAAATGTCGAAAATCAAAATGTCGAAAGTCAAAGTCAAAATGTCGAAAATAGAAATACCGAAAAGTCAAAATGTCGAAAATCAAAACGTCGAAAAATCAAAATGTCGAAAGTCAAAATATCGAAACTCAAAATGTCGAAAATCAAAATGTCGAAAGTCAAAGTCAAAATGTCGAAAATAGAAATACCGAAAAGTCAAAATGTCGAAAATCAAAATGTTGAAATTCAAAATGTCGAAAAATCCAAATGTCGAAAGTCAAAATGTCGAAAATGAAAATACCGAAAAATAAAAATGTCGAAAATCAAAATACCGTAAAAAAATGTCGAAAATCAAAATGTCGAAAGTCAAAATATCGGAACTCAAAATGTCGAAAATCAAAATGTCAAAAAATCAAAATGTCGAAAGTCAAAATGTCGAAAATCTCTATGTGGAAAAGTCAAAATGTCGAAAATCAAAATGTCGAAAATCAAAATACCGAAAAATAAAAATGACGAAAATCAAAATGTCGAAAATCAAAATGTCGAAAAATCAAATTGTTGAAAGTCAAAATGTCAAAAATCAAAATGTCGAAAGTCAAAATGTCGAAAATCAAAATGTCGAAAATCATAATGTCGAAAAATCAAAATGTCGAAAGTCAAAATGTCGAAAAATCAAAATGTCGAACCTCAAAATATCGAAAAATATAAATGAAAATCAAAATGTCGAAAATCAAAATACCGAAAAGTCAAAATGTCTAAAAATCAAAATGTCGAAACTCAAAATACCGAAAAATATAAATGACGAAAATCAAAATGTCGAAAAGACAAAATACCGAAAAGTCAAAATGTCAAAAATCAAAATGTCGATACATCAAAATGTTGAAAATCAAAATACCGAAAAGTCAAATGTCGAAAATCAAATTGTCGAAAAATCATAATGACGAAAATCAAAATTTCGAAACTCAAAATGCCGAAAGTCAAAATGTTGAAAATCAAAATGTCGAAAAATCAAAATGTCGAGAATCAAAATACCGAAAAGTCAAAATGTCGAAAATCAATATGTCAAAAAGTTAAAATGTCGAAACTCAAAATGTCGAAAATCTCTATGTGGAAAAGTCAAAATAACGAAAATCAAAATGTGGATAGTCAAAATACCGAAAAATAAAAATATCGAAAATCAAAATGTGGATAAATCAAAATGTCGAATATCAAAATGTCCAAAAATTTTAATGTCGAAAATCAAAATGTCGATACATCAAAATGTCTAATTGAAATTTGTGGCCAGAATTGAAATTTGTGGCCAGAATTGAAATTTGTAGCCAGGATTGAAATTTGTTGCCAGAATTGAAATTTGTGGCAAGAATTGAGAAAAAAATGCACAGGGGGACTGTTCACTAAATAACGAGACAAAGTTTCACTGCCTTTTTTAAATTATAAAATAATATTTTTTGTAATATAAATGGGATTTATGAACAATCAAATAATATTGGTTTAAAAATATAAAAATTCGATTAGTTCCAATAGATACTGTCGCAATAAATTTTGCCTGAAGGAACTAAAATGTTTTGGAGACCTATCAGGGGACTGTTTTTTAAGGGCTTTGACATCGATTTTAATATAATAAAATTAATTTTAATGAATTTTTAATATTGAGCAGGGGTTGATTAAGATATGAATTTTGAAATTATATACGACATATTTATGGTCTTTTATTGTTTTAAGCACAATTGAAGTGAATTTTCCGATTTTCAAATTTAAGTGAATTTTCCGATTTTCATATTTAAGTGAATTTTCGGAATTTTAAATTTAAGTGAACTTTCCGATTTTGAAATTTAAGTGAATTTTCTGATTTTCAAATTTTCCGATTTTCAAATTAAAGTGAATTTTCCGATTTTGAAATTTAAGTGAATTTTCCGAATTTTTAATTTAAGTGAATTTTCCGAATTTTAAATTTAAGTGAATTTTCCGATTTTCAAATTTAAGTGAATTTTCCGATTTTCAAATTTAAGTGAATTTTCCGATGTTCAAATTTGAGTGAATTTTCCGATTTTCATATTTAAGTGAATTTTCGGAATTTTAAATTTAAGTGAACTTTCCGATTTTCAAATTTGAGTGAATTTTCCGCTTTTCAAATTTGAGTGAATTTTCCGATTTTCAAATTTAAGTGAATTTTCAATTTAAAGTAAATTTTCCGATTTTCAAATTTGAGTGAATTTTCCGATTTTCAAATTTAAGTGAATTTTCAAAATTAAGTAAATTTTCCGATTTTCAAATTTGAGTTAATTTTCCGATTTTCATATTTAAGTAAATTTTCCGATTTTCATATTTAAGTAAATTTTCCGATTTTCAAATTGAAGTAAATTTTCCGATTTTCAAATTTAAGTGAATTTTCCGATTTTCAAATTTAAGTAAATTTTCCGATTTTCAAATTTAAGTGAATTTTCCGATTTTCAAATTTAAGTGAATTTTCCGATTTTCAAATTTAAGTAAATTTTCCGATTTTCAAATTTAAGTGAATTTTCCGATTTTCAAGTTTAAGTGAATTTTCCGATTTTCAAATTTAAGTGAATTTTCCGATTTTCAAATGTAAGTGAATTTTCCGATTTACAAATTTAAGTAAATTTTCCGATTTTCAAATTTAAGTGAATTTTCAAATTTAAGTAAATTTTCCGATTTTCAAATTTGAGTGAATTTTCCGATTTTCAAATTTGAGTGATTTCCCGATTTTCTAATTTAAGTAAATTTTCCGATTTTCAAATTTAAGTAAATTTTCCGATTTTGAAATTTAAGTGAATTTTCCGATTTTCAAATTTGAGTGAATTTTCCGATTTTCAAATTTTCCGATTTTCAAATTCAAGTGAATTTTCCGATTTTCAAATTTAAGTGAATTTTTCGATTTTCAAATTTGAGTGAATTTTCCGATTTTCAAATTCAAGTGAATTTTCCGATTTTCAAATTTAAGTGAATTTTCCGATTTTCAAATTTTCCGATTTTGAAATTTAAGTGAATTTTCCGATTTTTAAATTTGAGTGAATTTTCCGATTTTCAAATTTTCCGATTTTCAAATTCAAGTGAATTTTCCGATTTTCAAATTTAAGTGAATTTTCCGATTTTTAAATTTTCCGATTTTCAAATTTAAGTGAATTTTCCGATTTTCAAATTAAAGTAAATTTGCCGATTTTCAAATTTAAGTAAATTTTCCGAATTTCAAATTTAAGTGTATTTTCCGATTTACAAATTTAAGAAAATTTACTTTAATTTGAAAATCGGAAAATTCACTTAAATTTGAAAATCGGAAAATTTGAAAATCGGGAAATTCACTTAAATTTGAAAATCGGAAAAATTACTTAAATTTAAAATCGAAAAATTCACTTAAACTTGAAAAACGGAAAATTCACTTAAATTTGAAAATCGGAAAATTCACTCAAATTTGAAAATCGGAAAATTCACTTAAATTTGAAAATCGGAAAATTCACTCAAATTTGAAAATCGGAAAATTTACTTAAATTTGTAAATCGGAAAATTCACTTAAATTTCAAAATCGGAAAATTCACTTAAATTTGAAAATCGGAAAATTCACTTAAATTTGAAAATCGGAAAATTTGAAAATCGAAAAATTCACTCAAATTTGAAAATCGGAAAATTAACTCAAATTTGAAAATCGGAAAATTTACTTAAATTTGTAAATCGGAAAATACACTTAAATTTGAAATTCGGAAAATTCACTTAAATTTCAAAATCGGCAAATTTACTTTAATTTGAAAATCGGAAAATTCACTTAAATTTGAAAATCGGAAAATTTGAAAATCGGAAAATTCACTTAAATTTGAAAATCGGAAAATTCACTTGAATTTGAAAATCGGAAAATTCACTCAAATTTGAAAATCGGAAAATTCACTTAAATTTCAAAATTTTCAAATTTAAGTGAATTTTCCGATTTTCAAGTTTAAGTGAATTTTCCGATTTTCAAGTTTAAGTGAATTTTCCGATTTTCAAATTTAAGTGAATTTTCCGATTTTCACGACATTTTGACATTCTGACATTTTGACATTCTGACATTCTGACATTTTGACATTTTGACATTTTGACATTCTGTCATTTTGACATTGTGACATTTTGACATTCTGACATTTTGAAAATGTCAAAATTTCAATTTCTTTAAATATCAAAATTCCAAAATTTCAAAATGTCAAAAACCCCAAAATGTACACGCAATGCAACACATTAAAAGTAATTATAATTGCGACGAATAAATATCACACGCACACAGTATACATATAAGTATATCAATATCTACGGTACGCAAACTTACGATGCAATGTATTTTAATGATACATACATTTTAGGCATTTCTACGCCAACTGCTTCCTAAATGCATATTGGTGGTGTCCCAAACCATGTCATGTCAACGGATGAAATTTCTAATTAAAATTATTATTTTCTATTTCATTTACCAAACATTTTTTTCCAAGCAACATAAAAACACTTTGAAGAGTTAAGAAAATGAAGTTCTTCGACAATGTTTCAGGTAAAAACTTGTTAAGATCAAATTAGACTTTATGGTTAAAGTTTACGGTTGAAATTGCGTTAAATATTTGATGGGGTGGGGTAAAAATTAATTATTTCAAAGGTCCTCCCCGTTGAGATAACGAATCACTCATTCCCCAATTAATTTTACGTCATCTTTTTTCAAAGTTGTTGGTGAGAAAATTTGGACTTTGGCCAGGTTGTAATATAATAACATTTTAAGTTTACTCAAACCATATAATCCGATGAAATATAGAGATCAGTGAAAGAGATAGTAATAAAAATCTGTTAATCTTTTATACACGAAAAAATGGATATTATAAAATATGTGGCAAAGTGATTTTATTGCACAAATCCTATACATTTATGCCAACCATATTCGTAAGTATCTTGAAACGCTAATGGGAGTCAAAAATCTAAAAAATAACTAGAAATTACCATTATTGGCGAAAGATTTTGGCATTTGCTATCAACGTACAGGTATTGGTTTTCTGCTTCCACTTTCTATGAGGAATAAGGCTAGAGACGCTAGAGTAAACGTGCATAGATACTTATAAAAGTACTAAATATGATGCATAAATAAGACACACACAATAATCGCTTTTTAATATTAGAAACATCGTAAATCGATATTGGATAATTACTAATAATAAAGGTACCTAATATGTTATCAGTAACCCATTTAAGAAAGATTTTTATGTTAACAAAAAACAATACTCTCAGTGAACAGTCTAGAATATTCTTAAAATAAAACAAATAACTCACTCCAAAGTATGGAAAAGTGTATGGGACTTTATTTACAAGTCATTAATCCTCAACTTTTCCTATTTGGTAAAAGTTTTCTATCGTAACTCAACGGAAAAATTCTTAATGAAACTTTGTACCGACGTTAAATTATTTCTTTGGTTTCGGCGTTACGGAGTTACGTCTGGACCAGTGGTAAGATATTTGATACTATAGCCTGAAGAATTTAGTTATTAAGTTTGTCCATTTTGTTAATTAATTATATTTAACTAGCGGCGATTTCACCCGCGTAGTTCCCGTTCCCGTAGGAATATGGGGATAAAATTATGCTTAAAACCTTCCCACTGAATTACTCTATCTATTAAAACAAACTGCATCAAAATCCGTTGCGTAGTTTTAAAGATCTAAGCATACATAGGGACATAGGGACAGAGAAAGTGACTTTGTTTTATACTATGTAGTGATTCTTTATAATAATTACTTATATCGCACAGTGGTAGTGACCAAAACTGTGAGACTTGACCGAAAAAAATGCCACACTTTCACAGAATATCGACGTCAAGTAGTAGCTCAAGCTAAAGCATTTCGCATGCTGGTGGAGAGAATTGGAACCCTATCTGCTTACAAATACCTACGTACATACAAAGTAAATAAATTATCTATACCAGAATTAAAAAAAAATTAAACCAAGCTTATTTGTGGATTATAATATACCTATAGGTATGTAAGTAATAGTACAAATTATCCAATTATTGTAAGTACTTGTAAAGATTACGTATAACAATAAGAAATAACGAAACAAGAAACTCTACTTAATAACATCCAAGATAATATTTAATTAGGATAAGTGACTTAGAAAATTAAAGTCAATGTACCGAAAATGTGTGCTAAACATCGCCCTAATTTAGGAAGACCTAACGGGAAAATCTTTTACTGTTTTCTCTCGTCATTTCCGTTTGTGTGAGTACACAACTATATTTTAGTTACTTTACTTAATTTAAACGTAGTTTCGGTCTGCGCTGGTAAAAAGAAACTGATGATATTGGTGTGAGGAAGAATAGTATTCATCACCATTCTTAACAAGTATTAGGTAGCCTACCTATGCTATGCACTTTTTAAGTCAGTCAATTTTTGTATGTTTTATTGACACTTTCAAACTCCAAAATTGCTGGACCAATTTAGATACAATTTAGTCCAAATAATATACTTTTAAACCATAATTACTAGGTACTGGGACGGAATTTATGCGGGAAAATGTAATATTCCAAATTAAATAAAAGAGAAATAAGTATTTATTTTTCAGTTTAATGTCTTATGTTTACTAGTTTTAAATAAAATTTTAAATTAAGAAAACTAAACCCAAATAAAAATGCAGAATTCACGCTAGAGCCTCTTAGGAGCCAGCGCACTACAGATAAATACTGATAATATATAACTGTTTTTAATTAACAAAAGCGTAACAATGAAAAGAAATAAGTTCCATTGCGTTACGCTTCGGTACATTTAAATGTAAAGTCTTCTGGACTAGACAGCACTCCCATTTTAATTAAAATCTCTTTGTTTACAGGCTATCTTTGTATCTGGTGGTTGCCGTAGTACCACCTCAACTTATAGAGAAAAATAAATCAGGTTTACAGGATGGTATTGGCGGGTCTATGTTAATATAATGCGGGTTTTGTTTGTGTCTTATAGGGATAGAAATGGTATGGGTTTTACATATCACTAGCTTTTGCCCGCGACTTCGTCTGCGGTATAATTACTTCCGGCAGAATTTGGGCTTTTCTGCCTTTTATCCCCTTGGGGGTAGAATTAATCAAAATTCTTTCTTAGCGGATGCCTACGTTATATAATATTTACCTGCATGCCAAATTTCAGCCCGATCCGTCCAGTGGTTTGGGCTGTGCGTTATAGATCACAATGTCAGTCAGTCAGTCAGTCAACTTGAGTTAAATATATTTAGATTATTTAAGTATATAGGTAATGTCATGCTAGTTTTTAACTTGTTATTGCCACAAGAAAACATCACATACGTCCTAAAAGAATTATTTACGAAAATTACTTTTAACAGTCAATAAAAAGTCACTCCCCATGAAAAAGTAAACAAAAACAATTGCGTATCCTAACCTAACCTTGACCTTTGTCAATTACCCTGTTTTCGCAATCAATCTGAGACATTCCATTCGTAAACATACCGTAACCACAGAGAATATCTGCTAGTGAACGTGTTACGCAGTCTGTGGCAGAACGTGACGTGACAAGTAGCATTCTGACATGAGTGACACGTCATATAGGACCACAGATAATATAGGACTCAGACGCGCACTGAATAAATTACTAGATTGATTCCGAATATTAGTGGTTGCTTCTTGGAATATTGGATCGGATACTGTTTTGATGTCCTGTTATTGATGTAATTAATGTAAAAGTTTGTGAGAAAAATGAATGGTTGATACTTCTTTATACTATACTAGCAGCGCCCCGCGGTTTCACACGCGTAGTTCCCGTTCCCGTGGGAATTTCGGGATGAAAAATAGATGTTGGCCGATTCTTAGACCTACTGAATATGCTCACAAAATTTCATGAAAATCGGTCAAGCCGTTTCGGAGGAGTATGGCAACGAAAACTGTGACACGAGAATTTTATATATTAGAAATTGATTTAAGCGAACACTACACTACACTACGAACTATACAAAGATTTATAATACTAACCAATATTTTCAACAACCTTTAGATTAGGCTTCAAGACTGTATTATTATGTAGAAGTATAGGGTCCTGTGGGAAATTATTATTGTATAAGCTGTGTCCCTGGATAGTACACAACTTCTCCGGCCTTCAAAACGGGTATACCTGTACCAAATTTCATTAAAATCGATCTGAACGGCCCTGAAATCGAAGTAACAGTCACTTTTGTTGAGATTAAATTGTATTAGTGTTTCGTAAACAAGTGCTGAATTTAGCGCAAAAAGTCTTGCTTTCATTCAAATGGAACGCAATTAAGTGTCTCAAAAACTGAAATAAATAGATAGACACACTTTATCGGTGACACACACAAGGATTATAAAAAATCTAAGTAGTTCAACACAAACAATTGTTACGAGTACATGGGCCCTACATGGGCAATGGTAGTCATAACGCAGGAAGCGATCTCTTGAGACAACCTTTGTCAATGGGCATAAACAGAACAATAACGGAAGGGTGCAGACAGAGACCAGAGAGAATATGGTGTCGTGATCCTGATTTTTTTGTGTGTACAGCTCGTGATACTAAAATAATAAACCAAATATTCTCAAAATTTAATGACTTTAATACACCCGAGAAACATTAAATACATCACAAATCGCGGCATATATTCAGTAGCACGCCAACAACGAGGACTTTCCAACTAAAACACAAAAGTTTGCACCAATTTCAACTTTACGCGGTGGTGTTAAGGAGTTTTTGATGGATAGTGTATGGTGAGTGTGTCGGGGTCGCAGGGTAGTCCGCGCTCCAAATTAACCAATATTGACGACGCAGACTGTGCTCAGAAACTAAACGTGCCTTCTGATACGACAAGGAGTTAGGAAACTGATTGATAACCATTTACGTTTTATTTCTATATTATTTAAAATTATTTCTAACCATCTCCATCATCCTAATTCAGGCTACGCTCTGTCCACTCGGTGGGGACATTATATGAGCTGATGGTGATGAACTCTGACATTTATTTTACTCTTCCGTCTAAGATCTTATCACTTTTGTAAGGCAGGCAACGCACTTGATACTTCTGAGTTACAGGCAAGTTGCATGTGGCCAATGGCGACAGTAGTTACTTACCAGGTGACACGTCTGCTCATTGCCCGCTATGTCATTGAAAAATACCAAAAAAACTTATTGAAAAGTCAATTTCTCCCAATGCAGTACCTCCACTTATCTTAGTACTGAAGGTTATTGCCAAACCCAGCGAGCTAGACCTTCCCAAACTTTAGTGCAAGCATACCTAAAACTTATACCGGGAGATGCATATCTCTTCATTAAATTGACGACAAAATGACACTTGCTTTATTAATTATTATCTTGTTTTAAGATAAATGTTTTATATCGAAAAGTTTTGTGTTGAGTGAAATATATTTGCATTTATCTGTGATGCTTCATTTTGTTGAGAATCGAATCTTGTAAGTATGCTTCTTAGTCATGGCGGTTCTCGAATCAATAGACTATTTGTTTCATTGTCTTGATTAAACGGGTATCTAGGTACATAAGTACTTAGTTTTTTTTATAGCATTGAATTAACATTTAGGTACTTACTCCGAAAATTAATTATTTACAAACCCATTATATTGAGTGGTCCACTTGACTTCTATTTTTAGCCCAGGTATAACAGTTTGTTGCGGCCAAATAATTTTAATACAATTCGCTCACTGGCGTTTTTGAGAGGACGAGATTTCTCTGCAGAAATAGACTAATTACAAGAAAACGCGGAAATATCCGCAGGGCACATCTAGCTGTTATTTCCTACATTACATACCAAAGTAAGTATAAATATCGTTAACAGTCGTAGAGTTTTGCAAAGGCTAGAAGTTGGTAAGACACCAAAAGGTTGATATAGAGAGAGAACGCAAATTAGTTCCCCGCAGACGGAAACTGCAAGACATATATTCATAACTTTAATATTAGCAAAATGTGTACACAGAGTTATAATGTTTTTTACAAATAGATACGCCACAATCATTGTTTTTGACAAAAAACAAATTATGGACTTTGATATTTACTTCTGAAAAAAGAAAATATACATCTCAATGAAAAAAAAACAAATAGTTTTACCAATGATGATTTGCCGAGGAAGAAAGATACTTAACATTTTTACCTTTAAAAGTCTATAAGTACCTATTGTATAATATGTTACAGGGTGTTGTCTGTTCAAAAATACTAAAGCATTTATTTATTAGATTTCATTAATTGGTCTTTTTTATTTTTTACTGTCTGTATGTAGCTAACACCATACAAGAACAATTCAAATAAAATATAGGTACCTACCAGATATACCGTGAAACAGAAAATGCTTTTTCTTTTAAAAAACGCGGCAATTATATGACAGCTGTCAACTGTCAGTAAAATCAAAAAGACCGTGGATTTACAAAAATAACGGAATATTAATTATATTCAGGGTTCAAGTACTAAAATATTTAATTTTATTTATTAATCTGAGGTTTAAACTAATTTTCTTAAATGTTATAATAAACAATTATAGTTTTTTTTAACTTATATATTAAAATCAAATAGGTACCAAATCTGATAGAACCGTTGATCGCCGAATAATTAAGTAATAATTGAGCCCGCCTTTGAACAGGCTGTTGTACATAATTAAATAACTTATAACATTAAATTAAATTTTTTAAAAACCCCCAACATAATTACTTTCAAACCCCCATAACTTTTAAAATAGTCACCGATTTTCATCAAACATGTCTAAGAAGACTCGCACGTAAGTCCCCTTTAATACAAAAAAAACTAATTTGAAATCGGTTCATCCGTTCGGGAGCTATGATGCCACAGACAGACAGATACACACACACACACAGACACGTCAAACTTATAACACCCCTCTTTTTGCGTCGGGGGTTAATAAATAAATAATAGTACATAATATATTCGACGCATATGTAACCAAACAATAACTCAAAAACAAAAATCCTCAAAAAATGAAAATCCAAAAGTCCCACATGGCATTAAAACAAATATGTAGAACCATTCCAACTTTGTCTATTCAACTTTATTCAGTGAAGAAACGGAGCATGAAGCAATGTACTTTAATACCCGGAAACTTTTGACTCATTACTGTGAGACAATGAGCAACGAGAATACCTTAGCAAAGTGGGGGGAAGTTGGTACCAGTCACAGTGCACAATGTATGACGGCATAGTGTTGTTTTACAATTAAAATTTTGCGTTAGCTACGCAAATTTGACCGTAATTTGTGATGGGTTCAAGCTTAGTTGAGCACGCGATTCGTTTTCAACTAGAGATAATAGCAACTTTAAAATATCGTTACAAAATTAACGCATTATTATTAAGTAAAATTTCGGATTCTAAATAGATTTTCAAATGTACCTTTTATGAGACAGGTTTGCTAGAATTTTGAACTAGGTAGTTTCATATGGTTTTATATGCGATAAAATATCTCGGAAACAATCTACTTTCGAGTGTGATATTCTATTGTTTGTCTTGACCACTAACTGCTCTCAACGGATGTAAGTCAGTCAGTCAGTTATACCAGTAACCATGTAGTAATATCAAGATAATATTCAGTCTATCTCATTTCCCCTGATTCGAGGAATATACGAAATAACGTCAAAATCTATTGTTCTACCGCGTAAAGATAGCAGACAGACTGACTTTTGCATTGTAGAGATCTTTAATACATAAGCGCACGATTTCGCTTACTAGAATTCATTTACAAGTCGCTCCATTAAGATTTAACTTACATACAGTTGTATTTATGTTATGCAATTTATCTTCGAATTAAATTAAGTACTTTAAGGAAGACCCTTTAAAAAGTTCCCCCAAGACCCAGGTAAGTGTAACCTAATTGAAACGTTAAGGTAATAACTTCAAATGTTTTACACTTGATAAGGACCTGCGTTTAAACGAGCTGTATAAAAATATGCTGCTAAAACCTATTTTTAAAAATCCCTATTCCACGAAGCAACAGGAACACAGGAGCAGACTGATACTAAAGAAACGTGTGGGGCACGCAAATGCAACGCAATCAAGGTAATGTTGCCAGGTGGGCCGCAACATTCGCCCGCGAATTTATAACATGGCAACACTGACAAGCTGATTTATTCGGAGAGCGTTTCCAATTGTGAAATATTCTGAAACACGCTTGGTAATGCCCGTGGTCGGATACTTTTCACGTTTTATTGGTTCTGCGTGAAATATTTTATGCTGTTTGTTTTGTTTGAATATGTTTCAGGTGTTCATAGTTAGCGGTTATGTTTGATAGCTCCGTGTAACGTTACTGGTTTTATTGTTTCTTTAAATTTTGAAATTGGAACGGATATTCGAACCGCGAAAGAACATTCATCTGTTTGTGCGATGTGGAACTGTAATCTTTTATTTGAATTTCGAACAATCTCTAGCGTGAGGAAATGTTATGATATGAAGTAAGTTATTGATGTAACTTAAATTGCGGTTTAAAAAGAGAACAGTTTGATTTTTAAATAATCCTTCATTTTTTAATTTAAACATTATTAATTGGGATATACTAGTACGAGTATAACTCACTAAAACCGCCTACAAAGCGCAGATTTAAAACAAAACTGAACTCTTCATTTAGGAATTATAATATATAAAATGACCAATTTATAACTGACGTTCACAAAATTCCCTTGTAGTGAATGTCATTAATTAAATGACGACATTAAAGTTTTTGACAACGAAATGGATCGGTATCTAAATCTGTAGGTATAGACAAAATCGAATAAGCATTATGAATGACGACTTTAGTATTATCTACTAACTTCGAAAGTGCTTAAAAGTTAGTGAAAGGGATCTTATAACTTTAAATTGTATTCTTCTTGATTAAAATACTGTTACTTTTGTAATGATTTTTGTTAAGTTTTTATTTATAATACAATTATTTATGATTGTGTTGATATTTGTCTAACGATTTTTGTTAAAAGTTTATATTTTATGATTCTGTAATAATTTCTGTTGAAAGTTGTTATTTTGAACAATGTATGATTAAAAACTTATATCTATTCGAGCAACATAATTATAATAATTTACACTAAAATCTTAAATATAAGTAGATATAAATTGTTATTTAATTTGTAAGAATTATTAAGATAAATTAAGTTATACAAGTCGATCTATTTACTCCAAGAAGTGTGTCGTTTGACTGTCATTTAAAAATAACGTACCGGTAGATGTCTCTGGAGTCGTTTTTGCAACGTTTGATTTAACGGCTCAGATTAAAACACAGGCAGATCGAAAGGTGACTTCAAACGACAAACATCTTGAGTGCATCCATTTTAATCATTGTAATTATTATATTTATTTAAGAAATAAGTGTGACTATTGTTATAACGCGAATAAAGTCGTATAATATATACTGGAAGTGTTGTTTTCTTAATATCTCAGAAGTGGGATAAGGCTCACAAAAAGGTATGTACAAGTGTTTTATTGAAAGTTATATTTCAATGCATGAAATTTTATTGAAATAATTCGTAGTTATTTGCTATTTCTTTTGCTATCTGTGCCTGGAAAGTTAAAAATCCTTTAGTATTGCTGACGACCACGTGGCATAATTGGTAGTAACCCTGCTATGCCATGGTTACGGGTTCGATTCCCGCAGCAGTTGTGAACAGTATGAATATATCTGTATGACTTGGTCTGGGTGCTTTTTAAGTATGCAATTACAAAGAAAAAGGGCATTTTAAATTTAATTAGATTATCGTATTATCAGTGTATACCAAGCCAAGTGAGCTATGCCCAGATTCTTTAGCATATACATGTATGTGTACTTACTAAACCAAGTGTGTTTAGTATTGATGTGTACTTACTAAACCAAGTGTGTTTGGTAATGATGTGTACTTACTAAACCAAGTGTGTTTGGTAATGATGTGTACTTACTAAACCAAGTGTGTTTGGTAATGATGTGTACTTACTAAACCAAGTGTGTTTAGTATTGATGTGTACTTACTAAACCAAGTGTGTTTGGTAATGATGTGTACTTACTAAACCAAGTGTGTTTGGTAATGATGTGTACTTACTAAACCAAGTGTGTTTGGTAATGATGTGTACTTACTAAACCAAGTGTGTTTAGTATTGATGTGTACTTACTAAACCAAGTGTGTTTGGTAATGATGTGTACTTACTAAACCAAGTGTGTTTAGTATTGATGTGTACTTACTAAACCAAGTGTGTTTAGTATTGATGTGTGCTACTGCACCAAGTGCCCAACCAAGTGTTGTTGGGTTAAAGGATTAGAAGTAATGTGACTCACTCGATTGGTGTGACCTTATGTCACTTTCTGATTATCTTTTTTTTTTTATTTATTTAAATGATTCTGACAAATAAAGTACAAGTAACAATGTACTTTGAACTACTGAATTTAAATATATTATGTCAAGCACATTGAATATATAGGATTTTGTAGATCAAAGCAGTGATTTTAATGAATGTATTTTATTTTCGGTTGAGACCATGGATCACGATGGTGCAATGACGCCTGAAGAAGAGCCTCCTGCCTTCGACGCTGGAAATAGGAGACGCAAACGGTCTTCGGCTTCTAAGACTTCAAATCGAACTAAACAAGCAAAGAAACGATCAAGGAAGAAACGTAAGCGATCTTCAAGCTCGTCTTCTAGCACGAGTGTAACAGAGTCGCCAACACGAAATAGACGTCGAGGATCGAGAAGCTGGTCTACTAAAGAGGTACTGGAATTGTTTAATTCTCTCCAAGAACCAAAAAACAAGACTCATAACCTCAATAATAATCATTTTAACAATGTCATACCCGAGTTTGACCCGTCTAGTAAGACACAGAGTATAGATAGCTGGGTTAGAAAAGTAAATGAGTGTGCTCAAATTTACGAGTGGGACGAGAAGCAAACCATACATTTTGCTCTACAAAAACTATCTGGTTTAGCAAAGAGATGGTTTGAAGCACTTCCTAGTGTAGTGTTTAATTGGGCAGAGTGGCAAATAAAGCTAAAAAGAGCATTTCCAAACGAGCAAAATTATGGTCGGCTTCTAGAAGAAATGTTAGGTCGGACAACTCGAAGTAATGAGAATTTACGCGAGTATTTTTATGAAAAATTATCGTTACTTAATAGATGTGAAATAGGAGGTAAAAAGGCAGTAGATTGTATAATTCATGGCATCCTCGATAAATCTGTTAGAAATAGTGCTCAAGCATTAACATGTGATGAACCAGAAGATCTTTTGAATTTTTTGAGCTCGCAACGTCTCAACGTTGAAAATTTGCAATTAAGTAGAAGACGTAATGACTTACCTGTACAGAGCCGTCCAAATAGTTTAACATCAACCTCGAATGATAGTTCGATTACGTGTTTCAATTGTCGCTCTAGAGGACACCCTTACTATAAATGTCCTAAACCTCTTGTAAAATGTCAAAAATGCCAAAGAGTAGGGCACAATAGCGACAACTGTAAATTGGAACCTATCGTTTTACGAAATGATGCAAAGCCTTTAGACAACCAAGAACGTAAGACTCTAACCATATCGACCTCGAGTAATTGTAGTAATAAATTTTATAAATATGTTGAAATAAACAATTCAAAATTTACAGCATTTATTGATTTTGGTAGTGAATGTAGTCTAATTCGTGAGTCCGAAGCTCGAAAACTTTGCTTGACAAAACATTTCACTGAGCTGCCAATAATTAAGGGTTTTGGCAACTCCGTAGTATACCCACTTTATAAAAGCATTGTTAATATAAAACTAGATGAAATTGAAGCTAATGTTGAAGTACTTATAGTTAATGATGAGTTTATGCAATCGTCCGTGCTGATAGGTCAGAATGTTACTGAGTTGCCTTATGTGTCTGTTTTTAAGAATAATAATCAGTTGACGTTCTACCAAAGTGCTTCAGGGGAACGTCAACTTTGTTGTTTTAGGCTGAAAACTACAAATAATGATGAAATACCAATATCAGGTTCGATTGAAGTTTCTACATCAGATCCTAATTTTACTGGTGATATTTATGTTGAAGGGTATAGCAATAATAAACCAAGAATGGAGTATTATTTGCATCAAGGGGTCTATCATGCTAGCAATGGCAAATGTTCATTAATTTTAACCAATTTATCAGATATAACTTTAAAATTATCAAAAGAAAACTCAATCGCTAGAGCTACCCCTCTAGTTGAAAGGCAGGTTTTGTACGCTAATAAGATTACCAAAGACAATTTAGCCTTAGAACCTTTACATATACATGACATAAAGGTTGGACAGGAAATAGATCAAGAAACGCTTAATAGGTTACATAGGCTTTTGCTTAACTACCGTGACTGCTTTGCATTTAATTTAAGCGAATTAGGTTGCACAAGCTCAATAGAAATGAAGATAGATTTATTAGACGACAGACCAGTTATATATAGACCATACCGTTTATCTCACTCCGAAAGAGGACAAGTACGAGAGGTAATAGGAGATCTGTTAGCAAATGATATTATACAGGAATCCAATTCCAATTACGCAAGTCCTATCTTATTGGTTAGAAAGAAAACGGGTGAGCAGCGCTTATGTGTGGATTATAGGGCCCTTAATAATAAGACCAGGAAAGACTGTTTCCCCTTACCATTGATTGAAGACCAAATTAGTAATCTTAGCGGTCATAAATTTTTTACCTCATTAGACTTAGCTTCTGGCTACTATCAAGTACCTATGGCGAAGGAAAGTCGTCCACTAACAGCATTTGTGACACCTGATGGGCATTATGAGTTTAAAAGAATGCCTTTTGGATTAGCCAACGCCCCGGCTGTGTTTCAAAGAATTATAAACAGTATGCTTGGTTCAAAACGTCATGAGTCTGCTTTAGCCTATTTGGATGACATTTTAGTGCCATCAGAAACCCTTGAAGAGGGGTTTAATCGTCTTAAAGACATACTAAAATTATTGCGTGAATATGGTCTCACACTTAAACTTTCTAAATGCCGTTTCTTTGATAACTCTCTTAACTATCTTGGCTATGAGATTTCTGCTGAGGGTATACGTCCAAATGAAAGTAAGATAATAGCCGTAAAAGAATTTCCTACCCCTACGAATATACACGAGATACGTCAATTTCTTGGGCTAGCTGGGTATTTTAGAAAGTTTATAAAAAACTTCGGTGAAATTGCAAGACCATTAACTAATTTGTTGAAAAAGGGAAACTCTTTTAAATGGTTGGAAGATGAGTCTCATGCATTCACACTATTAAAAGAAAAACTTATAGATAGACCCATACTAGCTCTATATAATCCCAAATTAGACACAGAGTTACATACAGACGCGAGTTCCTTGGGCGTGGGTGGGATTTTAATGCAGTGGCAAACTGAACCGCGGGTGATAAAACCGGTAGCATATTTCAGCAGACAAACAACACCCGAAGAACGCCATCTACATTCTTATGAGCTAGAGACGTTAGCCATTGTATGCTCACTAAAGAAATTTAGAGTATATTTATTAGGACTAAAATTTAAGCTGGTGACTGACTGTAATGCGCTCCGAACCACACTCACAAAACGTGATTTAGTGCCGCGTATAGCTAGATGGTGGCTCCAAATTAGTGAATTTACTTTCGATATAGAATATCGCCCAGGGCTCCGCATGGCTCACGTTGACGCATTAAGTCGTAACACAAAACAACCCGCTGAAACCAACGATGACTCTACTGTCACAGTTTATAGCATAGAGACCAATAATTGGCTTTTGACTTTACAAATGGCAGACCCAGATATATCACGAATATTTAAAATTTTAAAACCCGACACTGACGAGGAAGCTAAAAATATAAGGAAAAATTATACTGTTAAAGACAATAAGGTGTATAGGAAGGTTGATGATAAACTTTGTCTGGTCATTCCTCGAAGCGCTCGTTGGAAAATTTGCCAATCCAATCACGATGACGTAGGACATTTAGGTATTAGCAAAACTACTGAACGGATTCAATCCATGTTCTGGTTTCCGAAACTAAGCAAATTTGTTAAAAAGTATGTAAAATCATGTATACAATGTGCATATAATAAGGATAATACCTCTAGAAACAAGAGTGGCCAATTATATCCCATAGAAAAGATAAGTATTCCATTTCATACTATCCACATTGATCATCTTGGTCCTTTTGTAAGGAGCAGAAACGGGAATGCTTATATTTTAACTATAGTAGACGGATTCACAAAATATTTATTTGTTAGGGCAGTGAAAGATACAAAAACTAAGACGACAATTAAGGTACTTTCCAATATTTTTTACGACTTTGGTTTACCATCGCGTATAGTATCAGATCGGGGTACATCATTCACTTCCACAGCTTTCAAAAGTTTTTGTGAGACTCATGGGGTTAAACACATTTTAAATGCCGTAGCTTGTCCCAGATCCAACGGTCAAGCCGAAAGGTATAATCAAACTATTTTATGTGCACTTGCTAAATATAATGATGGTAGTGACGAGCGTAACTGGGACATGAATATAGGCAAAATTCAGTGGGGAATCAATAACGCTACAAATTCTACTACTAAGAAAACGGCCACGGAAGCTTTATTTGGTGTTAGATTGAGAGATAGTCTTACTAATAAATTGGGTATTGACACTGACAATGCTCCAAAAGCAATAGAAGATGTAAGAAATGAAATTGCAACTAATATTGTATCTAATCAGATCAAACAGAAAGAAAATTACGATAAGGGTAGAGTTACTGCCCCTATTTACAAAGTAGGTGATCTTATCAAAATTACTAGAACCAATTTTTACAATCAAGGCAATAGTACTAAACTTTTATCAAAATTCATAGGACCGTACAAAATAGCTGAAGTGCTAGGCAATGATAGATATAAAATTGTTGAGATCCCGGGATTTAGTAACCGTAAAACAAAATTCGAAAGTGTAGTCGCTGTTGATCGAATACGCCCATGGATTAATGTCTGTGTTAAAGATCCAAACGATCCGAACCAAAGTTCTTCTTCAGATTCAGATGATGAAAGTGATGATCACACATCTCTCAATCATCCTGAGACGAATGAATGAATATTAACCGAATGTAATGATTGAGGATGTTGTCTTTATTTTACACATAAAAATTATTATAAGTCCTTTTTGTAATAAACGTGCGTCAGGAGATCGCACGTTGTCGGATGGCCGAATGTAATGATTTTTGTTAAGTTTTTATTTATAATACAATTATTTATGATTGTGTTGATATTTGTCTAACGATTTTTGTTAAAAGTTTATATTTTATGATTCTGTAATAATTTCTGTTGAAAGTTGTTATTTTGAACAATGTATGATTAAAAACTTATATCTATTCGAGCAACATAATTATAATAATTTACACTAAAATCTTAAATATAAGTAGATATAAATTGTTATTTAATTTGTAAGAATTATTAAGATAAATTAAGTTATACAAGTCGATCTATTTACTCCAAGAAGTGTGTCGTTTGACTGTCATTTAAAAATAACGTACCGGTAGATGTCTCTGGAGTCGTTTTTGCAACGTTTGATTTAACGGCTCAGATTAAAACACAGGCAGATCGAAAGGTGACTTCAAACGACAAACATCTTGAGTGCATCCATTTTAATCATTGTAATTATTATATTTATTTAAGAAATAAGTGTGACTATTGTTATAACGCGAATAAAGTCGTATAATATATACTGGAAGTGTTGTTTTCTTAATACTTTGTAATAACTTTGTTATCTTGTATAAGTTTTGCCAATTAAGCTGAGAAAACTATGTCCTAGCTTCTGACTTAAAAAAACTAGCAGTTATTGTCCACGTTTAGTTATATAAAACACCTAGATCAAGAGAATTAAACATGACCTTGTACGGAAATGTTTATCATGACGGGGAAACGAACCTTTGACATGACAAGTAGAGAGAAAACTACCAACTACCTACACCACTTTGTTGTCACTACTAGAACTAACGGTAGCCATCTATAAAAAAGTGCACTCATCACAAGAATATTCTCAGAAAATAATAAGAAACCCGGTGCACCTAAGCCCTCGATAAAATCTAGGTAAGTATTAAAGATGCACCCATTTCACTTCAATTACCATTTTCAATATAATAATCAGAAAACCGCCATGTTGGCACGTTACTTTCCCGCCAATTTGGTTTCAGATGCATCCATTAATATTTTCGAGCATCACGATAAAAATAGTCGTAAAAAAATATCGTGTGGCAACACAGTCAATTTTATAATAAACCTTATTGGAGAAAATTCAGCCGTAGGGCAACACCGAATGTTTTGAAAATGGAACATGAGCCAAAGGCCAAAATAAATGATAATTGTTTTGTTTTTGTTTTTAAAAATAATTCAATCCTTTTTATTTTTAAAAATGCTTGGTTTTATCGTTGACTACGGAATTTCGATTTTACTGGAGAGAGACTTACTGTAATCTGTATGAGCTTGATGACATAGTGTTAAATATGTATAAGTACATTTAATTTTAGCACACTTCCTTTAATATTTAAAGCTTTTTCATACATACACAAATAACTGAAATAAATCAGTAACAATACATTACCCGTCTAAATCCAGTCCAACCACGTTTAACAATACTAAGACTCACACACTACAATAACCAACTAACGACTATAAACAATAAAACGCAGGCTAAAACGCGATGTAAACAATTAATCACATGACCTCGTAAACAATAAACAGCAGTATGCGTCTATAAAAACAATTTAAACCACTGGCTAACAGTTGGATAAGTTTTGTTTACCAGTGTGTTGCGGACTTAATCTGGTGGAAGATTGTGCTTCGCAGTTTGTGGCCAAACTTTCCGATAGTGTGCACTTAACTTTACAATAATGTTGGTTTTATTTTGCATATAACGGATACAAAATGTTTAAAATACGCCGCGTTTGGGATGCATCTAAGTTTATGTTTTGTTCGAGCATGTGGTTTTTATTGAATGAAAGAGAGGAATTATTAATTACATATTTTAGTTGTAATCGTGCGTATCCGTAAAATATTGTATTTCACAAGTTCGCAAATGTAACCGCTTTTATGTACACATGTCTTCGAGCGCTATAATGTAAATATCTACTTATATGTAACTCTTCTGTTGATTGAATTCTGTTTTCATGAATAATATACTTAATATAAATAAATAAATAAGCAGAACAAAAACCTCTTTTGACTTAAAATATTAAAACAATAAACATACGCCAAAATCTTCTCACTGTACCGAAAAATAAATCAAATTAAAATGTTTCCTCACCAACGTTTGATGTCAAACAACTTTTCATATAAACTTCATTGAATGGACTTGCCTAATTGAAATTCTACGAAACCTACTCGTAGTCCCTAAGAAAACTGGTAAAAAGGGAATGAAATGGTGCTGTCGTAATACTACGGGCACTCTTTAGGGTTTTTAATTAAAGACGTCGCAGTTAATCCACTGTTTCCCGCAGAAATTAAAGGAGTCTTTATGTAGACCTCCAAATTAAATAGATAGGACAAACAAAATAAAACATCTTTTGACAGGATACTTTTAAAACGTTACAGCTCGCCGGGATTTGAGGGTTGAAGAAAAGACTTTGGAAAACGCTGTTTTAATTCCTGTGAAAAGGTTAGGTTTTACTACGAGTATTATTTTTAGTTGCAGTAAGATAGGAACTTTTAAACTACTTCGAAGATTAAGTAGAGAAATATCTTTTAATTAAAAAGCGTAGCATAACGTATCTATCATTCTATCGTATTATTATCATTTGAGTGTATGTGTGGCATGGCAACTATGCCACTCTATGCGTCTCAAACTATGCGTCTCTTGACAGTAAACCTAATTAGGGGTCACTGGTTATAAGGTTATGATAGAGTAATCGATGGAATGAATGATTTTAAGATTAAGTTATGTATTTAACTATAGCTTATTATATAATTTCTGGTAGTAAAGTAACGTTAAGTTTGTCTGTACGACCCCACTGCAGGACAAAGGCTTCTTTCTCACTGATGATATTAGGAAGGTAAAGAGGGATAGGGAAAAACACTAAGCTAGTGGCATGTTGGTTATCTCAAACCCTACTTAATTATAAAAGAAGAAAAAAAAGAAATTCTTAAGTAGTAACATTTTAGTTTAAAGTAAAAATAACTTTCTAACATAAAACTAAAAGTTGACAAAAGATGAAAGACAAATGAGATTTTTAACCCTTCAAACATCGAACAACTAGAAATATTGCCATAACTAAAGCTGCATTTAATAGAATAAGAAAAAAGGTTCTCAAACAAAAATATGCCATAAAAAGGTTTAAAAGAGTGTGAAAACATAAATTTCAAATTACTGTAACGTGGCATATTCCGACCCCTATTTTTGAGTCAGTCTGTGCTCCGCAATTAGACTCGACTCGTTAACCACGAGATCAAGACCTAATGAGCCACGTATATGGTTTAGTGCACTCCCAGGATCAAAAATTATAATCTTTAAACACCAGCGTAAAGAGACCCACTGTGCGCTACCAAACTACAAACTACCTAGCTCAACTTACACTAGCCTGCCACCTCGATGACAGTTGGTTGACAGTTGACACGTTTTGAATGACACGATAAATTTGATGATAGGTTAAGCGAATTTATGAGTTATCATGTTTGATATAGAGTATAGATTTGAGTGTTTATGCACCAATTGATTTGTAGTACGGTAATAATGGAGGCGGAAATGGTTGTATTTTATAGTTTTGAAGCATCACAAATTCGTTTATTAACCATTGAGTAGTTTGCGTAATAGTTATTATGAATATAAAATAGTTATATGCAAAAATGGTTCAGCAAAAGTTGGAAATGGCTGGACTTCAAATAAAAATCATAGTGTGTTTAAAATATTATCTTTATTGCATTAAATGGTAGGTATAGGTATATGTTTGTTTATTGTTATAGGTTATGTTTTGTAGATAGCCCAGAGGTAGCTTACAATTTGGAGTAATAAAGGCGACCTTTAATTCTATATCCCTAATCAAAATTAAGCTACAACTCATTTAAGTAACCCTGAACATACATTTATGGATATGAGTGTGTCTATGGTACAATAAAAAAGGTCCTCCATATCTAGTAGACGTCAAACACATTCGACATTCAAAATTTAAATAAGTTTCGTGTGTTATTAAAAGGGAGCGTTCATTTTTTTTTCGACGTGATATTTTTATGGCAGCCATATTAAATTCGTAGATTACAAAGAATAAAAAGGAAATAAACGTCAAGTGCGAGCGTTTAAAAGTGTGCGCGGCGCGAAATGGGATGTTCCTGTTATGGTTTGGTCCTGTATTTAGCGCTTAGTTTGCTGTATTTCGTAGGAAAAAGTAAGTGTATCAATGATTTCCTTCATCACGAAATTATGTCGAATTTATCCCTAAGAAAATCTCAATTATTTACTCATATAATAACAACAAGGAACGTAGTTAATCTGTTTTTATTTTTTTAAAGAAAAGATTGGTTTCTTTAATAAATTGAAAATAAATAATGATTTAGGTCTAATACGATTATGAATTGCATTGTTTCTATGTATTTACCAATTTCTTACGATAATGAAATATCACTGTTTGTGGTTGCATCTATTTCATTATTTTGTACGGGTTATGCCTAGTTTCAACCACATCATGATCTCACAACATCGCGTCGTACCTATCGTCTAATAATAAAATATTTCATCTATTGCTATATTGTCGTCATCAAATACATAGATTATGTTATGACACAGTACAAAATATGCATCATGTTGAACTTTAATTTGTAATAAAATTTACATCGGGTGTCCATACCGCTGTATATTAAACCACACCCCAAACAGAGATATATCCTATGTAATGAGTTCTGTACCACTCGTCCTCAGATATAATTGACTCGATCCAGTCAACTGTATTGCGAGGATTTCATTTTTATATCCCCATTCACTGTTTATGTACGACTGATGTATTTGACATGGGATACAATCGATATTAATATGTTTTAGGTTTTAGTATTCTAGACCTTGATTATATTTGCCTTTTTAATTAAAAAAATCCTAATTCTAATCTTAATCCTAACTATGCGAACTATGTAACTCTGTCTGTCTGTTACCTTTTGTTCACGGCTAAACTACTGAACCGATTGACTTGAAATTTACTTTTTATCCCGAAATCCCCACTACGTGGGTGAAACCGCGGGGCGCTAGTGTACTTACTATAAATATACATAGTGAGGAAACCTACACACACCTGGGAAGAAATTCTAAGGTTGTGTTTGATGTCGACCAACCCGCCCTTGGCCAGCGTGGTTGACTAAGGCCTATTCACCGAAATTCAGGGTAGGCTCGAGCCCCTCGGTGGGGACATTATATGAGCTGATGATGATGATTAGAAAAATATAGATTTGGACACATCATACATCGTCGTTCAGTCTCCAACGAAGCAAAGCTTGTACGAGCCAATAACATACATACATACAATTTTTATTAATACATACATACTTTACTTACAATAGATATAAATTACTCAAATAAACTATGTATAAGATTGACATTGTTTTCAACATTTAATTTGATTCCACAAATAGAATTTCAAATTGATAGTCAAGTGTTCAAATAAGTCTATTTGTTCAATGGAATCTCCAAAATAGTACATTATTTGATCTGATCCTTTGTGACTTAATTAGTTGTATTAGAACAAGCCCAGAATAGATTGACCTTATATGAAACTAGCTGTGCCCCGCGGTTTCACCCGCGTAGTTCCCGTTCCCGTGGGAATTTCAGGATAAAAAGTATCCTATGTTCTTTCGCGGACCATAAGCTACCCCTTTACCAAATTTCAAGTCAATCGGTTCAGTAGTTTAGCCGTGAAAAGGTAACAGACAGACAGAGTTACTTTCGCATGTATAATATTAATTAATTAATATAGTTAGGATTATGAGATGTTATATTAGCCTATAGCCTTTCTCGATAAATGGGCTATCTAACTCAAAGATTTTTAATCTCGGATAAGTTATTTTTGAAATAAAGTGATAAACTAGAACTTTTCAGCTTTACAATATTATTATACTTATGGCCTATTTCACCATTTTCAAGTAACGTTCCGAGTCGCTACTCACATGTTTTGTCCATGTCACGTGATATAAAGTAAGAAAGAGAAAAAAATAACTTTACTTCGTGAGTAACGTTACTTGAAGGTTGTGAAATAGGCCCTTAGACAAAAAATCTTCTTTTAATAAAATGAAGTGATGAATGCAACAAAGGATTTAAATAACACGTAAAAAGTTATAAAATTAAAAATAGATAATTAAATAAAGTAATTATTATGAAGTTTAATTTGGAAGCAATCTGTTCGTGCGAGAGTTGAATTGCAAATTCGATGCTTGAGCCCGTTCTAATGATGCACTTTATACTATACGATATTTAATTAATGCACATATTATAAACTAAAATTATTAATACATTCTTCTTCTTGCACCTTCATGTACTAATCAGAATTTGTATTATTAAACGAAACGTACAACATGATGTTATATTATATTAATGTGACGGACCTATGTGGCTGAAACTAGTAGAGGGATTCGACTTAAATTGGTACGTACGCACAGCCTGTCACATTAATATAATATAATCATATCAAATTTCTTCTATATTTAAGTGTTATAAGTGCAATAAATTAATATTAATATTCTTTTTAGTAATTACTGTAAATAAAAATTAATAAAGCGTCAATGACGCAGCGGTTAAGGCCACTGATTTCGACGTTTGATTTTTTCTTGCCATATGCCCAGTAATAAAAAATAATAATAAATAAATGTTTATTTGATCTATAAAAAACCCAAATCGTACCTTCTAATAGTGATAAGTAATAAGTCTCTCTTACACTAAAGAAAAACATCGTGGTACACCTGGTTCTGTGTAAAACCATTCCGTGATTTTAGCTGTGTATTGATAGATTATTCAGTAACATTTTATGTATACAAAAAATCGTATTATATTACGTCCCGGAATCGTGCCGGTCAGTGTAACCAAAACCGATCAAATGCGCCAATTGGCTAATTGCCGTGCAAGCGTGACGCTTACCCGAACTCTGCCGAAAGTTTCCGACTAACTCCGAGTTCTACAACCGTCAAGAATATTAAGATTTCGTGAATACCAAACTAAATGTTGAGAAGATTTGGTATTGTGGAATTTAACCGATTAGGAAAGGTGAAACTGTATTTAATTAAATAAGGTTTGGTTAGTATCCTTATTGGGTTAGAATGTACCTTATTCTTCATTAAGTTATTGATTACCTTATTCAAAAGTGGACTCTAACTACTGACTTGAGTACGCTATAATTATTATAGTCATTTAAAACACAGGTCTCAATCTGTTGACAAAATGTTTGAAAAATATTGATAGATTTTTGTCTTATCAGTTGGTTAAACAATACATAAAGTTACGTCAAATCGGATTATACCAAAAACTCAATCCCATAATTTGCATAGGACAAAAGATGATTGAAACATAATTAACATAAAAAAAAACTATTATTACACAAGTTACATAATAAATCAACAGCAAAATTTACACTAGACTACACCTAATTGGACAGCACTAGTAGCTCGGTTACGAGTATTCTGCTGCTACGGTTTTAGCATCGTAGTTGCTACGTATCAAAAGCGTAGCTCGTTACGTTGTGTATTGTTGATTTTCATAGTTACAGGATATCTTATTATGTAAGATACTTGGTACAAAGGTTTAAGACGTGTTTATTGCTTATATATAGATTGAAATATTCTTAATTTAAAATATTCTTACAATCATATTTGTGTGAAATAAATGTTTTAGGACTAAACTATAAAACATCGTTTCTTGAATCTTAGAGTAAATAAACATCTTAACAGTAGGTTGTTACATTGTAATTAATAATTCAATATCCACAATTTCTTACAACTGTAATTCCAATTACATATTCCACCAACAATATCTTAAAGTCAAACGGTTTGAATACAAACATACATACAATCGTACGTAACACAACACAGAGAGTGTCAAATAATTGATTAGCCATTTGTGATGTGATCGATGCGGCGTCAAGGGTCGCTGCCCGTGGACTGTTTGCAATAGTTTGCATATTCTAAACAGATGGAGCTTCAAGGAAACGTAAGATCTGCAGCTTGTGATGCGATTAACAACGTTATTTGAATGTAAATAAGGGTGATAGTTGCATATCTTTTTTAACAAATTATTAACTTATTTTTTCTCAAGGAGTATGTTTGCAATAGTTTGCATATTCTAAACAGATAGAGCTTCAAAAAATGTAAGATCTGTAGCTTGTGATGCGATTAACAACGCTATTGCAATGTAAATAAGGGTGATATTAGTATTGGAATGGTTTTGGTAAGTTTTAATATAAGTACGCTAGTACTCATTATTGTACTGTGATATAAGATAGGAAAATTTACAGTTCGCATCTAAAATATTATGAATGCTAATTTCTTAACCAAAAGAGCGATCTAATGCAAATATCTATATTAACATAACATAATCATTCACCACATCATCTCATTATATCAACTGACCCCTAACTAAGTTCGAAACTTGTATCTAGGTTATCAGAAACTACGCACACACTCATTCACACACACACCCAGACCGAGACAAACATTTGTAGTTCACACAAATATTCACCCAGCACGGGAATCGAACCCGCAACCTTACGGATCGCAGTCCGCTATGGTGAACACTCTGCCATCGAGGTCGTCAAGTTAAGTTAACAAGCTTACAATCAAACCACTTAAAAAAATATAATACACTAGCTGTGCCCCGCGTTTTCACCTGCGTAGTTCCCGATCTCGTGGGAATTTTAGGGATGTTACATAGCCTATAGTCTTTCCCCGGACCATAAGCTACCCCTGTACCAAATTTTAAGTCAATCGGTTCAGTAGTTTAGCCGTGAAAAGGTAATAGACAGACAGAGTTACTTTCGCATTTATAATGTTAGTAAGGATAAGGATAGTAAGGATAAGTAAGGAGTAAGGATAAAGAAACTTTAAAAAAGAAACTCCTTAAAAAAAACAATCCAAAACACGTTCCCAAACAGTTTTTCTACTCAATACATCCAAATATGGGAGCACCTGTGTCAACGAGGTTGAACAAAGAGCGGTGACGTCACGTGACGTGTTGTAAAGTAGGAATGTGGCACAAAACGTCAAGATCCTCGTATTGACAGCGTCTGAGTGTAGGAGACATTGATGGGGAGCCGCCGTGAATACAGGAACACGAGTTTTTGTTACTGCTTGACTTTGGAAACGGACTTTTATGTTTTACTGTTTAAACATTGAAGTAAATCTATTTAAAAGGATTTTCCTGTTTTTTTTGTTCAATGTTTTATTTTTTAGGATGTAAGTAATGATTAATTTCAGCACAGCATCAGCATTGCATTGATTTTAAACAAATGATAAGTTATGGCAATCAAATCAATTACTACTGAGCCAAAATCACAGCTCAAACAAATAAACTTCGAAGAAACGTTATTTTTATTAAAACCAAGTAAAAAATAAATAAAGAACATTGTGGTCAAGACATCCTTTCACTCAATTTTCAGTCCATAATACTGAATATACAAATAAGGTTCACACACGCCCCCCACCCCCTTACTATCCCTCTGTCTGGCCCTAAACGTGACTCGAATGAAACCTCCTTCGTAACCCGACACCAATTCAACGAGAATTATGTCACCGCTAATCCAGGGATTGTAGTTTTGTCTGTAGATTATAACTTTTGTAATTTGTAACACTCAATTTTATGTTATACTAGGTTGTATAAAAATTGGTTATGAAGGTTTTACCGGCGTTGTATTTTTTGATACAATACAAGTACGTAATAACTGATTTAACAATCACATAAATGAAAAGTGGAGAGCATTTTGATTCTTTAAAACCTCATTCAGATAACAGAAAAACCATAGGGGATGGGATGTAAGAATCAAGTTAGCTAATTAGGTACATAAATAAAACAGTTGAATTATTATAAAGTTTCTAAAGAGCTAAAAGTGACAACATTAATCTAAAAGAAGCTCATCTATCTAACGAAAAACAAATCTGACATTAATAACATGCAGAACACATTAACCAACAGTTTCTTGATAAAGTTCAAATAGTAATTTGTATTCGCGTAGCGTGGAGAATCTTTTATTTTCAGAGCTCGTTTTCCACATGCTTACCTTTAAAATTAACTCAGTGAAGGAAACTTGTTCTTATCCAAACAAATTGCGTTACACCTTGCCAAGAATTAGTTACAACATGTGAACGAAAATCTATTAGGGAAAGCTGGTTATTCACGGACCAACTAACTTTCTTTCACTTTTTGGCAGGAGTATGACTTTTGAGTGAAATATGGAAAATGTAAAGTAGCTTTATTTAGTAGTGATTTTAAAGTTTATAATTAAAATGCAATAACGAATTGCAAAATTCAAATGCTCTTTAATATTCAATTCAAGGTCTCTCTTTGACTTTCAGAATTTATTTAAATGTATTTATTTAAATGTACTTACACTACTTATAAAAAACTTGACATACATAATAAAAATAATGCAGTGCACTTAACTAAATAAATGTTTTTGACTTTGAATGCAGTATAGAAATAGCTGAGCAAAAATAAGCCCTTGTTAGATTGGTAATTTAAGTAACCTTAGAACTAATTCTGTAACTTATTTTGCAATTGCACTTACGTACGCTAACTAATGTACAATTGTACAGTAATTCACATAAAATACCAAAGTCATCTCCACAAAATAATACATTTAACAGATCACCGAACAAGTCCTACCGTGCATAAGCACCTTTATTTTAAATCCCGTTCACATAAGAGCAAAGTCTAAGCATATAAGTAGAGGTAATTCAAAATCGATAACGATCGATACTAACTAGATCGAGTTGAATCGAGATCAAATACAATTCGAATAAGTATAAACAGAATTAGGTGTAAGCTGATGTGTTTCAATAAGTGTGTTGCGAGTAGTTGTGTTAGATTGTAGATAAAGTTATGTTTTGTGATACTGTGAACTCTTTATAACGTCGTTCGTTATAATGAAAACCCTCTCTTTAACATAGAAATTAGTTCAATTTGGTAGGTTTACTACAAAACCCATACATTCATTCACTCTTTATAACGCAAGGCCATTCTCTAAAACGAAGAAATATTTTCATATTTAGATATCAACAACAAGTTACAGTACACTGTATTTATGAAATCATAATTCTAAATAAATATTGAATTGGTTGTTAACTTTTACCAACTTATCATAGTAATATTAAAAATGGGAAAGTTTGTACGTATACATGTATGTATTAAGTGTAATTTAGGTGTGTTTGTCGTTACATCCAAACGGCTCAGCGGATTTAGATTAATGTACACATATTTGTATTGTAGTTCATTCATTGTTTAGATCAACACTTAGGATACTTTTTATGTCGCAGTTCAGCTAACTAGAAACTTTACATATACTTAATATTACATATATGATGCGCTGGTTGAATAAATATCAGTAAAGGAAACTTATTTTCAATATAAATTTTGTACATATTAGGTGTTGATAATGAATTTCCTATCATTAACAATTATTTTCCCAAATTGGGTATAATATGATAATTAAAATGTTATTTGGTTCAAATAAACATTCTATATTTTACGTACGTAATAGCGAATAAATAACAAATCCGACAGATTTACGACGCTTTTACCAACCAACACCAATTATGCGTGTACACGAAATTTAAGAGTTGTTCAATAAATTGAACATGTGCTAAAAACTGATTAAATAGGAAATTTAATATTAAATGCTAGCTGCTTTTAAACCGCAAAGTTTACGTTAGTGTTTACCACGGCGGGTGCAGTTATAAAAATACTATCAAAGAGTATTCTAGTAAGCATTTTTCATTAATTAGTAACTTATGAGGGAAAATTATGGCTTCCACGGTTTGGTGGTATATTAAACTGCTTGCCATGCTGGAGACATCTGATTCAGCGGAACGTGCATAAAGTATACATTTTTTCAAACTTTGCTTTTGTTTCAGATCGATGTGTGGTGATTATTTGTAATTTTAGTAGCTACTAATATCATCAGCGAAAAAGAGGCCTTTGTACTATAGGAATATCTTACAGACCAAACTTTTTTTATACTTACTTTCTACATAACTAAAAATTCAACTTTAAATTAGAAATTTAAAAAACCCCCAACACAATTACTTTCAATCCCCCATAACTTTTAAACGGGTCAACCGATTTTCATCAAACATGTTTAAGAATACTCGCACGTAAGTCCAATCGGTTCATCCGTTCGGGAGCTATGATGCCACAGACAGACACACACACACACACACATATACACACACACATACACGTCAAACTTATAACACCCCTCTTTTTGCGTCGGGGGTTAAAAATGAATATGTATCATTTTGTAACAATCCTTCTCCTTACATAAATCAATGAACTAAAACCATAACCCTCATTCTACTCAAATCGGGTAATAACCAACAATTGGTCCGATTGTATTGCCTTAGAAACTTAACTGAGATTAATTCATACTATTAATTCTGGCCGAATACTGGAAGGTTACGTAACATCGGTCGAGACGGAACTAAATCGAATTTTCTAACAAATTTCATTAACCACTCGCTCGATTTTGAAATTCGGTTATTGTCGAAATGTAACTCTTGGCTAAAAATAGAGGGAGTATTTACAAATTGATGGGAGAGTAAATGACGTCACAATAAGTGAATTTAACATCTTACCACGTACGTCAAAGTTTGTGAGATTTGATGTTACAGTTTCACACAAAAACTGGACCAATTCAGATGTTACAGTAACAGATATTCTTTATTGGCTATAAAGAATATCTGTTACTGTAACATCTGAATTGGATTAGCATGCGGATAAAACAGCAGAGCTCGGATCTTCGTCACCATAACAACCTACTACAAGAGGTTGCAGATTCGATTCCGTGCAAGGTAAACTTTTGTGTAACCCAAAGTTTTCTCTTGTTTTTATATATAAAAATTAAATAAATCACAAATGTGACCGGGTACTGTGTCTTGGTAGGCATGTGTCCTTAGTTAATCGTTTACTCGCCGCCGCCCGGCGCGGTGGGACCACTGCAATAAGCAGCTATTTTAACCCAACACAGGCCAAGTACGAGCAAAGATCTATCACTCAAAGCCATGTTAATGCAGACCCTGTCTTGTCTACATGCCTAACTGAACTTTAATAAAAGGACCCTCAATAGACCAACCTCCCATTACCATGTAATTGAAACTTAGCAAAACTTTTCTCACAGCCTAAAAACATTGTAAATTCATAGTTGCCGACAATATTTGATTACAAGCGTGGATTCTGTAGGGTTCAGTTAATGACTTGTAAATAAGGGAGGGTGCGCCCTTCATTAATAACCGGGGGGGCTGTCTTCCACAGCTCCTTCGAGCAATTACCCAGAGCCCAGTGTGAGTAAAGAAGTAGGTTAAGTGAGTAATTGCTCAGTACGCTCCGTGCGCGGTAACGATGTATGCGCCCTTTCAAACATCACGGCGGTACTTTTTGAATGTGTTTTATTACAAGGATTTATAGGTCGTGTTTATGTTGTTAATAATTTAGTACGGGACTGGTACTAATTGCTTTTTTATGAGTACTCTCTGTTTTAGGTGAGTTGGCGTTTTTTGGGTGAATTTTATTTGTCAAATGTTAAAGAGTATTATACTATCTGTATTTTAATTTTAAAGAAAGATTACCGAAGATAGATGTCTATAAAAACCTTATTACCTATATAGATTCGCGTACAAAGTTTAGAAAACTTTATTTACAAAAGTTTTGATTCGAATTGTGCAGTTTTTCGAAATTAGAACTCTCTAATTTATATTTATGCATGTTGTGTTTAAACCAACTTTTAAGCGATTATTTACGGTTGAACTAACATACTGTATTTCCCCGCACTATGTACAAGCACTTTGTTAACTTTATATGTGCGTCTTACTTATGCATATACGTGAATAATCATCACTATATAGAGTAACAAATTACACTCTCTTGTTTGTATAATTTTGAGAACAATATCGTTTATTGAAAGATAATTTATCATTATAATTAATTGGATTTTAGTGTGGCTTTTATTCACAAGCAGATTAGAGGCAAAGCTGCGGATCCAGAGTGGCAGATGATTGACGTCACCGACCACATTAGCTAAAGTGTCAACAGGTGCAACTAGCGTAAAGGTAAACGCAATCTGCATTTGGATTTATACGGATAGGTATAGAGCGACTAACCAGTTAGCATGTATAGCATATCCATTTAGCTCGCGATCTTCATTTCAAAATACCTACATTTTTGTAACATAACATAATCATTCACTACATCATCTCATTACAGTAACTGACCCCTATCTAACTTCGAAACTTGTATCTAGGGTATCAGAAACTACGCACACACTCATTCACACACACCCAGACCGAGATAGACATTTGTGGTTCACACGAATGAATCGAACCCGCAACCTTACGGATGGCAGTCCGGCATGGTGACCACCCTGTCATCTAGGTCGTCACTTAGTAATAAATACTTTGTTAAACGATGTATCAATCCATCAATTACCTTCATACGCTGTCAAATTTCACATTGATTTTGATCTCAAATCGGAATTAACTGTGAATCCTTACAACAGTAACTGTAAACAAACTATTTCTCTTTCCCATGTCGAGTTTTCCTCACTTTGTAACACAATAACGTCGACGCACAATGGCATTACCATTGCGATAAGCGGTAAAGAAGCCTCTTGTTACAGATTGTTAACAATGAACCATTTAATACGTATTCTTCATCCTATTGCGGGTTTAACTCGTGTGGAGAGAGTAAACTGACAAATTAATAGATAATAAATGTTGGTAGGAAAGTGTAAATCCTAATATTATATGAAGAGTGTATTTTTAACCCCCGACGCAAAAAGAGGGATGTCTGTATCTGTCTGTCTGTGGCATCATAGCTCCCGAACGGATGAACCGATTTTAATCTAGTTTTTTTTTGTATTAAAGGGGACTTACGTGCGAGTGTTCTTAGACATGTATGATGAAAATCGGTTGACCCGTTTAAAAGTTATGAGGGTTTGAAAGGAATTGTGTTGGGGGTTTTTAAAATTTTTAATTTTGTTAAACGCGCTAAGCTAATTTGATTTGATTTAATCTCAGGACGGATTCATCTTAAAAACTACTGATTCGGATTAAAAACGCTTCATATTGGATACCACAGATCAGGAAGTCACCTTAGGACTTCCATGTTGGATACTTTGGATAGCATATGATTATTCCATAATCAGTTTTAAGAAACAGCAAAACGTTCCTCTAGCCATGCTCTAGCCCGATAACACCGAAAACCCACTTTGTGCCTATTTCAAAATAGTTAAAATGCAATTTTTCTTTTATTGCTGAAACAGTATTTTTTAGGGAAACAGAAGATACCTTAATAGTTTTTGAAATCTTTTTGATTTCAACTATTAAGTATCACAGTTTTTCTCGTAATTTTCATTCCATGCTAAAACACAAACCTCTTTTGTTATAATCCTCTACATTTATTATTCTTCTTTCTCTCAAACTGAACTGTCAATAGAATGTCATTTCTATTCCACAATGAATGCAAATATTATTAAAAATTACACAAAATGGATCAGTTATCATTGCAGGGTGGTCCGGTATGTAATTATTTGAATATTTTATACTTATACATATAGAAGTCTATTTAACTATCTCAGGCGAACAGGCCTGATTTTAAGTTTTTTTCACAAAGAGGACAAGCCTTTCTGAGCTTCTTGTCAGTTCTATTATGAACATTTTTTTTTTATTTTTTTTCTGCCTAATATTTCATAGATGATATCTACTAAGTAAAGTTGAAAGTCTAAAATTTTGGTTGATTATTTAAGTGTTATTTTGATGCTGCTCATGCCAGGTTTGATGCCCCGAAACGTCATTTACAGCTACATATAATACCAAATGCCCATTACTTAATAACCAAACTAATTAGTTTGTCTTTCAGGCACACCAACTGCATTGGTGGGTGTATGTTATCTTGGGCGTATGTTTGTTCAGTGTCGCCTTGCTACTTAATTACATTTTGAAGAAAATTAACGGTAAATATCTGTTTGTGCATAATATTAGACAAATCCTTATTTAGTCAAATCTTTTTAGATTGCAGAGTAAGGTGGATGGAATTATTTTGTTATGCATTCCAGTACAGTTAGTGTCTTTTTATATTGTTAGTATATGTGTGTGATGGTGATCTCAATTCAATCCCTAGACAATTGGAAAACAACAAACATTCATGCATCACTTGACCATAATCTGCGACCCAGTTTATAGATGATGAGATAAATTACTTATATACTTACCTACTTATGGATAATGTTGATGATAGATAAACTAAATGTATTTTTTACATTTACAGAAGCACGATACGATGAAAGGCTCAGTAGACTCGAAAATAAAGCAACAACAAGTCAATCAACACAAATGCAAAACACTGTACCAGCTGAAGTGCACGGCAGACCAGTCAACCCGCAAATGGCGAGAGAAAATGTGGAAAAAATAGACACAACTCTCAAAGATACGCTTCTTACAGCCGCAGTTGTCAGCAAAGAACACTTTCAAGTCTCTGCAATGAATGATGTAATAAAAGAATTAGCAACTAATAATGTAGCAAAAGAAAGTCCTATAATAGCTGATGAAGATACCCCAATACCTATCGATACAGACTCAGCAACAGTGTCCATTATTAACGAAACACATTTCAATGTTAATGATGAAGAAATCAAAAAACCTGCCTTCCTAGGAAGTATTTACAAAGACCTACATTCATTATCCAAGAAAGACATAAATAATGATAACTTAGATAAAGAAATTACGGATAATGGAACGGTGAAAACAAATGAAACTAAAACGGCAGACAGTTTACAAGAAAGCGAGCCAATCAACAAAGAGAATAAATTATGTGAAGACCTTCCTAATATAGAATATGTTACTGAAGTTGCAAAAATAACAGACGTCGCTGGCAAATCTGGATATTCCTCCATATTAGATAATCCTATCCCTTGTAACTCAAACGCACCAGTCCCTCATCAACCAGATGTAGTGGCTTGTGTAACTCTCACTGAGAGTCCAGTAATTTGGACTAAAAACGTCTGTAGTAAAACAGGCATATTTACCAAATCAGACATCCCTGTTAATTCTCTTATAACTTCTGACAAAACTGCTTTTAATGAGTCCGCTATGCCAAAATCAATTTCATCTACAAAGATTATTGTCCCAATATTGAATAATTCAAAGTCTAATATTTTAGATAATAATAATGGTTCCCCTATTGAATTCAGAATTCAAACCGATTCAGGAACTACCTCAAAGGAGCCTG
This sequence comes from Timandra comae, assembly GCA_958496195.1. Taxonomy (NCBI): domain Eukaryota; kingdom Metazoa; phylum Arthropoda; class Insecta; order Lepidoptera; family Geometridae; genus Timandra; species Timandra comae. Next base: position 8,792,969 of record OY292370.1, read on the forward strand.
ATGTCTTAGCCAAAGCAGTAACCGAGGCAGATGTTCCTAAGCTAGCACTCGATCTAATAAACCCAGATGTCCAAGCGATGGATGATTCAAACGTTCCAGGAGAAGTTAGCCCTACAGGAACACTTATTTTTACCGATTTAGATGTGAAACGTTCAGCTGGCTTTGGTAAGTTAGATGAACAAGTCAAAGAACAACTCGAAACAAATGTTCTACAAAAAAATACTGCCAGTAATAAATCAATGAACTCAGGTCTGATCCATTCCATATCAATGAGATCTGCCAGATCAGATAGTTTGACTGAATCCGATCCAACCATTAAAACTGATTTCTTTGAATCATGTACGCAGTCCTTATCAGATTATGATTCGGGTTTATTAAATATGCCTTCCAAGTCAACGGTTTCCACAAAATCAAACAACCCTCCTCAATCAGAAAAACCTGAAATTCCAAATGAACTGGATACTACGGTAGAAGTATCTGAGAAAAAAACTAATAATGAAAATGTGATTTAACTGTCTTTGTATTGTTTTTATTAATTTCATACACATTAATTATAATATTATGTAAATATTTTTAAATAAACTGTTATAATAATACATTCTATTAATATACACGTTTGAATATTTTCGACGACGAATAAATTCACTCCGGAGTCCGGACCCACCCCTAGGGGTATTGTGCCCCTAGGTGTGGGTAGGGTGTCAATGGCAGCATGTCAATAAACACCAGGATACGCGTTTCTTTCATAATGGCACAACCTATGTTTGCAGCTAAGAAACAAAAAGGGTTTCTTGATGGGATTGTCCTAGGATAGGGCCCTAATAGTGACCTCCTTTTCTTAGCACAGATAAAATGACAATTTAAAAACTCAATGACAATGTATTTTAAACGTCAGTGTCATCATCATACAATTTATGTGACAGTGACAGCCGTCAGCCACACAAAATCGGCATTTATCGTTTGCCGTTGTTTACGTTTTAATTTCTCAATTGTTCGAATTATAGCATTTTTAACACAGGAAATTACCAATCTAATCCAAATTCTGGGACCCAAAGCCTTAACTTATGTACACAAAACACTGTTTAATATAGGAATGAACAGTAGTTAAGAAATAATATAAAGTAAGAAAGATGACTTCCATCATCAAGTTACACTGCCTCTCCGGGGCTGGTGATGAGTCCCCACCATGCTACGTGCTGCAGATTGACGAGTTTAAGTTCCTACTAGATTGTGGATGGGATGAAAAGTTCAATATGGACTTTATAAAGGAACTAAAGAGGTAGGTTGGAGGTTAACTTTTGTTTTATTGACACTTTTATCAATAAAAATATGTACTTACTTAGCGATTACATACATTTATAAATATCTATTAAAATTATTATGATAAACCACAAAGTTATATAGGCATGGTATATTTTATTTATTTATTATACTTCTGTACCTAAATATACATGGAGGGCTTAATACTATCAGTAATCTTTACCAGCCAACCATGGAGTCCAGAGAAATATGGTATATGGGTTTCATTCCCCTGTAAATATTTATGTATACTCAATAAACATTTTCCATTATATAAATACACTGTTTAAAACATTTACCGTCTTACCATAAATCGATGTTTAAACACTCTTTAGACCACTCTTCAGTCAAACACGATTTTGGCATTTTAGACCGTGTCTGAATTTTTCTTACCACAAATCGTTGTTTTGCTCTTGTCTTGAGAAAAATGGTTTTACTCATAGAATAAGGATCACGATACTGTTTCTCTCTGGTTTTAATAAAATACGTATGGCAATACATAAACGCGTTACGTTATATGCAGGACAAGTTGAGTACAACATAAACAAATGTATCTCAAATGTTGATAATAATTATTGAATTAAGTTATTAATTGATATAATTTATTTTTAAAAGTATTATTGTCTATAAATATAATTGTTGATTGAAGAAACAGTGAACTAATTACTTGATATTTTCATTCTCAAAGATCGTTTAATCCGTAAAGGAACGTTTTTTGAATTGACTGTTGATCGACGTTGTCTGACTGACTTATGTCATGTGTGACTATTCAATCGACGTTGTGTTTATTATTTTATATTTTCGTACAATTTTAAATAGTTAAAACTTGCAGAGTAGCAATTAATGGATTTGTACCGTTGCATTGCGTTTGTACCGAAAACATGAGCAGTCGTGTCGTGCCGCAACAACTGCCTCAATGTTCGGCAGAATAATCATTTTGTCACTACTATCAACAAAGGCGAGTAACGTGAGCTACCCAACAAGCCTCATCTGGTGCGTACTATTGAGGTTAAGAGCGTAGCTGCACCGAAGAAACAGCGAACAGCAGTCAGTGCAGCAGAGAAAGGCGACGTGGATGGCTTCACCCTGGTGGAGAGGAAACGTCGACCGTATCCGTCCCGTAACCGACGTGGTATCGCCCCTGCTACAGCAACAGAGGTCACCTTACGTGTTGTGGAGCCTACTTGCACCGTATCGTTTACTTCAAGTACCTACGAAGTACACGGACATGTTCCTCATATATTTGAATGATTTTATATGTGCGCGTGGTTTGAGAGGCCTTACCTTACCGTAACACAGTTTGTAACTAGCACGGGAGGTAGGGTCTCGAGAGGGGTCTCTCTTAGAATATAATGTACTTATTGTCGAAATAAATAAATTGAATTCAATGACACAATGCAGTTCTTTCATTAGAATATAATTACATTAATACGTTTCGAATAGTTTTTTTACATCTTTTCATATTCTCGCCGTTTTGGAGTTTGTGCACTAGCGCCATCAAGCGCCACCTTGTAGTAACAATATAGCAAAGAGGTTGAATAACAAACTAAAGAGGTCATAATATCATTATCGATATAAAATCACGTTGACGTTTCAAATCAGCTGATACAAATTCAGGCGGCCATTTTAGAAATAGCTTTAAACAAGGGCATCAGAGTTTTTAGGTAGACTGTCATTTCAAACACTGCCTAAACCAATTTTAGAGGTAGACATCGATTTATGGTAAATTTTTTTGTAAAAATCGTTTTAAAATGTGTTTTAAATTTAGACTTCGTTTTGTGGTAAGACCGTTAGAGCTTAAGAACTAGTTGACAAACATAGGCCCAGTAACTTATATGTAATCCACCAACAAACATACAGCAAGCATTGTAACAACACCAATTCACACTCACTAATAGAATATCATCACTATTAACTTTGAAAGATAAAGACCTACAATCTGCACTCTTATCTTACAGGCCAATTCTTCAATAAAATTGTACAAATCTTTAATATACTTTATATAATTGTAACAATTCCAGACATGTAAACTCAATAGACGCAGTACTCCTCTCTCACTCAGACCCAATCCACCTTGGAGCCCTTCCATATGCTGTCGGCAAACTCGGCCTCAACTGCCCCATATACGCCACTCTACCAATATACAAAATGGGCCAAATGTTCATGTATGATCTGTACCAGTCACACAAAAATGTGTCGGAGTTCGATCTGTTCACGTTAGATGATGTGGATATGGCTTTCGATAGAATGACGCAGTTGAAGTATAATCAGAGTGTTGATATGAAGGGTATGTTGGTATAAATATATTAAATTTAATGAATAATCCTACTATTACTTTAAATGCAATAATGTTTGTAATTTGTAGACATGTTTGTTACTTTTTCATGTAAAACTACTGAACGTGATTTAGATAAACTTTGCACAATACAGACAGATGTTCCTTTTCAAACATTAAGATACTTTTATCCCAAAATTTTGACGTCTTCAGCTTACATACATATCTGAAGTAAAGCATTTACTATGTAATAAAAATCGGATACGGTATTTAAAAGTTAAACTTATCATGTATTTTAAATATGTACATGTATTTTTTTCAGGCAAAGGTCTCGGTCTTCGTATAACACCATTACCAGCAGGCCACTCACTCGGTGGCACTATCTGGCGTATAGCAGCTCCCGGTGAAGAAGACATAGTCTATGCGCCAGACTTCAACCATAAGAAGGAACGGCATTTGAACGGGTGTGAGATTGAAAGGTTGATCAGACCATCGCTGATGTTGCTGGGGGCTATGAATGCTGATTATGTGCAGCAGAGGAGAAGACTACGAGATGAGAAGTTGATGAGTAAGTTGATGTACGAGTTCAGCAAGAGATAGCTATTGGCTTAGTTAGACGAAGATAATGAAATGGTGTATCCATTTTTTGCAGTTTGACATAAATTACAACACTTGGTATACAAAATATAACTTTTGATATCAATAATTTTGTTTAGTTTATATGTATAAATGAAAATATAACGCAACCATAACTGACTGACTAACTGCTCTATCAACACACAGCTCAAACCAATGAACGATTTGTGCTTGTATTTGGAATACAGAGAGATATAATGTATAAATATCTGCTAGGAAATAAAACCGCGAAAGAATTAATACTATAGCCTATTCATTTTACAGCAACAATCCTAACAACACTCCGCGGCGGTGGCTGCGTGCTAGTCTGCACGGACACGGCAGGCCGCGTGCTCGAGCTAGCACACATGTTGGACCAACTCTGGAGGAACAAGGACTCTGGACTCGTTGCATACTCACTGTTGCTGCTCTCTAATGTCAGCTACAATGTCGTCGAGTTCGCCAAGTCACAGGTTAGTGTAATGTGTGTTTTATTTAAATAAATTTTGATGAGTTAGTTGCATAATTTAACATTAGTATCAAGGAGCTTTTAAAAGAACTGGATGTTCCCCATCCAGATACTCTCCCATCTGGATACTCCCCATCCAGATATTCCCCCGACCGTGTATTCCTCTGTTTAGATACTTCCACATCCAGATACTCCCCTATCCAGATACTCCCCATCCAGATATTCCCCCGACCGTGTATTCCTCCGTTTAGATACTTCCACATCCAGATATTCCCCCGACCGTGTATTCCTCCGTTTAGATACTTCCACATCCAGATACTCCCCATCCAGATATTCCCCCGACCGTGTATTCCTCCGTTTAGATACTTCCACATCCAGATACTCCCCTATCCAGATACTTCCCTATCTAGATACTTCCCTATCTAGATACTCCCCCATCCAGACAATTTCCTACCCCCAATCAGATACTTCCCCATCCAGATACTCCCTCCAACCGAGTGCTATCATATGGTCGTGTGACGTGTGTCAGATCGAGTGGATGAGCGACAAGCTGACGCGCGCGTTCGAGGGCGCGCGCAGCAACCCGTTCGTGTTACGTCACTGCACGCTCGCGCACGCCGCCGCCGACGTGTGGCGCGCGCCCGGGCCCAAGGTCGTGCTGGTATCGTGCGCGGACTTGGAAGCTGGATTCGCCCGGGACCTCTTCCTCAGCTGGGCGCCGCATCCGCACAACTCTATCGTGCTTACTGCCAGGTAATAATAACTATATTGAAATATTCGAGGATATTTCTTATACTACAAACTTTTATCAAAATTGATTTATTCTGCGAGTCTTATAAACTCGCGGCAAAAGGAGGAAAGAAAGTAAGGGTTCCTCCCGAAAAATGCTACAGCACATTACGTCTTCGTAGAGGCAGTAGTGGTTTGAAAAAGAATCGTAAGGGTTATGAACTAAAAATCTCTATTCCACCAACAAATTATGAAAGTTTAACATCTCTCAACAGTGCAGAGCTGTTGAGATTACATTTAACTGATTACAATATTTGAATTCAGTGCGATATCTTGACCAAATTCGACCAATTTTACCCACATTTCAGAACGTCCCCCGGCACACTAGCCCGCGACCTGATAGAGAAGGGAGGCAACCGCACCATCGAGCTGACGGTGCGCAAGCGCATCCGGCTCGAGGGCGCCGAGCTCGAGCAGATGTTGCAACAACAGATGTCTTATGTCAATAACCAGCCCAAGTAAGTAATATAAGCGCAGTATTTAGGTAAGATTGCTGGTCCGATTCCCGTGCGGAGTGGACGACCTTTGTAAGGGCAATTATCAGCAATTATATAAGTATACTTTAAGTTCATTTAATTATATTTTACTATGTTTGCTGTGCCCTGACGGGGTTCATGTTGTACTAAACAATTTATTTGTCATCTTTTCTGTCACATGAAGCAATAAAGATTTATGATTTATTACTATAGTGAGATGATGTATAGTTCATTCATTTGGCCGTGAGACAAAATGTAAACAAACCATGAAAAAGGTTATATTGTATGTCATGTTTTATCAATAATACATAGACTACTCCCTACTGACTACTTGATATTTAATTAATCTTTGAAATATAGAATATATAACATACTAGCTTTAGCCCTCAACTTCGTTCGCGTGTAATAATTATTTTAACACGCGACTTCATTTATGTAGAAGGTAAAAAAATAGTTATTCTGTGCCGCCGTGCACTAGCCGGGTCGCCTTGTCGTAGTAACTATTTAGTAATCTGTGGCCTTGATCATAATTTTGCTGTAATGTTATTTTAAAACTAAGATATCTTCTAAGATACTTATTGAAATCAAATCATGTAAAAGGCAAATGTCTTTTAGATTAAATACTTTTGCAATGTAAGCGCAAAAAATGTGTTTTTTACGACATCACATTAGAAACCCTTAGATTTATCGGTGTTTCTCTACAATATCATGCATGTTTTATACATATAAACTTTCCTCTGGTATCACTCTATTAAAAAACCGCTTCAAAATCCGTTGCGTAGTTTTAAAGATTTAAGCATACATAGGGACGGACAGACAGCGACAGCGACTTTGTTTTATAAGTACTATTTAGTAACCATAGATGAAAGATTGGTTAGATACCGCGATACCTGATGAGATACATATATTATTAATAGTTACTCGCATGTTCACACTGCCAGCGAGTAACTATTATGATCACGGATGAACAGTTCAGTTCATCCGTGATCATGGCGCTTGCAACAGCGTAGAAATATTGGAAACTCGAAATCACTACCTTTGAGCAATTGGTAGGGAATAAGACACTTTGGCCATAAAATACCTGGAAATTTAATGAAATACCGATAATGCGTCTCGGAGATTTTTTGTCGAAGCATATACAACAGCCCGAATCAAATGATTGACATACGTTACGCGCGTTTTTTAAAATATGCAAAATTAAATGTATTTTTTATAATCTTACTGAGATATTTTCTTATTTTTTTTGCGTAAGAACATTCTACAGAGTCTTAGAAAACTACAAAAGAAAAAGCCAAATCGGTCTAACCGTTAGCAAGTTATGACGTGATAACGGCAAACGGGTTTCATTTTTATATATATAGACTAGCGGCGCCCTGCGGTTTCACCCGCGTAGTTCTCGTTCCCGTAAGAATATGGGGATAAAATATGCTAAAGACCTTCCCACTGAATCACTCTATCTATTAAAATAAACCGCATCAAAATCCGTTGCGTAGTTATAAAGATCTAAGCATACATAGGGACATCAGGACATAGGGACATAGAAAGCTACTTTGTTGTATACTGTTTTTGATGATTACACGAAATTTGTTTCTTGAAGTATTATTTTTACACAGTTTCACCACGCAAACTGACATTTTACTACGTATTATGTTCAAAATTTAATAAAGCATTAGGAACATACGCCTCACAGACAGCTTGCAGTGTGACTGGCTTGGATACGCCGAGTATGTACGTGTAGTATTTGTTGCCGCATTTGACTACGTCGGCGATACCTACCAAACACAGCGAAACCAATTCTTCATCTAAGGTAATAATAGTAATGACGATGATAATTGACATTACTAAAACCTAAAAATGCTGTGAATCTCAAACTATGGATACATTTTATAATACATTTTAATACTAAATGAAGGTGAACAGTCATTTTAAGTAATGAAAGTAAAACTAATAGTTTTCGTATTTAGCCGGATTGTACCCGTCATTTTTACTCTTGATCAACTTGTTGACGTGAGTGTTTTCTTCCCGATTATATAGTAAAGTATATTGTAAATTTTTGATAATTCTTTGTTTAAAGTAAATATTGTATTATGTTTTATATTCAGTTATCGTTAAATTTCTGTTATCTGAACGTTGATTTTGATGAAAATAAGTGAACCTGATTCAAACAGCGCTTACACTTTTACTTCGCCGAAGATCCAAACATACACCAAGGTGTTATTAATATATTTAAATACGTAGAAGAGACTTGGCCAAAGATTCCCTACAAAAATAATATTGTATATAACGACTTCACGAGCCTCCGTTTACCGATTTCTAAAAGAAAAAAAGGAAAATCCATGTTGGAGCTCTTCTTCTTCTGAGGATCACCAATAAATAGTTGTTTATTTATTTTGTAGTAAAACAATTCAGGTGCTTACATGAATTGTTTTTACTTGTACTCAACTCATCCTGTTTATTACCTTTTTATTGACTTTTACACTAAACTATATTACTTATAGACGACTTATCAAAGATGCCTACTTAGTCTTTTTTTACTTTCATATTTATAACTCTAAAAAAACAATATATTTTTCGCCTAAAAGAGCTAAAAGTTTGACAACCAGTATTTCTTTGTTTACATTTTGTCTCACGGCCAAATGAATAGACTATAGTGAATGTTTA